>OX401998.1:22500-2422500 GCA_947859395.1 Eupithecia insigniata
AACCTAACCTAACCTAACCTAACCTAACCTAACCTAACCTAACCTAACCTAACCTAACCTAACCTAACCTAACCTAACCTAACCTAACCTAACCTAACCTAACCTAACCTAACCTAACCTAACCTAACCTAACCTAACCTAACCTAACCTAACCTAACCTAACCTAACCTAACCTAACCTAACCTAACCTAACCTAACCTAACCTAACCTAACCTAACCTAACCTAACCTAACCTAACCTAACCTAACCTAACCTAACCTAACCTAACCTAACCTAACCTAACCTAACCTAACCTAACCTAACCTAACCTAACCTAACCTAACCTAACCTAACCTAACCTAACCTAACCTAACCTAACCTAACCTAACCTAACCTAACCTAACCTAACCTAACCTAACCTAACCTAACCTAACCTAACCTAACCTAACCTAACCTAACCTAACCTAACCTAACCTAACCTAACCTAACCTAACCTAACCTAACCTAACCTAACCTAACCTAACCTAACCTAACCTAACCTAACCTAACCTAACCTAACCTAACCTAACCTAACCTAACCTAACCTAACCTAACCTAACCTAACCTAACCTAACCTAACCTAACCTAACCTAACCTAACCTAACCTAACCTAACCTAACCTAACCTAACCTAACCTAACCTAACCTAACCTAACCTAACCTAACCTAACCTAACCTAACCTAACCTAACCTAACCTAACCTAACCTAACCTAACCTAACCTAACCTAACCTAACCTAACCTAACCTAACCTAACCTAACCTAACCTAACCTAACCTAACCTAACCTAACCTAACCTAACCTAACCTAACCTAACCTAACCTAACCTAACCTAACCTAACCTAACCTAACCTAACCTAACCTAACCTAACCTAACCTAACCTAACCTAACCTAACCTAACCTAACCTAACCTAACCTAACCTAACCTAACCTAACCTAACCTAACCTAACCTAACCTAACCTAACCTAACCTAACCTAACCTAACCTAACCTAACCTAACCTAACCTAACCTAACCTAACCTAACCTAACCTAACCTAACCTAACCTAACCTAACCTAACCTAACCTAACCTAACCTAACCTAACCTAACCTAACCTAACCTAACCTAACCTAACCTAACCTAACCTAACCTAACCTAACCTAACCTAACCTAACCTAACCTAACCTAACCTAACCTAACCTAACCTAACCTAACCTAACCTAACCTAACCTAACCTAACCTAACCTAACCTAACCTAACCTAACCTAACCTAACCTAACCTAACCTAACCTAACCTAACCTAACCTAACCTAACCTAACCTAACCTAACCTAACCTAACCTAACCTAACCTAACCTAACCTAACCTAACCTAACCTAACCTAACCTAACCTAACCTAACCTAACCTAACCTAACCTAACCTAACCTAACCTAACCTAACCTAACCTAACCTAACCTAACCTAACCTAACCTAACCTAACCTAACCTAACCTAACCTAACCTAACCTAACCTAACCTAACCTAACCTAACCTAACCTAACCTAACCTAACCTAACCTAACCTAACCTAACCTAACCTAACCTAACCTAACCTAACCTAACCTAACCTAACCTAACCTAACCTAACCTAACCTAACCTAACCTAACCTAACCTAACCTAACCTAACCTAACCTAACCTAACCTAACCTAACCTAACCTAACCTAACCTAACCTAACCTAACCTAACCTAACCTAACCTAACCTAACCTAACCTAACCTAACCTAACCTAACCTAACCTAACCTAACCTAACCTAACCTAACCTAACCTAACCTAACCTAACCTAACCTAACCTAACCTAACCTAACCTAACCTAACCTAACCTAACCTAACCTAACCTAACCTAACCTAACCTAACCTAACCTAACCTAACCTAACCTAACCTAACCTAACCTAACCTAACCTAACCTAACCTAACCTAACCTAACCTAACCTAACCTAACCTAACCTAACCTAACCTAACCTAACCTAACCTAACCTAACCTAACCTAACCTAACCTAACCTAACCTAACCTAACCTAACCTAACCTAACCTAACCTAACCTAACCTAACCTAACCTAACCTAACCTAACCTAACCTAACCTAACCTAACCTAACCTAACCTAACCTAACCTAACCTAACCTAACCTAACCTAACCTAACCTAACCTAACCTAACCTAACCTAACCTAACCTAACCTAACCTAACCTAACCTAACCTAACCTAACCTAACCTAACCTAACCTAACCTAACCTAACCTAACCTAACCTAACCTAACCTAACCTAACCTAACCTAACCTAACCTAACCTAACCTAACCTAACCTAACCTAACCTAACCTAACCTAACCTAACCTAACCTAACCTAACCTAACCTAACCTAACCTAACCTAACCTAACCTAACCTAACCTAACCTAACCTAACCTAACCTAACCTAACCTAACCTAACCTAACCTAACCTAACCTAACCTAACCTAACCTAACCTAACCTAACCTAACCTAACCTAACCTAACCTAACCTAACCTAACCTAACCTAACCTAACCTAACCTAACCTAACCTAACCTAACCTAACCTAACCTAACCTAACCTAACCTAACCTAACCTAACCTAACCTAACCTAACCTAACCTAACCTAACCTAACCTAACCTAACCTAACCTAACCTAACCTAACCTAACCTAACCTAACCTAACCTAACCTAACCTAACCTAACCTAACCTAACCTAACCTAACCTAACCTAACCTAACCTAACCTAACCTAACCTAACCTAACCTAACCTAACCTAACCTAACCTAACCTAACCTAACCTAACCTAACCTAACCTAACCTAACCTAACCTAACCTAACCTAACCTAACCTAACCTAACCTAACCTAACCTAACCTAACCTAACCTAACCTAACCTAACCTAACCTAACCTAACCTAACCTAACCTAACCTAACCTAACCTAACCTAACCTAACCTAACCTAACCTAACCTAACCTAACCTAACCTAACCTAACCTAACCTAACCTAACCTAACCTAACCTAACCTAACCTAACCTAACCTAACCTAACCTAACCTAACCTAACCTAACCTAACCTAACCTAACCTAACCTAACCTAACCTAACCTAACCTAACCTAACCTAACCTAACCTAACCTAACCTAACCTAACCTAACCTAACCTAACCTAACCTAACCTAACCTAACCTAACCTAACCTAACCTAACCTAACCTAACCTAACCTAACCTAACCTAACCTAACCTAACCTAACCTAACCTAACCTAACCTAACCTAACCTAACCTAACCTAACCTAACCTAACCTAACCTAACCTAACCTAACCTAACCTAACCTAACCTAACCTAACCTAACCTAACCTAACCTAACCTAACCTAACCTAACCTAACCTAACCTAACCTAACCTAACCTAACCTAACCTAACCTAACCTAACCTAACCTAACCTAACCTAACCTAACCTAACCTAACCTAACCTAACCTAACCTAACCTAACCTAACCTAACCTAACCTAACCTAACCTAACCTAACCTAACCTAACCTAACCTAACCTAACCTAACCTAACCTAACCTAACCTAACCTAACCTAACCTAACCTAACCTAACCTAACCTAACCTAACCTAACCTAACCTAACCTAACCTAACCTAACCTAACCTAACCTAACCTAACCTAACCTAACCTAACCTAACCTAACCTAACCTAACCTAACCTAACCTAACCTAACCTAACCTAACCTAACCTAACCTAACCTAACCTAACCTAACCTAACCTAACCTAACCTAACCTAACCTAACCTAACCTAACCTAACCTAACCTAACCTAACCTAACCTAACCTAACCTAACCTAACCTAACCTAACCTAACCTAACCTAACCTAACCTAACCTAACCTAACCTAACCTAACCTAACCTAACCTAACCTAACCTAACCTAACCTAACCTAACCTAACCTAACCTAACCTAACCTAACCTAACCTAACCTAACCTAACCTAACCTAACCTAACCTAACCTAACCTAACCTAACCTAACCTAACCTAACCTAACCTAACCTAACCTAACCTAACCTAACCTAACCTAACCTAACCTAACCTAACCTAACCTAACCTAACCTAACCTAATCTTTTTTTTTTTTTTTTTTTTTTTTTGTTTACCCGGTTTCATATCCTTTATGGATACCAGCTGTCCGGAGGGACAACTGGTTATGTGGGAGTCTCCACCTCTACAGGTGGCATACCCACTAAACATAACCGGGGGTTTCCCTACTTCAACCGCATTTGAGGTGAGATAGGGTCGCGTTAGCAGTCACTATCTCACCTCAGCGGGCGGCCCGGGAACCACCGGGCCTCGACCTAGTGTAGGGGTGGCTTTCTCCACAACGGCCACCCCTCCGGAATGTGTGGGGCCGTGCAAGCCGGTAGAGAGTCCCCCGACTCCCTACCAGTTGGCCCCACAACCTAACCTAACCTAACCTAACCTAACCTAACCATGCATGTCTACGACAGCTTCCACGAACGCAAGGTCCAGAGTTTCTGTCAAAGGAGGGACCCACGGTTGGAGCTTGCCCAGTACCATCTTGTACGGACGCCCCCATGGATCCCTATTCAATCCTTCCAAGAGTTCATTCCAGGACCGAGCCTTGGCATCGGCAATCGCAGCCTTGAGTGCCGCTGTAGCTTCTCGGTATACCTCGTAGGCTCCATCCACCTCTTCGGCAGGGGCTCGCCGTCTTCTCCGGACTTGTTGGTACAGGCTTCGGGAGTGTAGGTACGTCACACGTAATCTCGCTATCTCCTCTGACCACCAGTACACCGATCCGCACTTGGAGGGCCCGGCTCGGGGCATCGATACATCGCAAATCGACGCCATCGTTGCCCGGAACCAGGCCGCCTCAATGCCAGGGTTGGGTGGATCCTCTTCGGTTTCCGGCCAGGCCGCAACGATTGCGGCGGCTTCGAGCAGATCTCTGTTGAGCCGCTTGAGGGACCATCGTCGCGGCGGACTGCTACTGCGGCGGGCCGCGCATCCAGGGGGGCGGATGACCATATCCAAAAAGATGTGGCGGTGGTCGGATAAAGTCCACCTCCTCCGCAACTCTCCATCCTGAAACCAGGCGTGTGGCCGAAGGAGTCGCCCATGAGAGGTCCACGATCGACTCCCCCTGCCACCGCACACAGGTGCTTACAGACCCCCTATTTAGCAGCCGGAGGTCTATACTCGCCGCCCAATCGACGATTGTCTCTCCTCTTGGGTCATCTCGGAGACACCCCGACTCACGAGAGTGAGCGTTGAAGTCGCCCAAGACGAGCACAGGACGCGGTAGGCACCTACGTATGCAACCACTGACCGCATCCAGGTACACCTCATATTCAACGAGAGTACAGTTGGGAGAGATGTAGCAGCCCACAATGGCTAGGCGACCCCATTCCGCGGCCACGAAACCCTGTCCCTTCTCAATAAGGGCACAGTGGGGGTCGCCTTTCCCGCCACCCCAGTATATAGCGACGGAGTCCAAGTCATCGCCGAACCACCGTGGATGATCCGGGACACGGTAGGGCTCCGCGACCACGGCTAATGCAATCGACCACTGCGTGACGGTTTGCAACAGCAAATCCTGCGCGCCACGACAGTGGTTCAGATTGCCCTGGAAAATTTTTATGGTGTGATCCATTAAGAATCCTCCATGTCCTCCTGAGGCGGCCCTTGTCAGTGCACAGCGGATACCACCGCGGACCCGTGCACTGGCTCGCCCTATGACCGGGCTCGCCGCAGGCGTAGCACAAGCAACTACGGTCCACTGTGCTCTTACACATGCTGCGTACATGACCGTACTCCAAGCACCGGAAGCACTGGAGTGGCCTTGATGTGAGGTAATCGACCCGAGCTGCCGTCCATCCCACAAGTGCTTTGCCGCGGCTAGCTTCCAACGGAAGCTAGTGGACAACGGACCCACACCGTGCCCAGGGCAGTGGGAGAGCGACGTATATCACCCACCCGCACGTCTATGACTGGACAGTCTGCGGCCACTGAGACAGCAGTCTGCACCTCCTGAGGTGTGATGCTGTCGTCCAGGTCTTTGAGGCGTATTTCCCCCGTATCGATTGGGCGTGCAACACGCACGCTCATATCCTCGAGGGATACTCACAGACGCTGGGCCAGTTGGTCATACAAGTCTTCATAACATATGAAGACCTGAAGACAGAAGCAAGAAACGAAAGAACATGGAATTAGTGCAAAAATATGGACTCAAATTTATACAGAACGCGTATGTACAAGGACTTCGATCACAAGGGGAATCAGAAGAAGCTTCCCTCGTAGCTGTGCTAAGGCCATTAAGCAGAGACGAGAAGAAAACGATAAGAAGGCAAATACTCCATGAAACACCAACCGTAAGTGCGTATTCTATTCATGAAGCCTTAAGTTTATACATTGATTTAAATTTAACTAAGTCGCAATACGCATATTTAAGATCTGTTCTTGCTGAAAAGAATTGTTCTGTTTTTCCATCATACAATCTGTTGAAGAATGCAAAACTCTCAAACGGTCTAGGCTTAAGGATTAATTTTCCGTTTAAATTATGTCGTTTTAGAGATATTTTAAGATTTGTGTAAGGAAAACGTTCCGAACTGTAGTTTTTTGTAAGTTTTTGTTCTAGGAACTTTTTATTTTTAAGTAAATGTTTAGATATTATTATTTTATAAGGTAAAAGGCATCATTTTCTATCCAAAAAGGTACAATTTGTAAGGATTCTGCAGCTAGAAAGTTCGAGTAAAAATAAGTCATAGTCAAATAAAGATCAAAGGGTTCGGCTCAAGTAAAAAACAGCTAGAAAGTTCGAGTAAAAATAGGCCGTCGTCTTGCCGGTAAGGCGCGACCATATAAATATACGGCGCGTTTCTTGCCGGTCAGTTAGTCGCAGCTCAGCCACCGAAGAGGCAAGAAGTGAAAGGAACACATCAAGTAGTGATAGGGAGAATAGGAACGAGCCGAAGCCTAGGATCCAGACCAGAAAATCGCTGCCTTTCATTTTCTTCGAGTCGAGGTTCCCGAAGGTCATCAGGTCGGCGTACCCACACTTACGCATTCAGGAGTGCGTGGCGGCGTGCGTCTACCAGCCAGGAAGAGGAAAGGAACGCACGTCGAACCTAAGTGGGATACTTTCCCAGGGCGTACCAGGCAATCCTGGTAACCGTCCGAAACAATACCATACCAGTGACTTTCCTTGACTACCAACCAAACACTACACTAAATACCATTTTCAAAGGGCTGTTTGGGGACCAACCAGTACCATTTACCACAACCCCCAAGCACAGCCCTTTTCACTAACCTAACCTAACCATAATGTTCAGAAAGGTACTGGCGAATGATTGTATTATTAATACCTTAATATCATAGCAAGGAATTAAATAGAATAGAAATTAAAACTTAATATAAAATAAAATATGCTAAATATATGAATTAAATTGTTATTATTTGTTTTTGGAGTATAATTTTATATTAGTAGTACTATTATTCTCTATGCAGTTGCCAATAAGTATTCGGGCGGAGTTCACTTGGGCGTGAGTTCGCAGATATGTCCTGCGTAGATGTGGCTGGCGTCGTCGTGGTAGTCCTCTATGGTCCCGTCGCGCTCCATGAAGGCCACAGTCTTGGCCTGGTCGGCGCTCGGGTACCCCGGGTACCAGGGGGACCACACGCCACGCGTGTTCAGAGGCGAGCCTGTGACCATAATATCACCTCTTATTATTATTCAATTATTTCAAATGATAAAAGCCCATACAATACCTAATATTTATTAAACTCAAACTGAAAACTATACACAGCAAGATCAAATTAATGAAACAAAATGTTACAGTAAAGTTAAAATTGGATAAAATAAAATGTTACAAGTAAAATATGATTATGAAATTACACAAAATAAAATCAAATTTTAATTTGTATCAAATGGTCCATCACTATCTGCATCCACCCGTTTTGAAGAGGGCACGGCCAGTCTGCCCGCGCGTGCAATAAACTCAATTATTAACATGTTTTGTTCTAATTTATAATTATGTAGGTACAGGTAAGTAATCTCTTTCAGTAATCACCAAATTATAATGTTACTTGACAAAAATAAAATTGTAACAAAAGACAAAATTCTTTTTGTTTTCTTATGTTGACATTAGGAAATTAAAAATACACGTTCAGTAGCGTTAAGGTAGAGAGTTTATATAATGTAAATGTAAGGAGGGTTAGAATCACTAGCTACAATACGTATATACTTAAATTCATTAAATGTATCAAATGTTAAGATACCTGCGGTAGTCCACCAGGTCCCGTTCATGCGGTAGACCCCCACGGCCACGTGGTTTCGGTACGTCCCCTTGAGGGTGGATGGAGGGTACCTGCGTAAAAAAAATATGAAATTAAATGAAAATATGTATTGAAAAAGAATAAACAGTAACTCATATTAATAAATTTAGGTGTTATCAGTTTCTCGTCTAGTAAAAATAAGTAGGTATACATTAAGTACATAAGTTAGTTCCAATTAGGCATGTAGAGATCAGGAAAGGTTAGACAGTCTTCGAGAGATCGACTAGTATGAAGAAATCACCGGAACAAATTCGGTATTAGTTTTTTATGGGTAGGCGATTTTAACATTGTCTGTCTCGGTGATTCGTCTCTCATCAGAAAACAGCTGACAGACTCTTTGGCTGAGCAAAGTTTACACGACGAAGTAGATTCCTCTGCGCATGTCATCGTGCTTAGACCATGTGTACCTATCAAAACCTGCAATCGTTCGCCCGCATATCGCTCCCCTTCTGGAACGTTTATATTTTTACTTATAAAATTATTTGTATTCACACCTCTGGAAGAGTTCTTTCAGTATTGTCTCGTGCGTGGGTGAGGCGAGCGGCGCCAGTCGCGCGCCCTCCGACTTGCAGCGCGCCGCGCCTTCGGACCAGGAGCCCACCTCCACGTGCAGCTTGTAGCACTGCCGCGTGCGGCGGTCCCACTCGTACCCTGGACAAACAACGGGCTACGTCAGCGCATAGAGGAGCATGCGCCGGCGTCAACGACGGCGAGCTGGTGGCTTTGCTGGCGGACATCGGTGGTTAGACTGCCTGCACTCATGTGACACTCAAAAAGGCCCCTACCGTGGCCTAGTCTTTATTTGTTATTTTATTTTATTCTATTAATTATAATGAATATTTTCGAACCTTGATTAAACGAGATGTGCGAATACATCGTGATATATATTAATTGATAAATATCTGAAAAAAATCTATCTCAAAAACGAAGGTGATTAAAAAAAAATTATACGAAAGCTACATATATAATTTAGTTTTTTCTTCGTGTTTTTAGGTAAACGATGTATTTTATTCAAAGTAGTCTCATTTGGAAGTTGGATACCTTGCTATAAAATGAATATCATGACAACGAAAAGAGATAAACCCATAGTTTTTGGAAAATATGTAGACTAAATTATGAAAATTAATACAACATTAAAAAAAAGTACATCTCGATGACCCAGTTTTAAAGTTACAGATGAAAAATTAAATAAAAATAGTGTTTTTAGCAAAGTAGTTTATATTACTTGCAAATTAGACTACGTTGATTAAAATGCACCGTTTATTTAAAAGAATACGAAGAAAAAACAAAATGATGTAGTAATAATATTTCTTTTTTAATCGCCATGCCTCATCTCGTTTGATCCAGGTTCGAAAACTCCCATAGTATATAATGTCTTGTCTAGGTCGCTCGTTGGCACAGTAGTATTGTAGTGGTGTGCTGTGCGCACCTGGCACCGGTGCTGCATCAGAGGCAGCGCGGCACGGCGGCGGCTCGGTGTCGCAGTCCGCCTCGTCCGACCCATCGGCGCAGTCCTCCACCTGACACACATATACACACACGTATTGATTCCGATAGATATTGATCAGATAGATACACTATTAGTGAATGAATATTTATTTATTTATTAATTTATTAAACAGATTAACGGCTTCCATGATGTAACTGACCTGGTCGCAGAGCGCGCCCCTGTCGACGCAGGCGCCGTAGCCGCAGCGGAACAGTTGGTCCCGGCAGGAGGCGCGCGCGCAGGCCGCCGCCGTCTCGTCCGATCCATCCGCGCAGTCACGAGCGCCGTCGCAGTGCAGGCCCGCCGCGATGTACGCGCCGTTGCCGCAGTGGAACACGCCACTGAGCAAATGGAAATCATCAGATATAATATTCAGTACTAAAATTAAATAATAAGCAGCATTTGTTTTTTTTTTAAATTTTTTCTATATATTTTTTTATTAATATACAACCTAAGGACTCAGGGAGGCTCCGCTGGGACGAGGTCCTGCGGCAGGGGTCGCCATGGGCGGTCGTTGATAGATCGATGGCGCTGTGCCGCTGTAAACATTAGCTCCGAGAAAAATAATTTATAAAAATAGTTTCAGAGTGTGAATAAAAAAATTACAGTAAAATTGTGAAAATAGGTGCATACTATCACGACTCATATCATAAACTGTTTGTGATACAAAATACCTACTATCTATACCGCAATTTATGTATAAGAAACTGTGAATCTAAAATAAAAACAAACGTTTTTCTTTATTGAACTTACAACACAAGAAGCCACAAATAATAAAGAGAAAAACTACCAACAAGTATCAGTCAGAACACAAAAGCAAGTAAGTAAATTTTTAAGTCTTGCAAAGTAACGAACAGTTATCAACAGAAACAAAGCTTTGTTCGATCGTCGCGAGAAGTGACCTTTGGACTCTACTCACTCAGGCGACAGTCGAGTACCTACGTTAATAAGTGGCATGGCAACTCCAATAGCTAAAATCAATCCATAATTTCGACCTACAAAGATAAGCTCAGTCAGACAGTCGTGACTGTTGACACATGGACTTACATTCCGACGGGTACCGCGATCGCACCATGCACATGTAGAAAATGTTTGCACTATTTAAAAAGCCGTAACGCCCTCTATCAAGTGGAGGGGTAAGATCAAAACACGAAATTGATTGGGAGCGAGTACCCAATAAACAAGAACCCATTTAAAAAACAAAGACTCCTTGACTACTCGCCAAGAGAGGGCACTAGTAGCGATAATCATGTCATGTACTCGTAGAATTAGAACACAAACCAAACAATGTGCAGTTTGCAAAATTACTCTTTGAGGCAGCCTGTACCTCTGTACCTACAGTGCGTATCGTGTAAATTTTTATGGATCTTTTCTGCTGCAAAGTTTCAGAAAAGCGCTATAGTCTGATAACAGAGCGAAAAGAAAAATGGAAATGTAAATCTTGAGCTCAACAATCAGCCGCGCCAACAAAAACAACTGTGAAATCATCCCTAAGACGCTCAATTGAGAGCCTACCAGTTTCGGATGGGGAAGAAAAACGAAAGCCTGTGACGTAGCCTGCACAACTTATCTCTTATGGAAAATTCGCAAATATCAGAGCTCAAAGCACAGATTGACTACCTTTCAACTAATCTTGCAAGTGCAAACCACGAAATTGACAAGCTTAATGTAGAAAAACGAACTTTGCGAAAATCTCTTGACGAAATTAATAAAAAATTAAATATTTATAACAAAATTCTAAATGAAAAATAACCATGGAAAAATTCACCTAAAAAATCTACGCCACAGAAATCAGGAAAAATTTGCAAATCTGAGTCATCAAATATACCAAAAGAAGGCTTGAGCACAAATATAGCCACTGAAAATACATTAAACTCCGAAAACCTGGGGAATAAAACGAGTACAACACAAAAAATTAGCTCACATTCGCCGATAACGCCTCAGGGCTCGGAAATGTCTAGGTACATCAAAATGTAAGGATGAAGAGCAGATACCAAAATCGACGATTAAAGATAATAATATAAAGCCGACTATTAAACGTCCGAAAATTGTAGTAAAATCAAGGAAGGTACTTATACTGGCTGATGAACAGGGGCGGGGTCTCGCCAAGATATTAACTGCACTACTAGGCGACTTCTACCTATTACAATGCATCTGTAGTCCAGGCGCCCGACTACCAGTGCTAGTGAAAAAAATGAATGTGTATACCAAAGATTTTACAAAGAAAGACCATGTCGTTATCATAGGAGGAAACACGATTTAAATCCTTACATCTTACTGTCACATTTAAATCACCACCTGCATTTAGCGAACACAAATGTTATTATATGCGAAACTTTAAAAAATACCTTTATGAGCGAGAAAAAACTAAATTATGAAATGAAAAATCTTGCAACATATTTCGATCATGCATGGTTCCTTGATTTAGATTATGATCGAGGTCGGCCATTGATGAAGTATTTCTCAAGCAACCTGGCCAGAAATTTACTCAAACAAATATTGTACATCAGTTACCATCTAGATTTTTATGAATATAGTAATGCAAAACAGCAAAGAAAAGAATTTGTCAGTCAGTCAACTCAGACAGACGAAGAAGAATTATTGTGCAATGTATGTATATGCATATATGCGTATCACGGTTATGTAGGCTCGAATCTTCGTTATGGCCTGATCCTTTGGAGCAACTCAACTGAAATTCAGTCAACTATCATAGCACAAAAAAAAATGTATTAGGGCATTATGTAATGTTTGGGATCAGACAGTCTCATGTAGGCCTTTATTTAAGTTCCTTACGATTCTACCTCTGTGCTGTCTCTTTATTTATGAAGTTTGTTTATTTGTTAAGAAATTCGAGAAATTTTATTGTAAGAAACCTGAAAGGAAAAGCGCCAGAACCCGAGAACGTTTTCGCAATATAAAATAAAATGTGAGACCCCTATGTTTCTTCTAGTTGTAAAAGTATTTATTACATGTCGGTTATAGTTTTTAATAATATCCCTGATGACATTACTTCTTTGCCTCTCCAGAAACTGAAAACTAAACTTTTTTCATGGCTTCTGGAGAATTGTTTTTATGACATGCATGAATTTTCCAACGAATTATGACATACCAAAAGGTGACAAGTACAAAATTTATTTTTGAAATTGAATGGAAGCTTATTATTTTACTTTGACATGACGATTTTCCCTAGTTATTTTGTTTTTTCATTAAATTTTGTTTTGAATACATATGACTGATTTTATACCTACATCATGAAAATTAAATTATGTACATATACTACTTCGTTACTCACGCTCATGCTCACGGTCAATTCCGAACACATGTATATTTTTGTACGCTCGGAAGAGTAGATTGTGCTGACCTAAAACTATATTTAAGATCAATTGTATTTTACCACAATCACAAATAAATAAATGGTTTCAATGGTTCTCCGGGGGCCGGGGCTGGTGAGGCGCGATGTTATTCAGATGGGCGTGTCGTCCATTGTCGGCGCGGTCGTACATCCGACGCGCCGACTGAACGATGAAGTCTTGAATGGGTTGAATCTGCAGGTCGCGGGCGATAACGTCGTTCCTGAAGTAGCGGCCCGCGTCCGTGCAGATCCTCAGAGTCGCGTTCTGCACCGCCTGGACCTGGTCCTTGTTGGTCTGCGGTAGAAGCGCGTACCAGGTCGGCGCACTATGGGTCAGGAGCGTAATTATCGTGTCAAAAAACAAAAAACTACAGTTCAATTTTACAACAGAATATCTACAAACGAAAACAATATAAATGCAAATATCGTAAATCCTAAGTGAAAATTGACATCTATCTAGCTTAGAGATAAAACTATGAAATAAACCTTTCTAATTACAATTAATTGACGTAATCTATCTGACATAAGAGTTTTATCGCCGACATTCTTAGCCTCGTGCTTCGCACCATCCTCCTGACTCGGGGATCGTTCTGGCATCAACAGCACTACTCTCGAACTGGGTCTCCGCAGCACTCCTCCTCTGGTCTCGACGTCGATGATCCGAGTACGCCCATCTGGTCCGGTATACACTTGCTGGATTCTTCCGCGTGGCCAAGTGCATCTCGGTAGGGTGTGTTCGACGATCAGTATAATGTCTCCAATTTGCAGGTCCGTGGCGCTGGTCCTCTTCGAAGTCTTCCTTGGTAGGAGAGTAGGCAAGTATTCTCGCAGCCAGCGTTGCCAGAAGTGGTCGGCAAGCCGCTGCGTGGCCTTCAAGTGTGCCTCCCCACGAGTTCGTGATCTTCGAAGCTTCCGATTCTCGCAGCGCCGCAGGATCGCCCGAGGAGGAAGTGGTTTGGAGTAAGCACCTCCTCCTCCAGGCTCTCGGAGAGGTGAGTGAGAGGTCGAGAGTTCACAATGTGCTCGGCCTCTAGCAGGAGGGTGTGGAGTACCTCCTCTCGTGGATGCTTCTCGTGGAGTGTGGCGTCTAGTGCGGTTTTGATGGATCGCACCAGAGACTCCCATGCACCGCCCATGTTTGGTGCGCCAGGTGGGATGAACTTCCATTGCACGCCGATCGTCTCCGCTTCCGAGATGAGGTCTTCTTTCTTCATATTGTCGACTGCTTCCCTCAGTTCCTTGTTCGCACCGACGAAGTTGGTCCCGTTTCAGCCTCTCAGCAGGCAGGTTCCCCGTCGGTAGTTCTTGAGGTTTCGCCTTCCTTGTCTAGCACCATTGACATTGATGCTGAACCTTCTTGATCGCCGACCTTAATCCCAGCACCCAAAAGCGTTGCTTGATCTCGTTCATGACTGTTGCATGATTCCCATGGTTGAAACGGCGGTGGAACTCTTCTATGATGAGTTGCGTTGCCTTGTCCTTGCTGTCGAGCACGATGGGTCGTTTGTAATCTCTGGTCACGTCGTGTATCGCGTCGATTCTTCTTTTCAGCCGCAGAAGTCCATCTTCCAGCACCACGTTGAGTCTCTTCAACTTGCTGCTGCTCTCTATTTGCTTTCCTTGCTGAAGACATCTGATGTCTTCTCGGAAGCTCCTTTCTTGACTCTTCTTCAGCAGTAGAGTTTCATCTTGCTCCAGTAGGTCTGCTTCCAGCGGTATGTAGTTCACTGATTTTGTGACCGGCGATTGTCTCCTTGTGATGGTCTTCTTAGGTTTCCTTTTTGTCCTATTCCAGTCGGGATCCGCTTGGCTGACGTTGACCTTCTCCTTTCTTCTGCAGAGTCTGATGAACTGAAGTACTCTTGCTGTGGCTCGTAATAACCTCTTCCACGATGAAAACCTCTCAGGATCTGGTGCCGTGACCGATGGGTGACGCTCGCTGCTGCTGTGACGTCCGCTGTCTTCTCCACGCCAGTGGTCTTCTTTTTAAAGGTCCTCGCCGCAGGCCAATGATGCTCTTCTTTCTTCAGAAAGTCCGGTCCGGTGAACCATCGGTGATTGCAGTCGAAGTCTTCTGGCACGTCGCGTGTTGCATCATCTGCAGGGTTCTGCGCTGTGGGAACCCATCTCCTCCTTTCGTCCCAAAGACTTCAACAGGAATAATCTTCAGGTATGCCCTTGTGTTATTAACTGCGTTTACTGATCCAGTAACGCCCGATGCCTCTGGTGATGCTTCCATCCTTTCACTAGAGGTCCTATCTTCCGACTCTACGTGCAGCAGGTGATGATGCCACCTTTTGCACTCCTTGCATGATGGCTTCTTGCAGCTCTCCTTTCTATGTCTTCCTTGAAGGCACTTGAAGCAGACGCGACTCTTCTTAACGGCTGCCCAACGGTCTTGAACTGATGCCTTTAGGAACTTCAGATATTCCATGAGGAAGTGTTCGCTCTCACAGATAGGGCAAATCTTCTCCGTCTTCCTTGGGTCCTTTTCTTTGAAATCCGTTTACTTCGTTGAGTGCGCCGCTTGTCTGGTCTTCTTGAAGCCACCGCCGTTGTCCTCTGACGTTGCGAAGGCCCCACACTTGTCCGCTTCTGTATTCAGGAACCTTGAAATGACCGTTAGGTCCGAGAACTCGCCTTCTTCTGATGCTGCAGTGAAGTCGTAACAACGGAACTTTAGAACTGTTGGCATCTTTTCCACAATTTGCTTTACTATCTCCGGTGAATGCAGGTATTGTGGTTTCTTCAGTCCCCTGATTGCTGCTACGCTGTTGCTGATCTGGCTCGCAAAGATGCAGATGTCTCTCGGGTTCTCCGTGATCTTCGGTAACGCCCTGACCTTATCCAGTTCGGCCAGCACCAGCGCATCAGGTCTTCCATATCTCCTTCTGAGGGCTTCCATTACTTCCATCGGAGAGGCTTCAGAGTACAGCAGACTCTTGATAGCTTCTCTTGCGTTGCCCTTTAGTGCTCTTCTTAGTCGAGCCATGTTCTGGACGTCGTTGAACATTGTCTTGTCTTGAACGCCAACCACTCGCTGCTGTTGCCGTCGAAGTAGGGTAGCTTGCGGATGTAGTTTGGCTGCGATGCTGAGCCCGTTCCTCCGGCGAAGGCTTCCTTCAAGGCTGTCGTCAGCGCTTGAATCTCGATCGTGGCTCCCCCCGTCGAGAGGTTCCCTTCAGGCTTCACCTTCTGGGGCTCTTTCGGGAGCTGCTCTGGGGGCTTCAGGACTCGCTGCTCTGGTTCTTCCAACACCGACGTCTCGATCCAGTTCTGCTCCTGTTTTGCTCTGTCCTCTTGTTCTGCCTGGTCTTCATCCACGGAGTCTTCATCTTCACACTGTGCCAAACTCAATCTGACACGAGCCAGCTTCGTCGCAGCCTGGGCTTGCTCCAGCTCCCGGCGCGCCAGTTCCTCCCTGGCTTCCAGCTCGCGTCTTCTGGCTAAAGAACTCGTGGTCTTCGTGGACCGGGCTCGACGACTGACCCCCGTCGGTTTCAAGGTCGTGGCTGAACCGCTTCACCCTGTTCCGGGGTATTTCCTGGGGTCTTCTCTGTCGTCTTCTGTGCGGCTTCTTCATTATTCTGTCCCTTCCCGGACGCCGCCATGGTGGTCTTCTGTGCGGCCTTTTCATTTATTTGTCCCTTCCCGGACGCCGCCAGGGTAGTCGCAGTGGCTTCCGTAGTCGAGGTTCTTTGAGTGGTCGTCGTACCCGAAGAGTCTGAAGTAGTTCTAGTAGCATCTGAAGTTCCCGATGTTTTCGTAGTTCCCGTAGTTCCTGATGATCCCGATCCTGACGCGGACATAACCCCTTCTGACGCAGACGTGAACCCTTCTGACCCTGACCTTCCTTCTGTCTCGTCCTTTTCCATGGGCGGGACACAGGGCGTGAGGGCGCATCCTTCTGTGACCTGGTGACCGCCATCTTGAACTTCCTTTTCTTCCGGTTTCTTCTTCTGGAATCTTCTAGCTCCTTCTAGCAGGGATCCGGCTCGAAGGACCAACTGTTTCGGACGGTTACCAGGATTGCCTGGTACGCCCTGGGAAAGTATCCCACTAAGGTTCGACGTGCGTTCCTTTCCTCTTCCTGGCTGGTAGACGCACGCCGCCACGCACCCCTGAATGCGTAAGTGTGGGTACGCCGACCTGATGACCTTCGGGAACCTCGACTCGAAGAAAATGAAAGGCAGCGATTTTCTGGTCTGGATCCTAGGCTTCGGCTCGTTCCTATTCTCCCTATCACTACTTGATGTGTTCCTTTCACTTCTTGCCTCTTCGGTGGCTGAGCTGCGACTAACTGACCGGCAAGAAACGCGCCGTATATTTATATGGTCGCGCCTTACCGGCAAGACGACGGCCTATTTTTACTCGAACTTTCTAGCTGTTTTTTACTTGAGCCGAACCCTTTGATCTTTATTTGACTATGACTTATTTTTACTCGAACTTTCTAGCTGCAGAATCCTTACAAATTGTACCTTTTTGGATAGAAAATGATGCCTTTTACCTTATAAAATAATAATATCTAAACATTTACTTAAAAATAAAAAGTTCCTAGAACAAAAACTTACAAAAAACTACAGTTCGGAACGTTTTCCTTACACAAATCTTAAAATATCTCTAAAACTACATAATTTAAACGGAAAATTAATCCTTAAGCCTAGACCGTTTGAGAGTTTTGCATTCTTCAACAGATTGTATGATGGAAAAACAGAACAATTCTTTTCAGCAAGAACAGATCTTAAATATGCGTATTGCGACTTAGTTAAATTTAAATCAATGTATAAACTTAAGGCTTCATGAATAGAATACGCACTTACGGTTGGTGTTTCATGGAGTATTTGCCTTCTTATCGTTTTCTTCTCGTCTCTGCTTAATGGCCTTAGCATAGCTACGAGGGAAGCTTCTTCTGATTCCCCTTGTGATCGAAGTCCTTGTACATACGCGTTCTGTATAAATTTGAGTCCATATTTTTGCACTAATTCCATGTTCTTTCGTTTCTTGCTTCTGTCTGACAGGTCTTCATATGTTTTTGATGGTCGACCACGACTCGTAGATGTTCCTGGTGTGGGACAAGATTCTTCATCATCGAACACAATTTTGAACTCGCTATCTAACCACGAAGCGTTTTGTTCCAAAAATCGAGATTTGGTTCTTTTAGCTTTCGACCAGCGATCACGGAATTTTTGTAAGATATTTTGTTGTATGTTTTCGACAACTTTTTGGCGTTTAGTTGGTGTTAAGTTATAGTTTTCTTCCAAATACTTAAGAAGATTTTCCGAAGTGGCATCGTTCTCGAATAAAAAAGAACATAATTCGCGTTTTGATACAATGAATTCACACATTTTAGTTTTTTTAATACACTTGTTTCTACGAAACTAGCAACACAGTATAAATGTTTGTAGTTGGAACCTGAATCCCTTTTTATAGTGACAGTAATTGATAAGATATTTGCACACGACAGTAAAGATTTTCATTGCGGTTTCTTGCACACGTTCCTCGAAATATATTCCATTGGAAATTGATAACTTATTTATTTCATTGCGGTTTCCGGTTCGGCAACCGCAATATTTCGTTTCTTTCTTTGATAAGGTGATAGCTATTATCAAATAATGCGGTTATTCTCTATTTACAGCTAAAATAATTATAAAATAGGTACGTTCATAAATTCAGTTAACCATGTTTTCCACTTCAAAAATAATTAAGTTTTATCAAAATAAAACAATCAATACTAAAGTTAAGGTCATCAAGTGAATAAAACCATCCTAGGTTTTATTCACTTGATGATGAGATTTGCTACCATTTAAACCAAATTGTCCAAAAAATCTACTTTCATGATTTTTCCCCTTTTTCCCACAGTACACTTTTTTGCCTCTAAGTCAAATTGGGGTAAATTGGGGCAAAATTTTATTTTAAATCCTGTGAGTATACAGATTAAGAAACGTTATAGTAGTCGTATCTCCTTGTCGGGAGACAGCGGTAAATACGAAAACTCAATTTGAATTTTTAAAACTGAAAAAATAGGATGGCTTTCAAAAATGGTCTGTAAAAGCTAACTTTCTTAGCCATATAAAAATATGCTTAAATTACTTGGAAAGTGTTAAGTACCACGCTTTTAATGATGTATAATAAGTTATAGTTTATCAACAAATGTTTGTAAAAAATCGATCTGAAAGTGTCATATCACAAATTTTCCTACATCAATCAATCTACTTCCTTACATTCAAGTTCAAGCTATCGCTATTAAAATATGTTATTATAGCATATTTTTTCTGGTATATAATAGTTCAATTATCCTACTTTATATATTCACTGAGAAAAATGTCGAAATCTAACTTTTGACACATTGATTTTTGGCACGAAAATTACGCTCCTGACCCATAGTGCAGCGCTGCATACGTGAATCGGGACCGGACCAACCGGACGTAGGTTTTCTAGATCCGTACTTTGGTCCTCAAGGCAATCGAGAGTCCAGGACAGGACGGAGGAGCGCTCTGGCGAAGCGCGCTTGCTGTAGCGCGCGGTCAACCTGAGGCTGCATCCTCAACGATCTGTCAATCGATGCAAAGGTTCCGCGTGTGCGAGCTCCAAGCCACGTTCTGGCCCCGAAGTTGCAGATGTGGTGGGTGGCGGATGCGGCGGGAGACAAATAGCGCTGGAATTGCTGGACTATTCACACAGCATTATCAAGCCCCAAGCTAAGCAGAGCTTGTGTTATGGGTACTAGATATCTGATATACTTAATATAATACACTACGTAGATAGATATTTTTTTTATTATACATAGAAAACAATATCTGCAGATCGTACAAACAGGTGGGAATCCAACCCGCAACGTCCTGCGTCGCAGGCGGACCTTCGCCCACCGCGCCACAGAGGTCGTCAATCAGATACACTGATACTTCTGGCCTTATACCTTTAAACTTACCTACACCTGGCACTAAGCGCACCGGCCCGAGTCAACAGGGTTTCTTATTAGATTTTGGATTAGTTTTCTGCTTTGTTCATGTAGTAATTAAGCTTTCGACGACTTTCGCGTTGAGGGTTCAAATCCTCCCAAAATATATATTTAGCCAACTCACAGCTTGATGATTACTTATAACTGTTAACTTGTATCGCTTTGAGGATAGCTCCTAGGGCGGTGAAAAAAGTTTTAGGACTACCCAAAAAACAAAAAGAGATCATAAGTTGCTGTTTAAAAACAGATAACATTATGAAAGTTGTACGAATTTGCTGGAATAAAACTACTGATAGATTTTAAAACAAATACAAACCCTAGATAGCAACTATCCCATCACAAATAATATGTATATAAAAATGAACCCATATTTCACTTCCGGTCCGGCTATTACTTAAGAACGGATATACCGCTTTCATTTTGCTTTTTTTATAATATTTTCTAATACTTCGTAGAAAGTTCATATATTATTAAAAAAATGCGCAGAAACTTAGGAAACTTTACGACTACCACTATTATTATAAACATTTTTAATGTAACCTTATTCCCAGCGTTATACACATACGAGTACCTGTATACTCTTTGCTAAGCACGTTCGAAATAACTGTCAGTTGTTTGACTTGAATGACAGGACAACGTCTGTCGGGTCAGGTAAATAAAAAAGGAGAGGTCATTGTTAAGATTTATAGAGTGATAATGGGACCTAGTTTGTGGGTGCTAATAAGGAATCGCGTCATATGTTTGATAGAGCTGTACCTCAATTATCTATCCAGGGAAATCGACCAGTTACTTGCAAATGAAGGAACTACAGGGCACTTCATAAAGCACTTCCTGTTTTTAGTCGGTGAAGCACTGACTGATAACCTTACCTGACGAAGACTATTCACAAGATCATAGCAATGGTATATATTAGTAGATGGAGACTATGTCAAAAATATTAGCTTTTGGGGAAGATGGTCCAAATCTTGTAACTTTGAAGAATATGTATAAAATGGGTGGTCGTGCTCGCGTGAGCGCTGTGCAGGCGGTGAGCCCGCACTGGTAGCGGTCACGGCCCTTGCTCCCCGCGCGCGGCTCCGTTTTACAGCAGTAGGTACTGTTCACCTGTGCACTATTTATTTATTTAATGTGGTTTGCCATCAGCTTAACTAATTACAATATAATTTAAAATACTCGTAGACACAGAAAGGTAATAATAGGCATTCCCTAATAGAATCATACTGAACTATAAGTGTGAACTGACCACTAAAATTCCATTCGTCGAATATTGCGTACTTAATAATGTAAGTATTAAAATTATATTAATTAAAAACCAAATAATATACGTATAAAAGAGTATAACAAAATTATGTGCAAAAGAAGTAGAGAGTGATGCATCGCCTTGCCCTGCGAATACTGGTATTGAAGGAGTCGATGTTCAACATCCTGCTGAATTCATTGAAAGATCTACTCGCTCGCACTACAAATTAATTTTGTCTATTTAGTTCCAACATGGCGGACATGCAGTAGGGGATTGTGTTGTGTCTAAACTGCTTACGCGGTACATTGAAGTCTTATTTTCCAAGAAGTTCTGGACAGTCAACATCATTTTTGATATCTTAAGAATATAAAGATCTTCCGCTATGTCCCGTCTGTTTTTAAATGGCAAGAAATGGAACTTCATGCGGAGTTCATCGTAGATAAAAGATTTATTTGTAAGGGATCGTCACTCTAAAACACAGGTATCGTAAGAACCGGCTCTCACTGAATACTTTAAATAATATTACTAGTAGTGTCTGGTCCCACCCTCACCTCTCTATGTAGTACTCCTTGATGAAACGCTCGTGCTGCGTGAGCGCGGTGAAGGCGGCGAGCCCGCGCTGGTCGCAGGCGCGGCCCTCGGCGCCGGCGCGAGGCGCCGTCGACACCACCCCCCGCAGGTAGTAGCGCCCCGACCACGAGAAGGACAGCCCGCCGCCGCTGTCGCCGCGACACACAGACACGCTAGCTGCACACACACATACACGTAGTTGATATCAACTAGCTATGTACTTTTTTTTGTGAGATTATTGAAATTTGCGAAAGCCTCAATGGATTATGGACCTACATATGGTTGCTATGGTTTTCAAATTTTACACAAATGCCCTGCGTGTCTTCTTTCGGAGTCGGCCGAAACCGAGCCAATCAGCACCATAAACATTTTTGACAATTTGATTCATTACAATAAGGCGCTAGGGCGCTACCCACGCCACGCCACGCTCGACTATTTTTTTTATGCTAAAATAATATAATATAACCTTTATTGATTACGATTTAAGACTTAAAATTATTACATCATTGATCCCCAAACTAGGATAAACCTGTATCTTGGGGAGCACCTTCCTTGGATTTTGTTACATAAACATATCATGCCAACGTTACATTAACTTTAGTAAAAACATAATGTGAACAAAATACAATAAGTGATGGGTCTCCTGAAGGCACCAGTCTCATAAGAGTAGGCAACAGGGGACGATTGGTGTTTGCATGCGTAAAATAGTTTTCTCCAGAAAAGAATTTTTATAATAATGTTTTATAGAGAGTTAAATGATAGAGTATGTAGGGGCAGATAAGTGGTAGGTATTCCTTGAACTCATACCTTTATTGTCCTTGATGTTAAACGGGTGTGCAGATTCATTCTTTAGTAAAAAGAGAAACTTTACAAATTGTACACAGCACCGTATTCTTAGTAATAACCTCAGATAGTAAACTTCAATGGGAACATATAAACTACCTATCGAGGAGACTTAGTTCTGCAGCATATGTAGTCAAAAAAATCCGTCATCTTACTGACGTTGATAATTCTAGACTCATATTATTTTAGCTACTTCCATAGTATTATGTCGTATGGCATACTGCTGTGGGGGAACGCTGCAGATATTAACACCGTATTTTTGGTGCAGAAGAGGGCTGTTCGTGCAATCTATAACATGGGTCCTAGAGAATCCCTACGTGATAAATTCAAAGAAATAAACATAATAATGAATAAAAAAATAATTGTCTTTCAACTTGATGGTGGCGAACAAAAACAAACAGTTTATTCATCTTTTCAGAGTTTTACATTCACGAGCACCTACCAAGTTTGGTTGGTAAACAATAGGTATGTACCTAATGTAGGCATATAGATACACAAACAAAGTAATGATTTCACCTATGCACCCTGTACTTAGGTAGAAGCGATAACCGAGCCAGGCGAGCGGCCGGATGCACCATCGCTAGTAGGTACTGGTAGGCAGTGTTATTGCGTCTGTTTAGTCAATCGAAGCGCCTTCCTACCTATTTGCGGAGGAGCCGAACGACTTACCAGTACATTATGGTAAAGGAATAAAGCCACTCCCGTGATTATGGTTCTAAGATTGAATATTAGACAATAATAACAATACAATATTTGAGTTCTTCTCGTTGAAGAGCCGGAATGCTTCTTTTGCTAATCTATCTAGTGGTGACATCGACGAGTAGATATGACTTAGCGAACTAAAGTTGTCGTTGTATATTGAGCGAGTGGCACGCTGGAGTTACTGTTCCAGTTCAAAATACACTCTAGTACCTGTCATCATGAGGAGGGGAAACAGAGAGAGTTGACTCACAGTCGAGCGTGCCGGCGCAGATCTTGTCGCTAGTGATGTATTGTGTGAAGTCTTGGGGCGCGCGCGCCAGGCAGGCGCCGACCTCGATGTACGGCAGCAGCGCCGTCTGCAACACCGGCGAGGGCCGCCCTGAGGGTGTCGTGAGCCCCCAGCCCGCCACCTGCAACTCAACACACTCCCCCTGGTAGACCGGCGAGGACCGTGAAAGATCGGCGAGGGCCCCTTCGAGGGCGTCGTGAGCCCCCAGCTCGGATTTTGAAAATTAACACACTCTCCCTGCAACACTGGCAAGGGCCACCCCGAAGGCGTCGTGAGCCCCCAGCCCACCATCTGCAAATTAACACACTCTCCCTGGAACGCCGGCAAGGGTTGCTCCGAGGGCGTCGCCAACCCCCAGCTCGCCACCTGCAACACAATACACTCCCTCTGCAACACCGGCGAGGGCCACTCCCAGGGCATTGTGAGCCCCCAGCCCACCACCTGCAACACAACATACTCCTGCTGTTGTCTCTGCTTAGAGTGGTAGTTTCTAACAAAAGGAAGCCTGGATAGCCTGTAGCCACTGGTGGATGTAGCAGCCCTGAGCTGCTGCAGTGGGACACTCAGGGCATAGAGAGAAGGCTGTAGATCAGTTAGAAGGTGATGCAGAGTGGCAGATGCTTACTGCCAGAAGCAGAGGTACCAACCTTGCCCAGGTTCCCGGCGGAGAGCTGCGTGCGCTCCAGCTGGAAGTCGAAGTTAAGGCAGACGGGCCGCACGTACGTCTTCCAGACGAGCCCGCTGCGCAGCACCACCACCGCTAGGTCATCCTGCAACACCACAGCCCTGGCTGAGCTGACCTTTACCATAGAAATACCTAGGTACCAATTATACATTACATATATACGGTGATTGCGCATGGGGACTGTCAACTTTCAGTCACGCCACGCACGGAAGCGTGTTGTTTCTGATTTGGATAGGGAATTCTGTAGTGCTACTCGCTTTTAAATGTCAGTTTAAATTGCTATAATTAATAGTTACACCTGACAAATTAGGTAGTTATTCCTGTCTGTAGGTAGGTACCTACAGGCGTAGGTAGGCACCTACGTAGGATTCTTTCAAGTTTTTAAATAAACAGTCGATGTATCTTGATCTACAAGGCTACAAATACAGAGACGCACAATGACCCGGCTCCCGTGGGGGTCCTCCGCACATTGCACCCTGCACACTCGATAAAGTCATCCTAGGAGTAACTACTACCACTACTACATATGATAGTCGGAAGAAACAATACTTTTTAGGAAAAAATGCCAAAACATAGTATTTACACTTAAAATAAAAAATAACATTTGTCCCTCAATTTTCATATTTCTAACACGAACCCCATTGTGGTCGATGGCAAAACAACGTCTACCGGATCAACTAGTACCCTATAAATAAATCATTAATTATGACATGATAGCAAATCAAGAAAGTGTAAAAACTTGTATTGTTTGTGAATTCATCGACAATCTATGTATGTCTATGGTCAGATGAGGCAACCACGTGACGCGCTGAACATAAATTAGTCCATTTTGTGTCGTTCAGACGCATACACATTCAGGTAGGCTCAGAAAGGGATCACATTTCACAGGTAGGTACATTTGTTCAAATAATACATTTTGTTTCGTAAGCACTCGTTTCATACAACTTCCGAGTCTATTTTGTAATTGTTATCGTAGCCGTATAGGGCGAAGCGAAAGTGATTAGATTTTGATAAAAACCCCTTATAAAACGGTGTAACGGTTGACCCAAAGAATTTGAAATAAAATCTATTCATGGGATGGGAAGGCGATGGATGAGTAGTGTCGGAGAAACAAAAGTAAGCCATCAACTTCATACGTGATGTTGTCACTTTGATTTACCCAATTTCTATTTTGTAAAATTGCCCTTAAACAAGCCTACTAGACTTCAGGAATTTTTATTTTTCCCAGACAGCGACCGCTAGTCACCCTGTACTCTAAAACCTGTTTGCCACTAGGCAGTTAACGACAGAATAACAGTGTGACTAGCAAACTGTGTAATTAGTGCCGTATCTTTCAGTGGTAGATACCTAGACTTAGTATGTTTATTGTATAATATTTATGTTTCTAGTGTTTGTTGTTCGATGACTTCTTGCCAAATGTGTGGCAACTCGTAACCGCAGACACTGAACAAACCTTATCTGGTTTAGAGTATCTGAATAATTATAAGATTAGATTATGTTTGATTAATAAAGAATAATACAAAATACCTTTTAACTTTAAGGATATGAGGAAAGAGGGTTTGTCCCCGTTGGTCACACGGCAACTGATCACGCGCACCTAGTGTGCGACTTAGATCATATGAGATCAGTTATATCTTGTATGTTGCATGACTAATGCAACACTAATCAGACTATCAATCAAAACATAGAGTCACTAATATAGATTCAAAAAATAAAATTAAGCGTTGCTCATTAACCTGGTGCAGTTCAACGCATCCAAAACCCAGGCGTGCGTGTTTTCAGCTAAGAAGACCGAGTGGAATCCTGCGCTCAGTTTCCGTGACACAACGCTTCAGGTCACCGATAGTCTGAGCCTATTGGGGGTTGAGCTCTCCTCTAATCTGAACTTTGGCTCTCATATTGAGTCGAAGGCAAAATATGCTGCACTGGGCATCCTAGCTAAAGTTCGGCGGTACTTCACACCGGGACTGCTTCTTAATCTCTACAAAGCACAGGTCCGATCTTGCATGGAGTACTGCTGCCATCTCTGGGACGGCTCGGCCAAATACCAGCTCGAAGCCCTTGACTCGATTGAGCGACGCGCTGTTAGGCTCATAGGCGATAATTCGCTTGTGGAAAACAACTTGCACAGCCTTGAACACAGACGGCGCGTTGCCAGACTGTCGGTGTTCTACAAGTACCACTTTGGTGATAGATTACATGACCTTACCAAGATTTGCATATCCTCAATTTCTTCTAATGCAGTCGGTACCGATGGTATTAGTAAGAAAATGATCGTTCCCATCCTTGACGACATTGTCCATGCTATTACTCATCTATTGAACTTCTCAATAAATAGTGGAACTTTCCCCAGTGCGTGGAAAGATGCGCAAGTAACTCCACTACCTAAGAAATCTAAGCCATCTTCCTTTGCCGATTTCCGTCCCATCTCCATTTTACCTTTCCTATCCAAAGTACTTGAGCGACTCGTGCACCAACAACTTAGTCTTTTCCTCAATATCAATGACCTTCTTAATCCCTTCCAATCCGGTTTCCGCCCAGGCCATAGTACTACTTCAGCTCTTGTCAAGATCACCGACGATATTAGAGATGGTATCTGGAACGGAAAAGCGACCGTCCTCTCACTCCTTGACTTTAGTAACGCTTTTAACAACGTCGATTTTGACATTCTTCTAGGCATCCTACGCTCTCTTAACATCTCTTCCAAAGTAATCCACTGGCTTCGTAGTTACCTGTTCGGTCGCCGGCAGCGTATTAGCGTTGACGACAACATCTCTTCTTGGTGTCATCTAAGTGCCGGTGTACCTCAGGGCGGCGTTTTATCTCCTCTTCTTTTTGCTATATTCAGGGCGGCGTTTTATCTCCTCTTCTTTTTGCTATATTTATTAATTCTATCTCTAATCAACTCTCTTCTTCCTACCACCTTTATGCAGACGACTTACAAATTTATACCCAGGCTCCAGTGGAGCGATTAGGTGAAGCCATCCGTGTGATAAATGATAACTTAAATAATATTCTCCATTGGAGTAATGCTCATGGGTTGAAAGTCAACCCAACGAAAACCCAGGTTATCGTAATCGGCAGCTCACGAATGGTATCAAAGATTGATTGGGTTCATCTTCCACCAGTCCTTTTCGACAATGTACAAATTGAGATTAGTAAAACGGTAAAAAATCTTGGGGTTCTTATCGACAATCAGCTGAATTGGGGACCGCAATTGGCGGAAGTTAGCCGTAAAACGTTTACATCGGCGGCTTCGTTAAAACAGTTACGAAACTTTTACCGACATCAACCAAAATTGCGCTAGCTCAATCACTCCTGCTCCCTATTCTCGACTACGCCGATGCCAGCTACCCTGATTTAACCCAAGTACAGCTTGATAAGCTTGAGCGGCTTCAAAACTTCTGCATACGCTTCATCTTCGGTCTACGCAAGTATGATCATATCACAGAGTACCGCAATAAGCTAAAATGGCTACCAATCCGTCTTCGCCGGGACGCTCACTTCCTCTTCATTCTGTATTCCATCCTCTTCATCCCAAATACTCCTCGGTACCTCAAGGAACGGTTCAAGTACCTGCACCAAACCCATACTTTTTGCCTTCGCTCCACTGAAACCCTTTCGCTGCAAACTCCCCGCCCCTTCCATGCCTACAGTTCATCCTTCACCGTACATGCCACCAAACTATGGAATGCCTTACCTACCCCAATAAGACAAGCTAAATCTCTCCCTATATTTAAAAATATGGTCTATGAAAACTCTCTTAATTCGATTTCAAATAGTTAATATTTTATGTATGTTTATGTAAACTCTTTAAACTTAGTAGATATTTATTGACATTTATATATCAGTAGGTAATTGTTTATGTATTTTCTGTATAGTATACATTAGTCTTTAATACGCCACCGTCTATACCTATACAATAATTACGTGTCCATCCAAAGGTTGCCTGGAAGAAATCGCTATTAGCGATAAGGCCGCCCATTGTACAACTATTTCTGTGTTTGTGTTTTCCTGTCTTGTTATTCTATCTTGGTGTGCAATAAAGAGTATTTCTATTCTATTCTATTCTATTCTTATCCCAACCTCCCCCTTCTTCCACCGGACAAGCAGACGTACTGGTAAATACCACCCATACCTAGTCGACATACCACCGTGTAGAACCAAACGTTTTCGCTCTACTTTCATTATAGGTACCGGTAAAGAGTGGAACGAACTTCCTGCTTCTGTTTTTCCAGTAGAGTACAATCTAGGAGTCTTCAAATCCCGAGTGAATAAGTTCCTTCTGGGAAAGCGTGCTCCATCTTAGGCCACATCTTCACTTTCCCGAGTGAGATGGTGGTCAAACGCTTTACCATTATGAATAAAAAAAAAAAAACTACAGAAAACACAATGAAATAACAGCACCCTCAAACAATTTTATTGTCATTTATACAATCGCTTCTAGCTAGGGGTTGCATGGGAAGTCTGCTGGTGGCCAAACATCCTTTCAATACGGAATAAAAATTATACTGAAAGCAGCCGCTACATGCGAATGTAGCGGCTAAATGTTAAGTGTGTTTATTTGTTTGTTTGTACTTCCTTCGCGCCCTACCTGAGTAACCAATCAACTTTATTTTTGGCATAGAGTTAGTTGAAAGGATGGAGAGTAACATAAGCAATTTTTTATTCTGGTACAAGTGAAACATCAAATTCCTATAGGAGATTTACGGGAAAAAAATACCTTTTTATCCCCCTAGAAATGTTAAATTCGAATTTAACCCGGGTGAAACCGCGGGAAACAGCTAGTTTTCTACAATTTCGTGAATTCGGCGGTTTTTTGGTATATACGCACAATATTTTGTTTCTGAAAAAAAAAAACAACTTGGGTAAAATTGATAATCAACCTTGATATTTTTTTTTGGAAGCGTAGAATGCTCGATAGCGATGCATAAGGATTCAATAAACGCCGCGCTGACTCAATATTAACTGACTCAACAGCAACCACGATGAGAGTGCCACAGTCCGCTGGTTCATTATCTTAGGTATGCATACCTACCTAGCTCATCATAAATCTATGTTATTAACACCAAAACTAGCGTTACAAAAATCGGTGCTAGAAGAGGTGACTTTGATAGCTAGCTATCAATGTACTATCCATTAAAGATACTCCATATTGTACAAATCATTTATTGATAACGTCAAGTTACAGGTCAGAAAAGGTAACCAATATAAAATTTAATATATTGACTTAATATAACAGTACAAATAGTTATCATTGATTTTTTTATATAATAATTGATATTTTATATAATTCATTAAATAATTGGTAATTCGTAGAACTCTGCTACTGCTAATAAAAAATACGTTCTAAAAGCCATTGTTTTAGTCGGTTTTTGAAAACCATTGTGGAAGTTGCATCTATAATCGTGTCCGGCAGCCTGTTGTAGACCGAGGGACCCATTATATACACGGACCTCTCCGACTTTCGTAACTTGTGCGCAGGCGTGACGAGGATGTGAGCTAGCCTGTTGCTGCGCAGGGCGCGGGCGGTGTTCACACCTCTCCTTTGGAACTTACCGATGTTGTTGTAAGTGAAAATGGCTACTTGATAAATGAGTGCGCAGGGGAGAGGCATGATTTCCAGCTCTTTGAACAAGTCTCTACACGACACATCGTCATCCACGCCGACGATAACGCGCGCACGGCGCGTTTCTGCATTACGAAGGCTCGCTCCACATCCGCGGCTCGCGCCCACAGCTCTACACCATAGGTAAGGATGCTGTGGACGGTCGCAAAGTAGCATGACATTACTACGCTTCGAGACGCGGTGCCAGCGAGCCGCCGCAGTGCGAAACAGGTCCGGCCTAACTTGGAGCAGAGCTCCTCTATATGTACCTCCCAAGTGAGTCCGCTGTCAATGTAGAACCCTAAAAGTTTTATGTTGTCGACCATCTGCAGTGTGAAGTTACCAGCGATCACGGTATAGGGTGGTGAAGGTGCGCCATTGAGGCGGAAGGTCATGAAGCAGGTCTTCTCTCTATTTAGGGCTAAACCGTTAGATTTGAACCATTGCTCGAGCCTTCGCGCTACATTGTTCAGTCTACGCTCAAGTTCGCGGGATACACGCCCTCCCGAATACAGGTGTTGAAAAGGTAAGCAATGACATGGGCGAGTGAGTTTGCGACGGTACGAAGTAGATTCGATGATACTCCGTACAGATCGGTGCTATTTTTAGGTGCAATGTGGAACCTCACTATTTTACCGATCTCGTCCGCGGTGAAAGGTCTAAGTCGCAGCGAGGTATCGCGCACTGTTGTGTTGGCGCTCAAAGTCGTACAGGCGCTGGTGATGTTTGCCTTCGGGGCGCCACACTTGCTGGCGGCGGTAGTAATTGCTGCTTTGTGCTATAGGGCGCCCCGGCAGAGTCTCTCACGAGGTCGGTATAATCGACTCTTTCGCGGTTACCTCGTCCGAGTTGGGTATTGATGACGCTCCACATACACTTCGCCTTATTCGGATGATCGTGAATTATTTTAGAGAAGAACTCGTGGCGTTTTTGTTTCACTAAGGAATTGTATTTTATTGTGTAACGGTCAGACATGTCTGTGAGGTCAGTATTTCCGGGAAAGGATTTTTTTACATTTATTAAATCGAACAAAAACATTTTTAGGTCATGCACTTCGCTATCTACCCAGGTATTATGTTTTGGAATAAAAGGCTGTTTTTTAACCGGGAAACAGATGTCAAATTTACTGACTATGACCGCGATTAAAGTTTCAGCGAGAGAGTGACAGTTTTGCGACCGCTCTACCACCGAAGTCCAGTCAACCGATTCCAGAGCGCTACCAAAGTTTAATTTGTTAGACGCAGTCATCGAACGTCTCGCAACGGACTGCGGCCGGGGGGCGGGGGCGCGAGACACACGGAGACGTTGTGCGTCGTGGTCGCTGACCGCCGCTTGTAAAACCTTAAATTTAGCAAAATAGTCGTCAAATCGTGAAAAAAAATATGGGTAAATGATTTATATTATGTAATGGTAAAACATAGAATAAATCAAGAAAGTATTATGTGTCTTGCTTGGATAGATATATTTTTCTGCACATTCAGAGTTATTCGGACATGGATTTGTGACCTGTTTTCCGATTGATTCAACTTCCATAATTTATTTAGTATACATTAACTGTTGATCACACTGAAAAAACACCATATCACAAGATGGTCGACAAATCAGAGTATAAGTATAAAAAGGCTTTTGGCTACGTTTCATTTCAAGAAAGTTATGGAGGAGAACGCAAAACAAAAAAAGTAATTATTATATTTGCCCCAACATTTGAAATTCGCCCCATTCTACAGAATATCAACATAGCAAACATATTCACCCTAGTTTATATTTTATAAATTAGGCACGTAGAATGTTTAACATTGTGAGACTAACAAACTGCCAAGGCTTCAAACGAATGAAATAAAAATGTATAACATATTCTCCCATTAAGGCTATTGTAATCACTTTCGCTCGAAAAAGTTAATCAAATATAAAATCTTTCCTACACATTATCACAATTAGCCTCTATCGTCACATTCTTGGACAAAGGACTTCTCCCTTTTTCAAAAAAGTAAAAATAGAAGGTGGTCAATAAAAAAATTACGCAAATGAGAGCGCGCTGAAGATGCCGTGTTTTCGGCACACAGTGCTCCGTGCAAATAGTATCGCACGCACAATCTGGATAGTGCTGTCATCTGTGCATTGGTTTTACTTAGAATTATAACACATTTTCATCAAACCATAGGATTACTTTCTTAATATTTCGGTTTAAAAATGTTAATTTTCTCATAAAACAAAAATGTTCATTTATAATGATGAGATACAAAAATTCCTTAAAATAATGCTTAAGCTAGTATTACTATTTCCATGATCACGGGCCATATAGTGACCCGGTCCTTTGGGAGGCATGCGTGGAGCCGAAGCCAACAGCACAGAGGCCCTTTATGAGAATTAATCAGAATCAATAACTTTATTTTTTTAGGCTTACAAAATAAGCACTTAGACAAGTCAAATTTTATACTATAAACATAGTTATTATTATCAAATAAGAATAAGGTGTTATTGATATTCTCTTCACTTCCATTTTTTGTCCACTAGTGGAAGAAGTGGAAAAGAAACCACATTATAATATCACTTATGTGTCTAATACATGTTTATTTTGTAGAGATGAGTCCGGTATTCAATAACTAACTCAGTACCTGTTAGCATGGTCCTAAAATATCTAACGCTATTGTAAAATCCGCATACCGCTAGGGAATAACTCTGCAAAGCGAGCATCGCGCCTAACCGACCGTGAGCCATAACTACCCAACGCTTCAATACCTATACTTACCTAACTATCATCTACGCATAGGTACTAGCGGACCGTTCACCCGTAAAGTTATGTAGCTGCAACAAGTATTTGGTATTTCTAACCAAATCGGTTAGATGGTATTTCTATCCAAATCGGTTAGATGGTATTTCTAACCAAATTGGTTAGAAATATATTGGGTAGAAATCAGAACAGGTATAGAGTATTGTAACGTTATTGGGTACCAGTTGGTACTAGCGGTATTGAAACAAAATACCCAACTAATAACCGGTAGCCAAAATATCCAATAACTCCCATCCTTATTATTTTGCCTATCTAAATATAAATTTAATGCAATTTAGATACATGTCAATATTTCTTTAAAGCTAAACAGAACATTGAATTTCTTACATACTACTGACAGTGCGGAACGGAACGACATCTGGCCAAGCATTAACATCATTGATGTAATCATCTATGGAGTAAAAGGCCTTCCTGATAAGATTTTGTTTAATGTACTGTTTAAATGTACGTATAGGGAGTTTAGTTGCTTCAGATGGAAGCTTATTATAGAACCGCACGCAATTGCCCATAAATGATTTCCCTACCTTTCGTAATCTATATGCTGGAATGTGTAATTTGTTCTTGTGTCTTGTATTTCTATTGTGAACATCACACTTTTTCAAAAAGCTATCTCTATTTTTGTGCGTATACATAAGATTTTAATAGATGTATTGCGATATTACTGTCAAATATTTATTTCATTAAATAATTCCCTCAAAGAGTCGCGTGGCTTTAATTTGTAAATTGTGCGTACTGCCCTTTTTTAGGAGAACAAAGATAGTCTGGATGTCAGCTGCCTGTCCCCAAAACAAAATACCATAAGACATAATACTATGAAAGTAACTGAAATAAACTAACCTAGCTGTATCTTCATCGGTAATATATCTAATTGTACGAACTGCATAGGCTGCTGAACTAAATCTGCCTGCTAGATCATCAATTTACGGTTTCCATTGAAGAGTGGAATCAATATGAGACCCTAAGAAAACAGTAGAGTCTACAAAGTCAACAATCTCATTCTTTAGCATTATCTTCGTTGGAAATTCTCTTACATTAGGTAACATGAATTTAATGCATTTGTTTTTTTAGCATTGAGTAAGGGTTATTGGCGGTGTACCAATCTAGTTCGTGTGAAAGCGCATCATTTACATCGTCATAATTACATTTATTTCTGTCAACTTTAAAAATCAGTGAAGTATCATCAGCAAATAAGATTATATCACACAGATCTTTTGCTAAAAAGGGGAGATCATTTACGTATACTAAAAATAAGAAAGGACCTCATATTGATCCTTGCGGGACGCCTAATTCAATTTTTGAGCCCCTAGATCTTTCTTTACCAATATCTACTTTTTGAACTCTATCAGATAAATATGATTGCATAAGGTCCAGTGCCTTGTTTTGAATTCCATAGTGTTTCAATTTTCCAATTAATGTAGCATGATCTACACAATCAAAAGCCTTAGAAAGGTCACAGAATATACCAATAGCGTTTTTTGCTTTATCCCAGGCATCCAATATATGCTTTACTAAAACTGTACTAGCATCGGTTGTTGATCTACCTTTGGTGAAGCCAAATTGATTTTTATGGAGTAGCCTATTAAGGTTTAAATGAGAGGACAACTGAGAGAGAATTATTATACTACGTAGGTAAAATATGAAAACATTTTGTGTTATAACTATATACTAATTAGTATCCAGTATTTTTCGAAAGAAGAGCATTTAAATAATTTCGAAATGTCGAAAATTTATGAGCTCAAATTTTCACTAAAAGAGTAATATTTTTTTATTAATTACTGATAGAAACGATTATTTTGTCAGACTTGAAGCAGAGACTGTTCGCTCACTCGGAAAATGACTGTTGTTGGTGTTAACTGTTAGCACAACTGCAATGAAAGGATGTAATCATAAAGGACGGACCTGGAAGTGCGAAGCAGCGCCCTGGAAGCGGGCCGGCAGGTGGATGATCTTCACCTGCAAATGACAATTATTACTTATTAATTTTTGTACAATCTCCTAAGTTTTTATTATTAATTTTTATACAGTCACCATATTCAACCGAGGCCTATTGGGTCTCACGTCGCCTCGTCACACCTATACATACATATTGTTACACAAGAACCACGTCACCAGTCAAAGGTTAAAATTAAATTTCCTAAATTTTTTGTCATTTTATTCGTATAAATATTAAACATTATCACTTTTTTCGTAGGACGAATATTTTTAGATTTTTATGTATTTGAGAAGAGAGAGAAAAGAGGGGGTAAAATATTATAATTATACTAGCTGACCCGCTCCCGATTTCGTTCGCGTGGACTTTACAGTGAAAAGCTTCTCGAGATCAACTGAAACCCTATTGAAAGAGTCCCTATTGAACTACCTGCAAGACGTTTTCAATCAAATAAACAATTAGTATTTCTTGTCCATGCTCAGTTTCAAGCAAATCATATTACGAACATACTAAACAAACCATCACAAACTTGAACCACTTACTAAAAACCATTTTGTGTTGTTTTACAATTTTCTGATAATATAAACAAATTAAACTAGTATTTACAATTGAAACAATTGAGCTAACTGCAAACTGTTGCAAACAATCTACAGATAGCTCAACTGGTCCATATCAATACCAGTCGGAAGCGTCCCCAAGACGCTGGCTGCAATTTTCTGAAACATTTTAAATTTTCGTATTTTATACAACATTTTAAGAAAATTGGAAGAACACGAAATGTTTAACGTTAGCGTAGCATTACCCATACACAAAAGTTTGTATGAAGATTCCTGAAACTCTCATATTATCATCATCAGCTATCACACACGCCAAGTATCAAACAAATCAAAACAACTCAAAAGAAATAGGTATAGCTCAGAACTGAGCTTCAGTATCAAACAACATTTGTATCGTCCCAAATGGCTCGGCCCTATTTTATGAAACATTTAGAAAAATCTTGAAATACGTGTCAACTCCCTGTACTCTGTGTAACTGTATTCTAAGGGCCAAAGATACATTGGAAGCGAATCGAAAGGAGATTTTGAACATTTTGGTAGATATATGGGAATTCTTGCAATATTTTGACTTTGTTCAATACCCGTTTAGAAGTTGAATAACTCTAAATTTCAATAACCCGTTTTACCCTATTTTGTGTAATATTTTAAAGAGTCATAAAACTCGTGTTCCATAGTATTATATTTGTAGTATTCTCTGTAAGTTTCCAGTAAATCGGGCCACAGACTAAGAAGTAACAAATAAAATCTCAATAACTTCAATCACTATTTTATCCTTTATAAGGCATGTTTTTGAAAATTCCTGAAACGTGTGATTCAATTTATTGTTTATTTGATATATTCAGAAAGTTTCAGGTCAATAGCGTTATACATTAAAAAGTTTCAGCCGTTTAAATTCAGAGCCAAACTACGAATCTCAAACTTTGATAACCTATTTTACCCCATTTTGTGGAATATTTTGAAAAATCCTGAAACATATCTTTCATAGTTTTTTAGTGGTCTCTGTAAGTTTCAAGCAAATCGGGCCACTGGAAAAAGTACAATAAAAACTTCAACCCCCCCTTTTCATCCCCTTAGAGGTGGAATTACCAAAAATCACCTATGTATAATTAGTAAAAACGACCCACCAAATTTCAGATTTCTAATTTTAATTTTATTGTAAGGTTTGGTATACATATGTACGTACCTACTTAGTTATGGACAGCGTCTGAATAAACAAACTTTTCTTTATTTATATAAGTACATATGTATGTGTGCTTATGTACTTATATACTGTGCTACTACTGTGCTGTGTGTGCTATTTATTTCAAAGAAAAAATTGCACGCATTTTTGGATATTCAAAATCTATCTCTCCCTTTTTTGACTGGTTATCAACCAGGCAAAAAAGGCAATTAGACGTAGAGTCGATTCGTGCATATTATGTTACTTTGGACTTCTGCGCCTGGTCCTTGGGGTCGGCCCAAGGGCGGTACAGCTTGCCAGCCGCCACCAGGAAGTCGGACGCCGGCAGCTGCTGCTCCACGTCCGACCAGAAGCAGTGCGCCGCTGGAACACAACGACATTACAATTATCTCCATTCAACTTACATAACCTACTTGCGGCTGTTGGGCCAACTCTGCGGCACAAAGTCACTTCCAGCTCAGGCAGGACTCGCGTCCCGAAGGTTCCGTACTAACTTGTAGATCATTACTTGCAGGTACGTATGTTACAATTCGTCCATCACGGAAATAAAAACATAATTTTTTATGTAAGCACACAGGATGATAGACAAGGAACCTGGTATCGGCACCAATCGAAATGAGTGATACATATATCATTGGAAAGCTCTTTTTCTGTAGAATAAGAATACCGTAGCGCTAGTCCTATCCCAGCCTAGTCCAGACTCAAGCCGAAGGGTATCCTACCCTACGTTTGCCGAGTCGCGGTCTCCATTAAAGAACATGTTTACCCCAGCGGTTGTCGGTAATTCGCGAGATTTAGCCGGCTTACTGCCACTTCAGCTGGAAACTAGCTACGTAAACAGCTATCATTCTCTGTCTGATGTACTTCTATTGGTTATGTATCCTATGCTTTAGAGAAACTCATTTTTCAATTATTAATTATAAGACCCGCGCCTGCCAGCACGGCGAATTGACGTGTTACAAATTTCTTTGACAAAATTAATAACTTAATTTGAGCACACTGCCCATTACAAACAGTTCAATTTCGATTGCACGGTAAGTGTTCCTTCGCCTAAAAGAAGCTACGAACGAAGGTGCGAGCGTTGATCGTGTCCAGTGAGAGAAAAGGAAGCACAGCTAATCATCAACTCTCGGAGATACTCGGCGCTAACCAGCTAGTGGAATAAGGTTTGTGCCGTAGTAAAAACGAAGCGATGCGAGTGCTACTTTTTGCAAATATCTGCTACTTTTTACAACCGAATCTATTTTTTGAAACAGATAACACTCATTTTGTCAGTTTCAAAAAATAGATTCGCTCTCATTCTCCAAGCAAAAGCTCAACTCGTGGTACTTATAGTTCCCAGCCTGACCTATCAAAACTTGATGCTACCGAGGTAGAACTAAGGATTGCTTCGTTTCGAAAAAGGAAAACTGCAGATGATGGCAAGTACCAATTTGAAGATTTTAAGAAGGAAATACTAGAGATATTAACAGCATCGAGCACTTAATAGCGAAACGTTTAGCACTGTAAGTCAGAATATATCCTTGATCAGAGATCAGTTAACCGATATAAAGGTGACAACTGAGCACCTCATAACTAGTAATCGCGATTCGTTCATTCGATTGCCTAAGTCGGTTTCGATTCGTTATTCGACGTCCATGGATAGTCGCCCCCGCTCAAAGTTAGAGAGAGATAGAATTATACCTATATTTCATTCGACTCCGGGTTCGTTCGCTGCCGCCACCCAACGCTTCGCTTGTAAAAGTTTACGAGGAAGGAGGAGATGCGAAAACCGAGTTTGATGGCCAAAAAGTGCAACTTCGCAACTCTTCCTAAACTATACCAAATAAAACTATTACAGAGGCATTAAAAAAAAGCTTATGATAGGTATCACAAACAGACAGAGGGATTTTTGAAAAATCGTTTATTTTACACAATAATACGAAAAAATTGGTGATAGTGCTAGTTTGGGTCAGGGAACCACCTTAACATAAAGTATTTGAACAAAGTTAACATATGAAGGTATTATTGAAATCACAGTGATAGGCTGGTTATCAGTAATAGTTACATTACCGGATTCAACATTAGACCAACCAGCTGTCCACCACTATAACATTTACACTAAAACCATATTTACACTAAAAACTAAAAAGTAAAATATTTTACTTAGAAAACTGCACATATTATCAACCGCACTAGAATGATAAAATTAGTTAGCGAGGAGCGACGTATAAATCATTCATCACTCGAAACGATCGGTCGACTAACAAAGTCGAATCGGAGCCATGAATGATCCATTCGTAGAGACATTAGTAATTACTGAAAAGGGTTGTGCTTGGGGGTTGTGGTAGATGGTACTGGTTGGCCCCAAACAGCCCTTTGAGATTAGTTATTTGTATATTCACAAGACACTACTGTAACTACTGGTTAACTATGGTTAGAACTTATGGTAAGAATGGTAAAATGGTAGGTAATGGTAGGTAATGGTTGAAATGGTGGTTTGAACTCGCGACGATGGCGGTCGATCGCGAACTGAGTAAGTTTAGGTAAACGAGGGCAAATACGCATTCAAATGCAAGCGCATCTAAATGCATATCTGCTGCGTTGGTCGATTTACCCGAACATACTCCCGACGACAAGATGATGATGCTGTGGTTTGATGAATGATGGTGATACATAACATTTAACATCTTATAAATGTCATCGAATACAATACAAATTGATGAAAATACAAATTGGTATAAAAGCAAAATATAAAAAGCACATTGGTTTATTCTAACACTAAATATATAATATTTAAAAGTGAACTGGTAAATGGTATAATAAGTAAACTGATATGTAAACAAGTGGTATGGTATAACTAATTGAGATATTTTAGTAATATAAAATATGGTTTCTTATCTAAACGATTAGAACTGAGCACTTCTATCTAGGCCCTCTGGGCGCCTATTTAATTAGCACTAGCACTAATCACTTCAACTAGTGGTCGTGGTGGTGCACTGGTGGGCCTCGGCGGAGCGGAAGTATCAGCAAACTCCTGTTGACGGTGACTTCCGCGTCGACGCCGAGGTCTGGAGGGCGGCGTTATTGCGGCCTCGGCATCCTGCGTGCAGCGACCCTCGCCGCGGAGCCCCGCAGCAAGTGTCCGCTGGCAGCAACGTACGTCCACTCCTTGACTTTTGGTTACTGTTCTTAGTTTCTTGATGGACTCTCCTAAACTCGTGAGGGATGAGTTTAGGCTCCCTTATTGGTTAGTTGCGCAGTCTGGTATTTATTTGGTGATCTGATCATCTTGGTATTTATTTAGTGATGTATCTTCTCCGACTTGGTTCTGGTTTGATGTCTGGATCATCAAATTTTGGTTATGTTAGCTTATAAGTAGGATCGATGATTTGACGATTGGGGTTTTAAGCAGACCGTTCATGGTTATTGGTGTCACGGTCTACTCTAGACTATCCATGGTGACGTGGTTTTGAGCATGCTTGCTTTTTCTTGCGACATAATATTATAATAATTTTATTACTTGGTGCACTTAGTAAATGAACTAGGTCGTCATTAAAAATTCAGCTTGTTTGTTTGTTTTGGTTGTCAGCATTTTAGCGTCGTTCAACTCGTGTAACCCGAGGTGAGGTTGGTGAACTGGTATCATGTTGGTAGGTATTTTTTGTGTTGCAATCGGCCTGATTATGCTCATCGTTTTCCGAAAAATTTGGTCTGGTTATGCCAAATTTTTCCTTATGGTTGATGGTGATGGTGTGGTCTGACCTTATTTTCTGCAAACTGTCTTCAATAATCACTGCTCATCTCACATCATTTTTGGGGGGTTGTGGTAGATGTTATATGGTTGATCCCCCAAATTGCTCCGAACATACTCCAGTACGACGGACAGTGAAAAGGGTTGTGGTTGGGGTTTGTGGTAGATGTTAATGATAAGTCCCCAAACAGCCCTTTGATAGTGATATTTGGTATGCTGTTTGGTGAGTGGTCAAGCAAAGTCACTGGTTACGGACTATTTTCACAAGACACACTTTGTACTGGTAATTAAACTATGCCGCCAACTTATGGTAAAAATTGTATGAAATATTAATATTGGTTTGGATTGAACCCGCCACGTTGCCGGTCGGCCGCAGACTCCATACTGGTAATTAAACTATGCCGCCAACTTATGGTAAAAATTGTATGAAATATTAATATTGGTTTGGATTGAACCCGCCACGTTGCCGGTCGGCCGCAGACTCCATACTGGTAATTAAACTATGCCGCCAACTTATGGTAAAAATTGTATGAAATATTAATATTGGTTTGGATTGAACCCGCGACGTTGCCGGTCGGCCGCGGACTCCATACTGGTAATTAAACTATGCCGCCAACTTATGGTGAAAATAGTATGACATGGTTGAAATGATAATATTGGTTTGAATTGAACCCGCGACGTTGGCGGTTGGCCGCGGACTGTGTAAATTTAGGTAAACGTGAGCAAATACGCATTCAAATGCAAGCGCAGCTAAATGCATATCTGCTGCGTTGGTCGGCTTACCCGAACAATTACTAATTAGTAGTTTCATTCGCCTTTGAAGATTAGTATATTACTAATATTCAAGTCGAACGAGGAAATTAGTAGTTGTTCATCATTCGACTTGACAGATAATTCGCAGTCGCGCATCTTTAGTAGGTCCACTACTTTCACATGATGACCTACTTGCTGAACTGCAGGACCGTTTGGAAAGGAGTAAGAATATTGTTATCGTAGGGCTTCCTGAGCCAGAAACTGATACATCGACAGAAAAAAAACAAAGATGAAACTGAAGCAGAAAAAGTACTAAAAACCGTCACCCCAGAATGCCTGCAATAAAATTTTCTTCGATCCTAACGAAACAGGAAAAACTAGAGATGAGTCCGGTATTCAATAACTAACTCAGTACCTGTTAGCATGGTCCTAAAATATCTAACGCTATTGTAAAATCAACATACCGCTAGGGAATAACTGTGCAAAGCGAACATCGTGCCTAACCGACCGTGAGCCATAACTACCCAACGCTTCAATATCTATATTTACCTAACTATCATCTACGCATAGGTACTAGCGGACCGTTCACCCGTAAAGTTATGTAGCTGCAACAAGTATTTGGTATTTCTAACCAAATCGGTTAGAAATATATTGGGTAGAAATCAGGACCGGTATAGAGTATTGTAACGTTATTGGGTACCAGTTGGAACTGGCGGTATTGAAACGAAATATCCAACTAATAACTGGTAGCCAAAATGTCCAATAACTTCCATCCTTAGGAAAAACTATACTTCGTATCAAGAAGAACGCAAACTTAGAAGACGTGAAAATATTACCTGACCAGGCTCCATATCAACAAAAGGCAATAAAAAACCTAAGAGACGAACTTAAGCAACGTCAAGAAAATGGGGAGACTGACATCACAATTAAGTATGTCAAAGGAACACCTACAATAACAAAGAAACAATAAAAAAACTAGATACAAGAAACCACACAAACTTAACCCGGAAAACAAACACCATTACCTATCAAATAACAACCAATTATGAACATATAACAACAAAAACAAAATCTATTAATGTTCTCTATGCGAACGTCCGCAGCATTGTAATGCCTGGAAAACTTGATGAAATCAGATGCGTAATTGAAACCTTTCAAACAACTATACATATTATAGTGATGACAGAAACATGGATAAAGGACGGACATGAAGCATTGAGAATAACACTAACAAATGACACTCACTATTACAATTATAGAACAAATAAAAGAGGAGGAGTATCCATATAATTTGTGTACAACAATCTTAAGCATGAATAATTCCTAGATGAAAAATGCGATGACAACAATCACTACCCTTGAATTCATTTGCACAAATTATGTCTGGATATTGGAGCCATTTACAAACAACCATCAGCCGATACGACGAAATTCCTCGAGGAGTACCCGAACTAGCTACCAAAAACAAAGAGAGCTATTCTCTTTGGAGATCTAAATCTAAACCTACTGAGTAAGGAAAAACCAACAAAAGAATACAAGTTAATGATAAAACATAACGGTTTTAAGCTACTGAATAAATGCGAGACTAATCATTGTACTTGTGAAACAAACACTTCAAACACTATACTGGATCATATCTGCAGAAACTTGCAATATAATACCTATCACATGGCCATCATTGAAAGCGCCCTATCAAATCACAAAAAAATATATTTTGAAGCAAACAGAATAAAACATGAACGACCAAAAAATATTAAATATGAAGCTATAGACCGTCTCTATAAAACTATAAGCGAAGAGATCATGACAACTGATTTAATGAATGACTATGGTAGACTTGAGGACCTACTTCACCAATCAATAGATAAAAACAAAGTTACTAAAACTTAAGTCCAAGATGCACCTAAAACTGATTGGATAAATAAGAGTATGATCAAAGATATTAATGCAAGAAACAAATTATGGCATAAGGTAAAGCGAAATACCGAAAACGAACAAATACGAAATGAATTCTTACAATAAAGAAAAACAACGCACAGCATATACAAAGGACAAAAAACCATTGATGACTTTAAAAGGACTTTAAGTACTGGCGATCCTCCCGCTTTCAGAAGGTCTGTTGTTATTCCGTCATCTCACGGTGCCTTGTTGTTTTTAAGATGTTTGAGAGCCGTCCTTATCTCGTAAAGGCTGACGTCCGGTATATCTTCGGTATAGTTTCGGGTTAAACGGGCTCTTGCATCGCCTGCCTTGCTATTTGCAGGGTATTGCGATGAGGTCCATATAAGTTTTCAAGCTCTCTCAAGATCTAAGGCTTGGAGGAAATCGCCGCTATCGGTCTTCAGCTTCGTCAACTGGCTCTGCCTAAGCGACAGATCTCTTCCGAACACTTTGGAGCCCTTGTTCCTCTGTATTGCGCTCACAATACAATTGGTATTGTATGAGCGCAAATCGTGTCGCATAGACTTCAAGATCTGTTCTTGAGCGCACCGTATGTCGACATGTCTGCCGAACACTGCAGCCTCATTTCACTCCTCTCTGCCATAAACTGCAGAGTGTGACCCGAGAGTCTCTGTGTTTTATTTCTGCGGGGGGTCCTAAAGGTACCACAAGGTTATTGTCGGCGATAAAACCCTTATGTAAGATAGATTACGTCGATTAATTGTAATTAGAAAGGTTTATTTCATTGTTTTATCTCTAAACTACATAGATGTCAATTTTCACTTAGGATTTACTCAAAAAATACAACTCAAGCATTTCATTCAATAGTACATTTATCTATCTACCCTCGACTTTCAATTTATTATTCATTATTTTTATATTTTCGTACTGACTAAAATGTTTTATCGTAATAAGTTTTTGTAAAATTCTGGTTAATGTAACTAAGGAAGAGCGAAACCTCCTAGTACCTAGTAATCTTATACTTAAAAGGAGGCTTCAAATATTATATAAGGTAACCATGTACTTTGTGATCGAAATAAAACATTTCTATTTCTATTTCTATTCTATTTACGTTACTTGCACTTGTACTGTTTTTGTTTGTAGATATTTTGTAGTGAAATAGGTGTTTTTAGAAAGGTCTAGGCTTAAAAATTAATTTTCCGTTTGAATTATGTAAATTGTATAACTAGTTTTAGAGATATTTTCAGATTTTTGTAAGGAAAACGTTCCAAACTGTAGTTTTTTGTAACTTTTTATTTTTAAGTAAATATTTAGATATTATTATTTTATAAGGTTAAAAACATACTTTTCTATCCAAAAAGATATAATTTGTAAGGATTATGTACAAGAATAATTAATAAATAAAGATCAAAGGGTTCGGCTCAAGTAAAAAACAGCTAGAAAGTTCGAGTAAAAATAGGTCTTGCCGGTAAGACGCGACCATATAAATATACGGCGCGTTTCTTGCCGGGCAGGCGCGCATCAAGGAGGCCAAAGAGGCCTCCTCCACCACCATCACCAGGCGCCAAGGCAGGCGCAAGGTCCTTCCCCCGACCTGCAACGAGAAATCGCGCGTAAGCGCGACCTCCGACGCGAGTGGGCGCGCTCCCGCTGCCCACAGCAGAAGACGATGCTGAACAGGCTGACAGCGGAGCTCTTGGCCGCAGTACAGGCTTGGCGTGGGGAGACTTGGGATCCAACGATCGACCGAGCCTCCGAACACGACACCAACCTGTACGCGCTGAACCGGGCCCTCACGCGTCAGCCTGCCCCCACCTACCCACTGCTGGACCGAGATGGGGTCCGGCGCTTTGCTCCCGCCGATCGAGCCGAAATACTGGCCGACCATCTGGCGGAGCAGTTCACGCCACACCCCGTCTCGGACGTCGCCTCATACGAGACCCTAGTCCACCACCACCACCACAATCGAGGAGACCGTGAGGGATTTCTTGTCTGGCCCGACACCGCCCCTAGAAGGGGAGTACTTCATCTCCCCTGCCGAGGTGCGGAAGGCCGTCCTCCGCCTTCCCAGGTGGAAGGCGCCAGGCTATGACGGGATCCCCAACATGGCCCTCGCACAATGCCCCGCCGCGGAGTCACCGCACTCGCCCGGCTCTTCAATGGGATCCTCCGGACGGGCCATTTCCCGGACTCCTGGAAGACTGGGCGGGTCATAGTGCTGCCCAAGCCGGGCAAAGACTACCGACTCCCGGCCAGCTACGGCCCCATCACCCTGCTGCCAACAGTGGCCAAGCTCCTGGAGCGCCTGCTTCTGCGGCGCCTGGCTCCTACCACCGAGCCGCGCCCGGAGCAATTCGGCTTCAGGAGCGGCCACTCTGCAGCTCACCAGGGTGCTGCACCACCTCGCAGTCGAGCACAACGCTGCACGGTCGGAGTCTTTCTGGACGTGGAGAAGGCCTTCGACCGAGTCTGGCACCTCGGCGTTCTGTACAAGCTCCTGCAAACCCCGACGCCGCCAGCTCTCGTGAGGATCGTGGCTTCCTTCCTGGACAACCGGCGGTTCTTTGTCGCAGTCGAGGGAGCCACATCTTCAACCAGGTCCATCACAGCTGGTGTACCGCAGGGTAGCTGTCTGTCGCCGGCGTTATACGCGCTCTACACCGACGACATCCCCACCCTGGAGGGCCACCTACGCCCCGGGGAGAGGTATGTGTCGCTAGTACTATTCGCCGACGACAGCGCCTACTTCGCGTCGTCCACCAGCCCCACCATCGCAGCCCGCAGGATGCAGAGGCTGCTCGACATCCTGCCGCCCTGGCTGAACAAATGGCGCATGGCCGTCAATGTGGGAAAGACGGCTGCGCTATTTGTCTCCCGCCGCATCCGCCACCCACCGCAGTTACAACTTCGGGGCCAGAGCGTGGCCTGGAGCTCGCACACGCGGTACCTCGGCATCGAGATTGACAGGTCGTTGAGGATGCAGCCACAGGTTGACCGCGCGCTACAACAAGCGCGCGTCACCAGAGCGCTCCTCCGACCTGTCCTGGACTCCCGACTGCCTCTGAGGACCAAAGTGCGGGTCTACAAAGGCTACGTCCGGTCCCGCCTCACTTATGCAGCGCCGGCCTGGTATGCGCTACTATCGCAAACCAACAAAGACCGGGTCCAGGTGCTGCAGAACATGTCCTTAAGGATCTGCACGGGCGCGGGCTGCTACGTCAGGACGTCATCGCCCGCGACCTGCAGGTCCAAGCAATAGAAGATTTTGTCGTCCAGTCGCCGCCTCGAATGTACGACCGCGCCGACAATGGAAGACACGCACACCTCCGCCACCTCGTGCCTCACCTGCCCCGGCCTCCGGACAACGATCGTCCGTGGCGAACCCTGCCGCGGGACCTAGTCCCCGCAAAACCTCCGTGAGTCCTTGGGTTGTATTATAAAAAAAAACATAAACATAATGCAGCCTAAAAAAAAAAAAATCTTGCGCAAAAAGAGCATAGCGCTCAACCCAAGGACCGAGGGGTCGTCACCTCTCGAGTTGAAGCCGGGGTAAAGAGGCATAGCTTCGAGGCCTCCCTCCGCGCCCCCAACAAGGGCCGGAAAGAAGTTCAGTGTGCCGGGCAGTCGCAACCGCCACCCACCGCATGCATCCGCCACCCACCGCAGCTACAACTTCGGGGCCAGAACGTGGCCTGGAGCTCGCACACGCAGTACCGCATCGAGATTGACAGGTCGTTGAGGATGCAGCCACAGGTTGACCGCGCGCTACGAGCGCGCGTTGCTAGAGCGCTCCTCCGACCTGTCCTGAACTCGCGACTGCCTCTGAGACCAAAATGCGGGTCTACAAAGGCTACGTCCGGTCCCGCCTCACCTATGCAGCGCCGGCCTGGTATGCGCTACTATCGCAAACCAACAAAGACCGGGTCCAGGCGCTGCAGAACATGACACTAAGGATCTGCACGGGCACGGGCCGCGATGTCAGGAACGACGTCATCGCCCGCGACCTGCAGGTCCAACGCATCGATGACTTCGTCGTCCAGTCGGCGCGTCGAATGTACGACCGCGCCGACAACGGAAGACACATGCGCCTCCGCCACCTCGCGCCTCACCTGCCCCGGCCTCCGGACAACGATCGTCCGTAGCGACCCCTGCCGCGGGACCGTGTCCCCGCAGAACCTCCGTGAGTCCTTGAGTTGTATTATATATAAAAAAGTATAATACAAACAAACAAAAATGAAAAACTTGCGCAAAAGAGCATAGCGCTCAACCCAAGGACCGAGGGGTCGTCACCTCTCGAGTTGAAGCCGGGGTAAAGAGACACAGCCTCGAGGCCTCCCTCCGCGCCCCCAACAAGGGCTGGAAAGAAGTTCAGTAGCCGGGCAGTCAGTCGCAGCTCAGCCACCGAAGAGGCAAGAAGTGAAAGGAACACAGCAAGTAGTGGTAGATAGATAGATGATTTATTCATGAATAATGTTTACAATTGTATTTGAATGTTATGATTTGTTATCTTAAAATTAACTTAAACAATTAAAACATTAATGAATTTATTGAAAATTAAATACATTGTCTCTTAAAAACTAAACAATATTATCAAAATTGGAGGTCGCTTACATAGTCAAAATTTAAAGTCCTCCAATCAATATAAGCACCCTTCTAACAAAATTGTTTTTAATTTGGATTAAAAATATTGGGACTATCAATGCTTTTTAGGTCAATAGGCAGGGAGTTAAATAACTTAACAGCTTGGTACCTAGAGCCATGCTTCATAACATTTAACCTAGGCTGAACAGATGCATCGAGATTCTTCCTTCTTGTACTTATCCGTATTGCCCTTTGTTCAGTCGATTCGTACTTATAGGGATGCCTGACAACATCCATAAGAACTACTAATATATAAAGACTCGGTATTGTCAAAATGTTAAGAGACTTAAAATGATCTCTACAAGACTCCCATGGAGGAATTCGTACTATTGTCCAAATTGCCCTTTTCTGCAGAACAAAAGCCCTCTTTAAGTTAGAGTCATAACTGTTCCCCCAAAACTTTATACTATATCTGAGTTTTATCTCAACAAGAGCATAGTAAATGACTTTTAGTTGTTCGAGACTTAGTATGTCTCTCAGACTTCTAAGTGCGTAACAAGCAGAGCTTATCGAGCTTTCAAGGGCTTCTAATTGGACCTTCCAGTTCAGAAGCTGATCAATGTGTATACCCAGGAATTTTACATTTTTGACAAATCTATGACCTCTCCATTACTATTAATATCTATTGATTCCTTCATATGAGCAGTTGTTTGAAACAAAACACACGTTGTCTTTTTTATATTTAATTTTAGCCTATTTGTATCTAACCATTGATCAAAAGCTACTAGTGCCTTGTCGATTTTAGTCTTAAGTTCAGTTACTGATGACGCTGGAATAACAGCGTTTGTGTCATCTGCGTAGACAACTAGCGATATCTCTGGGATGTTTTTCGTAATAAATTCAATTAGGTCTGTAAGGTCTTGATGTTGTTGTCCTTACATGAAAGTTGATGTTGAAGGTGTAGTTGTAGATAGGTACCACAAGTTGTATGGCACCACACTATATGTCTATCACTGAGTTCACTGATAGGTAAGTAGTTAAAGTTTATGCCAGTTAGTTGAAATGAGCACGACCACAAGATTCACAGTTAAAGTTAAGTATATTTACGCAGTTATGTAGATCCAAAGATAAGGTGGCAAATCTTCCTTTGATAAGTGTTTCTTGCTCAATAGTAGGTCAAGTACTGAAGTTAGGTATATAAAAATTATAACAATCAAAGTAAAATGCAGCGCATGCAAAATGCCGCGTGCGACATGTTTGCTTATGTATGGTGAAACCGTACATGTTGGCAACCCCAAAAGGAGAAAGTTAAGTTAGGTAGAAATAAGTTGAAGTTAAATGTAAATTATAATAAAGTAAAAATGAAAATGTAAGTTTAGGTTTAAGTTCATTAAAATGTAAAATACCATCAAGAGAAGATATGCCAGTACAAAGCAAAAAACGATTATTCATCAAACGTAAACGCGATGTTGGCTTTGGGTGTTCGTTGTAGTCCGACCCGTGCTCGTGACAAATTCGCTGCGTGGCTGGGTGCTTTCTGCATGGCCTTCTCTTGCGTGGGGTGTTCTTGAAGCTCTATGTCTTCGTTATGTAGCTTGTTTGGGCATCTTTGAGGTAGGTATTTTCTAACCACCCAGATGATGATGATGATGATAATGGCGAATGCAAGTAGAGTGTAGCAAATCGCGTATTGATGTAGATCATGAGAAGATAGTTGTTCGGGCAGGATTTCTCTTTCCTTTTGGAATAGCAGTCGTCTTTCAATGTCTTGTGTCTCCTCCGTTCGGTGTTGGATTTCCCATGGAATGTTGTGGTAGGTCAAGTTCACGATGTTGTTCACTGTAGAGTTCAGCAGTGGGATGTTGAAATTGGCCTCCACGTTAATGTTGGTGTTGTACTCGTTGCGTGAGTAGATGGTGAAGTCGCTAGATTGTAACAAGCATCCTTGCTGTATGGTTACAATGGCTGATGATGTCATAGCATATGACGTGACGTCACTGTTGTCGCATACGATGCGCAAAGTGCAGGCTCCGCAGCAGACAGCCAGCCAGGAGTTCTTTGAGTGTAGTTCCACCCACACGTCACTGCATGACGTTTTTCTGAAGTCACAAGGCGAGTTTGTATTGTGACTCAACAGTTTTGCCTCGCACGGAGCGGTTTTGCTCTCTAAGCTGTAAATTGGCATGTTTTTGTTACAAATTAATTGTTCTTGTTTCATAATAGTGCACAGTTTTATCTCCTGGTCAGATGGTAGGATGTAGGAGTTCTTCTTAAAGTTGACGGCTATGTACTGCGATTGTAGGTGAATGATTGTAAATTCTGTCTCGTTCCTCACAGGTAGTGGAGTCACTTTGTAGAGCAGAAAATCTTCATCTGATGTAAGTGGTATGTGGACTTCGAATAAAAAGTAGTTAGATGTTACTCGCTTGCTGAGCTTTCACATAAAGTAGCTTGTAGATGTCTTTTATGTCATCTTTGACGTTTTCCAGAGGTAGGGATAATCTTTTTGGAAGGCTCCCAGATACGACATTTAACTGTTCCATTAAGTTCACAGGCGTCAGTAAATGCACATCCATGTGTCCTTTGTACACGTTAGTCAGTGTGTTAAAAAGTAATTCTTGCATTTCTCAAGTTTTTGAGTAGTAGATAAGTGGCCAGAGATGCTGAATTGAAGTAGCTGGTTGCCATGATAACCTCCATAGTCGACTCAACTTTAGCTAGATTGAAGTTAGTTTCCTTCATAAAGTTGTCAACTAGGTTGAGCTGTTGGTGAATATGGTCTTCAGTTTTCTTGAGCGCCTGGTTCTCCAGCTCGACAATAGAAGTTTGGTTCTTCATCAGACCAAGTAAGTAGTTCTCATTCTTCTGAATAGCTTCTATGTCTTGATGGTATTTATCAGCGAAATCTTGGTCGAGAACACCGAACAGGCTGTTAGCGATGGAGCCGATGCCGTTGATCAGTCCTCTCTTCTTGCGATTGCTCAGGTGTTGGTGAGGGGCCAGTAAGATGTTGTTGTAGTGCTGAAGAATTTCCATTTCATGCGCCAATTGTCCAAGTGTAGCTTCACAATATCTGGGGTCAGTTTTATGGCAAAGGTCAGTTAAGTTGTGTAGGTAGTTTTCGACACGATGTAAACCATCCCAATAATTTGTTAAGTTATAGTACATAAGTAGTGTCCATTCGTCATGAATCGTTTGCATTTTGCCAATCGCATCATAATAGACCGGCCGGTCGGGCTCGAGGCTTGTAATATGAGCGCCTGAGTACGTGCCGCTATATGTACTATGTATTTCTGTTGCTAATGTAAACATTACAAATAGAGTTATTATAAATGTTTTACTTATTTTCATAGCAGCCGGCTTTGTTTTTATTCGATGTTTGTTTGTGAGTAGCTTGAGTGATAATGTCACATCCATTTTCTTTCCCTCCTTCTGTGGAGTTTCCGATTTTAGAGGGAGTGGAGAAACCTTCTCGACAAGCCGCTTGCGTATGCTGAGTTTGGCTTGAGTAGGCCGAGAGCTCCTTTTCGTAAGTGTTGTGATAGTGAAGTTTTTATAATTTATTAGTGTAGCAGTAAGGGTTAGTCAGACATGTGGTAGTTGAAGCCAGCGGTAGGCAGGTAGACGGCATCGTGTTGGGGGCTCGCGCCGGCGACAGTTCTAGGAACTGGCCGGTCCGTTAGGTTAGATGCGTGACGCGATCTGTGCCGACCAATCCGAGACGCGATGGTTCCCGCCAAACACCGAGACACGGAGAAGAAAGGCGATCGGGAAAGGACGCACCCGCCGTCGCCGGCAGGGGTGGCCAGTCGAGATTTCCATCTTACGCGCGAACCACGTCATCCGAATATACAAAGTCTTCCGCGATTCTCGGCTCAAAGAGGTCTACCGTATATGTAAAAGTGACTCTAAAGTGTACCTATTCTGTGTATTAGTGTATTTACCCGTGTTCTGACTATTGTTTTCTTCCTTGTGTCCTCACGTTTTGTGTGTGTAATTGTTCGAGTCGTAATTTTGTGAAATATAACTATTTAACTGAAGTGAGTGGGCTTTCCTTTTGCTAGGGCTACCCCTCCCCGTTAAATCTGGCGCCCATCTAAGTGGCCGAACCACGCAGATAAGTACGAGTAGCCGAGTGCTTTACGCGGGAGAGCGAAAGCATTTCTCAGTCGGCACGTGTGTCACGTGACGAACGACGCTAAAATGCCGCTCACACGTAATGGGGCAGCTCGGATACAACAAAACCAGTCGGAACATGAAGAAGAAGGCACATTGACTGGAGCGGAAGAGAGGTCAGAGACGAACAGCATCGTAGAGGGGCCCGTCGCAGCCGGCAAGGCGCCAGAGCAGCCGCGCGGTCTAATGATACCTACAGACTCTGACCAATTCCTGACTACATTGATGGAGGCCATCACCAAAGCGCAGGCTGAGGCCAACAAAGCCCTCGTTAGCGCCCTTATGACGGTACCCCGTGGAGGCCAACACTCCGGGGTATCCTCACCAGCAGCGCCGGTATCGAGCGCTGCCCCGCCGCTGTTTGGCAACAGTGGCACAACCGCCGGCAACTTTACGAGGTGCGCGGCGAGATTCGACGGCGCGTCGCGGGACGCCCAGGTTTTAGAAGCTTTCCTAGACGCCGTCGAAATCTACAAGGACTGCGCAGGCGTGTCGGACGAGCACGCGCTGCGCGGGCTTCCCATGCTGCTTGGAGGGGACGCCGCCGTATGGTGGCGCGGCGTTCGCGCTCGCGTCGCATCGTGGACGGACGCCAAGCGGCGGCTGCGCGCCATGTACGGCGCGCCACGGCCGGCACACCAACTGTTTCGGGATGTATTTCAAGGTGAACAGGACAGTGAGGTCAGTGAAAGGTTTATCTGTGCGAAAAGAGCCCTTCTGGCCCAGCTACCGTATCGGTTGGCGGAGGAAGTCCAAGTGGACATTGTATACGGACTCCTCGACCGCCGGATCAAGAAAAGAGTGCCGCGTGAATCGATTATAGATTTAGACGACCTCTTGGATAAGGCGAGAATCACGGAGGAGACCGCGAAGGATACTCGGTCGAAGTCGGCACCGCTCGCGTCACGTGTTACACCTAGCAATCAAAATTCTGTCCCTAACGCGAGCTCTTCGTACGAGGTAGACGCCAAAGTCCGCTGCTCGGTTTGTAGAAAGTTTGGGCACGCCACCGACGAATGTCGCCGTCGTAACAAATTAGCTAGTACAAGTACGGATAGTAGGAAGCCGAGCACCAGTGCTAGCAAAAGCGAACCGGATAAGGCAGGGACTACGTTTAAGTGTTACGGGTGCGGAAAACCTGGGGTTATCCGTTCGAAATGCGAGGTTTGTAACGCGGAGAAGCAAAGAGCCGAATTAAACATCGCTGATATCAAACGGGTGCATGAACGCGATGTTGATCCGAGGGGAGATAGCAAGGTGGCCAACTACAATAGGAGACGCGGGCGTAGAAAGGCGCACGTCAATCTAGATAGAACGGACTCCGAGACTCCCCTGGCCCGATTCGGAAACTTTACCGTTACGCAGGATAACAACCCCGCGCGCGCGCCGCCACCTGTGGTAAGGACACCATGTTTAAGACTAGGTACGATGGGTAGGTGCGGCATAGCACTTGTGGACACCGGTGCTACGCACAACATCGCTAGCCCAGCGTTGTACCATGTTTTGATGGAGGGCGGGGCGAAATTCGCGCAAGTTGAGGTAGGTATTCGTTTAGCTGACGGCACCCAGAATGAACGAAATGTTTTGACCACCGAGGTTCCCGTGTATTTAGGAGGCCGCGAAATCGTGGCTGAGTTCATGGTAATACCCGGGGCCGAAACAAGAACGCTCCTCGGCTTGGGTTTCATCTCGAAGGCAGGGATGATACTCAATCTAGGACGAGGTAAGTGGGAGTTCGCCGACGAACCCGGACGTTCGTACGATTTCGTGCAAGACATCCCGCTTAGCACGTTCAGGGCGAACTTAATGCAAGCTGAGTCCGATATCGCATTGCAGAAGGCTGAGCAGCATCGATGCATGAACATCAACCGCCCGGAGCCGTACGAGCTCTCTAGGGGGAGGCCACGGTCCGGCCCATATAATAAGAGAATCAAGATAGTCGGTCAGACGGCGAACACATTAAAGAGTACTCAAGCTAGGGAAGGGATAGGATGGTACCACGTCCCACACTCTGAGCCTTACGTTGGACCGGTAAAACCTCCCACGCGGGAGAAGCGCAGGCGCGGTAGACGCAAGCCACGCAGGGTGCTAGTGGAGTGCTAACCCCACGGCGAGGGCGCTCTGTAGGGTTATAGGGGGAGATTGTAGCAGTAAGGGTTAGTCAGACATGTGGTAGTTGAAGCCAGCGGTAGGCAGGTAGACGGCATCGTGTTGGGGGCTCGCGCCGGCGACAGTTCTAGGAACTGGCCGGTCCGTTAGGTTAGATGCGTGACGCGATCTGTGCCGACCAATCCGAGACGCGATGGTTCCCGCCAAACACCGAGACACGGAGAAGAAAGGCGATCGGGAAAGGACGCACCCGCCGTCGCCGGCAGGGGTGGCCAGTCGAGATTTCCATCTTACGCGCGAACCACGTCATCCGAATATACAAAGTCTTCCGCGATTCTCGGCTCAAAGAGGTCTACCGTATATGTAAAAGTGACTCTAAAGTGTACCTATTCTGTGTATTAGTGTATTTACCCGTGTTCTGACTATTGTTTTCTTCCTTGTGTCCTCACGTTTTGTGTGTGTAATTGTTCGAGTCGTAATTTTGTGAAATATAACTATTTAACTGAAGTGAGTGGGCTTTCCTTTAGCTAGGGCTACCCCTCCCCGTTAAATTAGTTGAAAAATCAGTTCATTTTTGCTTGTAGTTAGGTATTTCGCACGAGCCGTCACTCGTGTAATGCACGTCAATAAACTGTCCTTAATTTTGCTGTTTATAAGTTCGTCGATCTTTATATTGTCACCACATTTTGGTAGGGTTGTCACCGTCGTCAGCTTGAGTCCAGTGGTAGTAGTATGGATACAAAAAGTTTGTGAGACTTTATTTTCTTCCCAAGTGCGTAAAAGACATGGTACTTTCCACCACAGTTTGCAGTGGAGTAGATTTGGAGGGGGCCTCGTTATACCGTATTCCATGAAAGTTTCTAGGGCTTTTGATGTTAGATGAAGTCTATGTAGAACAGCGTCACTGCCGCAGACTTCCAATCGAGGCGACCGCAGAGTCAATTGTAGCGCGAGCGTGGCAACCCTAGTCTTAGTAGTAAGTGGAGCAGTTGCATGAGCACAAGGGCTGGGTGATGACGCTTGCCTTTCCCGTAATAGTTTTCATTTCTGTAGTAAGTTCGGTTGTTTGTTCTGTTGAAGTTTGATAGTTTTGTAGAAAAGACACATGTTTAGTAGACCATTCCCTTTCAGTCATGCTGCCGCCCTGTAGTAAATTTTTGAGCGACGGCTGTAGTTGTTGAAGTTCAGAAATAGAGGTATTATTCTTTAAGTCATCCATGCAGAGTTTGTTTGGTAGTGTATAAGGGCCTTCATCTTGTAAGTGATTAAGGCTATTTCTTGTTTTTGAGAGGCGTTTTCCTCGCAGCGGGACCCTCCTGTTTGTGGATGTTGTATAGACCAGCTAGAACCGTATGGCAGTTGTAATTTTTCATCTTTCCACATAGAATCCATCCTAGTTTTGTCTGTTGTCCAATCGGATCTTGTTGGTTTCCCTTCAAGACTCCGTCCAGGATAACATCAGAGTAGATGTCGGCTCCCAGTAGTATGTCGACTGGACGAGATTCATTAAAGTCAGGGTCAGCTAGCTTTAAGTTCTCGAGGTGCGGCCAGCTCAACTTTTCAAAGGAACAGTTAGGTAGTTTGTTTGTAAGTCTCTTCAATATTAGCGCCTGAGTTTCAAACGTATAATTTGAATGTATCGACTTGCAGGTTAGTTTAAGACGTCCTTTGCAGTCTCCTGACTGCGCTCCGACTCCAGAGATGGTGGCGTTCATCCGTGTTCTCGGTAGTCGAAGTAGTTTGGCAGCTTGTTCAGTGATCAAGTTCACTTGTGAGCCTTGATCCAGGAGAGCTCGTAGAGTGACGTAGGTCCCGTTTGCAGATTTTATCTCCAATTGGACCGTAGTAAGAAGTATCTCCAAATCTTTAGTCGCGAGATGATTGGAGGTCTGTTCAGTAGTTATTGAAGGCTCAGTATTATGTAACATCGTATGATGTTTTTTATTGCATTCCTTGCAAGTTTTAGTCGACGAGCATTTTGTGTCGCCGTGGCTGTATAAACAGTTTTTACATAAACGTAATTTTGAAACAGTGTTGTTTCGTTCAGTTTTACCCATTTCGATGAACTTTGGACATTGCATCAGCACGTGCCTGCCTTTACAGTGCGGGCAGGGACCGAATGTAGAAAATGATGTATATAGCGATTTTTTAAAAATTTTGTTAGAATGTTGGTTATCAGAAGTTTTCGGAGATGTAGATATTTGTTTAAGAGTTTCCCATTTAGAATTTTTTATGCCCTCATAGGCCATGAATTTACTCTCTAGGAAGAAAAGGAACTGATCTAGGTGAGGTAGCTCTCTGTGATCCTGTAGTTCCTTCATGTAGTCGGTGTAGGTGGTGACGTCAAGTTTTTGTAACATGAGATGAACGATCAGTGGGTCCCAAGTAGTCGTGTCTACTCCGATGTTTGCTAGTCCATTCGTGCATTCCCTGATGACATCGTGCAGCTTCTTCAGGTTCTGGCTATCAGGTTGGTTAATAGCCGGCAAGTTAAGCATTGAGTTGACAAACGAAGTGAACTGAAGACGATGGTTGTCGTAACGCTGAGACAGTATGTCCCAACAAGAGTCGTAGTTTTCAGCACTGATGCTGAGATGTTGAACCAATCGCTCCGCCTCTCCGCGCAGCTTAATCTTGAGATGCTGCATTTTTTGTGCCATGTTGATCATCGGGTTGTTATGAATGGTTTCTAGAAAGAGGTCCTTGAAAGAAATCCAGTTAGAGTAGTTGCCGGAAAACTCAGGAATCTCAATCTTAGGTGCAGAATGCTGGTAGTGCATACTCGACCAGATTTTGGCATTTAAGTTGCGTTTCAGTTCATCATATTTGTCTTCTATCGACACGAACATACTGTAGTAGTTAGTGTCGGAGCCCTTGAGTAAGGCTTCCAACTCCCAGTGATGTCTGTCGATGACGTCCCATTTTGTCTTCAAAATGGAAAGATGGTCTTCCAGCTCCCATTTCTCCGTCATAGTTTTTAAGTTAACCTTGGACATGGCACGAGCAATGGCCTTAAAGTTACACTCTTGCCGTGTTAGTAGTGTTTTAAGATGTTCGTCTGTACTATCTTCAATAGTTGCGCTCAGATCGAATTGATCAGTTTTGCGATTCCGTAGTTCAAGCAGTAAGTTGTCCATATCTTTCTTAGTTTTCAGATATAGCTGTAGAGTTTTTGTAAAAATGTCGTCAGTAAATTAGGTATGGGTTTTTTCTTCAAATTCTAGAAGAGTTGCATGACGACTCTCAAAGTCCCGCCACTGGTGCTCGAGAGACTGGAGCCGAAGATTAAGGTAGTCTTCTGTTTTTCTCGATTTACTATCCTTCCCATAGTTGGAGCATAGCTTCTTGATGTTGTTGAAGCAGTCTTCTTGTACTTTTAATAATTCCATGTTCAAGTAGTAGTTTAGAGTAGGTATTTAAAGTTAAGTACGTAAGTAGTATGTTAGCTCTAGCACGTAGTTGACGGTGGCAGAGGAGAGCAGCGTTGGTTCACGACACGAAGGCCACAGTGTTTCCGCAGTCTTCACAATTTCAGATGAAACTAGTCGTTGTAGGTATTTAGCTTGCACTTAAATGACAATATGTACGCCTTCTCAATCAAACTGGTGATTCCCGCTGGTGGGAGGCCAATCTAACCGATTCGCTATCGCCAAAAAAATACAAAGAATAAATACCTCCTTTTCTCGAAGGACCAAAATGTAAGGTCTTGATGTTGTTGTCCTTACATGAAAGTTTATGTTGAAGATGTAGTTGTAGATAGGTACCACAAGTTGTATGGCACCACACTATATGTCTATCACTGAGTTCACTGATAGGTAAGTAGTTAAAGTTTATGCCAGTTAGTTGAAATGAGCACGACCACAAGATTCACAGTTAAAGTTAAGTTTATTTACGCAGTTATGTAGATCCAAAGATAAGGTGGCAAATCTTCCTTTGATAAGTGTTTCTTGCTCAATAGTAGGTCAAGTACTGAAGTTAGGTATATAAAAATTATAACAATCAAAGTAAAATGCAGCGCATGCAAAATGCCGCGTGCGACATGTTTGCTTATGTATGGTGAAACCGTACAAGGTCATTTACAAATATAACAAAAAATATAGGACCCAGTATTGGCCCCTGGGGAACTCCTCTTTTTATGGTAATAGCTTGCGATCTATATGTAGTTTGATGTTTATCTGTGATATTTTTTATTTCTACAATTTGTTTCCTATTAGATAGGTATGATCTCAGCAGAGTCAGACTATTTCCTCGAACACCATAATGTTCTAATTTGTCAAGTAGAATATCGTGGTCAACCATGTCAAATGCAGAGTATAGGCCCAAAAACAAACCTGCTACTCTTTTCTTATCGTTCAAATTGCATAAGACGTCATTTAACAGAAGATCAACCACATCTACAGTTCCTACACTACATCGGTAGCCAAATTGTCTTACGTTTAAAACCCTGTATAAATTTAGATGTGAAACTATTCTGTCTTTTATTATTCTTTCATATATTTTAGAAAATATGGGTAAAAGTGAAACAGGCCTTTAATTTTTGGGATCATTCTTTTTCCCTTTCTTGTGTATAGGCAAAACTTTGGCTATCTTTAATTGACCCGGAAAAACAGCTTCTTTTATACAATTATTGAAAAAGTTTGCTAGTGGTTCAGCCAAGAGATCAATGTTTTCTTTGATAACCGTGATGGGTATTTCGTCATAGCCGTAAGAAGGTTTAGATTCCATTTTCTTAACAATGAATTTAATTTCGCTCCCATTTGTTTCTCTACTATATCTATGTCAGTGCCAACTTTTCTAGTATTGTCCTTCATTAATTGTAAAGCTTGTGAATTTCTATCAATATTGTCATGGATGATTGTGTTAAAGTCAAATTGTTTCGCAAAAATGTTTACTATTTCTTGTGTGTCGTCAATAATAGCATTATCAATTTTAAGCCTATAGTTGTCAATTCCCCTAGATGTATTTTTATTCCTGTGTTTATTTACTATGTTCCAAATTTGCTTTGTCCTATTTTTGGCCCTATCGACTTCTTTTTTAACTGCGTTTTTCTTTGAACTTACTATAACTTTCTTATATAGCTTTATGTATTTGTTCCTATAAGTAGTTATAGACGTGTCACTATTAGACCTATTCATAGAATTCAAAAAACGCTTCATTTTACTAGATGTCCTGATGTCCTTACTGATCCAGTTAATCTTATTATGTTTCTTTGCGATGATTTTCTTAAATGAATTTCTGAAAACTTTTTGAAAGCTACTTAAAAAGATATTTACGTTACATTGAGATAAATCACTGTGTAGTATAGCTTCTCTAGATGTTTTTTTTATTTACATCTGTAAATTTCCTTTTTCTTACTATATAGTAATCATTTCTATTTCTAGCTACTGCGTTTCCTCCTGTTACACTACAAAACAATCCAGCATGTCCATCTCCTAGTCCATTATAATCAATCTCCGTTAGGGTAGAGCCAGAATCAGTCTGATTTGTGAGTATGTTGTCGAGGCATGACTCTACATCATTACGCTTGAACGTTGCAGAATCTATTAAATGTCTAAAATTATAACACTTGAGAAGATTCAAGAAATCGCATTGATACCTACTATTCTTCAGAATATTAACGTTAAAATCACCAAAAATTACACAGTGTTTGTTGAAAAAGTGCTCCAGTAACATCTCTAGCCTCCCAATGAAATCATTAAAATTATTATCTTGTGGTATTCTATATATACAAATAATATTTAAGTTAAAATGAACATCTCTCACCCCGCAGATCTCAAAGCTGCCAACTTTATATAACTTTTTTGCAAATTTTCAACTCTTCATAATTAATATCTGTCTTCGATAACATCACTGAACCTCCCCTCGTTTTATTTATTCTAAAATTATGTGAAGCAAGATTATAATTTTCAAAATTAAACATTGATACATTGTTTTTATTTAAGAAATGTTCTGTAATGCAGATATAGTCTATTTTTGTTCCCCGATTACTTAAATAAATGTTCAAATCATCTCTTTTACAAGAAATGCCACATACATTTTGATAAAAAAAGTTAAGGTGCTCTATACAATGTTTTGTACTATGATTCGTTTTAAAATCTCGTACATTATTCTCGAAAAAACCATTGATCTTGACTTTGTAGTGCCATGTTGTAGCTATGTAGATCATTAACAAAGCATTCGAGTTTCTTAAAAATAAGCTGCATTCCGTAGTTGTTGATTTTTCCTGTAAATCTATTGAACATGGTGCAATCGTACTTCAAAACTTCGTTCGAGTCTACTATGTAAGCGTGCTCATGAGTTGACACATCCAAATATAATAGGTTGTTAAAAGTCTCAACCCTCCAGTTGTACACGTCTAGAGCCTTTCCGTACTTGTATGTTGGAAGACAGATAATCATGTTGGTGTGTTTTAGTTGTTGTAGAGTTTCTCTGATTACTCGAGTGATATCTAAGTAGTCTGTAGTAAGGATGGGAGTTATTGGATATTTTGGCTACCGGTTATTAGTTGGGTATTTTGTTTCAATATCGCTAGTACCAACTGGTACCCAATAACGTTACAATACTCTATACCTGTTCTGATTTCTACCCAATAAATTTCTAACCGATTTGGTTAGAAATACCATCTAACCGATTTGGTTAGAAATACCATCTAACCGTTTTGGTTAGAAATACCAAATACTTGTTGCAGCTACATAACTTTACGGGTGAACGGTCCGCTAGTACCTATACGTAGATAATAGTTAGGTAAGTATAGGTATTGAAGCGTTGGGTAGTTATGGCTCACGGTCGGTTAGGCGCGATGCTCGCTTTGCACAGTTATTCCCTAGCGGTATGCGGATTTTACAATAGCGTTAGATATTTTATGACCATGCTAACAGGTACTGAGTTAGTTATTGAATACCGGACTCATCTCTAGTCTGTAGTGGTTTTTAAATCCTCTTCTCCGATCATAATTATACAGTACTTCATGCGTGAAATTCTCCAATTTAGTCTCTATATCCATTAATAGTTTTCGTGTCTTGTTGTTTGATTTGAGATAGTGGCAGACATTAGAATACCTCAAGGTGCTCTCCGCAATTGCCAAAATTTTATTTTGGGAATTTGTACTCAAAATTTTTCAGTACTGTCCACAATGTCCTTGGTATCCCCCATTGTGTCAGTTCGTGTTACATTATAAAATAATTCAATTTCTCCTTCCCTGATTGTCTGCGTTTCCTTACTATTAGTTTCAATTTCAATGTCGGTTTGTGTGTCTTTGTCTAATACTTTAATTTTTCTTTCCTTGTTTGTCTGTGTTTCCTTATCATTTCTTTCTATGAACCCAATCGTTTTTTCATCTGTTTTTGTAATCTGGTTTTTTTGCTTTGTTGTGGCATTTGTTATTTTCTCTGTGCTATCAGTCTGTGTTTTTTTGTGGATTTTCGGTTTGCTCTGTGAATTATTTACTGTCTTCCGTGTCTTTGGAGAGCTCCTGTTTGATGGACTTGACCCTACTTTTCTATACAATTCATTTTTTTTCTGTAGCTCCTTATTTTGTCTTTGCAGGTTTTTATTCTCCAAAAGCAGTTGCTCGACTTCACTATGAGCGCTATGTAGTTGTATTTGTATTTCATTTATTTCAGTTTGTAAATTATTTATCTGTTCCCTTTGGTTGATGGTTACATCGGGAAGACTGTTAGATGTTACATCTGACAGTTCCACGCTCATATCGATCTCGTCTGCAAAATTTAGGTTCGTATTCGCTCTCCTTAGCGTTACATTTCTATGGGGATCCATTTTAATGTTTAGGAAGAATAGGAACGAGCCGAAGCCTAGGATCCAAACCAGAAAATCGCTGCCTTTCATTTTCTTCGAGTCGAGGTTCCCGAAAGTCATCAGGTCATCGTACCCACACTTACGCATTCAGGGATGCGAGGTGGCGTGCGTCTACCAGCCAGGAAGAGGAAATGAACGGACGTCGAACCTTAGTGGGATACTGTCCCAGGGTGTACCAGGCCATCCTGGTAACCGTCCGAAATAGTTACAATTTTCATAAAAATACTTTATATATATGTATAATAAAGAACAAAAAGAGCAGCAAAGTGAGCCAGGAAAAGTTGAACAATGTAAATTAAATTATCTTAAAAATATAAAAACTAATAATTATTATACAATATATACATCATAGTGCGCGCGCGCTTTTGTGTGATTGTGTGGAGCCCGAAGGACACCAGCCGGTCCCGGGCAACCAGACCCACCAGTGTTTGGAGGCGTGTGTTTGTGTGTCTGTGTAGGTGTGATCATAATTATTTATGTTTTATGATTTTATGGTCCTAATACGTTGTTTTATTTGTTTTTTGAGCCCGATTTTGGAAGAATAGAATATATCCATATCCGCGTAGACTTTATTATATGTTGTAACTAATCTACTCAATATTTAATTTTGATCATATGTGGTCGAGACTTGGGGCATTTGAAACAATGGTGTGTGTCGTGTGTGATATTTAGGAACTTGTAATAAAATTCTAGTCAAAAGTTCACTGCTGTCAATGAGGATCTGTAACGTTTTTAGTTGAGAATGCAGAATTATAGATCTAAGAAATCCTTGACATATAGTGGATTTTTTTTGTTCTATGACAAAAATTAACGTAGTTATGACCAAATTACTAGCGAAGTTCACAGAGTGGCACGACGCGATAGCTGTGACGTCACTTAGTCCGTCGCCGCCAGGTAGCCCTTGGCTCTGATTAGGCGTGCAATGTTTTGTTAGGATAATTGTGACTTTGTAACAAATTAATTGTTCGATTTGTGTGTAATTCAAAAGTTCGTCTGAAAGTAACACATCAATTACGTACGTCTTAAGTTTATTTAGAGATGGTGTTTCAAAAAGATCCATTTTGAGTCAAAAATTCTATATTTCCGTAAATACAATAAATGTACACTTAGAAAAGGTCAAATTGTTAAAATTACACATTGAACACTGACATGGAAATAAAGTGATATCTTGATTTCGGTCGCTTCGCTGTGTACCTAGACTAAAGTAAAGAAGCGACGAAGACATTTTTAGCCCGTTAGGTACATTCATCTTTTTAAATATTTATAAACATTATATAGTGCCGAAATCTATCGTAAAAACATTTCTGATAAAACGCCAGGAAAACTATTTTTAAACGTACCAAAGGAACCAAATCTTCGTAAAAAATGGTTTAATATAAAGCAAAAATATACATATGTATAGGGTTCTACTAAAGTATCTGCCACGGTTTAAGGAGATAAATGGGCCCAGGAAACTTAACGACATTGTTTTTTTTAAATAAATTTGACCTCTGTTGGTGGATATCAGATCGTTTATCCACTAAATAAAGTGCAAGTAGGTTAAAAAGCCTTCCGCAAAATAATCTACATAAGGGGTCGTCCTGATGTTTTTAGCATCTTTTTTAACTCCCCCCCCTCCCCTCCCCCGGTTGTTAGGAAATCGCGCATTCTAAGACAAAATAAATACACGTGATATCTCACTACATCAACTCTCAACTTTCAAATACAAAATAGTATCATTAACAGGAATTTAAAAAAAATTATCTATGTCTATTAAACGGGTCAACTCACCGGAAAGCACGACGTAGTTGGAGATGATTGAACCCCCGCAGATCTGCAGCGGCGGCGACGAAAGCGCCGAGTAAACGCCGACGTGCCAGGGCAGCTCGCCGCGTCGTGCGCCGCGCCCGCCGCCCACCAGCGTGCCGCCCGCCGGCGTCACCCGCCCGCACTCTGTACATAAACTGTTTCTGTGAACAAGGAGAGCGACGAGTAGACGCCGTGCCCGCACTCTGTAAGTATACAACATTTTTACCGGGCTGGCAGCGCGGCTCGTAGTCCCACTGCGAATTGAAGCAGCGGCGCAACGGCAGCGGCGAGACGGAGTAGTACTGCGCGGCACAGCGCGGCTCGGCCAGCGCGCCGTCCGGCACGGCCGAGCCGCATCGCGCCGCCGCCGTCGCTGCGCCCTCCTCCCCCTCGCACCAGTACTCCACTGACGGGTGTGGATCCAGGGCGCACGGTTCTGTGCACACGAACAAATGCCACAACTAGAAAGGAATCTTCTTTGATAAAGTCCCGAATGCCGCCAATTATATACCTATCAAGAGCATTATATTACTTTTTTTAAAGTAGCAGCTCTAATGAGGATCAGTAAAGTTAAAGCAAATTCATTAGAACTATTATCCACGTTATTTTTTATGACGTAAGAATTATATATCTTTTTGAATTATCAAAATCGGACCATTACGTATGAAGATTTTAAGTAATAAACATTACGTCGTTCCTGCCGGTAAAATATATGTACGCGGGTGCGTGTGACGTCACTTCGCCCGAACCGAGCGCAGCCGGCATGGAGCGGCGACGCGGTTGGTCTTTATTTTGGCAAATTATTTACTTAGTAGAGATGAGTCCGGTATTCAATAACTAACTCAGTACCTGTTAGCATGGTCCTAAAATATCTAACGGTATTGTTTTGGACGGTTACCAGGATGGCCAGGTACGCCCTGGGAAAGTATCCCACTAAGGTTCGACGTACGTTCCTTTCCTTTTCCTGGCTGGTAGACGCACGCCGCCACGCAGCCCTGAATGTGTAAGTGTGGGTACGCCAACCTGATTGACCTTCGGGAACCTCGACTCGAAGAAAATGAAAGGCAGCGATTTTCTGGTCTAGATCCTAGGCTTCGGCTCGTTCCTATTTTCCCTACCACTACTTGCTGTGTTCCTTTCACTTCTTGCCTGTTCGGTGGCTGAGCTGCGACTGACTGCCCGGCAAGAAACGCGCCGTATATTTATATGGTCGCGCGCGTTACCGGCAAGACGACGCGCGACGGCCTATTTTTACTCGAACTTTCTAGCTGTTTTTTTACTGGAGCCTAACCCTTTGATCTTTATTTATTCATTATTCTTTCACAGAATCCTTACATATTATATCTTTTTAGATAGGGAATAATGCCCTTTACCTTATAAAATAGTATCAATAATAATAATATCTAACATTTACTTAAAAATAAAAAGTTCCTAGAACAAAAACTTACAAAAAACTACAGTTCCGAACGTTTTCCTTACACAAATCTTAAAATATCTCTAAAACTAGTTATCCGATTTACATAATTTAAACGGAAAATTAATTTTTAAGTCTAGAACTTTCTAAAAACATCAATTTCACAACAAAATATTTACAAACAAAAACAATATAAATGCAAATATCGTAAATCCTAAGTGAAAATTGACATCTATCTAGCTTAGAGATAAAACTATGAAATAAACCTTTCTAATTACAATTAATATACGGAATCTATCTTACATAAGGGTTTTATCACCGAAATTCTCCCCCTCGTGCTTCGCACCATCCTCCTGATCGCGATCGTTCTGGCACCAACAGCACCACTCTCGAACTGGGTCTCCGCAGCACTCCTCTTGTCTCAACGTCGACAATCCGAGTACAGGATACACTTGCTGGATTCTTCCGCGTGGCCAAGTGCATCTCGGTAGGGTGTGGTCGACAATCAGTACGATGTCTCCAACAAGAAGGTCCGTGGCGCTGGTCCTCTTCGAATTCTTCCTTGGTAGTAGAGTAGGCAGGTATTCTCGCAGCCAGCGTTGCCAGAAGTGGTCGGCAAGCCGCTGCGTGGCCTTCCAGGTGTGCTTCCCCACGAGTTCGTGATCTTCGAAGCTTCCGATTCTCGCAGCGCCGCAGGATCGCCCGAGGAGGAAGTGGTTTGGAGTAAGCACCTCCTCCTCAAGGCTCTCGGAGAGGTGAGTGAGAGGTCGAGAGTTCACAATTTGCTCGGCCTCTAGCAGGAGGGTGTGGAGTACCTCCTCTCGTGAATGCTTCTCGTGGATGCTTCTCGTGGATGCTTCTCGTGGAGCGTGGCGTCTAGTGCGGTTTTGATGGATCGCAACAGACGCTCCCATGCACCGCCCATGTTTGGTGCGCCAGGTGGGATGAACTTCCATTGCACACCGATCTTCTCCGCTTCTGAGATGAGGTCTTCTTTCTTCATGTTGTCGACTCCCTCAGTTCCTTGTTCGCACCAACGAAGTTGGTCCCGTTGTCCGTGTAGATTTTCTTCGGCATTCCTCTTCTTGCAGCAAATCTTCGTAGCGCTTTGATCATGCTGTCCGTGGAGAGTGAGGGAGCAAGTTCAATGTGCACAGCTCGAGTGGTTAAGCATGTGAACAGAACGCCCCATCTCTTCTCATGACGTCTTGCTACGGTGATCATTATCGGCCCGAAGTAATCTATGCCGGTGCATGTAAAGGGTGGCCGTTGCAAGATCGCATGTAGATACACGCCACATATGCTTCTTGAGAAGCATCAACGAAACAATGCAACTCAATGCACTGATCTTCTAGGTTGTTACCCACAACACAACGAGGTAAAACAATATTCGACAGATGATGAAGGTTTTTTGTGAATATAAGCCATCGTTTGGCAAAATGTTCCAGTACTGGGTCATCCCAGCCTAGCTTGGTGCTCCATAAATTTTGTAGTAAAATTTTGGGTTTTATTATGCAACAGCTAACTAACCCCAAAGGGTCGAAGAGCTTACAAGTGGTGGAAATTATGGTTCTTTTTGTGATTTTTTCTGTGATTTTAATATCACTAGGAAAATATAATTGATCTGCCTTAGGTGACCATTTTAAACCTAAGACATTGGTTTCGTTATGAAAATCTAGACTTGACAATTCGGATTGATCAGAAAGAATTTGGGGGCAATTGGTGCGGTATTTCCTCAACGGAAAACACGCAGAGTCCAAAACTTTAGTGACATTTAGATAGATATGTTTGAGTTCATTTGCAGTGGAACATCCTGTATTTAAGTCATCAACATAGAAGTAATTTTTTATTACGTTCGCAATCATTGGATCTTGGCATTCATCTAGCTGAACAAGGCACCTCGTACTCAGGAAGGCAGCGGAAGCCATGCCATAAGTAAGAACTTGAAGCTGCTTAATGACTACAGGATCGTCGACTTCATTTCTCCACAGTATAAGCTGCAAGTGTCGCTGAGATTCATCTAAAGCTACCTGTCTATAAAATTTATTTATATCAGCTGTGAGGACAAAGTTGTGGATTCGAAAACGAAGAAGAATCGATAACAAGTCGCTCTGAACGACGGGACCAACAGCTTGCAGATCGTTGAGGGATTTTCCTGAACTGGTTTTTGCCGAGGCGTTAAAAACTACCCTTAGTTTAGTGGTTTCGCGTTGTTCGCGAATAACACAGTGGTGAGGTAAGTAATATCCAAATTTAGGCCTATCACTTTCTATTAAATGTCCTAAGTCACCATATTCTTTTATAAATTCGGAATATTCTGTTTTGAGATTTTCGTTTTTGTTTAATTTATTTTCTAAGTTTACAAATCGTCTCATTGTAGTAGTGAATGAGTTACCAAGCGCCTGCTCAGGGTCTTCCTGCAGCGGCATCATGACAGAAAATCGGCCGTCGGGTAAGCGACGAGTATTTTTTACAAAATGAGATTCGCAAAATTGATCATCTATTGAGTAGGTATTTTTATCTGAGGGCAATTCTTCGATCTCCCAGAATTTTTGGATTGAATCATGTATATCTTGAAGTGATATCTTAGAATTGGTTTGCACGAAGTTGCATTGGATATTAGGATTGTAGTAGGATTCCCCAGTTTGACCCGCTACTAACCATCCCAACAAGCTATCTTGTAAAATAGGTTTATTAGAACCCAACTTTATTTGTTTAGGATTTATTATGTTAAAAAACTGATCTGCACCAAGCAGAATATCGACATCGGAAGGTTCATAGAACAAAGGATCAGCGAGAACAATGTTATCGGGTATGACTAATCGTTGCACATCAACTTGGACTGTAGGTATTGTGCCAGTTATTTTAGGTATTACTAAACAGTTAACATTCGCACTGAATGAATTAACCCGAGACTTTATCAAGATATTACATCTTTCTGACACTTTACATGCAACATTGTTTATTCCGGACACATTGAATGAATTTATTTGTTCAGTTTTTAATCCCATTTTATGTTTCAGATTATCGATAATGAACGAAGATTGGCTTCCAGTATCCAACAACGCACGGGCAAGGTACGGTTGGTACGAGTATTTACGACTTCAATTTGAGCGGTACATAGCAGCACTTGGCCTGAGGAGACAGCTGACAAACTAACCGGTACGTCACAGGCCGACGACTCGGTACTTTCGGTAGCCACGTTACTAACCGTGGTTTTGTGCAAAAACGTGTTGTGTTTGTTTCGGCAGACGCGGCATAAACCTTTTAATGTGCACTTCTCAGCACTATGAACACTGAGAAGGCAGTTTGAGCATAATTTGTGTTTGGAAACTACAGCAATTCTATCGTCTATACTCATGGCCTTGAACTTGTTGCATTGATGTACTTGGTGATTGGTCTTTTTGCATATAAAACATGCCCTTTTGTTGGAACCTTCCAACGCAGTAAATGATTTAATATTTGTTTTATTTTCCTTTTGGTTATTATTTGTGTTTTTTGATTCAAAGGTACTGCGGTTGCAGTATGCAGTTTCTAAAACATTAGTACGATTGTCAAGAAACTTCTTAAATTCTACCAGAGTAGGTATATGCGATAAGTGCCCTTTGTACTCCTCCCATTTGCTTGCAGTTCTGGGATCTAATTTGGCTGAGACCAAGAATATAACTAACGGATCCCAGCCTGACGTAGGCACTTCAAGAGTATTAAGCGAATTCAGATTTTTGAACACTAGATCATTTATATATCTCAATGATTTGAAAGATTCCTTCTGAATAGGTTTGAGGCTCATCAATGGTTGTTTATTCGAATATTTTTGTTGTTGTATCTATCACATAAAACCTTCCACGCATAATCGTAATTTTTAGGTGAAAAGTCTAGCACTTTCCACTTACGCATTTCTCAAATAATGAAATTTATTGATTGGTGCGATTGAGTTGTTGTCATTGATAATCGAGTTGAAAGTGTCTCGAAACTCGAGCCATTTTGTGTAATTGCCATCAAAGGTGGGCAAATTTATAGTTGGCAGTGTTATTGAATTATTAGCAGCATGACAACAACTTGACTTTGTCGAACCATGTTCGGAATCTTTATTTTTGGCTGAAAATGCATCTTATAATCTCTTGCGATAAGGCTATTTACACAGCCAAGGGCTAACTGGCGGCGACGGACAAAGTGACGTCACAGCTATCGCGGCGGGCCACTCTGTGAACTTAGCGCTAGTAATTTGGTCATAACTTCGTTAATTTTTGTCGTAGAACAAAAATTTTTGCACTTTATGTTAAGGATTTATTAGCTCTATAAATCTGCATTCTCAACTAAAAACGTTACGGATCCTCATTCATGGATTTCGGAGCTCAGAGCCAACTTTCACACTTTGCCGCCTTATTTAGTAGTCAGGTACCTATTCAATACAGTGTTTCTACCATGAGTTGTCACAGTTAGATCGCCTGACGTTACGACAGTACTAGCAGTACGTAAATACGTAGATAGTATAGTTAGCGTCTTTAGTGGTACCATGAGCTGTGTTTGTGCTTACTACTTACGTTATAGTTACAACTACACCTTCTGTAGTTTTGCATTGTTATGATGGCAGCATTACAAAACGAGGCTCACTTCACGATGATAGAGACAGACGATAGGTGACATAGTACTATTATCCGACAAATGTAGTAAGTCGCCTGACTCACTTATTTCAATGAAATCCAATGCAGCCCAAATTTATTCGAGTTATGGCGGCGGGTCTATGCTGACATGACATTTTGCTACATAACAACAACGAATGGGATTCAAGCATGAAATGTTTGCAAATGAAAATAATGCCGAGAAAAAGTGCCTCGCAACTTGAAATGCTGGTGGATTTCATGGAAAAGTATCTAAATTCATTAGATATTGATTGTCACAATATTGTAGGTTTTTTGTTGCTGTGAAAGTATATAAAACTCCGGCCAGTTTTGAGCTTGGAACTTCGTGTGTTTGTGCGTTTGTGTAGTAATATAATTAGTGAAATTTAATTCGATAGGAACGGTGACCTCAGCAAGCCCACTACGGGGCCTACATAATCTATAGTTTCACAAACTTCGTGTCACTATTATTTTAAAGTGAATTGCCAAGTAGAACACGCTTCTTACTTTGAAACTTTCTTTGTTTACGTCGTTCATATTCTGCTTCAGCAGTAGCTATCATTTCCAAAACAAAACGTGCTCTATTAAACATTTTCACTTCAAATATCGTAAAATCTATCACAAACTTTAGTAATTTCACGAAGCAAAATGTCGGTGAGTGCCGTAACTAGAGTAGTATGACATCTGTCAAATTTGTAACTCGTGGTACCAAATTATTAGCAAATGAAGCCCTAACTACAGTCGCTGTAGTATAGTTTACTACACTTTGACGTAGGATAGTTAACTACGAGACTCATACTGCGCATTTTAGTACCCAACTATCCGCTAGAGGCGCTGTACAAGTTTTCATACATTTTTTGACTACAGTCGCTAGCGAGTATAGATTGTGAAAACTCATGGTAGACTTACAGGTAATAGCGTAGTGCAGACAGACGTTAGGTTTCTATGCAATTAATTGCTTATCGACGACTTTTTATAGATTTTCGTATCTTATCTACTGATAGGGGTGCTATCAATATGCTAAGCTGGGGTAAAACGCTAAGCTGGCGCAAGTGGGCCTAATGGTAGCTAGCTGGTAAAAACTCCGAAGAGATTAAAATAACCGAACCCGTTGAGTGATGGTAGAACATTGCTCTGCTTTATTGTTTCCACATTCGTTGATAATCGAGTGATCGAGCTATCGCATAAGTACATGCAGTAGGTAAATATGTACATTCGAAGTAAAGCAAAAATTTTATGTAAATTAGCTTAATTTACATAAAATGTTTGCTTTACTTCGAATGTACATATTTACCTACTGCATGTACTTATGCGATAGCTTGTACAACTTGCCAACGAAAAGAAAGAAAAAGAACATACAATTTATAAAGTTATATAACAAACAAAAAGCTAAGATAATAAAATACCTAGGTACCTACTTAAATTATTATACAGCAAGAACGCTTCAGGCGTGAAAACAATAACGCTAGAATGCTACAAAAGAAAGTTTAAAAAGTATTAAAACATACAAATTCTAAGATAATAATGTACCGAAGTATTTAAATTATTCTTTAGAAAAGCTTACGGCGTAGAATAACGTTAGGCTGGAAGTTTATAAAATTGTCCATTACACATGAATTAATTTCACTGCAAGTATATATGTAGATTGCCGCTACATAAGCTAGTTGTCCCCGATGGGCTCTACTAGGTACGAGTATGTCACCCAAAGAGTCACACGGTATGGGGATCGACACAGACTGACGTGTGGGTTCTTGGGAGACGCGATGCCTTTATTTACATTTTAATTGCCCATGATTCATAACAACCACACTCGCTGTATGAGTACCGCTGAACGCACTCGTGGGGTCACACCCGTGGGTGTGGGAGGCTGCGCTACCGGGGCCGTCCATCGATCTCGTCCAATATCCGACGATAAGCTAGCTGGTGGTTCTCCGCTGTGAATTTGTAGCTGGCTCCGGAAGTCTTCATGACGCTATTCAGAATAGATACCCTGGGGCTTCGATATAAGGTTCAATACTAATCTTTCGCAAGAAGTTATTATGAGAATGAATTGTAAATAAATCAACTTTGAGAGTACGACCTTGACCTTGAGCAAAAATTGCAAATGTTGCATTTGTCGCCACATATATCAAGCCAAGAGTTCTGTCCGTGTAACTTGAATTAATTAACACGTTTATTTTTAGGAATAGGAAAAGTAGGAAGTTTATATTCCTTTAATTATTTTACCTACCTATGGTAAATAAATAAATATCAAATATACAGTAAGTAGGTATGTACATATGTAAGTAGGTGAATACTCACTTCCCTCATAGAGTTCTGCCGCGCGCACCACACACACAACTAACAATAAAAAATATAGCGACATTATTAATTAATTATCAGAAACAATAATAATAAGAATTGTGCATTGCAAACACGTTTTAACTAAAATAACGTTTTTTTTTATTTGGTAGGTGTTTGTGACTGTCAATTTTGTGTGAAACTGTGCAAATACATATGTATGGATGTTTGATGAGATTCCTGAGTGCAGTGCACTATCTCGCGGCCTTGGCAGCACAGCACTGAGCACTGCTCTCAGCACTGCACGACAACACAACCTACCGACATACTCGTCCTCGGTATAGTCAGCATCAAAATCATATTTGCAGGTACCTATGCATACAGGTACATACGTTATAGGTAAATAAGATTTTATTGCGGACTGACTGATAGAACCGGTTGCACGAGTTAGATCACCACAGGAAATAACTTAGCTTACCCTTAGCAGATCCCGAACGGAATATCTGTTGGTTATGTGACTTGTGTGTGTGATCCATACAGTTTCATTCCGATTGCCTTTGATTTGATGGTATAGGTACCTATCCCTATCAGTCTGCTCATATTTCAGGTACCTATCTAATCTGTTAGTAGGTACTGAGTGATGGTCCATAAAACGGCGACAGGTCACACGAAAAACATGCGATGCGCAGATGGTCCCCGAGGTGGTCAGTCACACAATCATTGAAAAATAATCATAAAATTAAATACCTTGGCATAATACTGGATGAATCAATCTCATTCAAACCCCATCTAGAAGCTTTACTAAGTAGAGTCCGCAAGCTGATTTTTGTCTTCGAAAATCTACGCCATATTGCGGACCAAAAACTTATTATACAGGTTTACCGGGCCCTTTGCGAATCCATATTGACGTACTGCATTACATCATGGGGTGGAGTAGGTAAAACATTATTACTAACTGTTGAGAGAGCACAAAGAGCGATACTTAAAGTATCAACTTTCCGTCCTTTTCTTTTTTCTACAAACCTTCTCTTTAAATCATGTGGAGTATTAACAGTTCGACAGTTATTCATAATGAACATAATACTTAAACAACACGCAGCCCTTCCATATGTCACTGAAATCGCTAACAAAAGGAGGAAAAATAATGTTTGCCCTAAAGAACTAGGTCGAAAACATGCTTTTTCACGAAAATTTTACAGTGTTCTTGGTCCTTTTTTATATAATAGATTAAATGTGTTAGCCAATATTTATTCCTTAAACTATAATAGCTGTAAGAAAAAACTTAGAGATACTTTACAATGTATGTCATACGATGACACAGAAAATTTATTGACTGTTCTAAAGTAGGCCACTAATTGTAAGCACCTTTATTATTATTAAAACTAGTTTAGCATAGTTAGCATAAGTAATTTTATAGTATGCATAGCATTTATTATCGGATTTTATTGTTTGTTTATTATCAGCACTTTCTTTGCCTGAAAAACAGGTTTTTACCTAGTTCAGGCACATGTACTATGTTATCCCATAAAATCATAAGATTAAATAGTCTTAGTCTTTGTTATCCTTTTAGCCCTAAGTTAATTTTGAATAAATTATTATTTATTTATTTATTTATTGAGGTACATTATATTATAGAGTTGTGACAAGCACGCCGATCGCAGCAATAAGCGCGGCAGTGCGTGCGGGGCACTGACTTTTTATTACTAGACAGATTATTATTATTGTCTTCTGTTTATTTTGTTCGTCTTTCACGCAAAAACTACTCAACTGATTGGGCTGAAATTTGGTACGGGCATAGTTAGTTACCTGGAATAAAATACAGGCTATTTTTATCCCGATAAAATAAGTGAAAGCGCGGGCAGCAGCTAGTAATAAGTATAATCTTGCGGTTGACACAGCGGGCGAGGGAATCGTTGCCTAGCAACGGCGACTCAAGCTCACTCGCCGCTCTTCGTTTATTTAGAAATCGCGTTTTCTACGACAAAATAAATCGAACCTACACGTGATATGTCACTACACCCCCTCCCGATGATATTTGGTTTTATGTAACTGTAAGTCCACTTGTAAAATATATAAATTTTGTGATTATTGTTGAATCCCCTCCTTCTTTCGAGCCTCACGTCATTGATGGACGACCTCTTATCTCTAACCATTTTCAATAGTTATTTTTCATATTTCTTGTTTTACCTTTTTCATTAAATAACCACAGTCAGTTGTTTTGTTAATTTGTAAGATTATTATTTTTGCTTAATAAAGAAACGTCAGTTAATACCCATTTCGACCCATGTCTACAGATTCCTACAATTGGTACCTGATAGAAGATGTGTATTAGGGTGTCCCGTCCATGTATGGGATTTAATTAGAGATTAAACTAACCTTTGGTGTAGTTCTATCCAAATTGTATGAGTTCATTCGTCCGAATATATTTGAAAACATACGAGTTAGGTATCGCCAATCTACCACTAAAGTTGAAAGCAGAATATCTGCAATGATTTTTATGTGCGGGTAGGTACTCCTCCGTCCTGCTGGTTGCATTGATTGTCATTAAGTTGAGAGCCTCTAAAATCTTAATATTTCACATAAACAGGGGGTTTTAGGGCTGGGAGGGAGTTAATATATTCGGACGAATGAACTCATACAATTTGGATAGAACTACACCAAAGGTTAGTTTAATCTCTAATTGTATTTCGTTCATTCGTCCTTCTATATTTGAAAACATATGTAGATTTTGAAAGTTCTGAAATATTAAACTCATGATGAATTATATTGATCACCAAACAAAACAAATAGTTATTTCCCTCTTAATCATAACTAATAAATTTAGTTAATGTTTCATCTACGTCAGTATTTTTAGAATTGACAAATCTCTACGATGAAATCTGGAAAAACCATTTAAATTGCCTTACATGGTGGTGTTACAAAGTTATTCTGTCAATGCTGACCAGCTCTATTCGCGGTCAAAATGGCGGCGTGTCTGATAAAATAAGCTGAGAGTATAATGTTATTTTTGTATCCAATTTATGAAATTCTTAAGTTGTTACTGGTAAACAGACTAGCTTCATTGTTACTATTTATTTAGTTATGATATCGTCCTTTCAATTTAGGCTTGAAGAGCCTGCTCACGCAGGTTTCTAAGCGATTTTTATAACATGGGATAACTATGGATATCTCCGATCCATATTTGAGCTGGTCCTGGAAGCGAGGTTTTAAATAGATCTTGTTTGTTTAATTGATTTTGCTTGCCGTAGGCAAATACATTGTCTAATTTTATTTTATTTATTGTCTGTAAGTACTCTAAGGTGCAGGTACCGACATTAATATGGTTACTAATTTTATGATTAAATATTCAAGTTTAAATTGTCATAAAGGAACCTTTCAGACGAAATTTCTAAACTAAATTATTTATCCCAGATTGAGTTATATATATTTTGGGACTGAGCGAAGTCTATAGAAGCCCTTGAATAGCCGAGTAATACGGTCATCAGAACCTACCCTTGATCAAAGAGTGACCAGAACGAACTGTACAGAGAACCGTTCTGTTAGGAAATAAATAACCATAGGAATTGACGATTAGTACACATCAATAACCATGTTATTAAAAAAAGTACTTATCCTCTAATAGCGACATCATACGGCGATCATACGGCTTAATTGTATTTTCACACATTGAAGCAATGTAGCGAAGACGGTGGCACGCTTCTTTTTAGTAATGCAGTCTTGTTATCTTGCCCCTTGCCCACAATGAACGTCAGCCCCGGGTGACTGTTGCTAACAGACATTGCCATTCGTCATTGCTCGTTGGGACTTAAATTGTATTGTATGAAAACAGAAAAGTCGTGAAATAGGGGATACCAGGGTTGCATGGGCCAGATAAGAACCATAAATATTGGTTTGTTCGTAATATGTTATCAAAGTTAGTCTGTCCGTTATAATTTCAAAATGTATAGAAATGATATATAAAATTTATATTCAATCTGCAAGGCATTTACAGTGAATTCTCCTAGATCTAAAATCCGTGAGACACTTTTTCATACTATTTCAGGCCGTGTTCGGCAGGGAGCTTTAAAATGTTTGTCATAGGCATGTTTTTAAACACCCATTTAGTGTCTTGATGAACTCTCCGTGACTCCCCAATTTGGTATTTCGTTATCTTCGGAACTAGTACTAAGTACGAATATTTTCACACCATTATTGCCATAAAGGTGTCACATCAGTTACATCAGTAAGTCAATCTTTTAGATTTTCGGCAAAGATCTGCAGGTCTTATAAAATTGTAGAGATGAGTCCGGTATTCAATAACTAACTCAGTACCTGTTAGCATGGTCCTAAAATATCTAACGCTATTGTAAAATCCGCATACCGCTAGGGAATAACTGTGCAAAGCGAGCATCGCGCCTAACCGACCGTGAGCCATAACTACCCAACGCTTCAATACCTATACTTACCTAACTATCATCTACGCATAGGTACTAGCGGACCGTTCACCCGTAAAGTTATGTAGCTGCAACAAGTATTTGGTATTTCTAACCAAATCGGTTAGATGGTATTTCTAACCAAATCGGTTAGATGGTATTTCTAACCAAATCGGTTAAATGGTATTTCTAACCAAATCGGTTAGATGGTATTTTTAACCAAATCGGTTAGAAATATATTGGGTAGAAATCAGAACAGGTATAGAGTATTGTAACGTTATTGGGTACCAGTTGGTACTAGCGGTATTGAAACAAAATACCCAACTAATAACCGGTAGCTAAAATATCCAATAACTCCCATCCTTATAAAATTGCTATAAGTTTCACGTAACGTATTTTTCTGATTCTGAGATTGACCACTCCATTGAACACCAACAGTCGCCTGACCACATACCACCCCCTAACCTTTTTTTTGCTGACATAAGAAAAAACTTCAGGCAAGACGTGTCTTCCCTGATCAGGTTGACTGCGTTATCATTGGGTCTCCTTCTCCACAAACAAGGTTAACTTCCTAATAAAAAATCGTTAAGTTTTAAAGACATAATACTATCATAGCTGTTTGTGTGACACCGAGCTAGGGTATTTAAATCTCTGCATACATTTAGATTATTTAATCCAATCGTATTGGATTGGAAAAAACGTAGAACTAAAAATTCTATCAACGAAATCTAGCACTTAAAACGTAAGTATTTTCTAACATCTGGATAATAGAAACCAGAAAATAAATAATTACTGATATGCGTTTTTTAAAACCCAGTCAGACCATGAAGCAATTTTTGATTTATTTTAATATTGTTCTCGGAACGCTGATTTTAAAAATTTGGGTTGGATACTGTTTTACCATAAGGTTTTTTGTTTTTTAGTAAGAAAATAACTAATAAGGATGACGAATAACTGTTCCTGACAGGGTTCGTAATGAGAAATGGTTCCGCTCTCAAGAAGACTAGCAACGGTCTCATAGTTTTAAATAATATTTGGTTAATTATTGGACTATTTGGTCCATAATTTTGGAAACAGTGTTCGTGAAGACCAACTCTTGACCACGATAATATCAGAGGATCATTCATTTCATTAGTAATGAATTTCCATTCATCGTAATCGTAGAGCTTAGTGGGTCTAGCGACCGACGCGACGCAAGGCCAGGGGCGGCTGCAAGCGCGGGGCGGCTGCCAGTGCCAGCGCGGGCTTCTGGTTTAAAGACTTGGCTAGCTTGTCTCTGTAATCTCATAATTTATTTATTTATTTTATTTAGATACAACATCAATACAGGTGTCCTTTTTTTTGAGCCCTATGGCGATGCTAATTAAGGTTACATTGTAATTAATCTACAGCTAGTATAGGAAATATACAATTAAACATTTTATATATGGATAATAATGGATTGTATAAGTTGAGAAACACATTAGACGGCCACTTGATCCTTGTGTTCTATTGTAACAATCTAATAATAACTTCACTTAAGCAAGTAAGCTCCATTTATCCCAGGGTATACCTAGCTACGGCGCCTGCAGTTTCTTGGAACTCAATGTATGTATGTCCAGTAGTTTTCATTATTTTTACACTAGCAATTTGTGTCCAGCGCACAGCTCGATTAACATAGGTATCCATCTTTTTATTCTTATATGGTGTTTCAATAATAGATTTAAAATATTTTAGTCTGTTCTGCAATATGGGCACCTGCTTACTGTAATAGGTATACCATAATAATCATATACTTAGTATATAATTATAAAAGCACAAAAGAAAGCATCCTAATCAGATGGCCATGATATTGTGCAACGCATAAACCTTATCAGGTTTAAGTGGAATGTAAGTAGGTAAGTACATATTTTTCAACGAAGAGAAAATCCCTATTAGATGGCCACGACATTTTTTCCAAAATTTAATGTTAACCTTTGAGGTTTCGTAGTGTTATGGGTAATTTTTACCATAGGTACAAATATTTCTCAGGCAGAAGTTCATACAACTATGTACATAAATTATTCATATAAAGTGACTTTTGGTACTAGGTAGGTGTATGAACCATAATCTAATTTTGTCATAAAAAAATACGAAGGTAACATTCCTTCCAAATGTACACAGTCGTAATCATGTGAAGGAAACACCCCCTTGAGATGAACACATCACGCTTCCAAAGCATTTTCGTACCAGGTAGATGTATGTACCATAATCTAATTTTGTCATAAAAACGAAGGTAACATTCCTTCCAAATGTACACAGTCGTAATCATGTGAAGGAAACATTCCCTTGAGATGAACACATCACGCTTCCAAAGCATTTTCGTACCAGGTTGATGTATGTACCATAATCTAATTTTGTCATAAAAACGAAGGTAACATTCCTTTCAAATGTACACAGTCGTTATAATGTGAAGGAAACATCCCTTTGAGATGAACACATCACGGTTCCTGAGCATTCTGGTACTAGGTAGGTGTATGTACCTACTATAATCTGAAGATGACCACATCACGGTTCCTGAGCAATTTTGCATTAGGTTGCCTGGAAGAGATCACTTCTAAGCGATAAAGCCGCCCATTGTACTTTTACTATGTAATATCTCTCTGTATGTAATGGTGTTTTTCTGGTGTACCATAAATAATTTTTGTATTGTATTGTTTTATTAGATAGGTGTATGTACGTACCATGATCTAATTTTCTCATAAAAGAATAACGAAGGTACCATCCCTTTCAAATGTACTCAGTTATATGAAGGAAACATCTCCAAGAGATGCTGACGCTTCTGCGATGATCACGCTTCTTAAACATTCTTGTGAAATGTAGAAAGGAGGTTCCGATGAAGTGTAGTTAGGTGTCATCCTACCTTCATGTTCAGATGGCAGAGAGGTGAATTAATCACCGATGAGCTGCTACTTTGTGAACACATACTGTGACGTCTTTTATCGAGTATTTCCTCCTATTTTTTCATTTTCCGGTGTAAAATAGTCACTGTTCTCATCGTTCTCATCACTGCGACGACGTTTTAGCCTTGCTACGCACTTATTTTGAAGTTTTTACGAATAAACGTGGCGATCGGCGACGCACTAAAACGCGAATGACAATCAATGCAAGCAGCCGGACGGAGGAGTACCCGCACATAAAAATTATTGCAGATATTCTGCTTTCAACTTTAGTGGTAGATTGGCGATACCTAACTCGTATACTAGGTACATATGTTTTCAAATATAGAAGGACGATTGAACGAAATACAATTATTTTTGAGCTACAGCTATGTAAGAGGTGTCGTATGTAAGAGGTGTCGTTTTGATACATAGATTACAATTAATTAGCTATCTGTCATCTTGAGGCCTCTACCAGTCCTTGAAGATTTTCAAATTTGGCATTTTTAGGGTTTCATAACATTAACTATAAATCATAAAAAATTACGTTTAAATGGTTTTTATTAAATTTAAAGGTACAAAAATGAATCAAAGCAAGATTTAAAATAGTTGAAAGACAAATAATCAATAGCTCTTTTAAAAGCGGAACTGGTTTTCGTGCCCATTAGGCATTTCCGTGCGAGATTTTAATATGTTCCTTATGAAACCATCCCGAGCTGTAGTGTCTGTGACGCTTTGAGAAGCCTCCGTCACTAGTTTCACACATCTTTCCACTGACTGAGTGAGACAGGGAAAGTCAATAATGTCGAGGCTATGTTCTTTAGCCTTGTAAAACCACCTAATAACCGGCACTTAACCCTACGTACGTTTCTGGTGAACGCACGGGTGTGCGATGATCGGGCGGTGTTACAGACACTAACTCCTACTGCAGGACAACCCAATGCTTGGTGCTTTACCCTACGTGTGGGCGTTGAATATAGGTACACACGGGTACACTACAAGCACAGGGCGTTCCTATTCACTACTACCTGACCTCTCTCGGCGAATGAGTCAGTCGATTCATCTATACTTATAATAAAACTGTAACAGGTCCAATTCTGTACATTGAAGATATTTTGAATTTTTTTTTTTGGAGGGCACTCTATTATCGGTACTGATGCCAAAAATGTAATTTTTTTCCATCATGTCTGTCTGTTTGTCTGTATCTTGGCCGCGCATAGCTCCGAAACTACTGAACGTATTGAAATGAAACTTGGCAGGATTTGAGCTCATACTGCGAGGAAGGACATAGAATACTTTTTATCCCGGATTTCAATAGGGTTCTCTTGGGAGAGGGGATGAAAGCAAAATTTGTTGGCTGCGCATAGCGCCGGAACTACTGAATGTATTCAAATGAAACTTGGCAGTATTTGAGACCATACTATGATGTAGGACATAGGATACTTTTTATCCCAGATTTCAATAGGGTTTCCTTGGGAGAGGGGATGAAAGCAAAATTTGTTGGCTGCGCATAGCGCCGGAACTACTGAATGTATTCAAATGAAACTTGACAGAATTTGAAACCATACTATGATGTAGGACATAGAATACATTTTATCCCGGATTTCAATAGGGTTCCCTTGCGAGAGGGGATGAAAGTAAAATTTGTTGGCTGCGCATAGCGCCGGAACTACTGAATCTATTCAAATGAAACTTGGTAGAATTTGAGATCATACTATGATGTAGGACATAGGATACTTTTTATTCCAGATTTCAATAGGATTCCCTTGGGAGAGGGGATGAAAGCAAATTTTTTTGGCTGCGCGTAGCGCCGAAACTTCTGAATGTATTCAAATGAAACTTGGCAGGTTTTGAGATCATACTATGAGAAAGGACATAGGGTACTTTTATCCCGGATTTTAATAGGGTTTCCTTGGGAGAGGGGATGAAAGTAAAATTTTTTGACTGCGCTTAGCGCCGAAACTACTATATATATATTCAAATAAAACTTAACATGATTTGAGTTCATATTATAAAAAAGGACATAAGGTACTTTTTATTCCGGATTTCAATAGGGTTCCTTTGGGAGAGGGGATGAAAGTAAAATTTGTTGTCTGCGCATAGCGCCGAAACTACTGAATGTATTCAAATGAAACTTGGCAGGAATTGAGTTCATACTATGATGAAGGACATGGATACTTTTTTTACTTTTTAAGTTCATATTACAAGAAAGGGCATAAAATACTTTTTATCCCGGAATTCAGAAGGATTCCTTTATGAGAGAGGAAGTGAAATTTTGCGCGTTGCAGGATGGCGCGCGGGGCACGGGCGGTATAGAGCGATAGCCCCCCATTGTGGGGGGCACTGGCAGTGGGGCCCCAGGTAGTGGGGGCCCCAGAAGTGAGAACCCCAGCAGTAGGGCCCCTCACGCAACCGGACCTTCCCAGTGGAGGCACCGGCAGTGGGGCCCCAGAAGTGGGGGCCGCCGGCAGATGGCACCCCAAAGTGGGCCCCCCACATTGCCTCACAGTGGTAACCCCTCATTAGCCCCCCACAGTACCCCCCGCAGTGGGACCCACTCAGTAGGCCCCCACAGTGGAGGGCACCGGCAGTGGGGGCCCCCGGCAGTGCGCCCCCGCAGTGGGCCTCCCGCTGTAGGGTAAAATTTCTTGGCTGCGCATAGCGCTGAAACTACTGAATGTATTCAAATGAAACTTGGCATGATTTAAGTTCATACTACGAGGAAGGTCATGTAATACTTTTTATCCTATAATTCCTTAAGGTTCCCTTGGGAGTGGGGATGGAAGTGACATTTCTCGGCCTAAAATAGCGCAAAAACTACTGAATGGATTCAAATGATACTTAGCATGATTTGAGTTCATACTACGAGGAAGGATATAAAATACGAGCCCATACCCCAAAAGCCAACAAAATGATTACAAAATTGTTGCGATGGTTTTGAGGTTTGTTTAACCGTTTTCTGGTCGACACTTACGCCAAAATTTATATGGCTGGTGGAAACTTACGCCAAAATTAAAACGAAGCGTTTGGTATACATCAGAACAGAACTAATGAGAGAAGACTGCGCGCTGAGAATTATGTAGATCTGCGAGACGCCATGAATCAAGATAGAATTTGTGAAGATTTAGGACGACTGGTGATTCTTCCTTCCAGTTTTAGAACTGGACAATAGATGTGTAGTGCCCTATTCTCCAGTAGGTACTATCAAAAGCTTTTGAAGCGCATAATATACCTAGGTAAATGTGGAGCTGTGTGACGTCCAGTCAATAAAATCTAGGTATATTTAAATCTACTATACTACACTAATAAAAATAAGTAAGGTTTGTGTGGTTATAGGGGGTAATCTCTGAATCTACTGAGCCAATTTTGAAAAATCTTTTACCTATTGTATTTGTTTAAACACGCATCGTTTAAAACACGTTATTTGCGAGTTTTATAGACTACTAAAAATGTTTACCGCCCAACGAAGTGGGCACGGGTCAGCTAGTTTTATAATATAATTAATAGACTTATTAAAGAACATATTCCCTTTGTGCGCCGTAAATCTGATAACTTTCCCATATGGTTTTCCCCCTCATTAATCAAAACTTTTAAGTGTAAGCAGAAGGCATGGGTTAAATGGAAAAAAAATTGGTAACAACTCTGACTACGCGGACTTTTCCGAGTTAAGGGCTACTTTCAAACAAAACAGCAAAAAATGCTTTAAAGCATACATGGATAGTGTTGAAAAAAATATAACTATAAACATTAAATATTTTTGGACTTATATTGCTAACCGTAAAACTAAGTCGAGTATTCCGTCATCTATGAAATACCATGATGTTAAATCCTCAGAACCCGAATCCATATGTAATATGTTCTCGGATTTTTTCAATTCTGTTTTCGAGCCTAGATCCTGCCCCTCCTCTCACATTGTACCCTCCACTGCTAACGGTATTGATAATAATGTTTTGTTATCAAACACCTTAAAGAGGATAACGTCCTGAAGGAATTGAAGTCTCTTGATGCATCTAAAGGCCCTGGTCCCGATGGAATCCCACCTTGTTTTTTTAAGAATACTGCTAGCTGTATTTATGTGCCTATCACAGCTATTTTTAAAAAATTACTTGCCGAGGGTATCTTTCCTGAAGTATGGAAACGTGCCTTTATCACCCCAGTACATAAAAACGGTTCTAGACACGACATAGAGCACTATAGACCTATTTCTATTCTGTCCGCCCTGTCGAAACTTTTTGAAAGGCTTATTCATAATGAGATCTACCCCGTCTTACATAACATTATCATTCAGGAACAACATGGCTTTGTCAATAACGGCGTTCCACCACATCTAACCTTGTCATTTTTACGAATAACCTTTTAGAAAACTTGACAAACGTGTACAAGTGGACGCCGTTTACACGGACTTTAGAAAAGCTTTCAACAAGGTGGATCACGATATTCTTCTTGACAAAATTGCCTTTAACGGTATATATATACGCGGCAATCTTCTGCGCTGGTTCTCGTCTTATGTCACTAATCGTACTCAAAAAGTAGTAATCAATGGCTTCCAATCCACTAGCGTACCAGTAACCTCTGGTTTTCCCCAAGGTTCTATACTGGGACCGCTTCTCATTGTACTTTTTATAAACGACATCTCTCAATGCTTTCGTCACTGTCAGTTCTTATTATACGCCGACGATCTCAAAGCCTATATGCCGATACGTAACCTGAACGACTGCGTTTTATTTCAAACAGATTTGAACAGACTTGCCACATACTGCAGTAACAACAAACTTCACCTTAGCTTGCCCAAATGTAACTCCATCAGCTTTACCAAAAATATCAACACTATAAATTTCTCATATAACCTTCGCGATTCCCCATTGAATAGAGTTACCAAACTAAAAGATCTTGGTGTGTTACTTGACCGTCAGCTTCACCTAAATCAACATATCGAATCTATAACTACTAATGCTTTTAAAATGTATGGCTTTATTATGAGGTCGTCGGTGGACTTTAAGCTACCATCGACTTTTCTATACCTATATAAAACATTGGTACGCTCTCAACTGGAATACGCGGTGCCAATATGGAATCCATTTTATAATAAGTACGTGGTGGCGATTGAAAAAGTTCAGTGGAAATATCTGCGTTCAATGAATTACAGATGTCGTCGTCCCCGTAGCTCTTATGCTGACTAACTTGTTGATTCTAAACTCCTTACTCTCGAGTCCAGACGTATATATCTTGAAGCTGTTACCCTATACAATATCGTGAATAATAAATTTGACTGCATGGATCTTGTCAATAAACTATGCTACGCAGTCCCGAGAACCTGCACCCCGCGAGCTACTCGCTCGCTTCCTTTGTTTGCCCTTGCTACCTGCCGCACAAACTCGGGACTACGTGCCCCTATTCGTCGTATGGTTGAGTCCTATAATAATAACTTCGTAAACATAGACATATTTTTTTGCAATTTGTATAAATTTAAAAAATTGATATACAGTCTACTTTGTCAAGTAAATTTAAGTACAACATAATTCTTTACTAGGTATTTCTATATCATATTTTGTCATTATTACTTTTATTACAAATAATAACTAATTTTGAGATTAGAATAATATAATCTATAGCAATTCTAGTTTGTTCTCTCAACTTAGTTGTTTAAGAGGAGCCCAGTTATCGGCTAGCTACCCTAATCTACTTCATGTTTTAGTTGGGCCTTCTAGTTGCATGTTTTTCTTTTTATTCTCTATGTACCTATATAACGTATACGTGGATAGCACTGTGGGCTACATTGTTAATATATCTCATCTTTACACAGTAAAGAACTAACATAAATGTATAATAAGTTTAATGTAGTCGTTTGTTGTTCCTTAATAAATAAATAAATAAACCTACGTAGCCTACCCTACGTAGCCTAACCCCAAAACCTACCCCTACTTACGAAACCTGTATTGGACCCTAACCACGTATTTTATCTATCAGCCCTAATAGTGTAGCCCTATCAATGTGTGTGTGAGCCTACAACCCTATCCCTGACCATATAAGTGTAGTGAATAAATATATAGATATTGTTAGATATACGGACAGACAAGTGAAACGATTGCTGGTTAGCTTTGCACTGGTTTATTCACACGATTAGGAGTGGGGTGCAGCCCCGCCTACATACCCAACATTCCTCCCCTTATTACAATAATACTTAAATAATAACGTTCTTAAGACTAATTCAGATTAAAAATACTTTTTGAAACATACTTTGGGACGTTCACGTAATACTCTCTTAGGCGTTGTAACGCCCTATACTTCGGTCGGTTCGGGATCGACTTCCTGAAATTCTTCATTCGAGTTCGTTGAATCATCCGCAGTTGTTGCACCTGAGTTCTCAGACCCGGTAGGCCCCACAACATCACACTCATTCTCATCTTCCCCTGAGACTGAAGAATCATTTGGTCGGTATAATTCTTGCCGTCTTCCTTTGGTTACATGCCCAGTAGAGATACTCGATGATTCGAGTTCAATCGGGCGTTCAGGCGCTGCAACCGGACGTACAGGTTGCGTCAACTCAAGCGGCGGCGACGATGGCGTGGACGGCGGCGACGACAGAGACGGTGAAGTAGGTGAGGTAAGCGGCGGCGGCGGCGACAACGGCGACGGCGGCAGAGAACGCATCGTTAACTGTTCAGGTGAGTTCAGGTCTCCATTTTGTGCTTCTCTATCCCAAAAACGGTCACTGGTTCCTTTATAAATAACTAATTGATTTAGGTGTCTTTTATGAATCTCCGAGGTAGCAATATCTTTTACCAAGTACACAACTTTACCTATTCGTTTTTGTACAACCCCTTTACACCAAGTGTACTTTGTATTATTAATAAATTTCTTGTACAAAACTAAGTAGTTTTTCTTTAAGAATTTAGTCTCATTGTTAGTTTGTTGCGAACACTGTGAATTATTATTCAAATCAGCTGGACGCGTTGACAAGGGTGATGACGGCGATGCTTTTGGATTAATTAAATCCAACCGCGACCTTAACTTATGACCAAACACCATTTGTGCCGGGGAGAACCCGGTCGTTGTATGTATAGAGTTACGGTAGTCCATAAGATATTTTAGTAATTTTACTGATATATTTTTTGCATTCAGGCCTGACGAAAGACGAGATTTTATACCTTTTTTAACAATTTTTACAAAACTTTCAGCCTGGCCGTTACTTGGCGGGTGATAGATGGGTGATGTCTTATGTGAAATCCCATTAGATGCACAAAAAGACTCGAATTCTCGTGAACAAAAATATGTGCCATTATCACTCACTATAGTTTTCGGAACGCCGAATCGTGACATAAACTCACATAATTTTACTATTATTGCAGCTGAAGACGTACAAGTTTGCATATTAAACACTTCTACCCACTTTGTGTGTGCATCTACTGCAACTAGATACATACATCCTTTGATAGGGCCTAATAAATCGATATGTATCCTGTCAAACGAAGAAGTAGGATACTTCCAATGGGCCAGCGGGGCGCGAGGAGGCGAGGGCCGCAGCTGAATGCATACGTGACATGAACCTACCATGCTCTCGACAGCTTGGTCAATTCCTGGAAACCAAAACCTTGAGCGAGCTTCGGCTTTTGTTTTAACTATGCCTAGATGTGAAGTGTGTAGCTCTTTTAACATAGTCTGATATAAACTTGCGGGAATAGCCACCTTATGGCCCCTTATGATGCATCCACTTTCTAAAGACAGCTGAGTTCTACATAAATAATAAGGCTTAATACGAATATCATTAATTTTCGGCGGCCAACCATTCAATATACATTTACTCACTAAGCCTAAGACAACGTCATTTTCTGTCTCTTTTCGTAGCATTTCTAGGGTAACAGGCATACTATTATCTACTACGAAACAGACATAGGTCGCGCGGTCATATGCTACCTCGCAATCGCAGCACCTACATTGTTCTGTGCACGCGCACTCGTGCACATCCCTAGGCAGGCTCGCGCGCCATAGGTAGTCCGCGCTGTTATCGCTACTACGTATGTATTCTATTTTATAATTATAGCTACTTAGGAATAAAGCGTAGCGTTGTAACCGGTTCGCCGACATATCTGGTATGCCTTTATGAGACCCGAAAATAGACAACAATGGTTTGTGGTCCGTCCGTAGTGTGAAAGGATCACTTCTACCATACAAGTATTGATGAAACCGGCGTACACCGTAAATTATCGCAGTCGCTTCCTTCTGGATCTGCGCATAACGCTTTTCCGCAGAATTTAATGTCCGTGACACATACGATACGGGTCTTTCTACCCCGTCCGTCCCCACCTGCGACAGAATAGCTCCTAACCCCCTTGGCGACGCGTCCACAGTCAAAATTACCTGAGCGCTTGGATCAAAATGTGCCAGAACCTTTTCCGAGGTCATAATTTCCTTTATTTTCCGGAAAGCTGTCTCATGAATTTCAGTCCAGTCCCATTTACATTCTTTTTTTAATAAGTCATATAAAGGACTAAGAATCGAGGATGCGTCTTGTACGAAGTTTCTATAGTAGTTAATGAGACCAAGGAACGACTGAAGTTCATTGACATTCTTCGGTACCGGCGCTTGGACCATAGCTTGAATTTTTTCCGGCGCTTTCTTTAACCCGTCCTTTGGGATAACATAACCCAGGTAGTGAACCTCATCCTGAAAAAAACTGCACTTTCCTTTTTGTAATGTAAGTCCCGCGTCCTGCAATCTGTTCAATACGGCGTAAAGTTTCTCCAGGTGATCCTGCCGGTCCTTACCCGTTATTAAGATATCGTCTAACATGCACAGAACTCCATCTAAACCTGAAAGCACGCTTTCTATCGCGCGCTGAAAAATAGAAGGCGAGCTCGAAAGTCCGAAAACGAGCCTAGTATACCTTAATAACCCACGATTCGTATTTACGCAAGTGTAATTCCGTGACTCATTATCAAGTACCAGCTGATTATAAGTCATAGACAAGTCAAGTTTACTAAACTGCTGGCCGCCGTGGATCTTCGTAAACAGTTCACTGGTCGTTGGAAGTGGATATTGTTCCACCAATAGCTGTTTATTTATTGTTCCCGAAAAATCCGCACAGAGCCTGACTGATCCGTCTCTTTTCAGCACCGGTACAATCGGAGATGCATACTCCGAATATTCTATAGGTTCAAGTATACCTAGGTCAACTAACCTGTCGATTTCTTTGCCTACTTTATCACGCAATGCAAACGCCACTGGACGGGCTTTGCAAAAAACCGGTTTGGCGTTATCTTTTAACGACAATTTAATCTTGTACTTGTTGAAAGTTCCTAAGTTATCTGAGAATAGATTTGGATATTGTTGTTGTAAAAAATCTACAGACACTTCGGAATTACTGCAGTAATTCCCCGGCATTATCTGTAATTACAAATTACAAAATTACAAAATTCTTTATTGTACACCACGAAGAAAACATTAAAAATAGACATTACATAAAACATGTACAATGGGCGGCCTTATCGCTTAGAAGCGGTCTCTTTCAGGCTGTAATTTAAAGCTTGAAATAAAATCCCGACCTAAGAGTGGGAGCCCGCCATCGCGCACAACATAAAAAACAATATCATGCGTCTGCCCCGAGTAGCTGACTGGTAAACAAAATGTACCTAAACATACTATTTTTGTTCCGTTATACGTCATCAGCTGTTTTATCGTACTAGATAAGGGCACATCTTTAAAATTGGTTTTATAAAACCCTTCGGAAACTACCGTTACAGTTGAACCACTGTCTACTTCAAATTTATATTGTAAATTTCTTATACAGACTGATTCTACCATGGGTTCTCCTCGATACGAGCGAATATAAAAAAACTTACCGTCATCATCTTCATCATAATCACCCTTGCCACCGCAATCCACCTCTACGTAATTCACTTTAGGGCACATTTTACGTAAGTGGCCTTTAACGTGGCATTTTTTACAAACGTAATTTGCAAACCTACACTCAGATGACTTATGATTGGTGAAGCCACACACGTTACACTTCACTTTTCCTACGTTTGCGCGATTTCCCTTATTTGAGATCTTGAAGAGCTGGTCGTCTGCCTCTGCAGCCTGTGCGGCAGCGGCGCCGGCGACGGGGCGCCCCACCGCTGCAGCGCACCGCGCCCGACTGTGGTTTTCCGCTGTCTCAACGACCTTGGCCAGTGTAAGGTCAGCTAAATTCTTAGCATAAAGTTCTTCCTTCTCTCGACCCGGCAGCATCCCCATGATGAACTTGTCACGCAGCGCCTCTTCGACGTTCAAGAAGCCACACTTCGTTGTGAGGCCTCGCAATCTCGCTGCCCATTGTGAGTAAGTTTCACCCGGTTGCTGCGTGGCTGCGTAGAAGTTATGACGCTCTCCAAAACCAACGCTTTTCGGGGTGAAATGCGCGTCCAGTAGCTTTAGGAAGTCTTCGTAGGGCACGTCCTCGACCTCTTTAGGTAATGCTAGGTCGGATGCTAGCTTGTAGGTAGCCTCGGCGAGTGCACTAAGCAGGATCGCTTTCCTCTTTTTGCCCGTGGAGTCCGTTGTCTGATTTATATCGTTCGCAATAAAATATTGCCCAATACGGCTTTTATAAGTCTTCCACGTCTGCGAATTATGATCGAAACCGCTTAGGATTCCAAATTGCGCATTAGAATTTGCCATTTTGCACGCGATTATAATAACATTGAGGGTAGATCGGCGCCACTGTTAGATATACGGACAGACAAGTGAAACGATTGCTGGTTAGCTTTGCACTGGTTTATTCACACGATTAGGAGTGGGGTGCAGCCCCGCCTACATACCCAACAGATATACAACGGGATATCTGTTACCAGGAGCCCTAAGGTAACAGACGGAAGGGTGGAAGGAAATAAGGGCGTGTACGGCGTGCAATGTACACAGGGAAGGATTTTCTCACTGCCGGTCAAGCAGACTCACAAGACCGATTAGATACTAATGGCTAAGGTAGTCTTTGCCACAGTGAGAGGATGCTGGAGGAATGAACGGGCAGCTCATCCAGCGGATGCTGGGAACTTCTGATCGGCACCTCCAGCGGTTGCTGGGAACTTCTGGGCAGCTCGTCAGCGGGTGCTGGTACTTCTAGAGGGCACCTCCAATTAGAATTCTAATTCGTTCTGTTTTTCGCCAGACTCGTCATATGCCAGGTTTCGCCTCCCTCTTGCCGGCTTCTTCGGTGGTATTTGATATTACAGTAGTTCTCTGTCGTTGATGTTGATAGCGGTTGGCCGCTGCTGTGAGTTCGGCAGTGGTCCAAGTTCAGACGAGACTTTGTTGGGCGGGCTGGTTGATTTATCGGCTTGGCCCTTTTAGTTGCGCAGGCGCTGGACCAACTGTGGCGCATAACACACTATTAGTAACATGATAATTAGTACCACTACAGATGTGATTGCGCTAGTTGTGTATGTGTGTGACGTGATTTGGGTCCATATGGTATCATCTAACTGAGTTTCTAAAGCCTTTTCAGAATTGGTGATCTGTTGTAATTGTAAAATGTCTTTTGAGCTAGTGATGACTTCGTCTCTAGTTATGTTAAATATAGTATTTGTCGTGTTGATAGTATCTATAGAGAAGTCTATTTGTTTTGAGAAGGATTCTACTGCTTGTATTGTTATTGTTCTTTTTGCTGCTAATGTGTTACTGGGTGTTTTTATGATACAGTTATCAGAGATTTTGATTACCCACATTTCTAAGTTCTATCTCTTCTCGTTGTCCATCACAAATTACTGATGTTGTAATGCGATTTTTTACTATAAATAGCCATGTGTTTTGTACATACAGCTGTTTCCATAACATGTTGTTAGTTATGTCAAATGTTTTGGTTTGGCATTTAGATTTAGTTTGATTCTTAAATAGTTTATCAACAATGCAATTATCATTTAGTTGCATGTTCTTCACCGCACTAGGAAAGCAAATGAAATTATTAAATCTTTGTAAGCAACTTTTCAAGTCTTCATGATTCAGATCAAAATAGTGCTCATTATTATAATCTAGACCTATGTATGGCTTTTGTACTTCTATGCTTTTGAATAACTGGTCCCGTGTTTTTTTCCGGAACTGCTGTTATATGCATGAGAATGTACTTAGTTGTGTCTTTTATGGGAAAGTATGCGTAAACTTGTATGTGTGTCTCATTTTCAGCCATTTTGGTGTCTAATAACTGTTGCTGGACTATTTTTAAATTACTGGGTAGCTTCTGATTCGCTATTAATATTATTTCACTGACATTTTTCGGTGTGAGTATCCTATATACTGTTCCTTTGGACAGATAAACCTCCAGTAATCCGTCATATCGTGCTGTTATTTCATTAATGTAATTATTTGCCAGTTGATATGTCTCCATAATCTGTATGTTTACACTATTTTTGTTTACGTCGACTGCCTTGGGACCAATGTTTGTACGATCTGCAAATATTATTTAACTCTAGGGGCTACTATACAGTTTGATTGATCGTAATATTTTTTTAATCTTTTAATTAGTTACTTAATAAATCTAATTTTATTATTTAAATTATTATATTTACTTGTTCACTTGAATTTATATATATATACATTATTATGTAAATCCACCGTATAATTAACTATGGATGATGTTTGTTTCCATTGTTCCGCGCAGCTGAAAAAGAATAAGGCATTTCAAATAATTCTACAAATGTAACTGTCCAGAAATATAAGTATATTAAAATACTTACCTACGCATGTTCCACTGGGATGCTTGCCACTGCTCATTGTTTATTCATGCGCAAACCATGTCTGGCTGTGGATTGAATATGTCATAGTTCCTTTGAACGGTGGACATAGTTCCGGGAAACATGTCCGGACATGTTAGCAATGTGTCATCTTCGAGGTACAGGTAGTTCCCTATGATCTGTTGCGTTCAAAAATTTATTAACATTTTTTTTAACAGTGGAAACATGTTCGCGGAACTACATAGAGCGTAGCGTGCGTAGATTCTTATGATCGTTGTCGGGTTCGGTATCTCCCCTTCCCGCCAAATCGAAATCTATCAAAATTGAAGCTTGTAATTAATCGTTTTTTATAATAAAAAAAGATCCACGTCGATTACGCCACCGCCGCTGACAAATTTGACGCTAGACGTCGCCGCGGGTCAAATGAGCACTAGCACACATGTCTAGTACCTTACCTACCTGTTCGTTATTATAGATAAACTTACTTAGGTACCTAGATAGTAGGTACCTACGGTAGGTATAATGTAGGTATCTATTCTAGAGACTTAAAACCACTTAGCAAAAATAGGTAATTTATTCCAAAACTATTTGTAAGAATCTAATTTATAGTTTACACTAAACAAATCTCATAAAAATTAGGAAATTCGAAACGCCTACATAGGTAGGTAGGTAAATTTATTACACACTTTTATGAAACTCGCTCCTGCTAGATAATGAAGAGCAAAAAATTCGAATTGGTTGTTGTAATTGTTACATTTAACTCAAAATATACCTAGTCAGTGTCAGTGTGTGTCCGTGCCTGTCAAATTGGGAGGCTTAGGTATTCGCAAAATGTCAAGTATAGCCCTGCCAGTGTTCCTGTCTTCGTCTACTGTAGATGAAGACAGGAATCCCTTAGGGAGATAAAACGGATCCTGGCAATTACCGACCTATAACAATAGTTCTTATTTTATCTAAAATACTGGAAAAGGCGATGGTTAGTAGATTAAATAACTTCATTAACAAACATAAGTTTCTCAACGATGCGCAGTTTGGTTTTCGAAAGGGAAGCTCAGCTTCTCTCGCTTGCTTTGAGTTAATTAAGTTCGTTACAGAGAGCATTAACAAAGGTAGTAGTCCTGTGTTGTCACTTTTCATGGACCTCAGTAAGGCTTTTCACTTTGTTAATCATAAAAGACTCCTGGAAAAGTTAGAGCATTACGGTTTTCGTGGTAGAGCACTAGACTGGTTGTCAAGCTACTTGCATAATAGACAACAATGCACATAAATAACAAAGGTCACTCAACACACCAAGCAGCTTTGTGAAGCAAGTGTTTAGATCTGATAACATTTTGAACAACAGTGGTGTCCCTCAGGGTAGCATCATCACCTCTATTATTTCTGTTGTATATCAACGATTTACCTAACTTTACATCACATAAATGCGTTCTTTTCGCCGATGACACTACTTTTGTTGTAAAAGTGCACAAAAAAGATATGTATCAGCAAACTTTAAATAGCGCTCTCACTGACATTACTTACACAAACAATGACTTATTTATTAATATTAATAAGACCAAAATAATGCAGTTTAATTCATATTATACAAATTCCTCTCTTCCTCATGCTCTTTTCCAGGAGTCTTTTATGATTAACAAAGTGAAAAGCCTTACTGAGGTCCATGAAAAGTGACAACACAGGACTACTACCTTTGTCAATGCTCTCTGTAACGAACTTAATTAACTCAAAGCAAGCGAGAGAAGCTGAGCTTCCCTTTCGATAACCAAACTGCGCATCGTTGCGAAACTTATGTTTGTTAATGAAGTTATTTAATCTACTAACCATCACCTTTTCCAGTATTTTAGATAAAATAGGAAGTATTCGTCTCCCTGCGACCGCTACGATGTCCTCGGTCCATCGAGTGGATGGTCTCCCATTTAGGGGGGATTTACCATAATCACCACGCTTCGCAGGCGGATTGGTGATCGCAGTGTTGATGTTTAAAAATACTCAGAAGGAAGCTGCTGCCCTTCCTCTGGTAGGTTCCCTCAGTCGGCTCTTACGACATCCACGGGTTGAGTTGGAGGGGTCGATATTCGTACGCCGCGACCCCACGGCCACGATGGACAAAGGCGGCTGAGGACCGCTATTTGTGGCGTCGTACGTGGGAGGCCAATGTCTAGCAGTGGACGTGTATGGGCTGGTGATGATGATGATAGGAAGTATTGTTATAGGTCTGTAATTGCCTGGATCCGTTTTATCTCCTTAGGGAGATAAAACGGATCCAGGCAATTACTCGAGACTTTAACACCTGATTACGTTTGTCCACCGCAACCACAGTTTTATTCAAATAATTCTTTATTGGAATCGGACATTTCATTACATGAATTAGAAAACTCAATAAAAAAAACAGATACGGTACCCGGTAACGACGAAATTTCTTATTCTATGGTTAAAAATTTACCTATAATAGGCAAGCAGTTATTAAGCTGATTTTATAACATTTGCTGAGGGAGCATGAGGGTTTTGTTCCTGTTCAATGGCGACAGGTCAAGATAATTGCTATCCCAAAACCTGGACGACAAATGAACTCTCATGCTGCGATTCGACCGATATCGCTTATCTCTTGTCTTTGTAAGGTATTTCACTCAATAATTAATAAAAAGTTGGAATGGTATTTAGAAAAACATTCATTGTTTCCCAATGGAATGACTGGCTTTTATAAATCTCGATCGTGTTACGATAACCTTAGCGTTTAGTGTCCCAAGTACAAATTGGTTTTTCCAAAAATATGTTAACGGCTGCATGCTTTGTAGACGTAGACAGCGCCTATAACAATGTGGATGTGAGATGCTTAGTAGGTAAATTAGATCATTTAGGAATAGGTACCAAATTATGTAGTTACCTTTGGTCATATCTTAAGTGCAGATATTTGAAGATAGAAGTAGAAGGGTTTGAACTGATTAGATCTACGGGAAGAGGTTTGGCCCAAGGGGATCCGCTTTCTCCACTTCTTTTTAATGCGATAACTATTAATATTTGTCAAAACATTCAAATCGCAGAAATTTCTCAATATGCCGATGACTTTGTTTTATACGTAACAAGAGATAAGATAGAATCTGCTATTAGCGAGCGTCATACTTCATGTTTACAACTCGATCAAATGAGCGAACTCGGTTTAAGTATACATTGAGATAGCTTTTTGAAAAAGTGTGATGTTCACAATAGAAATACAAGAGACAAGAATAAATTACACATCCCAGCATATAGATTACGAAAGGTAGGGAAATCATTTATGGGCAATTGCGTGCGCTTCTATAATAAGCTTCCATCTGAAGCAACTGAACTCCCTATTCGTAAATTTAAACAGTACATTAAACAAAATCTTATCAGGTAGGCCTTTTACTCCATAGATGATTACATCAATGATGTTAATGCTTGGCCAGATGTCGCTCCGTTCCGCACTGTCAGTAGTATGTAAGAAATTCAATGTTCTGTTTAGCTTTATAGAAATATTGACATGTATCTAAATCGCATTAAATGTAGATTTAGATAGGCAAAATAACAATGTATTAGACACTTAAGTGATATTATAAATGTGCTAGTGGTTTCTTTTTCACTTCTTCCACTAGTGGACAAAAAATTGAAGTGAAGAGAATATTAATAACACCTTATTTCTTATTTGATAATCTATGTATACTTATAATAAAACTGTAACAGGTCAAATTCTGTACATTGAAGATATTTTGAAAATTTTTTTTGGAGGGCTCTCTATTGTCGATACTGATGCCAAAAATGTATTTTTATTCCATCATGTCTGTCTGTCTGTCTGTCTGTATCTTGGCCGCGCATACCTCCGAAACTACTGAACGTATTGAAATGAAACTTAGCATGATTTAAGTTCATATTACGAGAAAGGGCATAGGATACTTTTCATCCCGGATTTTAATAGGGTTCCGTTGGGAGAGGGGATGATAGTTAAATTTTTTGGCTGCGCATAGCGCCGAAACTACTAAATGTATTCAAATTAAACTTGGCAGGATTTGAGTTCATACTATGAGGAAGGACATGGATACTTTTTATCTCGGATTTCAATAGGGTTCCCTTGGGAGAGGGGATGAAAGTAAAATGTGTTGGCTGCGCGTAGCGCCGAAACTACTAAATGTATTCAAATGAAACTTGGCAGGATTTGAGTTCATACTATAAGGAAGGACATAGAATACTTTTATCCCGGATTTCAATAGGGTTCCTTTGGGAGAGGGGATGAAAGTAAAATTTGTTGGGTGCGCGTAGCGCCGAAACTACTAAATGTATTCAAATTAAACTTGGCAGGATTTGAGTTCATACTATGAGGAAGGACATGGATACTTTTTATCTCGGATTTCAATAGGGTTCCCTTGGGAGAGGGGATGAAAGTAAAATGTGTTGGCTGCGCGTAGCGCCGAAACTACTAAATGTATTCGAATTAAACTTGGCAGGATTTGAGTTCATACTATGAGGAAGGACATAGATACTTTTTATCCCGGATTTCAATAGGGTTCCCTTGGGAGAGGGGATGAATGTAAAATTTCTTGGCTGCGCATAGCGCCAAAACTATTGAAGGTATTCAAATGAAATTTAGCATGATTTAAGTTCATATTACACGACAGGGTATGAAATACTTTTTATCCCGGAATTCAGAAGGGTTCCCTTATGAGAGAGAATGGAAGTGAAAATTTGCGCGTTGCAGGATGTCGCGCGGGGCAAGGGCGGTAGAGAGCGGTAGCCCCCACTGTGGGGGACACTGGCAGTGGGGCCCCCCGAAGTGGGCCCCCCTCATTAGCCCCCCACAGTGGGGGCACCGGCAGGGGGGCTCTCGGCAGTGGGCCCCCCACATTTCTTGGCAGTGGGTCCCCCAGTAGCCCTCCGCAGTACCCCCGATGTTGCCGTCGTCCTGGTAGATTAGCACTGTGACAGGCGGGACATTGTGCTGCGTTGCGTACCCGGGATGACCGCTTGCAATACATTGGCGAAACGCACCAGGCATTTGATGCTCTTCAGTCTGTACTCGCTTATATACCTACCTACTATCGTGGCGAAGACGGATATACAACTTTGATCTTGGACTCGGTCTCACGGTTCGGTTCGGTTCACTAAAAATGTTTACCGCCCAACGAAGTGGGCACGGGTCAGCTAGTAATAACTATGTTTATAGTATACAATTTGACTTGTCTAAGTGCTTATATTGTAAGCCTAAAGAAATAAAGTTATTGATTCTGATTCTATTTCTCCAACGAAAAGTAAGCTATGTATTTTTAAGAAGGGTCGTTTTCAGAATTTTAGATTAATAACCAACTCTTATCCATCACAAACAATTTTAAATACTTTGGTTTATGGCTAGATAGCTCCCTTAGATGGAAGAAACATATTAACGAGACAATTGGAAAAGTATCTAAATTCGTTAATCTCTTGAAAGTTTTATCAGCACCGGGCTGGGGTATTCATCAAAGACATTAAAGGCGCCTGTACATTGCTATTATTCGAAGTAGAATAGATTATAAGAGTTTTTTAAATGACAATTGTTGCGTTACTTCTTTAGTAAAATTAGATCGTATTCAAAATCAAGGTTTACGCGTTATCGGTGGAGTACCCCAATCCATGTGATGGAGAATGAGTCTGCCTCCACTTCAAATTCGTAGAAAGTACCTTGCAGGGAAGTACTGGCTAAAATGTAAGTCTTTATCTAATAACAATATTATCAACCTGTTGGACGAACTGACATCTTCACGCGGTTCCTGTTATTGGTCTCATAAAAAAGTTCCATTACTAACACAGACGCAGGATGTGCTAAATTCGTTATCACTATACATATGTATAACAGTATCCAACTCGACATGTTCTCTCTTGATACATGGGTCAGTAATGTTAATCTTTATGACGTAATATCTGATTGTATTCCAGAAATTGTACGTGCTAAGCGGACCTATAATTGTAGTAATCTTAAAAATATTTGTTTAAATTTTATAAATGAAAAATATAGCGTTTGGCGGGTCCAAAGATACGTCAGGGGCGAGTTCGGCTTTCTTGGATCCTCAGATACATAAGTAACGGAATCAAACTGAAGATCGATTCTGACATCTCAGTTATGCATATTGCCATAGCGGAAGCGCTATCTTATATCGACTCAAAAAATTTCTATAAATTTGTCAATTTGACAGACACAAAAAGTTCATTGCAACATTTGGCTCGTTGTACCTCTTCGGTGAGAGGTATACCGATAACCTATACTATAGGATTTTAGAATCGATCTTGAGGTTACAATCTCGTAACATAAGGGTGGTTATGCAATGGATTCCATCTCACATTCAATTTAAAGAAAATGAAGAAGTAGATTCGTTAGCTAGACAAGCGCTTGAAGATGGAATCCCTTTGAATGTATTACCTTTTTATATACCATTTTAAACAATTAAGTACCAATGCATAGCTTTATGGCAAGAATAGTTTGACGAAAGATCACTGGAAAAAGGTATAATGGTGCAGAACCATGAAGCCACAAATAGGTAGGTAAATCAATTTCCATGGATCGATGACGTAAGTTTGTGCAGAAATGTTTTAAAAACCGCACTAAGATTACGTTCAGGGCACATTACATCAAAGAAATTTGCATTTTTAATGAAAAAAGGTACCATCTCCTAATTGTAATGATTGCGGTGTCATTGAAGATATACACCACATATTAGTGGAATGTGTCCGGAATGAGAGTGTCAGAAGAACCTGCTTCGGCAGGTACAGTACCATTCAGATCGGCCGTATAAATAGCATTTTGGCCGACCCTTTGTCGGGTGAAGCCGAGAAGGTATATAAACTTGCAGAATTAGGTCTTAGCTCCTAAGTTGTTATTTTTGTAATTTTGCGTGTTTGTAGGTACATTTAGTTTTCTTTAGTTTAGTAGACTCTCTGTAATTTAGTAGGTAGCTATAGATAGTTGTTATTGTTTGATGATTGTTTGTGATGATTTTTATGTGACGGTGTGGTCGCTAAGGGACAAAGTCTCTTCGTTAAATAAAAAAAAACGTATCTAACTCCTACAAAAGCCGGTCTCTGCGTCGTTGTCTTTTTCAGGGTTCATCAAAAAGAAAAACGGAACCCTTATAGGATCACTTTGTTACCCGTTTGTCCGTTTGTTATTCTGTCCGTCTGTTCTTCTGTACGTCTGTCAACCCTCTTTTTTCAGGAACGCATGAAGCTATCGAGTTGAAATTAACATCAAATACTTACATCATGACCTCTTGAAGTCCTGATATAAATGTATATAAAACTTTGCAGCCGTTTATACCCAACTTTTTTTTAATTTCCCACGGAATCACATGCACACAAAACCTGTAGACAGTGTATTTCCCGTTGACCTAGAATCATGAAATTTGGAAAGAAGCAAGGTCTTATAGTACAAAAAAAAATACGTATTTGTAGTTAATTCACATAAAATATAATATTTGATTCTTGCCATGGACTGAAAACCTGTTACGTACTTCTCGTCGATCTAGAATCACAAAATTTAGCTAGAAGCAAGGTCTAATAACTAAACGGAACCCTGGGTGTGGGTGCTGACTCATACTTGAAGGTATCGTTCGATGAAATCATACTTTTTTATAAATTAGTTTTGAAATCTCTGTTGGCGTATCGTGTAATGAATATATTGGATAAAATTATATAAAAGGAGTGTTCGTTTATACATATCGATACCTCTGGGCTCACTTGGCGTAAAGGAAATTTGGTCGAAATCGAGTTAACAATGCAGTTTTACTCAGTTTTTAATTCTCTATCGAACTGTATATTTAGTTTTCTCAAATTCGCAAAAAAAACGCCTTTACGACCCAGGATTTTTATCACAAAAACACAAAGGGTGTAAATGACAAAACATTATTGGAGTGTAGTCACCTTAGTAGTATAGGAAAAATACAAAACAATTGTCCTATACAACCATGCAAAATGAAATAAGGAAAATGATTTGTCCTTTACGACCTTGCTATTATAAATTTAAAAAATCAATTATTCTTTACGATCTTACTAAATAATTCTTTATTAGTTATTTAGTTAAGTCGTAAAGAACCAATGATACTTTCGCAATACTTTTACAAAGGTCCTATCCTTACATTAGATAATTATTTTTCATCCCATCTATTCGAAAAAGACGACTTTGTTCACCTTTATGTGCACCCAAAGGTGGTGTTTTCTTTAAGGAACTTTTAGCGGGCAGAAAAGAACTTTTATTCCTCTTTATAAATTCCTAATTCAAAAAGTGCGCGGAAAAGTGTATTGCCGCGCAGTTATTGAATTCGGAACGTCTTAGTTTTCAGCGCCAGCAAAATTGGACGCAAATATTGTTTGAATAAATACTGGCTGGTAAGACGCGACGGAACATATTGCGCCGCCGCCGCCGCGCCGGCTGAATGAAAAAAAAAAAGAAATCAAATTAAAAACGCGCGAACTACAGCCCGCATTTTCGTAAATTTTCACGGATTCGGTTTTGTTTTAAAAAATGAGTTCAAGTGACAGTGAAATAGAATTAACTCCTGAAAGTATTCGAACTGAGGCAAGAAATGTGATATATAATCTATTACCTGCAAAATCCCGGGAGAAATATATGAAAGCCTATGGTAATTTTATTGAATGGAGAAATGCAAAAGTCAGTTCTAATAACGACGTAAAACTGGACACATATTCGAAATTAAAAGCGTATCTGAAGAGGATTTCTGGTGGATTTAAACCTAAAAAATCCAAAGTGTTCTCAGTCAAAAACGTGGAGACTTTCATTAATGAGGCACCCGACAAAGTATTTCTTGCCATAAAAGTAAGTGACTATGTATGGTGGATTAGTAAAGTATAACCATAATGTTTTAAAATGCGCATTTTATTGTAAACTTTACTTCGATAGATACTTGTCTTATTCACATTCGGTTTTGTTACAGGTGGCTTTAATTTTCGGAGTACATGGAGCTTGTCGTGGCAATGAACTTATAAACATAACTGTTGATGATGTCGAAAATCACTCGGATGATTTACTGTTAGTAAAGCTGACAGAAACAAAAACAAAAATTGACCGATCCTTCGTAATCCAAGGAAAACACAAAACTATTGTACAGAAATACCTGGACCTGCGTCCTGCTGATATGAAGACCAATCGGTTTTTCATCCGTTATCAAAATGGCAAGAGCTTCTAACAAGTTATGGGAAAAAATAAAATTTCTATCATGCCACAAGAAATCGCTACTTATTTGAAGTTGCCAGATATCAAGCTGTATACAGGACATTGTTTTCGTCGTACTTCTGCTGAAAATGTCTCAAATGTAAATATAAGCATTTAGTTGATTTATTATTATGTACTATTTAATTTCATTTAGTTGTTATGTACAATACTTACTATTTTATATTAAATAATAATATTAGAATAAAATATGAGGCACCTTTTATTTTCTCATAGAGGGTGATGAAAAGTAGAGTGTATCACTCGGGCGCAAAATATATTTTTGGCTCGAGCGACATACTTTGAATCCCTCACTACGTTCAGGATTCTATTAAAGAATCCCTCGCTCGCTCAGGATTCAAAAAAGCGCCCTCGCCGTAAAAATATTATTTTGCTCCCTTATGATACAATCTACTATTCTTCTATACAACCTAGAGATATCAAAACAAAACATGAAATGTGAATTACGGAAGAATAACCTCGCCCCTGTGGAAATGTTACATGGAGAGAGTTATTTAAATTTAGTAATTTAATTTAGTTTTAGTTTTAATTTTTAGTATTAGTTTTGACTACATAAGTAACCCTAGCAATAAGCCCTGTATTTTACTAACAAACTATGGATTCAGTTATCCGCTGTAAAATATTTTTAATTATTTATTATTACAAAACACACAACTCCTTGATGAAATATCTAGAAGAAAAAGACAGAAAAGGGGTTAAACATCTATTAATGTACTGTGACTCTTGTACAGGCCAGAACAAAAATAAGACTGTACTGGCAGCCATGAACCATTTTCTAAAGTCTGCCGTAAATTTGGAGGTCATTCAAATCAACTATTTACTACCGGGCCACACTTATATGCCCGTTGATTCAGTTCACGCTGTTATCGAAAGAGATGTAAGAAAACTTATTTTCTGGAGCCCCTCACAGAGGCCCACATATTTTGAGTCCCAGACCCTATAAAGTCCATGTAATGGACTATTCCGATATTTTAAACTTTGACCAATTAGCTGGAAATACCTTCACGCAAAGACATAAAACACGCAAAGAAAGATATAAAACTGAAAGAGATCAGGGTAGCTACTTTTAAAAAGAAAACTACAGACAATTATGTTCATAAAATATTCAATGGAAAATGATGCACAGACACATAAAATAAAATTATGTGAGAAAAACTCATGGAAAGGAAAGGGCAGAGGAAAAGGGAAGAGTAAATAAAATGGAAAGAAAAGCCAAACAATGAGCCAGCTGAAGAAATGACAACAGTAAAGTTATACTCTTGTAGGCTGCCAATAGCTGCGGCTAAATAATATGTGTGAAAATGGAACTATCCCTTACAGATTTCATAAAGAATATCGGGAACTGCCATGCGACTCTAAGCTTCGCGAGACTTTGAACAAAATCGATGAGGATGACGAAAAAAGTGATTATGATTAATATGCATCGAGGAGCCCACGCCTTTCCTCAGCTGTAGAACGGTTCTGAGCAAGCTGGACCCTAGCTTAGCAAATAATAAAGATTATCTTCTGTTATGACTATGATAAATTAATAAAAGTCATTGTTTAAAATACATATTCAATGATATTTATCGCGTTTATTTACCAATTTTTTCCTAAAGTATCATCAGGTTTACACTCTGCCGTGGTCACGAGATATGTGGAGTACTGGAGCTACCACCTTCGAAGCGATTGCAGCAGGTTTTGTGCAAAATAAAACACAAAAATGCTTTTCCCGCTTCGCTGAGCTAGTTGATCCAGTAATCCAATCATTCCATGACCACGACAATGTAAATCTGTTGAAATGTCTGAAAAAATTGGTAAAGAAACGCGATAAATACCAGTGAATATTTATTATAATGTGTTCTGATTGCGTAAAAAACCTTAAAAATTGTAATAAACCATTTTTATTTCATTCAATCTATGTTTTATTTATAGAGAAATATCCTTTCATTAAACTTTAAAGAATAGAGTAACCATATAAACACAATACATACAAAAATGACATCATTTATTAATTTATTACCTTACTAGTTATTTATTTATTTATTTATTAAATCCTTTATGACCTCAAAATTTTTAAATTTATCAATTACAACCTTGATTTGTACAGTTTTGAACATCAAAAGTATGATTTTTTTTGGGACGTATAGGTCATTTCTTTGTAATTTTATGGTCGTATAGGAATTTTGTTTCAGTAAATTTAACACCAGGACAGTTTATCAACACAGCCTTAGAAAGTACCAGAAATTATAAGTACTTTCTTCCTAGGTTTCGTCCAAAAAGCATGAAAAACAAAAAAAAATACAGTCAAAATAAACTTTTTTGTTTTGTTTTTTGCGTCTCCTGTAAAGTCGCCTTTTCTCCATGACCATTCACTGCTACCCACTTATGGTTGGTTACAGTGGTAGAAAGCCATACGTGTGCACTTGCAAGGACATAGACCTCATCATCATCATCAGCCCGTACACGTCCACTGCTGAACATAGGCCTCCCCCTAACGACGCCACGAATAGCGGTCCTGAGCCACCTCCATCCAATGACTCCCTGCGACCGCTACGATGTCGTCGGTCCATCGAGTGGGAGGTCTTCCCACACTCCGTTTCGCATTGCATCGCGGTGGCCACTCGAGAACCTTTACTCCCCAACGGTTATCGGTTCTACGAGCTATATGGCCTGCCCATCGCCACTTCAGCCTGCTGATTCTGAGAGCTATAATAATAATCAAATAATCATTTATTTCGTCGATTTCAGGAATAAGCTATGTCGGTAACTTTGGTTCTTCTACAAATTTCCGTATTCCGGACCCTATCGCGCAGAGAAACTCCGAGCATAGCTCTCTCCATAGCTCGCTGGGTGACTTTGAGCTTATGCACAAGGCCTATAGTGAGCGACCACGTCTCGGATCCGTAAGTCATCACTGGTAACACACATTGGTTAAAGACTTTCGTCTTGAGGCTCTGCGGTATCTGTGACGAGAAGATATTGCGAAGTTTCCCGAACGCTGCCCATCCGAGTTGGATTCGTCGGCTGACCTCTTTATCGAAGTTGGATTTACCTAGTTGGACCATTTGCCCTAGGTAGACATAATGATCAACAACTTCGATAACATCGTTCCCCACATAACATAAACATTTATTTATTTCTTACAAAATATTAACACTTTAGTGATGTAGCAAAAAACCTCAACATTGTTCATATGAACGCACAGAGTATTCCGGCCCAGTTTCCAGACATGTTAGCTTCTTTTGATATAAAAAACCTTCACGCCATACTAGTTTCCGAAACATGGCTTAAGCCTTCTCTCCCTTCTTCCCTTTATTCTCTCCCTGGTTTCACTCTAATACGTAACGACCGCACGGGTTGTCGAGGAGGTGGAGTGGCTATTTTCTTACCCTCACACATTGCTTACTCCATTGTTAGCATGTCTGCACAGCCCCCTCCTGCTAATGCTGGCGAACATCTTTTTATTGAGATTTGCCTTTCTCACTCTAAAATTCTCCTTGGTGTCTACTACAGCCCTTCTCTTCGTATTAATTTCTTCACTTCTTTTGAAAAACTTTTGGAAAATCTCTTACCTTCGTACAGTCACACCATTATTATGGGTGATTTTAATACTTGCCTTGTCAAACAAGACTCCCGAACATCCAAACTCAAATCAGTTGTTCAGTCCTGCAATCTACACATTCTTCCTCTCAGTACAACTCACCACTCTCCCAATCTTACTCCATCTCTTCTTGACTTAATCTTTGCTTCATCTCTACAGCATATTGCTAAGCACGGCCAATGTTCAGCTGATTCCTTCTCCTACCATGACGTTATCTTTCTGTCCTATAAACTACGCCCTCCTAAACATAAACACAAAACTCTACTTCAGCGCAATTTTAGTGGTATGAATCTTGAAAAGCTCAAATCAGATGCATCCAAAGTAGACTGGTCTTCGGTGACGGCGGTCGATACGATCGACGATAAGCTAAGCCTTTAACAATACGCTAATTGGTTTATATGATGTTCATGCACCAATCCGCTTGGTCAAAATAAAGCAACTGCCGGCACCGTGGATCACGGACGAAATAAAGTCCCTCATGCACAAGAAGGCAGTTGCCAGAGCGAGATTCAAACGATGTGCTAACGACATTAACAAAGAAAAGTATCATCTCGCCAGAAATCGCTGCAATAGAATGTGTAGGGACGCTCAACGCCGCTATATTCATTCTTCACTCTCCAATGCCGATCCAGCTAAAGCCTGGAAATTTTTAAGAACCTTGGGAATTGGCAAGGCACGTCAAGATGCGTGTAATCAATTCCTTGAACCAGATACATACCTTAGTTGCCCTACTTTCATTCATTTTCCTACACCTACCTAACTCATGGAGTATCTTTGCAAATTAACTATGTATAGACCTCAAGAGTTGATTATCTACTGCCCATATATATTTTTTAAATGTTATTACATATTATACATACATTAGTAAAGTTGTTTGTCGTCAACCATCTCTTATAAACTATTTTTTTTCCATTGTATATCTCTTACACATAGTCTTAATTTTTCCGTATGTTTAATTAAATAGTAATTTAAGGAACTCTACCTTGCATTCGGAGGAGGCGTAAATACTCGCGACACAGTTGTATAACTATTGCGCGTATTTTCGTTTTCACCCAATTTCATGTACTTTTGTTTATAGTTCCAATATAGATAAAAAAAAATATTTTATTTTAGGTTGCGGGCGCGGTCGCCTGGTGTCGATCGCGCTGCGCCGGCGCCGCCGCCGCCTCACTGGCCGGCGGCGTCAGCGCGGAGCGGGCCATGCTCGTGACGTGTGCGCCGCCCGCGCACTCCGGGGGCGCACAGCCCGTACCATTGGCCCGTGCGGCACCCCCTATAGTGTTGAGTATGATGACAGTGTGAATTTGCGTAAATCTAGTGTTAAAAAACAATATAGTGTTAAGTGTGAGAAAGCTACAACGCCCACCTTTAACAAGATTAGGTTTTTAAGCGACAGTGATTAGGTCCGGTATCAGACTGCGTTTTTAGTTATACGATCAACATCAACAACACAAAAAAAGCATATTGTTTAGTTAAATTTATCAACATCTAGAACGATTCTCGCTAATTAACCCAAACATCTCAGCTCACGCACTTCATCTCGCGCCCATCAACTCGGCATTTCCCGACCGTGGATCCGATCGAGGCGCGACATGCGGTCACCCGCGCCGCCACTCCATTATCACGTCTTTCCCATCAATTAATTTTAAAGTATTTTTAGTGCAATAAATCGTGTGCAGTTAAACCAAACTCTTTTCTTGATGTCCCCAACATATACCTTAGTCAATCTCACTATAATACCTAAAGCGTAAAAGCCGCCTTGGATAATACTTCCATAGAAAAGGTCCGATAAAAGCCAATTTATTACTTTTGAATGAAATAACATCGTAAATAATTTTGTTTTCAGGCTTGGCCATGAGCTAATATTTACATTATAAACAATAATATCTTATCTCTGTAAGAGGAAAACATTTTTATATTCTGATAATGAATCTGGCTTAGTTCGGTGCTCGAACCACCATGGTTGTGAAAGATTCCTATAAGAACTATGAGAAATACACAACACACGTATCTGAGTTGGATGAATCATTCATTATACATAATATATTTGTATAGATAATATATTTGCTTGCCTAAATAATAAAATTATTAATAAAAATGTAATAAGCAATTTAAAACCACTTAGGTCAACTAATAAAATTAGAAATTCAAGTAAAAAATAATAACTGTAAAAAGAGAATAACATACATACCTGTGACCACAAGTCGATTTGATTGGATTGGGATTGTAAACCTCCACCTAATTACTCTCTTAACAACCCAAATGAGTCCTATTGCAGTTTTTTTAACAAATTCACCAATGCATTTAATTCTATATTCACACCCAAATCGACCATGGTCTCAGATAAACTTAACTTTAGTGAATGGGCAACAGTGGGTATACATAAGAGTAGAAATAAATTGTTTGAACTGTATAGTGAAAAACAATACAATTTTAGCCAGGAGTTCAAAGACAAAGTAAAAAATTATTCAAAAATATTTAGAAAAGTTTGTCAAATAGCAAAATCAAATTATATTAGCTCTAAAATTAGAAACAGTGAAAATGTAATAAAATCAACATGGAAAATAATAAACAGCGAGACTGGAAAGGTCAGTACCTACATTAATGATCACAATTTAAAGATTAACGATTGCTCAGTTAAAATTGATGTTGAATTAGCCCAAGTATTTGAAAACTTTTTTACTGACATTCCAATCTCTACTACAAAGTGTCTGAACTCTTCTCAATTAATCGCTGAATCATTACTGAAAGAAAATGTACCTGCATGCGAAAATAAATTTAATTTCCAACATGTCGATGAAAACGATATTAAAAAAGCCTTTAAACTTTTAAATATAAAGAAAACTGCAGATCTCTGGGGCATTTCCGTTAGAATCATTAAACCATTGATTGATACTATTGCACCAGATCTAGCTTTTATATTTAATGAATCTATTGATTGTGGCGTTTTTCCTGATCTGATGAAACATAGTAAAATAATACCACTGTTTAAATCGGGTAGTAGGTCTGACCCCACTAACTTTAGACCGATATCAGTACTGCCTACATTCAGCAAAGTTTTTGAAAAACTTATATTACATCAATTGCTTAGGCATTTCAATGGCAATGACCTGCTACATTGTAAGCAATTCGGGTTTACTCGCGGCAGGTCAACTACTGATGCCGGTGTAGAGTTGGTATCGCATATTTTCGATGCTTGGGAGAAGTCGCAAGATGCTTTAGGCGTTTTTTGTGACTTGTCAAAAGCATTTGATTGTGTACACCATGGAACATTAATCAGGAAATTATATCACTATGGAATAAAGGACAACTCTTTGGATCTTCTTACTTCTTACTTGAGTGACAGGATACAAAGATTTGACGTAAATGGGAAACGGTCTTCGGGATCTGTAGTTACAATGGGTGTACCGCAGGGATCAATCCTCGGCCCTTTCCTATTTTTGGTTTATATTAACGACCTGCCTCATCTCGTTAAAAATAATCACGAGATTGTATTGTTTGCTGATGATACTTCTTTAATTTTTAAGATGATTAGACAAAACACAAATTTTGACGAGGTAAACAATGCAATATCAAAAGTAGTCCACTGGTTTGGTGTTAATAATCTTTTGCTTAACCCTATACTTGGCGTTATGCACTGGCAGATACATGTTACTTTCGAAAAATCTAATGGGTACCCGGAAGCCTTATCGACAAAAAGATACTTCTATTATGGTAGATTATATTGTGCTCTGTTGGTAAAAAAACAGTGTAATGTTGCTGACAGCCTCGAAATATCAGAAGAACGCAAAATGACGGACCGGGTGTATGTGTCTACTTCTCGCAAGGTAAGAATATTTGATTTATGCAGAATTTTCGTTGTGAATTGATGAAATGAGTTACATACTTAATAGACAATAAAATTCGCTATACCTATAAGCTGTTTTACTTGTGAAAACTTCGTAAGTTTGCATGCCATATGCAAATTATTACACTAGTATCCACAGGTGCACATTGCCAGCTTGCCTATGAATTCGACTTTTTTTGTTGTGTATCTAGGTAGATACACTGCCACATATGTATTGCAATTGAAAACCAATAATAAGTAGTAATACTTACATATTTCATTTTTCTATTTGGATTTTTTTGTCTGTTTATGTAATCAAAAATCATCATCTCAGCCTAATTAAGTCCACTACTGGACAAAAGCCTCAATTATTCTTATTCCGTATAGATAGATAGATAGTCTTTTTATTAGGTTCACACACAAACAGCACAGTATCTATGAGTTCGTGCTATCCCACTGCTGGGTAACGCCTCGTCACTAATTTTTTTTACTTATTTTAGGTACAAGCTCCAACATCAAAACGGCCACAGCAAAATAGGGTTCGCCAAATCATAGCTCTTGTCCCGAGGTCAGGTGGCAAATCCGATTTGGAAGAAAGCGAATCATCATCTGACGAGGTACAGCGAAGTGTATCTGTCCAATCAGAGATTCGAGAACCACGTACTTGGTTTAGTGAAGAATTGTTTTTATCGTCTCAAAGTGCTCTATAACATCCGCAATCCGCTGTCAGAGGCTTCGCGCACAGCTCTCTGCGAAGAATTGGTTCTATCAAGGTTGAATTATGGCGACGTAGTATATGGTCCTCGATTGCTGGCTCGAACCCAGCAAGTGGTACAGCGTGTACAGAACGCATGTTGCCGATTTTGTTTCACTATCCCGCCTCGGTCTCATATTACTCCTTACTTAAACAAAATGTCTATGCTCAACATGGAATCGCGCAGAGAGCTACACCTTGGGGGGTTGATTTTCGATGTTATAAAGTTCAATAAAACTGAATATTTGTACTCTAAGTTAAAATTCGCAAATAAGACTCGTGGTCTAAGGTCAATTAGATCTGCACTTCAGTATCATAGCCATAAAACAGCAGCGTTCAGAGGTAGTTTTCGATATCTGGCAACGAAGTGTTGGTACAATATACCTCCACCTTTACGTAATCTCAACACTAAATTCACCTTCAAATCGCATCTCAAACTCTCACTGTTAAATAAACAAATCGAGGGTATTCCGAAACGCTTCGTTTGTCTCAGATAGGAAGTACTGAGGCTGCTAATTCTACTTCTTAAACACCTAACTCTTAATCTAGCTTAAGCATAGTACACCTACGACCAAATTGTACCGCCATAATACATCCACCTATATCTATTCTCTTGTGCTCAAACACTGCGTCAGTCAAGCACTCATCATGAATACAGAATTATATACAGAACAACATGCCATCATCACATCACACACTATTTGTTTTGTTAGTGCTTCGTTTTTCTGGTCGTCTCAAGGGGTAATACAGAAAATCAGTGCTTTGGTGTGTTTGGTGCAGTGTTTGGTGCAGTGGTGTAGCAAAGCTTTAAGCTGAGTTATTGCCTTTTTGACAAGCTGCAGCACACACATAATTTTCCCTAACCCGTTCGTAATTTTAGATTGTTTAGTACCTACATAATGTACATGTACCGACTTTTTGTCTCCGAGCTTTGTTCCACCCATAATTTCTTAGTTTTTCTGTGTTATGATAATATGTTTGATGTACCTAGTGGACGTTCGTTGCTGCCAGCGGACACCTACTGCGGAGCGCCGCAGCGAAGGTCGCTGCGGCGCTACGCAGGGTGCCTAGGCGGCCACACCGCCGCCCTCTAGACCTCGGCGTTGATGCGGAAGTCACTGTCAATAGGAGGAATATCTGAAACTTCCGCTCCGCCGAGGCCCACCATCGCACCACCACAACCACAAAAAGTGATTAGTGATAGGCGCCTAGAGGGCATACAAGTGCTCAGTGCGTAGCGTTTCAATAAAATAAAGTTTATTTTTTAAGGTTTAAAGACTTTAAATTTATAGTTAACTATTCAATAAAAAATAGGAACACTAGTCTTGAAATAGAAGAATGAAAGACTGTGGATAGAAGCTTTTGTATACACTCCTTATTGTGGAAAATAGGAACCTTTCAGTACTAGCTAATTAAGTATCTAGTCTAGTAGTGTTAAGCCCCGAACAACATAAGAGTCCTACCACTGACTAGACGATCATTGGACACACTTATCATTAATTCTACATTCGATAGTCTAACCTAAGATTAAATAGGGAAAAGTGATTCCTTCAAGAATCATTTAGGTCATTAGGGTTTTAGGTAATTAGTTTAGAGATGGGTGTCGAAAAAAAATAAGGTGAGGTTTCTACAACCTAACCAGACCTGATCACCTCCGTGTCAATAAAACATGGTGGTACGGGATGTTCACTACACTACACATACCTACCACATTCACAATTGTACTTATATTATTATTTCCATGATCACGGGCCATATAGTGACCCGGTCCTTTGGGAGGCATGCGTGGAGGGAGCCGAAGCCAACAGGAGGCCCTTTATAAAAATTTATGTAAAGGCGAGAGCTACACATAGCGGGTATCATTCTTGGTTGCACAATATGATAAACCCGAAGACGATATCCGCCAGGTGTAGAGACTATTGCAAAGGAAAATGAAAATAACAAAAAAGCCATGTTATTGTGGTGAATGGATGGACTGGGTAATAGAGCTATGGGGGAAACTATGGACGCCTGCCATAAACATAATCTCAACACTGTTACAAGCGGCAGACGGTGGCTTGCCGAATGCTGGATGGGTTCCTCAAAATGTTGGCGTAAATGCCGGTAAAGGAATTATTATTATTAAATTATAGACGAGCAGCTGAGAGCTGATATGTCTATACATCACAGTACTTTAAAGTTCGCGCCGACGACGGTAGCCGTGACGTCACGCGTCGACAGCTGCGGTCGACGGGTCACAGTTACCTCTGACGTTGGCACTTTGCGACTCTCGTGTATATGAGCACTAACTCTGAGACAATGACCTCCAGCTGTTTTGAGCTGCACCTTCGGGGTACCTTTATATATTTTGTGTACCTATGTTAGGCAGGTTGTATGTGTGCGATACAATTTTGAAGGTTTAAATCAGATCACCACGTAGGCGTCTATCCTCGAGAGTGAGTGAGTGTTATATGATTTATTTTCATGAAAGTTTTTTTGAATCGGGTACCTTTCGAACTAAAACTAAGTTATTTATTTGGTTAAAAAAGTATGCCTTTTTATTTTTTCTCAAATAGACTTCATCTAAATTTAATTAGAACATTGGACACAATCGAAGCTTTTTTTACACATAAATAAGTATAAATAATTATTATGTTCACATAATTATCTTATCTATCTATACAATACATTTAGTTTTAATATCAGTCCTCTCAAAAGGTCCATTCTCTCCCCGCAAATTAAACAATAATATTTACACGTCGATAGGGATTCGCGACTACCGTACATTACATACATACATCAACAATAAAATTAACAATCAATAGAGAGTATTTACAATCGAGATCACGCACGCATACATCCCTCACCTCACATCGAGACATTCACACATTTGGCATTCGTTAGGCGCATCACTAGCAGAGCTGGTCCCAGGCGAGCCACCAGGCGCGCGCGCGGCAGGCGGCGCGCTTCCGGCGGCGCCGCTCGGCGCGGTCGGCACGCTTCTTGACGAACCGCACGTTGTAGGGGTCCTCGGCCAGCTCGGGGTACCGCGCCACGTCGTGCACGTACTCCCCTTCGTACCCCGCCGCCGAGCCCGCCTTCTGGATCTCGTCCAGTTCCTGCGCTGCCCATTCCAGCGAGCCGCCCAGACCTTGACGCAGCGCCTCGCGCTCGCGGTGCCACGCCTTGCGCACGGCGGCGGCGCGCGCGTGATGCAGCAGACGGGCCCGCTCGCGCTCCGGACTGGTCCCGTAGCGCAGGTTGACCACGTGGCTCGCGCCGTGGATGCGCACGTCCGCGACCGCACGCCCGCCCTCGGCCGCCTCGTGGAAGGTCACGTTCAGCTTACCCTGCATGCGCTTCAGCTGCTGGCGGTCATCAGCGGCGCGCCACGCCTCCTCCTTTACGAAGTGGAACACGTCCTGCTGGTCACCGTGCACCGCGAACGAGAAGGGCAGAAGGTGCGACCGGTTGAACACGGACGTGTACACGTCGCGGTAGATAGCGTTGGCGGAGGGCACGGCGGTGACGACGGCGCGCCCGCGCGCGTTGCGCGACACGAGGATGCCGCGCCCGAAAGGCGGCTCCGAGTCGGAGCCAAGTCGCCGCGGCCCGAGTGCCAGCGCATCCGCCTTCAGAAGAGACATCGTTGGGATCGAAAGGCTCCTGAAGTCCGCTATCCTCTTGTTCGACATGTGCGACAGGAATCCGGATTCGATGCTCACAGAGGGCAGCAGCGCCATGGTGTTGGGCAGGGTTGGCCCAGTAGGTGGGTGGTGTCGCGCGCCCCACGCCGGGTGGGTGCGGGGAGCGGCAGGTAGCACGGCGCCCCCCGGCAGTCGATCCGGGTACAGCTGCGGCGCCAGGCTCCGCGTGTCGTAGCCGAGCAATTTCAACCAAGATAAGTGATCTGTGGACAAAAATAAATTAACTATGAAAAAAATCTGTCAATAGTAAAAATATCGTTTGTGTTACGAAAACATTCTTTTAATGTTAGGAATTAACAAAAAATATCACCTATAGGTTTCTTATTTTGCGGCACAACATTGATAGGGTCGTTTCCGTTGAACCTGTACAGATGCAGCTGCGCGGGCGCGGCGACCCGCTCCAGTAGTGTCTCCCACAGCGGAGACATCCACTGGCCGATGAGCGGGTCGTACACCTTGCCCTCCGCCATGTGCACCAGCGAGGTGACCTGGTCCAGCAGTCCGCCGCAAAAGTCCACAGGCAGGTACAGGTAGGGGTTGGAGTCGTACACGATGTGTCCGTACGGAGAGCGCATGATCTCGCGGATCCCTTCTCCGTACTGGTTGAACACCATCACCGGCGTCCCGCACTGGTCGGTGGCGATGTAGTACTTATGTCGTGCAACCTGCGGAATCATTCACGGTTACACATGCTGGGTGTGTTTTAGTCTCGGTATTTGTTTTGATGAACCACGCCTTACCTGTGTATAAATTAGGTGCCCTCTGTCGTCATATACCAGAGTCATGAATCTGTTCTCCCTTGGCGAATATATATGGCTGACTTCATGAGGTTTTTCTTTGTTGGTGTAGAAGAATTGGGTCACGTTTCCGAAGTTATCCTTTCTTGTGGATAGTCTGAAACAAAAAGGTTTATTAGACATCACAGACACAGATTCAGAGAGGTAAAAGATAAGAACATTGCAGAAGTTTGACTAACCTGTCAAGATGGTCGTAATAGTAGCGGACGTCAAACCTCCCTCTCTTCATGGCTCTGATCAATAGTCCCTTGGAGTTGTACTGGAACTTTTCTTCTCTGGCGTTTTGCGAGACGAGGCCTCGAGTGTCGTATCTGTATTGTCCTTCCCCGAACTTGACGATCCTGTCCATGTCGTTGTACTCCATGGGAATGGTGTTCCCGCGGTACGTAAGGGACAGCATGTTCCCATTCTCGTCGTAGCGGAAGCCCCAGGGCTCCTGCGCCTCTACACCGGTCAGCTGTCCGTCGCAGTCCCACGTATAGTTCTTCACGTTGGTGTACGTATTCACGCCGACGTTCCTCGTGTGAGTTCTGGTCTGTGATATCCTTCCATGTTTGTCGTAGCTGAACTCCATCCTGAACACTTCCATTCGGTGGATGTTCACGGTCACTTCCTTCTCTAGGAACTGCTCGTTCAGTACGCGTGAAAACATCGCGATTCCGTCGTAGACCGAAGTCTCGTTCCATTTTTGCTTCGAAACCGTGAACTGGCCTAGCAGCTCCGGAGCACCCGTTTTACCATTGTAGACGATGTGGTGAGGTATGAGCGTCTGTCCTCCTATCCGCCCTTGCACGGCAGTTATCCTGTAGTTGTTATCGTACTCGTATATTATTTTAGCGTTGCTGAGACCAGTCTTTGCGCCATAGTCTAGCCTCTCCTCGACCAGCAGTCCCCCCACGTGCGTTGCCTCCCAGCGGTAGTCCACGTCGCGGTCTACGTGCAGGATTTCGGCAGGCAGGCCGCTGCTCTCCGCATAGTGGATCTGCGTCTGGCCGTCTCCGTGCACCACCTCGGAGACCTTGTTGGTGGTGAAATAGCGGTACAGGACGCGCGCGCCGTCCCCCGGGAACAGTGTCTGTAGCAGCTCGCCGGAGTGCGAGTAATGCTGAAGGTACTTCTTGGTGGAGCCGGGTGGCGTGTACGTCACGCGCAGGAACCCGATCGACGGCGTTACGCTGAACGAGTGATTGGTCTTGGACGGCAGGATGACGTGCGTGAGGCCGCCGTCCTTGTCATATTCATATTTGAAGCTCCTCTGACTCGCCAGCGTGATCTTGGACACGAGGTTTCCTTCGTTGTAGTAGATATACTTGGTGCCATCCTGGGGGCTCGTTATCTCCGACAGCATGCCGTGAGGGTCGTAGCTGTAGGTTTCTTCCGTGGCCCCCCACTTCCAGCCGTTGACCCTGTTGAACCGGTCGTAGGAGATGTTCAGCGGCACTCCCGCGCCGTGCGGCTGGAACAGCAGCGGCAGGCCGGCCAGATCGTACGTGATCGTGAACAAGGGACTCCTGTCGGCGTTGAAGAACGTCTCGCGACTTTTCCGCTGGTCGAACTCTACGATCAGTACTCTGGAATCATTCACCCATATCTCCCTATTGAGCGTCTGCTGGGGGTTCCTGACATCGCCGACCAACGTGTAAAGCGAATACATGCTGTTGACGAGAGCGTCCCCGAAGGTGGTTGTCTGGTGGCTCCACATGTGCAGCATCTCGGCCTCGATAGGCAGCGCAGCCTCCAGCAGCGGGTGCTTGGCGCCGGCCACGCTCTCGAAACGCCCACCCCACGGGCTCGAGAGCGTCAACGTGTTGTTTGAGAAGATTTTTCCTTCAGTTATCTGTTTACCGTTGTTGATGGAGATCTGCTTGAACGATTGTCCGTAAAGAACGTATTCGCATTTCTTGGCGACGCCTACCGGAATGGTGCTAGACGGGTTGGCTACTGTTACCGCTAAGCCGTTGTTCTTCGCGAGGCCAGAAGATATGTGCACTTGCTCTCCGGAGGGCATAATTATCCTCGTGACCCGGCCGAGTTCGTCGTAGTCGTAAATCACCGTATCGCCGGTCTGAAAGTTTGACAAATATTTATTATCATATAGTTCATTTAATTATAACAATTATGTTGGTCACAAAATATAAATAGCATAATGTGATCAAATCTACATCTATACAATTATGTTGGTCACAAAATATAAATAGCATAATGTGATCAAATCTACATCTATACAATTATGTTGGTCACAAAATATAAATAGCATAATGTGATCAAATCTACATCTATACAATTATGTTGGTCACAAAATATAAATAGCATAATGTGATCAAATCTACATCTATACAATTATGTTGGTCACAAAATATAAATAGCATAATGTGATCAAATCTACATCTATACAATTATGTTGGTCACAAAATATAAATAGCATAATGTGATCAAATCGACATCTATACAATTATGTTGGTCACAAAATATAAATAGCATAATGTGATCAAATCTACATCTATACAATTATGTTGGTCACAAAATATAAATAGCATAATGTGATCAAATCTACATCTATACAATTATGTTGGTCACAAAATATAAATAGCATAATGTGATCAAATCTACATCTATACAATTATGTTGGTCACAAAATATAAATAGCATAATGTGATCAAATCTACATCTATACAATTATGTTGGTCACAAAATATAAATAGCATAATGTGGTCACATCTACATCTTTACAATTAACTATATACAATTTTGATTGATTACCAAATTTTTATCCTATCATTATCTCATAATTATTTGAATAGGGAAGGCAAAAGTAAAATCTTATCGATAGGATACTTACACCAGATCGGCTGTTCAGTAGTCCGGTTCCAGCGTCGTAATCGAATTCGAGTTCCGTCGTTCCCTTTTCCGTTATTTTCGTCAAATATCCGATTCCCGATATCTTCAATTCCAACTTATGGTCCTGGGTGTTTTCGATGGAACTCACGACGTTGCTGTAATCCCTGAGTAGCTGGATCTTGTTCCCGGAGGCGTCCGTGACGGTGGAGAGTTTGCCGAAGCTGGTGTTCTTGGAGTAGAGAAAGGAGTAGCGCGTCTTGCCAGACGTGAGGTCCTTGGTGGTAGTGTGCTGGCCGTAGCGGTTGAATACGTAGATCTCAGAGGTAGGCGGGTACGGGATCCGGAACTCGCCGTTCTCGTCGTGCTGCGGCAGGTAGTGCTTGAGCGCCAGAATATGGAGAGATCCTGCAAGGAGCGATTACATCGTCAAATAACTACCTATTTTAGTTTTTAAATTTACAGGTGTTATTAAATTATAAGTAATGAATTAATATTCACTTTTTTATGTTATTATTGTAGTTCATAATCAAATTACTTTGACATAATTATGCCATTTATGACTAATTATTTATATTGGACATTCTTTAGCGGACTGATTTTAGTAAATATCTTTAATTTTATCTTTGTTTTCATAATTCTAAAATGTTTAATAATTTTAATTTTAGCAAAAAGACTAAACTGAGAATATAATGTAGGTACTCTATTCCATTGGGTGTGCCCGTAAGAATACTTGTAAATGTTTATAATAAATGCATTAAAACGGTAGGAATACCGGACTGACCTTGGTCGACCACATTGAGCACGCCATCTGGAGTGACCGCGAGCGCTGAGATGGTCTGGAACCTGGCGTTGGATGAGAGCAGCGTTTCCGCGCTGGCGGGCTCGTCACCTCCGCCACCCGCCGGCGCGGCCTGCAGCCGGCAGCCGCAGCCCCCCGCCGCTGTACCCTCCCCTGCGGTACCGTTGCACTCGCAGCTCAGTTCCTTGGTATTGTCCTGCAGTTTCCCGGCGAAGTGCACGATCTTCCCGGAGGGATCGATCGACTTGATCGTGTTCGTCTTCTTCGAGTCAGACTCGGCGATGTAGAGCACGCCGCTAGGCGCGAACGCGAGCGCCTGTATGGTCCCAAGGCTCGCGTCCTCGCCGAACTCGGGGTTGGTTTTGTTCTGCGTGCGCGTGATTGGCTTGCCGTCGCTCGTGAGGCGGCAGTGCGAGGGCTGGCCGGCGACGACCTTGATCTTCATGTCAACGGTGAGCTTCAGGATGATCCGGTCGTCCACAAAGTACAGCTCGCCGTCCAGCGGCGACAGCGCCACGCCCGTGGGCCACTGCAGCTGCGCTTCGTGCGGCGCCAGCGCACCGCGGCACGGCACCGGCGCCCAGTGCCCGTGGTGCCCGTGGTGCCCCACCAGCGTGTGGATGATGCCCAGCGGGTCCACGGCGCGGATGTTGGTTCCGTCGGCGATGTACATCGTCCTGTCCGCCGCTATCGCGAGACCTGGAATCGAGCGATCAATCAGCATCTTCGCAGTCAGGTAGGACGGTACCTCCGACCACCTAAGTATCGAGATTTATATCGACCTTTGGGGTGAGCCAGCTTGGCCTTTATGGCGGGTCCCTCGTCCCCGCAGTTAGAGTCGTCGCCGGGCACGCAGCGGTCGCCGCTGCCCACCACAGCCTCCGAGTTGAGCGTGGGGTCGCGCACCTTCTCCAGCGCGATGACACGCCGCACCTGGTGCCGCTCCGAGTCCGAGATGTACAGGTATCCGTCGGCCGGCGATATGCAGATGTAGTATTGATATGCCACTTGAGTCGTTCTGGAAATTATTTACGTTATAATGTTGTAACTACACCAACTACAGGAACCCACCATTCAACCTCTTTCCTCTCAAATGAACGATTGATATGGCTTTTTAACTAATTATATATTATAACTAATTATAATTTTAACTTATGTGTTTAATTTTTTCGGATAATAAATAAATAATTTATTCTGTTTCTATGTGTGGAAACAGCTTAGCATAATTTTTCCTAGTGTGTGTTAATTTTCTAGTTGTAAAAAGTTTTGTTTCCCTAATATAAATAAATATGTGGGTATTAAGTAAGGGCTCCTATTCCAAGAGATTTGTGATTTTGAAACGGAGTTCGCTCACTCAAGTTGCAGCACGGTGATGACGACGCCCTCGGGAGTGATGCGGCGCACGAGGTTGAAGTCGCCGACGTAGAGCGAGCCGTCGGGCCCCGACGTCAGCGCCGTGGGCGTCAGCAGCCGCGAGTCCGCCGCCTTGCCGTTGCAGTGGTCGGGGCACTCCAACGCGCGCTGCAGGCCCGTACCCATCACCACCTGAATATATAAGTCGTCGTATCGTTTGAGTCACCACCGAACCCGTATCATATTCTTCCTAACTAATGAATTGGTATTCAGCTACGCACCTGTACTGTCCTTGGGTACTCCTTGAGATGGAGCAGCGCACCGTCACCTTTCTGCAGGATGCCCTCGTGGAAGTTGTAGTGGTGGTGTATGTCGAGCCCCCAGCCGCCGATGTCGGAGATGTCGACGTCGAAGCCAGCGAGCGCCGCCGTGCGCGTTTCCCACACCACGTGCGCACACGCAGAGTATTCGTAGCCGATGGAGATCTTGGCTTGCGCCCAGCCGTACACCTTCTGCTTGTACACGTTGCGCTTGTTCCACGCGAACACGTGCGTCAGCTCCGCGTCCGCCTCGTACGTGCGCGTGTGCAGCGAGCCCTCGATCTCCACTCGCACATGCACCCGCACCAGCGACGTCGGGACCGAGCGGCGCGTCAACTGCACGTGCACGCACGACATGTAGCCGGGCGCGAGGGAGGATCGGTACGTGAGGCGGACCTCCGAGCCGGGGATCGCGATCGACTCGCTCACGATCTGCGCCTCGGGGTAGACAACGGTCGCACCGGGTGCGGGCGCAGCGCGCCCCGGTGCCGGCACCACAGCAGGTCGCAGCCTCTCGTGGTCGTGCGCCGCGCACGGCACCACCGCGCTCTCCCACCACTGCGGCGACGGCGCCCAGTCCACTCGCTCCGGTGCTCTGAAATCAAACCACGATGCTATCAGCTGAGCGATCACTGGAGAGAGACAATCACCGTACGGGCAGCTACTGACCTGGGCGTGGGTACCTTGACGGAGTCGTCGCTGAGCGCGACCTGCACGGGCGGCAGCAGCACGATCTGGTTCCACGGCACGAACACGGTGCGGCGCAGCGGCTTGAATGGTGAGCGCTGGAACTGCAGGGTCACGGCGCCGCCGCCGTTCACCAGCACGTCGAACCTGACCCCCAAACAATACACCAAATATTAGATGCATTAACATCATTGATGTATGTATAATAACATCTGGAGTAAAATCCTTCCTGATAAGATTTTGTTTAATGTACTGTTTAAATTTACAAATACGGAGTTCAGTTGCTGCAGATGGAAGCTTATTACAGAAGCGCACGCAATTGCCCTTATATGATTTCCCTACCTTTCGTAATCTATATGCTGGGATGTGTCTATTGTGTATCTAAGATTTTCATAGATGTATTGCGATATTACTGTTAAAGTATTTATTTCTTTAAATAATTCCCTAAAAAGGCTTTAATTTATAGATTGCGCATACCGCCCTTTTATGGATAACAAAGATAGTCTGGATATCAGCTGCCTTTCCCCGAGGCATAATACCGTAAGACATAATACTATGAAAGTAACTGAAATAAACTAACCTAGCTGTATCTTCATCGGTAATATATCTAATTGTTCTAACTACCTAAGCTGCTGAACTAAGTCTGCCTGCGAGAGCATCAATTTGCGGTTTTCATTGAAGAGTGGAATCAATATGTAACCCTAAGAAAACAGTAGGTAGAGTCTACAAAGTGAACAATCTCATCCTTTAGCTTTATTTTAGTTGGAAATTCTCTTACATTTGGTAACATAAATTTAATGAATTTGATTTTTTAGCATTAAATAAGAGGTTATTGGCGTTGAACCAATCTAGTACGTGTGAAAGCGCATCATTTACGTCGTCACAGTTACATTTATTTCTGTCAACTTTAAAAATCAATGAAGTATCATCAGCAAATAAGACTATATCACACAGATCTTTTGCTAAAAAAAGGGAGATTTATGTATACTAAAAATAATAAAAAGGACCTCATATTGATCCTTGCGGGACGCCTTATTAAATTTTTGAGCCACTAGATCTTTCTTTACCAATATCTACTTTTTGAACTACTATCAGATAAATATGTTTGCATAAATTAAGGTCCAGTGCCTTGTTTTTAATTCCATAGTGTCTCAATTTTCCAAGTAATGTAGGAACCATGATCTACACAATCAAAATCCTTAGAAAGGTTACAGAATATACTAATAGCGTTTTTCGCTTTATCACAGGCATCCAATATATGCTTTAATATGTTGATCTACCTTTGGTGAAGCCAAATTTAAATGAGAGGAAACAGAGCAAAAATATTTTTTTTTTAATTTCGCTTAAAGCTGGAAGCTAACTTGCGAAGACAAACAGAGCATTTCACGACCACACTATGAGCAATTCGTGATTTTTCGGTTTTTTTAACGAACACAAAGAGGCTTGTAAATTGCTCAGTTCGCCAGTGTGGACTGACATGTAGTTGTGTTAAGATGAGCGCGAACACGACCAAACGAAGTATTGACGCTACGATCGCAAACACGCCGGAAACAGAAGCGTGTGGGTACAAGTTCAGTTCGTGCTCGCGTTGCGTCCACACTGATGAAATGCTCCATTCGCATTACATTTCGTGGCACATTTCGTAAATTTGTACGCAGCATTATAAACGATAATTGACTGGACGAGAGTACCTACTAATATTATTCTCATTCTAACAATTGTAAGATTAAAGAACTGGTCTTAACAAACTTGTTCGTGATGAGGGGGCAGAACCAGCTCACGCAGTGTCAGTGAATGAGCATTAACCCTGTATACTGACCAGCCTCCCTGGCGGGTGAGCGTGAAGCCGAAGCGCGCCTCGCGGTCGATGGAGACGCGGATGCCGACGACGCCAAGCCCCTGCGGTGACACCACCTGCCCGCGTACCACCGCCACACGGCTGCAACACCCCGTACCCCGTCACAATCTGCGCGCACGCACGCCGAGCGCACTGATATGCATCACTAGTCCTCCTGAAGGAGGCTGACCGATCTCATCACAACACGCACGCCCCTCGCATGCGGTACCGATACAAATAATTCATCTTTCTATTTTCTTTGCAAAATTGCTTTGTAATAAAAACCTACACAGTAACAGTAGGTACGTATGAACATAATTATATACTTATGTAGGTAATGCTCACACGGTGAACTACAGAGGAAACTTTCACAAAATGATAATGGTGAGTTGACTGTTCTCATTGTACGTACATAGGTATACATAGGTACTCTATGCACAAGTCGTGTCTTAATGAAGAGCTCTACGAAGAGGTAGTCTGATGCTATAAGTACCTAGGTACATATTTATCAGTTTCGTTACGTTTGTGGTAGGTATATTTGTTCGGTGAGACATGGGAGGTGACGTGAGGGTGCGCGTGCAGCTCGATGTCGTAGTTTTATCAGATTGCTCTAGCTGGAGAAGCAGTGTGCATATCGGCGGGCAGCGCCGCTCCTTCGATCGCTTTGACCGGAGTTCGCTGCGCGCGCGCTCATCAAACTTTAAGAGCGAAGAGTATGAAAATAAAATTGAAAATGATAAAATAAGAAGTTAGTAAGTAGCATTGCACATTCTCATTAGGTTCAGGTTAAAGTTTTAGCGCACATTTTATGTTTACAATTTCATGTTTAAACATCACACTATTCAAAGACTCTTAAAAAATGTAAGAATAGATTCTCATGTAGTATTTATTCAAAATCTGGGCTGATATGATGAATTATTCAAAAATGTGCCCCGTTGGGTAGGTAGGCATGTTCCTAATATGTATGTTACAGCCACCACATGAACAAATATATATGTACGGTTTATTATTTTATGTTGAATACCTATTCATTTGTTTTATAAAACTAGAAAAGAATTGGTGCAAGGATGTCAAATCTGTAAAAAATCAGTGCTATTACAAAACAGTTCAACTAGCGTTAACCTATAATGTTTACCTATAGGTACATTGTATAAGTGAGGAGATTTATTCAGAATCAGAGTTCAGAATAAGGTCTATACGGCAGTTATCCAAAATCACAAAGCGGACGATTACCTACCTACAATAGACTCACTAACAACTCATCAAGAAATCTCTGAAACTACAAGAGCTACGAGATTGAAATAATGCAACTTCTAGCTAGGACGTAGGCACACCAGGCACCCGCTAATAGCCGATTTCTGGAAAGGAAACTCATTCTAAGATTAGATGGCCTTTATTAACAAAATTCAAATAAAGCAACAAATTAGAACTAGTATTTATAAAATTGAAATAATTGAGTCAACTGCAGACTGTTACAAATAATCTACAGGTAGCTCACCTGGTAAGTTAATTGATATAGGGTCGAAGATAATTTTGATCGTTAGATAGATAAATAATTATTTATGTGAATAAACTATAAATTCACGGATTTCGGATTTTTCCCTTAAGTGGTGCTATAAGACCTTACTTCTTGCCAAATTTCATGTTTCTAGGTCAACGGGAAGTACCCTATAGGTTTTGTGTTTTTGTATTTGATTCCACAGCACATTTAAAAAAAAAATGGGCATAAACGGCTGTAACTTTTGATTGCGTTGACTTAGAAGTTTGATTTATATCACGGCTCCAAGAGATTACGGACCTGAGTGTTTGATGTTAATTTCAACTGCAAACTTAAATTATGTTTATTACAAAAATATTTTTACTCCGTTGACCAATTTGCTTCTGACAAACTGACATGAATATTTATATATTTACATGACATTTATAATTCTTTGACATTATCATTATTTCATTGCATGAATTTAGATTTTTTTTATTATGATTATTGCCTATTTTTGCTTAATCATTTAATTAGTCAAGAACTCTTTTGCAGTGTCCTCACAGGGTGCATGTACCTATTGACATAAAGCTATATTACCTACATCTAATCTGTATAAATGTATGAAATATGAAGCTCTTTTTATTATAATATAACATAATTAAACCTGTTCATACGCCCTAGGGTAAGATACATACAGTGAAACCTACTATTTATAATAAATTAAAACTAAAAAACTTTTATAAACTAAGTAAATACATATATGTATGTACAATTATATCATATATGTACAATGTGTCTGGTCACCGGTGTCGGAGACTTTGGGGGGGGGGTGAAATCCGGTAAATTTTATCGACAAATCTCTATCCCTATTTGTTTTTTCTCTCTCCATGATAAAATGGCAGCCATTTTGTTTTCTGCACGAGTGCTTGTACTGATTAAGCTATAGCTACCCAAGTAGAGGTCCTAGGAAGACGATAGAGGACTCATTTGATAGCTAATAATGTAGAAAATAAAGCAATGATAACATTGATGCACTTTCTATTTTATAATGGAGGAAAAGGGAATTTAAAATACAAAAAAAAGCATATTCAAACCGTCATAACTTCTAAACTATCGTATTTAGGGCTAAGATGCACGTCTTATTTTGAAGCATACATTTTGTACTATCGTCTAAAAATAAAAAACATGTAGCTTGACAGTTTCGATTTTATGTGGTAATAATTTAAAAAAAAATGCTATAAAAAGCTTTTTTTGTATTTTAAATTCCCTTTTCCTCTATTATAAAATAGAAAGTGCATCAATGTTATCATTGCTTTATTGTCTACATTATTAGCTATCAAATGAGTCCTCCATCGTCTTCCTAGGACCTCTACTTGGGTAGCTATAGCTTAATCAGTACAAGCACTCGTGCAGAAAACAAAATGGCTGCCATTTTATCATGGAGAGGTAAAAAACAAATAGGGATAGTGATTTGTCGATAAAATTTACCGGATTTCACCCCCCCAAAGTCTCCGACACCGGTGACCAGACACATTGTATATTGTGTAATGTATAAGTTGATAGTAATAGTTTTTTATTTTATTCTTTTTATCGCATTTAAATAAAAGCATGTTTTAAAAAAATATATACTTTTAATGTATTTTTACAAGAGATGTGGCGACTATTCGGTGAAGCCGGATAGTCGGCTTCACCGAATAGTCGCCACTATCGTAGTCTGCGAATATTCGGAAAAAAGAGCCGACTATTCGGCTTCTTCCTTTGTATGTATTTCTCAATAATATATTTTAAGTAGGGAGGAATTACATTGAATAAAAACCTTGTTTAGGAGTTCCTAAGGCCACATTCGGTTTCCGTCATCAAACCAGCTCGATGGTACCATGACATTAGCTTGGGAAGACAAATCCAACGAACTCAAATTCGACGTGGTTAAGTTGTTTCGTTTAGGAGTTCCTATGGCCACTTTCGTTTTCCATCACCACACCAGCTCGATGATACAATGTTGATTAATTCGTCAGCACACAAATATAAATGTATATTTGACATTTGTATACCTAATTTTGTTATTTCTATAGTACAATTTAATTTTTTTACTGATAATAAGATATTACTTTAATAAATTTTACTGATCTGTCTGCATGTCTGTATTAGTTATTTTGTTATATAATTTTGCATACCAAAGCTGTTTAGCTGGTAAGTCATCGCAAGGGACATTTAAAATAAGCATACCAACTTGTAACCCGTTGTCTGCAAATAAATGATTTGATTTGATTTGTGTAATTTGTTCTTGTTTCTTGTATTTCTATTGTGAACATCACACTTTTTCAAAAAGCTATCTCTATTCTTGTGCGTATACATAAGATTTTCATAGATGTATTGCGATATTACTGTCAAAATATTTATTTCTGTAAATAATTCCCTCAAAGAGTCGCGTGGCTTTAATTTGTAAATTGCGCGTACTGCCCTTTTTTAGGAGAACAAAGATAGTCTGGATGTCAACTGCCTGTCCCTAAAGCAAAATAAGACATAATACTATGAAAGTAACTGAAATAAACTAACCTAGCTGTATCTTCATCGGTAATATATCTAATTGTACGAACTGCATAGGCTGCTGAACTAAGTCTGCCTGCGAGAGCATCAATTTGCGGTTTCCATTGAAGAGTGGAATCAATATGTGACCCTAAGAAAACAGTAGAGTCTACAAATTCAACAATCTCATTCTTTAGCATTATCTTAGTTGGAAATTCTCTTACATTAGGTAACATGAATTTAATGCATTTGTTTTTTTTTAGCATTGATTAAGAGGTTATTGGCGGTGAACCAATCTAGTACGTGTGAAAGCGCATCATTTACATCGTCATAATTACATTTATTTCTGTCAACTTTAAAAATCAGTGAAGTATCATCAGCAAATAAGACTATATCACACAGATCTTTTGCTAAAAAGGGGAGATCATTTGTTACTCGACCAACTGTTTACCCGATGACCTTACATATTCTGTGAAAATTTAAATAGTCTATCTCAAGGTTCATGAGATACAGCCCGCTGAAGGGCGGATGGACAGACGGGCAGACGGACAGACGAACAGACGGATAGGCACCGGAGGCTTAGTAATATTCTCCCGTTTTCACCGTTTGGGTACGGAACCCTAAAAGCTATAAGCCGACTCACTAGCGGCGTAAGCGGTGCGCCCCGGATACCAAGCTCCGAGGGGTGACAGTGACAACTGACAAGTGACACGCACAGCTAGATCATAAAAAAATTCGCGAGTCGCTTCGCTCGCCGTTGATGCTATAGTATTGGTTTATTAAAAAATTTTTTTGCCGCCGTATCCAAAACTTTTTGGGCTTACTCCGCGCGTTGTTTTGTGATTACCCTAAAAGTAAAAAAATGCTCCGCTCGCCGTTATTTTTTTATGGGTGTCTTTTTGCCGAAAATATCGCAATAATTTCGAGTGGCGACATCTAGTTATAATTATTGGGGTCTAATTTAGTTATTTTTTCGCTGTGGGAACCCGGGACATTCTTCCCCGTAACGCCTCCCGCCGCCGGTTAGTATCCACCTTGGTTACATTGTCTAAGGTACCCACCAACCTTAAGAAGTAAACATCAAAATCATTTTCATAGTAGAGTCATCAAAAGAACGAATCGGCCGTCCTTTGTTGTATATGGTCCGCAATCCGTCAACTTCCTGAATCGTTTTTCAAAGAAGATCTCCTGTTTATGCCCGTTGCCATGGAAACCATTAGTCCATTTGCCCGCATTTGACGACGTAGGTAGAGCAACGTAGAGTCGAATGTTGAGTCGAAATTAGCTATTCGGTTAAGTCCTCGGAAAAGCAGCTTGTCGTCCAGACAAACCCCTAAATCCCTCACCAAGTCGACTCTCTTTAACTGTGAACCCTTTACCTGTTAGTCTTGGTGGGTTTTTGCTCTATTAAATATAATTACAGTGTTTTTATTTATATTAAACTGTAGACCGTTTACCCTACTCTACTCTCCCACTCTGTCCCATGTCAAGTCGTAGTCTTTCATAATCCATGCCGTCTGTAATCTCTTATAAATAATTAGTATATTCTATTCTTTAATCTTAATTTAAAAATGAGAGTACCTACCTACTCGGCTAACAAGTAGGCTTGTTCTTGCTAGTCTTGGGTTATACTAGGCAAAGTCCGTTAACTGTGACTTACGTTACTGCGACTTCAATATATCTGTGACAAATACCAGTGACAAAATACTAGCTAGTATTTCTACCAATCACGTACAAATTCATTGTTTTACTAATTAAATGATATATTTATTGCAGCAATACTACCGCTACGTAACAAAAATTCCTCTTGAATTGTATGTGTATAACGAAATGTAACAACTTTGTTACATTGCGGTATACTTTTCAAATTTCAAAGTATAAAATACTAGGTGCGTCTCATTCTGACTTAGTAATACTGATAGTATTACTAAGAGAGAATATAGAAGCGATATTATCTAGCTGAAGTGATTTATTGCGTAGGTACCTAATAAAATAACAACGATATAATATCAATAACACCTTATTTCTTATTTGATAATAATAACTATGTTTATAGTATAAAATTTGACTTGTCTAAGTGCTTATTTTGTAAGCCTAAAGAAATAAAGTTATTGATTCTGATTCTGATTCGTGCACTCGTGACACTGGCACTGCCTGTGAGACAGTCACAGATATATTTAGTTTCTGTAACTGTGAAACACCGTCTATTTTCTATACCTGTGACTTTTATCAGTGACGATAAATACGCCTCAAGCCTAGTTCTGTCAGTAATGGGATTGCTCTGTACTAGTACAATCGGACTAAAGTACTGGTTCGGACTTCTTTGCTTGGCAAAAATTAGCAATCGATTCGAGTAATGTTAACATGGACAAATTAAAACAAATTAAAACAGCTCTACCAAATTTAGCAGTTTTACAAAAAAGTGGAGGACCGAAGCGGGAAGTAACACCAAAATACATATCTCCGTCAACAGAATCTATTAGCTCAATATAACAGGGTGTCTTTTTTTAAATTTTGCGGATCGATTTCCGTCTAAACTACAAAATTTCAATAAAAACGAAATAAACAGTTATTGTTTTCTAATAAATCCGGGGCATGACTTCTTTCACGAATTTCCTCTAAATCTCGTAGTTTCGGATTTGGCCATCACCGCCTTTCTCAAAAAAACCACCTGTATATGGACAAGACAAAGGCGGCGTTCAACTATGTAGGTCATGCTCCTAGACAAACCATTTCTCTAAAGAATCAGAGGGAATGCTTATAATCTGTAAAATTATACTTTGAAAATAAAGCGCAATTCACAGATAAGAAGAATACCGTAGTACAAACCCAAACGATAAGACCTATTGTCTCAGGGGCAAATAGTCAAATAAGGTGTACCACAGGGAGGTGTCTTAGGTATCAGAGAAGGTTATACGCGGAATTGTTACTAAATATTTTTTCATTCTAATAATTGTACATAATAATATTATTTTTCTCTCGTGCACTTTTAAATGTTTACATTATGTAATAAAAATGATATAATATAAAAATATAATATAATAAGTCAAGTCAGTTGGTTGAGTGAAAAATGTTTTTGATATGCTTGGATTTCATATGTATGTTCAATGTGTAAATATTAAATATAAGTATCATCCTAGTTTTAACTTATGTATCGTATTTAAATACCTAATAATAATGTACTTACTAATAATAATATTTATGTACATACTTGTTAGGCACTCTGCCGTCGTCACTCCACAAGGAAACCAGCGCAGTATTGGACAATTAATTGCCCAATACTGCATAAACCTGAGATAGGGACCCTTTATACCCCATTTTTAATAATTAGTACAATAAAAATTGTTAGTTTATATCCTACGTTAATTTTAGACTTTTTATATACCTATTGTTCTTGTAATTTGTGGGTAAATAAATAAATAAATTTTATCTTTATCTTATAATTATTATAGTTTTTTTTTTTATTTCGGTCCCTATTTTGATGATGTTTAGTGACCCTAGGTAGAAAAATAAAAGGTCAAGTGTGAGTTAGACTCGCGCACCGAGTGTTTCGTAATGATAAGACCTTGTTTCTTGCCAAATTTCATGATTCTAGGTCAACAGGAAGTACCACTTCAGTACAGTAGTCTGACCGTTTGTCAACCCTCTTTTCTCAGAAACGCGTGGACCTATCGAGTTGAAATTAACATCAAATACTCAGGTCAGTAACCTCTTGGAGCCGTGATATACCTAAATCAAACTTCTAATTCAACGCAATCAAAAGTTACAGCCGTTTATGCCTAATCATTTTGAAATTTGCAAGGGAATCAAATCCCCCCTTGGGACCCCTTGGGGTCGATATCGTTTTCCTAGGGGTCGACATAAACGAAAACTGATTCTGGGGGTCCACGAGGTCTAAAAATCGACCCCTATTAAATTAACACAAGTTCTTATTTAAAACTTTCAAGATAGGTAGGTACTGTATTGTGTATGTTGTGTTACGTGAACTAAGAATAATTAATATTTTTGTAGGAAATAGCATTGTTGTAGTACCTAATGTAAAGTCTCAAGTTCGTACAAAATGAAAAACTCGGCAAGTCAGTGTGGACAAGTTTGTCGACATCATTGTTATCATGCTCAGCTATGTGAGGAAAACGACGAAGTCTTTACTCGATTACTTCTGCACACTGAAGCACACCTGAAAGACGTAGGTACGCTCGAACTCATGTTCGAGCGTACCTACGTCTTTCAGGCGCGTTTTGACTTGCTCTCTATTTGACGCTTACGCGATTTAACACGAACGAATTCATGATCAAGTTGAAGTCCAAACATGTTCTTGATATTTTATTATTTAACAAGCTTGCACTTAGGTTGAAAGTTCATTTGCGTTTTGAAATTCGTTGGAGCTTGAACGATAATAACTCATATAAGTAATCATTTATTTCAAGAGATTACAAAGTTATTACATAGCTAAATTAAGTGAAGTAAAGTGACTGAAAAAGAATTTACAAAAGGCTGAGCTCCCTACGCGAGTTAATAGCGTAACCATACAATATCTGCAGTTTATGAAAAACAGTTTTTATCCAACACAGCGCATCAGCATTGCCTCACTGTGTGATAGTGATCAATTGAGCTATCTGTAGATTGTTTGAAACAGTTTGCAGTTGCCTCAGTTGTTTCAATTGTAAAAATGTACTAGTTTAATTTGTTTAGGTATTTAAATGTAATTTTTTTTCCCTATGGTAAACACAACATATTTTAAATAGGTAGGTATAAAAGTATTTGTAAAAATTACTTACACTTAAGTTGTTAAGTAGGTAGGTACCTAAACTTTCAAGTGTTCAGTTTGCTTTGGTTTATAGACCTACTTACCTAATACAATTTTTCTATACCTAATTACCTACTATAGTTACTTACCTAATATAGGTATCCAAGTTTATCAATGAGTAAGTCAGTAATACCTAACAAGCGTCCATTACCTGGGTGTGATAAAAATAAGATAGTGTGCAAATTTAACAGTTTATTATTGTTTTTTATTTAGGTAGTTTCTTATTTTTTATTTGCAGGATTACTGAGAGTTTTATGATGGCGGACACGAAAAAAAATGCAGACAATACAGTTTGGACTACTTCAAGGTCGGATTTATTGCATCTCAAATCAACACCTGCGGATGTGTCTCATATGTGAAAAAGTATTCAGTAACGATGCCATGAAGCCTTCGAAAATGGATGACACTTATCAAGAGTACATGCTGATAAAAAAAGTAAGGCCTTGTAATTTTTTCAAGCACTTAAAGAAAAACTAGACAAAATGCCATCCATAAGATCGATGTTTGCGTCATCATCTATTAAAGACGATGATGGTTTACGAGCGCCCTATAATATATCTTTACTAATAGCGAAGTCGGGGAAACCCCACACAATTGGAGAGCAGCTTATCTTACCAGCCATTGCGGAGGTCCTTAACAATGTATTGCACAAACCCGCACATGATATTTTAAAGAGAATACCTTTGAGCAATAACACTGTTCAGACGCATAGACGAGATGGGACGCGATGTGGAAAACATTTTATGCAAGTTCTTACAGACCAACAGATTCTCTCTCCAGTTGGACGAGTCTACTTTACCCGGCAATGAAGCTCTGTTTTTACGATATGTTCGATATTTTAAAGAGAATACCTTTGAGCAATAACACCGTTCAGAGACGCATAGACGAGATGGGACGCGATGTGGAAAACATTTTACGCAAGTTCTTACAGACCAACAGATTCTCTCTCCAGTTGGACGAGTCTACATTACCCGGCAATGAAGCTCTGTTGTTAGGATATGTTCGATATATCAAAGATGAAAATATGTGCCAAGAACTGCTTTTTGCTACATATTTAGAGACTGATACCAGAAGAGAATCGATTTTTCAAGCCGTGGAACATTTTATTACTGACAAAGCTATTCCATGGAAGAACATTGCTTCTGTTGCGACTGATGGTGCACCGTCTACGGTTGGTCGTCATCGTGGTTTTATAGCTCACTTAAAGCGACAACTGCCTGATGTACTGCTAATTCACTGCGTGATTCACAGGCAGCATTTAGTAGCAAAAAAGCTGAGTCCTAGACTGCATAAGTCTTTACAATATGTAATAAATGCTATCAACAAGATTCTAAGCAATTCTTTGAACTCTCGGTTATTTGCTCAGCTATGTGAGGAAAACGACGAAGTCTTTACTCGATTACTTCTGCACACTGAAGTTCGCTGGCTATCAAGAGGCTCTTGCTTAGAAAGATTTTCAGCCATTTTTAAATCTGTGTTGGAGTTTTTACAAGAAAAAGATCCAAATCTGAAAGAAAATCTGAACAGTTGTAAAACAGATATTTATTACTTGACTGATAGCTTTGGAATGTTCAACAAAGTTAATATGCAGCTGCAGGGTGACGATCTTAACTTGATTGATAGACAAAATCAATGATATCGGCCTTCGTGGGTAAACTAATCCTTTATAAACAAAATTTAGGCAGAAAAGAATATTCGCAGTTTCTGCATTTGTCAAAATTACCAGAAATGCTTCAAGATGATGACATTTTATTATATGTCACTCACTTGGACGCATTACACAAGGATTTTACGGAGAGGTTTGAGGATCTTTTAAATTTACAAGTTCCTGAATGGATAATAAATCCGTACAATACCACAGCCATAGAAGTAGCCAATGTGATAATGTAAGAAGAGTTGATTACCATCAGCACAGACGAAGAGCTTAAGCAGAAGTTCAACCAAGGCTATCAGAAGTTCTCGTTGCAACGCAACATTGAAACACGGTATCCTACATTGTGGAACATTGCTGAAAAATACTTTATCGCTTTTCCATCATCATACCTAGTTGAAAAAAGCTTCAGTGTCGTAACAAACATTTTGACGAAACAAAGAAACCGTTTGAAAATCAACGAACGTGGAGATTTAAGGCTGCAACTCACCAATATTGAACCGGATGTAGCTAGACTGGTAGATAGTCACCAGGTTCATCCATCACACTGAATGTTTTATTTTCTCTTTGCGAATTAATACTTTTTTAAATATAATTTCCTACCTACTTAAGATTCTTTAAGTACTTAATTTGTAATAATCATTATAAATTAAAATTGACATTTACTGAATTGTCTTTTTATTTTGTTAAATTTTGATGAGAAAATGAAGTCAACTTTACTCACTTAACCAAGTGCAAAGTTTTCCAATTGGTACCTTTAGTACCTAGGTATTTTGTATCAATAGGAAGAAACTAAAGATAGGCCCCCTTCCACTGTATTGCTAATTCTCACTCTGTTTTCTCCTATTAAACTAAGTCGGAATGAAAAATAACACTCTGTAGCAGCTGCCTTATTCATAATGGTCCGCTAACTTACAGTTAGCGGACCATTATGAATAAGGAGGTTGATCTTAAAAGTAGGTAATTTGGCCATGGGGTTCTGGGGTAACAGTTCATTTTGGGAAAGGGGTCACTTGTCCAAAATAGTTTGGGGATACCTGGTCTAAATGATTCTAGGTCAACGGAAATTATATAGGGTACTTTCCGTTGACCTAGAATCATGAATTTTGGCAAAAAATAAGGCCTTATAGCACAACTAAAGGGAAAAATTCGAAAACCGTGAATTTGTAGTTTATAACGTAAAATTAAATTATATTTGGTTCTCACCATGGACCGAAAGCCTATAGGGTACTTCGCGGTGACCTAGAATTATAAAATTCGGCAAGAAGCAAGGCCTTATAGCTCAAGTAAAGCGAAAAATCTGAAAATCTTGAATTTTTTGTTTATTCATAAAAAAATTATATTTGGTTCTCATCATGGACCGTAAACCTATAGGTAGGGTACTTCCCGTTGACCTAGAATCGTGAAATTCGGCAAGAAGCAATGCCTTATAGCTCAAGTAAAGCGAAAAATCCGAAAACCGTTAATTAGTAGTCTATTCAGAAAAAACAAATTTTTCGTTTTTGCAAGCTACCAAAACCTACAGGTTTCCTACATCCCGTTGACCTAGAAATTAGAATCATGAAATTTGGCAAGAAACAAGGTCTTATAATTATGGAACCCTTTGTGCGCGAGTCCAACTCGCACTGGACGTTTTTTTTTTTGCAAAAATGTCATAGTTATATAAAAATTGAATATCTAAACAATACTGAAATCAAATGAATATTTTAAATGTTATTTGCAATTTAAATAACCATTCATCCATATAACTGCACTTGAAATGGTAAGTACATTAATATAATTAGATGTGTACTTAAGTAAATACCTATTATTAAAAATACCTGAACCTTAAACTTTTCGGCAATATTTACGAGAGGATATTGTTTGATGACGAAATGACATGACACTAGACCTAGTGAAATTAATTTATTACGAATTACCTTCCTAAAAATATTTTTATTAAGTACACTGTCTTCATTATTAAGTACACTGTCATCGATCTATATAAGTCCACAGGTGGACATAGGCCTCCCCTAATGAGCATTGTAGCGCCCTGTCCTCAGCTTGCCGCATCTAGCATCTGCCAGCAGTCTTTCAGCAGATCGTCATTCCATCTGGTTTGGAGGGCGTCCTACACTACGTTTTCCGAGTCGCAGTATGCACTCAAGAATACTCCAGCGGTTGTCGGTTCTTCGCAAGATATGGCCGGCCCAGTGCCACTCCATGTGTTCGTTACGAATCCTATATCCTTCGGAGAAACTCCGTCCGTAACTCTTTCTATAGCTCTCCGAGCGACTTCCCTGCCATAGTTAACATAATATACCTACATCCTCCATAATGAACTAATAGTCCAGTCATCTAAGAATTTCTCCTCGGTATCTAACGGAATAAGCTGAATTTTTGTATAGACCTTTATTTTAGCATTTCAAATGTGGTCTCAAAAGTCACATAATGCCAACGTGTGAGCGTCCTTAGATATTCAAGGACAAAGGTCATAAAAGTCAGTTTTTTTAATATCTTGTTTTCTCTAGCTCCTAGCGTATTTGCATCTACGAGTATATAAAATTTATTTTATACGTCAAACCGCTTTTAAGATAGAGGGCGCAGCTCTCTACAACTTTTATATAGATGCGAAAGAGAAAAAGAGATATTCTTAAAAAACAGATTTTTGCGATCTTTGACCTTGAATATCTACGGACACTCACACATTGACATATGTTACTTTTGAGAGAACACTTGTAATGCTTAAATAAAGGCTTATACAACAATTCAGTTTCCCTTTTTTTAACTAAAATGACTGGACTATCACGTATCAATGGCACCAAAGACATGGAAACTTGTTGACGGGGCGGCATCGCGCCATCCACAGCGACTAGGTACCTAGAGATGAACCTAACTAAACCTTAAGTGAACTGTCTGTAAATAAACACAATTAAATAAACACAAGCATTGACATTACAGTGACACAGAATGAAACACCATTGCACCAATTTCAGTCGTTCAGCATTGTCAACAATGAAGCAGCAGATAGGTAGGTAGGTGTTGTATTATTTTGTATTACAATACGGTAGGTAATTAATGTACAGTACAATGTTGACAACTCTGATAAAGTGTCGCTGTGAAATAGGAAAACATTCAAAAAATGTTTTGTTAGTTACAAGGGTGAGGATCTAAACACATAAGAGTTGGGGCGAAGGGTAGGGGGTAACAGATGAAAGACGCAGACAAAGGGTAAGGAACACATAAAAGGGTAAGTTCTTTTGAAGCTTCTTTTGCGTAATCGCCAAAATTTTGCACAATTATCATGTGATTTGCAATTTCGCGCCTTGTTTAGATTTTTTCAAGCCCTAATCGTATGCCTAACGTGTCTTTGACGTTTTGCGTGAAAGCGTAAATGATTTTCCTAAGTTCGTTCCATACATACATCGAGTCGGGTGTATGGTCGGAACCGATATTAACTAAACCTAATATAAAGCACAGAAGACGAGACAAAACAAATAGTAAAATAAAGTTTGTGGCTGCGGCCAATCGCGGTCGCAACCGGTCGGTAGCTAGGAACGAACGGATCGTCGCAGCCACACGAAAACATTCAAGACAAACATACAGAAGTTACATACACATATATATTTAAACGAATACACAAAGGATTGAAAGAAAAGATAAAAAGCTCGGGCGTCCGCCGGTAGCCGTCGGCAGGCGCGGCGGAGCGAGGACACGTAAATGAATGCAGGAGTCGCAACAGAAGGCAACAGGTGAACAGATACTGAGAGCTGGTGGCGAGGGCGGGCTGTCTCACACTTACCATGGTGTAAAGGAATTCCAGAACTCGCTAGGAGTGGCGGACACACGGCGGCACAGGGACACAGAAAGACAGGACAGATTACTACACAAATACCTACTTCCCTCAATGCAACCGTCCTGCGGACGATCGCACTCGTCTAATTTGGTTACGTTGCGTTTAACACTTGTTTCGATCTCATTAATATGCAAAATGCAACTCCCCGACAAAGCGTTTGCATTAGAACACAACCACATCGTGTTAATGTTACAATTACATTGTCTACGAAATCTGAATTCGTAGATTGCACCAAAGATTGAATACTTATATAGTTATCCAGGTACGAATGAACAGAACATGCTGAACGGAGCATGCACGAAGCCGCTGCAATATGGCAGCGCGGTGGGGGCGGCAGACCCCACAGTACAGTACAGTACAGAGCGGGCTGATAGAACAAATGCCGGAACGCAATATAACCACTCTAGACTCTTCAACTCAAACAAAATAGTGAAGCGGCTCGTGTTTTAATGCAAACAAACTTTTAGAGGCGCTTTTGCATATTAAGCGAGGTGGGTTGTCTACTTTAGAGTTATTCAGTTTTGCTTTGTCTTGTATATCAAAGAGATTGAAAGTTTTATACGCACACGGTAGGTACAGCAAACAAAACTAAGATTTGAATACAAACTCATATCATGAAAGACGCATTCGATGTTGTTCCAATTGAACGGCAAGAGTTGTAAGTAATTACTGAGGGAGTGAATAACTAAATATCGTCGGTCTGCAGTCGGCGGAGCGGTGCGGAGGCATAACGCGAGGCGGCGGCGCGGGTTTGTCTCTCATGATGCGAGCTGTTCACAACACAACACGGGCTGTCGGAATGCTTTATCAATGAGAAGACAAACAAAACTGTTCGAAAGCTATTGAGCGCTTTTTGAATTTTGTTATTTTGTGACGCATTTTTTTATTAGACATACAAGGTAGGGTTAGACACACACAAGGGATAACATTAGACAATACACAACACATCGGATCTGGTGTGAAAAATAATAATACAGTAAATAATCATTTGTAATAGAAATTGAAATTAATAACATCAAACCACCATGCAGGGTTTGCAAACCAAAAAAACATTATAAACTGTACCTACATCAAACTTTAGAAAACAGGAAAATCAAAACACTTCCAACGCATGGTAAAATAATTATTCGCTAGTAAGGTAGTAATCGGTCAACGAAATCAAAATAACGATAACCACACCAAATCCAGGGACGGGTCGGGAGGATGAGAAGGAGGGGGGCAGGGTGCTACTCCTACTGACAGGCATTCATTACATTCAATGTACCTACATATACTTAAAGGAGATTACTTAGTAAATACACTGTGGTTCGATCGAGACCTCGGAATCTAAAATCATCGTAAAGTACACTCGATTATCATCATGAACTGAGCTATTCGACCAGTTCCCGCTTCCTTACAAACAACATCCAGCATTTAACACAATTCAAAAAAAAAGGAAAGACAGCCAGCAGCTTAACTTCTCATTACTTCTTTCTACTATTTGTTTTAGAATTGTTTACTTGATTATGAGTAAGCTCATCTGACGACTCTTTTGTCTTGTGTCGCGCAATAGGTTTCAATAAGGACAATTTCCTTGTTGTACTTGGAACTATTAAATATTATTATATTTTATTATATTCGCACGGATGTATTTTATAAGGAAACCGACTCCAGTGTATAGGTAACCATCGAAGTGGACATTTAGGCTGGAGAATGTACTACATAGTGTGTGTTGTGTCTGGATAGGGTAAGGTTTCCCCTCGCTCACCTCTCGGAGTACTCGTCCATGTGCGCGTAGCTCTGCACGGAGTTCTCCTCGATGAGAAACTTGACGCGCTGGTAGAAGGAGGCAGTGACGGAGGGTGGCTGCTTGCGCAGCAGCACCTCCACGGGGTCGTTGGAGGCGAGGCACATGATGTGCTCCGCGCACTCCGGCCGGCTGCAGCATTCCGAGTCGGAGCAGTCCGTCATGCCGTCTGAGAAACGGAGTTGCATTGCACTGCACGTGTACGGTGACGTGACGAGCATAGCCCACGCGACGTGAATAATACACACTTACAGTCAGCGTTGCCAGACGTCACGATTTATATTACTCGACGGTGCGGCGAAGCGCGGAGGAGGCTTACTGGCATGATCCAAGAAAACAAGGTCTGCTTCACTAGGTGACGTCACTGTCCAGTCGCCACTTTATTTCAACAAAACTTAGAATTTGGAAAACAAATGTTATAAGGGCCAATTGTAAATAAATATAAAAATGTCAATAGTCAATTACGTTTGTAAGAATCAGTCAAATAGCGTTAGTTAAATACATAGTAGTCAATGTGATAAAATTAAATAATTGCTAAATATACGAAACCACATACTTATATCAGATTTAATATTTAATCACAGCAGAATTACTCGTCCAGTTCAATCAAGAGCTATCCTGTGCAGTGTTCTTCAACTATATCAAAAAACTTCGAAAGAAGCTAAATCTTCAGAGAAATATATTCCTTGAAAATGTACGTTTTCTATGGCTCTCTATCATCAACGTCATTGTAAACTTACTTTGAAACTTGGATAAAAGCATACCTATTAAAAAACTACTGAATATTTACGTTTTTTTTAATTATGTCCCGCTTTCGACGAAGGAATCTCGCTTTTTTACTCAAGAGGTTTCCGAATCCTGCTTTGCCCGAAAAAAAATCTGGCAACGCTGCTTACAGTATACCTACCTTCACACGATTTATAAAAACTGTCCATGCTTAAAAATCACCCGATTGCTATACAAATTTAAAGCTCGATTATATTTGAATGCATCCGGGACCGAGAACGAACTCGACGAAATGACGAAGGAGCGAGAAGTCCCTATAATGAAAGAATACCTTCCTCTGTAAAGCGTCGTGTCAGGTCGGTAGACACATACCTTCGTCGTTGTCTTCGTTGTCGTTGCAGAGCTGCTCGAGCGCCACGGAACAGTCCGCGCCGGCCCAGCCCTCGGCGCATGCGCACGCATACACGCCGTCCTCCAGCAGGCACTGCCCGTGCCGCGAGCACGCTGCGCCACACCCCGCTGCACACAAGACACGCACGAGGTCAGACACAAGCGATAACCACCACATCCTCCAGTCTGACTGCACTCCTCTATATGCGATGCAGTCACATTCACATGTTCCTACGAAACATATCGCTCCTGATCACACTCACCTATCAGCAAAGACACACACGCACTCATTCCATGAACATTCCATGTTCTAACAAGATTCATCCACATGTTTCTATTTGCTCGTATTTTTTTTCTAATAATAACTATGTTTATAGTATAAAATTTGACTTGTCTAAGTGCTTATTTTGTAAGCTTAAAGAAATAAAGTTATTGATTCTGATTCTTTCTAGTTTCAACTGGCAAACCCCCCTTGGGAATGCACGTGTCAGCGGCTGCGGTGCACATGTCATCATAATGTACGATAGGTATGCATATGGTAGTGAGTGAGTGGACTCACGTATGGTGCAGTGACGTCCGTTCCAGCCCTGCGTGCAGACGCAGGTCCCGTTCTTGCACTGTCCGTGGTCCGTGCAGCGCGCGTCGCAAGGCCGCTGGTCGCAGCGCGCGCCCGCCCACCCCTCCGCGCATCGACACACACCCTCTGCGCACACGCCGTGTGTCCCGCAATCCAGAGAACACACCACTGTCACAAATTTTATTAACATTTTATTTAATTCATCTTTCATCTGTTCCTTACTAGTGTATGAAAAACCTGTTTTGAAAGGTGTTGAACATAAATAACTAGTAGTTAGGCCCCTAACAATACAGTCGTGACCGTTTTAGTTTCATTCCTTTGATATCTGAGCCAATAACGGGGCTCTGTCTCGAGCAAAGATTTATATCGTAAGATGGGCCCTTACCATAGTGAGACCGCGCCCGTTTTGGTGCCATATGAAATGAGATAGCTCGCTCATTTGGAATCAGTGTACATCTAAACACAGTGTCAGCCGGACGTGCTGTAACATTGCCATTTTTTGTTGAAAAGTGTCACAAAATGTCGTGCGCATTTCGCAAATGAAACAATAATTCTAAACATACAAATAAAGACAAAAGCGTTACATTTCACTCTAAGGTATTGCGATATAATTAAATAACTAAATAATTATTTTTCTTTCCGTTTTATAAATCTGTGTTTCCGCTGTTCTGACCGCACTACAAAGTCAAACATTACCAGCTAATCTGTGGTACAACTCTGATTGCACACTTTTTAGAATTTTCGATTTTAGGGCATGATAGGACCTTTCTTTTTCACAAAAGTGTGTGCAATCATACTGCACAATGCAAATATGGTTATAATAACAGTTAGGTACGTGGTTAAGTTTACAGGCAAAAACACAGTCGTCGTTCCTGCACGAACTGAATACACAGTACTAAACTCTGTCCTGCGGTTTTTAATTAATTAATAAAGTTTTGGTTGTGCTATTTGCCTAAAAAGTATATCAAGTTGTGACCTAACCTTAAAGAAGTGTGTGGCGGCATTCTGACGGGATTTCAGCTGTATAATCACTTGAAAAGTGCACTTGAAATCTGGAACATCGTTTATTTTGGATTTGTAACGGAAAATACACATTAGTCCCCAAACTTTTTGAGAAAAACCTGTGAGTACGATAATTCAAAACACTTAGTAGAACTTAGAACATTGTAAAGACGAAAATTGTCTGAACAGCTGATTGTCAATCACTTGTCGGCCGTCCATATCAACTGACAGTGACAGATTGTGATAGAACATTTCGTTCAGAAAAATATATAATCGACAGATTCGATCTTTGCCATAAACAACAAAAAAATCGAGTCGAGTTTCGATTCCTCGATTCGATTTGTAAAATAATAAATTACAGTGTTGCCCACTTTAAAAATCAGAATGACAAATAGAAAAATGACTAGCAAAACCGAAAACGCAATGACTCCTGATAATATAAAATCCATGCAGGAGGAATTAAATAAATCGCTTAAGCTTAATCAGCAGCTCCTTGATGAACAAAGTGAGAGAGAAAAAGACTTTAAAATTTTTTTTGATGCAAACACAAAATTGAAATTTGACATGGTGAAGATGGTGGAACAAATAGAAATATTAAAACTAGAATGTATGAAAAAAGAGGAACAACTATGTGAGCTACAAAAAGAATACCCTGACTATGAGAACACATTAAGAAAAAACAAAGAACTATCAAATATCGTGCAAAAACTCACTGATCAGATTGATCAATGCAAACAGGAAGTAACAGATATGAATCAAGAAAACTAAAAATTAAAACTTAGGCTAGAAAAGCAGGAATCAGAAACTAATCATGTAGACGCACAACTTAATGCAAATACAGGCGAAAAAAATATAAACGACGTATCTAAAGAACTAGCTGCAATAAGACGTGAACTTAAATTTAAAAATGCAGAGCTTAGGGTTTTGCGTAAGAAAAGAAAAACACTCACACGAGCAGATGAAAAACCCAAAACCACCGAAGTAACATTGCTTAATGAAACAAGCAATCAGATAAAAGAGCTACAAGAAAAATATGAATCTATTTTAACAGATAACGATAAGACTCTTAAACGCCTAAAAAAAATGAGCAACAACTAAAAGAACAAATAAAAGGACTAGAAACTACATGCTCTACGATAAGAACTACTTACGACACCCTTAGCATAAGAAACTACAACACCGAGCAAGAAAACTACGAATTGTTACAAACCATTGAACAAATTGAACATGTACTGAAAGAAGACGAGGTTGAAGATATAGAAAGCACGAAAGATGCGATCACTAAGAGTAAACCAACTACAAACGCCGTTGGGATTACAACGGCTAACCGTGAAAAGAAGAAAGCAAATACTAATATACTAGTGATTGGAGATGAAAGCATCCGAGGATTCGGAAGTGAGCTCCGAAATCACCTACATACAAAAATAGCTACATGTTGCCACGTGTTTCCCTATGCACCGACTAGCTACCTTATAGATATTGCTCGTGATATGGCTGAGTCACAAAAACCCTCAACCATCTTATTGATGACGAAAAAGATCGGCAAAGAAATGAACAGATACATCGATGATATTATCTTCTTAAACGAGACTCTCAAGAAAATAAATCTGAGATTAATATGCCTGAATTTACGCTATAAGAATTATATTCTTAATTGTGTTAAACTGAATTGTGTACAACTACAACATGAAATTACACAACTACAGTACATATGACAATAATATAGAAATAGTGAACCAGAGCTCAATGAGCACCAAAATAACTTCAAGAGAAGTTAATTCCATTGTAATCGATTACATTGCAGCACATCTGAAGATTTTTTTTCAGATATAATCGACGTAGCGCGCAACGCGTGCCGTACTACTGATGACAAACACGAAGATAGCAATTTCATAACTTTATGTCATCAAAACGTCCAGGGATTGGAGAAAAAAACACTGGACCTGAGTATTTTTCTAGACAATAATAAAATAGACGTTTTTTGTGCTACTGAAACCTGGCTAACTGAGCACAAGACTGATATTTGTAATGTAGAAAACTATAAAATTGTTAGCTTTAGCAATCGTAAAAGGTTCGCTCGTGGTAGCGCTATTATTTATGTTAGAAACACCATAGAGGCAAAAAAAAGACAAGACATAGTGAAATTTTCTATAGATAAGGAATTTGAAGTGAGCTGTGTGGAACTGAATGACATACTCATATTAGTTGTTTACAGATCTCCATCGGCAAGGGAGTGTGATTTCATTGATAGATTAGACGAATGCCTTTCAAAAGTTAGTGACAAAAATAGCAAAACAATAGTTGTATGTGGGGACTTTAATATACATTTTTCAGTTAATGAAGAAAATACTAATCCGCTTAGTGATTTGATGAATAGCTACATGTTAAAACAAAAAAATTTCGACTACACTAAAATAACAGAAACAACAAAGTCTTGTATTGACAACATATTTACAGATGGCATCTCAATTGAATCTAAAGTAATAAATGGTATAAAATCTGACCACAAAGCCCAAATTATTAAACTAAAGAGTAATATTAAACCTAAAAATACAACTAAGATAATCAAACGTAGGAAAGTAACAGACAAAAGAATAGCTGACCTTAAACAATCACTTGACAAAATTCTGACACCAAGTGACTATACTAATTTCAATTGCTTATTCGAAGAAGTCATGGAACATATAAACATTTACCTCCCTATTGAGAACAAAAAAAATCAAACTATTACTAAAAAAACAAAAGGATGGGTCACAAAAGGTATAATAATATAAAGAAATAGACTATTTGCCATGTACGATCAATTGCAAACTCACAAAAATGAAAACCTAAAAGAACATGTACGAACCTATAGTAAAATTTTCAAGCAGGTTTCTATTTTTGCAAAAAGGAATGTTCTTAAAAATAGATTACTTCACTCAAATAACATCATAAAAACCACCTGGGCTATTATTAAGGAAAACACTGGGAAAAATATAGATCTAGAAACAGAAGATATAAAGTTATGCCTATCTAACGGAGAACTAGTTCAAGACAACACAAAGGTTGCAAATTATTTTAATACATTTTTCGTTAATGTTGCTGAGCAATCAACCAATATGTTGCATCCAGAATTGTCACACGCTATTAATTATGTTAATTTATTTATAATAAACCAGAAACTAGCACTATCAAGAGGTAAGGTATTTTATGAGGCTAGTTATACAGAGGTTAATAAAGTTGTAAAAGGTATGACACATTGACGGATATAAATGATATAAGCAATAATCCGTCGATGTCTAAAACATCGACGGATTATTGGTATTTATCGTCGAAAATGATTAGATCAATTGCCGATGAAATAACAATCTCTTTAACCGATGTAATAAATACCTGTTTAGATTCCGGTATTTTCTCTGATATGCTAAAATTAGCCAAAATCATTCCGCTCCACAAAAAGGGGGATAAACGTGACGCACAAAATAATCGTCCAATATCACTCTTACCGATTTTTAGTAGTGTTCGAAAAAATTATGTTCATAAGGCTTGAATTTTTTTTAAATGAGACCAAGATTCTAAGCAATATGTAATTTGGTTTTCGGAAAAATCTGTCAACAACAGACGCTTTGTCGGAAATAATCAAAAGCATACTTGGTGCTTTGGATTCAAAATCAAAAAGCTATGGTATTTTCTGTGACCTATCCAAGGCATTTGACTGTGTCAGACACGATATCCTCCTTGCCAAGCTCGAACTATATGGCATCGCGGGTGTGGATCTTCTTCTATGCCAGTCTTATCTTACATCGCGAAAACAAGTAATACATGTTAACGGGACTACCTCAAAAGAGGAAGATATCCGTATTGGTGTTCCCCAAGGATCCATTTTGGGACCACTGCTATTTTTAATCTATATAAATGACATAAGTGCCTGCACCATTGAAGAGAATATTGACATTTACATGTTTGCCGATGACCTTTCCTTATTAATTAATTGTAACAAAAACGATGATATTCAATCTAAAATTATCAATATTATTGCAAAAGTCACTAAGTGATTCGAGTGTAACAATCTTTTATTTAACACTTCTAAAACAAATTTGACGAATTTTACATTAGCCTCAAACATAGTAGATGGTAATGTGATCAATGATGTGAGTAAAAATATCGGAATTAAAATCACAAATAAAATCAAATTTCTTGGCATCGAAGTGGATTCTAAACTAACATGGAAAAGTCATATTGACTGTCTGGCAGGTAGATTGAGTTCTGCCTGTTATGCCATCAAAAAAGTAAGAGAACTTTGTGGGATGGATGCCGCCAGGGCGGTATATTTTGCATATTTTCATAGTCTCATGACTTACGGTTTACTGGTTTGGGGTAATGCATCTGCAGTAGCAAGAATTTTCCGTCTTCAAAAACGCGCTGTCAGATCAATCTTAGGTCTTAAACCAAGAGATTCGTGTCGCAATCTCTTTCCAGATTTAGGTATTTTAACTTTCACCGGAGAATATGCCTTGCAGTGCCTTATCTATGTAAAAAAAATAGGGAAGGTTTGCCGACCCTGTCCGCAACACATACTTATAATACGCGCCATGGTGGCAACATTCAGCATCCGGCCTGTAGATTAGTTTCGAAAAGTTATTTGTGTATTGGTATAAAATTGTTTAACAAACTTGATGACGACTGTAAGGAACTAAATCTTCCTCTATTTCGAAAAAAAATTAAAGATGTTCTCATTAAAAAGTGCTACTACAGTCTTTCTGAGGTTTTGGAAGAAAAAAAGCTGATGTAATTACCGGTATGTTGTTTGTTTACATGTGGAGTAGTTATTGTCTTTATAGGTGCAGTCTAAATTGACATGCATTTTATTCCTATTGATATTATTATTTTGATTGGACAATGCCCCTCTACAGCAGCAAATATTCATTTTATTTCTACTTTGACATTGTTTTTCATTGATTCTGTAGTTAGTGCATATTTTTATTGTAGTTTATTTGACAATGCCCATATACAGCAGCTTTATTTTAGTATTGACATATGTAATTATGAAACTAAATTAATTTTAGATTTGATTTTTACTGACACTTTATATTATGACACTTATTTTCTTTGATTATATAAAATTATTATACATTATATTTAGTTTGACAACGCCCCTGTACAGCAGCACTTGGCACATGTTTGTCTGTTTTTCTTTGTACAATCCCTTATGGTGTTTCCTATGTGAAAAGTTTGTGTGAATATTATAATATAGATAGAATAAACGACATCAAGTGTAACATGTGTACCTACGGTGGAAATAAATAAATTCAAATACAAAAAATACAGTTTTTAACTAAATATTAGTGTGCGTGCGTCGCCATTTCGTAACATACACATTCAAAGACAACGGGACCACGGTTTTTGGTGTCAGGGCATATCCAACTATATAAATCTTTGGTCTCGAGGGGTTCCGGAGTTATGAAGAATTCTGGGACATTATGGTGAAAATATTTATGAGTAACACAAATAAAAATTTTATTTGTGTTACTTATAAATTTTAACATAACCAAATAGAAATAAAATTCTTATTGTTTTTTGCTCTAATCTTATTCTCGAACGGCAAAAAGGTTAACTAAGCTTGTTGTAGAATATGGTGTATGAATTCGTAGCTCGTCACAAATCAAATGACAGCTCGATCTAGCTTACAAGAGCTCTATATAATGATTTTGTAGGTCTTCTAAAATGAATGCATCGTGTATGCACGATGTCCAACTTCAGTACATATAAAAACTTGGATTATTTAACTAAAAAATATAATAACTTTTTTGAAATTTTACCTTTCATACGAGACCAAACTTTTACTCCCCAGAATCCCTTGTCGGAGGGTATAGTAAAATAATTGTTTCAATAACCCATAGACGGATTTAGGCCCCACTAATTGTAAGTTACCAGCACATTTTACATGCCTCACACTGAGAACTTCGTTCTCTTCGCTCACTCTGTTCAACTAGTATTTAGCTTTATCTTTTAGTAAGGTTTTGCGTAATGTATTTATTTTACAGTTTTTTATTGTACTGTGTGCGAAGCGTAAATTAAATGCACGTCTATGTCTACGAAGGACATCCTGATTATAAGAACAATGCTCTTGGGGAGCCTCTTGCATTTAAGTTAGATAAAGTGCAACAAAATAAGAACAGAATGAAAAAACATCGGAATGCCTCCTTTGACGGCGGCGGCATACCTAGGTACCTATACCTACGTGCCGCGATCCTAATCATGGCTAGACATTGTTACACTCATTCTTTGGGAATTTGGGGCTTTATAAAATTATAGATACATTTATATCGTGCTTTTTAGCAAATGATCTGTGTGATATAGTATTATTTGCTGATGATACTTCACTGATTTTTAAAGTTGACAGAAATAAATGTAATTATGACGATGTAAATGATGCGCTTTCACACGCACTAGATTGGTTCACCGCCAATAACCTCTTTATCAATGCTAAAAAAACAAATGCATTAAATTCATGTTACCTAATGTAAGAGAATTTCCAACTAAGATAATGCTAAAGGATGAGATTGTTCACTTTGTAGACTCTACTGTTTTCTTAGGGTTACATATTGATTCCACTCTTCAATGGAAACCGCAAATTGATGCTCTCGCAGGCAGACTTAGTTCAGCAGCCTATGCAGTTCGTACAATTAGATATATTACCGATGAACAGCTAGGTTAGTTTATTTCAGTTACTTTCATAGTATTATGTCTTACGGTATTTTGCTTTGGGGAAAGGCAGCTGATATCCAGACTATCTTTATTCTTCAAAAAAGGGCAGTACGCGCAATTTATAAATTAAGGCCACGCGACTCTTTGAGGGAATTATTTAAAGAAATAAATATTTTGACAGTAATATCGCAGTACATCTATGAAAATCTAATATATACGCACAAAAATAGAGATAGCTTTTTGAAAAAGTGTGATGTTCACAATAGAAATATAAGAAACAAGAACAAATTACACATCCCAGCTTACAGATTACGAAAGGGAAATCATTTATGGGCAATTGCCTGCGCTTCTATAATAAGCTTCCACCTGAAGCAACAAAATCTTATCAGGAAGGCCTTTTACTCCATAGATGATTACATCAATGATGTTAATGCTTGGCCAGATGTCGCTCCGTTCCGCACTGTCAGTAGTATGTAAGAAATTCAATGTTCTGTTTAGCTTTATATGACATGTATCTAAATGGCATTAAATTAAGATTTAGATAGGCGCAATAAACATGTAGGTATTAGACACATAAGTGATATTATAAATGAAATATCGTTGTATTAATGTCAAATACTTTAAAGTGAACAAAATAAATGGTCTAACTTATAAGTAAATAAAAGATTTGTATTATCTTCCATTGTTAAACCCGGTGCGACCGAGGGGACCGAACATGATGTGTGTACATACATATATTATGTGTGGACGCGGTACGTTGCGGTAGTTGGGTACCTTGCGAGCAGTCGTCGCCCGTATAGAGCGGGTCACAGACGCAGCGGCCGGCGTCCAGGTCATAGACGCCCCGCTGCGAGCACGCTGGTAGGCAACGCTGAACGCGCGCGTCCCGCTCCGCGCACGCCGCGCCGCGCCATCCCGCGCGGCACACGCAGCGCCCGCGCACGCACGAGCCGTGCCCGCCGCACGTCGGGTCCAGGCAGTCTTCTGTACACGAAGCGAGAGCACACGGTCAGTCCAAGCTATGTGAACTTGGCACCCGACTATGGAAAAACGTTTTTTTTTATTGATTCGTATAGAAAATCGTTTGTAGTTGATTGTAGTGAATTTTTTTTTGTTTGTAGTAGATCAAAAAAAAGGTAGGCGACTTTGAAAAAAACTCAGCCGAAGTTAGAAGGATTTCATAAAAAGTTTCCAAGTCTTCTAATTTTTTTTTCAGACGTACTACAAACGAAAAGAATTTGACTACAATCCACTACAAATTAACATCTATACGAATCAATAAAAAAAACTATTTTCCAAAGTCGGAGGCTGAGTTTTTTTCAAAGTCACCTACTTATTTTTTGTGCTACTACCAAAAAAAATTTCACTACAATCAACTACAAACGATTATCTATAAGAATAAATAAAAAAACTATTTTCCAAAGTCGGGTGCCAAGTTCACATAGCTGGTCCGTCCAGTCTCACACAGGTCTCACAGGTCGTGGTGCGTGACTCACCTTCGTCGCACTTGTCGCCCTTCCAGCCGGGCTTGCAGCTACACTCGCCGGCGAGGCAGGTGCCGCGCCCCGAGCAGTCGGCGGGCTCGCAGTCATGCGCCGGCACGTCGCACTCGGCGCCCTTCCAGCCCTCGCCACAGTGGCAGCGCCCGCCGCCGTACTCGCCGTGCCCCGAGCAGAGCACCGGGCACACGCCTGCGAACGGAGGATCAATGTGAACTTTCCTCGCTTTCAATAATAGAATCGTGGCAAATTTACACATACTTTTTTTCGTGACGAATTAACTTTGTGGCAAATGTACAACAAAACAACCCATATTTGGCACCTTTCGGTTTTACGTACTTTTAGAGCAATCGTGACCTTCGAAGCCGTCCATACATTCGCATTTCCCTAAGTAGCATGAACCGTGGTTGGAACAGTCGTCGGGGCAGGAGTTGGTGACGCCCTCGGCTTCGGAAACGAGCATCTCGACGGGGTGCGGTTGCAGCTCGTCATTGTAGACGGAGATGAACCAGCGACCCGTGTCCAGGTACTGCAGGATGGAGACGTTGACGCGCATGTCGGTGGAGCGCTTGCTGACGGTGCGGTTGTACCCGGGAAAAGGAAAGGGACCCGAGGTGGTCAGCAGCTCGCTCCAGTCCACGAACGTGTTCTCGGTTGAGTGCGGCGGCGCGCTCCTGCGCTTCCTCAGCCGGTGTTCGACTCGGCCACCGCGGATGAACTCCACGAAGTCGTACTGCGTGACGCTGGGCGCGACGTTGCGGCGCCCGTAGACAGCAAAGTTGGCGCCCCACGGCACCGTGAGGTTGAGGCTGACGTAGGCGGGTTGCTTGTTCCTGAACTCGGAGCTCCAGAACTGGTAGGCGGGGATGGTGGCGTGGTGCAGCTCATCGAACTCTCGCGTCTCCATGGCGGGCGACCACGGCGCCTGCTGCTGCTGTTGCTGTTGCGCCTGCTGCGGACTCGCGCCCGCCGCCTCCCACGCCACCGTCGCTGTCGTCGTCCAGCCGCCTACTGATGATGTTGATATTGATTCTGGAAATAAACCAACTTTATCAGCTTCACCTTCACGCCCACAAGAATGCCCAAGTTTCCTATAAGATTAGGAGAGGAACTAACCGTCTGATGGTGATGATGTTGGTAGATCCCTGATTCCTTGTGCGTGCGTCACCGCTTTTACATCTTGGACTAGTATGCAATTTGAATTGTCTATATTACTTTTAATTGACGATAGAGCTGAAACAAAGAGAACGTAACATTTATGTATTGCCATACAAAATCAATCGTCCCTACACTAGCAACAGTTTATAGGTACTTTTTAAACTGATAGGTTCAAATGAAACATGAATTAAAACGTCAAGTGCGAGTTGGACTCACGCACCGAGGGTTCCGTAACTATAATAACCTCGTTTTTTGCCAATTTTCATTATTAAAAGTCAAACTAATATATATACATATAAATAAATAAATAATGCTGGACAATTCACACAGCATTATCTACGCGCGCGTCTCTCTGGTGGAGGCGAGCGGTCGGCCTCCGCTCGCAGACGACAGACACCATGTGGCGCGGGCTGCGTGCGGCTGCACCCGTGACGAAGCGATCAGGCAGCGCGGCGCGGCGGCGGCGGCGCTCCGCACGCCAGTGTATTATTAATTAAATACATAACTATGTATGGTATGATACTATATATACATATATATCAGTGATCTAGTAACCATAACACAAGCTCTATTTAGCTTGGGGCTAGATGATGCTGTGTTCATTTGTTCATCATTATTTAGTTTTTTATTTTATTTCTCATGACATTGAATTATTTGGGTGTTAGCTTCATGCTTTTGAACCTTTTTCAAATTGTATAACATGATCTGCTTTTTATAAGTTCCATTGTCATAATGGTGAATATAAGTACAAAAATTAAATATATAAATGAATAATACAGATATAACCAACAATATGTCTCGCAAACACTGAACTCCTGATACAAAATAGGGCTCAACTGTCCGGTTCACGTCACGTGTCGTTATGTAATTTTGCGTATGACTGTACAAACTTAGTCCATGACAGTGCTTCATATTGGTCTACTGCTGGACACAGGCTCCCCCTTCCTCTCTGATAAACGCCTTATTTGTTTTTATTATGTGGGGTAAGGTCCATCATCCGCACGCTGGGCTGGTAAAATTGTTCTGCAGGGGGCGGTGCTGCTCGCCTTGGCTGGAATTCCGTTAGTCGCCTCGTAGCAGGCGTCCAACCTCCGACTAACGTTGGTGGAAACGATTTTAAGTATTTAACAATAGAATATTAATTCGATAAAGATCAAATTATTTTAGCAAAAACACACCTATTTAAAATTTTCTTTACCTAATTGACTTCAAAGAACTTAAATAAAACGCATTTTCATCACAATTTAGATCTACGTATGTTTGGAAGTTTTTTTGAAGCAGCTAAGTGTAACAAGAACTATATCGAATGGCAGACATTATATTCGTTTTTAAAATACTTGTGTTTTTTGTTGATGATAATATTGCGTCAAATTGAAGAAATAAGTTGATGAACTAAGGAATTTACCTGTGAAATGTGATCCCGTGTTTCTTGTTGACGAAACGACTGTGGTTTCGGCAACATTTGATGACACAAGAAGGCTATTTCATTTCTTCTTCTGTTGGTGTCTAAAGCCGTAATGGCGGACGATGGACAGACTATTGATGTCAATGTGTGAGTGTGTAGCGTAAGTACAGAGGGTGGACAGACTATGGAGTGCTTCATTTTATTTGTTTGTGTGTCGACTACGTCCGAGAATATTCCCTCATCCCTCGTTTTTAATTCGTTTTGAGGTTACAAGACCGGAAGATTTACCAAATTAAAAAAAGAACCACTAGATGCAGGTACGAGCAAGCTGAACGGTGGGAAGATGTATATGTGTCTATAGCGATGCTGTGCAGCAGGTGAGCGGTGCGAGGATGTGTGGCGGGCTCTTTTAAGATAAGCGAGCGGGGTGCAGACGGTGCAATGTGCTAACCGCCCCTAGCAGTCATGTCCCTCGCACACAAGTTAGTACAAAAACACGCTCCGGCGCTGAGCCGTGTCCACTAGAGCAGCTCTGAGCGAGGCTAGGTAAATGAATTGATTCTATTGGTTCACACACAAACACATCCCTCGCTTGGCATCCTCGCACATCTCTGGTGCAAACGCAGCCTAATGAATGGGCTAAACTGTGCTCCGTTTTGTAACCGCCTTTTCTCTACTCATTATGACCACTTTTTAACGTCTAATTACAAGTTCAAGGATCGAGTTCTCATCAGACTGAATCTATCGACTGTAAATTTAAGAATTCTAGTTTCAATTATTTGTTGCGTATCGTTTTTCACAAATAGATAGTTCTTATCTCAAAGTGGATACTTTGTCCTAAACCAATAAATAAACACTTAACGGGTCATTTCCTCCCATAGCTGTGCTCAGATATTTCTGGGCAATAAAATAAGAGTGCGGCGCGTGCTTGGAATTTTCATAATGTGCATGGACAGTATAGAATACACTCCTAGAGGGCGCAGCAATTAACTTATCTCTTGTTACCCTTACCGACGCGCTACTGTGGCCAGCCGGCGGCCCCTTGATAGATGCCACGCTCAGATAGGAACCACGGCTCAGGATGAATATATTGTAGCAAACTATCTACGAGTCTATTCTCAAGTGTGATTGTGGTCAAACGCTTTACCATTATCATTAATAAATGAAAACGTCAAGGGCGAGTTAGACTCGCGCACCAAGGGTTCCGTAATAATAAGAACTGATTCTAGTTCAATGGGATGCAGGCACCCTATAGGATTTGGACACTTACACAATATTTTTTTGTGAATTAACAACAAATTTACGGTTTTTTTTTTATTTTTCCCTTTACCTGTGCTATGAGGCCTTGTTCCCCAACGAATATCATGATTATAGATCAACGGGAAATACCCCAAAGGTTTTCGGTCCAGGGCGAGAGTCAAAAATGACGTTTCGTGTGAATAAACTACAAGTTTACAATTTTCAGATTAGTACCTCTATTTGTGCTATAAGGCCTTGCTTCTTGTCGAATTTCATGATTTTTGGTCAACGGGAAGTACCCCATAGATTTCGGTTCATGGTGAAAATCAAATATTATTTTGTATATGTGAATAAACTACAAATTCAAGGTTTTCAGATTTTTTCCTTTAGTTGTGCTATAAGACCGTGCTTTTTGCCAAATTTAATGGTTCTAAGTCAACGGGAAGTACTCTATAGGTTTTGTGTGCATGTTATTCACTACCAAATAAAAAAAAATTGCATTACCGTCTATAACTTTTGGTTGCGTTAACTTAGAAGTTTTATTAATATCACGGCTACAAGAAGTTACTAACCTGAATATTTGATGTTAATTTCAATGCGTTAGCTCCACGCGTTCCTGATAAAAGAGGGTTGACAGACGGACAATGATGTGATCCTATAAGAGCCTTATGAGGTACGGAACCCTAAAAAGAGTCCATTCTATTCGTTGACGCGCATAGCTCAAAATAATGATTTGTTATTATTTATTTTATGAGTTTTTGTGTCTTTTACTGGTTATTTACGCTGGCAGCTGCAGCTGGCTCTACATCAAGTTCTGTGTCGCGTAGAACAGCAGTGCCGCGCCCCCGCCCGCGCCCTGCGGCCGCCGCCGGGAGCGTTGCACAATCTGCATGAGATAACAGAGCGAAGGGTGGATGCTCCAAGTTCGATGACAATGACCTTTATCGGCTTAGTATAGCATCCAAGAATAAGTAGGTGATTTATATTCAGTGTGGAAGTGCATCGGTTCAAGATTGGAGGGCTGATGAACAATTGTTTTATGGCAGTTTTATTCATTACTTTCAAAGTTGTACAGAGAACGTTTCAGACCCATTATCATTTTTTGCATTGAATTTATTTATTTTTTCATTGATTTTGTACTGTATGTTATATACCTAATGATGGCACAAATCCATAGGTTCCTGCCCATCCCTTAAAAATCACACGAGATGTCGCTATGATAGGTATAGAGCCGGATAGAATCAAACGATACCTACTACAATAAACAAAACAAAAATACATTGATTCAAGTTATTATTGGGACAAGAAAATACCTAACTGCAATGGTTTTCGGATAAAAGTGGGGACCTTTATCCGAAGTTGACGTAATTTCCGGACAAAAATAAAATATGACAATGGACAATGTGGTAAATCGGCGCTCTGCACCCCGCCCGGGGTACTCCGATATTGTGTGCAGATGGACGATGTTTGCTATCTCAACTATTTTTAGAGTTAATACAATTTATTGTAATAGGATTCAGCATAGATTGCATCGTGAGGGAGTCTCGCGGGACCGGGGACAGGGACTCGGGACTCAGGACTCGGAGGGCGATCGGCAGTAGGTACGTGATAAATCTTGGTATATTCGCCGCGGTGCTCGCGTCTAGGTCGTTATGAACTATGTAATACATAATTATATTCCCTTGAGATAAGTTTTGTCTACTATCAAGTTTGACGTCGATAGGACAAATTCCTCTTTATTTCCACAGTTTGAAGCCGATGGATGCTCTAATTGATAAAAGTGATAATTTCAGTAAGTTGAACGAATATTATTTATTTACATTATAATTGATTTGTTATGCGTTCAGTTCAGGGGTAGTACCTACCTAGCCCCAAAATCATGACGTGTATAACAGATGCAGCGCACGATTCACTTGTAGCGTGCCGAAACCCAACACTGGGACAGCTTTAATAAAACATTTCGGGTTAGGAGTGATTTCAATAACATTAAAAAATAGACGATTTTGTTCGCTTTGGTCCCGGCGGCACCGGCACTGGCACCGGCGCGGCGCGGTATACGTACGTAATGAAGGGTGCAACAGATGGTTCCCATTTTTTCATTAGGATAGTGAATCTGCACCTCCAGGAGATTTATGTCGGATTATAGAGAACAAGCCGCGTTTTTATTCGGAACATATCCGGAACGCCATGCGCAGCAGGCGTGAACGTAACCGATTATGTTAATGTTGTTGTGTTTCGATCCGAAAGAGCGGGAGGTGCGCGCGCGACCCACGACACGACGCCCTCTCCTGACTAAACTGATAGCTGTTTATGGATAGCGTTTTATCGATGATTCATTTATCCGATGGAAATCTTAATGCGGTCATTTAAATTCAAATGTATTGTGTACGGTTGGAAACGTATTTGAAGTGGACTCAGGCAGCGATACGCGACAGTCGGCCTTATCGCCGCTTATAATTTAACGGGCATCTAAATGAACCGAGATCCGATGAGATAAGCCTCATGAGTCGAGACATCTTACATTGCGCCCGTTCATTAAATCGCTAGAAACATTCCTCGGATTTATTTTACTGTTATTTTGTAACTGGGTGTAAGTACCTAATGTGGATTATGTACCTTCCCAATGTACGCGTATTACCAGAGGGAGCCAAACCTTACACTTCCACAAGTCCAAACTAATAGCTAGACTGATGAAAAAGTATTAGGACACGCAAAATATGTTTGGTCGCATCTTATTATTGTTATTATTTATATATATCAGACTTCATAGGTCTATAAAGTTGGTACATAATCATACGTGTATAGTAACATTAATAATACGTGTATAGTTACATTAATCTACAACATCAATCATATGAAACACAACAAAACAATTATTAAAACAATGAAATTGAATATTTACAATAATTATTTGGTAATATCGTACTTTATATCATTATTATTAGTAAAAGCGTGCATCCTCGAGAAGTGATTTATGTATAGATGCAGTCAAACCTATTAGCGAACACGCTGAGAATGCTGTTGGAGCTGGCCCGGACCCTGCGCACCAGAGATGATCCCCGCGCTACAGAACCGGGGCAGCCCTGACGCGCTACAGAACCGGGGCAGCCCCATCAGCACCCTGAACGCATTATTATACTGTAACGTAGGGCGCTGTACTGTTTTTGCGTATGGTTCACCCACAGGCTGCATGTGTAATAACTAGAACAATAGGCTTTAAAAAGCGTTGTTTTTACCTCTCTAGAGCAGCGAGCGAGCGAGACCTGCGGGCTATCGTGTTCGCTCTTACAGACAGCGCCCTTTGTTCTATCTCAATGTCTGCATCATCTTCTTTCAGGTCAGAGGTCCTCAATGGAGTTTCATATAACATTATGGGCGACATATGTAAGAAAAAAAAGAACTTTCATACATAAAAATTGGAAAGAAAATCGTGAAGAAAGAACTAAGATACAAAATATTGAAATCTTTACCTGGTTTAAAATTTTAATGTGAAACTTCGTAGAGCGTTGTACGCCAGACTGGCGTAGCATAAGAGGCTCGTACAAAAGATTTGAACGCGCTCGTTGGTCGCTCCCGACTCTTAGTCGAAAAGTAAATATATGTGGTTTGTGTAACCTCAAGCTTGTGCAGGGGAGTCTTGCAGTGAGGCGGGAATGCGGGATTCATATTACTGATTGTGAAATCCCAACAGTGTAATAGAAGGGTTGGTGAAGACGCCCGCGCTGGTACCAGTTGAATTGAAACTGTACTTTAGACAGCGAGGATGGGAAAACAAGGAATTCTTATTAGACTGAGTAGTTAGGTAGGTATGTGGTACCATGATGGGAACATGATCATGCTGTGTTTTTGATTTTGAGGGGTCATTATCATCATCAAAATGCCTCCATAACAACGACATGGGTATCATTGGTAAATATTAACGATTGTGGTCCAAAAATTACTGAAATAACTGAACGACGGGTACGGTTAGTAAGTAAGGAACTGAAGCCTACTTACAATACGTCGGCCCGGTATAAAACAATAACCCGCAATAAAAGATGTTTCTACATAAGGAACATCGACTGTGATAGCAGTATGTACATCAGCGCTTCTTGTAGAGCTCTCGGAGTCAGACGCGACCGCTACGTGATTATGAAACATCGACTGTGATAGCAGTATGTACATCAGCGCCTCTGGTAGAGCTCTCGGAGTCAGACGCGACCGCTACGTGATTATGAAACATCGACTGTGATAGCAGTATGTACCTCAGCGCCTCTGGTAGAGCTCTCGGAGTCAGACGCGACCGCTACGTGATTATGAAACATCGACTGTGATAGCAGTATGTACATCAGCGCCTCTGGTAGAGCTCTCGGAGTCAGACGCGACCGCTACGTGATTATGAAACATCGACTGTGATAGCAGTATGTACATCATGATAGCTTGCATAAAAATCAGGCAACCCTGTTTGATAGCGGGCAACTGGATTATGTAGAAAAATGGCGATGTTTTGGAAGTATTGTTTATATTGTGAAAAATTGTTAAGGAATCTTATATGATTATAAGTGATCCCAGACAGTAAAAGACAACCTTTAAAAGAAACCCAAAATAGATGTGAAAAAAATAGTGAGTAGTACTTATATTGAATCAAATTTGACTTCCAAATTGAACGAACAATCTTGATAAACTGATAATATTTTATTGGGTTTGTGGAAATATATTTAATATGCAACATATAATTAGTGGAGACTAGCTGTTCCTCGCGGTTTCACTCGCGTTATAGTGTAGCTTCCCAACAGTGAAGTAATTTTTCAAATTGGTTCGGTGGTTTCGGAGCCTGTTCATTGGAAACAAACAATCAAATCTCTCAAATCGTGTTAATTAAACATATGAATAAACATCAAAATGCAGAAAGTGGTCATTCAAAGTAAGTAATTAAGTTTTGTGTGAGGTAGCTAATTTCATTAAACTATTTATTTGTTCTCAATTTGTGCTAGAAATTTTGCACTAATATTCTGAATAGTGATACTTATTTATCTGATATATTACTCTAAATTATCTATTATGTGTGAAAACAAAATAATGATGAATATTAAATATTTTTTCTCATAATGAGAATTTGTTGGTGACTTGTTACACATTACATTTTGAATAGGTATACATTACATTTTGATCGGTACTTTGGAGTGAAAGGAAGGGTTCTGTATAACTCTTATTATTTATTTCAACGGAGACCACAATCACAGGATTTTCTTTGAATGATAAGAATTGATATATACCTTATGTATCAATTCTTATGATGAGCGAGCATACATTATTAAATACTTTGATCTAATTATTATTCAAAGTGATTATAATTTATAACTCACTGGCGACCAGCCCTGGCTTCGCACGGGTGCAATAAAGCATACATAGCGACAGACAAGACGGCGGGAGGCAACTTTGTTACTGTGTAGTGATTATTCAGGGATAAATAAGAAAATAAAAAAGTAAAGAAAAAAGAAACAATAATTTTACTTAGACTGAGAAATGTTTCTCCAACGACCAAGATTTCTCTCCCTGTGAGAAAAATGTTTACTTAGTGGTACATATTTGAAAATAGTAATATCAGTTGAGGAAGTAAGTTTGTTGATACTTTACTTTACCCGACTGAAATAACTCCCACTATAATAACTGGGTTGATATAATGATGTGAATTTAAAATACCTTTTTCAGTAATTTGAAATAATGCATTATAGTGATACCTGAAGAACAATTTTGTCAATTATCAGTTAAAGAAATAGTCTTAGGTGTTCATTACTTCACGGGCTGGTAGACGAAAGTTATTAAATAAAAATAGTAAATAGTGACACCACTAATAATAATTGGTAGATATATATCTATTTATTTCTAACGAAGGCTTACAGTTGATATATTACAAAGCAAATTACAAGAATCTAGAAACAAAAAAAAATTTGGTCTTCGAGGCTAAGTGACAGTGTGAATAATAAGTGCGTTATTGCTTTAACATAGTTTAAAGGCTTTAAGAGAAAAACTACAAATTAAATTTAAACAAGTGTTGAATTTTGAAGATTCAAATAATAATAATTAATGAAGAGAACTAAAACAAAATAGTGATAAAAACTAAACTAAGAGTAAGAGTATATTATGTGATATAAATATGTACCATCAAATGACATTTCAGTGGCGCGCTAGTCGTGGATGCAAGCGCACGCGTCTAGTGATACAGGCCGCGCGCTAAGCAAATCTCGAATAAACTTTAAAAGTGTTTACATAGCTAGTTACGTGCTTTTTACTTACCCACAGGCTCTGTGTGGTTTGTAACAATGACCGATAACTCTGCGTATTGTGACACGGGTGGAAGTGATATTGAAGTTGACGAAAGCTCAGTGCAAAGCGATAAAGAAGTTGTTTTGAATAACGAGCGAATGCAGGAGGCTACATCAGGGAAGAGACCACTAAGTGAGAGCGATGAAGTTGGTGAAGGCGATTCGTTCACCACGATTGTAAAGAAAACAAGGAATAAAAAATATAAAGTCACAATAAATGAAAATGAAAAAAAAGAAAGAGAAGGGCAGGATGTGTTGGAATTTAATGATTTATCTGATGAGTATGTAGTCTCGATTACGTCGAAAGAGGTTTTGCCGAAGCAATTTGGAATGGCCAAACTACTTAGATCGGAAAACATACAAAATATCATGAAGATTTCATATAGAAGCTCATACAGAGTGTTTGTTGCCTTTGAGAGTCGAGCGGAGTGTGAGAAGCTGGTGAAAAGTACAAAGATGGAATCTTCAGGCTACAGATGCCAGTTGATTGACGAGATTACATTATCCTATGGCTTGATCAGACAGGTTGATTTGGATATAACCGAAAAAGAGGCACTGGAGAGCCTGTCATGTGACTTTGATATTTTATCCATCAAAAGATTGAAACGATTAACGGAAGAAGGAAAATGGGTTGACAGTGAGACTATCCGGCTGAGCATAAAGGGCTCCACTTTGCCCCCGTACGTCTTTGGGTACGGGTGTAGGTTTAAAGTGTAACCCTATACATTTCCGGTAAGCCAATGTTCAGGCTGCTGGAAGTTCGGGCATTTATCACGTGCGTGCACTGCCAAAAAACCCGTGTGTCCTAAGTGCAGTGAAAACTACAAAAATTGCGATACTGACAAAATGAGATGCGTAAATTGCAAAGGTTCGCACATGGCTTTGTATAAACAATGCCCAGTATTTATCAAAGAAAAAGAACTAAGAAACATAATGTCCAAAGATAACTGTACGTATAGGAAAGCCCTAATAATTTATACGAACAAAAGAGATAAGAATTTTGAAGAAAACGGCTCCATGGAACATAATAAACAAAGAAAGAATGCAGAGATTGAGACAGAGAAAGTGCAAACGTCGCAGGCTTGTAAGAATAGTGAAGATAAGTCATCATATAGGAATGTAGTTATAACTAAAGCTGTTGTTCATAGAGAAGATACGGAATCAGACAACGCTGTAGGCGAAAGTGAAAAAGGTGGCCTAGAACTTGATTGGAAGAAGGTAGGAAGGAAAAAGAAGAAGAAAATTTCAAAGAAAAATCTACAAACTGAGGAAGTAATGGATCATTCGGAAAACGAAATAGAAAATGATAGTGATAACACAGTAGATAAGAAAAATGAACAGGTCAACTACAGTAACAGTAATGAGCGGTCTGGCACAGTAAAGGGAGTGAAGAAATTTTTTGACTCGGATGATAGTTTCGAGGAGAAGTTAAAAAGTGTGTGTAGTTTAGTATTACAAGATGTTATGCGATATGTTTTTAGCGTGGTAAAGAAAGAGAATCTACTTAGCCATGTCATCACTTTCATAAGTACGAGTCACCTCGTATTCATAGGTGGATCCGGCCCAGCCCGTATCAAAAGTACACTCTTTGAACTTAGTCCAATGTAATTTAAAACCTAAATCTGTTGTCTTTGACCTCTTTCTAACACAAGAGAAAATCCATTTAGCTTTCGTCTCGGAAACTTGGTTAGATTTCGAAACTCAGTTAAACTTTTCAGGTTATGATATCTATAGAAAAGACAGAAGTGACGGCTATGGAGGTATTGCTATAATATCTCATAGAACTATTAGAGCACAGGTGATTGACTTTTCTCATCCAAATCCAGGCATAGAATGCCTATGCATCAAGCTAATGAATTGTGGTAGTTTGAAATATATTTTATCTACATACTGCTCACCATCGGTGTCAACGACACAGGCAGATTGGGATTTTATTTTTCGTAAGTTTTCCAGTAATTGCTTAATTGTGGGGGATTTTAACGCGCACCACACGGATTGGTCTAGCCGAAATGATACTAGGGGTAGTAGAATTTATGATGCTGCTTTAGAGTTTAATTTTGTGTCATTAAATAATGGTCACTCAACAAGAATAAAACTAGTAAATAATATTATTGTTCAAAGCTCCTCTCCGGATATCTCTTTCACATCTCCAGATTTAGCGACAGATTTTGAGTGGCAAGTACTAAATGAGAATTTAGGTAGTGACCATTGTATCGTTAAAATGAGATTTAAATACAGCGAAGCTTTAAAAATTTTGAAGAAAAGAAATTTTAATTTAGCTAATTGGGACGAATATTCGAACTATTTAGAAAGTATTGATTATCCTCTAGATGAAATCGAAATCCAAAAGTCATATGATTATTTTATTGATAATGTTATAAAAGCTGCTGATAAGTCGATTCCGATGAAAAAAACATGTCTCAGACCCACAAATAAATTTAAACCCAAACCATACTGGAACCCTTTACTATCTAAATTAATCGCAGAGCGTAGATTAGCACTAGGCAATTTCAGGAAAAATCCCACCCCGCGAAACTTACAGACCCTGGAAGAAAAAGCATCCAAATCTAAACTAGAAATAAGGCAAGCAAAAGCACTGAGTTTGCAAAACATGTGTAACAGTATGGATGAATCTACCTCGGTTACCGACATGTGGAGACGGTTACGATGGATGAAAGGATATAGGACACGAAAGATACAACTTTCTATAGAAGATAAGGACCAACTATTATGTAGCCTGGCACCTGATTACGTCACTCCCTGCATACCTACATTTACCTCGTCTAACGAGAATTTAGAATCTAAATTTACTTTGCATGAAATGTGCCGATGCATTAAAAAGACAGCTCCTGGTAATGATGGAATAACCTATTCTATGATTTATCATTTACCAAAGAAAGCCAAACTTTATCTTATTCGCTTGTTTAATAGAATAATCAGTCACGGTAACATTCCTCTACAATGGCGGCATATTACAATAGTACCTATACCTAAACCTAATTTATCAAACTCAGTCGTAAAAGTTAGACCCATATCCCTAATAAATTGCTTGTGTAAAATATTTCATAACATGATAAATAAAAGAATTAAATGGTTTGTGGAAAAAAATAATCTCCATTAACAACAGGATTTCGAAGCGGCCAGTCGTCCTTAGACTGCTTAGTGCGCATTATTACAATCATTCAACTAGGTATTACAAACAATATACCTACGATAGCGTGTTTTCTTGACGTAGAAAACGCTTACAATAATATTTTAATTTGTAAAGAAATTAATTTTGTGTACATATAATATGCCAATACGCAGATGATTTCGTGCTATTTAAGAGTGACAGGAACTTAGTTGAGTGTGCAAATGCCGTACAAAATGCCTTAGGTATATTAGTGGGGTAAAAAAGGGACATAGCATGCAGCATGAACAAAATAATGGGTAATGATAATGGTAATGATATTGTGGCAATAAAAAAGGAGATCGACGACGTTAAAAATATATTGGCGGAGCTTCGGGAAGCCTCCAATACCAGCAGAAGAGAAGAAGACCTGTTTCGTAGGTCTTATCATAATGATAAGAATACTCGAAACGTCCAGCTAAATAGCGCATCACGTACAATTGAGGGTATATGTGAGCTTGAGCCCGAGGAACCGTGCGCGGTCGGTGTTTGTGCGAGGGTAGCGAGCATCGAGCGAGCGGCGGCGGTTAGTCCGGTCCCCGCGATAAGCTCGCGCCTGCCAACGACTCCCGCGCAGGCGGCGGCGGCGGCGGGCCCCCCCCCTGCGCACGTGCCTGCGGTGATGTCCGCGCGACGACTAAATGACAAGCCGGCCTTGTTGCCGAACGCAACGAATGAGGCACCGTATATACCTACCTACAGAGATATGGCGGACAGGATTCCGAGTCAATCGCGAATAGATAACGAAGGCTTTACAACGGTGACCAGAAAAAAACCTACCTACAAATATAGGTATAGGAATGTACGCGGCACTTTACAGAGTTCTAATTGCAAGTTACAAGCGGCGGACTCGTATGCCTTTGTGTATTTGTCGCGTTTAAAGAAAAATATTACTGAGACTGACATAAAAGAGCATATAAATCAAATGAATGAAAATTGTTATGAAATTGAATTATTGAACCAGACACGAGAAACTAATTTTAATAGTTTTAAACTGACAGTACTTACTTCCAAACTGACTAATTTCCTACGCAAAGAATTTTGGCCAGAGGGGTTGGTTTTTAGGCGTTATCGCCAACCGCGTTCCATCGGGAACGATACCGCGGACACTACTAAATAAATATGGTAGTACAAACTAAAGGAGATTGCACATTTGTCACTTTTAACTGCCAGGGAGTTAAAAGGTCCGTTCAGCACGTACGAGATCTGTGTAAGATATCCGACGTTATTGCACTGCAAGAGACTTGGCTCATGCCATATGCCTTGGGTTTTGTGAATGAAATCGATAAGGAGTTTGGTTGTTATGCTAAGTCTTCCATTGACACATCGGTAGGTGTTCTGCGTGGGCGACCTTATGGAGGCGTGGCGTTAATGTGGAGATCTAGCCTCTTTACCAACACGGAAATCATAGAGTGTCAAAGTGATCGCGTAGTTGCTGTGCGATTAATGCAAGGCGATCGAAGCCTATTGGTTTTTAGTGTTTACATGCCTACTAATGACGAGGACAATCTGCCCGAATTTATAGAGTGCCTTGCGCAGATAAGTGCGGTAATCGAGAGCTCTGAGACTGAAAGTGTTTTGGTCTTAGGGGACTTCAACGCGCATCCAACGACTCTTTTTGGAAAAGAGTTGGAGGATTTCTGCGGTGAGCAACTATTACGCTGTGTGGACCTTGAGAGACTGAAACCTGAAACGTATACCTATGTAAGTGACATGAATGGTGCTTGCCGCTGGCTGGACCATTGCATCGCGACGGACACGGCGGCTAGCTTAATAACCGGTATAGATGTGAAATATGGTACTTACTGGTCAGACCACTTTCCGCTTGAATTAAAATGTAATTTTACAAATATTCGGTCTAAAATAATTTGTGATAATAACCAAAGAATAATTAATAAGCATTTGTGGGGTAATAGGGATGAATATCAGAAGCGAACTTATACTAATTTATGTGGAGAGGCTTTACAGGGTTTAATTAATAAGTATAATTTAAGATGTTTTGAAAAATCAATGTGTAATAATAATGTTAATGATTATTTAGATGAGATGTATCAGGACTTGGTCAGTTTATTACAAGTAGCGGCTGAAAAAAGCTATGAAAGTAAGTTAGTTTGTAAAGGAAAGAAATTAGTAGGGTGGAATTTTCACGTCAGGCAAGCCCACGTTGAAGCTAGGGAGAATTTTTTGACTTGGGTTCAGTTTGGGAGGCCTCGCGCGGGGTATTACTATGAAAAAATGACTGCCTCACGCAGAGAGTTTAAAAACGCACTTAAATACGTACAAAAAAATCAGGAAAAGATCAAGATGGATATGTTGGCCCGGCATCGCAGTGCTGGCAATTTTGTAGAGTTTTGGAAAGAAGTTAAAAAGATGGATAGGAAAAATATATTACCGATTAATGTTCAGGGAGAAAAGAGTCAAAAAAATATTGCAAACCTATTTCGTAAACATTTTAATATTAACAGTCAAGACAAAAGTAGTAGTAATCAGAATAGAAAGTACGTTCAGAAGGGCCGTCCGGTCCCGGAGACCGAACACGTGAGAATTACAGCGGAACAAGTAGGCGTAATTCTGAGAAAGATGAACCGTGGTAGGTCTCCGGGACATGACGGACTAAGCATAGAGCACTTACTGTATGCGGGTCAACATGTCTGTGAGGTGCTGTCGCGTTTCTTTTCTCTCTGTTTGAGGTATTGTTACCTTCCGCAGGAGCTTATTCGAACCCTAGTGGTTCCGATTACCAAAAATAAAACTGGTGATATCTCGAGCGTGGCCAACTACAGACCGATTTCTTTGGCAACAATAGTGGCCAAGGTCCTTGACCGCATTATACAGTCGCACCTTAGCATTTTGCCGTACAATGATGGTCAGTTTGGTTTTCGTCCTCAAGTTTCGACCGACATGGCCATATTCTCTATGAAACAGGTCGTGCGCTACTATACACAGAGAGGAACGTCCGTTTATGCCATATTCCTCGACCTTAGCCGCGCCTTTGACACCTTAAACCATGATCGTCTTTGGGGTAAGCTGCGAGATGTCTCGGAAGTCCCGGCTGACGTTGTTGATCTTCTTCAATTCTGGTACCAGAATCAGACCAACAGCGTCAGGTGGGGCACTGAGCTATCTGACAACTACCAGCTATCTTGCGGTGTGCGACAGGGGGGGCTCTCCTCTCCTGATCTCTTTAACTGGTACGTCAATGGTTTGATCGAGGAGCTGAGCGGTACCCCGGTAGGGCTCAGATTGGATGGTAGGTATGTCAACAATCTGAGCTACGCGGACGATATGGTTCTGCTCAGCCCTTCGATCAAAGGTTTGACAAAGTTGCTCGCCATCTGTGAGGAATACGCCAAGGATCACGATCTTATATATAATGCCAAAAAGACGGAAATGGTTATCTTCAGATCGGGGAAGGGGCCGGAGAACGTGCCCGACGTCTGCATTGGCAGGCGACCTATAAAATTAGTAGAGAGCTTTAAGTACTTGGGACATATCGTAACGTCAAACCTAAAGGACGATACTGACATAGAGCGGCAGCGAAGATCATTGTGTGTAGTTGGCAACATGATAGCGCGGAAATTTTTTAACTGCTCGCCTGACGTGAAAATCACCCTTTTCAAATCCTACTGTCAGTCTTTCTACACATGTCAACTTTGGACAGAGTATACCAAAAAATCACACGATGGTATCAGAGTGACTTACAACAATGTTTTCAGGCATCTCATGGGACTGAAGCGCTATTGTAGTGCTTCAGAAATGTATACAGCAGCTCGTGTTGACTCCTTCCATGCCATCCAGAGAAAGAGAATAGCCTCGTTTATGTCCAGAGTTGACATGTGTAAGAACTCTATTATAATGAGTATGGCAGATCGTTTGATCTTGTCAGACATGTACAAACGGTGGGTGGCTATTGCCACCTAGAACATCTTTAATTTAGTTTGCACTGACGTTGGTACCCTATGTACCGCTTTTTTTTATATGGTATTTTTTTTTTTTTTGTACATATTAGTTTTAACTATTTTAAGTAGTAAGTAGAATTGTATTGTACGTATATGGATCTCGTGTCTGCAAATAAAGAATTTATTATTATTATTTATTATTATATAAAATAAACATGTCCTTAAAAGTTTGTTACGTACTTTTCACTTTCCACAAAGTGTTGAGAACAAATTGTTGAGTATGTCGTTGGGATCCATTCATCTTTTCATCTACCTATGTTCTTTCTTGTCTACTCACACACAAGAACATAGGTAGAGCGACTTACGCCCCCGGACCGGCTCAAGGTCGCGAACAAAATACTTAGCCCGACTGGGATAGACTGAATATTCTGTTTTAATAGGCCGGCTACACGCTCAAATATTTGTGCATGCTTGATTGCACAAACCAGTGTAGCGATACCTCCTACATCCTAATCTGTACATACTCATGTGACATGTCATAGGTTATGCATAGTTACTATTATTAAGCTCACTCATGTAACGTAAACACTACGAGACATTTGGCCCAAACAAAACACATAAATTGCCAAACCAGTACGCAAGCAAGATCCCGGCCACACGCTCGATCATGCTTGCGTAAACTGTGTTTGTACATGCATGGTTGCACAAATGTTTGAGCGTGTAGCCGGGCTTTAACGTCTAGCCGCGACCTTGAACCGGTCCTGGGCGGAAGTTTCCGCTCTACTTATGTTCTTGTCTACTCATATGCTACTTGTACCCATTTTTAATTAATAAGTTCATCTTTAGGAAATCTAAAATAAAATGAAGTTAATGTTCATAGTCAGATGTTAAAAAATCTTTTATTTACCTACTATAGATAAAATATACGTATTGGATACCAGTGGTGAAAAATATTATTGTAGCAAGCTAGGAAGGCCGATGTCATATTCGATCAGTCTCATATCAACCCAACCTCCTCTGCGTCGTTCGAACTGACAACATCGCGCGCCCATTATCTCGTTCTCTCTGTCATTCACAAATGCAACGCACTAACATGTCTCGTTCGTGCCGGTGGCAGAGCGGCAACAGCGCGGGAGTGATTTTTGAATAAAATAAAATTTATGATTTTTAAGACTAAACGCTACTTATAAATGAAAATAAACATCCTACCTGCTTTTTACAGCTGTCCTAGTATAAGTACTACACTTTCTGAACTCACAACATGGCATTTTGTTATTTTTTTTCGCACTCCAAAAGCGCGCAACGCAACGCATGTTCGTGTCGCGGCCGGACGCAGGGCCGACTGAGTTCACTCAAGCTAATTAGCTTGTGTTTCTTTTGCCACGCAGATCTCGGTAAAACGTATCTACCTCAGTTTATATAGAATAGCACTGCTGACATAGCGCATTTGGTGAAAATGAAACTAACCAAGAATTCAGTTATTATAACAAACACGAATTTACGTGCAGGAATGAAGTCGACAACAAGGTGCGGTGCGCAGCCGCGCGGTGGAAAGTAGGGCAGAGGCGCCCTGCGTGCGCGACACTTTGATGCTATGGATGACATGTTTGTTATTTCTCACTTAATTGTGTCGGTTCCATAGTAAAATCTTATTTGACTGTCTTTCTTGCGGATGATTGCACTACCCAAGTGATAATAGGTAATACCTGTAGATTTTTAACGTTTCTTATTGTATTTGGTGACAAATAAATTCCTAATAATTTGGCTAATTAAACACAGTCAAATTAATATAATTAAATTAAGTATGTGATTATGGCCGTAAGGCCGCAGCGTACGAATATCGATCCCTCCAACTCAACCCGTAGATGTCATAAGAGCTGACTAAGGGAACCTACCAGAGGAAGGGCAGCAGCTTTCTTCTGAGTATTTTTTTAACACCAACACTGCGATCACCAATCCGCCTGCCAAGCGTGGTGATTATGGCAAATCCCCGCTACATGGGAGACCATCCACTCGATGGACCGACGACATCGTAGCGGTCGCAGGGAGTCGATGGATGGAGGCAGCTCGGGACCGCTATTTATGGCGTCGTACGGGGGAGGCCTATGTCCAGCAGTAGACGTGTATGGGCTGATGATGATGATGATGATGTGATTACATCTGTAGGTAATGTAGGTATACAAGTCACGCCTCTTTTTTAATATGATTAATCTTAGCCTATTTCTAGTGCAGAAGATTCAATCTCGATTCATTTGTAAAACGTAGCTTACAATCACAAAACATTCTTTAATAAAATGCTATCACTCTGTTGGCGAATTCCTATCTGATTTTCCACAAGACATAAACTTAGATCAATGACCTAGGTACCCTTCCTTACCATTGATATGTTAGACTACCCTATAGACGCCATAGGAAACTAAATCTTCGTTTTTGACATTGTTTTTTAAATGATAACTAGGATTATTTGATTTTAATTATGACTGACATGCATGATTTACTTGACCTTGAAATACTACTCAATACTTACCTTCTACTTTAATTTGAACTGAATTTTGTCATTTTATATAAATTATTTTGCAGTGCCCGTACAGTGCATGTAATTATTGACCTAAGCTAACAGTAAGACCTAAGCTGTACCTGTACATACATACATGTTGTACATGAGAGCAAAATAAATAAATGGTTTCCAATACAGGCAGGTTAGGGAGGGAATTACTTGTACAGCGCTAAATCGAAGCCGGATTTGAACGATTCCGCAGAATGATGTATAAAAGGATGCTATGCAGCAGCAGTCCGCGGTGGGGCGCGGTAGGGGGAGAATGATGTTATGCATGCGAGTATATCGGGAATGTAGCGCGCGCAGGCGAGTGAGAACGTGACTGAGAGAGTAACGTCATTCATTTATAAGATAGGAGCGCGCGGCGCGCGTTGCAGCGCGTTAGATGCATCATTTATATTTTTGTGATATTTGTTTATTCTTTTTATGGCCCTCTCTGTTGTCGCCGCCGCCGATTGCGCGATCTAAACAAAGAATGATAAAAGAGTAATGGTCGATGTCTGTTTTCATCAGAGAGTCGATGTTTAATCGACTCATTTGCATGCTCGGAGTGGATCATTGAATTTATCACCTTTCGTAATAATTTTTGATGTGGTGATGGAAGCACCATGCTTTATGATGATTTGGCTATAAAGCTGAGTATTATCTTTAAAAAAATATATAGCTGCTGCCCGCGCCTTCGTCCGCGTTTTATCGGGATAAATAGCCTAAACTTCAGCCTAATAGGTTCAGTAGTTTTTGCGTGAAAGAGTAACAAATATCCATACATCCATCCATACAAACTTTGACATTTACCTACCTTATAATATTATTAGGATATCTCAAATCTCGTGTCACAGTGTTTGTAATCAAACTTCTCCGAAACGGCTTGACCCACTTTTATGATTTTTTTCAAGTCTAAGTAATTAATAAGGGTGACCCAGCCCATTTTTTTTATTTGGCTCTATCTTTATATTAACCTCAATTTTCACTTTTCTAACACCGGTTGGTGTTAGAAAAGTGTCCATTATTTTAATAGCGATATTAGTTAGTACTGTAATAAATAATCTTCAATTCTCAGTGGTCGATGGCAAAAAAATGTTTGCCAGGTCAGCTAGTACCTACATATGTATTTATATAAATGTTTCAAGTGTTGATAGACATTTATTATTGTCATGTGGCAGCTGAGTTGAGACAGTTAAAACGCTATCTAGGTACATATTTTATTAGGCAGGTATAATCTCTCTCGGGATCCGAGCTTCTAAAGCTAACTAGCACGTTATGGAATTCAATAAAATTCTAAATGTAAGAACTTTAATTGGAACCTCATTCGAGTTTGCCTCGGGCGACTTTATTGCATCGAGAGTGACATTTGTAGTTATTAATCGTCTGCATCCCTTTCGGACCGATTAGGTACAACGTGAATAATAATTTATTTCTAGAAAATGTAATTACTAATTACATACCTAAGTATAAATATCTACCCCGTTTATTATTACAGATCCTTTCAATTTTTTGTTGGAGAAAGCTAAGCTTAAAGTTGAAAGAAAAATAACTTGCACTATGACTTGACTATGAATATTTAAATCTGAACCCAAAGTGATTCACATTAATACGACCTTAACGAAGCCCAGGGACCCGCTGTGATTTTATGAAGACATTTTGAATATGCTTGTAGATAACATTTCAGTAATATGTAGATACGGAGACAGGTGCCTGCCCGTTGGAACTTTTCAATTAGAAAACTAACGTTGTAAAGGGCACGCGCAGAGATAAGGCGTCTCGTATGTTCTCCTAAGTTATCACTTGGCAAGTTCTCGATCAAACTCCACTAAGTACATACTTACATGTACTTTAGCTAGGTATACGTTCTCGAGCTCTGAAAATTGCAGCAAACAAACTTGTTACTTACTTACTTAAACGGATGAAGAAAATTCAGTTTTATCTTAATGAAACGAACAAGTGATTTAGAGAAGCGAAGTTTCGCTATCGAGCTGTTTGCTGGTGAAGCTGATCCGTTATCAAAATTATATTATTTAAGTTTTGTTTCGTAATCTTATGTTTGTACATACATATGTATGTACCTTTGTATATAATGGATTGTTTTCGAATGCGATCGTTCCCCTGACCGGTCTCATCCGCATTTCTACTCAAAAGCCCTGAAATTGAGACTGGTCTGGACGAGACTGGACCAGTGATTATCTCAAGACTACCAGCAGCAAGCAATGAATAATCTCAATAACAGTAGGTAGCTGAACTTCAGAAACTCCTCACCTATGAAGTATGCGAGCATGGCTGCCAGCAGCACGCAGAGACAGATAATGGAGATGGCAAGGCACTTCCAGGTGCAGCGGTGCTGGCAGCGCTTGTCCACGTGGAACCGCGAAGGCGAGTACACAGGCACGGGCGGTGGGCTGGGCGGCGCGGCGCGCAGCGGAAACACGGGCATAACCAGCGGCGCACCGTGCCCCCCGTGCGCGCTGCCCAGCGTGCCCATCGTGCCCATCGCGTCGCCCACTCTGCAAACAATGAAAACACAATATTAGTTCACATACGCAACACAGATAAAATCTTACGATGTAGTTAAATGATCATCAGCCTATCAATCAATACTCATAAAAACAGAACAGACAATTACATAAAAAAATCAATTTTACATATTCACACTAGGTACCTAACCCACCAATTAGCTTTACATGAAATTATACTGATCGGTGTATTAAGTAGGTAGGTATATAATGCGGAGAGATTAGGTACTGAGAGGATCGTAACATCGGGTATCAATAATAAAGCAATCTAAGAACTTTGTTCACATTAACATTCCGAAGGTATTTTCCTTACATATACCTACCTAGTACGAGTAGCACTAGGTTAGCTAATTAAACTGGAAACTGACACAGCAGCTTGTAATATCGAGTCAAAGTAATAGGTATCGACAAACAAGCTATAAATTATTGTATTTGTCTTATAAAAAATATCCACCGTAATTTCCTCCTTCAGTTTATTTGTTTTTACATAAAGTTACTCGTATTTGCCTGTGGTGGCTCCGCGTGGAGTTCAAATAAGGCGGGACTCGGAATACCTTTCCTTTAAGGAAACACTATCCATGGAAGGCTGAAATAATGCTGTGCACAAATTATGAGTATACCTAATTGTATCTACCATTCTAAGAGGCAGAACTTTATTTGGGTGTTCTGATATCCAGTTTTATATCAATTATCTACATAATGTGGGTACTTCATGTATTATCATCTAATTCACCTGTACGAACTTAAGATTTAGTAACTTAGGACTAGGAGGAACGAACGACCAAGAGCACTCCACGAATAGTCGTTGGGCTCATTTGCCGCGCTGGCCCATAGGCGCCTGCGCACCGCTCGCCGGGCCATTGGGTGTCGCCGCGCATACTGCACCTGTCAGCGAAGTTAATCTGTGCCTCGCCATATGGTGCGCCTTTTACAACAACCGCCATAAAAGACAATCACAACCTATCATTAACGGAGATTTCGACAAAAAAACCATCATCGCCGAGCTTGAACACGTCCGCCCATATGCCATTAATCAATTTGCCCGAACTTGACTGTCACGACCGATCCTACCCTCCTCGCCGCGCACATGGTGCCCGGCCCCCGGCCCGCCGCCGCACCCCGCGCCCGCTCACCAGCTGACGCAGATATAATCACCAACTAACACATAAAGAAAAGCAAAAAGAGATGCAATCATTGAAGCAACTTCGGTGGTAAGACCTTACGGTCTCAGTACTCTCAGAAACATACCTATAATTTTCTTGATTTGAAACAGCGCTTGAGAAATTGCGTTGTGTTCAAAAGAAGAATTGAACGCGCAGAGATCTAAAATGGATTTAAGTCACGATCAAAAGGGGGATGAATGAATATTTTTATCGTGAAATACCATCATAAGTGGGCCAACCACACCACCAAAGCTTTTAGAATAAATATTGGCGACTCTTGTTTTTTATACTTAGATGTCAGTTAAAAAATTCTGTAATCTGAGCCTTAGATATTGTTAGGGTAAACCATTTAGCTGCGCTTGCATTTGAATGTGTATTTGCTCACGTTTACCTAAACTTACTCAGTTCGCGATCGACCGCGATCGACCGCCATCGTCGCGATTTCAAATTCAAACCAACGTTACCATACCATTTCAACCACTTCCTACCATCTAACCATTTACACCATAAGTTGGCGGCAGTAGTTTAATTAACCATAAATAATGTGTGTCATGTGAATATAGTCCGTACCATACCATTCCAGTGACTTTCCACCTAAACCAAAAGCTACACCAAATACAATCTCAAAGGGCTGTTTAGGGACCAACCATTTAACATCTACCACGACCCCCAAGCACAACCCTTTTCAGATTTAAAAAAACTAACACACCGATAGAAAGTGACACAGACCATAATAATTTACGGCCGAAGTAGAACTAACGCAATTCAATAAAAATGTGCTCAAGTTTCGTGTTTCATCTATCTTAGAGCAATGCTCTAAGGTGTGTAATGTGTGTATAATAGATATCGACTTTATTCCTCTTTCTTTAAATTGATATCTGTGTTCCTGAACGTAATGATGATGTATTCCATCCATTGTTTGTAATCTGACGTCGCGTCGTCTCGATGTCGTCAGGTAGAGCAGTAGCGTAGCAGGCGAGCGAGTCGTTTGTGCGCGTTGTCGAAATCACCAGAACAATAGGAATCATTGTTTTTGTTCAACACTTAGTGGTTTGGCTTTGAAATGAACTGTTGCACAATGCCTCGCTTCTTATCCGAGACGGAAGCGATCACGAGCCGAAAGTTGCGCTTTTGAATACGAAGATAGCGAAGGAGAGGACCGAGACAATTAACGATGGCGATGACAGCGTTATTGTAGGACAATGGTGCGGTATTTCAGACGCGGATGGACGGGGCCTTTGACAGGCGCGCGTCGACGAGAGCGAACCTAATGAAACGGTAAATAACGAGCCGAGGTGATGCTGCGCTACGCCTCAGCCATGCTAATTAACGAGTTCAAACGCCGCCGCGCCGGCAGCCCGTGCGCACCACGCCCGTGGAGGCAACGGTAATAGCGTAGTAAAGGTTAAAGGAATGAAGAACTAACAAAACATGGCCAGGCAAGCGAAGCTCGATAGGGTTCGTTGGGTGTAAGCACAAGCTCGCCGAGCACGCGGTTTTTATCAGCGCAATCGCTCGCAACGGTCAGTTGTAGCGAGCGACCTCTAACTGGGCGGCACGGGCCGTGAGAACGTCTCGGCGCTATCTCGCACACGGGCGCGAGGCGGCGGCAGCGGCGGCGCGCGGGGTGGACCTTGGGTGTACCGGACCGCGATGTGCTTTTATTGCCGCGCGCCCCTAAGTATAGGCTTGTGGAACCACAATGCTCTTAGCCCTAGAATGATTGGACTGTTCAATAAAGCTTGATGAGATGGAACATTTATGTATATGGGACAGGCAGGTACACCGGTACGTTTATAGAACTTCGTTTTCGAAAACATTCAATTTATTCCATGTTAAACGTATTAATCAATAATAGGATAATGAAATTGCAAACAGGCTTTCGATACTTTATGATTAACTGAAAACTATTACTACTATTAGTACTATTAGTTATGTTATGTTACGATTCCTGATCTCTGTCCTATTTCATTTACAATGTATAATTTAAATTAAACGTGCATGAGTGGGTTATCTACCTATCTAGGGATAAATTATATCAGCGCAGCACCGAAAGGAAAGGATCTTTTATCTCACTCGAACTAGAGCTTTTACATTTTGAATTAATAAAATACAATTCCTATTCTACAATAATAATCGATAGAGAACATAAATAATAAACAAGGCGGGTGGGTTTACAATAACTGCATTTAATTCGTCGATATGTATTAAAACGGGCCATACCTCGCGCGGGTCGCTCGAGGAACGCAACGGTGCGAGCGATCTTATCGACCTCTAAACTTACTACACGTGTGCCTTTACAAACTAAAGCCTCTATCTATACAATACCCACCTGTACAATTATACGTCCTACCAACGGATTACGAAAATAACTGAGTTTATTTTGAGTTTGGTGTTTATTTCGAGCTACTCGTAATTGCCTGTGCTGTGGGACAATGAAAACAAATGAAACGCAGTTCAGAAGAGTAGCAACACATCTCGTAGGTATCCTAGGCGGCCGCCGCGCCGCGCCGCGCCGTTCAGACAAATGACTTCTTCACTGATCATTGTTTCGATTTTCGTACTCAACGGATATTAAGAATTTGAATACAAATGCAATTTAAATATAGGTAATCAATAGGTAATATAATTTTATTATTATGTTATAATTTGTAAATTGACCGACCTGTAATAATTATTTACCAATAAATTGATTATTTCTGATTATATCTGCAATTACATAATGGAGACGTCCAGAGGAACTCATTCGAACGAATAACAAGAGCCAACTATTGTTAAACTGTGTGATGTGTCTGCGGGGACTCTCCTTGCAGCTCTTCCTCCTTGCGTCGTTTCCCCAATACTGGGGGTCGTGACCGATCATGGTAACAGCTTTTCCTGTACTATGTCGCGCCATAACACACTTCATATTATAACCTGATTCCATGATGAGGTTTTCTCCTTGCAGCAGGATCTTTAAATTAAACAAGAAGAAACTTTCGATGACAAGAAGCTTGAATGACAGGCGTAGTTCGCCGATGCCTCTCAAGAGCAGGCTCTTCTCGTTCGCCACCCTACTTTTGCAAGTCATGGGTGTAAATTCAAGAAAGCGCCCCAATTTACAAGGCACCGTGTAACAATAGCCACCCGCTGCCGATTTCCTCCCCTCGTCGACGAACGCGCTCACTATAAAGAAACTGAATAAAATTATCATCCACGCTTACCTTCATCGATCGATCGAGACAAGACAGGCCTTTATATTCAGGATTACAGTGGATTATTGTCCATGAGAAATGTGGACGTCTAAGAATACATACCACCAACGTTGGACAAGGTACAGAACGACGCGACGACGACGTGGCTCGGGCCGTACACGATTTGAGGTCGCGTCATGCGTCAGCCCGGAACCTGTCCTATCCTATCCGTACCATATTGGACACCGATCACGCCCGCCGGATTAATTAAAAACATTTATCAAAATGAGCTTTTAAATGAGTTTCTTCCCCCCTGACATATATGTACCTAATTTAGCTGCAGCTATGTTAATAACATGCTGGTGTAATAAACTAGGTTATTTATTATTATTTATTTATCTATTTATAAACTAGGTAATGAACGACATCCAATTAAGTTTTATACAATCGTTTAGATCGCAGCTTCATAAATATAGATTGGTATCGTAATTGATTTCCGCGAGGCGCGCTTTCATTCCGGCCCTTATTAGGCGGAGATCCGAGCTTACCTGCGCTTACCTGCGTGCCCGTATGTAGATAGGGCTGCTCTCGACCCTGATTAAACTTTCACTAGAATAGGTTTCATACAAACAAACAAGTCGATCGAGACATCGTCGTCTCACAGACCTGAATGCAGCGTGCAGTGCATACCTATTCGGATTCAATGAACTCGATCTTTGCTTTGTATTAATAACCTCGAGTGCCGGTTGTTTGGGTCGCCGCGGCCGCTGCGGTGCGGTGAGGTAATGCTGAAGTTGATTCATGAACGAGAGCCGCGCGCGAGTGCAACCAACCATTCGCATATTATATTTAGCGACATCATTTTCCGAGAAATAGTCGTATATCATACGACCGACGGAAGCGCCAACGCAACGTTTGCAGTTTACATTAAATGTCAGGTAATGTATGTTGTTCTAGAGCGCGGACACGACACGGGAGGTGGTGGACGGTGGAGCTGGTTCAAGCTTTTCCTATTGTATGATTGCTATTGTATTGGACGAGTAATGTGGCGCGGCGGGCGAAGGTTCCGCCTGCGACGCAGGAGAAAAGTTGAAGAAACTGGTAACTTATTAATATTAGAAGTTCAAGTGGTTTTGGTATGGAGAGCTCCATACCAAAAGACACAACAAACACATAATGTAAAAAACTAGTTGCATGTTGCCAGTTGCAGTTATATTTGCCCTGTTTGCATCCTATCACCTTGTCAAAATTTCAACGGTTCAGAATCAGAATCAATAACCTTATTTCTTTAGGCTTACAAAATAAGCACTTAGACAAGTCAAATTTTATACTATAAACATAGTTATTAGTATCAAATAAGAAATAAGGTGTTATTGATATTCTCTTCACTTTAATTTTTTGTCCACTAGTGGAAGAAGTGAAAAAGAAACCACTAGCACATTTATAATATCACTTAAGTGTCTAATACATTGTTATTTTGCCTATCTAAATCTACATTTAATGCGATTTAGATACATGTCAATATTTCTATAAAGCTAAACAGAACATTGAATTTCTTACATACTACTGACAGTGCGGAACGGTGCGACATCTGGCCAAGCATTAACATCATTGATGTAATCATCTATGGAGTAAAAGGCCTTCCTGATAAGATTTTGTTTAATGTACTGTTTAAATTTACAAATAGGGAGTTCAGTTGCTTCAGATGGAAGCTTATTATAGAAGCGCACGCAATTGCCCATAAATGACTTCCCTACTTTTCGTAATCTATATGCTGGGATGTGTAATTTGTTCTTGTTTCTTGTATTTCTATTGTGAACATCACACTTTTTCAAAAAGCTATCTCTATTTTTGTGCGTATACATTCGATTTTCATAGATGTATTGCGATATTATTGTCAAAATATTTATTTCTTTAAATAATCCCCTCAAAGAGTCGCGTGGTTTTAATTTATAAATTGCGCTTACAGCCCTTTTTTGAAGAACAAAGATAGTCTGGATGTCAGCTGCCTTTCCCCAAAGCAAAATACCATAGGACTATGAAAGTAACTGAAATAAACTAACCTAGCTGTATCTTTATCGGTAATATATCTAATTGTACGAACTGCATAGGCTGCTGAACTAAGTCTGCCTGCGAGAGCATCAATTTGCGGTTTCCATTGAAGAGTGGAATGAATATGAAACCCTAAGAAAACAGTAGAGTCTACAAAGTGAACAATATCATCTTTTAGCATTATCTTAGTTGGAAATTATTTTACATTTGGTAACATGAATTTAATGCACTTTGTTTTTTAGCATTAAGTAAGAGGTTATTGGCGGTGAACCAATCTAGTATGTGTGAAAGCGAATCATTTACATCGTCATAATTACATTTATTTCTGTCAACTTTAAAAATCAGTGAAGTCTCATCAGCAAATAAGACTATATCACTCAGATCTTTTGCTAAAAAGGGGAGAACATTTACGCATACTAAAAATAAAAAAGGACCTAATATTTATCCTTGCGGGACGCCTAATTCAATTTTTGAGCCCCTAGATCTTTCTTTGCCAATAGCTACTTTTTGAACTCTATCAGATAAATATGATTGTATAAGGTCCAGTGCCTTGTTTTGAATTCCATAGTGACTCAATTTTCTAATTAATGTACCATGATCTACACAATCAAAAGCCTTAGAAAGGTCACACAATATACCAATAGCGTTTTTCGCTTTATCCCAGGCATCCAATATATGCTTTAGTAAAACTGTACCAGCATCGGTTGTTGATCTACCTTTGGTGAAGCCAAATAGATTTTTATGGAGTAGCCTATTAAGGACGAAATGAGAGGACAGCTGTGTGAGAATAATTTTTTCAAAAATTTTACTTATAGCTGGAAGTATTGAAATTGGACTGTAATTGGCCGGATCAGTGTGACTTCCAGATTTAAAATGAGGAACCAGTTTACTATATTTCATGAGATCAGGAAAAACTCCTGCGTCGATACAACTATTGAAAATATAGGCCAAACAAGGAGCCACTTCCTTTATAATTGAACTTAGTACTTTGGTTGAGATACCCCAGAGATCCTCAGTATTTTTGATGTTAATAGACTTAAATGTTTTGACTATATAATTGGCATTTACATGAGTAAATATAAAGACATCTTTACATTTTTCAACAGATGATTCTAATAATTCAACCGCCATCGAAGGTGAGGAATTTAGAGTCCGGGTAACAACTTTAGGAATATCGGAGAAGAAAGTATCCCATCGGCAATATCCTTTACATGTATAAGAATTGAGTTATTAATTTTTAACCTTATTTCTCTGGAACGTGGCTTTGATTTACCCGTTTCGTTATTTATTAGTCTCCATGTTGTTTTTATTTTATTAGATGAGTTTATAATTTTTTTCCTCAAGAATAGGCATTTTACTGTGTTGCAGACTTTCTTAAATGTTTCGAGTAGTTGGTTACATTATGTAACCAACTACTCGAAACTCTTGAACCAACCATATGTAATACATATGGTTGGTTCAAGAGTTACACCCCGCTGACGGACGGACAGATAGCGGAGGCTTAGTAACAGTGTCCCTCTTTCCACCCTTTGGGTACGGAACCCTAAAAAGTACAACCTTTTGCAAGTACAACGGTTTTAGGTACCTTCCTACTTGAGTGTCGTCTACTTTTAGACCAAGAAAGCTAGCTAAGACCCCAGCCGGTAACTTTACACTAGAGGCAAAGTTATGAATCGTCAATAGCAACTAAGATATATTAGTGGCACGGACGGAATCCAAGCCTCGAGGCGCAAGGTGCTCCAGGGTTAATCGCGAGAATTAATGGAGGTGATATCGAATCTGTGGCCAATAAGTGGCCGTGGCCAATAAGTGGCCGTGGCCAGCCGCTGGCTCTGGCCGGCGAGGATCTGCACGTTCATAATCGTGCTCACGCATTGCACACGATGAGGCTGATAAAGTTTCCCATGAACTGGCGCAGCGGGCCGAGGGGGCCGGGAGGGGGGTGTCTCCATACCTGAGGTACTAAGCGGGCCCGCGATAGCCTTCTTTAGTTTGTCGTTTGAAAATAATATTATGGTAATACCCGATGAATGCAAATTAAGTACGGCAATAAATACACCGGGAAATAGCCCGGGTCGAGCAAAAACGGCAAGAGCGAAGCTAATAGGCCGTGATTCGAAACGGACACGACGCATATAAAGTAGGATTTAAGCGATTCCTGAGTCATGAAATCTGTTCTTAAACGGCAATCGCTCGTAATGAAGGCGGAGAAGTTAAATAAGGGCGATAAATACGATAAACACACTCGGCATTGCGCAATCTGATGTTCCGAGCGAGTCTCGAGCGGAGCACGCAGCATTAGTATGTGTTCGCCACACACCAACGAGGCTCCGATGTAACTAGACACGCTCGGATCCAGGAGGTACCCTACCATTTAGTTTTACAAAGGCGCCCAAAGCACTACTGAATATGCAACGAGAGCTTACCTTAAACTTTGGAACACGATGAGCACTAAACGAGCTATCTAATGCTGTTAGATTCAGTAACATAGAGAACTCCAGTTGGTGATAACTATACCTACCATCGAAGTACGACCTTTACTGAATTTCCAAATATAAATAGATATAAATAAAAAGGAAAGAATTCGTAATTTGTCAACACGCACAATGCCAATACCGGTATCTAATTAGAAGGGAAGGTGTGTTTGGGAGCCGCTCAGGGGCACGGGGGCGGGCGGCCGGGCGCGGGCGTCGCTCGTCGCCATTATTTATACAGAGGATACAAATGAGGATCCATTACGGGATATCCTCGATATAGGCCTAATGAAAGACAAATAGACATTCGGCTCAAAGCGATCGATAAGGACATTTGCGTTAACTTGATTTATAATAGTCTTGTGTAGTTCAGGAATAATGAACTAAAATGAATTAGTTCCGACCAGTGAACTAGTAAGAACGATTCAGCTCAACTAGTTCCTTGTAGTTCACTTGCTCTTCAGTCACGAAATCTCGAAACCACTAAAAAAGTTGGCGTCTGAATCACTATTTTCTATGGCATAAAGTTTAAAATCTATTAACAAGAATAAAAAGAACTGTTTGAGAATGCATTTCGATTACTCGTTCCCTAGTACAATGTTTCTTCTAGTTCACTGTTACATTCCGTGATTCCGTGTCAGACGGAACTAGAAGACAAGGGAATAATTAAGGGAGAACAGAGATAGAGAGAGCGCATATTCCGCGGTAGTAAGAGAGACGGAGATATGCATCTAGTTCTCTAGTTCAGTAGGAACTTGTCTCAAAGGAACGAATAAGGTAGAACAGAGATAGACAGCGCATAATCCCCGGTACTAAAAGAGACGGAGGGGTAATAATGAATGAGAAACTTTATTTGTTTGAAGATAGAGATCAAATTGTGCTGTTAGTTTATGTTTCCAACTTTTGTAAGTGTAATATGTATGTACCTACTTGTAGTATTTTTGTTGCGAGCAAGGAAGGAGCATTGCATTTCGATATTTCGTCGGTAAATAGATATTTCGTCCGTTTTCGTGTATGTTTTGGTGAAATAATATTATAATTAATATTCAGTAAATGTTAATAATATCCAATCTAGTTTCTGACACAAAACAATCGATTGCGTATTTTGGAGCATTAACATAGGAGCCCTTTTGTGATAAAAAGGACCCGAAAGTTTTGCCGAGTGGGGTACTAATAGAACTAGAAGTCCGAACTAGTACATTAGTGAGATTGTACTTGGACAGAGCGATCTCTTTACTGACCGAGCAAGAACAAGCCTAATTTATAGTACGAGGCGACCGTGCCCGCGCGCCCACCATAGGTTTAACACTTCGCGCGATCCATCTCTTCAACACTTCGTAAAAAATACTTCACTTCGCTGTAATTTGCATCAAATTTCTACTTTAATCACAAAAAGATATATTTTGTGACTTTATTAGGTAGGTAAGGTACCAACTAAGGATGGGAGTTATTGGATATTTTGGCTACCGGTTATTAGTTGGGTATTTTGTTTCAATACCGCTAGTACCAACTGGTACCCAATAACGTTACAATACTCTATACCTGTTCTGATTTCTACCCAATATATTTCTAACCGATTTGGTTAGAAATACCATCTAACCGATTTGGTTAGAAATACCAAATACTTGTTGCAGCTACATAACTTTACGGGTGAACGGTCCGCTAGTACCTATGCGTAGATGATAGTTAGGTAAGTATAGGTATTGAAGCGTTGGGTAGTTATGGCTCACGGTCGGTTAGGTGCGATGCTCGCTTTGCACAGTTATTCCCTAGCGGTATGCGGATTTTACAATAGCGTTAGATATTTTAGGACCATGCTAACAGGTAATGAGTTAGTTATTGAATACCGGACTCATCTCTAGTACCTACTAGATTCAACAAAAATCGCATTATGATGATGCACCTTTCAACTTAGTAGTTCTACAATGAGTATTTCCAAGACAGGATTGGAAAATTATTACATTTATGTATCTCGGCAGGGACGAGGGAAAACTCATCCCTGTATCTAGGTGTGTGGGTGTGTATGGGTGTGTGTGAGTGTGTGTGGGTGTGGTTGCGGCAAGCGCGAAAAGGTACTCGTACGAATCAAGTACGAGTCACGTCATCTCACCCCAGTTTGAATTACGTACGGTTGACATTTTTGACTCATCTACATATTTTCGCTATAACAAGTCCATGGGCCGTGAAATACATTAAATGAGTGGGTGATGAGTGGTTAGTGTGGTGAGCAGCCCGGCTGTTAATCCGACCAGACATGATCAGATTGGCGTGAGGATTAGTATGGGTTTGATCTTTTGTTTGTTGCTGCTGAAACGAAACGTGAAATAGTCGCAAAAGCCAATAAAAAAGAAGAATTCGGACGAAACTATTGGATAGCTATCATACTAAGGAAAATAGTTGCTCTCTATCCGGTATGCAAGGCGTTTAAGTCAGTTTCTAATAGCTTTTTGATTTATTACGTCGTCGGTTAGAACCTACGTCTAAATTTTTCATGTTTATTTAATAATAATGTTTAATAAATTTTTCATGTTTATTTAATAATGTAAATAAATGTATGGGAGGAATAAAACTTTTATAGCTTTCGTAGACTAATGCACAACCCGTCTTAAGCACTCAGGATCTTTTCCCACCAGCATTTTTGTCTGTCCATCTGTCCGTCTGTGAACCCTCTTTTCTCATGAACGATCGCGAGGAACGACCTATCGAATCGAAATTAACACCAAACACTCAGGTCCGTAATCTCTTGGAGCCGTGATATAAATCAAACTTCTAAGCCAACGCAATCAAAAGTTACAGCCAAAAAATTTGAAAAAGTTACGGTCAATTTTTTTAAATTTCCTAGGCAGTCACTTGCACACAAAACCTATAGGGTACTTCCCGTTGACCTAGAATCATAAAATTCTGCAAGAAGAAAAACCTTGCAGCACAATTAAAGGAAAAAGTCGTTTATTCACATAAAACAGTAGGTACATTATTGCAAAGGCCGGAAAATCGGCAATTGCCATTTCCGCCGAGGCATATATAGTGCTTTTCTCATAAGAATGCAGGGAAATAAAACATACTTTTTATATTATCCATTTAATTTAATAAATTACAGCGGGGAAATGTAGCCAGACTGGTATTGATATGGATCAGTTGAGCTACCTGTAGATTGTTTGCAACAGTCGGCAGGTAGCTCAATTGCTTCAATTGTAAATACTACTTCTATTATTTGTCTAAATAAATCATTTTTTATATGTCAAAAGAGCTTTGGTATGACAAAACTAATCGATGTAATTAATATTAAAAGTAACATTAGTCATATTGGGGCAATTACTAAAAGAAAGTGTTATTTATATCCCCGGTACATATATGTTTCTTTTATTAAATACCTATGTATATAACAAATCAATTCAATCACGAATTTACAGCTTTGCCTCCAATTTTTTATTTATCATCTGTGCCGAAAGGCAAATGCATTTATGGCTAATATACAGCCACTTGATCGCAATTTACAAAGAGACTTACTTTGCCAAGAATGATAAAAGAGATCCAACCAAAGAGCATTTAATAACCCCAGCACGCGTTTCATACGACATTGCTGGAGCGTTGTAATGTTACAAATTCAAAAAACGCTCCTGCAACGGATTTGATTTACCTTAACCGTAAATTTGATACTTCGCGTGTTATTTTTTCAATAATATAAAGTACCTAAAGAGAAAAATTAAAAGACTTGCCTATGAAATGAGAGAGATGGATATTTTTATTTAAAATCGATTGTCATTACTTGTCCGGCTGTTCCATTACTAGAAGCCTAATATTTTATCAATTAAGCATGGTTGGTATCGATATCTGAATGATGGTGCCATTTGAACACCCTCGATTTATGGCATACTATTTTTATGTACCTTGGCTTACCTTATCTACGTCTGATATTGGACAACATGAACATTTTCACATTATAGCAAAAAATTCATTAAAGAATACGATGGCCACGTTAGCTTATCACAATGATAATTGTCAAAATATGCAGTAAGATATAAGACCATGCAGTGGCAGAGTTCCAACACTGGGAGCGTATTCCTTGTTTAATTAACATTGACATGATCAAGTAGGTACCTTATGCAGGATCTGCCTTATCATCATCGACCAGCGCCCCGGTGATGTTACGTGTTTATTGCAATTGCTTGCAATCAATCATCTGTCAATAAGTTCTTATTTTAGGCAAGACCATGCCTCGGTAGGCTTGCCGTCGTCCGATACTGCGGAGGGTCTGATTCGGTTACTTTCCTATTAATGATCGTTACAAACCCAATAGGCAAGTCTAATTAGAAGGCGCGATTCAAGATAGAAAACGTTTGTGGATTCTAGGGCGAACTGGTTTCTCAGATGCCTCCATTCCTAATCGCCCACGCAAATTAGGCCGAGTCGTATTTCTTTGTGTCACGGTGGCTCGGACAAGTTACGATTATTTTATTACTAACTAGTCACAGTATCGGATCGGATCCCTCGGGTCAGCGGCGCGGTGACGCTACGGGGCGGAGGCAGCGAGCGTTCACCCTGTCCCTGTCCCTACCGATTAAAATGGATTATTTGTTTCAAGTGTTGTGTGTTCGGTGTCTCTAATTACGTCCAGTATGTAAGTCGAAAGAAAGCTGTGTAGTATAGTAACACAGCTCTCGCACAAGCGAGGGCCGAGGGCGGCGCGGCGCGCGGATACTTACGACTCTGAGTCTAGCGCCTGTAGGGCGAGCCATTCGTTAGCCACGCCCGGTGACGTGTACCTTGGACAACCAAAACTGTCATTAGAAAATCTTGTCTATGTTGAGACCCTCAAGCTCAGAGGTAAGTAGGTAAAACATGCAAATAATGCTGGATTCATTATAAATTAAATGCTAGGGTCATTCCGTACCATTTGCATCTTCCGCTAACTGCACGTTGCAGCAAGATGCATTATTATTAGATGAAATGTATCAGGCGTGCGAGATGGCCGCGCCGGGCCGGGCAACGCAAATGGGCAAAAGACAGTTCCAGTAAAAAGTGCGTGAAACTTTGTTTGTAGGAAGTGCGACCGAGAGCAGAGAACGTTTGTTATCTCTCAGGAGCGCAGGCAGGCGCCCCGCGTGGTGTGTGGTCCGCGACAGACAGGACTGGATCGTCTCTCCGTTCACAGGACCACTCGTCCTGAATCCTTACCACAGTTAGAACTCATGGTTCTTAAATGTAATGGTGCAGGTGCCCGGCAGCGTAGGTATGCATGCGTTTAGTAATGAAAATAAGAAGCATACATTTAAGACCCATTATGTAAAAATATACAAATTGTATATTGCACGCATCACATGTGATCTTGAAATAAATAAATCTTTTATGCATGGCCCATGTTATTCAAATGAAAACCTCATTGATGCGCAGAAGAACGAATTACGAATCGAAAAGCCAAAGCATCGAAGGATGCATAAAGAAAGCGCGTTGCGCGGCGCAACTTGCGCCGCCGCCGAGAGAGATGCAGGTGCAGCGCTGTGCTGTGGCGTGTTGTACAGGAGCGGCAAAACCAATATCCTTCTAAATTATAAAATATTCAAATAAGGAGAGAAATAAACCCACGCGAGGAAACGTCGACATTACATATTAGTGCGGGAACGCGCCGCCCATTCATACGGTTATTTATAGGGAGCAATGTCAAATGGAACCTTGTACATATGTATACATTCCAAAATATATTCGGACGGCGACGGTTGGTTTATTTTTAAAGCAGGTCGAGAACCGGGACGAAATACATAGTTCCGATAAGCGTCCGGCTGGTTGCATCTCCGATATGCTTCCACAGTCTACGGCCGCGGCCGCCCCGCTCGCTGCCGACACGCGCCGCCGCCGTCACGCCACCGCACCGCCGCCGTAGTGCACCCCGATTCTCAATGATGAGTCTTCATGTAGGTAAACATCTATTATTGGAACTTCGTTTTGATGAGTTCACTGAACCCCTTGTTTACCTGCTCTATCTGCATATAAATTGGACTTCACTCTGTTAATATTGGTGTAATATTGGGCTTTTTTATCCACAAGAATCGGTCATAAAAATGTACACCGTTTCCGTCCGGAGCGCGTCCACAGTCTGTTATGTATGGTAGCGTAGCGAGCGATCGATAGAATACTCCAATCTCCAATCAATACGAGTAGGTAGGTGCCTGCTGCGACTACTATCCAAGACAATGGCAGTCTTTCTGAAGCGGAAACTATTACATCTAGCATTGTGTGCAGGCCTCGCCTGACTGCATTATTCAAACAAGTAGTTTGTTTTGTTTACCAGTGTGGATAAGTTGAGGTGACGGGGGATTATTACCTCGGGCTGGATGATCACATTATTGACCACTCAAAAACGTGTTCGTCGAACGCGGTGCCGCCGCCGCCGCGCCGCCGCGTCGTCGTCGCGAGATTGATGTCCGAGTTTTTGACAGTGCGCTGTCGTTCATGATGATCCCGGATTATCCTTTGTTCTGGCATCCTCATCCCCGGTGATATATAGTAGTAATTAATAACAGCTATCTGTTATTAATTACTATCCTATATTCCTAACTCCGTTTAGTTAAACCGGTATATACATTTACAATTGTAGTTTTTTTTCATTTACAAAGTTGGATGAGGCAAAACGCATAAGTGCTCATATACACGAGCGGCAAAATGCCGACGGCAGAGGTAGCTGTAGCCGTCGACGCGTGGACGGTTGCTGTCGATAGTCGACGGCTATAGTTACCTCTGCCGTTGGTACTTTACCGCTCGTGTATATGAGCACTAAGGGCCACCGTTTAGATGCGAAGCGAACCTTGGTAGAAGTCACAAGCAAGCTTTGCATCACATCTTTGTAATTTATATCTACCATAATTAAGTATCTAATATTTAACAATACTAAGAAAATCTCTGACTAAACTTATGCTAAAACTTAAGTCAAGTAGGTAACAGGTAACTACATATATACTTAGGTATACTCACAACAAAACTGTTAGTTTTTCAATAGATAGCATAAGTGTCTTTATTAAAATTTTATTACTACTTGACTGGTGTGTGAATATTAATATACCTACCTACTTACTTAAGGCTGGGTTACCCGGTCACCTCGCCTTAATAATAATGATTTAGAAATTAAATTACAAATGTCTTCACAAAAATCACAACACTGTCTTCACTTACAAATGTCTCGTGGGAGGATCTTCATCAGTGGGATAATCGGATATAGTTAATATCAGGGGGACCTTGCTTCCACTATGATCTCCTGTTATGGTTCTCCTCCACGTTCTCTAATGAAACGACTTTGGACCGTATTAGCTTCACTGCTTATTTGCTAGTAAACTTCTCTGGCTGACTACTGCCTTTGAAAATAGGTGCTATTAATATCTAAACATTACGACCCACCAGCGTAAGCGGGTAGGGCGACCGAAGATACTTGAACTTCTTCAACTCCCGGTCTGTCCATTAAAGTAATGTTCCGAGGTCCTTTCATAATGGCGCTGCATGGGAGGCTGCCTTTATGAACTGGGCAACGGACGAGATTAAGGTCTCGATGGAGATTCTTATTGAGCATGTACCGTGGCTTTGCGCAGGAATTGTTTTGGACAGCCTGGAGGTGGCGATGTTGGCCGAGTGGCCAAATACCACAGAAGAGTACGTCATGACAGGACGGTCACCGATTTGTAGTGTTTACAATTGTAGAGCCGGTAGAGTACAATCTTTATACCGTCTAAAAGCATATGTACCTATGGTTGCAAATTTAACTCAGAGTTTCCATAGTAAATAAAGAACCTTGTGTATACATAAAGTAAAACACATTCGAGATGAAAGAGTGATTTCACTTTGATGAGTGCCGCATGCGATATTTCAAAGCGCGCATATGTCGCACGCCGCGCTGAGGTAATTGGACCGTTTGATCACCAAATTATGTATTATATATATTATTATGATTGAATCAGCGAGCTTATGCTGATTTAGTTAAATGAAATGATTGTGCCGACGTTTGCATTAAGGATTTACGAGATAATTGAACTTCCTGCTCACCGCGATTGGTTTGAAGTGGTCCGTACTGGCAGGCTGCGCTACTCTCACCCGACTCTCGATAGGGCGCTATTTATAAAGCGTACAATAAACAATCGATCGCCACGCAACGTAATGGATCCCTTAAAGGATCTATCCGGGAGCGACACCCACGCCACGCCACCAGTGCATTCGTCGCACGTTTGTGATCCGTGAAGGTCTGTGAACCGCATCATGCCAGTGCTCGTCCTTGCAAAAAAGTCTAAATATTAATAAAAAAGAAAGGATAAATAATTTAGTAGGTATCTACTAGCGTTTACGGAAGGCAAGCAATGAACCAACAAGGCACACGCAGAAGCTCCAATACTTAACAACCCAGGGACCTACCTTGTGTTAGGCATTTCAATCAGCTAGGTATTGCCTAGCCTAGCTCAAAATATAGGTACTTTCAATAATTGGTATACATATAGGTATTACATATTTGTAAGAAACCAACGCACTGGCACAACGACCAACTTTAGTTCACCCAAGATAACTAGATGTCGCTACTAGAAAGATTAGCAGGCGCTAACGAAGCGTTCCAGGTTTGACAGAAACCAAATGTTGTAAAATTGATCTCAACTCCCTCCACCACTCGACGTGGCACGATTTCTACTTCCACACTTGATGGGATAGAAATCTGAAAGCGTTCGACTTCCCTTTGTTGGTATATACTTATATAGGTATTTGAATAATATACATAACTGACGATACACCGACCATTGTTCTTTCTTTCCCCTCTTCCGACGACCCCTCCCGCGCTCCTCCGTTACAAACTGGCGCCTGAACGTTGAGCCACGACGGATAACTCACGAACTACACTACGTACGTGGCGTCGAGGCAAAGAAACCCTACACTACACCTCGGAGAGAAGCCATCAAGAAGTTGGATGAGTGGAGAGAAGCCCTGAGAGACTATGATCCCTCTTCTGATCCGTCAACGCCGTTTGATATTGGAATAGCATCCGTCCACGTGAAAGCCTGGTAAGGATGGGAGTTATTGGATATTTTGGCTACCGGTTATTAGTGGTGTATTTTGTTTTAATACCGCTAGTACCAACTGGTACCCAATAACGTTACAATACTCTATACCTGTCCTGATTTCTACCCAATATATTTCTAACCGATTTGGTTAGAAATACCAAATAGTTGTTGCAGCTACATAAATTTACGGGTGAACGGTCCGCTAGTACCTATGCGTAGATGATAGTTAGGTAAGTATAGATATTGAAGCGTTGGGTAGTTATGGCTCACGGTCGGTTAGGCGCGATGCTCGCTTGCACAGTTATTCCCTAGCGGTATGCGGATTTTACAATAGCGTTAGATATTTTAGGACCATGCTAACAGGTACTGAGTTATTTATTACCGGACTCATCTCTAAAGCCTGGATGCTTTGCCCAAATTATGCGGTGGGTGTTTTCGAAGGATTCATTAGCAGTGCAACTCCAGCAAGTTTTCGAAAATAAACCGCAACAATTAAAATGCGCTTTTAATCGAAACGAATTCGTATCACTGGAAGTTTCCGAAGTTGGTTTGACCAAACACGGAAATTGAGCTGAAAACGTTTGCGTTGCGAATGTTGCGATCGTCTACTAAACGCTATTAACTAAGCTGCAGGTTTGTTTATTCTGTGACTTGTGTTGGAGTTCGTCAGCGCCGCGCCGTCGCCGCGCGCCGCGCGCCGTCGCACCGCAAGCCAGCAGCGATGGCGCAGCTATGGAAATCATTTATTAAGCTGGAACTTTGTGGCTCCCTGTATAACTAAATATTTGCCGTCACTTTCAAACTCTGAGCACTCGGGCACACTCAGCCGCTCGTGGATCGTGTCTCCGCAGACATATCGCGCATTTGCCCATGTTTACATTCCCCGCTTGATTACGGCAACTTTGGTAAGGATTCTGTACACAAAACCAAGTTTAATTTGGAGTTAAATGTTGCCAAGTGTATAACAAACGGTAGGGATCTAGATTCGTTTATATGAACATTTTAGATGAAAAAAAACGTACCTACCAACTTAGATGCTTTGTGTGTGAAAGTTTCATCGCTTTTTAATTGTGTGACTAATAAAAAACACTCCAGCGAATATCGGAAGTACAGGCCATTGCGCGTTCTGCGTACTGAAACAATACATGATTATATGGTCGGGGTAGTCCAGTGCGCGTCCTCCCCGCAGCGCATCGCCGAGGTCGAGGCCGAGGGGCGACGCCGCACAGTGGGCTGAAAACGGGCTTTCATAGACATATTTTTTTTTTTTTCAGATGTCTAGTTTTATGCCTGATTATGTTTCGTGAGACTAAATGCCCCTAAATATCATCATAATGGAATAGTCGTGCAAAGGGCTCGCACAGAATTATCTCTTTAAAAATTTGTATGGAGCTAACATGAAAAAGACATATATCTCGGCCATCGCACGTTTGGCCCTAATTCTTTTGCAGGTGGTTGATCATAGAATAATTGTTGTTAATTGTTTAATAATATGTGTTAATAATAGAATAATTTACTAATTACCCATATTAACCTAATAGTGGAATAATTTTTAAGAACAAATTATAAAGCTCCTTAACTAATGACTATAATAATTAAAATAAATGATCTTTATGTACACTACTGTCATAGAAAAACGCTAATTAGCAATACTTGTTGTGCCATTGTTTTGTAAAATTACACTTTTATGACGCGTTTATAGAAAATATTGGTCTGAATCTTCGTTTAGGTACTTTAGGTCATGTATGTAAGTGTTAAACTTAAATTGAGCAACAAATTTAAACAAAAAGATTATTTCAAAAAATTGAAATTTTGAGCATTTTAAAAAAAAGATCGCACCAGTGGCCGCTTCACGGAGTATGCAAAAATCCCAAATAATTCAAGGATCAACCACCTGCAAAAGAATTAGGGCCAAACATGCGATGGCAGAGATATATGGTTTTTTCATGGAAGCTCCCTACAAATTTTTAAAGAAAAAAAACTATGCGAGCCGTTTGCACGACTATTCCATTATGATGATATTTAGGGGCATGTATTTAGTCTCACGAAACATATTCAAGCATAAAAGTAGACATTTGAAAAAAAAAAATTATATGTCTATGAAAGCCCGATTTCAGCCCACTGTGCGCCGCCGCGCTGACGTCCCAATGCTATCTGTCCACCATTGTTGCGTGCACTTAACCCTCGATACAGTTTACCTGCGCTCAGCCTTGCTTGTTAACACATTGTAAACGAAATTACATTCCTCACTCACCGCTAGCTGCTCCTCAAACAACATAACCGTTATCGATCGCGGCTCCGTCGGCCGTGCCGTGTCTAATCGTTATCACTAGCCAAGTAGGTACATTTCAGTTTCATATGCGTGTGTGAATGGCTGCTTACGTACGAGTCATATATGCCAGTGGAAACAGTGGAAGCTGTACGGCGATTGGGGTGTCGCAGATGGCCGTAACTGCGCTACCGCCGCCGCGCGCCGCCGCCGCCGCCGCCACTACCGTCGCAAACACGGAGTTCACATTTCTGTTAGAGTTCTGTCAAGACAGATCTACATGGTCCTCGAGCCGGCCCGCTCACAGCACCGTCGTCCGTCCGTCACATCTCGGAGTCGGTCTCGTAGTAGAGCTCCAACTCCCCCGAGAGTACGAAATAAGAGCCTCAGAATTCAATTTTTGCCTGTAAGTTGTACCTACTTTAATAATGTTCTAAGTCTTGATAGTTTTGACGGAGGGTCGCGAGCGGGCTGTTTGTGTAGAGGTGCCGCCGCCGCGCCGCGCCGGTGCGGTGCGGTATACGAAATGAATGTTTTCTGGCTTCGGGCACTTTATTATTAATTTGAACTGCGGATACAAGGGCTGTTGGGGAGGGAAGCAAACAAGTGCTGTCGACTACCTATGTACCTAACTATAAATATAAAATCGATTCACTTATCTGATTCATTTCATTCTTTTGGAAACTTTAATGGTGAATGTACGAAACTAATTTATCAATGCTAATGCTAAACTGCTAAACTAATTTATAAATATAAAACTATCAAAAATGCTACAATTATTTTTTCAAACGTCTATGGATTATAAAAAAGGGAACCTACCTATTTGACTTGAAGCGGTTTGACTTTGAACCATTATTGCTTGTAGATAATTTATAAGGAATGGTAAATAGGAAATATTAAGAATGTATGCAATACCCTCACCCCTAGTAATTTATTTTCGTCTTTATGACGTCGCTTATAATAACTGTGAGTCATTCGTGGCCAATAGTGGCAGGCAGGAGTAGGTAGGTTCTTAAAATGAATAAGCTGTTGCGTTTCCGAGCTATCTCCGAGCTGAGATAGAACCGGTACGTACCTACGGTACCGATGTGAACTACGATGTATATTGATAGATATAGGTACGTTATATTTATAAACGTTGCAGTGTAGCATAGCAATCAACAACAACGATTATACTTAATGTCAGTCAAACACAATCATTTTCGCCTCGATAGGTATGATGCGTGCGTGCGATGTGAATGTGACTTATTTTTTTCAAGATACAGGATTCAATATTGTTTTCACTTCTCTTGCTCAAAAAGTGTATCATAATAGTGTAGCTTAGCAGGCCTAAAACTAGAGTTTAATACCTCGGGCTAAAAAGTATTTTTTCTTTTGAATTTTTGTCTAAAATCATCAGCCCGTACAAAGCATTCGTTCTCTTACATAAAAACTCGACTTCTTGGTGATCCGTCAATCTTTTTTTTTTTGAAAATAGAACCGTCTTTATGATGTTTTATGAAGGATTCTTCCTGAACTGTTTCGTTGCGGCATTTAATTTTTAATAAAATTTCTGAAAATTGTCTAATTTTGAATTGTTTTATTTTCTCGCAATCGAAGTGAAAAGTAGAGTGGTTTAGTCCCTTGTAAAACAATCTACTATTATTGCGTTCATGTTGTACAAAATAGGTCTTAAAACAGGTTTGTTAGTTTCAACATGAGCCCGGGTGGGGCACAACAATAATGTTTTATTTCTAAGGTAGGACTTGTTAAAATTATACATCATAGACACTTATCTAATGTTCAATATTTACATGAGTACCTGTATGATAAATGAGTATGAAATTTGGCTACCATACCTACTTACTTATGTTTTATGTCAAGGAACTGCGTCGTGTAGAAGCTATTTCCAATCAGATATGTTTTCAGACACTAATTGTTGAATTTTGTAAGATTTTGTTCGTTTTGTATATTTTGAGGATTATTGTTACAAATACCTAGTTATGTAAGTATTATTTTTTTCTGTGTTTTCGTTCCCATTGCTATGGAAAGAGCTTGCCTATGAAGAAACTGTTTTCTAGGGCTACTACTTGCTACTCCAAACAGTGTGTTTGGGCAAGATAATAATTATGAAGACAAGAAACTGTCTTCTCTAGTCTAGAGTAGAGATGGAAAGCGTGCTAGGCACGCTGGTCTCAAACCATGACCGCGGTTAGTAGGTAAGGTACTAGGTATGGCAAACAAATTACTTACCGGCGTGTTAGATTTACTTGTAGTTAGTTAGTTGTGGATTAGATGTTTAGATTGTTTAGCTTAGCAGGACAGTCGGCAGAGTGCAACCACTCACCTTGGGTCTACGAAGGGCTCGGCGTATATGTTCCGGACGGGCTGGCGGCGCGGCAGCGGCGGTGGCACGGGGCTGAAGCCCTCCATCATGTCCTCGCGGTCCAGGTACTTCAGCGACTTCATCGTCATCTCGGAACGACCGCACTGCACTCCGCTTCATTCACTGCACTACACGCTTACAGTTGCGATCACATATTCCGCTCTCACTGTTTGGTTCAACATTGCACTCTATTATCTATCACTTATACGTTCGTAACAATCATATCGTATGGCTTGTGATTCTGAAATGATCAAAGGAATAGCTTGTGGTTTGTTTTGATGCACTCGGTCAGTCTTCGGATTCGTAGTAGGTCGCGGTCGGTGCACACACGGCCGGCCGTGCGAGTGAGCGCGCGGGACTGATGACGCGACCGACGCAACGGGACGCGCGCGAGCAGGACGCGAGGCGGCGCGACGGCCGGCGGGCGTCGTCGTCGTCGTAGGGCACGGTTGGGGCACCCCGCACCGTCGAGCGGGGCGGTGCGGGGTGCGTGCCTGCGGAGCTTTCGTTTTTTGCGCCCGCGCCTCCGCCGTTGCGACTTGTCAAAAGCTTGTCGAGTTGTTAGATGAGGGTACCCCGCCGCCGCCCCGCGCCGCGGCCGGTCCCACTCGAACACACCCGACCCGAGCCTGCTCGGTGCGGTTGCGCTGCATTGTGCCAAATATCAACTGTGCAAAGTGTGAATAAAAGATGTCCTTTGAGATGCCGCCGCCGCCGCGACGAATTTGTTTAAGTTTTTCCAAAAATCTTCGTTTGCAAGTTGTTAGGTATTTTAATAGTTTAATAATCGCTAGCACATTGTAGGTATTCATTTATCCGATTAGATAGGTACCTATATGTAGGTACAAAATAACATCTTTTGTGACTTCACAACTTTTCAAATAATAGATATCTACCTAATAAGCAGGGACGAGGGAAAATTGATAATATACCTATTAAGTTAGAAAGCGAGGTAAGTTCAGGAACCTGAACTTAGGTGCCTACTAGGTAGGAGATGTTACCAAAAAACTTAGATGTAAGTAGGTACCTACCTACCTAGGTAGAATAAATTATGACTCGGAGAATTGTAAATAGAGAATTTTAACAGGAAGAGAAATCTAAGTGAACGGAGTGATCATGAGAAGACAGCCTAGTACCTAGTTGAGAGTTCCTTCCAACTAGAGTGTCTCAGGAAACTTCAACTCTGTGATGCGGAATTGCAAAGCGAAGGCGAGTGGCAATAAAAGTAAGCAGAAGTAGAAAGGCAGCAGAAGTTTCTCATGCTCTAATATAAATCTACTGTCTTTAGCTTCATTTGCTCTAGTATATCGTTATATTGTTACTTAATCATAAGCCTTTTGATTCCCTAGATAAAAATAAAATAAAATAAGAGATGCAAATAACCCAGCAGCGATCGAGGTGAGCACTAGTGCGCCCGATGCTGGGCTGTGCAGCGCTCGTGTAAAGACCCGACGCCTGCGCCCGAACAGCGCCGCCCGCCGCGCGCCGCCCCGCGCCGCCGCCGGTCACACAGCGAGCCATGCCAACCATTACATTACCCTCGCAAACATTCTACCGTATACGAAAAATACGCGAGGCGTTCACCCTTTAACCTTTTTGTTCACTAAAATGTTTGTTTTCTCGTTACCCCTCGTGGAAATTTTTATTTACGCAACCTACCCGTAATTGAATTACGCTATTTGATTTATTAAATGATTAATTTGGCACAGTGTAGTGTGCGACCGACAGAAAAGTAATACCGAAAAAAATGGATAGTAGGGCTACGGTAAAATAATGTTTAAAACCTGTCCTTTGGGCCCGAATTATCCCGCAAGGACGAGAAATAACAATATAAAGAGGCTTACGGTTCCCATACGGCTTTCGAAGGGGAGGAGCACCGAACGCGACATTTACATACATAAGTACATATGTATGTATGTACATGCATAGATAGGAGCGAGCGAACATGCTTCAGCCAAACTCTACCAACCTGCCGCCTGGTGGTAAATTGATTTAAGCGCCTCCTGACACCTCTTCTTATATTGTGACAAACATTATTTTTTTCCAATTCTACAGATTTATTTTACAGAGATTCCTGTCTCTACAAATTCCCGACTAGTGGCAAGTGGTATTCTGTCACCAGAGGTTTTTTTTAATACTGGCCAATTCACACAGCATTACTAGCCCCAAACTAAGCGGAGCTTGTGTTATGTATGGTACTAGATAACTGATATACATAATACAATATATTACAAAAATAAGTAGATATTTTTTATTATACATAGAAACCGACTAGAACACCCTACAGACTCTTAATTTTACAGATACCCAACTCGACAGATTCCCAAATCAACAGCTACCCAACTATACAGATTCCTAATTCTACAGATTCTCAACTTAACAGACTTAATCGAACGGATTCCCATCTCCAGAAAGAAAATACCCAGAACACCCGAGACAAATATTTTCAGATCGATAGATAATATTTCATATGCGAGATTCAAGAACGTTACTCAACTTTGATGCTTAAGTTGAGTAACGTTCTTGAACGTGTTTTTTTAACCTCTGCGGTTCTTACGATAATCTGAGAATTCTTCGTTTGGAGAAAGTTTAACCAAATATTTTCAATGAGTTGAAAATACAATTGCAATCGCTTTTGCTTTTTCATACTAACGCACTAATATCACTTTGAACATAATTAATTGTCACCTTCTGTCTTCATTGTTTCAACTCCAGGTATCTACCAACTACCATACCGTGATGTCAGTCGCCGAAACACTATGAAACTCTATCTCTCACTGTGCTCTACCTACTAACTACCACAGAAGCTCTTTCTTTGCACGCTCTAACCTTTTTAACAAGGGATTCTCCCACAATATGGATTTGTTTTCTTTGATTCAAAATGGCATAAAATAAGTCTTTCTTTGTAGATTTATAATTTATTTACAATTGTATAGTAAGTTTTATCTCACAAAATGACGACCGACGTGGCGCGGCGGGCGAAGGTCCGCCTGCGACGCAGGAGGTTGCGGGTTCGATTCCCGCCTGAGGACAATTGTTTGTACTATTTACAAATATTTATCACGGGTGTTCTGGGTATTTTCTATTTATAATAAAAAATATATATTTATGTAATATATTGTATTATGTATATCAGTCATTATGGCAAATCCCCCCCCTACATGGGAGACCATCCACTCGATGGACCGACGACATCGTAGCGGTCGCAGGGAGTCGATGGATGGAGGCGGCTCGGTACCGCTATTTGTGGCGTCGTACGGGGGAGGCCTATGTCCAGCAGTAGACGTGTATGGGCTGATGATGATGATGATGATGATATCAGTCATTTAGTACCCATAACGCAAGCTCTGCTTAGCTTGGGGCTAGATGACGCTGTTTGGATTGTCCAGCATTATTGATATGTACCATATTCTGTGTGTTGGTCTTAGTTTGATTGGATTACCCCGACTCAAATCAGCGCCCTCACCTATTTTATCGTATTATTACGTTAAACAAGGGTATTTTCAAAGAACCCTTGGCCCTTGGCCCTACTTGGCCCTTGGCCTACTTGGCCTTACTTATCATAAGCTTATTTTTAATGCCTCTGTAATAGTTTTATTTTGTACTATCTGTCCCCGCGACTTCGTCCGCGTGGAATAGTGATAGTGGGTAGCATTTCTATGTCTAATCAACATCCTAAAAAGTAAATTCCAATTTTGTAGTTTTAAAAATAACGATACTTCTATAGAACATTTCAACCAATTTTTCAAACCCTTACAACCCTTTTTTCCCTTTCTCAGGTTCTAGAGTATCTGTGTACCAAATTTCATAAATATCGGTTCAATAGTTTTGGTGTGAAAACGTGACAGACAGACAGAGTTACTTTCGCATTTAAAATATTATATTGTAGATATAGTAAGGATAGCTTAGGAGGATGCGAAAACCGAGTTTGGTGGCTAAATACGTAGTGCAACTTCGCATCTCTGGTTTTGAAGTATACAACAAATCATTTATAAATATATAATAATATTAATTAATGCAAGAGTGCGTGTAAAGAAACACGAAAAGTCGAACTTAATTTTTTTCGAAGTTCAATGTTCCAACAAATTGTTATTCATAAGTTGCCCTTTCGGCCAAGTATATTTTACTAAGCATCCTGTATAATAATATACGCGTCTTTTTATCACATAAATCAGTTCCCATGGGATATACATAAATATCGTTTGCAGCAGTTAAAAACCACGAAAGTATTTGAATCTAGTGCCGAAGTTAATCCGAACACCTGACAAGCTTTACTGTGATGATGATTCTTCAATAAAGAAATGTTAAAAAAGGGTCCTTTTATTGATAAGTACATAATCATTTCACTAATTTTTCGAGTTGGTCTCGGTATTTTTCAAAATGTAACCCAGCAGGTAACACTGCCGTAGAGTCATGTAGAGTCGAGCTTGCCTCTAGAGCGCCCGCGTTCGCGACCTCCTCAACCATGAACAGGGACGGGACGAGACGTACTCGTACAGGTACAGTCCAAGTTGAACCAAAATGAGCGTCGTCGTTTATTTATACACGTTCTAAGATTATTAACTCACTGGATTATTCTCAGTAAAGCTGGTTTCAACTCAATGTGGAGATTTTATACTGTGCTTCTTTATTGTGTTTTATAGTTGTGAAAATTGTGTTTTCAATAATAATAGTTATTCAGAAGCTCATAATAACGCAGCATTCACTGCGCTATACGTGTCGTGTCGATTCACGCAAAAGAACTTACATTGATAAAACATAATTATTATCACCCAAGTTGTGCAAATGAAACTAGCTACTAGAACATAGGTGTAGGAATGTGGAGATCGTGTACTACCATATATCGCATCAGGCGATGCTTATATGGCGACCGGAAAACTAGCCCGGCCCGGGTTCCCACGGAACAGACGTGTCATAGAGACGCACTCACCGACCGATCCGTGATCACGTGAACAACGAGTGCAACGCGATGCGGCGGCGGGGCGGAGCCTCTCCATCAACTACGATCTCTTCATCCATACCAGAAAAGGTTTCAAAACTAGCTCGGCTCCTAAAAACAATAGTCTCGTTATAAGTTCCGCAGTCGAGTATCCATATCGAAACAATTTTGGAACCAATTAAGAGGTATTGTTTGTATGGAGAACCGCTATCCCTTGACTGGTTCCGATTCTCGCCGACGACGCAAACTTACTGTTGCCGAAACTAGCCTACTGTTACCGAAATCGCGCCGCGCCGGCCGACTCTCCACGACGCGAGGCCGCCGCCGGCCGACTGTCGCCGACGCCGCCGACTATCGCCGACGACGCCGCCGACTCTCGCAGACGCCGGTCGAGGTTGAACTCTACTATCGCTGGTGCATTGTGACTGTTCACACAACAATTGCAATTAAAATTGAAGTGAAGAGAAAATCAATGCCACCTTGTTTATTTTTTGATAATAATAACTACATTTATAACTATTTATAGTATAACAATTGACTTGTCTAAGTGCTTATTTAGTAAGCTTAAAGAAATAAAGTTTTTGATTCTGATTCTTGGTGCGGGAGATAGCCACGCGCTGTTGGTATGCTACTCGTAATTAAGAAAAGTTCAAAAGCTCTACATTTATTTAAGACTCGCTGACCCGCGCTAGCTAGGGCCCGCGATTTCATTCGCGTGGACTTTAGTTTGCCGATATGGCACACATTTGTTCGAAAAGTAATTTGATGTACCTAATCTATTTCAATAATCTTGACTTAATTTAATTGATTCTAATTGTTTTTCATTTATTTAATTTAATTATTTTTCCAATGTTTCAATGTTCACTATTTTGATTTCAAATTCATCTAATTTTATATTATTACCTACCTATAGTTAAGAACGTACATGTAAGTTTTGTGTCTGATTTTAGTGCCTTAATCTTAACAACTAACATTTATTATAAGAGATCTTTGGCATAACTACTAACAAATTATGGATCTTTGGTAGTCCGAAATAAAAGAATTTTATTTTTATTTATTTATTTAGTTAAACCCCAAGTATACATATGTACCTAATGTTGGTTTCCATGTAAACTAGAACAAAACTTCAGCCTCGTAGCTCTTCTAGTTCCTGTGATTTTGTGATATGTCAGTGAGTCGCCTAACTGTGACTCCACACTGTTAACCTTAGGGTGTGAATTTCAAAAAAACCCTGAAACACGTATCTATTCAAAAATACTTTCTTAGCGGGTGCCTACGTTCTAAAAGAAACCTCCATGCAAAATTTCAGCATCGCAACTCTTGTAGTTTCAGAGCTCTCTTGATGAGTCACCCAGTTTACTCTTTTATAAATATAGATGATGCTGTGTGAAATCTATAGTACTATTTATTTATTTATATCTATTTATTTTTGTTTATTGGTCATAAAATATGTGTACAGAAGATATCTATTGCCTCTAGAAATGATGCTGGAGGCTTTCAGAGCATTAATATGTGCATATGATGTAATTGACATTCCGGATCCGGACGAAGCTGCTGATCGTCCGATTATCTTTAAGAAGAAAATCTACAGGCGATACAAGTGCTTAAAAAATAATAAAAAATGTGAGGTCCTCTTCTAAAAATTTGTAAAGACGTCTGTTTAGTATCATAACCCTCGCCCTTCGGTAGTCGGGTAAAAACAATAAGAATCCGTGTCCCAAAAACGTCAGCTGTGCCCACAAAAACTCAGTCAACTATTTTAATTGGCGTTAAGTTCGGAGTTGCTGTGTCGCAGTAAAAACGTCAATGAGTCGTTTCACAGTCGTGTTGTTGTATCATTGCATTACACACCGCTGCAAAGACCGACGTGCACAGGTAGGCGGCGGCGGCAGGGTGAGGAAGCGACATGACACGACACTACGCTCTTGAGATTGACTTTGTTTTATGATTTTATGGTTGTTGATACAATGGACGGTATAATACTCTTACAATATCCACGTGTAGGGTGGGTAGGCACTTACTTAACAACAGATATTTACTCTTTCTGTTGTTTTGTTGGATCTTGTTTACTTATAGGTAAGAACAATAAGATAACAAGTATTTTGATCTAGCTCCAATTCATGCACCTAATCAACAAACACATCTTGAAAGTAAATTGAGTTTGATATTTCAGTTATTTCTATCAAAATCAGTTTTTTAGTTAGGATTCAAACTTTCATCATCTTACAATTAGCTAAACATCTAGAGATAAATCTAGTAGACCCCTTATTAGAAGAGTATCACGCAATAAATGTAACTCCCACATCTTGTACGAGGCCTTGCCCCGGGACTGCGCGCGCGCGTGTGTCTCCGTGACTCCGTGAGGAGCGTCTCGTGCACTGTGCTGTGCGTTGTGTTGTGTGTGAGACATTCGGCCATGGCACGGAGATGCCTGTAGGTGGGCCAACTGCTACGTCAAATAGATACTCAAATATACCCCGGGTAGATGAGCGAGTTCAAAACATTGTTGGGCTGATGAAGAATGCGCTCCCAGTTTATAACTAAAGTACATATTTGAATAAGCTGCTCAATTATTATTTGCAAATTACATTTCAAGCGCCTCATTATTGAAAATTAACCGAAAATATAAAACCTAATCGGCACTCCATCATAATTTCTATAACAACATTAAAGAACAATATTGAACAGTTATTTATTAGTTTATATTATAAATAGTACTGGATGAGCGAGCTTTGCTCAGTATAGTATATTTTTTTTGGTATATTGTATTTTTTAGAAATTATATTTAAATACGAATTAAGTATATACCGATGAAATAAAAAAATAGTATTATTATTCGCCAATAGATCGCCAGGAAGAGTCATATTTTCAAGTTTATTTCTCGACTGGTACCTATGCCCTTGTCTATCGGTTCATCTATCTTAGCTGACAACTTTCCTCCCCTTTTGTGACGTCATATACCAGTATATGTATATGCAGTAAATTAAAAAACCCCCTCTGTACTACAATTTCATGAAAATCGTTGGAGCAGTTTCAAAGATTCAGATTATATATATATGTAATGAAGCCTTCCTTACCACCTTCATTAATTTAGATTTTGGCGCGTTTCTCCAACCGACAACAACCTTTGGAAGCATCTGTCAATGTCACTGTCAGAATTTATTGGAGTGAAAAACAATACGACAGTGGAGACACAAGAGCATTAGACGCAGAGCCATTAACCAAACGGTTGAAGTTGAAGATTTATAGAAAAGCTAAAGATAATTATTGTTTCCAAGTATTTAATACTTAACTAGTGAAATAGTCGCTTTTAGTGTTGTTTCTCTTTCAGGTAAAACTACAAACAGTGTCAATTTCTATAGTTTGTCAGTAGAATTGTAACTAATAAAATCTCCACTCTTTCAGAGCAACACACAGAACGTGATTTTATTTCGCCCCAATATAAGGACCTTATAAAACAACACTTCTGACACACAAGAAACATGGAAAAACTTAAATTTGAATTTAAAGTAAAGGCTAGCGAAGATCCAAAGACAAACGTGGTGTGCATAACCTCAATCGCAACACCAGATAATCATTCCTACGTCATGCCAGAACGATTTCAACCTGTAGTACTGCATGAAAAGATAATGAAAACACAAATATATCAAAAAGTCAAGAGTACTCTTCAAAAGAGGCATGAGAAAAGACAGGTTTGGATCCCGGTGACTTCAGAGATAAAGGATATTTACTTGGGTGAAGAAGGAAACATGCAGTTCAACGGATACCTTTTGGAAGAAATGACAACTGAAACTCAAGCTCCTTCTGCAGGAATTTCTGAAGAAACACTAACAAGGATTTTGAAGAATTTTACAGAAATAAAGAAAGACACCTGTAAACAGCAGAATATCAAAGGCTTAGCGGACAAGTTTGTGATAGGTAAATTCACTCACAAGACTTCAAATGCCTCGCAGTGGCTGGAAATTTTTGAATCTGAATGCACTCGACTGGAAATAGAGGAGGATATAAAAAAGATTGAAGCCTTAAGATTATTTCTGGAAGATTCATGTCTGGACTGGTACAGTTCTATGCTCATAAAATACACCATCGACTCCGAATGGCAAATTTGGAAGGAACACTTTTGTGAGACTTATGCGGACAAAGGTTGGTCGCCAATCAGGTATGCAATTCAATTCAGATTCAAACAGGGGTCGCTTACAGAGTATGCATTAAAAAAAGAAAGGCTTTTGTTAGAAGTTAACAAATCCATGGATAGAGTAACTCTGATGGACTTGATCGCTACAGGATTACCAAACTTTGTGGCCGATAGAATTGATAGAAATAACATTAACGAAACTAAAGATTTATTTAACGCAATCAGAGGCTTAGAGCATTTAGTAAATAAAAAATATACGGCGAAAAAGTTAGGAGTTTATGAAAATAAAATAAAAGATAAAGATACAAAATTACCATGCAAGATTTGTGAAAAACAAAACAGAAGAAACCGGTATCATCCCGAATCACTATGTTGGTTTAATGACAAAAGGAATGATCAACAAAAAAGAGATCAGATTAAATATGTTAACAACACTGAGTTGGAAACAGAGTTAAATGAAATTAGTCCAAAAAACTTATAATTCCACCATTAATCAAGGTTAAGTTAATAATTAATGACACCTTAGAAACTAAGGGGATCTATGATTCAGGATCTAATGTATCTTTAATTAACTCTAGATTGTTGTCCTTGAAAAATAATCCAAATAATAGAGACTATTCTGAAAATGCAAACTTAAGAACGATTAATGGTGTGAAAAAAAGCAAAGCAATAGTAACACTAAAGATAAAAATCTTTGAGATTGAAAGAAAAATGAATATTTTTGTGGTAGATGGAGAATGTTTTGACTATGATTTCTTGATAGGGTTAGACTGCATAAAGAATTTTAACCTTATACAAAATGAAAAACTGCAAATTACACAAAACCTTAATCATATTGAAACAAAACAATTAAACTTTAAAAATACACTGGAATTAGACAATGAAATAAATAAATACAAAATAAACTTTAATGAACACATGGAAGGAACAACTTTCAATATATTGGTAAATCATTTAGACCTCAAACAACAATATGAAATAGAAAGGTTGATATGCAAGTACAAATCACTCTTTGCAAAAGATAAATATGATATAGGTACGGTGAAGGGTTATGAAGCACACATTGATTTGCTGATAGATCGATATTGCAGTAAAAGACCATATAGATGCACAATTGAAGATAAAAAAGAAATAGAGCAACAAATTGGGAAATTGCTACGGAAAAATTTGATTGAAGAGTCATATAGTCCATTTGCTGCTCCAGTGACTCTTGCTTTTAAAAAAGATGAAGGGAAAAAAACAAGATTATGCATAGACTTTCGTGAGTTGAATAAAATTTTAGTTCCGCAGGCACAACCATTCCCACTTATTGAAGATCTAATGATCAAAACAAGAAATTGTAAGTTTTTCTCAACACTAGACATAAACTCTGCATTTTGGTCTATTCCTTTAAGAATTGAGGACAGATATAAGACAGCCTTTGTTACCCAAGACTTTCACTTACAATGGACTTGTTTACCTTTTGGACTTAAAACTTCGCCTGCAATATTCCAAAGAATATTAAGCAGCATTATAAGAAAACATAAACTATCCGATTTCACGGTGAATTATATTGACGATATTCTAGTATTTTCTGAAACATTCACCGACCATATTAGACACTTGTCTTTATTGTTGGAAGCAATTCAAAAGGAAGGCTTTAGATTAAAATTCTCTAAATGTAACTTTGCACAAGACTCGGTAAAGTATTTAGGACATATAATAAAAAATAATACAGTAACTCCACTGAAAGATAACTTGAGAGCTATAAAAGAATTTCCAGTTCCTAAGACACAAAAAAATGTTCGACAGTTCCTGGGAAAAATAAATTTTTATGGAAAATATGTACCTAATATATCAATAATATTAGACCCTTTGCATAATTTGTTACGGAAACAACAACAATTTATTTGGTCCGAAAAATGTCAAGACTCTTTTGAGAAAATAAAAAATCTACTTTGTTTACAACCCATTTTAGCTATATTTGACCCAGATCTACCTATACATATATATACAGATGCCAGTATACTCGGGATAGGTGCTGTTTTAAAACAGACACAAAATAATGGAGAAACTAAACCTTGTGCATATTTCTCAAGAAAATTAAATGAATACCAAAAAAAGAAAAAAGCTATTTACTTGGAATGCTTAGCAATAAAGGAGGCAGTAAAATATTGGCAGCATTGGCTTATAGGAAAAAAATTTACCGTCATTACTGATCATAAGCCTTTAGAAAAAATGAATATTAAATCCAGAACAGACGAAGAACTAGGAGATCTTACATATTATTTATCTCAGTTTAATTTCGAAGTAATTTACTCTCCAGGAAAATATAACCTAGAGGCAGATAGTTTGAGTAGAAATCCTGTATTAGAACCTAATGAAAACCAACATGAAATCTTAAAGATACTAAACCTAATTAAATTAGTAGATATCAAAAATGATCAAAAAACAAATAAAGATTTAAAAGAAAATAACAAAAACATCACACTGAGAGATAATGTATACTATAAAAAAATTGGAAAAAAAGAAAAAATACTTCTATCTGAGGAATTTTGTAAAGTATTTATAGGAAAAATCCATCACTCTTACTGCCATATCGGAATACAACAAATGAAAAATAAAATAAAACCATTTTATGAAGCTAAAAACTTAACAAGCAATATAAAAAAAATATGTGAGAATTGCGAAATTTGCATTAAAAATAAATCTAGAAGCAAATATAAATTTGGACTTATGTCGCACTTGGGTCCTTCTACCTTCCCCTTTGAGATAGTATCTATAGACACCATTGGCGGATTTGGTGGCTCCCGTTCAACAAAAACATATTTACACCTCCTTGTAGACCACTTCACCAGATATGCATATATTTTAACTTCAAAAACGCAAAATTCTACTGATTTTATAAGGTTAGTTGAAAAAGTGGCACATGAAAATAAAATTGATTTGATCCTAACCGATCAATATCCAGGTATAAATTCAAAAGAATTTAAAAACTTCTTAGATACACAGAGTATATCTATAATCTTCACTGCTGTTAATGCACCATTTTCAAATGGTATGAATGAGAGACTAAACCAAACACTGGTTAATAAAATAAGATGTAAAATTAATGAAAAAAAAGACAATAAATTATCATGGACAACCATTGCCCATGAATGTACAAAAAAATATAATGAAACGGAGCACACTGTTACCGGTTTCTCCCCTAAATATCTTTTGGAAGGTAAAAATTTTGATATCTTACCAAATGAATTAAAAAAACATATTACATATGATGATTTATTGCATGATAGACAAATTGCACTGAAAAACACTATAAAATCACACAACTATAATAAAAAACTTTTTGATAAGAACAGAATACAATATAACTTTAATATAGGGGACTTAGTTTATGTTGAAAATGGGAATCGGTTAAACAGGAAAAAATTGGATGAATTAAAAATTGGTCCCTATGAAATATTAGAAAAAATATCGAACTCAATTTATAAAATAAATACTGGACACAAGAAAGTCGAATCCAATCTCTTTCATGTAACTAAACTATTTCCTCTACGAAACCCATAGTTATTTCTTGGGGGGGGAGATGTAATGAAGCCTTCCTTACCACCTTCATTAATTTAGATTTTGGCGCGTTTCTCCAACCGACAACAACCTTTGGAAGCATCTGTCAATGTCACTGTCAGAATTTATTGGAGTGAAAAACAATACGACAGTGGAGACACAAGAGCATTAGACGCAGAGCCATTAACCAAACGGTTGAAGTTGAAGATTTATAGAAAAGCTAAAGATAATTATTGTTTCCAAGTATTTAATACTTAACTAGTGAAATAGTCGCTTTTAGTGTTGTTTCTCTTTCAGGTAAAACTACAAACAGTGTCAATTTCTATAGTTTGTCAGTAGAATTGTAACTAATAAAATCTCCACTCTTTCAGAGCAACACACAGAACGTGATTTTATTTCGCCCCAATATAAGGACCTTATATATATATAGAAGAATTGCTCGTCTAAAGATATTTGTAGTATTAGTATTACGGGTAAGGAAATCCGTAGGTTACACCGAAACACAGTAATCTATACTTATAATAAAACTGTAACAGGTCAAATTCTGTACATTGAAGATATTTTGAATATTTTTTTTGGAGGGCACTCTATTATCGATACTGATGCCAAAAATGTATTTTTTTTCCATCATGTCTGTCTGTCTGTCTGTATCTTGGCCGCGCATAGCTCCGAAATTACTGAACGTATTGAAATGAAACTTGGCAGGATTTGAGTCCATACTACGAGGAAGGACATAGGATACTTTTTATCCCGGATTTCAATAGGGATCCCTTGGGAGAGGCGATGAAAGTAAAATTTTTTGCTGCGCGTAGCGCCGAAACTTCTTAATGTATTCAAATGAAACTTGGCACGATTTGAGTTCATACTATGAGGAAGGATATGGAAACTTTTTATCCCAGATTTTAATAGGGTTCCCTTGGGAGAGGCGATGAAAGTAAAATTTCTTGGCTGCGCATAGCGCCGAAACTACTCAAGGTATTCAAATAAAACTTTGCATGATTTAAGTTCATATTACGAGAAAGGGCATAGGATACTTTTCATCCCGGATTTTGATAGGGTTCCGTTGGGAGAGGGGATGAAAGTAAAATTTTTTTGCTGCGCGTAGCGCCGAAACTTCTAAATGTATTCAAATGAAACTTGGCAGGATTTGAGTTCATACTATGAGAAAGGACATGGAAACTTTTTATCCCAGATTTTAATAGGGTTCCTTTGGGAGAGGGGATGAAAGTAAAATTTCTTGGCGGCGCATAGCGCCGAAACTACTGAAGGCATTCAAATGAAATTTAGCATGATTTAAGTTCATATTACAAGAAAGGGCATAAAATACTTTTTATCCCGGAATTCAGAAGGGTTCCCTTATGAGAAAGGATGGAAGTGAAATTTTGCGCGTTGCAGGATGGCGCGCGGGGCAAGGGCGGTAGAGAGCGATAGCCCCCCACTGTGGGGGGCACTGGCAGTGGGGCCCCAGGCAGTGGGGCCCCTCTTGCAACCGGACCCTCCCAGTAGCCCCCCGAAGTGGGCCCCTACATTACCCCGCAGTGGTACCCCCTCATTAGCCCCCCACAGTGGGGGCACCGGCAGTGGCGCCCCGGAAGTGGGGGCCGCCGGTAGATGGCCCCCCGAAGTGGGCCCCCCACATTACCCCGCAGTGGTACCCCCTCATTAGCCCCCCACAGTGGGGGCACCGGTAGTTGGGCGTCGGCAGTGGGGCTCTCGGCAGTGGGCCCCCCACATTTCCTCGCAGTGGGACCCCCAGTAGCCCCCCGTAATGGCCCCCGCAGTAGTGTAAAATTTCTTGGCTGCGCATAGCGCTGAAACTACTGAATGTATTCAAATGAAACTTAGCATGATTTGAGTTCATACTACGAGGAAGGACATAAATTACGAGTCCATACCCCAAAGCCAACAAAATGATTACAAAATTGTTATTAGTGCCGATAAACGACCTACTGGACAGCATCCGGTTTGTACAAAGCTCTCGCTACCAATGATGTTGCCGTCGTCCTGGTAGATCAGCACTGTGACAGGCGGGACATTGTGCTGCGTACCCGGGATGACCGCTTGCAATGCATTGGCGAACGCATTTGATGCTCTTCAGTCTCTACTCGCTTATATACCTACCTACTGTCGTGGCGAAGACGGATACAACTTTCATCTTCGATTCGGTCTCTCGGTTCGGTTCACTAAAAATGTTTACCGCCCAACGAAGTGGGCACGGGTCAGCTAGTATCCAATAAATGTTTATTCTTCACATTAGCACGAACACCAAAGTACGCACAAATAGAACGTTTATGGAACGTGTTACAGAACTCTGGAGAGACATCAAAGACGGCACATACAATTCTCAATAAGATTATAATATCCTCGTAAAACCGAGAAGGCAAGAGACCGGTAGGAAATCTTCTCTATTGTCCCTCGAGTCATTTCGTCTCGTCTGTCCACAATGTCTGTCCGTCAACCACCTGTTTCTCAAGTCATTTCTTTGGACAGACCGACTGTCAAACTTCCCTCGCACTGTCGTGTGGGTGCGTTCATTTTTAATGTACGCCACAGATATAAGATAAAACGAACAAACTTCACAATAAATACATGGATTACATGGAATGGCTTTAATTTAACTGATATATGTACTCTTATTATCAGATACAGCCTGTAAACTGATTTAAAAGTTTATGGAAAAGTGTTTGGTGACGTTAGCTTCCTAGTTTGTTTGGTTTATGTTCTTTAAATAACGGATAGCGAGTGTTTGTTTCCGCTACAAAAAATAATGAAAATATAATGATGTCTTGTTGTAAACTCGTCCCGTCACTATGTCCTGTGTATGTATGTGTTATAGTATAGTGTAGTGTATGTAAGCTATGATTTGCTGAACTGCGTTAGGTGTAATGATCGTGGGAGCCGCTCGATCGCGTGCGAATACGTCCATCCAGCGATGGAGGAGCCCACAGATTATACACCTCTGTGGAGGAGCCATTGTTGACGGTTCGGAATGTCGATCGATACGATGCGTAGCGACCAAACGAAACGTTACAGACACTACCTATGTGCATATTTACATTATCATTACACAATCTTACTGGCATGGAGATAAATAGCGAGGCATTTGATTGGATGAATGCATCACACGTGGGTAACTGTCTCTGATTGTTCCGCCGAAAAACGGGTCATAGAGTCACGCCTGTTTTCCGTAATGTGGTTTTACATGACAGAGTGTGGGTTACGTTTATTAATCTGTGGTGTGGGTAACAACATTGATAGGGTATTGTATATTAATATAACAATACCTACAATAGATTTCCCAAAACATTGTTTGCTTTTCTGGCTTAGAGCAAAGGATCAATAACTATTTCCGATTAAAGATTCCGTGACCGTGCAACAGTTTATTTTATCTATGAAATTAATAACCGTACCGTTTCGATATTTCCAAAGACACGGTTCGGTTGCTAATTGCCGACAAAGATCCCTATCGAAACGTTATTTGATAATGCAATTAAAAACAAGCACATCATTAGAGCCGCGCACGGCATCCACACCGGCCGCGGCCGCGGCATGCGGCTTTCCATGCAGACGAGCTTTTGTTTACATCCCGCCCAAAGTCTACCCTAGTATTTACATTATGTATATCGTATTTTTTAGGGAACCGTACGATATTTCTATGAGTGAAATGTTCTGCTTAGCTTTATGTAAATATTTACATGTATCTAAATGGCAGTAAGTATAAATATTTAATTTAGATAGGCAAAATAAACATGTATTAGACACGTGAGTGGTATATACAGTTCAGTTCAGTCATTTATTCAAAAACAATTTACATTGTGTATGAATTTAGGTACAATTATATAATTTTAACATTGACTAAAGAATACAAAACAAACAAAATAATAATTAATAGCATGCAATTGTAATAAAGATAATCCAATTCATATTTATTTCTAACATAATATTACTTTCGTTTGATAAACTCGTCAATTGTAATATAAAAACACCCCTTCAGCAAAAGTTTTCTTAACTTATTCTTGAAAATATTTGGATTGTCAATTGCTTTAATTTCAGTAGGAAGGACATTAAATAATTTGACTGCCTGATACCTACTGGCATGCTTTGCTACTTTAAGCCTCGGATAAACCTCGAGGTCTAGGTCTTTTCTTCGTGTCATGAATCTTTTGCTCTGCTGTTTCATATTTGAGAGAGTTTCGTACAATGTCCATCAGGACAACTAATATGTATAAGCTGGGCAGGGTGAGAATTTCTAGCTTATTGATAGCTTATTGATATATAAATACTCTTTGCATGATTCCCAAGGAGGGATGCGCACATTAGTGCGAATAGCTCGTTTCTGTATGACGAAAGCGCGATTTATATTATACAAGTAGCTATTACCCCAAAAACGTATACTGTATCTCAGTGCCTACTAGTGGTTTTTTTTACTTCTTCCACTAGTGGAGAAAAAATTTAAATGAAATGAAAATCAATAACACCTTATTTCTTATTTGATAATAATAACCTAGTATATTTATAGCTGTTTATAGTATAAAATTTGACTTGTCTTAGTGCTTATTTTCTAAGCCTAAAGAAATAAAGTGATTGAAATCTGAAATCTTGAAAATGGTTAAGAAACATTAAAACAGCAAAATGTTTCATAGCCGACACAACACCTGATGACCGCAGTGTTGTTACGTGTGTTACGATCCAGTGATCCCAGCTGCAAAAGTCCCGTTCAACTCTCGCCCACTTTGTTTTTGCGCTCGGCACAAAGATCGCTGACAGAAGCAGGGCTAATGACAAATTAACCGTTTAAACTCGTGAAAAGGCCCAGAGCACTGAAAAAACGTCTCAATAAAAAGCTACGGCCTTTTGTATTTTGTTTTACTGAGCGTTTATTTTGGGTCCAGCCGCGCCGGCTACAGCCACTGTACCTCATGGGGCGTTTGTTTATACCGGTCGATCTTTTTAGGCGTATGGCTCTTCAAACTATATGTAAGTACATTGCATAAACGCAACACACTACACCTTTACTTTGCTGTATGAGGTACCCACACGACTCTTTTTAAGTTTTTCTCAAATAAAAACAGTTTGACTTTGTACAAGAACTTGTAAAGTTTATGGAATGAATATGGTAGAGTATGTACACAGCTATACCCAGTATGGGGGAGGCCTATGTCCAGAAGTGGACGTGTATGGGTTGATATTATGATGATGTACACTACGATCATTATCAGTAGAAAGCGCACGTTATATGTACATATGTGTTATATTGACTCTTAGAGATCACTACAATTATATAAATAACAGAGGCTTCCGTCTACTTGGACGTATTACCCGAATAACAAAAGGTTTCAAGAAACTTAACAGCGTCTTACACCTATACCAGAGTCTTATCCGACCGATCTTAGAATACAGCAGCGTTATTTGATCACGATATTATCACAAACATGATGTTAAAATTGATAGAATACAAAAGAAATGCCTAAGGCTACCTACTGGCTTTCCGACACAACATGGGGCATACGCACAAGAACTATACAAATAAATTAAAAGATTTTAAAATAACCTCCCTTAATAATAGCAGAAAACGCATAGATCTCATAAACCTTCATAAAATGTTACATTCTTCCATAGACTGTTCTAGTCTTTTATTCTCTTTTGTGATAAACACACATCCGAGAACGTTGAGGATTTACAATAATAACATATTTACGTATTACAAACATATTTAACAAATCACAAACTTTACTTTACTCCCCACTAAAACCGTTTTGTGGTGTTTACAAACTTTACTTTACTCCCCACTAAAACCGTTTTGTGGTGTTTACAATTTTCTGATACATTTTAAATTATAAGACGATAAGTAGACACAATTCGGGTGACAATATGACAAAAGAAGTCTATTTCACTAGTTCCTAAAATTATCCACTTTATGAGTCAGGGCGTAGCAGAGTTTTTGTTTGATCGTAGTTAAGGCTCTAGGTATTTAGTGACCTTCTGTTTGCAACTATATTTATGCAGGGGATAGATGTTAAGAAACCTATTCAATTTGTTATAGAGAAATGTGTTTAATACCCGTTTTCAAGTGTTGGTCAGCATGAGCGTACAGTTTAGATTTAGAAGGTGAGAAAAACAAAATTCTTTATTAATTTATAATATAACCCTTTACCCCATTTTTGGAATATTTTGAAAAATCCTAAAACATGTGTGCGCATTAGCATTGCCATACATCGAGGCAATGCAGCCAGCGTCTTGGGGACGCTTCCGACTGGTATTGATATGGACCATTTGAGCTATCTGTAGATTGTTTGCAACAGTCTGCAGTTAGCTCAATTATTTCAATGGTAAATACTAGTTTAATTTCTTTATATTATTTGATTGTTATTTTCTTTGTCAAACATGTGTTCCATAGTTTTATATTTATAGTATTCTCTGTAAGTTTCCAGTAAATCGGGCCACAGACTAAGAAGTTACAAATAAAATCTCAATAACTTCAATCACTATTTTATCCTTTAATAGGCATTTTTTGAAAATTTCCTGTAACACGTGATGTAATTTATTGTTTATTTGATATATTCATAAATTTTCAGGTCAGGCGTTATACATTAAAAAGTTTTAATTCGGGGCCAAACTACGAATCTCAAACTTTGATAACCCGTTATACCCCATTTTGTGGAATATTTTGAAAAATCTTGAAACATATCTTTCATAGTTTTAAATTTTTAGTGGTCTCTGTAAGTTTTAAGCAAATCGAGCCACTGTTTAAATAGTAACAAAAAGACGAAAAAAACTTCAACCGCTTTAGACCCCTAAAGCGGTGAACCCCTTGGTTGAAGTTTTTTTTTAGAATTTCCAAAAATCCCTTTAAAGGTACCTGCACCAAATTTCAGATTTCTAGGTTCGGTGGTTTGGGGTGGGCGTTGTCCTTTAGAAAATCGCTTGTTCTTTTATACATTAAAAAATAATATATAGTAACAAACTAAAATCCGACTACATAAAAGTCTTAAACAAGCGTTCATCTATTGTCCTTATCATTTTATTTTGATACTTAGGTAGTCGGAGGCCTTTATTCCTACTTGTAGGTACCCTAGGTATATGGGGTGGGTGCCTCCAACTACCTAAGTATCAAAAGAAAATGATAAAGACATTATGTAAACGCTTGTTTAAGACTTTTATGTAGTCGGGTTTTACGGCCTTATGCATAATAAATCGCTATCGTAGGTTTAGTATTTACTTACTTAAACTGTTCGCTAAGATAAGCCAATGATTGCTTACATCGCGAACCACTAAAGGCTCACTAGTGCTTTGTTAACAAAAAACATTATTCATAATAGTTTTCTAACGTTTGCGGCTAGTTAGCAGCTCGCTAACTTTAGCAAACCCAGACCCCTACTTTACGTGTTCTAGAGTGTGAAAACATGGCCGAAATCAATCAGCTGTTTGTTATTATTTCCATTCCAATTTACCGCCAAGTTATTCCACTCCAAATAGTAAACAATTCAACTTCTTTTTTAATGATGCCACTTGCTTTTCATTCGCTAGGATTCTGTAAGTGTCAGTATGAAGTGTCATAAACTTCAAAATAATATCATCGGTTCTGCCAAAGAGGTAGTATGTATAAGTAGGCTGCTTGATCTTAGGCGTAGATGGAGGATTTATGCTTACTACTATGCTCAGTCTACGATCTTAGGGCCCGTTTAGACACGTGGGAGTAGCGCGAATTCAAATCGCGCGGTTTGTATCCCGGCTTGACTAACCGCGCGGTTACGTCTGAACGATTACAAAAATACTAGTATAAATAAGAACCGCGCGGTTCCGCCTCGGGTACCAAGCTCCGAGGGGTGCCATGCTGGCACGTCTTGGGGTGCCCTGGCACCCCAAACCCGAAGGGGTGACAACGGAAGCTCACAAGCACAGCCAGATCATAAAAAGTGGGTAGAAATCCGCCCCATTTACTAACCCACGCTACGCCGCCGCCACTGGCTCCAAACCGAACCAGCACACCGTTCGAGAAATCACGTCGTGGTAACTTGAAACGAATGCTTGTGGCATGATTAGATTCCATAGCTGAACCATACAAAATCATTTACAATAGGTAAAATACAGAGTTAATCAATCTATCTTTCTTTGAGGAACTAACTAAAATACGACGGCAATATCTCACTGTAGCTACCAAGTTAGTATTATTATAATATTCTCTGCTACTACAGTGCAAACTATGCATAAATAAAGTGATATACAGTCGATAAGCGTTTTGGTCCGAAGAAATCCGCAGAGTTATGGTCCGCTAAAGGTCCGCATAGGTATAAAAAAGTCCAAAACAGACCCAAAAGATCCGCACCGGCAACGCTGCTAGTTAGTTTTGACAGACGAATATCGCGAGGCGCTTACATTTTCAATATTATCGCGTATCATATCGCGGATCGCAAGATTTCTAGATAATATCACGATACTGCCATACGGCTTATTATACTATCAATATTATCGTGACACGCCGATACTATTGAACGTGTAATATACCAATGAGGTTTGCCTGTCTATGGTTTGCATTTGGAGCATAGACTTCCTATATTTCTTTGGTCTATGCTAACCTATTTTAGTAGTTAGTAAGCGACAGTTTAGCAGACTATTATAAATAGAAAAAGATCAATCGTTGGCTTACCTTAGCGAACATTTTAACTAACTCACTGCTAAACCTGTGATAGTGATTCAGACACAGTGATTCAGTCGGACAGACAGACAGCGGAGGCTTAGTAATAGAGTACCGTTTCACCGGTCGGGTTAGAAACCCGAAAAATAATGCATAAAATATAAAAAAATAAATTAATGGTCCTACTAATATTATAAAGGTGAAAGTTTGTGTCGTTGTGCTGTGTCGTTGTGAAAATGTTTGTCCGAAGACAACGCCAAAACTAGTGAATAGATCGGGTGGCATTTCGCACATGTAAAGATCGTGGCGCTCGCGAAGCCGCGGGCAGAAGTTACTGAAAATTTGTAAATGCAGTAATATTTAATATTTTAGTAGGTAAATTTATATTCAGTTATATTCAAGGGTAAAAAACAACACAACAAAACATACAAGTGTTTGAATTCGGCAATATTAACGGTCGCTAAGCTCGCTCTAGCTCACGTAAAGAAGGGATCTGGGTTTGCTAACCAGCTGCTAACTCGCTGCAAACGATTGCATTATGAGTTTTTTGATAACAATGCTCTAATCAGCCTCTAGTGGGCCGCTAAATCATTATGCATAAGGCCGTTAGTTTTTAACTATATTTTATACACCATTTTGCTAATAGTTTGAGAATAGTTAATTAACCTCACAAAAGTTTCAGAAACGGTTTCGGAAAGTACAAGCAAAGACCTTTGCAACGATACCATACACGAGCATATTCAATAACATTGAGATTTTCGACCCTAACTTAGACCCCCACTATCTCGTTTACCCCCACCGTCGGTGACTCCCATTTTATCTGACGTCATATGTGATAACCATTGGGCTATTAAGATAAATCATACAACACCTCATTTGTTGAAATCGGAACAGTAGTTTCAGCGCTACGTGGGAGGGAACAAAAATCGGCTACATACATACTCACATAGGGTGTCAAACTCATAACCCTCGTCCTTCGGTAGTCGGATAAAAATGACCTTTGACCCTTTAGAATACGAATTTCCAAAAATCCGTTCTTAGTGAGAGCCTATGCGTTAAGATAAATCTCCATGCAAAACTTTAGCATCGTAGCTCTTCTAGTTCCTGAGATTTCGTGATATGTCGGAGTCGCCTAACTTAGACTCCACAACTTTAGGGTGTGAATTTCAAAAAACCCTGACATACGTGTCTGTTTATATTGCGTCGTCTTCCTACGCTACAAATTTGACGGGCCCTAAGTTATTATAAAAATGACTTGACCCCATTTTAACAATATTAGAATATGAATTTCAAAAAATCCGTTCTTAACGTTTGCCTTGCCTACGTCATAAACAAAACCTATTTTTTTATATAATAAATATATTTTTTTTAAATCAAATATTTAATAATAACTTAAAATCTTTAGTTAAAGTTAATTTACTAATAAATTTACAAAACATCAGCCTCGTAGCTCTTGTTGTTCCTGAATTTCGTGATATGTCAGTGAGGCGCCTCACTTTGACTCCACACCATTGACCTTTAGGGCGTGAATTTCAAAAAACCCTGAAATACGTGTCTGTTTATTTTATTTCCTCTTTCTACGCTACAAATTTTGACGGGCCAACAGTAACGGTTCCGAAGTAATGATAAAAATGACCTTTGACCCCCTTAGAATACGAATTTCCAAAAATCCGTTCTTAGTGGGTGCCTGTCTACGTCCTAAAAGGAACCTCCATGCAAAATTTCAGCTTTGTAGCTCTTGTAGTTTCAGAGATTTCATGATGAGGTAGCTCGGAACACCCAGTTTACTCTTTTATAAATATAGATTTAACGATATAACATACATTTACATTTTCTATTACATAATATTTTTATTATATTTTGGGGAAATTGTTTTGGCTATGTTTGCAACACTTTTCTAATCTTGTTATGTTTACATCTAGGTCTACAATCTCAATCAAAATCAATCTTTATACCAAATCAATTTAATGTATAAAGATTATAAACTGTTTTGTAAACTTATTATCTACAATAAATTAAAATAAAATAACAATATATATATACGGTAACCCGCCGTAGTAGATGTAGGTGCGGATGGACCGCGCGGCGGGGCGTGAGGCGGCGCGGTGGCTACAAATCAACGGCCGTCGGATGTAATCATCGTTTGGTTACTGCGAAGCCGTTTGATCTCGGATTCCTTTGTTTAACTCTTAATCCGGATTTCAACCAGAGAGTGCACTCCTCTCCTCTTGGGAATAACATTTAGAACGATCTTTGTTTGAAAACGTTTGTTTAAAACTACAACGTTAGGTACTTTGAATTAACCTGCACAGAGAGCTTTCACTCGCATTTGCAGTTCACCGTTTATTTATAGAGTGAAAGACCCCTTATGTATGTAACAAAAATAATAATTAAATAAAAACGTCAAGTGCGAGTTGGACTCGCGCACCGAGGATTTCGTAATTATAAGTCCTTGTTTCTTGCCAAATTTCATCATTCTAGGTCAACGGAATGAACTCGTAATCGTAGGTACCCTATAGGTTTTGGTCGCTTTCAAAAACCAAAAATATTTTTTTTGTGAATAGACTTCGTATTTACGGTTTCGAAAACCGTAAATACATATGTACTACAAATTCATAGTATTCGGATTTATGCCATTAGATGTGCTTTATGACCTTGATTCTTGCCAAATTTAAAGATTCTAGGTCAACGGGAATTACCCTATAATACAGGTTTTGTGTAAATTTGATCCCCATACAAATTTCAAAAAAATTGGGCTTAAACGTCTGTAACTTTTGATTGCGTTGACTTAAAAGTTTGATTTATATCACCTTTCTACATACATATCTAGTAGAATAAGCACGATTTGTCTATTGGCCAAGCAAACGTCATCAAAAAACACCGAAGACTAGCCCGATGTTGACCGAGTAGTTAGCTAAATGTTCTCCTCGCTCGGCCTGGCTAGGGGCAAGCCCGGAAATTGTCCTCTGGCCAGCGCATTAGTGGACATTAGGGCACGCACACACCCGCGCACCGAGACACGTGACGTGACGTGCGATGGACACCGCGTGTGACGCTCCACACCACGCCGCGCATAATACGACACACCTTAACCTACCAATGACTACACAATACTGTGACACGTAGAACGAATCATGATGTATGGAGGTAGATGTAGGTAGGTAGGTTTTATAAAAGAGCAAGAGCAAGGAACGACATTCGCCTCGCCTCGGTGCGGTGCAGGTGGCCGGCTCAGATACAGAACAAACTTTTGCATGATCTGCAGGTGTTTGTGCCTGGACTGGGTGTGCTAATACCTACTGGAGTCCATCGGGGTAAGATCGGATAATTCGAATAACTCCCTAATCCAGGGTGTTTTTTTTTATTTTTTGTCGTCGACGTCATTTCTCGGAAACTGTTCATTGGAGGATATTTTTTAAGCTTGTGGATTGGGACGGATATTGCATCAATATCAACGGCGATTACATCACTCACCTTCGGTTTGCCGACGATAAAGTTATTATGGCAGAATCACTGGAAGATCTTAGCAGGATGCTCAGCGACCAAAACACCGTTTCCCGCCAAGTGGGTCTTAAAATGAACATGGGTAAGACAAATATCATGTCTAATGCCCATGTCGCACCCTTACCGGTCTATCGAAGTTGTTGATCAATATTTCTACCTAGGCCAAATGGTCCAAGTAAGTAAATCCAACTTCGATAAAGAGGTCAGCCGACGAATCCAAATCGGATGGGCAGCGTTCGGGAAACTTCGCAATATCTTCTCGTCACAGACACCGCAGTTAACGAATGTGTGCTATCAGTGATGATTTACGGATCCGAGAGGTGGTCGCTCACTATAGGCCTTGTGCATAGGCTCAAAGTTACCCAGCGAGCTATGGAGAGAGCTATGCTCGGAGTTTCTCTACGCGATAGGGTCCGGAATACGGAAATTCGTAGAAGAACCAAAGTTACCGACATAGCTCTCAGAATCAGCAGGCTGAAGTGGCGATGGGCAGGCCATATAGCTCGTAGAACCGATAACCGTTGGGGAGTTCTCGAGTGGCGACCGCGATGCAATGCGAAACGGAGTGTGGGAGGACCTCCCACTCGATGGACCGATGACATCGTAGCGGTCGCAGGGAGTCGTTGGATGGAGGCGGCTCAGGACCGCTATTCGTGGCGTCGTTTGGGGGAGGCCTATGTTCAGCAGTGGACGTGTACGGGCTGATGATGATAAAATAGACAGGTTCTCAAACTTTTCAGGAACATAAATGTATTTAAAATTAGTAAGTGGCCCTGGTCTTGTATGCAATGCGGTTAACATTATGTAAATAATTTCATTGAATACTTGACTTGAATACTTAAAAATGTGATTGTTCATTGATCGGTAACTGGACACATTAAATGTGCAAATTTTAGATTTGAATTTAAAAAATGTTTTACTTTGTTGTTGATTTTTAAGTCTACTAATTAAGTATTCCATCGTAAACATTTGTAGGTACTCACAAATTAATATTAATTATTATTGACAGACACAGAATATATATTTATTTGAATTTCATAGTTTACGGTAGATACCCACGCTTGTCGACAAAACAGATATTCTGAACATGTAAGGTATAATATTATAATTACTCTAAGTATGTAAGACAAGTCTCATTATATTTAAGTTATGTACCTTTTTATTGTATTTTTATTATAATTATCTGTTTTTTGAAAGTATTCGAATAAGTAAATTATGCTAAAATACTGTCCTACTTACAAACTTTAACTTGAATACTACATAAAAGTTGTCCAAAGAGTAGTATCTAATGTAAAAATGTATGTAAAAGCTTTTTAATGCGTCGATCAAAACTAGAAAGTTAGGTAAGTAAACGAAACAGATAGATTAGTTTGTTTTTATTTACAATGATCGGAGCTAGGGTAGGAAGAACTTCCCAAACTTTGGTTAGCATAACGATTTGTTAACCAACAAAAATAATGAAAAATAGGTTGGGTGGTATTTGTGTTTTTCTTGATAATTTTATACAGTTAAGATCAGAGCCACAGAAGCGGTTTTAGAAGGTAGTCCGATGTTACCTCATCCAGGTCCGATCTTTACCTTGTTTTTCAAAATTTTACTATAATTTTGGTCATCATTCGCTCTGTCATCTTTACATTTAAAGAATTGTCAACCACTCTTGATTTATAGACAAATCTTTTACTCAAAACATTATTTATTTTTTAAGCTGTCCAGCATTTTGAACGCAGAGAAAAAAAATATAACCCCCTAATGGTTTTCTAAATAAGCATCCGTTCTTACCCCGATGCACTCTACTAGTATTCGAGTCTGCTGTTATTTTAAGAAGAAGAATGCAAAGTGCTCGACCAAGAATCTCCGATGGTTGCTTGACAGTGGTTATTGGTATATACTTGTACATACAAGCAGCTGGTCACAAGTGGCCGCATAATTTCTAGTTAATCGCAGCTTAACGTTGTTAGAGCACTAGAGATGAGTCTCGCGAGAAACCGGCTCCGAGCACGAATCTTGCGCATACCGGCGGCGGCGGCGGCGCGGCGGCAGCGCGTGTGAACACGGTGGCATGAGTCGCGCACAACGACGCAGCGTGTCGCCGACGCGCGACGTGGCGGAGCGCGTCAGGGCGCGGCGGGGCACGAGCGGACCGGCCGAGGGAGGGACCCGGTCGCCAATCTCGTCTGAGTACATAATTACGGGAACAAGTCGAAAATAATTGGTGTCCGCGAGTGAAGACGCCGCTGATGCTTGTTCCATCAGCCCAGCCGTCACAGATTGATACGATGTTACTAGTACACTACATAGCGATTTGCGTTGTCGTGGGAGTCGTGGTAATGCTTTTAATATTTATACAACTGAATCTCTAGAATGATCTGCGCACATTTTATATTTATTTTTTATTTATCTTTATGTTTATAGCTAAATCAGTGTCGCTCAAAATCTTACATTACAATAGCGAAAGTTTACAAACTGTTTTTGTTTTATAATGTACAAAAAGTGATATTGGCGTATCAATTATGGGAAAATATCCGCAGCCTCATCGTTGAAAAGTGCTATTTTTTAAATGATCATTCATTTATTTCCATTACAATATGTCCTATTTTATATAGTAGGGGAAGTACGTACAAAATGACATATACGGGTAAAACGGCATACCTGCTGTATTTAAAATTTGGCGGGTTTTCTCTTCATAGTGGCAATTACAGAACACGCCTGATTTGTCTATTAGTGAGCTGTCAAAATACTGTCATTGTCAGCGCAACCATTTTCACTCAATCGTCATAAACAAGTTTTCGGTCGTTGTGAGTTTTTTATCGCTGCGAAGAGTTTTTAAAGTTTTGGTAAGTGATTCGGTTTGAAACTTTAAGGTAACGTATTTTTTGCATTCCTTGACATTTTACCCAAGTTATTGTGTTTAATTTTAATGATTAACTTTACTTTTGCATTAATTTTTAGGCTTTTAGGTATTTAAAGACCTGTACGGACAAAATGGCATAGATATACTATGGACAAAATGGCATGGCATATTCGATTCCGACAGGAAGATTTATCAGTGGCCAAGGCAAACGAAAGCCAAAAACTAAAAAATCTTACACAATTTTGACATCGACTCCAAATATGCAAGAGATCAAGAATAGGGCTGTTACAAAAAATCTCACTCTCTGTAACAAGAGAAAGAAACAGGTCACAAAGAACCTGTTTCAATCGGACAGTGAAGAAGAACCTTTCGTGACCCATCAAGACGAAAATGATGATTGCGCTTGCGTTTACTGCAATAACTTGTTTTCGCGCTCAAGACCCGGAGAAGGTTGGCTACGGTGCATAAATTGTTCTCTTTGGGCTCACGCTGAATGTGCGGATTTGCCCAAAAGAACCAAAAAGTTTATTTGCGCTATATGTGTTTAATAAATCACAAATAAATATTATTTTAGGTGTATGTATGCCATTTTACCCATTAAGTCTATGCCATTTTGTCCATACTATATGGACAAAATGGTTTTTCATTGATCTCTGTTCAAGGCTAATTATTTTCATATGTTATGTTTTTATTGTTGATTTAGCATGTATATTCTATTAAAAAATAATTACAGTTTGTGATTGTAAAATTGTATGGTTATAGTAATAAAAATAAAAAAGTTATTAAAGAAATACAAAACAGTATGTCATTTTGTACGTACTTCCCCTACTACCTGACTAGACAAACGTTGTCCTCTCATTCAAGTCAAACAACTGACAGTTATTCCAAACGTGCTTAGCAAAGAGTTTAATAACGCTGGGGTTAAGGTTACAATAAAAAAGATTTTAATAAAGATCGTTAACTTTTCTAAAATTTTCCAAGTTTCTGCGCAATTTCCTTAATTGTTTAAATGTAAGAAAGGTTCTAGTACATTAATTTAAAAAAAATCATTTATAAAAACATGAATGATATCGGTGAAGCCGTTTTTAAGTTAAAGCCGGATCAAGAGAAATAGGGGTTCATTTTTATATACATATTTATAGACTTTAGGGCAGCGCCCGCGATTTATCGGGATAAAAAATATGCCTATATGTTATTCCAGGTCCCAAACTATATCCATACCAAATTTCAGCCTAATAGGTTCAGTAATTTTTGCGTGAAAGAGTAACAAATATCCATACATCCATCCATACAAACTTTGACATTTATAATATGAGTAGGATAGGATAGGATGATATGTCACCGAGTGGAAATTCAGACTATTATCATCCCATTCGTCCACCACTGGTGGGACGAAGCTGGTGGGACGAACCGGACATATCGACTAATACTCCACACCATTGATCTTTAGGGTGTGCATTTCAAAAAACCCTGAAACACGTGTCTGTTTATTTTAAGTCATCTTTCTACGCTACAAATTTCTGAAATTATTATAAAAATGACCTTTGACCCCATTAGAATACGAATGTCCAAAAATCCGTTCTAATCGAGTCTAAAAGAAACCTCCATGAAAAATTTCAGCTTCGCAGCTGTTTTAGTTTCAGAGATCTCTTCATGAGTCACCCAGTTTACTCTTCTAAAATACGATGGCGGCGATTTAATATAGCGTACGTAGGTAAAGAAAACAACAAACACTTATATTTACACTAGCTGACCCGCCCGCGGCTACGCCCGCATGGACTAACAAGAATAGGTATCCCACCATGCATTGCTTTGTTATAACTATCTCAAAGGGATTAGGCAGCGTTGTCGATGAAAGGCGACTTGACTTTTTCCGACACTGACGACAATTATTGTTTAGGTACCATAAATCAGTTATAAGGAATAATAAAACCTCCGACTTTCACTACGTAGGTATACGTAACATAGAGGTGTTTTACCTCTAGATCCTAACTCTAATCATGAAGTCTTTAGAACGAAAACGCTGTCTATGGATAACATTTTCGATGAAAGCGGCTTGACTTTTTCCGACCCTTCCTACAATTATCGTTAAATTTCAACCAATTAGACAAAACCTTGACGAATTATATGTATACCTAAACCTTCCTGATGAATCACACTATCGATTGGTGAACCGCATGAGAATCCGTTCAGTAGTTTTTGAGTTTATCGCGAACAGACAGACGGACAGATAGACAGACGCGGCGGAGGACTTTGTTTTATAATATGTAGGTAGTGGTATAGAATACCTAACAAAATATTTAAGAAAAATAAATATAAAAACATATGTTTAGGCCTCTGTAGACGTGAAATATGGACCATAATAAACATAGGGGGATAGAGAGAGGATTGCGGCGGCGGCATTTGAAATGTGGTCCAGATCGAAAGGAAAAGGGTGACGAGGAAGGGGAAGACCAAGAATTAACTACGTACTTATACCTATATGTATGAGTAACCTAAAGAAAACTTAAAGCTCAAATATAATGTACCTAATCCTCATATATTTTTTTCGTTTTGAATAACTGTATTATGTAGTGGAATCAGGTGAAAAAGGATATTTATATAGGAATCTATCCGCTCCTATCAAAACGAGATAAAAGAACAGATCTAGGTACCTACCTAGGATCTAATAGATAAAACAATCACCGCAGCAAATGTTGTTAAATCTGAAATACTTAGGTAGATACACGCATTTTTTACAAGAACCGACTTAAACAAGCGCGCTCTGAGGTCGAAGGTTGAAACAAAATCGTTAAGAAGCTGTTCTCATCTTTCGAATCCGGATTGTTTTGAGCGGATATGGTAATGCGCTCTGCACCACTTTTAGGTCAAATTACGCATAATTCGATGAGAGACCAGAATACCTACGGGGTGAGGTGGAAACTGCGAGTGCGAGCTTGTTTCAGTTTCAATCTCATATCCGATTAGATTCCACTTGTCGAATAGGTACCTACATAGGTAGGTATCTCATGCCAACATTTTTATAGAATTGGTTTATTGAAATAACATTCGACGAAACATTTACCTTACTTGGTATTGGCAGATACCTACCTACTCAATTTTAGTGATTTTATTTTTCAGATATTGCCAGATAAGGATCCTCAGGCAATCGATGTTTTTGAAACGACGAGACGGTCCAACGATTGATATAAAAATTACTACAACAATTGATAACCTAGGTACTATTTACCTCATCCCTGGGTACCTACTAAAATGTAAATTTCTGAGGTTGTTTAAATAATACGAGTAGGTTGGTAGGTACCTACCTACTTATCATAATAATACCTAAGTACCAAGCATTATGTTAGGTACTTCTTTTGCTATGAAGAATAAGGATTATAAGTAGGGAACAATAGGTAGGTATCTCATCCATGGATGTAGGTAGGTATGTAATGTACCTATGTAGAAGATGAGGAATAGAAGCAAACCTCATGATTCGTCCATGATTTAGGCCACGATCCTTGTTATTCACACTTTGCACAGTTTACGGGCGATTTGGAGGCTCCTACAGAATCGGCAGCACATTTTGACGAAAACAATAAACACTAAAAATGATAAAGAACAAATTGAAGTCGGGGGTCGAACGAGTGGGTTGTGACGCAGTTTTGGGAAGTTATGGCAGGATAGCACGGCGGCGCCGAGCGCTACCTGCTACGAGCAATAGATCGCGTCCCGTCCCGTCCCGTCACGTCGCGAGGTGAGAGCGCACCTATCGTTCAGTGACCGCGCGCGGCGCCTTCGTTCGCGACTACACACACAATCCACTGGCGAGCGCCCCGCGCGCCCTCCGCAGACGATGTGCCCTCGCTCCCCTCCCCGCTCCCGCCCGCCCCTCGCGCTGCGCGCGCCGCCCCCTCGCCCTCCACCAGATATCGAGTTATCCGCGCGTGCCCCGCTCCGCTAGATATCGCGCTTAACCCCGTCACTTATTCCAACTGATACGCGAAAGCTCGAGTGCACTCCCTGAAGATGCTTCCTTTCTTTTATTGAAAGGGCGAGATAATACTCCATTCCAACAATTCTCGATAGGTCGTGTACCTATGAGACGCTTTATCCGCTGTGCGGTTCCCCGAGAGTCGAAACTTTAAATCGGATGAATCGGATGTTTGCGATCTTGTAAAGTAATGGTAATCGACAATAGACATCCCTGAAGCGATTATAATTGGAGCATGCGTGGTAGGGTAGCGGGCACAGGGGGTTGGTGACACCGCTGGACCCCCCCCCCCCACCCCCGCCCCCGCGGCGCGACGCTGCGACGTGATCTTGACACCGCGTGCAGCGCAGGATGCTCCACATTTTCAAAACACACTTATACCATTTCACTCGCAGCCTCTGAATTGGCGTCTGCTGCAAATTCGCATTCTAATAATAAATGTTCTAAATGCTCTCAAACAGGTCCTTTGAATCTTGAGCGTGTCAAGTATTACTTAGGATATGGTGACATGAAATATACAATATATCGATTAAAGCTCCGATTCGTCGAGACGTATGATATAAATGTACAACATGAACATTGCTCCTGCTAGTGAATGAGCAAACGCATCTCGATTTATGATTTCTGTTCGCATTCAAGCACATTCAAGAGCTCGCGTCTACTATTCGGTTTTATTTCCAAATCTCAGAGCATTTGCGACATGCTTAGTAAGCTCAACTTTCGTTGTAGCGCTTTTAAATGTTGTAGGAATCGCGGCCAGCTCTTCCCGGGATGCTGATGTAAAAGTCGAGTTATAGTACAAAAGCTATATTGTATAAAACTACGACTAATTATGCTATTTATGAGTGCGGTTTGTATGATTGCTGCTGATGCACTGACCTCCGTAGGCGCCCGGTCCGCGCTCGCGGCACGAGTAACCTACTTAGGTCAAACTGCTGATGCTGCTAATTTCCCAACGTGATCGATGTATCGAACAAATGTAAATATTGTAGATACGATGACATGCGCCGTGAGACTATTACGTAGATTTGCGCTTCACACAGAGACATGTGAAATAGTTCCTTTAATCTGGTTCCAGCAACCAAGTGCAAAGCATCGGGCTGTTCCTCCTAAAACACAAAACATACAAACAACACTAGACGTTTAAACGTTAGGACAAACTGTTTGCAGGCAGGTGCAAGTCATTATTTCCAGTTGCGCAATAGTGCAGGCTATGAATGGTTTCGAAGTAGCGTGAATACGTAGGTATATTTCCAATTTCAAGAGATAAGAAGATATGTACAAAAGACAAAGCAGAAGTAAAACCAGTCCGAGGGACGAATAATCAAGTATGTTGTCCTTCAGGGTAGCATGTTAGGACCATTATTATTCTTAGTCTACATTAACGATAGTCACCAAACTTCCCATGGTCCTTTTCGCAGATGACAGCACTGCCATAGTCAAATGTACATCTCTTCATACTTATGAAACCGACATCAATGAAATTTTACTTATAATAATAGACTGGCTAGACAACAACAATTTAACCTAAATTAAACAAAACAAAAATTATGGATTTTTCACGACTTCCGCCTATACCTTAAAACTCAGTATGAAAATGAAATAGTAGAATTAACCAATAATACAAAATTTTTAGGTCCTGTATTCGACAGGCAATTGAACTAGAATATACAAGCTGATGAAGTATCCAAGGCGCTCAGCAAATATGGATAATATTACAAACTGCGGAAAATTGTTGGTATGAATGCACTTAAAACCCTTTATCAAAGCTACGTTTCTTATAAATCGGCATCATATTTTGGGGACACTGCATGGACAGAGAAAAAACCTTTAAATATGTATGGCCTGAGGTCGACAGTTGTAAACCCTGCTTTATAATCATTAAATCTTACCGTTCCGGCACTGTACATTTTTGAGATAGCTGTTTTTGTAAAAACAATATTAATCTATTTAAAAAGCCAAGCCACTCACGCAGTAGACGAGCGCTAAAACAGCTCTACCTACCTACTTAGTGAAACATTCTATGGAATGGCGCACAAAATTATCAATAAATTGCCGAACAATCTTAAATTGCAACGCACTGCAACTGTTTAAGAATTAACTGAACAATTAATTTATTGATATCAAAATGTTATTATAATATATGAAATAAAATAAAATAAAAATGATTTTTTATTTGATAAGGACATAACAAATTATTGATTAGTAATAAGTATCAACATTTTATTTTATTTACTTTATATATAATTTTATTGACAGTATATTTGATTTGTAATTAATTAGAAAACCTAATCCTGTGTTACTTTTATATTCTATTAATTTATCTTCTATTAGTTTAAATACCAAGCCAAGAGGTCGATATCTCTTTCAGCATACTTTCGCCCTACAGGTCCATGCCAATAACATCTCTTACTACAACCCTATGGTCAGAATGTGTCGTCAATACAATGATCTTTTAATTAATAATAGTGACAATATTGACATTTTTAAGAATAGAATATTTAAATATATAAAAGATATCGAAACCACTCTCATTCAGGAGAGTGGTTATAATTTTAATTCATTATTATAGTGCTACATGCTCAAATCAAATCAAATAATTTATTGTTTTACTCATTGATTGTTGTAATTTAATTTTAATGCATGCTTTAAACTTATTTAATATTAATATCTAATATTTGTATACACAGAACTCCTCCTTAGGGATACAATCTAGCTAGATCTTAATATTGTGTTTTTCTATTTTATTATACTTTGATTGCGTTCCGTTTTGTGTGCTAAATAAATAAATAAATAAGTCGTCGTCGGCTCTCCCGCTCGACGACACACCTACTCCGGCGCTTACAAGTGAAAGTAGGAGAGATCCACAGACAGTCGTCGCTTGAAGAAAACTTTATCCTCGCCTCTAATTAATTAGAAATCTTTAAAATTTTCAAGATTAATACAAGTTAGGTAATAACATTATCTATTCTAAATTTAGTTAAAACATTTAAAAGCAGGTAGGTAGGTATTATTACATTCAGCCATACATACATACAAGTAGCACAACAGTTTAGAATCTAAGCGAGGTTCTGCAGGCAGTGGGGGCGCGCCGACTAGAGGCGGCGGCGCGCCGGCGGTAAAGGGTTGTGTTTGTGTTTTCTTTATAAACAAACGGAAGGTGCTGTTAACGACCCCACGAATAAATAGGAAATTCGATATTCCATTACGCATACAAATGCTACCCTACCAACCACCACAGACTGATACCCTAGACTGTACGAAAGTTCCGACGTGCTTGTTTCAGAGGGATTTCTAATCGAATGGTTTAGAACGATCGTAGATTGATGACGTTCATTCATGTCGGCTAATGAAATACCTAGTATTATTATTATTTTATTTGCATAATATAAGGTAAACAATCAGATGGTTTTGGAAAAGAGTATCACTGTACTTGACTTTTAGTCTTGCAAAGGTTTAGTAGTTTATATACATTGTGTAGGAGTAGCAAAATTATATTATATTAATAGATTTGTATATAATTCAAAGTTTGCTATAATTATATTCAAAGACAAAATAATATACATACATCGAACGCATGCATAAAACCGTCAAAAGATCTTTGTCAAAGAATATTAGATTGAATTAATAAGTACATGTCAAAAATAAAATTATATAAATTTACAAATAATCACTTGCACTATTTGGGAGTTGTTTGATACAATTGGGAGTCATTGGTTGCAAGCTTCCGTGATATAATACTGGCACTTTATTGGATCCCGTAACTTTCCGTATAGCAAAATGTCTTCGGTTGGGTGCAGTGCAAGGTATGGCGCGTCTCATCAATGCCAGAGCGGTACTGTTGTCAAGTAGCTTGGTCATCACGGATTATCGTGTACTAGGGCTGCCGGTCGGATATCTCGCCATGCCAGCTTTAACGACATCATCCGGCGGGCCTTTGTCACCGCCAACGTACCAGCTATTATCGAACCGAATGGTATGTTGCGTGACGATGGTAAGAGGCCCGACGGCATGCCATTAGTCCCTTGGGAGCTGAGGCTATGTGATGTGTCGACACCCTTGCACCTTCCCATCTTTCGAGGACATCCGTGAGGGCTGGTTCGACGGCAGATTCGGCCGAGGTTCTCAAGAGGCGCAAATATGCAGGTCTCGACAGCGCCTACGTATTTGCTCCCCTTGGAGTCGAGACCCTAGGTCCGTGGGGTACCGAGGATCTCCGGGTTTTTAAAAAATAAAGTTAAAAACTAAAACCCGACTACATAAAAGTTTTAAACAAGCGTTCACCTATTGTCCTTATGATTTTCTTTTGATACTTGCTGCCTTTGTTACTAATTGTACCGTAGTTATATGGGGTGGGTGTCCTAAGTATCAAAAGAAAATGATAAGGACAATAGTTGAACGCTTGTTTAAAACTTTTATGTAATCGGGTTTTAGTTTTGAACCTCATTTTTTATACCTTTTTGTTAATAGCTTGAGAATCGTTAATCTCACAAAAGAAACGGTTTTGGAAAGTACAAACAAAGCAAACAAAGACCTTTGCAACGATACCACACAAGAGCATATTTACTAACATTGAAATTTTCGACCCTTTCTTCGACCCCCGCTATCTCCCATTTTTATCTGACATCACATAGCCTATAACCATTGGGCTATTAAGACAAATCATATGACACCTCATTTGTTGAAATCGGACCAGTAGTTTCAGCGCTACGAGGGAACATAAAAATCGGCTACATACATACATAGGGTGTCAAAATCATAACCCTATCGTAGTCGGGTAAAAAACTATCTGAGCGCCTGGTCGACGCTACACGTGACCCGAGGAGAACTGGTGAGTATCTTGGCACAGCGCATTAGAATTGCCATACAGCGGGGCAATGCACCCAGCGTCTTGAGGACGCTTCCGACTGGTATTGATTTGATGTGGACCAGTTGAGCTATCTGTAGATTGTTTACAACAGTCTGCAGTTAGCTCAATTGTTTCAATTGTACATACTAGTTTGATTTGTTTATATTATTTGATTTTTATTTTCTTTTTCTATAAAGGTTTTAGAAAAAAAATGAACTATAAAAACAGTTTTCACAATTATTATTAATAATTACTATGTTTCTCATTTCCATGACCACGGGCCATATAGTGACCCGGTCCTTTGGGAGGCACGCGTCGAGCCGAAGCCAACAGCACCGAGGCCCTTTATGAGAATTAACGTAAAGGCGAGAGCTACACATAGCGGGTATTATCCTTGGTTGCACAATATGATACAACCGAAGATGATATCCGCCAGGTGTAGAGACTATTGCAAAGGAAAATGAAAACAACAAAAAAGCCATGTTATTGTGGTGAATGGATGGACTGGGTAATTGGCTTGCTGCCTAGTGAAGGTCATCACCTTACACTCTGCAACATTGAACGCGATCCTATTCAATATACTCCAATTTTCCACAGAGTCAATGTCTCGCTGAAGATCCGCACAGTCCGTGTCAGAAGTAATAGATTTATAGATTTTTAAGTCGTCGGCAAACATCAAGCATTTCGTCGAGTTTAGTACCATGGGAAGATCATTAATCATCGCCAGGAAGAGAGTCGGTCCCAGCGTGCTGCTTTGACTGACACCAGATCTTGTATAAAATTCCTGAGACCTAAAGTTTTTCAGCTGTACATACTGCCTACGGTCAGATAGATAGTTAGCAAAAAACGTCAGTAATCTGGGAGAAGCCCCTAAAGCTGACAGCTTTTTAAAAAGAATGTCGTTATCCACAGTATCAAACGCTCGTCTAAAGTCAAGGTATATGGAGTCAACCTGTCTTCCAGCGTCCATCTGATTCGCAATGAAGTCAATGAACGTTGTATGGTTCGTAGTGGTGGATCTCGCTTTACGAAAACCATGTTGTGCCTCGTCATAAACACACTCTAACTGCCGGGTTATATGCGAATTTAAGATCGATTCGAATACCTTAGCAAAAACTGATAAGACAGCTATTGGCCGAAAATCACTGACCTCAGAGGATTTGCTAGTTTTCGAAACAGGCGTGACTCTCGATAACTTCCAACAGGCAGGATAGTGACTCTTGTGCAGGGATAGATTGAACAGGTGGTGCAGAGGCTCTACGAAGGCGAATAAGCAGTCTTTGACCACAAAGGGGGGGATAGAGTCAGGGCCAGCCGCAGAAGATTGTTTTAAGCGACGAACGGCGCGGCGTACATCTGTTTCTGAGATCGACTCTACCTGTACCACCTATTGATTATTAATAATAATTATTAGTGTAACTGTAGGTTGCATTTGTTAACAAAACCGCTCTGACAAGTCAAGAATGTGGTCATTTCCACGAATTAGCACGTTGTGATTTTGTTTTTAATCGACGAAAAACAAAAGACTTACCCCCGAATACTCAAACGCAACTCAGATTTAAGTACGTCTCAAGTGGCGAATTTTTGACTGATTTTCATTAAAAACTGTCAAAAAATGGCGACTTGAGACGCGCTTAAAGCTGAGTTGCGTTTGAGTATTCGGGCGTAAGAGTTTCATGTTTGGCTTTATGTATATAATTTTTATGTATGTATATCGATTTCTTGTAAAATTCTGTCACTACTGTATGTATGAAAAATGATTGCGAGGTGGTACATATTCATACCATAAAAGTTTTATTCCCGAGGGATATCAATAACACCTTATTTCTTATTTGATGATTAACTATGTTTATAGTATAAATTTGGGTATCATTTAAGCGATCAGCAGATTAAACAGGTTTGGGTCCTCCCCCAAACGACGAATAGCTGTCCTGAGCCGCCTCCATCCAACGACTCCCTGTGACCGCTACGATGTCGTCAGTCCATCGAGTGGGAGGTCTTCCCACACTCGGATTCGCATTGCATCGCGGTCGCCACTCGACACAACCTTTACTCCCCAGCGGTTATCGGTTGTACGAGCTATATGGCCTGCCCATCGCCACTTCAGCCTGCTAATTCTGAGAGCTATGTTGGTAACTTTGGTTCTTCTATGGATTTCCGTAATCCGGACCCTATCGCGTAGAGAAACTCCGAACGGCTGGTTATACTATTCTGTTTTCTGTATAATCTGCCGGAGCGCATTTGGTCTACGGTACTAAAGCCTTTTCGGAACCCGGCTTGTTCGGGCGATTGGAAGTTGTGAAACCTTCGAGAGAGACGGTTGGTGATTACTCTCGAAAGCAACTTATAGATGTGGGTCAGCAGTGAAATGGGCCTATAGGCCCATATGATGGAACTATAGGCCCATCTCAAGGGTGCTTCTTATGGAACAGTACCACCACACTACTGTTACACGCCTCAGGCGTTTGTCCCTAGAGAATGACGGAGTTGAACAGCCTCTGAAGGACTTTAAGTACTGGTGATCCACCCACTTTCAGAAACTCTGTCGTTATTCCGTCATCCCCCGGTGCCTTGTTGTTTTTAAGCTGTTTGAGAGCCGTCCTTATCTCGTAAAGGCTGACGTCCGGAATATCTTCGGTAAAGTGTCGGGTTAAACGGGCTCTTGCATCGCCTGCCGTGCTAGTTGCAGGGCATTGCGATGAGGTGTAGAGCTTTCCATAAAACTTTTCAAGCTCTCTCATGATCTCAGGTTTGGAGGAAATGATGTTGCCGCTATCGGTCTTCAGCTTCGTTAACTGGCTCTGCCCAAGCGACAGATCTCTTCCGAACACTTTGGAGCCCTTGTTCCGCTCTATTGCGCTCACAATACAATTGGTATTGTATGAGCGCAAATCGTGTCGCATAGACTTCGAGATCTGTTTCTTGAGCGCAACGTATGTCTACATGTCTGCCGAAGACTGCAGCCTCATTTCACTCCTCTCTGCCATTAACTGCAGAGTGTGACCCGAGAGTTTCTGTTTTATTTCTGCGGGGGGTCCTAAAGAAGTTCGACCCAACCGCACGGACAGTTTCCACTAGCCCGTTATTTAGTTTGTCCACTGTTGCCCATTTCGCGAGGCATTCAAAGCGGTTCTGTAGCTCCAACTGAAAGCTCTCGGGATTTTGTATCTGGACAGGGTTTGGGCGTAGAGTCGACTTTATCAAACGATACCTTTCTAGCTTTACATTGATATTCAATGACGCTCTTACCATACGGTAATCGCTGCTGGTTTTAACTCTCTGATCTCAGAGACGTCATTGAATATGTGCCTGTGGCTAGTCATGATAAAGTCTATCTCATACTTATAGCCGCCGGGGAGCAGCTAGTCCATTTTATGGACGGCCGCTTCTCGAAAAAGGAGTTCATTGCAAAGATCCCCCTTCTTTTCCATGAAGTCGGCCAGTCGCTGACCTCTTTGGTTTCGCTGTCCAAATCCAAACTGGCCCACTTTCAGTTCGTTACCGCGACAATGTGACGCGTGTAATGTGACATTGTGCAGCCTATTAAATATTTTTGCAGCAATATATTAGTAAAGAAGCAGCAAATCGTGGTTTGATTTTATAAAATTTCACGCCAAGCGTGGTGATTATGGCAAATCGCCCCCTACATGGGAGACCATCCACTTGATGGACCGACGACATTGTAGCGGTCGCATGGAGTCGATGGATGGAGACGGCTCAGGACCGCTATTTGTGGCGTCGTACGGGGGAGGCCTATGTCCAGCAGTGGACGTGTATGGGCTGATGATGATGATGATGATGATGAATCTCCTATACCTACATGTGGCACTGAACTCCTCCTTAACAGCTGAATCTATTCACATTTATTGTGTGTTTCAATGGATCTCTGTCCTCCAGGTCCCCTCGCCCGAAATTCTGAATTATTCACCCCACGGGGGAGACCTGAAGGTCTAAAACTAAGTTACTTGGAAGTCAGACAGGGCCAAAAAAATTCTTCTCTCAATTTTAAAACTCAATATGATAAAATCCTGCTGATCAAAATTAAATAATTAGTTCTGCTGATCAAAACATGAATTTAGCTGATCAAACAGCTATTTATGTACTGATCAAAAATAATTAAGTTTCCGACCAAGTTCTGCTGATTGTTTATATTGTATAGGCGACCAATTATGGCCATTATGGCTTTCCAAATAGTTTTTTGCTGATATTTCCGGCTGACCAAATATTTATAAATAAATACCAATAAATTTACTCTCTATAAATTTGACTTGTCTCAGTGCTTATTTTGTAAGCCTAAAGAAATAAAGTTATTCATTCTGATTCTGATAAGTATTCGTCCGGAGAAACTTAAAAAACTGTAAATACAAACAATGGTTTTTTCAAAACAATTTTATTTTGTTTTATAATAACACCGATATAAAGCTTTTATCAACGAAAACAATTCACTAACGTCACAGAGAAGACCCATTCAATTAAATAAAAATATTTTTTGCTACTTTTCCCAGTTTTATCGTATTATTGAATCTCTATTAAAAAGGAAATGAAAAGTAGACGGTAGGTACATACTTACCAATCATTTTATAAAACGTTGAAATGTTCCTATCAGTTTGATCTGGGCTCGCGTTGTCTTTCATTTTGATAAAGATATTTTTAAAATCGATGCTTATTAGGTAGTGTGGGTACATGAAAATCATTTTGCTTTTACAGACAGATATTTTAAACGTTTTTACTTATTTTCTTATATTAATAATTATTTTTCTATTGTTACTTTTAGTTTCCTGAGTGTGTGATAACAAGCACGTATAAGGCCTTACATAAAGATGATTGAGGAGAGAGTACCTTAACCACATAAAAAACAATTCCAGCTGGATAAAGGTTTACGTAACATGTATATATGTAAAGACATAAGAGATGTGGAACGTCCAAGTGCACAAATAGGTACAGAGGCGGGACAGGACGAAGCATTTCTATTGAGGGCAATGACGACGCATAACGTCCACGAATGTTGTTTGTCACCGCGGAGCGGACCTCTAGCCCTATAGGTAGGTATCTTGTACCATTAGTAGGTAGTAGGTACCGTAGGAGTGGTATACTGTACTGTGTTTGGTTCAAAATTAAAGATCATTGCATATACACGGGAAATAGCTTTTTTAATTCGCGGATAAATAGCATGATAGACAGATAGGTAAAAAAACATTTACTACTAAAGTAATTACATTTTATTGGTAAAAACAATTAATTAAAATTCATGAATTAAGGTTTAAAGAACTTCATTTCTCATAAAGACAATTACGTCACTTACATGAGAACAAAATAATAGAATTAATAAAACATTCGTTCTTAAAAATATTTATAACAAAATAATATTCCTCACTTCACGCATTTTGTTTTATGTTTTAATTTGTGTCTAAGTTAATCGAAAATAATATAGGTATATATATATATATATATCTATTTCATTATATGTGGTTTAACTGTTTGATATGCTGAGTGATAGTTTCTTTTTAAATACGTGAAATGAGTTTACATTTTTAATATTAGAGGGTAGTTTGTTAAGGAGCTGTGCGCCTACGTAGGTAATTGTCTTGCCATAGTTGGTCCTTGCTTTTGGTAGCACAATATAACTTGCACGACGGGTGCTTCGTTTTGCTACTAAGACTTGTAGTTTGATAGTAACGGCTAAATTAGTATGGAGTTGATTCTTAAAATTCTGCGGACAAGAATGCATGTACAGTAATGATATAATTCTTTAATTTTCATAATGCCAGTTTCTTTGTAAATTTTGTTTGTAGGTGTAAGGTAATGATAATTAAATAGGAGTTTAATTATTTTATTTTGTATGATTTGGAGTACATCTAACTTGGTTTTTACAGCGCTGCCCCAGATTTCGACTAAGTAAAGAAGATATGGTTTAACCAGTGAGTTATATAAAGTATGACGTAACTGACGAGGGACACATCCAACGATGTTTCGCAGCGAACCAGGTAAAGATGATAATTTTGTTTTAATATGATTTATGTGGGCATTCCACGACAAAGATGAATCCATTCTTAGTCCAAGATATTTTTCATTATTTTTATGTTCTAACGGAGTATCATTTATATTAAGTGAGATGTGTGGTGGGATTATTTTATTTTTATATCTGAAAATAGTATAACATGTTTTTGAAATATTCATTGTTAGCAAGTTGTGTTGAAACCAAGAAGAAAGTGTATTCAAATCACTCTGTGCACCCAAAATTTGGTCTTGAAACGAGTCTCCAAAGAATAACAGACATGTGTCGTCTGCATATAAGGTAAGATGGCCGTTTAAACCAATTTGACAGATGTTATTTAGATAAATCAGAAAGAGTAGAGGTACTAATATGGATCCTTGAGGGACTCCACACGTTATAGGTAATTTTTCGCTACGGAAGCTACCAATCTGGACGGCCTGAGATCTATTCGAGAGATAAGACTGAAACATTTTGTAAGCTGTGCCTTTGATGCCAATCCATTTTAACTTTTTAAGTAGCAGTGTGTGACTGACGGTGTCAAAGGCCTTTTTCAAATCAATATATATACCAAGGACAATGTTTTTTCTGTCAATATTTGATTTAATTTTAGTAATCAAGTCTATTGTGGCTGTAAGGGTACTGCTTTTTGATCGGAATCCATACTGATGAATGTAAAGGAAGTTAATTGATGCAAGATAATTTTCCAGTCTATTGTGTAAAAATTTTCTAATACCTTTGATAATATGGGTAAAACTGAAATTGGTCGATAATTACCTGCTTCGGTTTTGGAACTTGATTTGTAGATTACTTTTGCAACTTTAAGTGTGTTTGGAAAAATACCATTGAGAAGAAGTTTATTGAAACAATTTGTTAGACTTTCTATGATATAGGGCTTGATACATTTGATGACGTATTTACACCATCTATACCAGTGCTAGAATTAGAATCAAGTTTGTTTATTATATTGTCTATTTCAACTAAAGTGCATGGGTTAAGAGTAGATAACTCGCTATCAGTTATAGAATGTGGTAGAGCTTTCTAATAATTATCATGGTAAGTTTTTGGTAAGTGTCTGGTCAGCAAGAACTGACCCGATATTTGAAAAATATTGGTTGAAGACCTTACAGATTTCGTTAGGGTTTGTAATTACCTTAGATTCTACGTTGAGTTTTGGGAGAGTGCAACTTTATTTTATTTTATTTATTTATTTATTTATTTATTTATTTATTTATTGAGCAACTAACACGATTTTAACTAAACAATTACATTAGTTACTTAAATATTAACATTAAATGAAAATTACTATACACATTAAACTTAATCAAATAAATTATAGTTGAATTAATAGGTGACAATACTGAATAAAACAAATAGAAGAAAATAAATTACACATGTCCAAATAAAATAAAAAGTTACTTAGTCAAAACATAGTACATTATTAGATAACATTATAATATAGTCAAAACTAGGTACACCCATTCATACATCACGTTCACAGAACCTTAAACACACCGACAGAATCTCACTCAGACTATCCGCAAACAGGTCGGTTTCAGGGCTATCGTTCAGGAGAGAGTTGAGTGCGGTGAGGATGCGTGGGATGGGTGATGCGGAGCGTGCCGCCGTGGACGACGCCGGTACGTCAAACAACCTGTGCTTTCGGCCCCTACAGTAGTTATCAGGAACGTAGAGGCGACACAACACATCACTTAGTTCGGGGGAGTCTATTTTACCTCGGAAGAGCTTGCACGCTATGGAAAGCTGATCGAAGGCGCGCCGCGTCTCCAGTGAGTTGTACCCCAGACAGCCCATCAGGAACTTAGTAGGGTACAAGAAGGGATAATAGCCATATCTGCGCTTATACAGGAACCGCAAAAATGCCTTTTGCACTTTTTCAAGCATTAAGGCATACTTGGCCTCATGCGGGTTCCAAACACAAGCGCTGGCTTCAAGCTTACTACGGACGAGCGCGCCAAAGATCAGGCATATCACATGGTCATTACGGAAGTCGCGGGCATTCCTGAGCACAAACCCCAGACGTCTGAAAGACTCTTTTGCGAGCGCAGTTATGTGAGCGTGGAAAGTTAACTTTCGGTCGAATGCGACACCCAGGTCCTTCATGGCATCTGACCTTGTAATCACCACACCGTTGATGTCATAATTGAAAAGGATTGGTTGTCGCACTCGCCCGAAAGTCATCACATAGCATTTACTGGCATTGAACTCCATTTTGTTGATGATACTCCACTCATGGATCGCATTAACATCACGCTGCAGCGCCCAGCAATCTGCATCTGACTTAATCTCACTAAAGAGCTTTAAGTCATCCGCATAGAGCAGGCTCTGCGCGTAAGATACACATGAGGGGAGGTCATTAATCATCAACAGAAACAATAGGGGGCCAAGTATTGACCCCTGACTAACCCCTGAGCGCGTGTGATAGGGCCGTGACTCATACAAGCCTAACCTTACAAACTGCTGGCGATCGCGGAGATAGTCTGCAATAAACCGGAGAAGGCCCGGGGCAAAGCCTATGGAAGCGAGTTTCGTCAGCAGAATGTCATTGTTGACCCTATCGAACGCCTTCCTAAAGTCAAAATACAGCACATCAACTTGACTGCGTCGATCCATACAGACAGAGATGTAGTCCACCAGGGTCAACAAGTTTGTGTTTACAGACTTTTTGCTTCTAAAGCCGTGCTGTTCTTGGCACAAGTACTTATTGACCTGTGCATAGATGTATCTGTGGAGTATGCTCTCATAGACTTTAGCTAGAGAAGATAAGACCGCGATTGGACGGTATTCTTCTACAACAGATTTATTGGAGCTCTTGGGTATGGGGATCACTTTTGAGAGCTTCCATTGTCGGGGATACACCCCTGACTTAAGACCCAGATTGAATATGTGGCAAAGAGGACCACACAAGATCTTCTTAGCATCCTTGACGATGATGGAAGGGATGATGTCAGGTCCCAAAGAACTCTTAGCCTTAAGTTTGTTAATCGCCCAGATAACATCTGATACAGTCACTTGCTCAAGATTGACATAATTGCTGTCCTTGACTGACGTAAGATTGGAATCAGTACTGGGGTCAAGTCGAGGAACGTCCGGCAGAAAAACGCTCGCGAAATAACTGGCAAAGGCTTCGGCCGCGCTTGCTCCGGCAAAGGTAAAGCCTTGATACGAGATATTAGGCTCAAATCCTCCTTTGGATCGCAAGCTGGAGACATGTTGCCAAAACCTCCGCGGGTTAATTCTGATGTTGTCCTCAAGTGATTTTGTGTACGTACTATATGCAGACGTTATCCGCTTTCTTAAATCCGCTCTAAGTCCCGCAAATTGCGTGTACACTTCCCGAGAATCAGAGCGTTTCCAAGCCGCGTGTAACTTCAGTTTGCGTTTTAAGTCGGTAATAATATCAGATGTAAACCACACAGGATACTGTCTGCATTTAGCACCACCACGACGTTTTTTAGGCGTGCACTGGTCGAACATCGCGTAGATGTTATCATAAAGACATTGACAGGCAGTATTGACATCCTGAGCCTGTAGGACTTCCGACCAAGAATTCTCAGATAGCAGTTGATACAACAGGTGATAGTTGCATTTCCTTAAATTCCAGTCTCTAGCCGTATCTATGTTGCTAGGCTCAATAAGATCGGATATTATTATTGGATAAATGATTGATGATGAGTTTCCACATCTTTTTTGGCTTAGTCTTACATTTGTTAAATTCATTCCTGTGGTAGTTTTCTTTAGTGTTTTTAATCAGTTTTGCAGTAATGTATTTTTGAGATTTGAATTCTGTTTGTAGTGCCTCATTGTCCGGATCTTCTTTTACTTTAGTCCATAAGTGGTTTCTTAGATTTATGTTAGTAATAATATTATTATTGATCCATTCCTTCTGCGGTGTATTAAGTATTTGAATTTTCTTTATCTTGCTTTGTTCAGTATGATGTTTAATTGTATCTTCTAGGGACTCGTAATCGTCGTTGAGCTCCACTTCTTGTATGTCGTTTTGAAGTTTTTTATAGTCGATGGCTTCATATTGTCTTCTTATTTTGGCAATTGGCTTGAATTTTTTCATTTCGCAGAATATCTGCTTATGATCGGACATCGATGAGTTTATGATTGCTATATGAAAATTAAAATCATTGTTTTGAATTTAATAATTAAACTAAATTCCGATCCAAAACAAAAATCCTAAATTATTAAATCATTAATAAAATTATTAAAAAAGACTTGAGAATACATTCAGAGTTGGCAGCGTACCCATTAAACATCGCTATATTTTTTATAACTTTCTGCCAACTCAGAATGTATTCACATGTCTTTTTTAATATCTCCGTTCCTATAAGAGCAATCATTATAAAATTTTGCAGAGCTCGTACGGTATGTATACTCTAAGAATGTATATAAATTTTGTTGCTATAGTATCACAGTGCCCAACAGTGAAAGTTTTTGTTTTAAATCGGTTCGGTAGTTTCGGAGCCTATTCAATGCCAACAAACAATAAAATCTTTCCTCTTTATAATATCAGTCAGTATAGACAAGTACACGTATCAGCCATACATTCAGATAATTGTCACCAAAATCCGTGGCTAACTTCATTAGTGTGGAGCGGATCTGCGTCCGCGTCCATTACGGCTGTTTCCATTATAATTCAGCAGAATGTATCGAGCCCGCTTCAGTACAATAACTGTGACTACTGTCGGTAGAACTGAAACCGCTGGGTCCTAGTGACGTGTGACAGTTCAACTGTTCCGCATTGGTAGATTGTGCTCCGTTACACGTCGTAGCGTCGAATCTATGTGCTCGATGCGTAGAGGATGTGCTACGTAATCAACGAGGAGGAAGCCGCTAAATTAAACCAAACGAGGGTCTGCGAACAGAGCCCGTAGCAGTGCTACGAGTGAGCTACGTAGCGTAGCTTCTGTCTACATCGTAGCTTCCTGTCTACGTCTTAGCATCCAGGCTCCGTAGCCGCCGCCGCACCGCATAAGCTCTGCGCTATTGCTCTGGCAGTGAACCATACATATGAACACGGACGGATGTATCTTCATAAAGTGGTTCCCCGCCGGTGGCCGCTGTCATCCAGCTGTAAGTTGAGCCTTAAGGTAGATAAGATACATAAAAAAAAAAATTATAAGATAAAAATGTTTTAATAAATCTCAATTTGCAATATGACTAACTCCTACCCGCGGCGTTGCACGCCAATTTCCAAGCATACAAATTTATTTCAATATATCCCACCACGCAAAGGAGTTTCTCTTATAGACTCACACTAGAACATTCGTTTTGCAACTATTATGGATACCTCCATTAGTGGTTCGGCTCTCTTTCGACTACCGCACGGTTACAGAGCTGGTCGCGCCATCGCTTGACTATCACTGGAGGCGGTCGGGCCCGGATGTTCAGGTCCATCTCTCAGGGCCAATAGGTATCTATGCCCGTGCGTACCGCAGAATATGGAGCAATCTCTATGGCTATGGTTCTAGAGATTGCGTATGTCTACTGACTTGTTTTGCAATTATGCGCGAGAGATGGAAACACCATCCTGCGCTTGTGGCAGGAAAGAAGGACACCCTAATGGTTGCCTAGCACAATAAACACGGTGAAACTTTTGTTACTGTTTCGTTCCAGATGTAGGTTATTTAATGAGAAAGGTTTCATACATACCTCTTTGCCAACCAACTTGTTATAGTAAAATCATTGCAGGCAAAAATAACCTAATAAATATTAAGATAGTTGAATAGGTACGTTCTATCGTAACCGTTCCGGCTAGAGTCGCGGCGGAATTTTAATTAATGAATCCTTTCAGTGACCCGCGGCCGAGGCAGAAGTCAAGCACTTTGTCTGCAGGAGCCGAAAAGTTCCATAATGTTCGAGATAAGAGGCGAGAGTTCACGCATTGCAGAGATTTACGACGCGCGCCGGTTCCTTCCAGTAAATAATACAACGCCCGCCGTGCCGCCGCCGCCGCCCCGCGCCGCACCGCTGTAAAACGGCGCGCCATATAACTTTTAGTTCCGTGCAGCCGCCGCCGCCGCGCCTGTAGGTACGGGCTAACGGGATGACCTCCTCACTAGACAATACTATCAACTACATTTTAGGTGCCTACGTAGAGATCAAGAGATTTAAAAATGATGTCTAATATTCAACAACAAATTGTTCATTCTCTTAGTATTTCGTACTTACAATATGAGTCAGAACTCATTTCAAATGGAGCTAATTTCGAATGAGGTTGCCAAATCTCCAGAAAGAGCAATCGGCGCTGGCACAATATGTATTTCCTATCCTCGTAAAGAGTTCGCCAACGTATGTTTGTACATATGTTTATTGTTATTAACAAACCCCAAGAATAGTAAGTAACCTGCAGTAGAACTAAAACTGGATGCATATTCTGCTTTTTATTGGACTGGAGTAATTGTTGAATGTTTAACTTGAAACACGCTACAAACATTAATAATACACTTACAAATCGATCTAGTTAGGTATTTTTGTCCAAATAATGATGTCGGTAAATAATTTTTGCAGTTGGCTGTGAGTCAGTTTTGATAAAAACCCCAGAAAAAGATATCTGCGCGTTATTTGTTTCAGCTTCGCCTCAGCACCTACCACGAAATAAAATCAGCAACACTTTCACTGCACTTTGAATTTGGCGGTGTGCATTATGGGCACTCAAAGAGAGGTTGTTTTCTGAAAGGGACACTTTATTCAAATACGCAGCTTTTGCTTATGTAAAGAGGGCAAATTTTTCAAGTTTTGGTGATTTGCTACAGCTGCTTTTTTATGGTTTATTTTTCATCTATTTCTAAGGTATTAGAAAAGGGACCACCAATTCGGAGAGTCCCTTTCGGAACTATGTATATCCCAAAGAGATATTTGCAGGATTTGCATTTCTATGCCGCGTAAACAGAATCGCCTTGTGCCGCGCCGCCGCACTATGGAAAATTTAGGTCAGCTTCGGATCAAAAATCTGTAACTTCATAAATTTTTATCATACCTTGATGAAATTTGGTACACATATGCAGTAATGTATAGAGATTCAAATAGTATATAAGTTTTAGTAATTTCTCATATATGTATATACATATGTAATAGAGCATAAAAAATTAAAAAACTGAAAAAAACACGGAAAAAATAACTAAATAATTTATTTAATGTGAAATACAAGGTTTTAATTACCAAAAAAGTTAAAACTAAGGCTAATTACAATAACGATAAAAAAAAATATTTTTTTCCTGAAGTATTTACATATGACTATGTCGAAAGTTACTGCCAGACCTGAAAATGAAAGCGCCTACCAGTACGGACTGTCCACCTTACATACCTGGATTCGCTGTATGGAAATGAATTTATACATTTCCTATAATCTGTCTTTTAAACCTTGGTCTGCTATAAGTGAAGAAAACAAAAGATTGAAGAAGGAAAAGAAAGAACTTGTTCAAAAATGTTTCAGGGATGAGTTAGGATTGATAGTAGATAAACCTCGGCAAGGTAATGGGAACACTAACAATGGAAATACCTCACGAAGATTTTTCTATAACAGCACATGCTCTGCGGAAATTACAGGTGTGAACGAAACATTGATTAAACGCCTTTACATTATTTTAAAAGTTCTTTCTTCAGGAACGATGATCGATTCTAAAAAAATTGGCAAATACGCAATGAAAACTGTAAGAACGTTAAAGTTTCGACAAATCATTCATAAGTCGCGGAGCGGCCCCACATACCGTGCACGTGGAACCAGAAGGAGTGTCTGTTAGTACCTGGGCCACTTTTCCATCTATCATTGTAAGAAAGAGTTCATGCTTCACTTGAACTCCAACAGTATCTTTATTTATCAATGATGGTTTCAAAGCCTTTATTTGCCTGGTGATTTCATCTACAACAGCCCTGGTTTTGTCTGGAGTTTCTTTACAAAACTCTATTGATGGGTTTACAAAAACGAACAGAAGAAGGTGCCGGATTTTTAAAAATAACGAAACCCGTCTGCTCATCAATTAATCTGATAGGGACAAGAAAAGTTATGAACAAATTGGCATCTGAAATCGTTTCCGACTCCTCTGGAAATATTTGCTTTTATTGGCTTTGGCCAGATGAACCATCACATCCCCGTTTACTGTACAGGATTAAAGTTTTATATTGCCTTTGGAAAACTGCATCGATTTCTAAAATTCTAGCCACAGTGTGGTTCAATAAATCTTAAATATTGTTTACTTTAGCATAAGTATTGGTGATCGTAATTGTAGAAGATGGTGGATAACAAGATTTTTTTATTTCTTGTATTTTGTCGTATGGTTGGAATATACAACAATTCAATTCAATTCAAATTCAAAATGTTTATTTAAAAAAAGGTCTTAATAGTAACAGTTAGTAAATTAAGACCTACTTAACTAGTCTTAGTTTTAACACCTCGCTCTAACTAAGTTCGAAACTTGTAATTTAGACGCGAGGGATCTACCTCTATACTTTATACAGTACATCTTTTTAGTTACTTTATACAGTACATCCTTTTGAACAAAACATGTAATACCATGTAAGTAAATGAGAAAAAACACAGTAGGTATAATAAACAATAAAAAAGGGGAAATAAAATTATAAACAGTAATTGTTTCGGTACCTGTAGGTCCGAAAAAGACTACAAGGCAAACTTATTTAAGAATAACTATTATTGTAAAAGTATATTAAAAGGTTCAGCCAGTATTAGTTGTGGGATATGAAATGTGTGTGTGTGTGTGTATGGGGGGTGTCTTCTCGTATTTATAATGTCACTTCGTGCGATGTTCATTTTTATTTCACTGTTGTCATCATATTCTCTGTTTTATAGTAATCTAGAGTTAGTAAATAGGTTTTAGTCTTAGCTTTCATTCAACAAAACTTAATTCTCTTAACGATATTTGTTTACGGATAGTATTATAAAGGAATGGAGCTAAGAAAGAGAAGCGTTTTTGAATTTTTAAGATGCTGTCTTAGAATTATTTGTTGAATGCACAGCTGTCTTACAGTAAGCAGCTTGCAATCTGCATATAGTTCGACCGTGGGGTACCTGTAAGTTTTTGAAAAAGCTACCTTGAGTACGGCCCTTTGTGCTCTCTCTAGTTGTAGTAGACGGGTTTTAGCTGCCCCGCCCCATGATGTAGCGCAATAACTTAGTAGAGATTGGCAGAGCGCGTAATAAATTGTAAGTATGTGAGACTTATTTGCCGCATGTTTAATATTTTTGAAAACCGCTATTAATCTTCCAATTCTTGATGTCAGTAGCTTAATATGAGGCTCGTAAGTCATCATTGCGTTAATCGTAACACCAAGATACTTAATATTAACACAAATTTCAAGGGAAGTGTAATCAGTGCAGTTTAGTGTAGATGTTCGCAAGCAATTCACACTGTGAGCTCTGAGTTGGTGAGAAGGAAATGTGGAATCGGGTTTTGTGGATGTTTTTAGATAGAACGTTATATAATTCGTTTTAACTGCATTAAGGGTGAGTATATTTTGGTAGAGCAGTTTAGCTATAAGGTTAAAACCTTCCTGAGCTTTTTTGTATACATTCTCCCAACTTGCGTCTTGGAACAACAGCACCGTGTCATCTGCAAATCCGATTAGTTTTCCAGAATCCAATTCATTAATATAGGTCAAAAATAACGTTGGTCCTAAAATGCTTCCCTGCGGAATTCCGTAAGTAACCAGCGTGTCTCTAGATACAATTTCGTTCATTTGTCAAGCTTCTCAAGTACATATATTGTGCTTTTATTAAATCCAAATCTAAAAAAGCACCCAATACTTCCGGATCGGAAAGCATTTTTATGTGGTTTGAGTCATTCCAAATACTTGAGATGTATATATTTTTTTGATTGTTTGCGTACCTTAATGATTCGACAAGATGTGCTTCTGTATTTTCACCCACAGTTCGTAGTCCCTGCACGTAGGCGTTATTGATGTGCTTGAAGCCATATTCTTTAAGTAGAAGAGTATTTTTCCTCTTCTTGCTAGATTCTGAGGAGTCTCCATAAACTACGCACGGTCTTCCTCGTTGGCCAGAAGTTGATGGTGTAGAATATTGATCGGAGTCCGGTAAATTCAACGAATACTCTGAGTCCAACCAAGTCCTATTCTTCCGTAAAAACTTTTCTTTAGTCCGGGATGCCATGGCCCAGCGCTTGTTAAACGTAGGAACAATGTGCCTTTGTATGTCACTTATTATAAAACAAAGGTTGTTTGCAGAAACATTAAATTTTTCCAATAAAATTTTGCTCACTGCTTCCAGGGTTCTGCGACCCTCTATGTAGGAAAGTATGAAATCTCGTTTAGTACAGCTGAATGAAGACATTTTAGAACTTCAATCTATAGAAATTACAGGAGTAGATGAGCTTTACTTTAATTTGAAGTAACACTTATTTGAAAGGCTGGAATATTTTTTACCTCCCTTTATATACTATTTTGCAATACTGAATGGGTACCTACATCATTGATAACACTTACATTCTCACGCAAAATGCACGAATAATAAAAAAGATACCCACAAAATGTCTATACTATTCATGCAAATCGTCTCTCTCTGTGGTAAACCACAAAAGATAACAAATTTCCTACTCCGAATTTTATCACTTTTTTTCTCATAACTTCTAAAGTGGCAAAAAGAAACAGCTAATTTTTTTTTATTATGTGTATGTTTAGTTAGACTATTAATTAACACAAAAAGTAGCGCATGGGGAGCCGTGGGCAATAGTGAAAATCTTCAACGCATTTTTTTTGTGAAAATTATGGTATGTCACCTTTTAAGCACTTACTCAAAAATAATAAAACAATATGAAAATTAAATGGCTGTTTCGTAAAATACATAAAACAACCTTTCTAAAAATGTAGTATACTGCATATCTCTGCTGAATATTTATTTCACAATATTGCATTGAAACATGTACATGCAAAGGCTTGAGTTTGGCACCGCATCTTCAACGTACTTCTGACTATCTGACTATGAAAAATTATATTATTTTAGGTATTAAGTGGCAAAACCCTATTAAATAACATAATTTGACTATTCGAGCATCTAATAAAATCATAATAGTAGATAAATTATGACATTTGTTAAAACCATTTTTGATATGCTCTTGTTCTACCATTTTCCATACTTATTAATTACACAATTTATGCTTTATGTTTTTTTTCAAAAACATAATAGTGTTTTAGATAACTAAAACACTATTACGTTTTTACGAGACCCAGGGCGGCATTAAACCCGGATGTTATCTATAAAAGCGCCAGACAATTGGACTATAAACATAAATGTTACTATCCAAAAATTATCAAGCAACTAGTATTTATGTAGTGACATTAAAATGCCGAGCTTATGATAACAGTAGCTACAGATGTACAGTACAGTACAGTACAGTGCAGTGCAGTGCAGTGCAGTGCAGTGCAGTACAGTACAGTACAGTAGAGTGTGGTGTGGTGGCACATTGTTATTAGAGGCGCGCGATAATGGCGGCCGTCGCCGCGTCGCGTCGCGCCGTCGCTGGAGGCTCCACAATTAAACAGGTAATATAAAATTAACGAAGCCCAATCGTAAATACGTATATACACATTTTACTGTCTATAAAAGTCACTAATTAATTAATTGGTCAATGATAAAGTGGTTTCTTTTATAGGATCACAATGCTATTATTTAGGGTTGTGTGTGTGTGTAAAATAACAGGAAAGAAAACGTAATTATTCCAATGATAGTCGAGCACCAAATCAATCAGCTGAAAGTAATAGATAATTCGTTTGTATATAGGAAGAAGCTTTACAGCAAGCACGTTTATAAACTTTCAGAGGTGCTATCCTCCAGGGTAAGTACCTACACTGTTAAAAAGACGTTAGACAGGGAATTCACTAAACTGTTTGTGCAAGGTAAAAAATGTAGACCAATCGACCTCGTCCCTGACCTACACAGTGAAAACTGTTTTTTGTCCTTTTCTTAGGGGAACCTATTCCAATAAATAGAGACCAATATCACCAAACATTCGTAGCCAATTTGTTCCAGATAGTTTACACGTAGATAATCTGCAATGAAGCCAACCCTAGCGTCGCGTCACTCGCTCGGTTGTCGTCACAGTTCCTCCACCACACACCGCTAACTACGTTATCCGCCATGTGGGTGGGTCACATGAACGGTCACCGTTTCTCTATCTTGATTAGTTTACGCACCCATACTGCCCTGTCCTCGGAGTTTGTTTATCAAGATCATAATGGAGGATCTCAAAGGGGGGAGAGGATGCCAAATTGAAACAGGCCAGTTTACAATAATAATAAAAGTGCTGGTGCCTTTACTTATAATGTTTTCTGTAAGTGAGCTGGAGAGCAGTGCTGATACTTCGTTATATTGCTAGTTTAGAAGTACTAAGTGACTAATTGGTGTGAATATGTGACACAATTCGTTTCACTAGACAGTTACTCAGAAGATGCGATTTTGTCAGTGCAGTTAGAACAGTAGGTACAGCAGTACACTATAAGTCACGGGCGACTGAGGCATCTTCTTTTCCCTAATTAGCCATTCAATTCCCGTAATCTTGTTTGCCGGGCAGGCCGGCAGGTGCGATAATAGCCAGCTATTTGCATGCCGCCATGTTGTCCCGGCTGTTCGACCCCCGGCCCCAGCCGGTGGAGCCCTGTTGTTTTGGCGTACTTATTGGATCCGCGATTACTTTGTATTGATCCTGCTTTCCATTATCTGTTATTGTACGTTTATTAGGGATATATGTTTACCTGTAAATTTGTTGTCGTGATTGTCCACTTCTTGTTTACTTCTGTATGATCAGATCAAGAATGTATTTGCATAATTTAAAATAATGATGTACTTAGTTAATAGGTAAGTAATGTTTAGATCACGGGTTTTTAACGAAGGTTCATCGCCTCTAGTGTAAGCCATTCCGCACTTAATTTGAGATCACAAATTAATCAACACTATCCCAACCCTGCACAAACAAAATGTCTAGTAATAACTGTAAATTGATAAAAATTATACCGACAATGATTAAATCATAAAGTCGTAAAATGGAACTGAATCTAATGTAAACGACTCGGTGCCGGTAACATTATTAAATGATCACCGGCGGCTCATCGTCCATAAACACATTACAGAACATGCTTTTTTACTCTTCCACCTTGCTATCGAAGCGAGTCGCGTTAAGCCGGGCATTTTTGCGAGCACGGTTCGATAATTATTGAAAGTATTCTCTGTAAGTTTCAAGCTAATCGGGCCACCTTCTTTTATATATTCAGATTATAATCTTAATATATAAAAGAACAAGCGTTCTTCTAAACGACAATGCCTAGCCCAACCTTTTACTACATATGTTTCCGTTAAGAAGGGATTTTTGGAAATTCCACCTCTAAGGTGGAGAAAAGGGAGGTTGAAGTTTTTTGGTGTTTTTGTAACTCTATAACCAGTGTGGCCCGACTAGCTTGAAACTTACAGAGAATACTAAAAATATAAAATTATTAAACACATGTTTCACGATTTTAAAAATATTTCACAAAATGAGGTAAAACGGGTTATTAAAGTTTGAGATTCGTAGTTATTATAAATTACGTGTAATATTATGAATGCGAAAGTGTGTTTGTTTGTCCTTCCTTCACGGCCGAACTAAGCAACCAATCGACCTGATTTTTTGCTTGAAAGGATAAAGATTAACATAGGCTTTTTGACTTAGAATGTTTTTCCTGGTAAAACATCAAATACCCTCCGGAGTTTTAAGGGAAAAAATACCTTTTTAACCCCTTATAAATGTGAAATTCGAATTCAACGCGGGTGAAACAGCTAGTGGGTAACATGAGCTCCTTCGCACTTGTCCGGACATTACGAAGATGCTAAGCTGCCGTGGACCGCTGACGCCCTCACCACCGGCGCCGGCCCCCTGCCTCCCGCCGCTGGCGCTCCGCCCGCGCGGTCTGATCGCATCGGCTGACGACGGACGGGCCCAGAGATTCCCTTAGTCGCAGATATTGGCAATATAGTCCTCTACGCGGCGCGGGTAGACTTCCACAGTATAATAAACTGCGGCGGCGATCGCAGAAAATTAAGGAAATGCACACTTTAATTTCTGAATAAAGACCGTGACTGCTAAATAAAGCGACGTTATTTATGAATAGGCCCCGTGTTTTTGAAAGGCGAGATGTAAACGACAGTTGTAAGAACAATTCTGTGTCAATTACAGGCTAAATCGGATTAGATGTAGTGTGGGAGTGTGATTTACGGGCGGAGTGGCTGTGGAGCGCAGGCAAACACAACACAACACAATGAATCTGAGAGACGCATTATGTTAATTGGCGAGCTTTATCCGCGCACATCGGGCCGCCGCCGCCGCCGGGCCCTTATTACATTTAGCCCTACACGCACGCTAGTGAGGCGGAGTGGCGGACCTTAACTACAATGTGTAAAGTACATTTCAGCTTGCTGAGCACGTTAGGACATCACGCGTTATTGACGCGGAACTATCAAGTAGGTACGCGGGTCCTTGTTTAATTAGAGATGTCGACACAATGCACCGCGCGATTATGTCTACGAGTCGGTCCCGCAAACTAAATCTCAATTAAATTTGACCCCGATCCAAGATGGCGGAGAAACGCCTTGTGCAATGCAAACCACAAACCGTTTCCCTAAAACTAGCGACGAATAAATTAAATTATTATTATTTCAGATCATAAAAATCCATACAATATTATTATAAACAAAATTTAAAAATATACACAGCATTATAAAAAGCATTAAACAAAATGTCACGATAAATTTAAAATCTGATAAAAACTATTACATAAGAAATTACATTTTATGAAATTTAAATAAAAATTTTGATCAGATGGAGCCCATCATTATCTGCATCGTGCTACAATCATCTTCAGGATACCGTTGCTGCTGCCTCTCGCACGCTGGCGGCGGCGTAGGGAAGGGACTTTCTTGCGTATAATCGCTTGAAAGCCATCCGTGCGCGGCTCCGCGAACACCTGATGCGCTGCAAAAGCGTGGCTGCCGCATCAGCATCCGAAAGATATTGTTGTATTGGAATCGCAGAGAGGTGGCAGCCCGCCCCGTGTGGTTCATTTATTTATTTATATGTTTATTGATCTAGTACAGAAATAGCTTTCAAATAACACTAGTCATACATGAATTACAATAAAATGGATACAATTCAAGGTGACATTAATAATAATAAGCAAAAAAAAATTCATGTCAAAAGATCACAACGTGTGCAGTGTCAGCTAGTGTTTATTGATATATGGCACTTGCTCACCACATCTGGATCTTCCCTTCGGCGATGATGATGGAAAAAAAATCATCCAGAGGCTGCTCGAGTAGAAGAACTGGCAGTAAGTCTTAAGTCTTAAACAGAGTGATTTTCTTTCGAGCAGCGTGCGAATTCTATACGTCTGTGTATATCGGTCTCACACTAAGGACTTGGAGACAACGTCCTTCTTCCAGCACCTAAGCGTTGGCACTGACAAAGCCCTGCAAAAGTTCCCTAATGCCCAGCTGGTGGTATTGGGGGACTTTAATGCTCACCACCAAGATTGGCTATACCCGTCCAAAGGCATCGATCATGCTGGCAGAGAAGCTCGGAACTTAGCGCTTACCTATAATCTATAAGAGGTAGATCAAAATAGCTTAGTGATAACAAAAGCAGATAAGGGTAATACTGTAGTTATCTTAGAAAGGGGTACTTATGTGCAGAAGGTTAATGAGGTTATACAGGGCAATGATTTTGAATTATTGAATTCCGACCCAACCAAAGTTTTCACACAGGAATTGAAAGAAATGACAAAAAACTCATGCTTTATTTCTCCAAACTCTCTTAAATATTTAATTCCTATGAATCCAAGAACACCAATGTTGTATGGTTTACCTAAAATACATAAAAATAATATTCCAATCCGGCCCGTTGTCTCTTACATAGGAGCACCAGCATATGGTTTATCAAAATATTTAAATTACGAATTAAAAAGTAGATCTAGATTCAATCCAAAGTATAGCTTAAAGAATAGTATGGATTTGGTCAACAAAGTTAAAGATGTTAGCCTGCCTCACAATGCAAAGTTATTATCGCTGGATGTAGAAAGTTTATTTACAAACGTACCTTATGAGGAGAGTTTGATAATATTGGAAGGACATCTTGAGCGACAACGAGTACTTCCGGCAAAAAAGGAGGAGTTAATATCTTTGACTAGAACTTGTATGCAACAAAATTACTTCCAATTTGGCAATCAATATTACAAACAGAAAGAAGGGTTAGCTATAGGTTCACCACTAAGTCCACTTATGGCAGACATTTTCATGGACAGTTTTGAGAATAAAAACATTATAGGGGAATCAAACATTTTATATTATTATCGTTATGTAGATGACATTATCATATGCTGGACTGGAAGTTTGCGTCAAATAGAACTGTTCGTTAACAAACTTAATGCAATTCATCCAAAAATAAAATTTAAACTTGAATTAGAAATTGGTGGTTCACTGAACTTTTTAGATTTGACAATAACTAGGTTAAACAATAGGCATGATTTTCAAATTTACAGAAAACCTACTTACACAGATATTACAATACCAAATTCATCTTGTCATCCATTCCAACATAAGCTATCAGCTTACCGTAGTTTTGTCCATAGAATGATGTCAGTCCCCTTATCTCAGGAGAACTTTAACAGAGAGCTATCTATTATTTACCACACGGCTGAAAGTAATGGATATAGTAGAAAGATGGTTGATGGTTTAATAAGAAGTAAACAACAAAACATTATCCGTTCCTTATTGTATCCCGTAGCTCCAGAAAGGATAGACAAATTTGTGGGCAGTTTAACTTATTTAGGTCCATTGAGTGACGGAGTTTCAAGAGTTTTGTCTAAACATAAAGTACACGCAGCGTTCAAAACAAACAATTTATTAAAACAGATTTGTAACGGTAAAGATAGGTTAGATAACAATAAAAAATCGGGTGTTTATAAGTTGGTATGTGACGAATGTAATGGTATTTATGTAGGTCAAACGGGTCGTAGTTTTCAGGTTAGGTATAAAGAACATTTAGCTGCTTATAGAAACAATTATCCAGAAAAATCTAACTTTGCAAAACATTTATTGGAATCTGGTCATTCTTTAAGTCAAAATCATTGTTTTTCTATTTTACATACTTGTGATAAGGGATTTAGGATGTCAGTCTTAGAAAATTTAGAAATTACAAAATATAGTAATAATACACTGTTGAATGAACTTAGTACAGGTTTGCCTCGGTCACCGTTATTACGAATCTTTTCAAACAATAGTACTGCCACACACACACTATGAACTTTGTGTGCGCACTGTTTGATCCGTGACTATATAAAGGGGGGTTTTGCGGGCATTGCTTCACTTGGCGCGCGGAGCTCGGAGAGGCAACATCACTGGCGGGACTCTGTCGGTGTTGCTGTGCTTACCAATCTCAATGTCAAGGTCGAGTATTGTGGTGTCCTGAAGATGTCTCGTGGAGAGACGAAACTAGTAGACAACTTACTTTGATGAATACTATCAGAGAAGGTTATACGCGGAATTGTTACTAAATATTTCTTCATTCTAATATTGTGCAATGGATTTCCGCAAAGTAACGCCTGAATCTATTATTTACCTATAATCTATCTCAGCTGGTGGGGGAAGCGACTAGGGTGCCCGACGTTAGTGGCCAAGCGGCTAATTGCCTAGACCTTTTGATGACGACGGACCCAGGCAGATACAATATGTTGGTTTCATCACCCCTAGGAAGCTCCGACCATTGTCTTGTTAAGTCCGTGTCATACCACTCCCCACCTCACTCTAGCTTCAGGGGCAGCCGTCGAGTGTGGAAATATGGGTCAGCAAATTGGGACGAAATGCGCCACTTTTTTGCATCTTATCCCTAGCGACCCGCATGTTTTTCTTCTAATGACTCTACATCTTGTGTTAATGCCATCGTTGAAGTGCTGCGTCAAGGTATGGAATATTTCATACCTTTTTCTGACAAGCCACTGTCAACTGGAGTAGATTCCTGGTTTGATGATGATTGTCGAAGCGCCGACGCGCTAAAACATGAAGCCTATCTTGCCTGGGTGTCTGCTCGCAAGTACAAGGCTCCAGATTTACATTCTAAGAAAAAATCATATAATAGGGCCGCCAAATCTTATAAGAAAGTGCTGAAGAGGGCAAGATTCGACCATATCAGCAAAATTGGGACCAAGCTAGCCTCACTACCACCTGTAAGCAAAGCTTTTTGGTCTCTTGCGAAGTCGGTTGAATCCAATTTCTGCCGCCCTTCTCTACCTCCGATGCTAAAACCCGACGGGTCGCTGGCCCACAGTGCTGAAGAGAAGGCGAACTTTTATTAAAGATTATTTATCGGGTATTTATCGCGTACCTTTTGTTATATTTTCCCCTACGTTTCCATCGCGTTACAGCGATCGTGGTCACGGGGCGACTGGATGTACTCGGAGCTACCGCCGAGAATTGATGGCAGTATCCACGACTACCCTCAATTCGTCTGCAGAATCAGGAATGTCCAAGTTTACATTACGACACACTACACTGACCGTGTCTGACAGTACAGGCGGATCACGACGCACACACTTATTTAGCACAGGATTCCACGAGGAAGAGAGACGAAAACCATCTTCACGATTAAAGTTCGGGTATTTTGTGATCTCAATCGCCCCTCGAACCATCCTTTTGTAGTAGTGGCGTCCACAGGATAGAACTATAGGGTCATGTAGCTCAATCCAGTGGTTACTTCCTGAGTCTAGCAAATGTTCCGCTATCGCCGACTTGTTCAGTTGCCTTTTGTAGTAGTGGCGTCCACAGGATAGAACTATAGGGTCATGTAGCTCAATCCAGTGGTTACTTCCTGAGTCTAGCAAATGTTCCGCTATCGCCGACTTGTTCAGTTGCCTATTTTTGATCGCTGCTATGTGCTCTTTCACCCGTTCGGCAATCGTTCTTTTAGTTTGCCCTATGTATGAGCGGCCACAGCTGCAGTCAACTTTGTAGACGCCTGGTTTTTGTAGAGGTATGACATCTTTTGGTGTTCTGAGTTGCTGAACAACTTTTGCGTGGGGGGTGAGAACTGACTTTATTGAAAACCTTTTCAGGATATTTTAAATTTTATCCGTCACCCCTTTCACATACGGTAAAAAGATGGGTTGTCTGCTTACCTCAGGCGTTCTTCGGCTTCTCCGCTTTATGTATCTAGCACTTTCATATCCGTTCTGTTTTAGAACCTTCTGAACATGGCTGAGTTCCTCCTCCAGATGTTCAGGGTCACACAGAGCATAGGCTCTGTTCGTGAGTGAGGAGACAACGGATTGTAAGTGGTGCGGATGATGATGTGATGCGGCGTTCAAGTACCTGTCGGTGTGAGTGGGTTTTCGATAGACACTGTGCGCTAAGGAACCATCTGGCCAAGAAAGGCTGAGGTCCTGTTTACCTCCAACTCGTGTGTGAACCGGATGTTTGGATGTATGGAGTTCAGCGTCAGCACCAACTGCTGTACTTCCTGTTCGCTTCCTTTCATAATGCAGAAAACATCATCGACATAACGCTTCCATAGCTTTACACCATGAGCGGTAAAATCCAGCTTACTCTCAAAATGTTCCATCCAGATGTTGGCCAGAACTGGAGCTACTGGGCTCCCCATGGCCACTCCATCAATCTGGAGGTAGTGCTGCCCACGGTATAAAAAGAAGTTTCCGTCCAAGCAGTGTTCAAGTAAAACAGCATATTGGTCTGGGAGTTCATTATCCTTAAGCTTTTCCTTCACTACATCAAGACAGTCCTGAAGCGGGACCTTGGTGAAAAGTGACTTCACGTCAAAAGTCACCATAAGGTCGCCTGGATGGACACTACAGGTCTTGATGATATCCACAAAATGACGCGAGTCCTTTACGTAAGATGACGTCTTTCCTATCAGGGGCTGTAACACCGAAGCGACATGTTTCGCCAGGTTATACGTAGGTGAGTCAATTTGACTCACAATGGGACGCAAGGGTATATCAGTTTTGTGCACCTTTGGTAGACCATATAGCTTCGGTGGCTGCACTATAGTAGGTTTGTGTAGACGGGCATACATATCCTCCGAAAAAAGGTCCTTAAGGTCTGCGATAAGTGATCGCTTCGTCACTCTTGCAGTGGGATTGTAAGTCACTGGCTTGTACACCTTATCATCACTCAACAAACCTCGCATTTTCTCGTCATAGTCATCCGTGTTCATCACCACAGTGGCATTGCCTTTATCGGCTTTGAGCACCAGTATATCGGTATTCTCTCGAAGCATTTTAAGCGCTGTCCACTCTTCTGGGATAGTATTAGACTTCGGTAGCTTTGACTTTCGGAGAACAATCGCAACATCTTGTCTCAGCGTTTCAGCGTCCCGAGATGGTATTTTATTCCGAATAATTGTCTCCTCTACGCTACTGACGATATCTTCGTATGGAATGCGTTTAGGTGTAGGTGCAAAGTTCAAACCTTTCGCCAGTACACTTTCAGTAGCTTCATCCAAAATAGTGTCCGATAGATTGATGACAGTATCTTTGCGGCATCTCTCGGACGGCTCTGCCATATACCAGCTCGAAGCCCTTGACTCGATTGAGCGACGCGCTGTTAGGCTCATAGGCGATATTTCGCTTGTGAAAAACAACTTGCACAGCCTTGAACACAGACGGCGCGTTGCCAGACTGTCGGTGTTCTACAAGTACCACTTTGGTGACTGTGCCCAGGATTTACATGACCTTATCCCGACCTCCCCCTTCTTCCACCGGACAAGATATGCCCTAGATTTAATATTTAAAACTCCTAACTACTTGTAGAGCCGCACCATTGAGCATAATAGACGGAACATGGACTGGTCGAACTCTATTACTCGACCACTCTTAAACACGAGGACTTCGCTCTTTTTAGAGTCTTTACCATGTTCAGACGTATATTGAATCGAGTTTGTTGGAAATATCTCAGTTCCAAGATCTAATAAATTGCTTAAAGTAATTTTTATTAAACTTTCAGTTTAATTAATTGTACAAACTTCATCAAGGCTGGTGGGATAATGTCTTCTCATTTTTTTGAACGACTTTCAAGTTAAAGATAATATTAAACTTAAACTAAGTTATTTAAATGCGGTGAAGTCTTTAAAAGTTATTTATTGTCATCGGGGAAGAGAGTCTCTAGAGTCGTAAAAATCAAAATATGAGTGAAATTTAGTGCGTTATAAATAGTCGGCCTGGCTAGATCGTACAGTACGGTAAGTACAGCAGTGGAACGTGCGAGTAAGAAAGAACGTCATCGCGTCAGGCGACGACACGCGGACGTTTATAAATGGTGTAGGTTTTTAAAATATTCTAGGAAGGACATGTGCTCCGTCCTCGCTGCTAAGGGCTGCAATAAAAACTCATGCTTTTATTAATAAGCCAGGTTAAGTCACGATGATTAGGTTACCTACTCTGTAATTAGGTACGTTATGACCAACATCGTCTATGGTCACAATCAGACCGCGAACTTCCAGGATCAATCTATCAATCCCGGTTTCTTAAATTAATATATATTAGAACAATAATTGTTTGTTACTGATGTTCAACTTGGGATAGAGAAGGGTTCAAAATGGAGACTTTGGTGCTTTGGTGCAGACGAGCGACCACGCGAGGTTGCGTAGGTACCTTATCTAATGATGACACAATTTCGTCTATTTTAGAATCGGAACGTGGGGAGCGGGCGCGGAGCGAATCACATTAGATTGGATAAATTGTCGCTGGCCTGTCCTTCGGGACCAGTCCCAGTCCGGGAGTGTCAAACACGGTCGTGTAGCGTGTTGCTACTGGTTCCATTATAATACATTTTATCCCAAGGCTCAGCGCAAATAACTTGCGATAACCCTATAATGTATAACCATTGACCCAGGAAACGTAGGTGTATGAACAGTTTGGATCAAAATCGATCTCGATGCATCGTCATTCTCGTACTAATGAAAGTATAGAGTCCAGTTTGTTCATTCCGCTGATCCCGAGACACGGAGCGACAGTTACAAACGCGAAACCAATCAATCGGCTCGCCGGCGCTGCGGCGGCCGATCTAATCGAACGCGGACAGATAATTACAATCGCAAGCAAACATTACACGCGGCATTTCACGTAAACCCTCTTACGGCGTGGTGCGTTCGATACACGATCTCTGCCGGACGAGGATTAACGCATACAATGCGCCTCTCGGGCGCCTACAGGAGAGGAGAGGGGGCTAGTGAATAGAGCACTTACACGGTCCACCGGGAGCTGAACGTGTGACCGACCGTCGTCGTCGCGTCGGTCGCGTAGGACCAAATCGAATCGGTCCGCTCGGCCGCGCCGCGCCGGCCGCACGCGCTCAATGCGACATTTCATTGGAAACCTTTGAAGGAAGGCCTCGGAAGATAGATATCCTAAATATGTACAAAGATACATATAGTAAAGCGAATCCGTAAACATCACGAGCGTTTAGAAAGGTCTCGCTGGAGGAGTTTATGACGTCGAATATTCTCGTACCTTGTAGGCACGAGATTTTATTCTCTAGCTTCTACATTTTTTGCATCTAATCATTATACTTAGACTGGTTTCAAAAGCTGAGCAAACCCAGTCTCGGAAACTTATATTGCAATTTTGAGGTAGCTCTGATGATGCAAGAACACGCTACCGTTATCGGAATCAGCCGATACGTACCCAAGTAGATAATTCATAAGGTTGACGACTGAATATAAATAATAATTCGATTATTATTTAAAGCTCGTTTATTGAATAGAATAGTTCGTTCCGGTGGTCGGGCTGTCGATAGTACAAGACCCCCCACATACCAGAAAAAAGTAAAGTTTTATAAAATTCCGACCATCAGCAGATAATGGAAAAAGTCATTGTTGCCCGCCGCCGCCGCGCGATGAACTTGTATTAGCTTTTTGTTAGAACTTGTTTTTGATGTTGGAACGTAATTTTTAATTAAAAGATAATAAATAGCTTTTCTTCGCAATAAATTTTTGGTTCGTTCTTCTTCAGCTATTTGATGTTTTAAAATTCTCTCTTATAACCCTCAGTTTTGTGGTACCTAACCTACATTACCTAGTCTACCTGAGTGTGTGCTGTGGAGTCCCCTGCTTCGCTCACTTAGCCCTAAACCCACTTGTAAGGCTTCAGAAGGTCCACCACACGCCGCGCCGCCGCCGCGCCGTGGTGCCCGCGCCTGCCCCGGTTACAGTCACAGGTGCAAGACGCGTGCGCTTCCGCTTCCGACGACGCGACGACCAATTTGACGGAATCAATATATATATAATAAGACGCATTACTTATAGCAAAACTATACGAACTCTGTCTGTCTAGTGCGTTTTCAATAACTATATTGGTAATCTAGTTTTTGTAAAAAACGTTTGATATAAAACGATACCTCGCCATTGTGTGAAAAGGATAAGCAATATAAGCATAGGATTTCGCGTTCATAGAAGCAGGACAGGGCAGACCGTCATAACCGCAAAAATAATGTTTTTTTTTTGTTTACGATAACAATAATAGTTATTTTGATAATCCAAAACAAATAACTTCTGCTTTATATTCTGTTTGTGTACTGTACAAAGTATCCAGGCTTATTTTAAAGTATTTATTGAACAGCGACGGTTTGTGACGATTTATTGTACAGTTTAGAGCGAACTTTTTTTTCTATGGAGAAAATTTTATGAAATCCTGTTTTCGAAACATAAGAACGATTCAGGACGAAACATAACTCCTGAACTTTACCATATATATATTTCAAAGTTAAATATTCAGTAGTTTCGAAGATATGAACATCCGGCGAAGTTGAAAATAAGCAATTTGAGGTAGTGCACGCTCTTAATCTCAAGCAAAAAAACCTTTAGATTTTCTGTCGGGTAAACTACCTGAAAATTTCATAATCCTATCCTACTAATATTAGAAATGTCAAAGTTTGTATGGATGGATGAATATTTGTTATTCTTTCACGCAAAAACAACTGAACCGATAAGGCTGAAATTTGGTATGGGTATAGTTTGAGACGTAGAATAACATAAAGACATTTTTTGTATCCCGATAAAACGCAGGCGAAAGCGCGGGCAACAGCTAGAATTATTATATTCGACAAAGACAATTTGGATTTGGTGAAGCAGACCTGCCTGAGAATTTTGATGTAAGAAGAACATTACTCATCGATGAAGTCCGCGCTCATATCTAGCTAATAATCTTAATAAATTCAAGTTCCAGCAAAATAGAATAGCTTTACGCAAGCGAATCCGTCGGGCACACTAGTGGTGTGGTCATCTAATAATAATATAAGTATTACAGGTAGTACAAACATACCTATGTACATAATATGTATACCTAGTGGAGCCGCGTGGACAGGTGGCACAGGCACATCGCATCGATTTATTCGGGGTACGGCACACATGATCGTATTAGTTACGAGGTGATGTCTGAGGTGAATATGTTCTCCGTTATGTTATGATGTCGATATTATTTAAAATAACCTTTTATCGGCTCATTCATTATTTCATGTCCATTATTTATCTAGCCCTTTCGAAGAAGCAGCAAATACTATATCTATGTGAAATGAGCTATTTAATTTAAGACATCTTGTAGGCCACATGAACGTAAATTATACTCAAACTATAACTTTATTTTTTTTACGCGTGTTTTAACAGAGAAAATTACATAAGTACTAGTACATATAATTGAAACAATTCAGCTAACTGCAGACTGTTGCAAACAATATACAGGTAGCTCAACTGGTCCATATCAATACCAGTCGCAGTGGATATACCATCCACTCGTACAAAGCGGTTTTCGTCCACCTTCATCATTCGCATCGCACCGCTAAGGAATGGAACTCGCTGCCCGCTTCAGTTTTTCCGGAGAATTACAATCTGGGTCTCTTCAAGACAAGAGTGAACAGGTATCTTCTAGACCTTCGTGATACAATATCGGCCACATCATCACTTTCCATCAGGTGAGATTGTGGTCAAACGAAGGTGTATATACTATAAAAAAAAGTCAATTAAATTAAAATCGACACTGCGAATAACTTTCATAAGTAGGTACACAATATCAAAAATCTACTTATTATACGTTAAGGATACTTATAAGTAAGGCATTAATAAATAGGAAGCTATGGCGTGATCAAACGTACCTGCTCTATTAGCTTTTTTCTTATCCAGGGGGTGCAGTCTCGATATCGACATATGTACAGAGAGCAGCATCAATCGGTAACCCTCTAACGGTAGAATTGTAAACGTTAAAGGGGTTACCAATTGATGCTGGTCTCCGTACATAGTTAACGACCGTAAAGTACCGATCACTAACTGTTCACGAAAACATTTGCTTCATATACCGAAGTTTTTGCTAAATGCAAATCTTCAACCACGAAAAAGTGCAAAATCGTAATTTGAGACGTCGCAAATTTATCGAAAAACCGCAATCATAGAGCGGATAAATGAAGTACAAACGCAATATTATTGTTAACTACCCGCAATTTAAGTAAAATAGATAATAAATACCGACCGATCGCTACAAGGTCCATACGAATGAAAAAAAATCACAGTTGAACGGTTCATTTGCCATTTCCGAGCGCGAGCTGCAACAAATAAATATAATTTAGTACTGGAGAGGAAAATGGTACAGAATTACCGACGTGCGCTGAACGAGCGTGTGTATTGTTGCGATCGCAAAAAATGTACCTAGATAATTGTCCGCAGTCCCGATCCCGACGCCGGGGCTGGACAGCGGCAGCGGCGCGGCGGTGCGGCGTGAAAGAAGGATTAACAAGGCGCGGACAATACACGCGGAACTCGCTTCCACTTGTATTTGGTGCGGTGCGGAATCGTCGGACATGGCTGGCTCTTATGCTTTAACTATCTATATAATCGTCACTCGTGTGAAGTTTAATTTTCTATAGACGAAATATTAACGTCTTTCAGCTATTTAGGCCATTATAAGGTGTTAGTTAAATTAGTGCACAATACCGCTGGACGCTATTCACCTGCTGCTACAGATTAACTTTCACAAATCAAAGTAGGCCGCAAACGATTTTATTTTTGTCAATTTCGAATTTGTATCAAATAACGCCTTATACTACGTACTTAGCCATCCGAAAATAGGGCGACCGCTCTTTCCACGTTGCGGTCATTGTCGCCTTACCGGCCCTGCCCCCATGCAAAAGTGACAGAGCTATACGTGATTCCGCGCGGCAGACAGTGGACCGCACCGTACGGTCAATGCCTTACATAATGTATGCCATGCCAATCATCTATTTGAAGGGACTTTACTGTAGTATAACGTAATACAGAGCTTGCAAAATAAGGGTTTGTATTATTTAGGGTAGGTATAATATTGACCTTGGACCCCGTTTGTTAATTTTATATTATATTGTGGCACCAACAAAATATCCCCCCGCGATTTAGTGCACTAATTTAACTAACATCCTATATACATATACCAGATGAAAACATTGAATGTCAATATTGAATAACAACCTAATTACCTACCGTGGTTTTAGACGATAGAATCTGGTTTATTTCCAAGATGAATGAAATTAAAAAGTAAATAGTTTATTTTTATCATTTAAATGCAAATATCAGCAAGAATAATAATTGTCCATTGAATTTATTTTCCCATTTTTCAAAAAGATGTTCCAGTCTTGAAAGTAGAAGCTCCGACCCAAGACTTGAGTCAACAGTCTGCAACAATCTGCCTGCAAATACGAGCTGAGCTATAGCTACCCCCGCGCGGTTAATAGGGTATAATTATAAGGTTTTTATCCCGAGAACGACGGAGCGGAGAGCGTAGCCCGGCAAACACCAACCGCGCCCCCACACACCGTACCGTATGTAACACTTGAGCGTACTACGCGGTATTTACTACACGTGCTACAGCCGGGATCTCTGCGAGGGTTCTGTAACGTTACGCATTTCAATAGTAAAAGCACCTTGTTCCTTTTGTTTTTGGTCCCAAAAGCCAGTACCCCTAGCTTTTTTTACACAAGCTATAATACTTATCTATAACCAAAGATATACATATATCGTTAGATATGCCCTCGCACCAAAAACCGTGGTCCGTTGTCATTGAATGTGTGCGTTACGAAATGCCGACGCAGGCACACTAATAAGTAGTTAAAAATTGAGTTTGTGCCAGTAAACTAAACCACGTACCTAACTGTTATTATATCCATATTGTGTGCAATCGTACTGCACACTGTGAAAAAATAAAGGTCCTATCATGCCCTGAATTCGAAACGTCTGAAAAGTGTGCAATCTGGGTTGTACCACAGATTAGCTGGTCATGTTACTTTGTAGTGCGGTCAGAACGTAACAGCGGAAACACAGATTTATAAAACGGAAAGAAAAATAACAGTTATTTATTTATATCGCAATACCTAAGAGAGAAATGTAACGCTTTTGTCTTTATTTGTATGTATGTTTAGAATTATTGTTGCATTTGCGAAAAGCGCACGATGGCATTTTGTGACACTTTTCAACAAAAAACGGCAATGTTCCACCACGTCCGACTGACACAGTGTTTAGATGTACACTGATTCCAAATAAGCGAGCTATCTCATTTATATGGCACCAAGATGGGCGCGGTCTCACTACGGTAAGGGCCTATCTAACTGGCCAGAGATGTCGCTCCGTTCCGCACTGTCAGTAGTATGTAAGAAATCCAATTTAAAGAAATATTGACATGTATCTAAATTGCATTAAATTTATATTTAGATAGGCGAAATAAACATGTATTAGACACATAAGTGATATTATAATGTGCTAGTGGTTTCTTTTTCACTTCTTCCACTTGTGGACAAAACATTTAAGTGAAGAGAATATCAATAACACCTTATTTCTTATTTGATATTAATAACTAAGTTTATAGTATAACATTTGACTTGTCTAAGTGCTTATTTTGTAAACCTAAAAAAATAAAGTTATTGATTCTGATTCTAACGATATAAATCTTTGTCTATAACTATTATGTTAGGATAGGATAAACAATGCTGACCTTAATACATCGTAGATAGGAAGTTATTATCACAGCTCCGATAAGGAAAAACAAAGTGATCTAATCTTAAACCGAAGTCCCTAATAGCGTCTTCTTTAATCACAATAATTAGAGATTGAAAGGTTTTATCTCCAATAGCGCGGAGAGCGTGGGTTGCCTAGCAACCCCCGAGTGACGTACCTCTGCCCCAGGACAGTACCTCACCTTACAGATAAATGAACAGATTACATTTCACCTGTACCCACTGAGCTCACGAGGAAGGAGGCTACACTTCTACACTTACGGACAACATTTTCAAATCCATTATTGTGTATCCTTATATCTACACGGACAGTCAAACTTTTCATTTAGATAAAAACCTTTTTAATTAGGTACTCTTGTCCGGAAATATAGGAACCAAAGCCGGCAACAATAAATCCACTTCAAAAAGTTCCATTGGATGCTGCGGCCACACTATAGCGTCGGTAAATAGTTACCAAGTTCCGGTTTGTATGGGGGAGAAGTGCAACTTATGCTTTTTGGGACGAGAGGAACAAAATAGACATACACAGTTTTTCGGAGTACTTAGACGGTCATCAACTATTTTGAATTTATTTGTACGAGGATTTTTATTGTTCCACACCGTATGGTCTTTATTTTTAGGGTTCCGTAACTCAAAAGGGAAAAGGGACCCGTATAGGATCACTTTGTCCGTCCCTCCGTCCGTCTGTCAACCATTTTTTCTCAGGAACGCGTCGAGCTATCAAGTTGAAATTAACATAAAATACTCAAATCCGTAACCTCTTGAAAACATGATATAAATTAAACTTCAAAGTTAACGTAATCAAAAGACCATTTTTTTTTATTTCCAATGTAATCACGTGCACACAAAACCTATAGGTTACTTCCCGTTCACCTAGAATCATGAAATTCGGCAAAAAGTAATGCCTTATATATATAGCACAACTAATGGGAAAATCGGTAAATTGGTTGTTTATTCACATAAAAAATAATATTTGACTCTCACCATGGAATGAAAACCTATCGGGTACTTCCCGTTGATTTAGAATCATGAAATTTGGCAAGAAGCAAGACTTATGGTCTTGCTTCTGCAACACAAGTAAAGGAAAAATCCGAAAACCATACATTTGGTAATTACGGAATCCTCAGTGCGCGAGTGTAACTCGCACTTGACATTTTTATTCGAAATATCGCCCACGACAACTTTTTGTAGCGATGCTGTCGAGCTTCAGTCGAAATCACCTCCATGATAACACGTTGATTCTGGCAAGTACCTACCAACAAGGTGGTGTAAAACATGTTAGTAGCGTAGGTAATATTGGATTGTGGAATATCGAGTTTCTATCTTTTGTCTGTTAGATTATAAGAAGCGATCCAAATGCATTGTACTATTTAATTATATTAAAATGTATGTATAAGTCGAGTGTGAGCACCAACACAAACCTAGTGTGGTTTAATGGTGCAATGCAACATTTACAAACACATGTGGGTATACATGTATAAAATAAATTAATATTCTATTCTATTCTATTCGCCCACGTAATCACGATTCTGTTGCACTACCGTCTCGATGATACAGAAATGCCTATGAACGCTACAGTCAGTCGCAAGATGGATCTCGTCGAGACAACATTGGTCACGTTCATCCAGATAATATATATAGAGACGTTCTTCCAAACCAAAAACGTCCCGCAACTTGATCGATGACCTTGACAGCGACACACAAATAAACCGATAATCATATAATGCATCACAAAGAAACAATTCGTTTGATTTGTACATTTAAGTTTAGTCAAAACTAGCCAACGTCACAAATTTGGAAATAAACCTTGACTTCTATAGATAATATTTATTTTACCTTAGCAGCAGAACGTATTTACGGTCTATAGTCACATCAACATTCGTTTAACGAGTTAATTCCGCTACTCGATCATAGATGGCGGTATTTTCGTGATCGCACTTAATTTCATTAGGTATATGATTGATATTCGTGCGATAAGTCGATATTCTACTGCTACTCAACTAAGGCTGCACCACAGGTAGTAGGTTGAATCACATTATCGATATCGTTAGATACCCGATAATTTTCTTAAATTTGCAATAATAAGTAAGACTTGTTGGGAGTTTACTTATGTATTTGGTACATAAACTGTTGAACATTTTAAATCATCTATAAATAGATTCATAGAAAGACAGGTAGAAATAGATAAAATTGTATGTATTGCCCCTGAAATAAAACGTATTTGTTAAGAAACTGGCGTTTGGAATATTATTTTAATTTTATTATGGATATGAGAACCTTTACATATTTTTCAACGATTGCCTTCATCAAATCAGTGACGTGATTGGACGCAGGAAAAACCCGCTGAAGGTTTCGTACACTGAAATCTTATTTTAGATTTTATTAAATCGATTCCTAAAAAATCTTCGGAGCGTATTGTGCTTGATTTGGTTGGCATCCAATTAACTCTACCCGTTGCAAATATCCATTTCTCTTTGAAATTCGCATCTTTGGGAAACCTACAAGTATTTAAAATGAAGGTTAGTGGACCTAATGATGTCTATTTAGTGACTTATGCTGTACTGTAAATACTAAACGAATAGTTAATTTAAAATTAAAATATACTATTTATTTATTTTATATTGATATATCGATAAAATCACCATCCGACTTTAGTAGGTACATCACTAATTGAGTAGCGTGTTTGACCTTGACGCGCTTTGTTCAAACATAGATTTTACACCGCGCAGAGGTCACACAGCTTTTTTACCTACAAAACTTCGTAAGAATTCAATAACTATTTCATAAGTTTTTGATTGCAAGTAACGTAGAAAATTAAAATAAAATGAATTGTTATGCATTTATTTAAACATAGACAAGTTAACAATAGTTAAATATGAACGATAAGATAAGAAGTCAAATAAATTAGTATCTAATTATGTCCTAATATATTATATACCATAATTTAATTATTGTATTCAATAATATATTTTCAAGAATTAAGATTGCGCTTTAGCGTCTATAACTGCCACTTTAGTAAATGTCTAGTAATTAATTAGTTTCTCAATTTCCTAAAAACACCGCTTCAAGTCTGTCATCCCATCCATCAATCACATATTGTTACCTACAAATACAAAAATATTTATTTCTTTAACTTAATGTACAGTAATTTAACAGTGTTTGAGATACCCTTTTAAGTAAAATAAATACCTTTGTTAGGGAATCTCGCTCTTCCATGACAATTGAAATATGAAAGAAGATTAAGTTAAGTAATTTAGTTTTATAAGTTGGTACTAGTGGTATTGAAACAAAATACTCAACTAATAACCGGTAGCCAAAATATTCAATAATTCCCATCCTTATGATTAAAGGTAGTATTATATTTTAAAATTTAGCTAAGAGTTTACATCTATACTGATATATAATTTACAATAAAGTTTAAGATTTAAGTGTACCAACTATTCAGAACTTGTGTATGTGTGAGTTTGTGTATGTGTGTGTGTTTGTGGAGGGGTGTGTATCTGTGGGTGTTTGGGGGGGTGTGTGCGTGGATGTTTTATTGTATGGTATGTGCAGTGTTATAAATGTGCTTAGGCCTTCCGAGGCTCCAGTCGCATAAGATTCTGGGCAGCAGGAGACCCAAATGTATTAAGTAGGTAAATGTAATATTGTGGGGTGGAATGAGTCGAGTCCTCCGTTAAACTCCATTCTCATAAGAGAGTGGGTGATACAAAGACAGCCATGGGTGTCAGTTGAGAAGAAAATGATTATGTTTGCTTAAAGATAGATGAATATAAACTTACTATTTTAGAGTAACATGTTTGTTATATGTAAATAATTGAGCAGGTAGTAAGTACATGATTCAATTTAATTTATTGAACAGTGCTTCTGTTTCATCATAGCTTAAGTGTAATAACCACTCAAATATATTTATTTTACATTCATGGTTACTTAAGGCATATATATTCTGTTTTTTATTAATTATATTGTAGAGGTGAGCCGCTTCAGATGGGAATTGGCGTGCAGCAAAGTTAGATTTTACAGATTTTTTTGTTACGATTTTATCTTTCCTTCGTTGTGTTAATTTACTAGGGTCGTATTTTAAACACTGTGTATTTTTAAGACTGTTTGTAATATATATAATTTTCTTATAGTTAGCAATCCTGAGTTTGAGTATAATACATAGTTGAGTTGGGTATCGGTATGGTCTAAAATACATCATTTTGATCAGGGATCTTTGCGCTCGTTCTGCGTCTATAAATTTAGTTTTTGTGGCTCCTCCCCATACAGTCATACAATAGTTTAAGACTGATTCTGCTAAGGCAACGTAAATTCGGTTTAGGAGAGGGTTTGGTGCTGAAAGTCTTAAACCTTTAAATATCCATACAAGTTTTCTCACTCTGTTCATCAGCAGTTCCATGTGTGCATGCCATGAGAGTCGCTGGTCAATCATTATGCCTAAGTATTTAATCGTTTTCTCTTTATTTATTTTAGGTCAGGGGCATAAAGGATCACCACTATTGCAGGCATGTATTTTTATAATGAAATCAGAATGAGGTTGGGTGTTTTTTTACATTGTAAAAGTCATAAAATTAGTTTTAGAAACATTAAAAGTGAGAGAATTAGTTCTAAGCCATTCAGATACCAGTGTGAGTCCCGCTTCAGCCTTCAACTTAACATCGTTCCATGATTTAGCAGTGAAGACGATGGCAGTGTCATCCGCGTAGGAGAATATTTTGCCTTCATTTAGTTTAAGGTTACAGAAGTCGTTAATGTAGAGGAAGAATATTGTTGGTCCCAATACGCTGCCTTGCGGCACACCATAGCAAATGTCCTCATCTTCACTGACAACCTCTTCAACCTTAACCCTTTGTTTACGTTCTCGAAGGTAGTTAGACAGCAGATCGAGTGGCGTTCCACGAATGCCATTTTTCTCCAGTTTATGGATAAGAATGGCAATCGAGACGGTATCAAAAGCCTTCTTTAAATCTAGGAATACCGTCAGACATTTTTTCTTTGAGTCAACTTGTTCAAAGATGTGGTTGGTAAGGGCTGCGATAGCATCTTCGTTTGATCGACCATTTCTAAAACCATATTGCGAGTCAGAGAGTATATAAATTTTTTTAAGGTAGTTTAGTAATCGAGAGTTGATAAGCTTTTCTAGTATTTTAGAGATTGATGGAAGAACTGATATCGGTCATCTACAACCGGTATTGAAATGGAATATCTGAATTGTTTAGTATATGATTATAATGGCGTGTATATTTATGAAGATTTATTTCTATCTGTTGTGGTATTACGATATTGTTACCTATTTATTCACTTATTACACCAACTAATTTTACCTACTCGACTACTGAATTGTTTTTTCTTGTTATTTACGTCCAGATTCACACTTAACATAGGATTTTCGTATTAATAGCGCGGCTCCATAAGCGTCCACGCTGCGTGAATGTCGAAGCCGCACTAAAGTAAGGAGTATGGATTTCAGTACAGTTTAGTCGAAGAAAATGAGTGTTCGCATCGCGAAATCTAGTGCGTAGTACATATATATCGACGGTCACGTTGTGTTTGGTGCTGCTTTTACGTAAACGTAACAAGGCGAAGCGTGCGCGGCGTAAAATATATTACACTCATTTACTAAAGAAAGATTACTAAGTGGACATTATGTCACAACGTTTAAAATACTAAAAGAGCTAAATGAAAAATTCAAAAGCTGTTCCAGAATATCATATTATATATATACTGACTGCCCCACCCCAGCACTTTTCTCCACTCTTCGTTCCCCCAATGTCATCTGAGACGATCGCGCGTTTGCATCGATACGGTCGCGCGACGTCATCGCTACAGTGCCGATGCTGTAGCGCACTTGCATCGCTTCTGGCGTGCGTTTCAAACGCGTTTCAAACGCGACTGAATCGCGCAAGTAGCGATGCCGTCGCGCGTTTACCGGTCGCGCGACGGCGTCGCTAATGAATGAATTATGTTTCTGACCGCGTCAGCGATGACTGCATTCTCTCAGGGCAGCACAACAGTTCAGCAGCCTTACTGTAGGTATTCTCAAAAAATAAATAAATAAATTATGTTAAAATTCTTCAGGGTCAGGTATCCTCCGAATACTCAGTATTTCTTTCACGCATACATTCGAATAGGCATTTCCTTTCCAATACCAAAGAGGTTCGAACGCTTCCTTTTGAAAGCGGCAAATTCCGCATTCTAATAACATTCCGGGATGATATTTCACGCATCTCGATCGCAACCCGGTCCACGGGAGGGCTGCTGCAAGGGGAGCTCTGCTGGAATATTGGGCTAAAATATAACATCGTGACATGACGTCTTATCTTGTTGATCAACTAGTATGAAATGACCATGGTGGGCACGGTTAATCTAAAAATTAACAAGAGCGTTACTACCAAGTGAGACAGTTTTCTTTTTAAGCTAACTTAAAAGTTAAACCGTAAAACAAATTACTAACTTCGTTAGTTAACGATTAACGCGTTAATGCCCACTTTTGCAAATAACTTTTTCACTTCTCTTGCTCAAAAAGTGTATCATAATAGTGTAGCTTAGCAGGCCTAAAACTAACTCGGTCTTGTCATCCTCCCTCGCTACGCTCGGGAGTATAACAACCTCGTATATAATGGGATGGTTTAGTCCCTTGTAAAACAATCTACTATTGTAACGGACTACTATTTCACTTTATTTTCCTAATATCGTCTCTGTAGAAGGAAAATTAAATAACTAACACATTTTGCGAAATTGACTTTATTGCATTTTCATAAAGTCCAATTCAAGCTGCATCTTTCTGTGTCACTAAAGTTTTGATATCATAATAAATCAAAAAGTTATACGTTAATGAATCGCGCAAGTCGTCAAATATGGAAAAATAGATAAAAGTAGCAAAGGAAAAGTAAATAACTCGGCAAAAAATAAATAAGTGACATCATATTGTCACTATGAAAGCAAGAAAAGTCAATAAGGTCGTTTATTCAGTTTTCCCTGAACTCATTTATGCTCGACCAGGACCAAATTGCAGTTGGGATAATTAAATAAAGTGAATTATTGAATTTTTCGTGTGTGAAATAAAATTGAATTGGTAAATTATTTAATTGTCTACTGAATGTTATTCCTAAAAATTACATGTTTCCCGGTAAGAAACATGCTTATCAGGTCAGGACATAATCTAAGTTATAAATAATATGTGAAAATGTATAAAACAAATAAAATACAGCATAGACATTAAAATTAAACAAATCCTTACAATGAGCGGCCTTATTGCACCAGAAACGATTTGTTCCAGGCAAACTGAGAGTTAACGTGTTCAGGATAAGTAGAATAAAATAAGGTTATTTTTTCAGTATCAAGCAGCTTAAAAACAAAGATTAAAATTCTGAATTTATAAAATAATTATTCATTGAATAAATTACTTTCCGTCTTTTCAGCATTTTGAACACAACCCATGTTTTGTGACACACACATTTGGTTAAAAAAGAGTTGAAAGTATCAAGAACTATATGAATTTCAGGGAAGTGATTCATGATAGCTTGTGCATTTAAATTAAAAAAGCGGCCATACTTAAGTTAAGATCTGTGCTCTATTCCAAAGCAACCGAAGGGAAAACTTCTCGGTAGCTAAGATCAAGGATCTTTCTACAAAGCATAGCTTTAAACCTCTTTTATTAGTACCGTAGACAGCCGTTGCAATGACCAACACGAACCAACGCGTTAGTTCAATGAGACTAGCAAGATATAACGGCGTGAAGTTGGTCTGTGTTGTTTCAGCCCTTGCGAAGACAAATCATTATTATCCTTCCTGTGCTCTCGGTATAGGTGGAGATCAATGAAATTCAGATAAATTTTTTTGAACTCCAACATCACTGTATCTCAGTAGTGTGATTGGAAGGAATGTTTTGGTGCCATTTTCCAGTTTTCTGGCTTATAATTTGGAATTGATTCGATTGGTTGAAAATGCATTGAAACGTAGGACTATCGATTCAGTCCTTGGATAATTATAAATACCTTGGCATAATATTGGATGAATCACTCTCATTCAAACCCCATCTAGAAGCTTTAGTAAGTAGAGTCCGCAAGCTGATTTTTGTCTTCAAAAATCTACGCCATATTGCGGACCAAAAACTTATTATACAGGTTTACCGGGCCCTTTGCGAATCCATATTGACGTACTGCATTACATCATGGGGTGGAGTAGGTAAAACATTATTACTAACTGTTGAGAGAGCACAAAGAGCGATACTTAAAGTATCAACTTTCCGTCCTTTTCTTTTTTCTACAAACCTTCTCTTTAAATCATGTGGAGTATTAACAGTTCGACAGTTATTCATAATGAACATAATACTTAAACAACACGCAGCCCTTCCATATGTCACTGAAATCGCTAACAAAAGGAGGAAAAATAATGTTTGCCCTAAAGAACTAGGTCGAAGACATGCTTTTTCAAGAAAATTTTACAGTGTTCTTGGTCCTTTTTTATATAATAGATTAAATGTGTTAGCCAATATTTATTCCTTAAACTATAATAGCTGTAAGAAAAAACTTAGAGATACTTTACAATGTATGTCATACGATGACACAGAAAATTTATTGACTGTTCTAAAGTAGGCCACTAATTGTAAGCACCTTTATTATTATTAAAACTAGTTTAGCATAGTTAGCATAAGTAATTTTATAGTATGCATAGCATTTATTATCGGATTTTATTGTTTGTTTATTATGAGCACTTTCTTTGCCTGAAAAACAGGTTTTTACCTAGTTCAGGCACATGTACTATGTTATCCCATAAAATCATAAGATTAAATAGTCTTAGTCTTTGTTATCCTTTTAGCCCTAAGTTAATTTTGAATAAATTATTATTTATTATTATTTATTAATTATCTTGACAGGTTGCCGTCAACTGTTGTTTAAGACATGAGCTATTTTACGAGTTAAAGATCTTTTTTATTCGTCAAACTCTTTACTCGAAAGCTCTTTTTTACTCGTTAGCAAACCGATTCTTCAGTTGTGTAGGGCAAAAGTTGGAGAACATGCCAGTTTTCCTGTATGCTTATTGTGGACTCTTTTCTACGTGAAGTTTTAAGATCTAGGGACTACTTTCTTGAACTTTGTTACGTTTATAATGCGATCTACCAATATCGTGTTTTGTTTTTTTTTATTATTTAGATTCAGTCTCGACTATTCGAGTCATAGCGTCACTTGTCATTAAACAATTGTCTTGTTTGATTTTAGATGATTATATGAAAATAAAAAGTTTAACAAAATAATTTTGACTAACTTTTATGGTGTTCACACACTCAATGAAGAAGAATGAATACTTTTTTGGTTTTGTATGAAAAACATCCTAATTTTATTAAAATCCTTAAATTACTAATGCATTGGATGGTATTTACATAAATAAGTAACTAGATGATGGGATTATAATTTTACTGATGTAAGAAAATTAAATAAGCGCAGTTATCGTTAGCTTTTCGGGCGCCAGTGATCTTAATTGTCGAGGCAAAACTGAATAACTAACATGAATAACTAAATAATTGTTCTAAGCCTTAAAAATTCGGCGTGAGAAAAATGTATAATTACATTTTTTTTTCTCTCAATCAAAAGATCCTAATTGATTATCATTTTATCCAGAAATAGATTGAGTAACAACCTATAACATACCCAAAAAACTACAGCATCATTTGTGTACAAAAAAGTTATCGCTATTTTTGTCGCAAAAAAACAGTAAATCGCGTTTTTCTCGCGATTTTGGTTTTGTCAGTTATTTAATTTTCCTTCTACTGGGACGATAATCTAATACAAAAAGGTACCTTTCTACGGTGGGGATAAATTACCTACTATAATTGGTGCTTGGCAAGCTTAATTAATCTAATCACGTTCCAGGATTAGCATTCCAACTAGGTTGGCATTCGGCGCTCCAAGATAATTCTCACAAATCTCTCACCGTTCCTTAATTGCCATAAACTGGCGCTTCGACATCATTTGCCACCGACAGCTTCGCGTTTTTCTCTCGCAGGCATTAAGACTCGGTGCAAACGGGCCACGGCATGGTATTGACCACCTTCTGTGTTTTGTCTGCCGTAGATCAGGCTTCATACAGACCGATTGTTGCCCGCTCTAATCATGTTCAGTTCCATGTGAATATTGTACCTATGTAATATTACCCTTTTTAGGTTTAGGAATGATCACTGTGCAGAATATACATAATACATATCTAACATTGCTGATATAATAATGTAATGAAAACATGCTTAGTCCAGGATGTCCCTAGGCAATATCCAGTTATCCAACTTATTTTATGTTACAAACGACAGAACGCAAGTAGTCAACTTGACTTGACTTCTTTGTTATTGGCAATATGTGTCTGGGTTGCCACTTTTCTGCAATTTAAGTTGTTGCTCTACGCCTGACCTTACTAATAAGACCCTTCCTATCTCAAAGTTAAAGCGCATGAAAAAATATCTCGTTTCGTGATGAATGAGTCACGTAATTGGGTGTCGAAGTCTGAGAGCTTAAACATGTCGGCGGTATCTGATCGCATTGTCTCGCTACCCACTAGCTAGTCTAGCGGCTCATTGATCTGTTGCATTGTCTGAGGGAAACTGCTTATTCCTGGAGACGGCTCCGCATGATTATTAAAAAAAAAACGAGATCTCTTAAGAAGGCTTGGAGGAAATGATACTGACTCTATCGGTGTTCACTTTCGTCAGCTGGCTTTGCCCAAGCGACCTAGCGCCTTTTGATAGTTTATCCTTGATACTGACGCTATCGGTGTTCAGTTTCGTCAGCTGGCTTTGCCCAAGCGACCTAGTGCCTGTTGATAGTTTATCCTTGATACTGACGCTATCGGTGTTCAGTTTCGTCAGCTGGCTTTGCCCAAGCGACCTAGTGCCTTTTGATAGTTTATCCTTGATACTGACGCTATCGGTGTTCAGTTTTATCAGCTGGCTTTGCCCAAGCGACCTAGTGCCTTTTGATAGTTTATCCTTGATACTGACGCTATCGGTGTTCAGTTTTATCAGCTGGCTTTGCCCAAGCGACCTAGTGCCTTTTGATAGTTTATCCTTGATACTGACGCTATCGGTGTTCAGTTTCGTCAGCTGGCTTTGCCCAAGCGACCTAGTGCCTTTTGATAGTTTATCCTTGATACTGACGCTATCGGTGTTCAGTTTTATCAGCTGGCTTTGCCCAAGCGACCTAGTGCCTTTTGATAGTTTATCCTTGATACTGACGCTATCGGTGTTCAGCTTTATCAGCTGGCTTTGCCCAAGCGACCTAGTGCCTTTTGATAGTTTATACTTGTTTCAATAACAATAATTATAATGAATCATAATCTCGGGGAGTGCGTTGGTACTTGATTCATTCGTATCAGCCGTAACCCGCCACATCACGTGGTGTCGTCGCGACGCATTGCGTAGTGTGTGTCAGTAATTACGTCGTTTACAACAAAGCATCCTCTCCCCACGCGGAGGGTAAGTCCATTGTACAAAGAATTTCATAAAACATATAAAATCGTGTCGCGGTATAAGGTTAAGTGTGAAATGTGATAAAGATACCGCGTGTGTCAGCGGAGCGTGGAAGGGTAGATATCATAGAATTAATTCCCTAACCTAGTGTATCACGTGTTCTTAATTTTAGCCCACATTGTTATAAATTTTATCATAATTACTTAGAAAATAATGCCACGAGGTTTATGTCCGATACGCGCTGTACATTCGCCAAGACTATACCGACCGACCTGCCTACCCTCACCGAGTTGTAGGACGTATTATCTGTGGTATAATATCTCTTTAGTGATACATCGTAGGTACTACTTACTAATTCCTTGTACTCAACATGTATTTTCAGTGCTGCCCGCGATGTCAACGTAACGTCATTATCTCCGTGTTGCTGAGCCGCGCCGCCGTTCTTTCGACGTTGCATCGAAACGATCGCTTCAGCCATTTCACGCACGATATAACCGCTTTTCCACTGAAACACATAGTTCTAGGAAGCTTGTACTTTCATAGAGAATTTTAAAGGCTAATGTAGAGTTCTTTGAAGAGTGATTCAGCCAGAGCCTCAAGACGAAAGTCTTTAACCAATGTGTGCTACCAGTGATGACTTACGGATCCGAGACGTGGTCGCTCACTATAGGCCTTGTGCATAGGCTCAAAGTCACCCAGCGAGCTATGGAGAGAGCTATGCTCGGAGTTTCTCTACGCGATAGGGTCCGGAATACGGAAATTCGTAGAAGAACCAAAGTTACCGACATAGCTCTCAGAATCAGCAGGCTGAAATGGCGATGGGCAGGCCATATAGCTCGTAGAACCGATAACCGCTGGGGAGTAAAGGTTCTCCAGTGGCGACCGCGATGCAATGCGAAACGGAGTATGGGAAGACCTCCCACTCGATGGACCGACGACATCGTAGCGGTCGCAGGGAGTCGTTGGATGGAGGCGGCTCAGGACCGCTATTCGTGGCGTCGTTTGGGGGAGGCCTATGTTCAGCAGTGGACGTGTACGGGCTGATGATGATGATGATGCATATACTCAGTCTTAAACAAGAAAGTCTTACACTGCTTCTATACGCACTTATTGCCAAAACGTAAAAGCTGCTGATCCGCCTGAATCAGCCCAACTTCATATTTTGTTTGCTGGTGTTCCATTAGTCACTGAAATGTTAGGAAGGGTATAACATCGCGTGCTGTAATGCTCATCAACGATGTATCTTGCATCGATACATCGGTGTCGGTGTCGGTTTCGGTATCGGTCGGCGCTGACCGCTAATTGACAGCCAGATGAGACGCGGTCGCGTTTCATTAATCATTGTGCCATGCTCGACGTTTTGCCATTTACAATCTGTTCACCAGGTACTCAGAACCTTTTAACGTATTATTAATCCGTCTTTCGAATAAAATGAATCGTTCAAAACTTTCAGTATGCACCCTTATGAAAAAAATAGCTATAATGGATTTTTAGAAGACATAGAGGTGGGAAAGCTCACGGATAATTTGGCGATGGACATCTGTTTACCAAGTGGGACAATTCTTCTCGCTTATTTATATACTAGCTGCTGCCCGCGACTTCGCCCGCGTTTTATCGGAATAAAAATTACCTATTATTTATTACTAGCTGACCCGTGCCCACTTCGTTCACTATATATAGCCTATAACACTCGCAAATAACGTGGTTTTCAATAGGTGAAAGAATTTTCAAAATTGGCTCAGTAGATTCAGAGATTACTCGCCACAACCTCACAAACCTTAATTATTTTTATTAATGTAGTATAGTATACATTTAAACATACCTAGATTTTATTGACTGGACGTCACACAGCTCCACATTTACCTAGGTATATTATACGTTTCAAAAGCTTCTGATAGTACCTTACCTACTGGATAATATGGCACTACACATCTATTGTGCAGTTCTAAAACTGGAAGGAAGAATCACCAGTCGTCCTAAATCTTCTCAATTTCTATCTTGGTTCATGGCGTCTCGCAGATCTACATAATTCTCAGAGCGCAGTCTTCTCTCATTTGTTCTGTTCTGATGTATACCAAACACTCCGTTTAAATTTTGACGTAAGTGTTCATCAGAAAACGGTTAAACAAACCTCGAAACCTTTGCAGGTGAAGAATGCGACCTTCTCTTATTGGTAAAATGTATCTAGGCGTAGAATTGCATTGCGGATTTTTTTTTAGTATCCAGTCGCGTCATATTTCGGATTCACATGTCGAAGATCAAAGTTATATCCGTCTTCGCCACGACAGTAGGTATATAAGCGAGCAGAGACCGAAAATCATCAAATGCCTGGTGCCTTTCGCTAATGCATTGCAAGCGGTCATCCCGGGTACGCAGCACAATGTCCCGCCTGTCACAGTGCTGATCTACCGGGATGACGGCAACATCATTGGTAGCGAGAGCTTTGTACCAACCGGATGCTGTCCAGTAGGTCGTTTCTCGGCACTAATAACAATTTTGTAATCATTTTGTCGGCTTTTGGGTATGGAGTATGGACTCGTATTTTATGTCCTTCCTCGTAGTATGAACTCAAATCATGCTAAGTATCATTCGAATCCATTGAGCAGTTTTTGCGCTATTTAAGGCCAATGTAGGCCGAGAAATGTCACTTCCATCCCTAACGAATTCCAGGATAAAAAGTATCCTATGTCCTTCCTCATACTATGTACTCAAATCCTGTCAAGTTTCATTTGAATACATTTAGTAGGTTCGGCGCTACGCGCAGCCAAAAAAATTCACTTCCATCCTCTCTCCCAAGGGAACCCTTCTGAATTTCGGGATAAAAAGTATTTAATGCCTTTTCTTGTAATATGAACTTAAATCATGCTAAGTTTCATTAGAATACCTTCAGTAGTTTCGGCGCTATGCGCAGCCAAGCAATTTTACTTTCATCCCCTCTCCTAAGGAAACCCTATTGTAATCCGGGATGAAAAGTATCCTATGCCCTTACTAGTAATATGAACTTAAATCATGCTAAGTTTCATTAGAATACCTTCAGTAGTTTCCGCGCTATGCGTAGCCAAGCAATTTTACTTTCATCACCTCTCCCAAGGAAACCCTATTGAAATCCGGGATAAAAAGTATCCTATGTCCTTTCTCATACTATTTACTCAAATCCTGTTAAGTTTCATTTGAATACATTTAGTAGGTGCGGCGCTACGCGCAGCCTAAAAATTTTTCTTTCATCCCCTCTCCCAAGGGAACCCTATTGAAATTCGGGATGAAAAGTATACTTTGCCCTTTCTCGTAATATGTACTTAAATCATTCTAAGTTTCATTAGAATATCTTCAGTAGTTTCGGCGCTATGCGCAGCCAAGCAATTTTAATTTCATCCCCTCTCCCAAGGGAACCCTATTGAAATCCGGGATAAAAAGTATCCTATGTCCTTCCTCGTAGTATGAACTCACATCCTGTCAAGTTTCATATCAATACGTTTAGTAGTTTCGGAGCTATGCGCGGCCAAGATACAGACAGACAGACAGACAGACATGATGGAAAAAAAAAACATTTTTGCCATCAGTATCGATAATAGAGTGCCCTCCAAAAAAATTTTTCAAAATATCTTCAATGTACAGAATTGGACCTGTTACAGTTTTATTATTAGATAGTTCCAAAGCCCAATTTCACAGATAAAACATAAAATTAGATAACTACATCACTGATATATTTTGCTCCCTATTCCTCTTAAAATCACAAAAAGCGCAGAATCAGCAGATTATCAGGAAGGCCATAAACAAGTATTTAAATCAGCGAAGCTACATAAAAGACACGACAGAGGACAATCAATTTTGTTTTGTCGCACAGAAATAATAGTCGGTTCGACGAGATCCCTCGCGGCACGGGGGTGCGCTCCCGAGGGCTCCGAGAGACGACTACGGCTCGCTCTTCTCTTGGATACCGAACATATATGATTAAAATCAGAGTGTTATTTATTAAAGAAAAAATAATAAAGATACTAAGTTAGCAATGCAAGATACGCAATGTAGGCTTTTCGCATATCAATTGCAATTAGCACAATACTATCGTATTAGATATGCCTGTACAATATTTTGAATAATTAGTAATAAACAACATTCTGAATGTAGGCCTCTCTCCTCTTGAGCTCCACACTAATCGGTAGGTATTAAGGACTCGATCGACATCACTTCTGGTCTGTGCATCAAATCCACACATCAAATCATGGCCTACGTGTTGTTTGATATCGTCGTCTTTTAAGTGATCTTCCGTTTGCCTAGTATGCTGTCTCCACTCCAGCAGTTTCTCCCACTTTCGTAGTGCAATGTACCACAAATATTATAGCTTAGTTTTTGATCGAATCGAGTCGTTGGCCTTGCGACTTAATTGCTTGGCAAAAATGCATTATAATAAAATTGTAATATGAGGTGACAAAAAGGCAGTCCAGTGGTATGTAAAAGAGTGGCGCAGAGGAGAAGCGGCCCGTCGATACCGCATCGTGTGTCAGTTACATTGCGATAGACATCAGTTCCCGTCGCCCGTAATAAAATGCTGAAGTGATTTTTATTACATTGGATTCGGTTGCTTTGTTCATGCTCCCGCTTGGAGCGACGACGCGACGAGGCGACATTTGCGGAACCGCTGATAGTAAAGTCAAAATTTCAAGTCAAAATTTTATTTCTGTATATATGTACAATAAAGGTAACTTAGAAAAGTTTCTAAGTGTACATTTATGTCAAATTCTTAAAAAATATGTATGTCGTTATTTTTAGGGAGCCCATTGATATTTATGTGAGTGTACAACAATCTTTGAATTTATCACGTAGGAGAAATGGATGTATGGATATTTGTTACTCTTTCACGCAACAACTAATGAACCGATTAGGCTGAAATTTGGTATGGGTATAGTTTGGCACCTCGAATAACATTATAGGCTATTTTTAATACCGCTAAAACGCTGGGAAGGCGCGGCAACGGCTAGTAAGACATAATACTATGGGAGTAACTGTTATAGACAAGCCTAGAAGTATCAACATCTGTAAGATGACAGATACATGCGCGCTTGGCTGCAGTATGGCACAGTAGGCACGCGCGCAGTCCACGGCGGGCCACGTGCAACGCGCGCAAGTTAGCGAATACTTCTCACGCAGATGTGAGGCATGTGCATTGTGCGGGAACGTGCGCGAATAACCCTAAACGGACATATAAAAATTATTTATGGATACAAAACTCCTGTATTAAAACTTTGATCATGTCGCCTTACCATAACTCGCGCATTTTTTGTTGAATATGAATTATTTTGTGTTGTCAACATTTATTGTAACAACAGCTTACTCAAAACTCAATTTAGCAAAATAAATAAATGAAATAACGTAATATAAATTCAGCTTAGAGTTTGGAGTTTCACTTCTATAACGCAGTGATAGGTAATTGGATGAAGTTGTTTAGCCGAGGAGGCAAATGCCAGTAGTGCAAAGAGTAGCTCACAGCAGCGGCGGCGGCGGCGGCGTCGGTGGCGACCGGCGAGGCACTCCATACAGGCGAGCTAGGCTTGCCATACAAGAACAACGAAGTTACGGTTTGACTTGTCTTCATACCTTGGAGCGGAGTTTATGAATAGTTGGTCACTTAAACAGCTGCATGAGTTACTGTTGGAAGACTGCTCGCTGTTTATAGTACTGCCCATTACTTGTTGGGCTCTATATATACCTACAGGATTACTAGGGTAGAAATAAACATTGACATCTTCATAAGAATCTTGTCCCTCTCTTCTTTGATCTAACTATCTTTTTCTATTTTCTATGCAGATTATTTCGTATAGGCTGCTCTTGCTAGCATGCTGCTCGGCTGACCATTCCTCACTGAAGAAATTCTTAACGTCAAAAATACGTTTAAAATGGCTTGTAGATAAATGTGAACGTGACGGTTTCGCTTTAACAACTGAAGATATCGCTAAGTGGCTCGAACACAAGCTCAAATCCCGCGGTGGATCTGGTATAATTAAATTAGAAGGGAGCCTGCCTGAGAGTGGCAGCAGAACATAAAGGAGCTCCGGTGGCTGCGGCTCCACTAGTTGTCATATAGATACCGAGCGTCTCCCTCCGCCCAGTGCCTCTCCAGGGCCGGCGTCGGGCTGCAAGTAACCGCAACCCAAGTGAGATTGTGTTCAAACGAAGGTGTATAGACTTAAAAAAATCAAGCTTGAGGAAAGGTAGACAACTAAACTTAAAAATATTTAATACTAGGGCTGCCGGTCGGATGTCTCGCCATGCCAGCCTTAACGACATCATCCGGCGGGCCTTTGTCACCGCTAACGTACCAGCTATCGCTCGGTAAGCTCGAACCGAATGGTCTGTTGCGTGAAGATGGTAAGAGGCCCGACGGCATGCCATTAGTCCCTTGGGAGCTGGGGAGGCCCATTGTGTGGGACGCTACATGTGTCGACACACTTGCGCCTTCCCATCTTTCAAGGACATTCGTGAGGGCTGGTTCGGCGGCAGATTTAGCCGAGGATCTCAAGAGGTGCACATATGCAGATCTCGACAGAGCCTACGCATTTGCTCCCCTTGGCGTGGAGACCCTAGGTCCGTGGGGTACCCAGGCTCTCCGGGTTTTCATAAAATTATCTGAGCACCTAGTCGAAGCGACGCGTGACCCGAGAGCTGTTGAGTATCTGGCGCAGCGCATTAGCATTGCCATACAGCGGCCCAATGCAGCCAGCGTCTTGGGGACGCTTCCGACTGGTATTGATATGGACCAGTTGAGTTATCTGTAGCTTGTTTGCAACACTCTGCATTTAGCTCAATTGTTTCAATTGTAATTACGCGGTAAACATTTTTAGTAGTCTATAGAACCCGCAAATAACGTGGTTTAAACGATGCGTGTTTAAACAAATTCAATAAGTAAAAGAATTTTCAAAATTGGCTCAGTAGATTCAGAGATTACCCCCTACAACCACACAAACCTTACTTATTTTTATAAGTGTAGTATAGTATAGATTTACATATACTTAGATTTTATTGACTGGACGTCACACAGCTCCACATTTACCTCGATATATTATGCACTTCAAAAGCTTCTGATAGTACCTTACCTACTGGAGAATAGGGCACTACACATATATTGTCCAGTTCTAAAACTGGAAGGAAGAATCACCAGTCGTCCTAAATCTTCACAATTTCTATCTTGATTCATGGCGTCTCGCAGATCTACATAATTCTCAGCGCGCAGTCTTCTCTCATTAGTTCTGTTCTGATGTATATTAAGCGCTTCATTTTAATTTTGGCGTAAGTTTCCACCGGCCATTTTAATTTTGGCGTAAGTGTCCACCTGAAAACGGTTAAACAAACCTCGAAACCTTTGCTGGTGAGCAATGCAACCTTCTCTTATAGGTAAAACGTATCTAGGCGTAGAATTGCATTGCAGAAACTTTTTAGTGTCCGGTCTCGTCAGTTTTCGGATTCACATGTCAAAGATCAAAGTTGTATCCGTCTTCGCCACGACAGTAGGTATATAAGCGAGTAGAGACTGAAGAGCATCAAATGCCTGGTGCGTTTCGCCAATGCATTGCAAGCGGTCATCCCGGGTACGCAGCACAATGTCCGGCCTGTCACAGTGCTGATCTACCAGGACGACGGCAACATCATTGGTAGCGAGAGCTTTGTACCAACCGGATGCTGTCCCTGTCCAGTAGGTCGTTTATTGTCACTAATAACCATTTTTTGTAATCATTTTCTTGGCTTTTGGGGTATGGACTCGTATTTTATGTCCTTCCTCGTAGTATGAACTCAAATCATGCTAAGTATCATTCGAATCCATTCCGTAGTTTTTGCGCTATGCGCAGCCAAGAAATTTTACGCTGCTGCGGGGGGGTCACTACGGGGGGCTACTGGGGTCCCACTGCTGGGCAATGTGGGGGCCCACTGCGGGGGCAAACTGTCGGGGGCCCCCACTGCTGGTGCCCTCCACTGTGGGGGCCTACTGAGTGGGTCCCACTGCGGGGGGTACTGCGGGGGGCTACTGAGGTTCCCACTGCGAGGAAATGTGGGGGCCCACTGCCGAGAACTCCACTGCCGGCGCCCCACTGCCGGTGCCCCCACTGTGGGGGACTAATGAGGGGTTACCACTGCGGGACAATGTGGGGGGCCCGCTTCGGGGGGCCATCTGCCGGTGTCCCACACTGTGGGGGCTACTGTGAAGGTCCGGTTGCGTGAAGGGCCCTACTGCTGGGGTCCTCACTTCTGGGGCCCCCACTGCCTGGGGCCCCAGTGCCAGTGCCCCCCACAATGGGGGGCTATCGCTCTCTACCGCCCTAGCCCCACGCGCCATCCTGCAATGCGCAAAATTTCACTTCCTCTCTCATAAGGGAATCCTTGAATACCTTCAGAAGTTTCGGCGCTATGCGCAGCCAAGAAATTTTACTTTCATCCCCTCTCCCAAGGGAACCCTAGAAATCCGGGATAAAAAGTATCCATGTCCTTCATCATAGTATGAACTCAAATCCTGCCTAGTTTCATTTGAATACATTCAGTAGTTTCGGCGTTATGCGCAGCCAACAAATTTTACTTTCATACCCTCTCCCAAGGGAACCCTATTAAAATCTGGGATGAAAAGTATCCTATGCCCTTTCTCGTAATATGAACTTAAATCAGCATGATTTAAGTAATCATAATCTTCAATGTACAGAATTGGACCTGTTACAGTTTTATTATAAGTATAGATAATTTTTAATAATGCATTAAAAATTGCAGACCTAGAACTAACCTAGTTGTAAGCTAGGTTAGTTCTAGGTCATCCCTCAGAACTGGGATATCTTTATATACCTTATATAAAAATGTGTCACAGTCGTGTCGTATTTGTAACCAAACTCCTCCGAAATGGCTTGACCGATTTTTATGATTTTTTGTGTATATTTGGTAGGTCTTACAATAGGCTGTTATCTATTTTTATACCCCTAAGTGATAAGGGTGGCCTACCCTAAAATTATAATAACATTTTTTTTATGATTTGGCTTTTAGATACATATGTAATATAGCCCTTAATTTTCACCTTTCTAACACTAACCCCAATTTTTTTATAGCGATATTAGTTAGTTCTGTAATAATAGACGACCTCTGTGGCGTGGTGGGCGAAGGTCCACCTGCCGCGCAGGAGGTTGCGGGTTCGATTCCCGCCTCGGGACAAATAAGATAAGATAAGAATTTTTTTATTGGTTCACAAAACAAAAATACAAGACTGAAAAGGATTAAATAGAGAAAAAAAAAATACAATGTGATACCAAAAAGCTGTCACTCAGCGTGTGGTGCAGGAGCTCGGGGAGCAACTGCAGCGCTGGTCTTCCGTGACACCTTAGCGTAGAGCGCGTCACTGGCTATGAACACACTCTTTACAAATTACGTTATACGACGTTTGTACGATCTGCAAGATATTTGTTCCTGGGGTTCTGGTCGTTTTTCATGTATAATAAAAATTATTTATATATGAAATAGTATATTGTATTAAGTATATCAGTTATCTAGTAAACATAACACAAGCTCTGCTTAGCTTGGGGCTAGATAATGTTGTGTGAATAGTCGTGCATTATTTATTTATTTATTATATTTTTATTTAACCTTCAACCCTCAGTGGTCGATGGCAAAACAACGTTTGCCGGGTCAGCTAGTTATAATATAATTTATGGTCTTCGGGAAAGCATTCATAAGCTTGTAGCATTCTTTGCTGGCTCTACATTTTGACGGCATCTTTCTCCAGTACAACACTCTCAGCGCCCCAAGTAATGATTCGACGCATCGTAGCCACACATTTCATCCTGGTTACGGCCGCTTTCCTAAGGATTATAATAAAAACACAACGCTTTAATGTGTTTCCTTTGACCGTGTGCCTTACCTGCCCTCTACCTCTCGGCATACAAATGTGGATTGATACATTCAATCTTTACAGAAAAACAAAGCAATTTGTGGAGCATTACTGAACGAAAGCAGACGGGCGCTTGCGTGGGCGGCGCCCTTGTTGCTCGGATAGCTAATATAAACAACCTTACTATTGAAAGACTGCTTAATTTTGATTAGTTTGATAGGCAATACCTCATCCAGCTACTAGCTATGATCTATTTCTTGTATGAAGGATTCACGGGGCCCGTGGTATCGCCGCCGCGAGATGTGCTGTGACAAGTATAAAGGAGGATTTATTATATTTCAAAGATTTTTAGCTTCGTTCAGTTAATTCAAATGATATGATTACTGATTGATAACAAATAGATCCATGTAGCAGCTCTAAAATATCTAAGACAGGCGGCCTCGTCTCCGCAGAGGCGGAGGGCGGGCGGAAATTTTCATCTCGACGTTTGCGGATGAAAGCTTCCGGTTTATTTTACACAAGTATTTTATGACACTCGGAGTTACGATTTCTGTGAATAAAAGTTGGTTTTATCTCTCGCAGTCAATGAAGCGAGCCCTGATTAACATTTACGTCGGAGTTCGCATGCATGTTGGAAATAGTAATTTCATTTTGAGCGTTCCTTTTTCCTCTCGCCCGAGATCGCGCGAGCGAGGGATCAAAGGGCCTTATGCATTATATTAAAGTTTTATTCGAGGCCGCGCGTTCGCCCTGCTCGGCAATTTCCTTTTCAATTACGCCTACTTGAAATAAAAATACAATTTTTATTTGTGCCTTGGTAATTAAAAGGGATTCTGTAATGAAAAGGTATATCGCCTCGGTTCCGGGCTGCTCTCAATCTGACTTCCGCCGGTTCCTCGGCACCCGCCTTGCTGTGTGCCAGAGGACCTGTCTTGGGTCAACTTTCAGTACTGACGGTTAAACTCATTGGGCCCTTGTTTGTACTAGTAGTACATACATCACCATTGAACCACAAAGGAACCTTAATGTACAATCTGCACATAACAGTGCGACATCATAACTCAATAAAGCATTCAAGATTTTCAGTAGAACCTTGTTATTACTCGCATCTAGCGCTTCGAGTGGCAATAGACAGGGTATCTAACTAGAAACACGCGCAACACTCTATATTGGTTTTTTACGGCTCTTTTAGTTTGAATATGCGCGTCGTAGAACTATTCATGAAAACTTCATTGAAGTCTGTCAGAGATGATTAACTGAGTGTCGCGCCGCGTGCTGCCGCCGTCGCGTCGGCGGCGGCGGCGGCAGCACGCGGCCGTCAATACTCCTCATTTCACACGAGCACTTAAACATTTTTTCTGTTCAAGTCAGTTCCACACAAAACAACCGATGAGGTTCTACGTATTAAAAAAATCAATGTACCTCAATGGGAAGTAATTTGAATTAGTTTTGATTTTTGTTAGTTAAAATAATAATCACGAAATTAGTTATTTCTATAATAGAATAAGGTACATCAATAAATGTAAAAACAAAGCTCAAGCTATGGAAATTAATAAAAACAAAAAGTGATGTGACGGACTCTTAATTTAACATTGAAAAATTATTTACAAATCTGACATCTTGATAAAACTACTTGACCACACCATTGCATCTGCTTTTAACAATTATTTTATATTTACTTAATACGAATGAAAGCCTAAAACGTTAAAACACAATGCTTAAAAGGTTGAATAGCTTTCTGGATACATTTAAAATATTAAAAAAGAACAAAACGGTTTTTTGAAAAATAAATCAACCGCTATAGCCAATTTCTATTTAATTAAATCAATTTCGGAACATATTGATTCAGGCACGTCCGTTGTCTTATTGATTTTCGACGTGAGCAAAGCCTTCGATTTTGTTCACCATGACAAATTACTGTCAAAGCTTTATAAATACGGCATCAGAGGTACAGCCTACACGATTGGTTTGCGAGTTACCTACAAATAGACAACAATGTGTAGAGTTAAATAGAGTTTATAGTTCTATGCACAAAATCAGGGATAAGAATAAGTTGAATATATATAAGATGTTTGCAACGCGACAGATTTTCGAATAAAGGTTTCTATCATGAATAAAAAATAGCTTGAAAATGACTCGATTTGTTGGTCAAAATTATTTTTGTTCTCATTTAAAGAATATTATGTTGGTTGAAAAATTATACAGCTACAAACATAGCTATTTCGTATCCGATTACGTATGGCAAATTTCAATAAGATTGGGGATATAGTTTCCAAATGAAGCGTTCCGTTCTTAAGAACGGAACGGATAGCCTTATTCCCCCATACAAATGTACTTTCCGCTTTATTTGGAAACTATGTCCCCGATCTTATTGAAATTTCGATACGTAATCGGATACAAAATAGCTATGTTTGTATGTTTCATAAATTTTTGACATAGTGAATTGGCTCAATAATATTAATCTTAAGGTAAATTTTAGAAAAACTAAGATAATGCAATTTCAATCCATTGGACGTAAACATTCAATTTAATAATTTTAATATCGAAGAAATTACTTCATTTAAATTTCTAGGAATACATTTAGACACTAATATCAGCTGACGAACACATATGGACAACTTACGGTGTGTTCAAAAAGTATCGAATTCTTCCTCTGCCATGCTTCTATTGTACATTAAACAAGCGGTACAGATCGTTAAAAAGCATCCAGAACTTTAAAAAAAATTTACTTACGATCTGGACGACTAAGGGAAATTTGCCAACAACAGATTACACACACACCAAAGTATATATTAACAATGACTCAGAAACAATCCTACTATATAGGTATACCTATGACAATAATTTTTTTTATTAATCTACCAGAGGATCTAAAGAACCTATCTGGAAACTTATTTAATATAAATCTAAAAAAAATGGCTTCTTAGTAAATGCTATTATTTTATGAATCAATATTTTAATTACAGAGACTTAGAGGAGTTCGAGTATATTCAAAACATTGATTTATATTTATATTATTTTGGTAAAGTGCAATTAAAATTAATATTTGCTTGCCTATGTTAGGTATAATATAGCTAGATGTATTATAATTTTAAGATCTTCATTGTAACATATGTATATTCTGGCAAATAAACATCTTTAATCTCAGCCTGATGCTACAGCTTGTCCCCGTGCTGGTATTCTGCTAAGGGCTGCATTTAGGTCACGGACACCTTGACCAAAACAAAATATATAAAAACTAAACCCAATACATTTATATAAAATTGTTTATATTAAAAAATACATTAAAATCTAAAAGGTTACATTATATAATTAAACTAGGAACTATTTTTCACACCTATGATATTGAGCCGTCGATAAAAGAGACCGATGATGAAGGGAAGACCATACAAATAGAGATTCTCTTTGACAGCCAAGGCTGGTTTATTTGTGAAGTTACATGCATGGGTACTTCCATTCCCCACACAAATACATTTATGAAAGGTCTTCAAGCGAGTTTCAGGTGTGGTACGTTATTTGCTTGGACCCGGGCCGGATAGCGCAGACTGAAATGTGCATTATTTATTTATTCTAGTCTTACTCTTTGTGGATAAACAACATTGAAGCATTAAATAAATAAATAATGAATAATGCTGGACAACTCACACAGTATTATCTAGCCCCAAGCTAAGCAGAGCCTGTGTTATGGCTACTAGATAACTGATATACATACTTATTATAATACACTACATACATATATAGATATTTTTTTATTATACATAGAAAACATCCAGAACACCCTGAACAAATATTTGCCCATCGTACAAACATTTGTCCCGAGACGGGAATCGAACTCGCAACCTCCTGCGTCGCAGGCGGTTCCGTGCTGTGGCGGCCTCCGGCCCGCAGCGGCACAGAGGTCGTCTGTTATCGTAATGATATCAGAGTACGTATTAAACAATAACAATCAGAAAATAACGGGATGGTGGAATCTGTATTGAAATATGGCCTAATATTCTGGGACAACTCAACAAATAAAGAGATCATTTGTAGGCTGCAGAAATGGTGCCTGAGAGCAGCGTTCAAAATAAAAACGAGGGAAACCTGTAGACCACTGTTCCTCAAGCATAAAATACTGACACTTCCGTCACTCTACATATTAGAGGTAGCACTTTATGTTATGAATAATCCTCATCTATTTCCCCGGATATCAGACACAGTATGCAGAAATAGACAGGATAATAATAGGCGTAAAACACATCCAGCTAATTAAGCATAAATGCGGAAAATTGTCGTTAGTCTGGCTCCTAAAATTTATCAAAAATTACCTAAACAGCTAAAAGAACAAAATGTCCAAGAATTTAGACAGAAATGAAAATATTATAAATTTGTAAGTGTTATTATAATATTTTCGATTTATTGAATGACAAACTTTAGTAAATATTAGGTGATTGCATGCTTGCTCCCTCAAATATTTGCATACCAACTGCGGTCGAGCATGTTGATTCAAAGATTGTATTTACTTTGTTACGTTAATTTACACAATGTTTTGGCAAATAAAAAATTCTTTATCTTTAATAATACCTATATCAAACAATAATCAAAGAAAGAAATAAGAAGGAATCTACCCCGTAAGGTAATGAGGGAATGTTAATGTTCATTCGTAAGAGTAGAGCGACGTATTATTCCGTAATGTAATCAGTAATTATTGCTTTAACGAGTCACTGTCTAATTTGTTAGGCGTTTTAGAGGCTTGAGGCATTTGAATCGCAAATTTCTTATAAATTTCAGGAGGGGCGCTGGCCCGAGCACTTTATCTCTTCATAAAATTCAAGATCCCGTCAAGTATTTCATTGTATTTCCAAATTAAAGTTTAATATGGCTCAGCCGAGTTGAAGCCGCAATCCTCTTAATGACGAATAATGAAATAATGTTTCATTAGCCCGCTCGTCAGAGACAGAATCAGAATCAATAACTTTATTTCTTTAGGCTTACAAAATAAGCACTTAGACTAGTCACATTTTATACTATAAACATAGTTATTAATATCAAATAAGAAATAAGGTGTTATTCATATTCTCTTCACTTAAATTTTTTGTCCACTAGTGGAAGAAGTGAAAAAGAAACCACTAGCACATTATAATATCACTTATGTGTCTAATACATGGTTATTTTGCCTATCTAAATATAAATTTAATGCGATTTAGATACATGTCAATATTTCTATAAAGCTAAACAGAACATTGAATTTCTTACATACTACTGACAGTGCGGAACGGAGCGACATCTGGCCAAGCATTAACATCATTGATGTAATCATCTATGGAGTAAAAGGCCTTCCTGATAAGATTTTGTTTAATGTACTGTTTAAATTTACGAATAGGGAGTTCAGTTGCTTCAGATGGAAGCTTATTAAAGAAGCGCACGAAATTGCCCGTAAATGATTTCCCTACTTTTCGTAATCTATATGCTGGGATGTGTAATTTGTTCTCGTTTCTTGTATTTCTATTGTGAACATCACACTTTTTCAAAAAGCTATCTCTATTTTTGTGCGTATACATAAGATTTTCATAGATGTACTGCGATATTACTGTCAAAATATTTATTTCTTGTAATAATTCCCTCAAAGAGTCGCAGACATGCACTCTATGAGTGAAAACTTCATATTTAAAGAGGTTGTGTATCAGTTCATCCAGTGTCAACAACATTACTTTTATAATATATAATTAGCAGAATAAAAAGGACGCGTCGTCGTCGCCAAAAGCGACCAATTGAAACAAAACAGCGATCGAGCGGTGCGCAGTGGCTGGCGGGAGAGGCCGGGAGCAGAGGCACGTCGTCGGTAGGTACCGGCGCGACGCAGGCGGGACGCGGGCGGGGCGGGTGCGTGCGGGTTCTCTGGGTTGTTTTAATATTGCAGCAAGGCTCTAGCCGAGTGCGCTAACAAGCCGTAGGTAACTGTGTCTGTACGTAGCCTTCCGTTCATAATCCTGCTCTCCCAAAGAAAGACAAACTTTATAAATTCAGCTTTTAGATTAGCCGATAGAGATGTCTTAATGTCATCTCACTAGATAAATACCTACCTACTAAATACCTACATAATACTGTAGTCCACATACCTACAGAATACTGTAGGTATTTCTGTGTCATAAATGAGTCGTAATCCTTGCGTTTCTCATCTGTTTGAACAGAGCGGCGTCTTGCGCCGGTCGCTGTTTGCCGAGCGCTGCCGCCGCCGCAGCGCCGCCGCCGCCGCGCCGCTCCGTACCTAACTTCTCTTGTTTGCAAACTTGGATTGGACTGCGTTCTACTTTCTTTACTATCCACAATCTTGGTTTATGACTTTAAAATGTTTGCGTTGATCATGTGATCAATGTGATCATCCTCGTATATAACTGGCAGCTCTGTTTTTCGCCAAATACCTGTGCATCTCTGCATTAAGTACAAGTTTTCCTAGGTAGGTAGTTTTGTAAGTATCAAATCTAAGTGTAGTACTTATGTATGTCAAGTAATGAAGTACATTTTATCTTGTGTCAATGTTCAATATGTAGAGTGCTGGTAGTACTATACTATACCTACATATTACACATATTTTTTGTAAGAATATTACCTAGCTAGATGTCTGACATGAGCCCGACCGGTGGCGCGGCGGCGACACGGCGACGGCCCGTGTCCCGAGCCCGGCGTCGCCGTGGGAGTCCGCCCAACAATGGCCTCAATAGAGCTCCTCGCGACGCGATGTCCCGTTCAATGCATAAAAGACTTTGACCAATTGATTTTAAAAGTGCTTTGTGTCCCCTCGAGAGACCGTTTATTTCGCGGGCGAGACCTGACACACGTTTAATTGAACGTTTTTCATCAACGGCTAGCGCACAATGCTTGACCACAGAATATAGAGTAAAACGTTCTAAATATTTTAAACATTTTAGAGTAGTTTACCCGCGCCCTGTCGCCGGCCATTATTTATCCTAGACGGTTTGTGTATGTTCAAATTATAAACAAACGCATCTGTGGACTTACGAACAAGTGCATGCGCAGCGGGGTGCTGCCGGGGGGGGGGCAACAACGAACCTTGGATCATAAACGTATAGGAGGCGTATGAATTGTTTGTTTACTCGATAAATGAACGAGTCTTTCAACCGGAAGACCGATCGATCCCTCGCCTCGTGGCCCCGAAGCTCGTCGTGCTGTATATAAATCATGAGGAAAAAATCAACCTGACTCGTTGTGTAAATCACTGAAAAAACATGATAGGGAACCTAGGTAAGAACTTTTACAACACACTTTTTTGAGAGAGGTTCTTAAACAATGCTTACGTAATCTGGATCGCAATCTTGAGCCCCCCTTTTGTGAATCAAATTAAATCTCCCAAACAAACAGAGTTCTGTAAACATTCCTCGAGTACAAGTAAAAAGCGTGATGTGAACCATGGAGACAATGCATATTATCTGGTTTACCTGAGGACATCGCATAACAATAGCTGCGTCGAGTCGCGGCGGCAGATGTCGCGCTAAATAAACTTCACAACAACTTTTGAATCATGGATGGGGATAAAAAATTTGATTTAATTTATGGAGACTGTTAGCTGCAAGTTTATGTAGGTATCACAAATAAATATTATCTAACTAAAACACTTTACTGATACCTAACGGATACTTACAAAGAACATATGTATTTGAAGTAAGGTTATATAACAGTGAGTACTTAGGTGACGTGATGATAGAGAAAAGGTTAAGGACTCATCATCGCTGATTGTCAGTCCAACCTGGGAAAATGTCCAAAACAGATGGAAAGCAGTTACTTTTGCTTGGCCCTGCAAACAAACTAAATCTTTTAGAGACTAACTTTAAGGTAGAGCTGTTAGCTCTTCGGTAGAGACGTCCACTACAGCAGTTTGAGCTTCGACGAATGAAGTGATGATATTTGTGAAGGGCTTTCATCCGTCGGATCCGTGCTGTGGCTGACTGTATTTGCGGAGGTACAATAAATCATCATCATTGACGTGTACGGTATACGAGACGGAAGGCAGCCGTAATGTCGCGCATTATGTCGCGGTCCCAGTGACGCATTGTCATCTCACATATTATTACCGCCACTAAAATTTACAAATGACATTTTATTTGTATTTTTTTATTGTTAACACACTGTCTGCGACGCGACGTCGGATGATGTGTGACTATTTCGGGAAAGTTATTATTTTTATACAAACCTGCTTAAAGTTATTATTGTTATACATTCCGTTTTACAATCCTTGTTATGTCAATGGATTAATTTTTGTTGTGCTCGTCTCGCTATCGTCTTTACACAGCTCCATTATTCAATGCGATTAAGTTTATTTTGATGCCTGATTTCTACCGTCGGAAATCAGAGGGCTCACTTGTCTCAGCCGCCTCAGTTGCCTCATCCGCAAAGGAGCGATTGTTGCTTGCACATTTGTATATTCGCCTGTCCTTTGTTGGCTCCGGAATAATGCTCAACATGCTTGGACCACTTTACGCGGAAAACCGGCTGGTGGCGTGAACAGTTCGAGACTTCTGTCTTGTTTACCGGAACCGCTTTCAGAGCTTCACGAACCATTACATATGAAAGTAAATTACTTATTTCCAACAGGGATATATTATTAATTATAAACTTTTAAAAACAAAACGCTTAGGGCAGCATGCACAACTATATACGAATAAATCAAGAATACATAACGTTAGCAGCAGAAAGCTGTAGGTACAATGGAATAGGGTGGTGGCAAAAAACTGTGCCTAAGTGCCTATGCAAGCGTGATTCAGACCGATAATGTACTTTTTTGCTTTATTTATTGTGCAGTCCAGTTTTTTACGTAAATGTCGACAATCCCTTATCGGTCCGCTGTTTCTTCGCGTGGTCAATAAAAAGTTCTGACGAAAACATGGTTTGCAGTCGCTGCATTTCCCGACTTTCAATGGACACGCTGATAATATCTTACCCTTCCTTCAATTCAAAAGGCATGCAAAGTACGCAATCCTTTTAAGTACTTCGTGTTTTCACAGAACGTTTTTGATAGAAATGGGAACTCGTTCTATGAATTTAATTTATTATCTACTTATCTTCCGGGCCGCGGCCGCGGTAGTCATAATGCTAACGGCAAAGAGAAAACGCGAATAAAGTCTATTATTTTATTATTTAACCTTTTTACCCCCTTTTCAGGGATACAATATAATTTATTTAATATTTTCATTCAGAAACTATGCATTCTGTAACCCTTGCTCTCTCGGCAGAGCATAAAATATAAAATTAGTCAATGATGCTTCGCGATAGGTAGAATACAATGTTTGTTTCCATCTCCTTTTGATTCTTTGATAAGAGGCGAAGTTTTGTGTTATTAGTCCGAGTCGGGCACAGATGTCGCCCCGTGCGTACCGTACGGTACGGTAGACTGGATACTGTTTTGACAATTTTCATATGATCGCCCTTAATTCTGTTATTGAGAGCGGTAGTTTAACGTATAGGAGTATATTAGAAAAAAAATGTCACAGTCATCCCCTCCCCAAGGACGGTTGCGACAGTGCATGTGGTCAAAAGTGACAGGTTTAAGATTACACCAATGGTCTATAATCACATTAATCACTTTTATTGCAGGTAATGTGTAACATAATGTAATACTGTGACACACTTTTGGACAGGGCTCCTTTCTCCCTTCTCCCGCCGCTAATATCTCGACTGTTACTACTGTACCCTGACACTAATGTACCCAGTCTACCCTACACGTACCGATAGGTAGCCCTGCGGTGGATACGGCCTGAATACTTCCTGCACAAATTATGCAGCAATATGCGAGGTTCATGATTATGTTCACACAGACGGGTCTGTGTTTATTCTGAAAATGTTTGGCAAATACTGACTGTTATGTTGAAAAACTTATGTAGACTGTACGTACGTACATAATGTTTAAAATACTATCGTTAGGGCTTCCCTTCCAAATTATAGGAGTTCCTAACGGCCGTGGCGGCGCGGCGGCGGCGGCGCGGCGCGGCGGCCCATCTCGAGAGGATTCGATCCTGGGATACCGGGATCCCAGTCAATTTTCGATCCCAAAAATTTCGGGATTACATTTTTCACATACCGTGTTTTTCGAGACAAAGAACAATTCTTAAAATTTTAAAAATAATAAAAAAAATACGGACTTGATGTAAACACAAATAATAAAATTAAAAGATAACAACTTCTTATCGGAAACATAAAAAAAGGCAAATCCAATCATATCGGCTGACATCGGTATAGTTTTCTTTTAAACACAGAACAATAGAAACTAAACTTGTTGTTTATTATTTTTAAATAGCTGGGATGAATATTTTAAAACTTAATTCATCTTAACTAACTTAAATCATATTAGTATTAGTTCTTTTTATACCAAACAATACCATTTAGGTACCTGTACACACAACAAAAGCATTCCTTAAACAGGTAATCGACCGCCTCCTCGGTCGCGTCGTGGTCAAAATTATCGTAAAGTTAATGTTTTTTCGATAATTACGAATTGCCTTTTTCTTGAAACAATACGTCAAACTTATCAGAAACATCCGAGATCATACAAACAGCCTTTTTACACTCATTTATTATTCGGTAGACGTATTTTGGACTTTTGACTGATAGATTTTACGTAACCATTATCTGGTTACTTTAATTAATAATATTATTATTTATCTGTCTACCCTTAAAGAGGACTATTTATAAAAAAAGTTGAATCTCTAAATTGAATAGTGTAAATTTATGCAAAACTAGCTGTTTCCCCCAGTTTCACTGGCATTAAATTTGCATTTCATATTTCTAGGGAGATAAAAAGGTCTTTTTGCCTTAAATCTCCCATGGGAATTTGATGTTTTCCATGGAGAAAATGTAGCCTATGTTACTTTCCGTCTTTTCAACAACCTAACTATGCCAAAAATCAAGTCGAATGGTTGCTTAGTTGCGAAAAAATTCATCAAATAAACAAACACATTTTCGCTTTTATAATATTGGTTAGGATTAAGTTTGTGTGATTTTAGTTGATTTTTACTATGTTTTTGAAAGTAAATAAAAGCTGATTTTTAAATAGTACTTAGATTTTATTTACCTGTCTACGAATCGCGTTACATCAATCCCGAAATCCCGGGATTGAAAATAAAGACCGGGATCCAATCCTCTAGGCTCGTCCCTGTATAGACTGTGTAAGATATACCTATTACACCAATGCACAAGTGTATGTGCAAACACATAATCTATATTCTCTCACTCTCATAATATTCATATCATTTATTGTGATTTTATGCATAAGTACAGGTAGTCTTCTGTAGTTTATTTTAGTGGGTACACTACACAATGCATAAAACCCCTGTCAAAAAGCCACAATCATTTTACAATTATTTTGTGTTCTTGTAAAAAGTAAAATAATCCGATGGGATGGCAGACCGAAACGAACGGAGACTGGTCAAGCGCAGGACCGATGACTCATTTAATTTCCAAAGAGTATACAATAAATGTACAGAAAAGTCTCTAAGCAAGGTTTATTACGATGACATAAACAATACGTTCCCTACAATGAAGTGTATAATTGGTTCCCTACTCGAGGCACAGCACAGCTGCACCCGGGGCCGCCGCCGCCGCCCAGTAAAGCGAGAGTCTTCCGCGGGCCGGTACAAAAGATTTATTCTTTGTATTATTTACGTTTCGTTCCACATCTTTGGCAGAGATGATCCGATACGTCTAATATTGTCTCATGTTACTTTTGTTGCTTGGATAATGGTGAAATTACCTGGGGGCCATTGTCGGTTGATCGACAACTATAGAGCCATCGTCGAAAGTGCCTTAGGAATGTGAGATTAAGGTTTATTAACCACTGACTAGAGGTAGATCGGAACGTTCTTGCAAAGAAATGATGTTCGGTGTCGTGACAAACAATGTTCAAGAGTAGAGCTACGAGTATACGAGTACAAACTGCTCGTAGAACTGTACTGTCTACTTAGTATTTGTTAACGACATATTTAGGGCTATTATAAACTAAATTTTCATAAACGAAACGCTTTGAAGTTGAGATTACCTTACCTACTCGTTAGCAACTCAATCATGCCATGTCGCGACCCGCCGCGAAGTGAACTGGAAATCGGGGATTGTCTACAACTAACCTTTGTTGTTTGAGATGTCGCCGATCACTCGAGGCTCGAGGCTCAGGCAGGGGCAACAGTTCAGCGCAAATATTTAATAGGAGCCGATTTTGCCAGTGCGTGTATGCGAGACGGATAATATTTAATGACTCTAACAGAGCTAAATGTTTTTAGTCAGTCTACGTTAAATTACTCGTAGACGTATACTATACATGATGTCCCATAATGAGTGGATAACATTTAGGTACTTGCGCTGGGGTAAAGCCATATTGAAAACAAAAATAAAAAACTTGACCCGTTTGGGACTTACTCAATTTTTTTAAACTTGGAGAAATCACATTCATGGGCATCATGCTCACTGTTTAAATTATTTCATAAGTTTTATTTTTGAAAAGTATTAAGGAAAAAATATTTTATGATTATATTTTTTGATATTTCTGTACCCAGGACCAGTAGTTTTCAAGTCATGTTTTAACTAGAAATGTTTCTTTTTTACATTTTATCATGCAAACTTTGAGCAACTGTGGTGTATATTTTTTTTATCAAAACCTCAGATGCCATCTACGTTAAAAACATGTCTATTTCAAGATGGTTCTGCAAAAGTAATAAACTTAGGTATATATTCAAATAAGTTACTGAGATAGCTCTTAATGATTAAAAAGCGCTATTATAGGTAACTAAAAATCTAAGTAGGTATGCCAACACATCAATAGACATATTTTTTCACCACTCTCGCCTCGATAACGTTGTATTTGCTACTCAGAAACAGTAAGCCGATCTCATTTTTGCTCATTAAATATATTGTACACCTATTAAAAAAGTAAAATTATTAATTATAAATCTAGTTATAATATAGTAAGGTCATGGTAAGCAGAGCGTTGATAATGTGATTATGCGTATTACCTATGGACCAATTGATTGGATGTGAAATAAATGTTTATAATTTATTTATTTTTACTTATTTACTCAAGATGTAATATTTATTTCAATTGAAATAATTACTATCTATTCTAATTCATTACTAAGTAGCAATATTTAATATTAAATCTATCTACTGACATTAATTATATTATATTTGACATATATTTTAAATTAATATGTACCAGCAATATTTTATTAGCTTTATTGATTAAAGTTATTTAAGGTTAGGAATAAAAGGCTCTTTTATTTTTCATTTACTATCATAGTTTATTACCATTTTAGAGCCCTGTTGCCCATTTGTAAAAATACTGGTCTTACTTACAGAAATATTTTAAAAGGCGATCATAAAAACAAGTTTTCTTTATTACATTCCAAAAATAAAACATGAAATTGTTTAAATAAAAATGCAATCAAAAGTAGGAATTTCCCCAAGATTAAAAAAAAAAATAGTCTCAAACGGAGTAAGATTTTTGTTTCAGTTTGTCCTCATCACGGCACAGAAACCTACAAACAAGGTTATCTACTTCATCAGCCCATACACGTCCACTGCTGGACATAGGTCTCCCCCGTACGACGCCACAAATAGCGGTCCTGAGCCGCCTCCATCCATCGACTCCCTGCGACCGCTACGATGTCGTCGGTCCATCGAGTGGATGGTCTCCCATGTAGGGGGGGATTTGCCATAATCACCACGCTTGGCAGACGGATTGGTGATCGCAGTGTTGGTGTTTAAAAATACTCAGAAGAAAGCTGCTGCCCTTCCTCTGGTAGGTATTTACTATGTAACAACCTGTATATAACTTCATAGTGTTGAAATATCCAGTTCTTGTGGTAGGAAATTGCAAATGAAAATCGGAAATCTGATGTGTTTAAATCCAAAAGCCTGATAATCGAAGGGTCCGTTTTTGTTCCACTTTTTTGGAGCACTTATTTAGGATCTTGTATGGTAAAAATAATTAAACTGGTGTCGGGGAGACGCGGGTCTAGCGGGGAGATGCGGGTTTTAGGGGGGACGCGGGTCTCGCGGGGTGACGTGGGTGTAAAAGAGAGACGTAGTTCTAGCGGGGAGACTCGGGTCTAGCAGGGGCCCGTGGGTCTATCAAGGGGACGTGGGTCTAACGGGAAGATGTAGGTCCAGCGGGTAGACGCGGATCTCACGGCCAGAGGCGGGTCTAGTGGGGTCGTGGGTCTAGCGGGAAGACGTGGGTCTAGCGGGGAGACGCGGGTCTCACGGCCAGAGGCGGGTCTAGTGGGTCGTGGGTCTAGCTCAGAGACGTGAGTCTAGCGGGGAGACGCGGGTCTCACGGCCAGAGGCGGGTCTGGTTGGGTCGTGGGTCTAGCTGGGAGACGTGGGTGTAGCGGGGAGAAGCAGGTCCAGCGGGCGAAGCGCGTCTGTCGGGGGGACGTGGGTCTAGCGGGGACACGCGGGTCTAACGGGGAGACGTGGGTCTAGCGGACCCCCCCATCTATTCTGTATCTGCTCTCATCTAACAACACAGATACATATTTATTTAATCGTGTACGTAAAGTTGAACATTTGTAATATTTTCATGTACTTAGCAATTTTCATTTCGTTTTATCTTCTCGTAGGATTTCGCGCAAAACTAGACAGTTAATTATAATTCACCAACGACGACGGTGTGCGATTGGATCCGAAACAAGCCCAAGCCCACATGAAGCGGCATAGTGGGGCTAACGCGGCCGACGAACCGTGCGAAATGATAATGAAGTGAAACCGCTCAGTCATCGGTAATGTGATAGCCGGCCGACGCCTAGCGCCGCCGCCCCGCCGCCACGCCGCCCCGGTGAACTACCTACAGGGTTGAACCGCTTTATGTGCGATTCACCACTATTTGAATGCTCAATAAATGGTCTCTGATCAAAACAGAATGGATAAAATTGAGAAAAGTTTGTAATCAGCATTCGTCTTATTCCTGAAAAGCGAAACAGCAGAGAAAGTAAAGCCTACGCGGCAACCACGTCTCGTCTCCTTGAACGCTACATACACTAAAAGCAGGTCAGCTAATTGCCGTTGAGCTGAGACCACGTGAATTCGAGCCCGCACTTAATGTATCCCATTTAAAATTAATAAAATGAAAACACGAAATGAAGTTGGGAGAAGCGCGCATTTTATTTAGTAACTTTGTGACGTCACGTAGAGGAATGCTTTGTGACGTTTCACTTACAGCGAGTCCCACAATGCGGAGTATTAGCGGAATTCAGAAGCTGCGAGTTCAGTCAACTTCGAGCTTAACTGTGTAATGCCTTTTATGAAAACTGCACATACCTACCTGCTCGTACTCGCATGACAAGGGGTTTGAAGCGTGGCGCTTTGTAAACGCTTTGAAGTCTCTGAGGACAAGCTAATGTAATTAAGTAATGTCTTCAATAATGAATGATTCTAACGAAATACTCAAGAGAAGAGGAATTAAAAATAAAAATATAAACGTCAAGCGCGAGTTGGACTCGCGCACTGAGGGTTCCATAATTATAAGACCTTGTGATTCTAGTTCAATGGCATGTAGATTTTGTGTGCATGTATTAACCCTCACAAATATTAAAAAAAAAAATATTATCGGCTGTAACTTTTGAATGCGTTGACTTAGAATTTTGATTTATATCACGGCTTTTAGATATTACGGTTTTGAGTATTTGATGTTAATTTCAACTCGATAGCTCCACGCGTTCCTGAGAAAAGAGAGTTGACAGATGGACAGACAGATAGACTAGCAACAAAGTGATCCCATAAGGGTTCCTTTTTACCTTTTGATGTACGGACCCTAAAAAAACGAAGTTAAGTTATATCATAATGATACGTCAATGTGGCAATGTTGATATCACACCTTGTCCACATCCTGCGACGAGCCAGCCCATCGAATAGGAGTACAAATAAAGGTTGTGTCTCCTTACTAGGTATTGGAATGAGACTTGAACGACTCGACGGAGAATGGCGCGCGGCCCGGTTCCGTGGCTGGCTAGTCACTCAGACAGCTTTTAGATTCCAATTCGGTAATCACACGATAACATACCGACCATTTCATTTCACCCAAGCTATATGCACCCCATAGCCACATGATGAAATGGTTTCACTTTCATGTTTCAGGACTGTGACTGAAAATGACAGGAAGGTGGTTGTCGTGGACGAGCGAAAATGCATGAATGCAACATCAGGCCCGTTGGGATGTTGTGGAACGATGGTAGCTTCACAAATATGGCTACACTTTAGAACCACCCCTTGGGTATGAAATGTGGCTTAATTGAGGTAAAATTAAAACATTAAAAAGCATGAGGTGAATCCTAAGCGCTGCTGTGGTTTATATTCAAAGTGGATGAAAGAGCGTGAATCGTGAGGCGCGCACGGCGCTGAGGCGCTCCGACCGACGACGACGCATTGTCTGTGTCTTGTGTGTAGGGCATTGTCTCTCCTCATACTGCTGCTGCTGACGCGTTTTAGCTGAAAGGAAAGCGACTGACGGTTAAGGGTGCAAGCATTCAGCCTTTTGGAGATGCTCATTTAAGCTTCTCCAACGAGTTTACATCAACATTCCTATTAGAACTTTCTTACAAGACCAATGCATATTAGACGTTTTATTCTAACTTTAATCCTTTCATTATAATATAACAAAGAGTATCTTTTATCTTCCTTTATCTCTGCACGCCTAACCGGCTACAGGTAGTCATAAATTGTAGATAGTATCCCAGAGAAGGATATGGGGGTTGGGTTCACTGTATCCCGTAAGAGCGTGCAAAGCCGTAGGCGGAACTTTGTTATGAAAAAGGAAAGTTTTAAGCTAATCTGATGATGATGAAATTGTACAGTCGAAAAGCTCTCATCTCAATGATACGGGATCATTCACCTGTAGTATCGCATTACGCGGAGACTGGACGCATTGTTGCGCCTGCTGCACGAGACGCTGGTCGACTATAATAGTCGACCAGGAGCGTCTCTAGCACGAGGAGTGAGAGTGCAGACAGGGCTTTGTGTATCGGGGAGAAGGGTCCTATTCACAGGGCGCAACAAGTCTGTGTATCATCATATACCTACCTAGAATGTATGTATGTGTATAAGATGAGTTTTTTCAAGACAGACGAGGTCTGGCTAGTGTAGTCAAAAAGGTTTACAGTTTGCTAAAAGCTAAATACACCGACAGAATGCTTTGTCATCCATTAAAAAACTTGTAATCTTGACCATCTACATAATGCACTGAGCAACTTTAAAATTACAACAGACCGGTTACGAATTTATAAATGATGTAATCTAATTTTATGCTACGTATACTAAATTCAAATCTAAAATTAATAATCTTGTTAATTTCCTAATGTTATGTACAATTAATTAATTTAGACATGCATGCCATACTCTCTAATTCTTTTGCACACCAATGTATATTGGTCAAACATGTTGGATCAAAAAAATTATTTGTCATCTTTTTTTTACATGTGTTTTGCAAATAAATAACTTTTACTTTACAGTGTTACAGGAGAAAATACCGTTATAGTTGAGCGATTTGGCATCGATCGATGGATGAAACGGCCGGCCGGCGGCGGCGGCGGCCCCGTGGGACGACCTACTGTTGTCGTAGCCATACATGGACTGTGCCGGTCCAGTCTACTGGCGACTGATGCCTGTATTCGCTAATGCAATACTAGACTTCGCCAATTCCCTTCGCCATTAGATATCAACACCATCCCGGTACAGCAAGCTTGAGGTTTCGCACCTGTAATGCCCTTCAATATGACCTCGCACTCAGCTGTAGCTTCTAATTGATAGCTTCGTGAATATCATCAATGTCGCTGTTAAGTAAATCGGCTCTCTTATAGATAAATAACGTTGAGAAAGTTAAATGAAATTTAACCTTAGTATTTTCGGTGAGAATTAGTTTGACGAAGTGAAATGAACAATTTCGTCTCCCACGCCACTTCCCAATTTGCTTTGCACTGTTTCTGTAAGTTCCACGAATTCAGAGTATCGAAATGGTTACAACAAATCTATATATCTAAGGATGTCTAAACACCAACGCGTCCTCTAAGGATGTCTAAACACCAATGCATCCGTTTCTTTTTTTATAACGATCATTCGAGCGTCTGATTGGGAAATACTCATTAAGACCAATTATGATACAAATTGGTATTTCTCGCTTTTCTGGCAACACATCACACTTGTTCCAAACAAAACTTTCGAAATAACCACGTTCGGTTTTATTTGACACCATTCAGTTAAATCGACTATTTTAAAATAATTTAGTATTCTTTTTCCGCTCAAATCCATCTGCATAGTGGACTTACTACGCGATGGGCGGCGGCGCCGGAAATTGAATTTGAAAGTACGTACTTCCGCCGCCCGAGCCGCCGCCGCCCGCGCCGCCGCCCGCGCCGCCGCCGCCCGCCCTTAACACATCGCTCATTTACAAGGAACTCGTTTTTTATTGATCTCTATTATTATTTTATATTTTACTCTAAACTTCATTTTATTTTCTACTAGCTGCTGCCCGCGACTTCGCACGTGCTTTTCATATTATACCCTATGTCCGTCCCCGGGATACCATCTACCGCCCTGACAAATTTCATCAGCCGCCTAGCCGTTTAGGCGTGAAAAGGTAACAGACAGACAGATATACAGAGTTACTTTTAAATTTATAGTTTTATTAGGATTGTTAACATCGTCTTAATTATATTTTTAAAGTAAGCTACCTATTCTTTTGTTTCATCAATACTTCGCTACTTAATTATACTACCTCGATATTTTGATTGGGTTCATAGAAATACTTCTGCAATTCTTACTCTAAATATTCACAGCAAGTGCATAACTGAAACAGTCTTAGTTTGTTGGAAATAGTTACAATCGTGAGTGCAGGACCTGCACCCGAGTCCGCAGCAGAAACTGTTGGCGGGTGGCCAGACGCCGGCCAACCACATATTTGACTCAAATTTGTACATTTGAAAAAACGTTCACTTTTACATTTGATCATGTTAGTTAGGTATGTGTGTATAGTCAATCCAGTTAAAGTAAACTATATCTAAAAAGGAAACTATGAAAAATCACGAAATTACATATTTAGTACGATTACCTACACTTATATTTTGAACCTAGAACTAGTATACTTTAAGCTTTGTTTTAGACTCTTGAATTTAAAATCAAAAATATTAATTTTAATTTTGCTCCGATAATACAAATAAAAGAGCTTTCCTTCGGGAAACAGGTTACGATTTCAACGATGAACATTTGTGTCGTCAAGAGGATTAAGTATTAATACATCTGCATTCGTTTATAACGTGGAACGATATATTTATTTACTGCTGCCATAAAACTCTAGGTATATAAGTATCCATTGTCATAAAGTGTTATGTTCAGTTATTTTTGTTATTTTCAGTTATACAACCGGAAATTTAATGGATAAAAACTGTCATCTATTTATATTGAAATTATTTATTATCATAATTAATGGCAATAAGATAGACACATTCGTTTCAGTGTATTGATGATGACGTGTGAAAATGTCCATTATGAATCTGTTATAAATTATTTACCATTCAGTATAATACTATTTATATTGCTATGGGAAAATGGTAAGTTGAATTGGAACACATAGAATGAAACTCTCGACTTTAAGCAATGACGAGGAGTCGTTTTCTTCTGTTAACAGAATTTAGAATGAGAAAGTGTTAATGCTAAGATGACATACTTTTGTATGTAAGGACGAGATGTTTTAAGATAATAAGAGCTCTAGATCTATAATACCAGTTTATACCTGTAATAACCGTTTTAAAATTCTTGATATCAGAATTCTCAGAGAAGGTTTAATTCTAATTCACGATGAGCCCGCGTCGCGCCCCGCGTGTTTACAGCCCTCTCGGACAGCATAACATGTTCTGCTGAGTGACAAGTGACACGCTGCGCCACGGCGGCGTGGAGCATGCGCAAGCGGAGCGTTCTGGCGGCGGGCTCGCTCAGAATATCTTATGTATGTTCTCGCATCAATGGAGAAAAGCAAAAGCGAAAAGCGTTACAGCACCGAATACGATTGACAAGTATTTTTTGTCTTCGGCGGTAGCCATATCTCATATTACAGATTCCAAACCAACCCAACTTCCAGAACAAGTTATTGCTCTTGAGCCATTCGCGAGGCTGCTGGTATTCTGGCTTTAGCAGGTTAAAATGTTCCATCTCACATTGGTTGACAAAGGTTGTTTATTCACGGGTCGAAGCCGGTTTCCAATCAGATCCGTCGGCGCGAAAGAGATTCTAATAACATTGGAGTCGTCCTGTGGGAGGCACCGTCAGTGTAATTACGAGCGACGCGGTGCGGTAGCGCGAGCGGCGAGGGATCGCTAGAGAAGTGAATATGCCAGGAATAGACGGTTTACTGAACGTTTGAAAAATAAGCAATTTTATGACAGCAATAAATATATTGAGTATGTACCGAATTCGAAGTCTTTTTTTTATATCTTTATTTATTTTAATGGAGTTTTGTCACACACTATGTCACTTCCGTAAGAGATCAAAACATGGATTTATGATATCTGTGGCTTAAAAAGGGGAAATGGTGCCATGGAAATACACAAACAGAGGTGCCTAGTACCTGAAGGAGCTGGCTGATACAAACTGTCAAAATAAGGGACCACCGGGCTGATTGCTCCGTAACGTAACGTAAGTAACGTAACGTAACGTGAAGCACCAAATAGCTAAGGCCTACTACATCACGTGAGATACGTATTAGCGTTATGTCCCCAAGTACATGTTTTGTTTTGTTACGAACGTTTTCTTATTTCAATACGATAACCCGTGTAGTTTTACCTATCTTTTATTGATGCGATACAAATTAAATATTATATTTTTCATTGTGGTATATATGTATAAGTGAACAAACCGAGTTGAACCGGATAACCGTGCTAAAGCCGGTTACCGTCCAGGCTTCTTTCCTCAGCCATGAGTAGAGATTTGTTTTTCCCTGACAAAGGAAAATTAAAAAACTTCCTAATGAAAGCCACGCAAAGGCTACCTTCGTCCAAAATATTTGAAATTACCTACCTATGTACCTTACGTATCATACATACCCAATACCTATATACCTTAGGATCAATCGAGTAAATAAAAACCGTCCTTTTCTAAACTAGATGGAAAATTTCTTCTCTCACAAATAACTACTTTTTTGGTTGATTAATAATTAAAACTATTAAATTAATAATCTTTATTCGTACGTACTGACTTACTAGTAGGTAAACTATCCATTACGGTAGATATTAATACATATACCCATACGAATAGATAACAAACACGAAGGTCAACATCAGATGTTGACCTACGTCCTACGTGTTTGTTAACTATTTGTATGGGTATTCGTAATAATATCTACAGTACAGTATTTATGTATGTACCAACTAGTGTATTATCTACCTCATGAAACGGAGACTCTACATCAGAACAATATTTTTTATTATTCAAATGATCGAGTTGAACCGTCATTAAGTTTTGTTTTTGTTTTCAAATTCACACCCAGTTTTGAAATAGAAATGATAAAGTGAATTTCGATGGTCGATTGTGTACACACAGTTTCGTTTCAGTTTCTAGTTTAGTTTTGGTTCGTTAAATCAGCGCTGTGTATGATTTTATTTTTGATATCCAAGCATATTGAGGTTATTAGATCTATTACTAGACTTGTGAGTGTTGAGTGTCTTACAAAACATTTGTCCTTCAAAGTTGTTGTGATAGATTCAACAACCAGCCGTAGCATAGGCCTTACCTTTGGGAATTCGATTATTAAGCTTCAATTAAAGCATTTCTAGATGTTTCTGGGAAATGCGACATACCTGAAACAAAACAACAAAATGCATTTAACGACTCGATGTTAAAAATAATACGCAACTAGCTCCTGCGCGAAACCTTGCCTGGTTAATAAATAATCCTATCCTGGGTGGGACATTATCTATCTCTTTGCAAATTTTATAAAAATCCGTTCAGCTATCTTAGAGTGAAAAGTTCGGAACGGTAACTACAGGTATGTATAGGTGAAAAGTGCTTAGAGATGGTTTGAGAAAAGGGTTCACGACGCCGACGGCGCGGCGGCGCCGCGGTGGCCGTCTACTAGACAGGGCGGGGCCACTCATGTGGTCCCTGAATAAAATACTCATGAATTTAATAACACAACAAGCAGAAAGCTCTATGCGACTCGGGATGTACACTTCAACACACGCCGATCTCTGCCGCTAAGCAGCATTGATATAAGAATGTAAAGGTCAAATATGAATAAGTTCTTGAATGCAGGTGTCGTCGGCGGCGGCTCGCAGGTTTAATAATGACTTTCGAAACCTTTTGAAGTACGGGACGGACGGGCGAATGTGTCCGCGAAATGCCGGGGCCGGATTGAATGTACCTACCAAATTAACAGTTGGAAATATGACATGGAGAAGAGTCTTCGCTCGCCTCAGCTCCTCTTCACCTTCCCATCGGACCAGGACATAAGTACTATTGGAAACGATCAAGAAGCACCATTGGATTGATGCGCTTTGCAGATTGCAAGTCATTCAGTCATGAAGAATCCATTTCCATTCAGTTTTTCCGTTGTGCCATCCTAGTGCATTGTCATTTGACTAACTTTGAAAGTTAAGTATTAATCGATGTAGATTGTAGGTAAATTGGCATTGTTGTGAAGACTCTGTCAATAAGTAGCTATGACAGTCCATAACTATACTGGACACATAACAATATGCGCATGTTCCGCGGACGAAGCAGATACCGCGGACGAGGCAGGCGAAATCGCGTGTCGTTTGAAAAACGCCTGATAAGGCCCACCGCCCTCCGCCCCCGACCCAAATAACGGTTGAATTTGCAGAATAAAGGTTTCAAAAATGTTCACCTTCATTTAAAGTTACGCCGCCGATGTTAATAAGAATTCTCTTTACATGTATTTGGACGGCTTTGGAGTTTTTTTTATCTGATGGCTCTATCAAGTCAACGATGTCAGCTTTAAATTATCGGTAGTAGTTTATTGTTTTAATTACACAATGAAGTGAATAAAATAAGAAACCTTTATTAAGATTGATAAAAGCTCGAACTACGGCAATAACTGAGAGACTTGAATGACACGCGGACTTGATTCACGGCGGCCGCGGGCTCAAGTTTATCATAAATCCCACGGCAACACAAACCTACCTAATCTACGGTCACGTTTTACTTGTACTATCAGATAATGTACCTACTATACTATTGAGTCAGACGATTCTAATTTGGGAGCATCATTATGTTATAATATTTTTTATAGGGAGAACGTTGTCTAATGTACTATTTATAATGCATGCGTTCAAGCAGCCTGTCAGTTGGAGGCTCATTTAATTCGTTCATGCTTATTTAAATACGTTCTTGGGTATGCAGTTCTTACAATTTGGTCAGTTGGAGGCTCGTTCATGCTTATTTAAATACATTCTTGGGTATGCAGTTCTTACAATTTGGTCAGTTGGAGGCTCGTTCATGCTTATTTAAATACATTCTTGGGTTTGCAGTACTTACAATTTGATCAGTTGGAGGCTCGTTCATGCTTATTTAAATACGTTCTTGGGTATGCAGTTCTTACAATTTGGTCAGTTGGAGGCTCGTTCATGCTTATTTAAATACATTCTTGGGTATGCAGTTCTTACAATTTGGTCAGTTGGAGGCTCGTTCATGCTTATTTAAATACATTCTTGGGTATGCAGTTCTTACAATTTGGTCATTTGGAGGCTCGTTCATGCTTATTTAAATACATTCTTGGGTTTGCAGTACTTACAATTTGATCAGTTGGAGGCTCGTTCATGCTTATTTAAATACGTTCTTGGGTATGCAGTTCTTATAATTTGGTCGCAGTATCCATTTTGACCAGCGGTAGAAACGTTTTATTTTCGTAGCGAAACGAATGAATCAAACAAATTATTATAATTACGAGTAGGTACCTACTTAGATCTTTCAGAATGATTGAATTCCAAGTCTTTTTTAAATCCTGTTTAGCGTACTGAATGAACTTGAATCTGATATGCTATTACTTATTGTTTTCTGTTTGAATTGTTTTTATAATTGATTTGTTTGTCAAATTAGTTTATTGTGTACTCAGGAGTTTTAGATTTAAGTTTTTCACACACAACGTCTTGAATTTTCACCTATGAAATTTGAGTTTTTTTATGAAATAAGTTAAAGTTATATCAAAAATATCAAAATGCTTTATTTCCTTTAGACCTTACAGGACTCTTGAACACGTCACAGAATTAAAATTACTTATAAGTAAAACCGGAAAATAAAGTGATCACTTTGATTTTTTGTTCGCTTCAATCTTTTTAAGGTAAAGTAAAGAAGCGAACAAGAAACCTTTACCTTGTTAGGTTGTTAGTTTTCGAGTTGGAGCAAAAGTCGTCCCATGCTTTTTTATCCTCAAGATAATCTGATATTTTGTAATAAGCCTTTTTACAAAGGATATGTTGGATAGTTTGTTTGAATTTATTTATTGATAATTTTTGCAACTCACTCGGAGTTTTGTTGTGGAAGCGTATACATTGCCCTTTAAAAGATACACTAATCTTTGGGCAACGCGAGTTTATTCTTATTTCTAGTATTTACGTTATGTACATCGCAATTTTTAGGGAATCCATCGATATTTCTATGAGTGTAGAATAAGTTTTCATAAATATATTGACATAGTACTGTCATTATATTTATTTCTGTGAATTTATCACGCACGGATTCTCTAGGACCCATGTTATAGATAGCACGAACAGCCCTCTTCTGCAGCACAAATACGGTGTTAATATCTGCAGCGTTCCCCCACAGTAATATGCCATAAGACATAATACTATGGAAGTAGGTGAAATAGACAAGTCTGGAAGTATCAACGTCTATAAGATGACGGATTTTTTTGACTCCATATGCTGCAGAACTAAGTCTCTTCGATAGTTTATCTATGTGTGGGCCCCATTGAAGTTTACTGTCTAAAGTTATTCCTAAGAAGACGGTACTTTCTACAATGTCTAAAGTTTCTCCTTTTACGTTTATATCAGCCTTTACTTTTTTAACATTCGGTAGAATAAATCTAATACATTTAGTTTTGGTTTCGTTAAGTAAAAGATTATTGACACTAAACCAATGGACTACTTTTGATATTGCATTGTTTACATCGTCATAATTTGTGTTTTGTCTAATCATCTTCAAAATTAAAGAAGTATCATCAGCAAACAATACAATTGATTATTTTTAACGAGATGAGGCAGGTCTTAAATATATAAACCAAAAATAGGAAAGGACCGAGGATAGATCCCTGCATACAGGGACAGTGATAGTATGGAGGCGTTTTTTTAATTGCTGTTACACTTTTTTTTTTCAATATATTTATAAAATTGCGGGCAATACATTAAAAAGTTACAACCGTTTATATTTGGAGCCAAACTACGAATCTCAAACTTTGATAACCAGTGTTACTCCATTTTTTAGAATATTTTGAAAAATCCTGAAACATGTGTTCAATAATTTTATATTCTTAATTCTATAAGTTTCAAGCAAATTGGGTCACTGGCACCCAATTTGTTAAAAAATAAATAAATAAAATCTGAATAACTTAAACCCCCATTTTATCCTTTATTAGGACATTTTTTGAAAATTCCTGAAACGACATTTTTTTTATATTCTCCTAAAATTTAAGGTCAATAACATTATATACCAAAACATTACAGCCGTTTAAATTCGAAGCCAAACTACAAATCTCAAACTTTAATAAACCGTTTTACACCATTTTGTGGAATATTTTGAAAAATATCAGGATTTTTCAAAATATTACTATATACTAATAATACACGTTGTCAATATTTTTAGTATTCTCTGTAAGTTTCAAGTAAATTTTACATCTTAATATATTCTTAATAATCCCCTGAAGGCGTTCCCGACGTGGGGGATTTGCGGATTTTTTTCCCGCTAATCCCCCAAATGAAATCGAGCCATCACGCGGGGGATTTCCGGAATACCGATTCCGGAAATCCCTCACATAGCTCGAGCAAAAGTAAATTAGTTCGTAAAAACCTTTACCACGTTCCCGCTGCTGGGTTAGTAGGGCCCCGTTTAACTCTACAGATGATGGGAGGTTTTTCAAAGGGCAATGAAAAATATTTCTGTCATAAAAATGCGATAGATGATGTTGACGAGACGTATCTAATGATTTTACAAAACAACAACTTGACAAGCATATATTTGTCGGTCATACTTGTTTTTGTTATTTTATTTTGTAGTAATAAAATAATTTAAACATATTTAATCATAATTTTTAACTTGAATTTCGGCTAACGCGAAAAAACTCCAAAGAATTAGTAACGTCATAAAAATATTACCTGCCTGCAAGGACCATCATTTGGTCCTTGCAGGCACTCGTTGATGTTTTGAAATAATATACCTTATAAGGATAATAACTTAAAAGAATTTAATAATATCCCAAAAATTATTAATTATTATTAAATTCTTTAAGATTACCCCAAGTGCGGGCATAAGTACTATAATAACTTAAAAGAGTTACAAAAAAAAAACAAAAAAACTTCAACGCCCCTTTTCTCCCTTTAAATGTGGAATTTCCAAAAATCCCTTCATAGCGGAACCAACGAAAGGCCACCAAATTTCAGCTTTCTAGCTTCAGTGGTTTGGGCTGGGCGTTGTCGTTTAGAAAATCGCTTGTTCTTTTATATGTTAAGATTACTCCAGTTTTTAAGGTGTCCATGATGACGAAGAAAATATAACGCCAATCAAAAAACAAATGAATAATTTTCAAAAAATAATTCCATGCTCTTAAAATGAAATTAATTTGAAATTATAATTCTTAGCCAAACGCAATTATTTTGAATTGAAATGGAACGCAAAACTGCAGAATGGCAATTTCACCCATTATTTGGTATTTAGTGGAATAAATAAATGAAATGAACCTAAATTTGAAAGTACTTCATAGGAATATTACAAAAACCTGATTTAGTTTATTCTGTGTTATAATAATTGAATTTAATAAATTAGGTAACTCAAACATTCTGTAAATTCTCGCCATCTTTATTAAAATGTTACCTTGTAGACTTTATAATTAATTAATTATCCGACTAAAAAATAAACCCTTTACTTGGATATCAAAGCGTAACATAATATTTTGAGCTAAAAAGTCCTCCCTAGTAATTATTTTAATTATTCTCCCTGAGCTGTAATGGAGCAAAACATTCTTAGAACGAAAATAGCTCTTGAATAAAAACAGCGGTGGTTAATGTCAAGCGGATGCGCCACGCCACCGCGCCGCGGATCACTGATTAAAGAGTTGTGCCATCTCGACGGAGAGTGATGGCGGAGTGTCGACTGCGAGCCGCGGGCCGGACTGTTGTTGTCGGAGAAGTGAAACAGAAATGATGACTACGTGCTTCGATACAGACTGACACTTGCTTGACAATTAAAAAGGTGGAGTAAAAAGACAGATGACAACAAGATTCTTTGGCACCCTTCATGGCAGGAAACCCCAAAAACACGATTTATAAAATAATTTACAAAATATCCCAGAACAGCTCCACTATTACTCTTTTTAATAGAAAATATAATTAGGTAAAGCAGCGCGGGTCGAACAAGCCGAGCGCGCCAGCAGCGGACCGACCGACACCCAGTATTAGCTTGATTTTACCTTTCAAAGGAATGCTCGCGCGGCAAAAAGCTTTAAAAATGTCACTCGTAACTCGGTTAGTGCCGTCGAGTGTGTGCTGTGCCGGTTTACAGTATTAAGTCTGCAGGTAGACAGTATAAAGGGAGGTAAAGAAACTAAACCTCTATGCTGTACACAAGTCCAATCCAGGTATTTATAATTTGTGTCGCATGGAATGAAAACAACCTAATCTAGGTTTATATATCCAATTGATTAATATTTATTGTTCTGTGTTTTTAGATGAATCGTGCAAGTTACTAACCAATACAATACTTGATATGGCTGTTTTACAGCCTACCAGGTATTACAAGTATTATACTACAGAATGAACCAACCGGTAGAAAAATTCAAAAATTTATTTCCAAAGCAAATATTGGACACATGGTAGGGCCCTCGACGATAATTAGATACGGCGCGCTTTTCCAGCGTCGCGATTCTGAATGCGACCGAATTGTGCCACTCGCCGACACTTGCCAACACTCACCGAGGGCCACCCATTCACGGCTTGTGGCTTTTCATAAATAATCAGGATTTTTAAGGTAATTGAGGCATGGATACAAATCACACTTTCACACCTTTACATTTTGTGGTCACACACATCTCTTTCACTGATTACTATTTTACAAAATTTTAATTTTTGTCTGTTGCCGCGAATTTTATGATGTTTGCTAATGTATGACATGTTATTTTCAATTATACCTGCAGATGTGTTTAAGCAGGTAACATTTTTACTGTTGATTTTCATGATTTAAATGTTTTGGTTCGTTGATAACGTACGTGTTTCACTTTGTTCAGATAAATATGGAAAGTTTCTGCAATATGAGTAGGTAAGTAACTAGTTGCCTACTTTAAATAAAGTTTGTGTAAACAATCTTAATATTTTTTGTTACATATTTGGAGAATATGTGCTTCATAATTGTAGAAAAGCTCTTCCAGAGTTCTTTAAAAATACCTATTTTCTGTATTTTGGGATAATCTTGGATAAAAATGAGAATGAGTCTTAGGCTCTTGATTGAAATAATATTATTATAATACTAACGTAGTAGCTACAGTGAGATAAATACTGTCGTATTATAGTTAGTTCTCAAGGAAAGAGATCTTGAGTAACTACAGACTACAATAATATACGAGTACGTAGACTAAGATTTGCTACTGGAAGCTTAATTTTTTCGCAGCCGTTTACAATCATTGTTATGGTTTTCTTGCCATTTTGACCAATTGACACTAAAGTCACAAACATTTTCGCGGCTCGTTTTGCTTGCCGTTATTACTGTATTTTTTTTTACCAATTCGCCAAGTTGCTACTCTTAAATTAAAAAATGCGGCTTGCTCTGCTCGCCATTATTTCTTTGCATATTTTTAACTGCCACTCTTCATCAACTAAGCCAGTTTGCACCCATTGTAACTATTGTTGTTGTTGCTATCGTATAGGCTTCATGTTTGGTGATAGCATATGTGCTCTTTACTTTTAATGTAGGTACCTATTCTCTGTTGGTAGTAGGTAGAAATTAAAAAATAAAAACCTGTCAATTTTTAATAACGAGCTCCAATTTTGTGAACGCGTTGAGTTGAATTTGATCATCCCACGGCATCACTGCACTTTTCCGGGAAAAAAGTAACCTAACTATATATGTGATAATAATCCACGATATTTTACGCCTATCAAAACGAACACACATAACATACACGAGTACATTTATACTTTTTCCTATTTTACTTAACTCAGCTCTTTTTATTTTTCTGATATTTACAAAACTGATCTTTTTCTCATATTTCGGACCAAAGCGTTCCGAACCGAACGTAAATAAGCTTGTTTATTTTGACTACCGGCAATACTTTAGTATTGAACGGGAAAGCATTCTCATTATCAGCCCTTGTCAACTCACTGCTGGACATAGGGCTCTATAATTAATACCTGCCACTGGCCCCGGTCAATAATACGACAATACTGACTAACTTATTTCATAGGAAGCACCTCAGTGAATCACGTGTATGTTATTTATGCGGTACCTGGCACACAGTCAGATAAGCAGCGCGCGCGCTCGGCTCTGCATTCCGTATCCGAGGTTAGAGTGAGTCTCCGCGTCGCGTCCGTCTTCACGACCCGCTGTATCAGTTAGCTCGCCGCTTGTTCTCAGGGCCCAGCGTCATTTCTCGCTGAGGAGAGGGCTGGGGCATTTCATCACGTAAAAAAATTACATAAGCGAATAATATAAAGACTTTGAAAAGTTATGTAGAGGAAAAAAATATTTAAAAAAGTCATACTGTTGAGGGTGAGGAGAGTGGTCTTTTTAAGCCACCATATTCTTTGCAATTGGTTCTACCTAGCCTTACTTACTAAACATGCTTACCTACATCACGATCAGGAGACAAAAAATCGTAAATTTCAGGGCATGCAAAATGACAGATTGTTTTATAAAAAAATCTTGTATTGTTTTGTTTTTGTAATATGTGGTATAGAATTGGAATGGTCATGAACTGGAAAAAAATTCAGTGAATTGAAAGATCAGAGACACGCTTACTTTATTCCAGATTAAACATAAAGTTTAACGCGCGTTTAAATTTTAACACTTAGCATGCCCGTAACTGATTTATTTACCTAGATCTCATGTAAATATGTGTTGATTTTATTGGTAAGATACATATGTAATTTAAAAAAATATATAAGACATGTAATTTCGTATAAATAAAGTTACAGCACTAAATAGTTCAAATTGCGGAAGAAAAACAATGAACCTACTTGCACAATGACATCCCTGCTCGCGACTACTACAGCCGTCTGCGCCGCTTCGCGTCGTGACTGCGCGTGGGCAGACGCGTCAAATGGATCAGGTAATGTTATTCCTGGAGGCTTTTACCTCAGACCTAGCTATTGTCAGGAATTTATTATTATAGGTACTATATATAGTACTATATATATAAAATTACGAGAATATATATATATTATTCTCGTAATTTTGGCGACGGCACCTTAAGTAGGTATTAAGGTGCCGTCGCCAAAGTTACGAGAAAAGTGTTTATTTGCGGCTCTTCGTCCGTCGTAGTTCGGCGGTCGTTTGGGCTGACGGTTGAGTTTGCGGGCGTTGTCCGATGATTTATTGTTAAGTAAGTACTATTTGTGGCGTCGTATGGGGAGAGGCCTATGTCCAGCAGTGGACGTGTATGGACGGATGATGATGACATACTGAATTTTAGTACAAAGTTCGTCTTTTTTCATAATATTTTTGTTAACTAGGTGTAAGTAGGAGATATTTTTTAAAGTTTTCTCACAACATATTCATAATTAACTCAAGCGGAATAACTGTTGTCCAGTTTGCAAATGCATGACAATTTAGTTGATAAATTTACTACTCGTACACTCAGCGTGGACTGTTGTTGACGGCTGCCCACGCGCAGGCGCTGCAATAAAGCTCGCTTTAATGAGGGGTTTTCGATGAAAGTTTATGAAACCACAAATAAAATTGCTCACTAGGAGGCACTTACTGGAATAACAATATAATGTGGGTGCTCTACAAAAACATATCTTTTTGTACAATATGGTTGCAATAAATGACTTGAAACTAAAGTTGCGCGACTGCGAATCATCTGTCTATTCGAATAATCAACAACTACTAATTTCCCCATTCGACTTGCATATTAGTAATATACTAATCTTCAAAGTCGAATGAAACTACTAATTAGTAATTACTAATGTGTCTACGAATTGATCATTCATGGCTCCGATTCGACTTTGTTAGTCGACCGTAGGTTTTGAGTGATGAATGAATTATTCGTCGCTCCTGCGGGGATTGAAAGGAACAGATTAGTAACGAATTTTATCATTCTAGTGCGGTTGATAAGATGTGTAGTTTTTCAAGTATAATATTTTACTTTTTAGCTTTTAGTGTAAATATGGTTTTAGTGTAAATGTTATAGTGTGGCGGACAGCTGGTGAGTCTAATGTAGAATCCGATAGTGAAACTATTACAGATAACCAGCTATTTACCACTGTGAGTTCAATAATACCTGTTATTTATGTTAATTTTGTTCAAATATTTTATGTTAAGGTGGTTCCCTGACCCAAACTAGCGCCATCACCTATTTTATCGTCTTATTACGATAAATAAACGAATTTTCAAAAATCCCTTTGCCAGCTTGTAATACCTATCATAAGCTTTTTTTATTGCTTCAAAATTGTTTTATTTTGTATAGTTTAGGATGCGAAGTTGCACTTTTTGGTCTACAAACTGGGTTTTCGCATCTCCTCCTTCCTCGTAAACTTTTACATGTGAAGCGTTGGGTGGTGGCAGCGAACGAACCCGGAGTCGAATGAAATATACATAGGTATAAAACTAGCTCTCTCTAACTAAGCCCGCTCCCGCTCAGTCGAGCGGGATCGACTATCCACGTCGAATAACGAATCGAAACCGACTCAGGCAGTCGAACGAACGACTCGCGATTACTAACCAAATTAGTTACTAATTTGCTCTAGTCATTCGAATCGTTCGAATGACTTGTCAAGTCGAATAATTCGAATGTAATCATTCACAGTCGCGCATCTTGAAACTTGAAACCAATCTGCTCTGATAATGACTAATTCAAATGTAATTTTGTCTGATTAGGACTCATCAACACTTCAAACGATTGTCATAGACGTGGACTGATGAAATCACTTCCTTAATCTATATTTTATTATTATAGGGTGTTAGTCAAATTAGTGGACAATATCGCTGGAGGTTACATAGGTTTTATAGTGACAAGCACCTAAATTTTATTTTTAAAATTTTTGGGCACCTCTTTTTTATTTTTATTTTTTAAATAATTAAGTATCAGAAAATACATATCACCCTCGATTTTCACCTTTCTAACACCAAACCCCATTTTTTTATAGCGATCTTCAACCCTGTGTCGAGGGTGGTCGCTGGCAACAACAACGTTTGCCGGGTGAGCTAGTACATACCTATATACATAAAAATCTTGTGTCACAGTGTTTGTAACCAAAGTCCTTCGAAACGGCTTGACCGATTTTTATATATGATTTTTGTATATATAAGTATGCGGCAGGTCTGAGAATAGAACGTTTTTTATAAATTACAAGGGTGCCCACCCCTATTTTCTTAATATTTTTTGTGACAATTTTTTATTTATATTTTTTTTATGATTTATGCATAAGAATACATATTACCTTCTAACACCTAACCCCATTTTTTAATAGCGATATTAGTTAGTCATGTAATAATTTTATACTGTATATGTTCATACATAGTATGTAGGTACATAAGATATTGTATTTGCATAATTAATAAATTATAGCATGTCTGCAAGAATCGTATCTCATCCAAACAATATTGCTATAAAAGATTATTCAGGCGCGTACCTATGCATGCTTGCACACTTTGACTCGTTTCAACAACACCGCTCACCACCAACCGCTACATAGGTTTACAACTTAATTTGTTCATTCAAAAATATTTAGTGAAAAACACAAAAGCTTCACATCAAATCAAATCATTTATTTGCCGAATACATTATTACAGGTACATACATACATGTCAGATCTTATAACTGGAGTGATGTCAAATGTATTCAACCCGCAAACAGGTATACAAATATTAAGTGTTAGTGTTAAAAGCAGTTAAAAATATATTCAATCATAAAAATAATCAAAAATAATATTATTCATCTAAAATAAATAGTTCACAATCAGACACATAATTGACAAATCATAGAGAAACAAAAAAATACTTAAAAATAAAACTTAAATTATTCAATTTCAAATTATTATATTCATTTACACTATAGAAAAAAATTTCGAGGAGCCAATTATTTAACTTTTGTTTAAATAAATTACCATTGAGGTCTTTAAAAGGTTCTGGTTACATATTTAGTATAGATAATGATGCACATATTAAAAAAAAAATCCCCGTAGATCTCCTTGTGGCATTGTGGTTTTTATAACAGATTTTTGAATTGCTCTTGTTTGTCAAGTGATAATATCCTTACGTTTGGTAAAGTGTTGTGCGTAAGATTTTACAAACATACATTTTATCTCTAATGTACATGCAAGGTAGAGGCAAAATATTACAGATCCTTAACAGAGGCTTGCAAGAGTCACGATACCAAGCCCTGATAAAATAACTCTGAGTCATCTCTTCTATACTCTGAAAACTCTTTCAGCATCGAAAGAGTTTCCCCAGAGCAACAAACCATAGCTGAGGATCGAAGATGCCTGTGGTAAGCTGCTAGTCAAATGAAATCGTCTGGTGGATTTTCTTTAGAGCAATGATAAAGCTTATTTTTTTGCAAACATCTCTAATATGAACTTTCCAGTTGTGTGGTATCCATATGTATAATGTGTTACTAACAATTTAAATGACATTACTTCATCTACTTTTTCAATATTATAAGAAATGTCAAGTGTTAGAGCTACCGAGGAAGAGAAATGATAACTCTAACGCTGTTTGATCGCAACTGTATATTTATTAAACTTTTGTTATAATGAAACGTTAATACGGAAGAACATACATCACGTATTAAACGTAGGTAGACATTCCTAATCTAATGTAGGAATGTCAGTGAACTAGATAGGTATTATATTAAAGATTAAAAATACAGGTACTTCCTGAATAACTTTGTACTTTGTACATCTTGGGCACTAGTCTCATCAGAGAACTAGAAAAAGGGAAACAATGTTAAAGTGTTAGAGAGTAGATGTTATATACCTTACGTTAATATTACTGAGCTAGAATAACATACTCGTAGGAAGTTAGGTAACATTGGCATCTCATGCATAGCCTGAATAACACATTGTACCTTGTACAAGTGGCTTAGTATTATAAGAGTCAAATTGCATAATTTTAGTTTCGGCAACGTTTATAGCTTGATTTTAATAAAAAAAATCTGCAAATTGTTGTGTAAAAGTGTGTCATAAATAACGTAAATAACAAATGAGATGTAAAATAAATAAACATCGTGTTTAGAGCGCAGCGCAATCGAGGAATTGGTTCGATTCAATGCGAACTGGGTCGGAGGCAATTTAAAGTTTTTACCAATAAATAACACTACGAGTAACAGCCGGTTTCTCGAACGTAGATCATCTTCATAATTAACTAATCAATGATCAAATCTCTGATCAAGTATCATTTGGGCTGCTCGAACGTTGATTCATCATCATCATCATCAGCCCGTACACGTCCACTGCTGAACATAGGCCTCCCCCAAACGACGCCACGAACGTTGATTACGTACTATGATTTTGAACAGAGATTAGTTGACCAGTCTGTCAAATCATTGAAGCAAATCTCATGTCAAACATCAAAATGGGTTTCTGGAACGCTAATTAGGCATTTTTCTCTAGTCAAGCGCTTGTTAAATCAACGATCAACTAATCGGTGATTTTGCTCTAATTAGCTGAAATAATTACTACAATTTATTGTGTTTGCTAAGTTCTAAACCTTGTTAATATCAAAAATTAACAGGTTGGTACTCCAAAAGTGGTTTAATTACATTTCACAATACTTATGGCTCGTTTTATCAATGAAAAATAATGTAACTAAATTAAAATAACCTGTTATATTGTAGGATGTCGCTTTCGGATTTGACAGTGAGCAGCAGCAGTGAATCTGATGAGGAAAATACACCTGGACCCTCAAGGAGGTTCAAGCCTACAGTAGGCTTTTTCTCAGGGAGAAGTGGAACAGGGTCCGAGTCTGGCACAACTTGAAGGCAAACCTCCCCTAATCGAGACACCCTCGGCACGGAGGCATAATGCCACCAAACTAGTCGTTATATCAGTCTGGGATCACCCACTGCTGGGTAAAGGCCTCCTTTCGCTTCACCATAATACCTACTTATAAATAATATTTCCATCTCTGACACAGACACTGGCAGAATCGTAGCAAAAAGCAATCGGCGCCATTAAAGAAGTTGAAGTAGAAACAAGAATTCGCAGCGCAAACATGCGTTAGTATCATGTTAGTATATAAATTCCTTGCAAACATGTGACATTTTTGAAGTTTAGGAGTGAACGATTGAACTGAAGGAATGATTAAATTATGTGTGACCATATGAAAATATACACTGATTTGACAATCGTAAGATGATCATTGATTAGTAAATTTTTGTCTAATCATCGTTCGTGCAACCCGATTTGATTTGACCAGTGTGTCAAGTTAATTGCTTTGTCATGCTTTGTCAGCTGATTTGCGATTTGATTAGCGTTCGAGAAACCGGCTGTAAGTAAGGAGGTTCTGGCTGCCCCGCAGCGCGAGGCCAATGTCCTAGGGAGGCGCCCAGACAACTCTAGGCGAAATTTCAGACGCTCGTCTGCGGCGAACTTGATTATTTCATCTCAGGTTCTGAAAAACTGTATTCGGGTAATATGTATTTATCTTTTTGGCAGGTACAAATTAACTAGGTACTCATGACCTACTGTGTACGGAAAAAAGTAAATACCGAGATACTACCGAATATTTTCAGTTCATTCTGTATCTACGGATACCGAATTTTTAAAAGAAAATCAATTAGCAAAGAACCGAGCACGCTGTTATTTGAAGTAAAATTTTTAGAGAACGTAAGAAAAACGAGCGTTCTTAGTGTAACTTTTGTTACAGGCACCTTCTCTGTACTTGATAAACATCACAGAGATCGCTTCTAAGCGATAAGGCCGCCCATTTTACATGTTTTATGTAATGTCTATCTTTAATGTTTTCTTAGTGGTGTACAATAAAGAATTTTGTAACTGTAAACAGTTCAAAGTCAAGAAAGTACTTACCTACGCTTAAATCGTATTCCCCAGCACCTCGCTAGGTGCTGAGATTTTATGAAAACGATCGCAAGCTCAGTTTTATACCGAATCTGTAATAAGTCTCGTGTCTAGTCTAGACTCAAGACAAATATTTAAGTTGATATCGTTTATCTAAGTACCAACCTACCTACTTAATAAACCGAGTTTAATTTGGTAGTCATTAAGAAGGGGTAAGCCTTCACACTAACGCCGTTACCTATTTGTTATTTTTATGTTCTGTTGTGATTCCAAAAATAAAACGATTTGATTAGGTAGGCCTTTAATGAATATCTATTTTGAAAGACCAACCTCGACCACTGCAACATAATGTACCTAACCTACTACCCTTGATAGGCTAGCTAGACCAGAAAAAAAACTCTAGGTCTATGAGCTAGACTATGCGTCGACACCAAATTTGTAGCTTCGCATCGACCTGCACTCAGAGATCAATACTAGACTCAGAGATCAATACTACTAAAAGTGGTGGGGACGAACCAACTGACGACGAACGTGCTCGTGCTATTTGTTGACACTAAAAATTTTAAATGACTCGAAAAGTCCTGGAAAGTGCGGTCCACGACCTCCATAAGTTAATTAACGACTTGACCGATAAAATTGTCCTGTTGGAGAACAAGGTGAGCGACCAAAACACTTTAATTGTGAATCAAACCTCTGCTATCACTTTACTCTATGCGAAACTTGAGGGTAAACAGCCGCAGATACCGGCCCCGACTCCGCGACCTGCAACGGCCGTGAGTGAGCACACCGCCACCGCCGCCGCCTTGCTGCTGCAGGCCCAGCCAACATCACAACGACCCATTCGGCAGGCACGCATAGTCGCAGCCGCGAACATCAAAACTTCTAATAAAGCGACAGACAAGAAAGACAAGGTGACAGTTTATCACAGACGACTCCCCTGAGAGTGACGAGGCGAAACATCGCCAATCCAACGCAACCGGAGGGGGTTGCGTGTACTAGCAATTCTACTCAAACAAATAGGGGGAACATGACTTCGATGGGAGTCCCGACAAACGAATCATCGGCGACTACATCTACTGAAGCTTAATGGACGGAAGTAAGCTACAAACGTCGTCCAGTGAAGCCACGTCGGGTATTGACCGGCTCAGGAGTTGATAATAATGAGCTACAAACAACTGAGCGGCTACAGTTTATACAAGTGTGGTCTTTTAGACCCGAGACTACTGTTGAAAATGTTACGACCTTCGATAAATATATTGTAGAAAAACGGAATATTAGGACTAACCAACACGCCGCCTTCGTAATAGGTTTCCCAGAGACCATGTACGAACAGCTGTGTGCACCAGAATCATGGCCACAAGGAATTAAGATCTCCGACTGGTTTCGACGCAGCCCCCGCGCGGAGCGGGGGGCGCAAGCGCAGGCAGACGGCGAGCGCGAGCTCAGTGCAGCGGTCGACCGCCGCAGCAGTCACTAAATGTAGCAGCCAACATCGGACGCATGACTCCCCATTTCAGCCTAACCAGTGTGAAAAAATTGTTTTATGCCACCAAAATATTGCGTCGCTTGACAAAAAATCGCAAAAGCTAGAAGTGTTGTTGTGTAGTGATTTAGCATGTGATGTTCTGGCACTAACCGAACACTGGCTACCAGAATCTAAACTAAAATGTATCGATTTGCACAACTTTAAGTTAGCGTCCTATTATTGTCGGAATCAGATAGTGCATGGAGGCTCATGCCTGTTTGTTAAAGATAGTTATAAATGTATAAAAAATGTTGATCTGACAGCCTTATCTGTAGAAAGAAAATGCGAAGTGTCAGCTATTGATCTCATAGATTACGGCTTGACAATTGTGTGCGTGTACAGAACAAATTGAATTTCAACTAATGAATTTATTTATACGTTTGAAGTTTTGCTCAATAAAATCAGCGAACTGGGCATTGAATGTGTGATTGTGGGTGACTTTAACATTAATTGTCTGGGAAACCTGAATAGCGATGTGATTAAGTTAACAGACTTAATCTCGGTGCATGGCATGTGTAACTTGGTAGATTTTCCTACCAGGATAACGGCGTCCAGCCCAACCAGTCTAGATCACCTGTACAGCAATCTGGCTGACGGTACAGTCACGGTAGTTCCCGTGGTCACTAACATTAGCGATCACCTCGCGATAAAAGGGGAAATCTTACGGGCGAAGACGAACAATCGGCAAAGTTGCTCGTATGTTAGGGCATTTAGCAACACTAATAAGTATAATTTTGTTGCATCTATAGATAGCGTTGACTGGTACGAATTAATATATAATAGAAACAGGCCTATTTCTGACATGCTTAACTCAATTATAAATGTGATCAAAAATAAATTTCACATATGCTTACCTCTGAAAAACACGTGTAAAAAAAATTATGACTCATCTTGGATAACCTCAGATGTTAAGAATTATAAATTGTTATTGTTTGACATAATTAAACTAAGTAAATTAGAACCCCATAATGATAGCATTCAATCCTTAATATTTGACATGAATAATTATTATGAATCTATTTTAAAATCGAATAAACGTGACTACTATGAGAATTTGTTGGGATAGAGTAGGAATACATCAAAAGCTATGTGGAGTGTTATTAATAGAGAACGGGGTAAGAATAAGTCCCCTCGGATTGACTTCACGGACGTGGTGCTAAAACCGGATGGATCTGAGTTCTTAGACAAAGGATCTAGTAAACACTTTAAACGCCAGGTTTCTGAGCGCGGCTGAGATATGCGGCGCGCCGAGCGCTAACGTCGGCGGAGTGCGCCGAGCTTTAAGTTCGGTGCGTGTGAATTCAGATCGCTCATTAAGACTACAAATGTTTAGCGCTGATGAAGTATTTCAAATTGTGATGAAACGAATACCACCTAAGGTCTCAAAGGATGTTTATGGCCTATCTGCTGCTAAGGTACGCCATCATTCCTCTTGCTCCCATACTTGCGCATACTTATAATACCTGCATAAGAGACGGTTCCTTTCCTTGTCCAATGAAGATAAGTAAAGTTTCCCCTCTATTCAAAGGTAAGGGAAAGAAAAGCAACATAGACGGATATCGGCCCGTCTCAATAATACCGGCAATAGCGAAGGTATTTGAGAACGGCCTTAGCTCCCGTCTTGTCGCTTTCCTTTCGGCTACAAAAGCCCTCTCTGATCGCCAATATGCATATCGCGAGGGTCGCTCGACCACGTCACTGGCACGGGAGGTCATCCGCCGTATACTATCTGCTCGTGAGGCAAAACAACAGGTCGCGGTGATTTGCTGCGACCTGTCAAAAGCCTTTGATATGGCCGACCACAGAATACTAGCCATCAAGCTACTACGGTATCACTGCTAAGGCTGCTGGAATCGAAGCTCATTTGCACGGCGACTCTACTGGCGGAATGGTTTGGGTGGAATGGGCTCGCCCTAAATCTGAGCAAAACCCATTTCATTCATTTCTTCCTGTCGGGCCGTGCACCTAGACCACTGACAGTGGTAGTCTATGGAAATACTATCGAATAAGTCGAAAATACTACATTCCTCGGCTTTCAAATAGACAGGGGGCTGCAGTGGGCGAGTCATATCCACAAGCTGTGTGGTAGGTTGGCAGGCGCATGTTATGCACTGAGTTGAATGGCGCGTGTGGTTTCCGCCGACGTAGTTCGTGCTTGCTTTTTTGCAACAGTGCAGTCCCTGCTCTAGTACGGCGCCGAACTATGGGCGCGCGCGGCCGACTGGGAACGTGCGTTCCGGATGCAGAAAAAGGCCGTACGAGCAACTGTAAATATCCCTAGCGACCACACGGCGAGACCCCACTTCAAATCACTTGGTATTCTTACACAGCCATGTCTGGTTATATACCAGGTGGCAACGTACGTCCGACAAAACCATGAGGCGTACAAGACGCTAGGCAGCACTCACTCATATGCCACGCGTTCGCGTGACAGACTTGCCGCCGTGACGCACTCATTGAGTAAATCGTCAAGCAGCTGACACATGTCATGGGCCCAGACGTGTACAACAGGCTTCCCAGTTCTGTCACAGAAGCCCACAGTCTAACTGAATTTAAAACTAGATTAAAACGCTGGCTTATCGAGCGAACTTTTTATAGCTACGGTGAATTCGTAGCTCCCATTTTCATTTTCCCATTTTTGATTGCATTGACTTAGAACAACACTCTTGGAGCCGTGATATAAATAATTATATCACGGCTCCAAGAGTGTTGTTTACCTGCGTACCTATTTGATGTTTATTTCAACTCGATATCTCCACGCTGTCCTGAGAAAAGAGGCTTGATAGATGGACAGACGGACAACAAAGTGATCCTTTAAGGATTATTTTTTTTTATTTTGAGCAACGGAACCCCCTGCTGTGTTCATTGGTTCGGCAGCCATTCAAATGATCGTGTTTGATTGAAATGCTCTTACTGTTCTTAAGTAATCAATAGCGTCTGGCTGTTTTAGTCTTATTTCTTCAGTTTTTTTTCAAGTGGCCTACCACTTATTAAGACTTCTTTTAGTGCCGTTTCTAGAGATGAGTCCAGTATTCAATAACTAACTCAGTACCTGTTAGCATGGTCCTAAAATATCTAATGGTATTGTAAAATCCGCATAACGCTAGGGAATAACTGTGCAAAGCGAGCATCGCGCCTAACCGACCGTGAGCCATAACTACCCAACGCTTCAATACCTATACTTACCTATATATCGTCTACGCATAGGTACTAGCGGACCGTTCACCCGTAAAGTTATGTAGCTGCAACAAGTATTTGGTATTTCTAACCAAATCGGTTAGAAATATATTGGGTAGAAGAAATCAGGACAGGTAAAGAGTATTGTAACGTTATTGGTTACCAGTTGGTACTAGCGGTATTGAAACAAAATACCCAACTAATAACCGGTAGCGAAAATATCCAATAACTCCCATCCTTAGCCGTTTCATTGTTCTTCTCGTGAATTGTTAGCTTAATAAAATTTAAATCCTTGTGCTAAGTTCATCAATCGTAGCTAGCATAGCACTGCCCGTTATTACAAACTTTTATTTAACGTGTCTCTGTGGGACTAAATTGCAACCACCTGTTATCCTCAACCGATTGAGCTGTAATTTGGCATTCTTGTGTAAATCGATGACAATGCAATGTTATGATACTGTCAAGCTAGTTTGATGATGGAGACAGAAGGAACTCCTAAACGAAACGACGACGTAACCCCGTCGGGGTTCGTTGGATTTGTCTTCTCAAGCACTTTGGTCCCACTTGGTGATCAGGGTCCTGATGATGGAGCCGGAGGGAGGCCTTATGAACTACTAAAGGAAACAACTTAAGCTCGTTGAGTTTGGGCCCGTTGGATTTGTGTTCCCAAGGAAATTAGTAAAATCATGTTTTTAAAAGTTTTTTGGATTTTCAAATCACGGTTTACCTTTTATTATTCGTTTTTAAAAATATACTGTCGAGTTCATCGCCCTACTCAAAGACAAGTACCAATCTAACGTCATTCCAGCCATTAGAGTTCACGGAACACGATCGCAAAAACAAGCGAATTATTTGGCAAACTTGATTACCCTATTTCATAATTGCTTTGTTTTGAAGTCAACCCTTTGAGGGCCTCCTAAGGGAATTAATAACCATCAAAGTCGACGGTTGTCTTACATCCGCGGTCGAGTGTAATCGTGCTTTACTTGTCCACTGCCTTTCATACTAAGTATTTTTATATAAGGAATTTTATTTCTACAAACGTAGTGACGAACCAACGAACAACCTAGAGTTAGTTATAGGTATTCGGAAGTTTATAAAGAAGTAATCTAATTTTCATTAATTATCTCAATCTAACAATCTAAGTAAGCACAAATGTTAGTATGTATCTGTTAGGATATGGTTTTGGTTATCAAAAGGTTCTGTACGAAATAAGGTACGCTTTTATTCAATAATACCCTAGCCAGTGCTTACATTTTTCAAAAGACAGAACGAAAATAGCGTGTCTACGACAAATTTTAATCCAAAAAGAGAGTAAACCGTCCGGCGCCTCACTAGCGCACCCTCCCGACTACCCTCGCGATAAGATTCAGGCTTCAGCTTCACGGAGCTGGTGTAATTATGGGCATCCTATTACCGGCCAGACGGCACGGAACCACTGGCAGCTACCGGGGCTGGCCGGGACCATGTACGTATAGATGTGACATTCCTGAAGAAAGTACAAAATTTTATATGATGTCATGTCGATGTCAACTTATACGTAGACAAACGAGAATTATAGAATCATTCACTTCGTTCCGTTCAAGTTTAAATTTGTTGTCATATACTCTGGTGGCCCACTTCTTAGCAACGGTTTCCTCCTGTACCCTTCTCTGTTATCTCCATAATTTAATGCTTTCTACGTTATCAAATTTTTAAGGTTTAGCATGATCGAAATCAGTTTCTGTTTGTCAAAAATTTGTTTCGCTTCTTTCCGCCAGTGTTGCCCGGAAGCCAAAACAAAACATTGTATCGCTAAAATTGCGCGCTCCATGAATTTCTGGGAGTAAATAATAATTGCAATTTCACTTTTCTGCATCGAAAACCCTTTCGACTCGACTGGAGAAAACAAAGGATCTTTGGTCTTACCTAGGCATAAGTTTTTTAGACCTCTTTCCATTTTCATACATACCTACTCCCTTTTTTTAATGGAATCATGATAAAAGACCCACATATAAAAAATAAATAAGACCCAATAAGTCCAAAATTATTCCCTCAGTTTGTCACAGTAAAACTACAATCAATTTAAAATATTGCATCATTATACCACCCCAAAAATTATAGCAAAAATCGTCCGCTAACGACTTCCGACCAAATCAGGCATCCTTAGGCAATCCTCTTACTGAGGCTGAGCCGCCCTTCGCAAGTAATACAGATATGATAGACGTTATTAATTAGATGTCGTTACGTCTTATGCCATTTCATTGTGTTCGTTGGGACGGCGGGAACCGGCGCGGCGGCGGCGGCGGCGGCGTTGCCTGGCAACACTACTCCGGCTAAACGTTAGGGTGTGCTCAGAGAAAGCTCCGATATTACATTGTTCAATAATGATCTTCGAGTCTTCCATAAAGTTTTACTCAGACTCTGTAGTGAATGTAGTCCCTAGTAATCTGAAATATAGTGAAATTCACCCACCATAACCAAGCATCTAAAATTTCATTTACTATTCATATGTACCTACACCAGATTCAATACCTGATAAAGTTGTTGACCAACCGTAACCAAAACAATATCAAAGATATTGTCAAGATATAGGTACATTTCATGTTCTCTCGCATTCCCATAATTTTCCTAGCTTTATGCACAATTCGCTGTTACCGAATATTGAAAAAACAATAGTGAATTTCAGGGCAGTGAAATATAAAACTGTGATCCGATGGCATCGAGGGGAGAGTAGTGCGCGCCATTAACGCTTAATTTGATATTCGGATGACAAATTAGTTCGCGAACGACCGGTTCGGGAAATTACAGGGAAACTGGCCGCTTCCGCCGAGCCCTACTTAACGGGTGACTGTAGACTCAGTGAGGCCAACAATTTGGCTCTCAGGTTTTCAGATTATCAAAATTGGAGCTAAATCCGTCAAAAAAAAGTTCCAGCCTTGACAATAAAGAGAAAACCACAGTTTCAGTCAGTAAATTGCAGGAAACACTACTGCGGGTTGGAGCAGGGTTGATCGGTATCAGATTATTCACAATAACACAATGCTTAATTGAAAAGCACCTGTCCAAACAATGGCAATTTAATTGGCAACTGTCAGAGAAAACTAGTGCGTATCAGTGGAGCTCAATGGGTTAATTAATGGAGACAAAGGGAGAGTGCGGCGGCGCGGCGGGCGCAGATATATGACGCACTGACTGATGCGGCGCGTACATCACCCACGTACCTATACCTATATAATTTATATTTAGACATAATATATATATATCAAGAAATTGATTTCAAATATTAATCTCTTTCCCCCTTTCATACGAACTACCTACATCGGACGGTTTGTCAAGAGTTGTTCTAGAGATAACACAATTTATCATAAAACGTACTTTGTGCCTCCAGAGCAGGCAGGAACCAGCCCAGCTAATTATATTATTTACGATATATATATATATATATACTATAAGTATTTCTTGGATTATAGCAAGTTACGAGATGGGAGTCGATTGCAGTCGGATGAAGTCCGCGGAGTCCTGACGTTAAAGCGTATCTCAAAAATGGATTCTCTCTCCTCTAGTAAACCATTAGCCTCACTTCAGAATATATAAAACGGGGTTCCAGGTTTGCATAATGCAGAGTAAGCAAAGTGGTAAAGGTTTTCTACGACTTTTCTGTATAATATAGTGTTGATAGTATTCAGGTTTAAACGTAGACCTATCGGCGGGAACTGTTTGAGTCGTGACAATTTCATATAATAGCACAAGTACCTAGGTACCTACGCACATGATTAGATTAATCTCTCTCTCTCTCTCTCTCTCTTAACTTCTATTTCCACGGATTATAATGATTACAATAAATTTAATATAGTTGAATTCGTTTCACTAATCTATACTTATAATAAAACTGTAACAGATCCAATTCTGGACATTGTAGATATTTTGAATTTTTTTTTTTGAGGGCACTCTGTTATCGATACTGATGCCAAAAAAGATTTTTTTTTCATCATGTCTGTGTGTCTGTCTGTCTGTCTCTTGGCCGCGCATAGCTCCGAAACTATTGATCGTATTGAAATGAAACTTGACAGGATGTGAGTTCATACAACGAGGAAGGACATAGGATACTTTGTATCCCGGATTTCAATAGGGTTCCCTTGGGAGAGGGGATGAAAGTAAAATTATTTGGCTGCGCGTAGCGCCGTACCTACTATATGTATTCAAATGAAACTTGACACGATTTGAGTACATAGTATAAGGAAGGACAAAAGATACTTTAGATCCCGGATTTTTATAGGGTTCCCTTGGGAGAGGTGATGAAAGTAAAATTGCTTGGCTACGCATAGTGCCGAAACTACTAAAGGTATTCAAATGAAACTTAGCATTATTTAAGTTCATACTACGAGGAAGAACATAAAATACTTTTTATTCCGGATTTCAATAGGGTTTCCTTGGGAGAGGGGATGAAAGTAAAATTGCTTGGCTGCGCATAGCGCCGAAACTACTGAAGGTATTCTAATGAAACTTAGCATGATTTAAGTTCATATTACGAGAAAAGGCAAAATATACTTTTTATCCCGGCTTTCAATAGGGTTTCCTTGGGAGAGGGGATGAAAGTAAACTTTTTTTGGCTGCGCGTAGCGCCGAACCTACTAAATGTATTCAAATAAAACTTGACAGAATTTGAGAACATAGTATAAGGAAAGACATAGGATACTTTTATCCCGGATTTCAATAGGGTTCCCTTGGGAGAGGTGATGAAAGTAAAATTGCTTGGCTGCGCATAGCCCCGAAACTACTGAAGATATTCAAATAAAACTAAGCATGATATAAGTTCATATTACAAGAAAGGGCATTAAATACTTTTTATCCCGGAATTCAGAAGGGTTCCCTTGGGAGAGAGGATGGAAATGAAATGTTGCGCGTTGCAGGATGGCGCGCGGGGCAAGGGGTAGAGAGCGATAGCCCCCACTAGGGGGCACTGGCAGTGGGTCTCCAGGCAGGGGGGCCCCAGTAGTGAGGCCCCTCACGTAACCGGACCCTCCCAGTAGCCCCCGGCAGTGGGGGCCCACATTGCCACGCATTGGGACCTCAGTAGCCTCCACAGTGGGGGGCACCGGCAGTGGGGGCCGCCGGCAGATGGCCCCCCGAAGTGGGCCCCACATTGCCCCGCAGTGGTACCCACTCATTAGCACCTACATTGGGGGCACCGGCGGTGAGGCTTTCAGCTGTGCCCCCCCCCCTACATTTCTCCGCAGTGGGACCTCCAGTAGCCCCCCGCAGCACCCCCTGCAGTGGGGCCCCCACACTGCCCCGCAGTGGGACCCACTCAGTAAGCCCCCACAGTGAAGGGCACCGGCAGTTTGCCCCCGCAATGGGACTCTCAGTAGCCCCCGTAGTGGCCCCCCCGCAGTAGTGTAAAATTTCTTGGCTGCGCATAGCGCTGAAACTACAGAATGTATTCAAATGAAACTTGGCATGATTTAAGTTCATACTACGAAGAAGGACACAATATACGAGTCCATACTCCATACCCCAGAGCCAATAAAATGTATACAAAATTTTTATTAGTGCCGATAAACGACCTACTGGACAGCATCCGGTTGGTACAAAGCTCTCGCTACCAATGATGTTGCCGTCGTCCTGGTAGATCAGCACTGTGACAGGCGGGACATTGTGCTGCGTACCCGGGATGACCGCTTGCAATGCATTAGCGAAACGCACCAGGCATTTGATGCTCTTCAGTCTCTACTCGCTTATATACCTACTGTCGTGGCGAAGACGGATACAACATTGATCTTCGACATGTGAATCCGAAAACTGACGAGACTGTGTACTAAAAAAGTTTCCGCAATGCAATTCTACGCCTAGATACATTTTACCAATAAGAGAAGGTCGCATTGCTCACCTGCAAAGGTTTCGAGGTTTGTTCAACCGTTTTCGGGTGAACACTTACGCCAAAATTAAAACGGAGTATTTGGTATACATCAGAACAGAACAAATGAGAGAAGACTGCGCGCTGAGAATTATGTAAATCTGCAAGACGCCATGAACCAAGATACAAATTGTGAAAATTTAGGACGACTGGTGATTCTTCTTTCCAGTTTTAGAACTGGACAATAGATGTGTAGTGCCCTATTCTCCAGTAGGTAAGGTACTATCAGAAGCTTTTGAAATGCATAATATACCTAGGTAAATGTGGAGCTGTGTGACGTCCAGTCAATAAAATCTAGGTGTATGTAAATCTATACTATACTACATTAATAAAAATAATTAAGGTTTGTGAGGTTGTGGGGAGTAATCTCTGAATCTACTGAGCCAATTTTGAAAATTTTTTATTGCGAGTGTATAGGCTATATATATTAACAACTAAAAATGTTTACCGCTCAACGAAGTGGGCACGGGTCAGCTAGTGTATACCTATATCAGCTTTATTATATTATTAAAAACACGCACTCAATGAAAACAACACCTTTCAGCGCGACTGCACAGCGCTGCAGAGGGATCCGTTTCAACAACTCTAAAGGGTGGAATTATGATTGATGATGGATGCGATTCGTTTCCACTTACCACGTCCCGCTATCTATACTCACGTAGAAAGTGGGCATCATCGGCGCCTATTAACAGCGTTTCCCAGTTTGATTCAAGAGTTTGCGATTTAGATGTTGATTAACTTATCGTTTTACATCTGTGTCGGAACATATAAACAACATTGCGATGGAATTTGAATTGTTGACTGCATAAACTGATAGACCAATACGACTCGTATAATACCTATATGAGTAAAGATAACTGGCCGTAAGAGCTACGTAGAAGCTAGCTGGTCAGATAACTAAGTACCTACCTACACATCAAACAACTCCGATATAAACTCTAATAGTCAGAGGCGTGAGAATTTAGATGCAGGGAGACACTTCACGGACCTGCTTCGTATGTAAATGCATTTAGATGCAGGGAGACACTTCACGGACCTGCTTCGTATGTAAATGCATTTAGATGCAGGGAGACACTTCACGGACCTGCTTCGTATGTAAATGCATTTGTATGGTGTTGTTATATAACCCCGCTCGTTTGAGGTCAATGACTAATGAGGGCCGTGAATCGACGGTTTTACAATTAAATATTATGTACTTAGTTGATTTCATTATGATAACGGTCTAATATTGAAAAAGTTCAAAATGTTTGGTCATCGACGTCATCGTTGAACGCAGTTATGAATTGAAAATTTATTTATTTGCCTCGCATGTTTACATCATATAACAAAAAACTTACATATGTTCTGACAAACATTAAGCAAAACAATATTTATATATGTCATTTTCTATAACCCCCGCACTAGGATAGGCCTGTATCGCGGTGATCGAATACATAGTCTGTTTACCATGCTATCCAGAAATAGTACACTAACAAATTATTCCAAAAAATTAAACCAAAGAAACAAAGCATAACTAAATAAACAGAGTAGTATCTACTAAAACACATTAAGTTAAATTAAAGTAAAGGACGCTACTAACAATAAGATAAATACATATGTTGCACATGCTTCATACTAAATACCTAAAGTTGTGGATTATAGCTATTTAAATAGAAAAATATTTATTTAATAGTTTGTTTTTTTACTTGATAGCTTCACAATTTACATTTATTGTTAGGGGTGCCAACAATAGTGTAAAACCAATTTTAACTTTACCAATAATGGGATACACTCAAAGTTTTTACCCATACCTTACCAACCCTGTATAATCTTTATAACGTAACCGAAAACAGTTTTGGTGAAATGGAAAGTTCCTGCTTTAATATTAAGGTTCAATTTAGTGGCCACGGTTATTGCTGTAGAGTAGATGTGAATATACGCAAATGTGAACACCATCTGTGCCCGTGCTCTATTAATGGCCGAGATATAAAAGTTGAATAACACTAGCGAGTCCTCATATTTTTTTATATTTCTGTATATTTTTAGACTAACAGAATAATTATAATATAGTATTCTGCCTCAGAATATAATGATAATAGTCGCATGCCTCTTTCCCGCAAACAAAATAGCTTTGTTATTGCATTTTCTGTTTGATGACCCGTTCTATTTGAACGGGTCTACGGCAATAGTTTTGCCTCGAAGAGGTAAACAGAAATATAAATATTTTATTTATATTATATTTATCCATCTAACTAAAGTTTCGCATATTATCGTTACTTAGTCTGATGTTATTTGATCCGAAGTCCAACATTAGAAATGTTCCACCTAATTATTTTGCTGTTCACTTATCATTATCCCCTGCAAGAACAACTACCTAGTTTCATTTCAAATCATTTTACCTATGCATTCATTCTAAATGTCAGTAGGTTTTAAATGGATGATGCAGTCCCCTGCGGAATGCGTTCAACATGTACCTAGTTTATACTTCCTGCCGTTTCTTATATCCTGGTGCAGTGCAGCCACCCTCGCGCCCCATCCACGGCTGCTCTGCACAGCCTCTATTTCCGCGTGAAATACATCAGCGCGGGTCCTGACTGTAACCGCTCTAACTGTAACTGGTCGCTGTTGCTTGTTTGTTGCTACATCAATAGGAATTTTCAACAAAGCTACATATTGATTTGTGGATGTTGTGATTACACTAGAATGACTTGTCTACATTGATAGGTATCAGAAGTTGAGTCACAGATTACGTAATGTTATAGTTTTGACCTTTCAAAACGTATGCTCATATAGTTATATGTCGAGAGAGAGGAATTCTGTGCTATGCACATTTACCCAATTTTTGTTTAATATCATTTTCAACAATCCAGTAGCCGTGAGTCTGGCCGGAATTTGATAACGAGACGTGATCGTGGCGTCTACGCCACGATTACGCCTTGCCAGACTTGCCCCTCAGGTTCTAAAACGACTCTTCGGAGATAAAATTAAATTTATAGTAAAGCACATTTCTGAAATAAGTTTGTCTATTTGTTCACCTTAGTTATATGCAGCTCTAATTTGAAATGTGTATTCTCAAATAGTTTTGGACTAATGGAAACCCCATTAGTCCAAAACTATTTGAGAATAATTTCGTGAGATAAAACAGAGCTTACAAAAAGCGGTGAGTGGTTTTGGTAAATAGATTCGCTAAAACATTTTCCGTGTCCGCGCGACGGGCGGCGGCGCGCGGCAGCGGATGCTGACCGTGGCAGCGGGCAGCAAACACTCACTGGAGTAAGAGCCTTCTCACCTGCTCATCTTGCGTATAATAACAAATATTCCAAAAGTCTTGCTGAGTTACAGCTAAATAAACTTAGTTTTATGAAACATTGTTTTTCATCATTCAGATGTAGTTAACCAAGACGACGGGAATTTCCCCGAATTGTATATCTCATAAATGAATGTTGTATAAACAGGAAATCCCGAGCACTCTCCTGGTTCAGGCCGCGTTATCCACATCACCTGAAACAGCGAGTCTACGTATTTCGGAGATAGCATTACATATTTACAGGCGCATCGAGATTTCCTCGAACCGTTGCTCCAGGAACGGAACAAACTTACGTTATCGAATCCACCTTTAGGTCAGAAAGGTAAGAGGTCAGATTACGCTGGCAAGCTCCGGGAAAGGCCTTTAACGAAGGAACTTTCGTGCAGTCAAAGCACGTAGATAGTGGCTAATGTATTCTGATAATGGTGGCAGCCATGTGTGCGCCCGGGGCAACCCCTTCTGGACGCAGCCTCAAACGGTTAGCTCGTAGGTAATCATCTCATGAGAAGAGAGCGTTTTTGGCAGGTTCAGAGTTAATAACGCTTATATGCCTGCCTATGCGGATTTTTTGAACGGGGCAGTACAACAAAATGATCTTAGGAGGCTGTCTATATGTTTAAATTTTATTTTTATCCCCTATATAATATACCCATACTTCATCATCATCATCATCATCATCAGCCCATACACGTCCACTGCTGGACATAGGCCTCCCCCGTACGACGCCACAAATAGCGGTCCCGAGCCGCCTCCATCCGACGATGTCGTCGGTCCATCGAGTGGATGGTCTCCCATGTAGGGGGGGATTTGCCATAATCACCACGCTTGGCAGGCGGTGGATCGCAGTGTTGGTGTTTAAAAATACTCAGAAGGAGGCTGCTGCCCTTCCTCTGGTAGGTTCCTTAGTCGGCTTTTACGACATCCACGGGTTGAGTTGGAGGGGTCGATATTCGTACGCCGCGGCCCCACGACTTATGGGGACTTATGGGTTTGTTTTATTATACCCATACTTATGGGTATAATAAAACAAAAGTGTTTTGATGTTAATCTATCTTGTTTACGACAAGTTTTGGATCAGTATAGGAAGCAGGATTGAAAGGCATCAAAAACGTTTTAATTTTTTAGCTGACTGTAAGTACCTTTTTTTAAAATTTATGAACGAGGTAAACATTTCTCTAAAAATTATTATGGATTCTCTAAAATTATTGTCTCCTGCGACCAATTCAATGCGACAAAAAAAAAAAAAAAAGTCAGACAGCTTAGACAAACATAAAAGGAAACTATACCTACTAAATGGTATAATAAGACTTATAACATTTTTGTTACTTATTTAAATATACTTATGTACGTATGGCTACAAAATATAGGTACACTAGGATAATTCCTGTGTCGTAAGATTTTCATTTAGTTTTATTTCTACAAACTTTATAATATCTGTAAACTTAATAAAGTAGGTTAACTAAAATAGGTACCTAGGTACTTTTAAATACTTACTTACCAATTTCCTGTACCGGTACATTTCGCCGGTTAGAGGTACATTACCGACCTTTCCTACGGTACTGCCTCGTTCAAAAACTCCACTCTGTATAGCATTCCTAAAGGCTCTAATGTTAGATACAGAACATGAACAACCTCCAACAATATGTATACTTACATATATGTAGATATGTAGGAGAGACATTCAGCAGTTCATTCATAGTTCTGTTGCTAACTTACCTATTCATATGCTATTGCGTTTCTAATAGAAGTATACTTTGTTTTTGTAGCTGAATATCAGCGAATAGTAGCAGTAGAGTGGAGTCCCGAGGCTGGCCGGTCCCAGCGCCGCGCCCGCCCTGCCGCGCCGCCGCCGCTGTACGTCCAGTTTAGCCGGAGCGGGTGTGGCGGACGTTAATTACGTGGAATTGTGACGTCATCGGGGACCGAGACAAAGCAGGTGAATATGCACTGCAGCCAGCACGGGTCGCGTGCACTCAATTTACTGTTTTAATTAAATTCAGCTGAAAACCTACTGAGTTGTTTCGCCGTTTGAAATTGAGTTTAATAATAGGTTCGTTGTACGGGTCCCTCTCGACATTAAATCGTATCAGAATGAGATCCCTTTTAATGTCACAAAGGCCTTATTCGTTTGAGTAAAATACAAAAGTAAATTGGCGTCACTCTGTTTGAAATAAAATAAAAAGGTTTTTCATCACCTCAAGTTAAATAAGCCAAAGTCAACAGAACTACGATTAAAAATGTAAATTGTACATTCTCAATTCCAAAGTTTTAGTATTTTCTCGAGGATAAGTTTAAATGAATGTTGACGGGTCTGGTGCTTCCAAGAAGGACGGAGCGGTCCCATCTATTTTTTATTAGCTCCAAGAATCTGTTTAATTTGAACGCCTACAAATAGCCGCCGCCGCCCGCGCCGTACGTACGACAGAAATTCTAGTGATTTACACGAAATATCTGTACATACATATAGAGTTGATGCTGAGTATCAATATGAATTCTAAATTCTCTATTGAGTAGCACTGTAACTATCATCTGAAGATTCTCCAGAAATGAAGTCAAAGAAGGTCTCTGACAGCATCGGGATGCACGCACCGTGTCCGTGAGAGCCCCGCGTCCTGGACGTTCAACAATGTCTCACATTTTATGAATTGAATGTGGAACATATAGGTAGAATGTCTAATCAAATCAACCAACATAATTTAAACACAAATTGTAAATCCAATGACAGCTACAGAATCGATGAGTACATGTTTCCAGTAGGATTTCAGCTTGAGGGATGACGGGGCCGTGGTCATTAAATAAAGGGACGTGTCCATTGTCCTTTAGCAAATCGTACGACACAAATTCGTTCATTGCGTAATTTGCTCCTCAGTGAATGGTCTGATGGAATGCAGAACATTTTCGATCCTTTTGATGGGAGCTAAGATTAATTTGGAGGGTTTGCGGGCCTCAAAGGAAAATTTTGAATATAAGTGCATTAATAGACGTTTCAGAAGGGCACTCACAGTAAAAAATGTCTTTATTAAATTTTGTGCGGTTTTATGTGCATACTCGGTGACTTTATTATGTTCGTAAAAGCTTTTGTTACGGTGTTAGCGGGATTTTTCTAAAATAGACTCTGTTAAGGAATATTTAAGGATGATGATCGGATGATGTTGTCGAAGGTTCGAATATGGCACTTGTGTAGGTATTATTTTAAGAGAGTATTGGTATAAGTACATAAAATTTCATTTCTGTAAAAGCTTCTAGATTCGATAACAGTCCTATAGGATGTTGTGAAGGTGCTCTCTGTTTTATTTTGAGAGCACCATGGCACCGGAGGGGGTTAAATTCTTTCGCTTTTAGGATTCTATCACTCGCTGGATTCGATACAGGTCAGTGGTATAACCGGCGGCGTCATACCACCGACCTGTACACACGTACAACAAACGTTTGTGTTAAGATCACTAAAAAGGTTCAAATATCATTTTCATCAGTCCACTACTGGACATAGGCCGCCCTTAATGAGCATCGAAGCGTCCTGTCTTCAGCTTGCCGCATCCATCATCTGCCTGCAGTGTTTCGCAGGTCCTCATCCACCTGGCCGGGGCCGGGAGCGTCCTACCTCTACATTACGTTCACGGGTTCAGTTATGAACCATTTAAACTATTAGTAATTTTCTAGATAGTAAAGTTGATTTGCTAGTTGTGTTGTTGTAGGTTACCTGTGATGGCTGGAGCTGGAGTGTCCCGTGGTGGAGCTGGACATGGGCGACCGCGCCGGGAACGAACCTGCACCCTCCGACATCGTGAACTCTGCAACAAGCAGGCGGCTTCATATACCACTGCAACATGATACTTACTACATATCCAAAAGTGAGCCATTGTTGTCAAGTGTTAATAGACGAAGCCGAAGCCATAGCTAATTTGTTGATAGTTATTTAACGAAAACAGATTCTTATGTGCCTTTACAAAAGTGAAGGTATAGCCACTCTCACCTAGCTTTATAATTTGTAATTTACAATATAATTGATTCTAAAACATTTCAAATTCGGTTACATAAACAACATGGTAATTGCGTCCGATACATAGAGATGTGTTATGAAGGGTCCTGATCATAAATTGATTACTGAAAAGACCTTGTTAGTGTATAACGAGAATAATGTAACCAAATGCAAAAACGTCTCACAATCAGTATAAAACGACGAGAGTGAAGTAGGTATCAATATTTCCAAGTTCCCATCTCCGCCCGCGCCGCTGGCAATTAGCAGTTTATCACAATAACATTGTTAGCGTTCCATTCCTTAAGAAACGTAATCTGAACGAAATGAAAATTGATCGCTTCTAACTAAGATAAGTTTGGAAAGTTATGACAGAAGGTCCTGCCGCCGCCACCCCCGCTGCCGCCGCCGCAAAACGTTACAAGATAAATTTGTTTGAAGGGCATATTAAGTTACGCTGATTTTGAACGTTCACAATCATATTCCATGGTAAATTTGGTGTGAAATCAGGCCTACGAAATTCGGATCAAATTTATTTCTACGAAATCGTCTCTATGGAACCGACCGAGGAATCTCCTTTCAACCGGCACTCACCCAAATAAAAGAATGCCCCTGAAAGTACTATTTCCAAGTAGGTATTATTTTCCCCCTCGACCCCCACCTAATATGGTTTCTGTAGGTGTGCAGGTTGCCTTGAATCGGTAGAGATACATACATATGTATGTATGTAATTTGAACTTAAATGTTTCTGAACTTTTGGACCTCCGGATCATGGGAGGTAAAATCCATTAGCGCAATTTTTCCCGCCGCCCTGGTGGGTGATAGGGCACATGTCCGAGGGCCACCTTAATTTCCCTGCCACCGTCGGCCTCGGCACGGCCGGCGGCGTCGGCCTGCGCGGAATAACAACAACAAGGCATGAGGCCTTCCATACCAATTATATTATGAGCTTTTAACTTGGTTAGAGTAGCTATCTTCAGGTCGAGCGGAAACTTGCGTTTCACGAATGACCTTTTTTAAATTATATTTTGGGTTTCAGGTAAGCCATGATTAATGAATTCCACTTCTGAAGTAACTTTCCGTTTTGAATGAAAATTGTTGGTTATATAGCAGATTTCGTGGTACGTAGGTATAACAAAGAACCCTACATTCTGTAATCGTATGAAGGAATTTCTCGTAATGTCATTGAAAATCCAACGTACCGCAGTTGTTTTGCTTATTTCGGCTTAAATTGTCTGATCTTGATTATAAGTATATTTTTTTTGAACATTTACGACGTTTCTTAAAGTTTGCCTTAACTTTATTGTTTATCAACATGTTCTGAGATTTATATTAATGGCAGCTCATTCAGCTCTGTAAATCCACTCATAATTTATTATCATTAAAATTTTACTCATTAAAATATGCAAAAAGTAGAGTAGGTCTAGGTAGAGTATCGAGACAAAATAAACGATCACTTATTTACACTTTACAAGAGGCTGTAAAATAATAGAAGAAAGCGTTGCATCAGCGCTCTGTGTAGGCACAGGTACATGTTGTTTGTTGTAAACATACAGTTTACCTTAAATCATCTTTGGTACACCCCCTGCCTTTCTTAAATTCACAATTCTCTCCATCCAAAGGTTGCCTGGAAGAGATCGCATCTAAGCAATAAGGCCGCCCATTGTACTTGCCCGTCCATGTAATATCTCTCTGTAATGTTGTTTTTCAGGTGTACAATAAATAATTTTTGTATTGTATTGTATTTTTGTAGTTTACAGGTTAATTACGTTAGTTACGAAGCTCCCGACGACTAATGGCGCGAGCTTATTCAATCAATGTGAGCGTAGCGCAGACGGGCCACCGACGACCACTATCTATCTCGGCCGCACTCTGAGTTCTTAGAAGCAGCCCACAGAGAAAACGTTGCCACTTTGTCAACGCACTTTAGCTACTGTCAAATATTTTCAGCTAGAAGATGCCACACTATTGCTCGAACAAAACGCACACACCACCAACCACTTTAAGTAGTCCGTCTACGTCGACGCTAAGAATTTAATCTGAACTTAAATGAAGGTGATTCCCCTATAAGTTTGAAACAGTCGCTAATAACGAAACTTGCGGTTAAAACGACGGGGTGAGGGGAGGTTATGTAGGATTCGACATCATTTGATGGGAAAATGTGCCATTGTGGAACATGTACTGTAGTGATTACATTTGAAGCAGCAGCGGAAAGCGGTCTTGTGGAGCTTGTGTCAACTGTACAAAAGCTCTCACTCAAATAACTCTATCAAGTAACTAATAAGCAAGGCGTGGAACGCAGCACAATAAAGAGGGGCGCACTCAGACAAGTTATGGATATTGAAAAAATCTCTATCATGTTACTTCAAAAATTTGAATGTAGGGTTAATTTTAAAGTATTTTCTTTTCTAGTATATTTTAGTTCTTGTAAAGAACCCAGAAGCTTAGGTTACACAAACGAAATAACGCTCATAATCTTCAAAAAAAATTGTAATAGCTAAATTGCGAGTGACGAAGAAAGCAATAAACGGAACACTCTCACAAAGAGTCACTGTGTGAAGTAAATGTGGCTGAATTTACACAGAAACAAACGGCCTATAACGTTAAGGAATATTCCCAAAATATGGCAAAATGGTATAAAAAGTCTTTCTTTGCACATTAAATCCCTATTCTGTGTGACGGTCTCGATTTGATTGGCTTAAATGAACTATAATGTTATATATATATATACAGATTAATATCATCTTTATCAGTTAGTGTTTTGATCCGTATTATTGTTTGTTTCTATTGTTATTTATGGTTTTGTGTTTGTAAGTTTTTTATGAACACATTGCATATTGTTTATCCATAAGCGGAAACTGCTAGGCTTAAGTTACCCATAAGTTCCAACCATTACAGTTAAATAAGCTGTTTGTTTTCCAAATAAAAAAAATAACCTTGCTTTAAATAAGTTGACTTATTTGTTAATGTGTCGGCATTAAAATTAATCGAGTATGAAAGCCTCTGTGCTGTATGAACTGTACCCTCGCTCCATATTTTTAACCAACTTCAAAAGAAGGAGGTTATTAATTCGTCTGTATGTTTTTTTATATGTTTGTTACGCGATATCTCCGCCATTTATGAACCGATTTTGAAAATTTTTTCAATATTGTTTAGAAAATGATCCCGAAGGGGTCCCATTTCTATCCCCAGGGGATTAGTATTTATCCCTCAAAAGTTAAAATACGCGTAAAAGTAAGGGAATTTGAAGTCGGTTTATCGTTTTTTAAAACACGCCATATTATTGTCAATGCTACATATTAGGTTTTCTGCTTAAAAACTTTCTGAGCTATGTCCTAGAAAGCTTACACAAGCTGGCCTGTTTATAGTATAAATTGAAGCCGTCGAATGTTTATGGCATCATTAAAGATATTTTTACGAGGACACTGCCGTACGATACGATATTACTGAGGGAGATCGTTTCATTGGCCACCACACCACCTACCTACAGTACTTAATTCAGGGAAGTAAACCTTCATAGGAATTGACAACACACGCGTCATAAACATTTTGATGCCTATTTATATACGAGTAGCAGAATGTAAAAGAATAGTGGCATTCCAGCTACAATAAACAAAACAAAAAGTTTATACAAGTTGCTGAATATTTTTTTCGTTTGTAAGTCCACACAGATGAACTCTCTACTCGAGTATGGCGTCGAGATTTGCGAAGAATCGCCACTAATGTGTTCCGTGAGTAGTCTGCTTCAGGAATCGGCTGCCTAAGTGCCTGCTCAAACTTGCCGTCCATTAGCTACTTTACAAACCAATTATAGTTTAACTTTTCTCTTTGATTCCATCTAACGAATACGTAACTACCTCGTTAACAAGATAGTTACGTATTCCTATTGTAGACGTATTGTTGTCTCTTTAGGTAGCTAAACATAATGAGAGTGAGGAATTGATCAGGCAACTCCAAATAAATAAATCATAATAAGTAACAATAATATCTTTTAGAAAATTGTCGAGTTGAGTTTGAGTATTCGGGTGTAATTCTACAAGAATGCTAGATAGGCACTTGTATATAATCGAGCAAGATTCGATTTAGCAGCAGTCAATAATGTCAACAACCGAACCATTTCAGCTAAATAACTCCTCCGAGACGGCGGCGGCGTGGCGACCGCACTTTACTCGATTGGATAGTAGAGGTAGGTGGACTCACCTCGCCTCACCTTGGGTGCCTCTGCCGGACGGTCGCGACATCTCACAGAATGTCTCGCGAACGTCATTCATGAGGGTACCTCGATAGGTTTTAAAATGTTCTATATAAAGGTTAAATAGGACGGTCTCGTCGATCGAGGACGGCTAGTTATAAACTTGCGGGGAGTATACCTACGACTAAACTACGAACATTGCAAAAAGCAAAAGATCGCTCGCACTCGTCCGTTCCCTCTCGGATCACAAAAGCAACAATCTCGCAAAATGCGCAATATCAGTAGCGTTATCTGATACAATATTGTTGACGAATCTGACGAAGAGAAACGACACCCGAAATATGTCCCTTTTAAGTTTATTTACGGTATATTTTTCCATATTTTCGCAAGAATACGAAACTGATCCCATGCATATCTGATCTGATCTTCATTCGTATGTTTGCGTAAAATCTCTGCGACTGAATTTACATAATCAGAGTCAGCGAGACGTCGCCGGTCGGTGTTGAGATTCTGATTTCGCAGAGAGCATTACAATTACATGTTGTTTCTGCGCTACCATAACAACTTTGAGAGGGTGATGTTTGATCAAGGAACTCTACAATAACACGTCTGATTTTCAAGATTATTTTACTGTTTAATAGCTATGCGCGGAGCACAAGCTTTCAAAATCAGTCCAACAGATATCTGTGCTATGAGGCTATACTTGATCAGAAACGATTCCAATTGCAAAACCTTGAGCTAAATTAAAACCTGACGTGTCCAGAGCAGCCAGAGTCCAGACAGACAGACAGACTCCAATAGCTACACTAATGTCAGTCATCTCATTTTGATTAAAAATACAATAATATGCCCTGTTCAAAATCAATTTCGCAATGATTGGATTTTTGCCCGGAGCGAAAATATCTAACACATTCCTCAGTTAATAAGTTTACAATAGCAAGAGCATTATCTCGGAAAGCAATACAGCCACGCAATAAAACGATCGAAGTGTGTATTACGCGCATGGGCACGTTTCCTAATAAGTGGGAAGCAGCGGCTGGCTGCCCGCGTGCCCGATGTGCCGCGAGTAATGCCCGCCGCGCGCTCTGTCACTCGTGCCCGTCCGGGCATGCCCGCTTCTCATCCGTGATGCTTTACGCACTTTCAATGTTTTTCTCTGAATTTGTTTATTCTTTCTCCTTTACAAAAAAATTTGAAAATGTGTCTCTACATCAATTCTGAATACCTAATTAGTATGGAACGTTGCAAGCCAAATTCAAAGCGCAACAGCTTTAAAACAAAACGAACAAGTCATTTGCAAAGCAATAAAAAAAACGAACTGTGAAATATCACTATCAAGATTTACACGGGCAAAAAAACTTGGATAACCCTCCTCGGTTGGTTTCATTGCATATGGAAAAGGCAGTTTCTTAGAAGGTGGACTATAAATTACAATTACTAGCTGAGTACCAACGATGTAATTACCAGCCGGCGGATTTATTCACCGAGTAGCTAAGCAGCTAGGAGACTTCGTGCACGAGAACTTTGTCCACTAACTGTTTACCGAGTTTCTAAGGGTTACTAACTCAACTGAGATACCTATGTACATGAATGAATCTGCTCATGGTTTGTTTTGAGTTAAAAAGTAGTGTTTAATTCATAATATTTCAGTCTACGTCGTGGCACAGAATAATGAAATTTGGATGTTTAGATGTATGGATGGATGTTTTTTACTTCTTCACGCCAAAACTAGTCAACGGATCGGGATTATATAAATCAGTTCTTATGGGATCCAACTGATCCAAGTAACCTTTAAACGTTTCAATATGAACAACGCATGCGAAGCCGCGAGCAGAAACTAGTTTTCTAAAAATACATAATTTTGTAGATTTCTTTGGATGCATTCTAAGAAAATTTTCGAATATCTTCTCAAGTGAGTCTGCTAACAACAGCCGATAGCAAATGCTAGCAATACCAAAATGCTACCGCAAATAGTAATTCAGTAATAGTAAGCGCCCACACGCCACAAGTGCCACGCGCAGGACTGACCGCAGCCTCCGCGCGCCGCCCTCGCCGCCGTTAATGTTCCATTTCACAGACAAATCCGCAACCAATGCGCACGCGACTGCTCCCATTCCTATTATTATCTCAATAAAAATGGTGTATAATGATTATATCTACTGCTGATCCGTTATTTTGCGGATTAATTATTATGGATTCTTCCACGGAAACAGAGCTAAACGCGAGTAATTGAAACCTCTTTTATTATTAAAACCGAAATAAGCAGATACAGTTATTTTTGTTCTGTTGCCACCGAAAAAATTATTTCAGGCTATCGTTTTAAACCCATTTGCTTCCACTATCAGCAATCAGCATGATTAATTAGTCCGCTCTAAAGGCATGCCTCGATGCCTGTCAAAATCTGAATAATTCACCCGCCTAATGATGGGTAGGACATATAAAATTCCCGTTGTTTTCCACTGTGAATACAAACGTCCGCTTGGGCTCACGCGAGCCCCACATTAGGGGTCACAAAAGTCACTCAAGTGTCCCGTCGCCGCCGATAAGTGAAGGACTCCGCTCCTACTTGTATTGATTCCCTTCAATTTTCAAATGGAATTGATAAGCCACCGATTGGCAAGTATTCACATATATTTTAGTTCTTGCGAAAACATTTATTGTGCTATTAATAAGATAGCCTTCCGCCCCGGACTCGGAAGTTTTCCATGAATAAGATTAGATATTTGTTTGTCATTGAATATTTTTCAACAAAGCACTAAAAGGATTCTAATAGTCTATAAAAAGCTATGTACAGAAACAGAAACTCGCAAAAATAGAGTGTATTCTCCCCTCGAGGATGATGAGTCAATCCTATAATTTTCCGTACAATAACCGTAGCTCGCGGGACTGCGCTGACACAATTCAGGCTAATAACAGTTTTTGTGACACTAAACACGAAAAAAGCTTTCCCCGTTTAACGGAGCGTAAATGTGTACTCCATGTTAGGGCGGCCTTAAGCAGACATTATTGGAGGGGTGTCGCCGCGGACCTGGTGTCGCGAGGACGTTACGTTTTGTAGCGTTTTTTTCCTCTAATATTCACAAGTTCGCACAGGTCACGTCGGCCGCGTTATTTGTAGCACTGATATATTGGGGGAGGAAATGAAAACTTAAATTGTGATTTGCATCAATGGCGGGCGGCGTGGCGCGTTTTGCGGCAGGTGATTGGGTTTCTATAATCTAAAATATCTTAAATCTATCAAGAAATTCTGCTTCTTTGACTTGCCTGCTTTATCAAAAAGTTCCCATAAGCCGTTCGTATTGGATCCCATTGGGAATTATTCAAGGCAAACGATTTACGTATTTAGATTCGTACCTATGCCAACAGTAAAATACTTCAGAATAAATCAAAACATCCAACAAAGAAATCCTTCTTGCGCGCTGTATAAATCCTTATTCAGCGCGCTCTAAAAATTCCGCCAGTATCGCTAATTTTAGCAATAGAAAATAACGCAAAAGGTCGCCTTTCAGTTTCACAAAGCTCTAATATAACAAAGCGCTCGCCTAAAAATTCGTTACATTATCACTCTACAAGTCTACATTTTAATTAACGAGTACCTATTATTTCGGCAGCTCACTTTACCAAAGGGCTTTGAATGTGAATATAGCAGCAACATGCAGCCAGACGATAGGTACCACTATTTTTATAAAATCAAAATGATTTGAATTGTCGAAGCTGCTATTGTTCGGTTGCATTGATTTGTACAAACCAAAAAACGTAGTGCTGGATCGCGCCTTCTCTTTGTGCTTTTTCATTGGTGCCTTTTATCTAAACTAAATTTTTTATGCATGTTTCATCAAGTGTTTCAAAAGTGAGCAACTGTCATTTTTATAGAGCTTAGAGAGAGTAGAGTGTGATGGCGGTCACACGGCTTTTTTTTATTGATATCGATAATTCGATATCAATAAAAAAAAGCCTACGTGCTGACTATTCTTATGAAGGCACGTACAAAATTATCCGAGTGTTCAAACATACTTTAGGGGGCATGCCTTAAATTTAAGTAACAAGGTTCATTACATTACCCTAGGAAGGGCAAACCGCGTTTGAAGAAGGGCGCTAGATCTAATAGGTGAGTTCGCTTTTGTTATTTAGACTTCAACCACACCTAACTCTTCAGTTCTCAGGTCGATACAGTCAGAAACCAAATATCTGGTTACAAATCAACATAAAATTGCTTTTATAATACTTTATCAAAAGGGTTGCTTTTTGTACCTGAAAGGTACGAAACTAGAGAAATTTTACTTTTAGAAACCCTGTAAAATAATGAAAAAACTTTATTCTGAAAAACTGTTTTTGATGCTGACTGTCCTTCCCATTTGTTCAACCGCGGTCCAGTAACTTGAGGTTTCTTTGTAACTCGACTTGTTTACTGTTTGTGAATTGTGTGAAATGTATGAGATTACAGGGTCTTTGAGATTCACAGTTAAGTATCACTTATACCAGTTTGTATGGTAATTGTAACGTATCCATGAAATTACGAAATCTAATCTGAAATAGGTACATGAAAAATAATTAGTGCATCTAGTAGGTATTCTTATTATATTCTAGACAAACGTTTCAGATAGGAACTTATTCCCAGTAGTTTCGTGCTGTCGTTTTATAGGGACCTAAATTGTCCCAGTAGTTATACTTCAGCAATTTAATATGTATTTATCTGAATCAGGCTGGATTGAATTTAATTTTATACAATATAATTAATTAATATAGAAAAAATATCAAATGCCTTAAGATTAACGGTCAGAACAACAGATTAACAGTACCTAATTAAATTTATGTTTCAGCACTCAATATATTTTGTAAATATGGAATACCTAAATAAATATCAAAATTAATTTCTTACAATTCTTATATTTTCGACCAACAAATAGATGAAATAGTTTAAAATCGGGCTAGTACCCAAATCATCTGGTTATAGCAGTAGTACCTGGAAAGAATGGGTTTGTACCCAATACCCATCTCTTACGTCATAATTACGTAAATTGGAGAGTCAGTTACAAAAAAAATAGAACAAAATAGTACCATATAAATGCAGGTGTTCCATAAACTTTAACATCCTCGCAGGAGGTGGAGTGGAGTGCAATCATACGGAGAAAAGAAGCACCTCGTAGCGAATTCACGCGCAATAAATATTAGAATAGCTGCAGTGATTGCGGACAGGTGTCGCCTTGAGCCGCGAACATCAGTTGCCCCTCTGGAGTCTGGAGGCACTTCACCTAGGAAACAGTACCTGCACCTTCTTTCGCAAAGAAGTGAAACAATATAAGCATAAGTTTTAATATACCTAATTATGATTAAAAAGAATTTAAATTGTCCCTCTACTAGACACAGTTAACGAGTGCCATCCTCGAGGAACCATGCTAACAAATCCATACATTATATTACACGTTTGAAAATAACTCTGTCTGTCTGTCCGTCTGATAACTTTTCACGCCTGAACGGCTCCAAATGAAATTTTGTAGCGAGGTAAATGGTATTCCGGACGGACAATGGCTACTTGAAAAGTGCATACGTAGCCGTGGGCAGCAGCTGTGAGTGGTACATGAAAACAACGTAAAAAGAGTAACGCTAATCGTAGCACTCGTGGCTCTCTTGCAAAGACCTTTCGCCAAGCCTGTATCTTTTGAACCGTTCGATACCAGGGCTACAGCAGGTACAAACTCCTCCGACTACCTAAGTATCAAAAGAAAATGATAAGGACAAACGGTGAACGCTTGTTTAAGACTATTTACATAGTCGGATTTTAGTTATTAACAATATTTTTGGGAGGATGTCTCTACTATTGCCGCTGTAATATATACAAGTAATAAAAATAAAATAAGTTCAATAATGAAGGGGTCCAACGTCGATAGGAAGTTGTGTTCCTGTGAGTTTGTGTGTGAACTGAAGTTAAGCAACGCAACGTCGGACGCGGTTATTATTGAAATGCTCGTTGGATGCGTTTGGGAACGAATGTATGAAAGATTTCGTTTCCGAGAACAATAGGTTTGGATGCAATGGGAAGTACCCGTACTTGGATAGGAAACCGCGTCATGTTGGTTTTTTTCCATTGCAATATTGCAACTATTATGCAAAAGGAACCCTGAAAAACCGATTATTACTCAAATGTTATTATGACCGTCCTATGAAAATTCTTTAATTCCCGTAGGTACCAATCTATTTATACATTTTGTGTAAAAAGAAACGAAAGATGTTTTTAGTTAAAAGGCAGATAAATATATAAAAAAAATGATTAATTCCTAGGATCTGTTGGTGTTTGTAAACTGTCTTGCTATCAAAGCTTATAAATTTTCTGATTTCTAGTAAAATCTGTCTATTTATTAAATTCTTCTTTCCCATTTCCATGTTCACGGGCCATATAGTGACCCGGTCCTTTGGGAGGCATGCGTGGAGCCGAAGCTAACAGCACAGAAGCCCTTTATGAGAATTAATGTAAAGGCGAGAGCTACACATAGCGGGTACCATCCTTGGTTGCACAATATGATACACCTGAAGATGATATCCGCCAGGTGTAGAGACTATGAAAGTAAAAAAAACGTTATTTTTATGGATGGTCTGGGTAATCGGGCTATGGGGAGACTACGGACGCCTTCCATAAACATACTCTTAATACTGTTACAAGCGGCAGACAGTGGCTTGCCGAATGCTCGATGGGTTACGCAAAACGTCGCGTCCGCGTAAATGTCGGAAAGGACCAATATCGGTGCAAACAAAAGGGTATCGAGAGGTGCGGCCCCGATTTCACCATCACGAAGACACGTGTCCTCGTTAATACGTCATTAGAAAAATTATTTATTTCCGTAAATACAATAAATGTACACTTAGAATAGACAGTTCCACCCCCGAGTCTACATCCTAAGATGCATCGCTCGCGACTCCACTGAGACCGGCCAATGAAGGGTGGGGATCTGGTTCTCTTGGGATGCCACTCCGCAAGCGGAGACGAGAACCAGGAACTTCCACGGGAGCACTCGGTACTCGTGGTGTCGCTACTTACCAACAGCTCGCCTCAAGATGCCCTTCTTATTCTTATACTGTAATAAGTAATCTTTCAAAATAATTCGACGAAGTAACAAGATGGCCGAATAAGCTTGAATTGTTTATTCTTTAATAGATTTGTTGTAATAGGTATTGTGGTAGGTTAACAGGTTTCACGTGTCAAGTGTTTTTGTAAACAATTATGGTGTCATAATCAAGAATCAATTATACAGTAATAATTTAAATTGTAAGGTGCACCAGTGAACTCTGCATGGGTATCACTACCACAACTAGGATAGTAACCAGGATCAGTACCGGTAGGCAGCACGAGTGACAGTTGGTGAAGGTGAACGATTGTCACAGGAGTGACGGTCCCCCGCCCGCCCGTATCGATTGCCCCAGTTGGCGAGCGAGCGAGAAGGATGCAACCACTGTCCGCCGAACGAGGGACCGCACCGGGGCTCATTGTGTTGCACTCTAATATTTTAAACGAACTGATTGTATCTTCAATTCAATATATCATAAAAACACTTTTCATGATTATTTTCTACATGAGAAATCTAAGATGTTAAAAACAAACGTGGAGGATAGCAAATCTTACAAAAAGGAAACATTTCTAGGTATTAAAAAAAAAACAGCATGCGCAGAGTTTTGAAAATCTATCCGGTGTATACTAAAATCTTAAAAAAAAAACAGCCTGTACTTTTATGTCCCAGATCGGTAGAGTCAATTGTATTTTTTTTTATATTTGTGGTCTCCATTCCATCGTCACCGAGCTTTATTTTTTTATTTTATACCAAACCCCTTCGTTTCTACCGGGGTATGAAAATCAGAAAATGCTTTCATTTAACCAAAACATCAATCGTAAACTGCGTCTACCCTATATTTCAAATACCAGGAAATTAAATGAATACCAGCTCTTCAGATTCAACGAAAAGTTATCAGCATCAAAGTAAAGTTCGTAAAGTTAGAGCATGGAAGTGACATCCTGCTTATATTTGAGAAAGGACTCGTATAGCTTCCTCAATGTCGGCGTCGGAGTTCTCGTACGACCGACGCCTTGGTTGGAGCATTAAGGATAGGAAAAGGCCTTCGGATGGGTCTTATAACTTGTCGGAACTCGGCTAACTCGATCTGCGATTAGCGTCATAATAATCATGTCACTGATTACAATGGTCAACAAAAAAAAAACCACTTTTGCAAAACCATGAGAGGAATTCAACTGATTTTAAGAGAACAGTAAAAAACGTTTACAGTGGTAATAATTTGATGTCTTAGTTAGCTCGGGTTTTTGTGGATGTCAATAAAAAGGCTTACAACTCAGTTAAAAGTTTACTTATATAAAAACATTTTTTAATTTAAAAAGTGTAAAGTAGAACTACTTTTTCTTTTATAATCGAGATCTACAGCTTCTCTTCTTAATGTCCAACAATAGTCTGCTAGTATAGCAGGACTCCACTTTCCGTGAAAACGCTGTTCCATGCCTGCTATATCCTGGTGGAAATGCTCATCGTGCTCATCACTGACGTCTCCCATACGTTGAGGTAAAAAAAATTAAATGTGAGTCCAGAATAAGTATTTTGAGGGTCATTTTACAGCTAAAACGCGCAAGGCTTCAATCGTATCTTTTAAAAGTGTTTTAGAGTTCTCAGCTCTCACATTTCCGAGAAAATTTGTAAAAATGTGTACCTACTAAATGTACTAATGTGATTTACAAGCCTTGCTCTCTTCTTTATTCAATTTACTGTGAAAGTATTGTCGTTTATCAACTTCCGTATTTGAGGCCCTATAAAAAACTCTTCCTTTAATTTTCCCTCTGTGGTTTTTGGAAGCTTTTTTTATATTGAAAAGCATCACTTTCGCGGTTAAGAGATATAACAAAGTTTTTCATTATACATTATTTTCGATGCAAAGGGGGCACAATAATGCTATGTTGTTGAACTAATGGTGAATGGAGTATATTTTCTGATCGTGGAGTGAGACTTTTCCTGTGTGGCCAAACTTTTCTGACGTAATAATTTTCTTTATCGCGACCAAAAACACTATTCATGTTTAGTAGATTAAAATGTTTAACACTTAATACATGTTTGTTTCTGTACATTACTCGTTAGACATAAGCCATTGAACAAGAAAGAACACGTTCGTAGGCATGCGTATATCTATATCGTCAACGCGTACTTCTTGATATATATTACATTATCACTGGGCAAAAACCATGTTGACCAGTGTTATTAATCGAAACTCGGAAGTTATCCGCGCACCCAGTTCCAGTTTTCAAGGCACGCTGGAGCGCCCGACTGAAGCTGAAACTGAAAGTTTTTATAAGACGTTTCGTCTCGGGATATGGCTTTGCTAAACTATACGACTACATAACCATTCGTTCTATAAAGCCGTATGCAGAGCACGGTTTGCGTGAATTTGTACAAATGTTTTCTTTTACCTAAATTTGTATCTAAGCAAGTTTTATATTTAAATACCTACTATTGAATATCATTACACTATCTTTACAACGCAAGGCATATTTAATTGAACCACGATTATAATGAACATTGTTTATTGTCCACTCCGCTCCACCCAAGCGGCCAAACCGGTCTCGCGTCACGTAATAAAATAGTTGTTAAAATGTATTATAAGAACAGCCAAATGGCGATTCGTTGTCCATCGTAAAAGCGTAGTTCATAACCGAGAGGTTTGATAGCGCCTATAATCAGCGATATCGATTTTCCGATAAAACGTCCAACAAGAGTGTCTTCTTCGCGCGCCGGTAAATTGCAAAGGAATCTGAGCCTTTCACATCCAATGATAATAAAGTGTAAAAAGAGTCGTCGTTTTAACGTCCACTTTATGGGCACTTCCCTCCTTCCCGGTGGGTGGCGTACGATACGTACGATACGACCGCCGCCGCGCTGCTGCAAACTCTGCCAATACATTCCACTCTGTTCGCGATCGCAAGAGATTGTGGATCACTTTACTGTTTACTTTTAACATGCGACTATATTGTATTTTAATATAAATTGGAATGTAATTGTTCATTTACTTACAGTAATGAGCGCTGGCGTATAAGATAGATTAAGTATTTCCAACATTTTTCATTTAGCGTGATTTAGCGAATAAGGATTTTTAAGAATTTGAAAATTGTAATACATGGAATGACCGTAGGGCCGCGGCGTACGAATATCGACCCCTCCAACTCAACCCGTGGATGTCGTAAGACCCGACTAAGGGAACCTACCAGAGGAAGGGCAGCAGCTTCCTTCTGAGTATTTAAACACCAACACTGCGATCACCAATCCGCCTGCCAAGCGTGGTGATTATGGCAAATCCCCCCCTACATGGGAGACCATCCACTCGATGGACCGACGACATCGTAGTGGTCGCAGGGAGTCGATGGATGGAGGCGGCTCAGGACCGCTGTTTGTGGCGTCGTACGGGGGAGGCCTATGTCTAGCAGTGGACGTGTATGGGCTGATGATGATGATGAATACATGGAATGGAGTGTAATTTCATAATCTAGGCAAGAGTAATAGGGATTACTGTGAAATCGTTTATTTCAATTGCCGTAAATTATTTTAGTTAGCACAATGGCAGTTTATGGCGTGTAGTGTAGGTAGGTACTTTGTAAAGTAAGGCGGGGCGGGGGATCCGTTCCCGCTCATTTCTTAATTGGGTTCTCAGTTTAATGGACCTCATTTAAATAGACTTTGTTTCATGATATAAGATTTTGTTATTTTATTTACAAACGACATTCTATTTTGGGATTTTTCCTTAACGGTTGAAGATCCATGAAGCCTTTGGAACTTTCACAAAAAAAGTTGTAAACGGAATCCAGACACCTGACTGAAGTGTTGTGTGTTGACTTTGACCTTTTGACCCATGTCAATTAGCCACTTGTTGATCGTAGCCAACTAATTAATAAATGTACCATGCTTAACATACGAATTTTTACAACTGAACAATGTTATAGGTACAACCTCCGACTCGGACAGTAATTAACCATTAACCCCAATACCAATAGTGAGTTATGTACCTAGCCGAATTTCGACCACGGCGGCCAATCAACGGAGACTAGCCAGATGCGTAGGACATTATTATAGTGTACAAGTGTGTGCGCAAACACAGGTGCACTCTCTATTCCCTCACTCTCATATTCCGATGGGACGGCAGGCCGACACGACCGGAGAGAGGCCAGGCGCAGCACCTATGACTTTGCAGAGCACCTATGTATGAGGCACAAACTATATTTGTGCCAACAGTGAGTAAGGTTGTATGTGTATTCTAGGTAGTACCCATGTTGTATGCGGTAGATATGTAGGTATGTATCTACATAAGTACGCAGTCGTCGACGGGTAGTTCCACTCATTAAAAATTTACGAGTGAACTGCTGAAGTGAATGCCGGAATTAGGTTAAGGAGGTTCAGGGCCCGTGACTCACCGACGAAGTAGGTACCTCCCTCACTGACTTTGCTCCACAACAATTATTTCGCAGTAAGTATAGTTCTCATCTGGTTAAATATGTTAAAATTCTGAATATTATCAAGCTGCCTACTTCTAAATCCTTTTAGCTTTCGACCTACAAAAGTTTAAATATTCGATTGGAAGAAAAGTTTAGTATTATATTTAAAAAAAAACACCTCGCAATATAAACATTCTTGTTCAATGAATCGACTAAGCCGATACTTAAAAAACAGCTCAAAATACTGATGACTTAATTGTTATTCAAATGCCAAATTCAAATCTTTACTCAACAGCGTTTCAGAAAATAAACAGAACCAAATAAATTAGTAACGTGTTACATGAAAACTAGACCGAAATAAATCATTGTTATTACGGCATTAAAGGCCGACTTTGTACTATTTAATTTATTCCTCCAAAACGGGGTAGCCAATATGTTATTAGGAGTTATGTGAAGGGATGCCAGGTTTGATAAACAGCGAACCTTGCGATAGATCCCGGCGGCGGCGGCGCGGCGCGGGGACAGCAACGGTGGCGCGGGCAGCCGACTGGTATTCCGGGCACGAACCTGTTTCTTTGTTTTTCGCTTATTACGGGATATTGTGATTTCGTAAAATGAGTGATCGGAGACAGAGGTGATATTCATTACTAACTGTAACGAAACCTCTACATTTATGCAATTTATAACGACGACAGGTCTTTTGTTCAGATTTGTTAGAGGTAGCCTTCTTTATGGATTGGACGAATTTTGTTCAAATTTGTTTGGATGTAGTCCTTAGATTATAGGAAACTTGCTCCATAAAAGAATTGATTCGTTGCCTTCTTATTGTTTTTCGTTCTATAAACATAAGGTACATGAGGCAGGTCGATAAATACTATTTATGACAGTTGTAACACAGTTTTCGATGACCACACTTATTTGAATCTGAACTACAGTACTAGTATTTTGAGGTACGTATGAGTACAAAATGAGTTCCAGTTCCATGTCTTTGTCAGTACTTTAAGGTAATTTAACAGCTCAGATGATAAGAATATCAAGCAGCGCGTTAGGCACACGTTTTCTTATTACGCGCCCGCGCCGCTGCTTCGCAGTGCTGCCGCCGCCGCCGCCGCCGCCGTGCTGGCTGAATGATAATGCCATTATTGGGTTCATAGGAAACCTGTCCGCACATTAAGGAAGCTATTGAATTTACAACAGAGGTGAACATGGTTTATAAATGAAATTCTCCGCATGTATGGCTGTTTGATAGCAAGTTGTTCTCTCAGTCCTGCTTTGTTATCTAAGTATATATTATTGTTAGTTTTCCTCAAAAGATATTAGCACGGTCGAACAGGGTTAATTATGCAATGTTTTGTGGTGTGTGTATTAATCAAGAGCAAGAAATATAGAGCCTTTAAGCTTCTGTGTTCTTCGTTATACGTACGAGAATATTAAATATTTATGAGGTTATTTGAAATTAAATTAAGATCTCAGACAAAGAGTGCGATATACGGCGGGGATTCTATGAGGCATTATAAAATTTAATTTGAAGTCGGGTGCTAATAGGGGATGCGGATTCACCCTTTGCTTATCGCTGGATAGAGCGCGCGTTGGTTACAGCCCAGCCTTCGGAAATCGAAGGTTGAGCTGTTACATTGGGCACGTGCAGGCATTCACACTTTTGTCTTTTGTCTGCGAAGGGAATTTACTGTCAACAAGCGACCCAAATCTCTTTACGATTTTCTTTCAGTAACAGAACCTTTACTGTCATTTATATAACTCATATCTAAATAAATATGTTTAAAATACTACCGCATGTTAAGAAGCGCTGTCTCGTAACGCATTCGTAGAGCTTCCGGCCGGAACGGATGCGGCACGTTAATACGACGGATTGTGCGCGATTTGTGGATTATAGCCGGACGCGGATGCGTGTGACGGATTTCAATGAATAAATCGAAGAATTTACCAATCGAAACATTTAAATCCACTGCCACCTGGTGAAATCGGGTTGAACTGTTTGTTTACGGATTAAGGATAGGTGGTGATGCGATGCAAACACTGTATCAAAATAGTATCTGAACAAGGTAACAGGTGTCGCTTTAAATACGTATGTATGTAAAGGATACCCTATTTTGTGTATGGTTTAGCAACTAATTAAATCTGTATCAATATTATATAGTAGACAATGTTCATAAATCATTATTTGAATTTAAGAGATGCTTTGTAAAGTTATAATTTCTTTAGATATAAGTTTGGTGTACGATTACATCAGTTGAATTGTAAATATGATGATAATTGACTGATTTTGTGATAGTTTAGCAACTAATGAATGAATTATGTAACAATATATGAAGCAGATAATATTCATAAACCATTAGTGGAATTTAAGAAAATATTTGTTAAGATATCATTTCTTTATATATCAGTTTGGCATATTAGAAATTATGTTGCTTCATCAACTGGCTCCTAAATATGACTTTATTAACCTCAGGGATATAATATAGCGAATTTGATGAATCACAAGAGTCTTAGAATAAGTTTCAACATAGGTTTACCATGTTATTTGTTTCTAAAAGAGTTAGATTATAAATATAAATACGACTTGATTCGGATTGGCTCTGGTGATTCAACAAACAAGACCTTATTTGGAGAGGAAGGATTTTGTATGGGCTCTGAGGAGCAATATAAAAGAAAAAGATTGTCTAAAAGGGGGTCAGTTTGTGTTGTGCAGCTTGGGTGACAAAGTTAAGTAAACCATTGTTATTATACTCCTTTACATGTGTCTTTCCGTGAATTTACCTACAAATACATCGGCAATATTGCTTGTAATTTAGCTTCCGAGTGGAATCTAAATAATATCTGTACTTATTGTTAAACTGAGGTATGTAATTTGGTACCTTGTAATTTGTTCATATTTATATTTTGTCCTTATTTGTTATTATGTGATTTGGCTTCGAAGCTTCAAAGTAATTTTACAAGTACCTTCATTTGTATTTCTATTTATATAATGTAAATTAATAAAGGTAATTATTACTACTAGGACTATGTTCTATGTTTTTGAGTGATGCCGTGCTTTTGTATACAATATAGCCAAGGTACTTAAATGTTTTATAATGTTTCATTATTTCATACATAGGTTACCCCCTTGTAGGAGAACAGTAAGTAGGTACCCTCCGTACCTACTCTTAAATTCTAGGACGGAAGATGTTTGTTCTGTTTAGTTTTCAGAAGCTACTTGTCATATCCAGCCAGCAAATTAGTGATCAATGATAGACTGATAACTACAGTAGTATTTTCTTCGATTTATTTACGTAGGAATCTTAAGAATTATCTCTGATACTTCGCAGTTGTGTGGTATATAGCAATAGGGAACTCTCCAAATTCTAACACGTGCTTATATTAGAATAAAATGTAGCGATGTATAAAACGTCAAGGGCGAGTCGACACGCGCGCCGAGGGTTCCGTATAATTACTCGTAAATTACATTGCTTCTTGCCAAATTTTATGAGTCTAGGTCGACAGGACCTTATATTTTGTTTCCCTGTAGGTACAGAGCGAGAACCAAACTTTTTTTTGGAAATAAACTAGAAATTTACGGTTATCGGATTTTTCCCTGTATACTATAAGATCTTGCTTTTTGTTTAATTTCATGATTCTACGTCAACGAGAAGTACCCTATTGGTTTTATGTGCATGTGATTCCCTTGGAAATGCAAAAATTTGGGCATAAACGGCTGTAACTTTTTAGTGCGTTTGATTCATATTACGGCTTCAATTAATTCATGTTAATTTCAACTCTTACTTTATTATATTGTATACTTAGAAATTACATGTTTAATATTTGCACACCTGCTTGCGGGTCAAATAGGTATATTCCGGCGTGACAGATCCGTTGGCACACGACCTGCTTCCTGTTTGCTGCGGAAAACTTGAATAGACTTCAAGATGTGCTACAAGAACTGTGGCGGGGGTTTTAAAGTAGTTCGTCATAGTCAGCAAAACAATTCAAAACTATTCGACCTGAATAGCTATATTGACATTACATAGCTTTAAGATATTGACATATTCTGCAAATAAACGATTGATTCTGATTCTCGATAGCTCCACGCGTTCCTGAGAAAAGGGGGTTGACCGACGGACAACAATGTGATACTATAAGGGTTTCGTTTTTTCCTTTCAATAAGAAACCAAAAAAAAAATTTACCATGATCAAATGAATCCATGTAAAAATAAATCTTTCGAAAATAATAAAAAACTCATCAATGAACATCTATCTATATATCCCCACTATCCCCCTTGAAGTAGACAAGATCATCAAATCGCTTAAAAATAAAAAAAAACACTGACTACGACGACATTTCCGTACAAGTCGTTAAACTAGTTAGCAACTCAATATCACCTCATCTAAGCTACATTTTCAATCTTGGGATAGCTGACGGTGTTTTTCCAGAGCGCCTAAAACCAGTTGTAATAAAACCTATCTATAAGAATAAGGGAGGAAAAAATAACATAATATCCAATAGCACTTACATCCGTATTTTCGAAAATTTATGAAAAAAATATTTACAATGCATTGAATTCATTCTTGGAAAAAAACAATATACTAGTAAATGAACAAAACGGTTTTAGAAAGGGAAAATCCATAAATTTAGCAATATTTAACCTTTTAACTAAAATATTAAGAAGATTGGATGAACGGACGCCTATATGTGCCATATATATGGACATGACAAAAGCGTTCGACTATGTAGACCACGCAATACTCCTAGACAAACTCTTTCGATATGGTATCAGAGGGAATGCATATGATCTTCTAAAATCATACCTTGAAAATAGAATGCAATTTACAGAGATAGGAAGAATATGTACAAAAGCTAAGGAGGAAATTAAATATATGTCTAATGGATGAACAATTAAGTTTGGTGTCCCCCAGGGCAGTGTATTAGGCCCATTACTTTTTTTACTATACATTAACGACTTACCGCGGGTCACCAAACATCCTATGGTCCTATTTGCTGACGACAGCACTGCCATAGTTAAATGTTCATCCATTGACACCTATGAATTTGATATAAATGACACTTTATGTAAAACAATAGACTGGCTTGACAATAATAATTTAAGTGTAAACTTTAGTAAAACAAAAGTTATGCATTTTTCGCAACGTATGCCCATACCTAAAGTTAAAATTATGTACAAAAACCAAATAATAGAGAACACAACCAGTACAAAGTTCTAGGCCTGGTGCTAGACAGACAACTAAGCTGGACCATATAAGCAGAAGAGGTGTGTAAGGCGCTTAGCAAATCTGCATATATTCTCTACAGACTGCGGAAAGTTGTTGGTATGGATGCGCTTAAAACTATTTATCACAGCTACGTTTCCTCTAGATTACGGTACGGCATCATGTTTTGGGGAAACTGCATAGACAGAGAAAAGATTTTCAAATCACAAAAACGATGCATAAGAGCTATGTATGGCCTGAAGACAACCGACAGTTGTAAACCCTACTTTATAGGATTAAAAGTACTTACCGTTCCAGCACTCTACATTTTTGAGATAGCTGTTTTTGTTAAAAGCAATAATAATTTATTTGAAAAGCCAAACCACTCACGCAGTAGACGCGACCAACAACGCCTATGTTCAACCAGCGCTAAAACAGCTCTACTTAATAAAAGTTTCTATGGAATGGCTCCAAAAATATTTAATAAATTGCAGAACAATCTTAAACTGCTACCGTTGACACTGTAAACTGAATAAATTGTTGACATTTAAATGTTATTATCACATAAATGATTATTTACTGGATAAAGACATAAAAATAGACTAATTAGTAACAGGTACCACGTAATTTTTTTTGTAATTTTTATCATTAATGTATATTAATTTGATTTGTAATATATCCCTTATATCAAACCTATGTATATTTGTATGCCTTAGACTTAGGTAGAACATGTTGTGCTTTTATATTATTTTACATCTTTATGACTCATGTTCGCAAATAAATGACTTTTGAACTTTTTAAACTTTTATGTATGTCTCGAATACAAATACCCTTAGATAATGAACTGGTTGACTGTATTTAGCACAACAATTGTCAAATACCATCCGACATTCTCACATTCGAATTATAACGTGTCTTAATGTCCTGTACTACGGTCTAAAATTAAAGTACCCAAGTACTTTGCTCAACAAAAACCTTCTCATGTTTTGCTTAGTTATAGTAGAGTATTGAATATTTTCGTAAAGGACACTTATGTATGTATTTATAAGCCAAGGTTGTTTTTGCCACCATTATAATGGCGATCAATAATTGTCGCACTATTGGAACGAGCAAGGACTCGCCTCATCGGAGCCCTCTATTGATGGGCATCGACCACTTGATGCATGGGCCTCATTTGTTATCAATCTTGGAGGCTGTTTTATTTTATCGGGTAATTAATGTTCTGTTGCCCTAAAAATTACTTGAATCTTGTAATAAATATAATTTAAAAACGTATTTCATTTGTATTTGGATACTTTTGCAAGAACAAGTTTTAAGTAACCTTTACTATAAACTTTTTTAGTGTAACCTTAGTATATAACGCAGGGGGCGTTATATACTCTTTGCTAAGCACGTTTGAACTGATTTACAGGACAACGTCTGTCGGGTCAGCTAGTTATAAATAAATATGATTTGGTAGTTTTAATGCCGCAGTCTTGTTCTTTTATTTCATACTAAAGATGACTTTATTTTATCCGCCCCATCTTTTGTTGTACGAGAGGAGATTTTTTTCATGTTTTATTATAGAGTTTCCAATTTTGGTTGAATAAATATAATAAAATCAATTTTGCATAGACTAGAAACAATTTGCGGTATCTTCGCCGTTGAAAGCACAGCCGTAATCTAGCTCCGGACGGCAGGTCGAGGCTATAATCTGCCACCGCAAACTGCACCTTAAATGTTCCACCAACGGTTAAACTGCTCAGATAACAGTAATGGCGTCTACGTCGGAATTGACTGCGCTTGAACCCACCGAGTCACGGGGTGTTGTTGAATGCTTACCGCTCCGTATCCAAGTAGGTACAGCCTGTGTCACATCGAAACACGAATCAACTCAGAAGCAATGCATGAAGGCACAGTTAGTCGGGTCTTCATTCAAGTAAAAGATTCACCGATTAAAATTATTTACGGTGTATTCTTGAAATTTCAGTTTAAAATGTAAACGTTTTGTACACATTCAGCAAAACCCCAAGAGGTACCATCGAAAGTAATTTGTTAATTTTGCATTGAAAAGTGGCTGGCAACATAGAGTGCGGCACATGGTCCAGTCGCCTCAAACAATGGTTAGAAGATAAGTAACGGCGCATAGCGAGCCACGCATCGCAGCCTGCACCTATTCACTGAACCAACTGAGTCTGGGTTTATACCTCGATGGCGAGCATTTCAGTAAGCTAGAGAGAGATTAGTGGTTTATTTTTGGAGAAAAACTAAGAAAAAACTCTCATAGAGCTTGCTGCTTAGACACCATTTCCGGTACAATAAGTAGCCAACTTTCTTCTTCTGAATTAGCTCTGTCTGATCTGTTCAGACTTTGGCATTAAAAGATCGACAGAAATATCGACAGAAGACTTATACATTTTTAAAATATGATAGTAAGTATTATGTAGGCATTGAATGATCTGTTTGACAGTAGGATGAGCACGCGAAAAAGCCAACTCGCGTGAATTCAGCCTCAGGCGGTAGTTAGCGCGTGTTCGGGCTCGGTTCCGGCGTGACGGATCCGTTGGCACACGACCTGCTTCCTGTTTGATGCGGAAAACTTGAATAGACTTCAAGGTGTGCTACAAGAACTGCGGCGGGGGTATTAAAGTAATTTATCATAGTCGGCAAAACAAGACTGATATAGAGCATTTCTTGTTTCTGCTAGAACGCAATCAGGAGACCTTACGGACGGAAATTACTGATCGCGTATTTTAAACATCGTTTCAGATTGAGCACCGTAGAGAGAGTGTAATGTGTTGGGGAAAATAAGTTAAAGTGCGAACATAAACACTACATTAATTGAAGGGTTTTGTTATCCTCCCATGTGATAACCAGGTTGTCTGGCAGAGATCGCTCTTGAGCGATAAGACCGCCCATTGTCACTTACGTTGTGTTTGTCTCATTTGTAAACTGTTTTCTAGTTTTAAGTGTGCAATAAAGTATTTTCTATCTATCTATCTAACTTACGCCTTACTCATTACATTTGTCTACCCGGTAAGACTGATGTTCAAATAGTCTCCATAACTATAAAGCCCTTATCCTACATCGCATGGGATCATCACAACATGTTTTCGAGATAGAACTAGATATCACGTTAGTAAAAATCTCTAAATTCAACGATACCATTTTCTCCCGCCGCGCGCCGCCGCCGGGAACCTCAAACATATAGGGTTACAACATCACTCTGGCTAATGGGCACTTATAAAGACGAGAGCCTTTTCAGCGGCCATGTCTGACACCCGTTAATATAAGCCGAGCTATTGTGCAAACACGGACTACCCACTCCACTCATATCATATCACTGCTTTGTCCAGCAACAATATACTCTAGTGAGAGGTGACTGAGGTGAGTCTAAATTTAATAGCTTTTTGTACCTACTTTAAGAGATTTTCAGATCGTGTCCACATCTACGTTTCAGCAAAAAATAACAAATAAAAAGCAACAAGAGACCAAGCTACTACCAGATCCCATCCAATTATGTTAGAAGCTTTCAGAATGCAGGTATCCTCAGACATGACGGATCATAAAATAACGCTGTAAAAGCTGAATGCAACAGGATCGCTGCGTGGCGCGGCATGGCGCGACACGGCGCGACACGCTGTGACACCATTAGTCTACATGTAAATGGCACCGCTGGAAACATCAGCTGTTCCTCAGCTTGTTTCGAGCTGTTCGGCGTCGCAAAGGGTTGCTCTTGTTATCTCAATAGGCAGTATTTTTGATAAAGATATGTTTTGAAATACAAGGTATGAAATGTAAATTTTTATTTGAATTGTGACCAGAAAAGCTAGGATTAACCTTCAGCGCACTAGATGAACCTTGCAGTTACTATCTATCTATATAAAATAAAGTCGTGTTAGTTACACCACTTATGACTCGAGAACGGCTGTAACGATTTTAATGATTTTTGATTTGTTGGATTTGTCTCCGTCTGGAATAGGATATAGATTATAAAAAATAGGGATCCGCGCGAAAATTCAAATTCAACGGGGACGAAGCCGCGGGCACTACCGCTAGTTTTACTATAAAAACGATCGTAATTTGTCGAATTCATTCCGGATGTAAGCGGATTAACTACGAATCTAACTTGTGTTGGAAGACGCAATGTTTCATCCCTTTTATATGCTTTCAGAACAGAAGTGTTTATTCCATGTTAAGAATAAAATTAAAAATGTAATCAGATCATGATCATCTGTAACCTTGCTGAGCGGGACGAGAAATATAAACCTTATCTTCGTGTAAGAAGAACAGGTATTCGACTAAGTATGATGGATCTAAAATAAATAAAATTAAGGTAAATCTGCAAGCTAAACATAGTCAAGGTGGTTGTTTACATTTTTATGGAGCGCTCCTTCGAGATTTTAACACAAATAACAAAACTCCTCCATGTTAACATCATCCCAGTTTTATAGTTATTTAGATGCGAGCGATCCCCTTAGCCAGACCCCTGGCCAGAGCTGCCTGTACATTAGTTAGCATACAAATAGGCGTCGTTTTACATAATCCGTCGTGACAATGGCAGTCATTTGTTGCAGCGCGAGTCGATCGCAGCCTCCACGGGAAATGATAGTGGTAGCTTATCTGCGATCAGATATCATATTTTATTTTTTGCGAAAGTTATTGAAAACTTTCTTATTTTGCACGTCGCTCGTTTATAGAGCGACACCTATGGAAAATGTTATGTACGCAAAAAAATAATAATATGTATTAGAATAATAACCTGTTCGATAATATCAGTCATAGTTACAATATGAATGATGTTTGTGTTCTACACCTGTAGGTAATGTAGGTATAGGTGTCCTCTGATGGAGCAGCAGCTTCCTCGACTAACTTATGTACATCTATAATGTATAAAAACTTCTGACAAAAATGTCAACTCAATAGTAATTATCAGATAATTGCTACGCAGAACATACATATGTATAACGACCAATAAATTGGTCTTTGCTGATAATTTTTTATTTAAAATACTAACAATTCCGTCAATGAAATCACCTATAATTAGTAGAAGTTTTAGTCGACAAATAACGTTCACATTGTACCTGCGTATTATGAATTCACATTTGTTATTTATTATTTATTAGTGTCCAGCGCAGAGCCGCGGCCGCGTTCTTTAGTCGTCGTCTCGATTAGTATTCATTTCACAAGTGTGTTCGGAAGGATCCCTGACGCCCGCGCCCGCCATATGCCGCGCGGACGTATCACCGTATCACTTCGAATAAATTTCATTTTACATTTTTGTATTGGATTTACGATATAAGGTTAAAATCACAACAGAACAGAAATTAAACTTTTCTAACTCTACTTCTATTGCTTTCAATTTTAATCAAATGCACTGTTCGCTTAAGCTTTCGCTTAATTATCACCCCGTAGCACAGCGTAGCACCCCGTAGTACAGCGTAGCACCCCGTAGCACAGCGTAGCACCCCGTAGCACAGCGTAGCACCCCGTAGCACAGCGTAGCACCCCGTAGAAATCGTAGCACCCCGTAGCACTCGTCCTCGCGTCGTAGCTCCTTGTAACCGCGACGCGCTGCGCGGCTGCGAGTGGCTAGACCGCGCTTACATTACCCGGATGTGCATTTCATACAGGGCACATTTGGGAAGGTGTGTGAATACATTACATTTGCTTACGATGCTTTCAGTTCACTACAGATTTGTTGGGACTGTCGAGTAATGGATGAGTGATTACTTATGGAAACGAGACTAATAATGACGTGAGAGTGTGATTTTTTTATAAATACTATTGTATGAAATGGGTATACTGGGTATAATTAATTATTTGTTTCCACGAAGTCCCAAATTGTTACTTGTTCTATGAAGCACAAAACAATGTGTATCTAGTGTTGACAAAGTGTATTATCTCATCATCTCATCCTATCACTTTGCATCTGCGAACTACGCTGTGTTTTGTATGGCTTTGTGGCCTAGTGCTTTTGATTTTAACAGGTTTTTTTCTTTTTGATGGTCCTTGTTCTTTTAGTTTTATTTGATCATCTCCCGTATGTGTTAACAATAAGTAAAGCCGAGAGCGCACGGGTGGCTGGCTGCGACGTCAGGCGTCCTGTTTTACATATAAATGGTGTCGCAATAATCCAACAATAGCTTTAATTTGCCCGCGCCTGCGTGCGACGTACCTCCGCTGATTGTGTGCAATCACCGATTAATTATACATCGCTCGTCTACGGCCTACTCTACTCTCTCTCTACCCTTTAGGTTTTATTTTTTACCCTTTCTTCCTACTCGTAACTTCATAGCCAGCCATAGCTTTAACAAGAACTTGTGGTAAGTCAACTTTCCTGACTATACATACCGATTCGTCCCGATATTATCAGACGAGTTTGCTCGCATAATTGCTTGCGAAAGTTGAGAAAAAACTAAACAACAAGTAAATTATGAATAACTACAAACAAGGAATGATTAGCGACTTCCGGGTCATATTCAGTTCCCGGCCATTAGCGGCGCCGTCGGGCAGGTGGCTGCGCCCTGGGAATCGCAGCTAGCGCGCCGTTACTCAACTTCACCGGGCCAACAAACTGCGCTCTTCATAAATATTTCCTGTCTCTGTGTAACTGTGGCTTTGATCTGGTGGAACGAAGTAGACAGTGTTTCACCAATCTATTCTGTAAGTGCTAGCGCGAAAGCTGGCCACTTCTTGCTATCTGCAAGCGGTCAGAGTTCCAAAAGGTACTCAATGACATTTTTGACGACCGATTTGCCGCGGAGGGCGAAGCCTGTGCCTGCGATGCCGGAGGTTGCGGGTTCGATTCTCACCTTGGGACAAGTGTTTGTACGATCTGTAAATATGTGTTTCGGGTGTTCCGAGTACTTTCTATGTATAATAAAAAAAATATCTATCTATGTAATATATTGTATTATGTATATCAGTTATCTAGTACCCATAACACAACTCTGCTTAGCTTGGGGCTAGATGTTGCTGTGTGCATTGTGCAACATTATTTTTTATTTATTTATTTATTGAATATTAATTTTTCCCCAAGCTGCGAAAACGGCCATTGTTTCAAGGAAGGCTAGAAGTGAATGTGCCTGGACTAGAGGGTCCCCCCAATTTTGACGAACAGGACAGAAATAACTAGTTCTCGTAGACTAATTATACGATACTATACATACTTTACTTATTAACTTCAACATAATGGAAAATTACGATAATAATACAGATGCTCAAAACACTATTTTCAAATGTTTGTCTTTTAACTTCAAAAATTTGCAGTTGAGAGCCAAATTACAGAGCAGGTCGACATGCAGCGCGGAGTAGTGCCTCTATCCAGTATATTAGAGGAGAGTGCCGTTGACACACGACTTGACGCAGACCACCCATAGTCACTCACGATCGAGCGCCAAAAGTTTCACATTCAAACATTAAAAAGTAAGGATGGGAGTTATTGGATATTTTGGCTACCGGTTATTAGTTGGGTATTTTGTTTCAATACCGCTAGTACCAACTGGTAACCAATAACATTACAATACTCTATACCTGTCCTGATTTCTACTCAATATATTTCTAACCGATTTGTTTAGAAATACCAAATACTTGTTGCAGCTACATAACTTTACGGGTGAACGGTCCGCTAGTACCTATGCGTAGATGATAGTTAGGTAAGTATAGGTATTGAAGCGTTGGGTAGTTATGGCTCACGGTCGGTTAGGCGCGATGCTCGCTTTGCACAGTTATTCCCTAGCGGTATGCGGATTTTACAATAGCGTTAGATATTTTAGGACCATGCTAACAGGTACTGAGTTAGTTATTGAATACCGGACTCATCTCTATTAAAAAGCCAACATCGCAACTTTTAATAGAACCGCTATGAAAGTTTCAATCGAATTTCTAGTTGAACTAGAGTTTGAATGTAAATATTTAATAATTACATTCAAACTCTAGTTCTAAATTTTAATATCACATAGATAGATATAAAGACATTTTCTAATTACTTTTCAATTCTGAAGCCGCAAGGTATGTGTACTTTGCTTAATTTCATGCACCTATGAGTTATGGTCTAATTTATTGGGGAACAGTGCCCTCGAGTTATGTATTCGATACATAATAGGATTGAAATATAGAGACACTTGTAGAGGTAAATACTGTGAACTAAATATTATGACCATGGCTAATGAGTTTATATATCAAAATATAGTCTAGGTATATGTTATTTGTGACGTCGTATGGGGGAGGCCTATGTCCAGCAGTGGACGTGTATGGGCTGATGATGTTAATGATGATGATATGTTAGAAAATATTATTTATGTGGGTGACATTACACAAGACAGTTACTCAGATTTGACAAAAACCGTTTAATGAAAAAATGTTAGGATACAATTGACGTAGTTTTGGCGGATACATACATACATATGTACATACATACATATTTATTTATTTAGTGAAGATACCTTACCTATTGTTAAATGAGTGATAATTATAAGGTAAATTGTACACGTTGTATTTTATTATGTAATTTTTGAGATGTATAAGTGCTTTATATGAGTTTAAGATAAAATAAATAACTTTGGATGGAGGCGGCTCAGGACCGCTATTTGTGGCGTCGTACGAGGGAGACCTATGTCCAGCAGTGGACGTGTATGGGCTGATGATCAGAATCAGAATCAATAACTTTATTTCTTTAGGCTTACAAAATAAGCACTTAGACAAGTCAAATTGTATACTATAAACATAGTTATTATTATCAAATAAGAAATAAGGTGTTATTGATATTCTCTTCACTTCAATTTTTTGTCCACTAGTGGAAGAAGTGAAAAAGAAACCACTAGCACATTATAATATCACTTATGTGTCTAATACATGTTTATTTTGCCTATCTAAATATAAATTTAATGCAATTTAGATACATGTCAATATTTCTTTAAAGCTAAACAGAACATTGAATTTCTTACATACTACTGACAGTGCGGAACGGAGCGACATCTGGCCAAGCATTAACATCATTGATGTAATCATCTATGGAGTAAAAGGCCTTCCTGATAAGATTTTGTTTAAATTTACGAATAGGGAGTTCAGTTGATTCAGATGGAAGCTTATTATAGAAGCGCACGCAATTGCCCATAAATGATTTCCCTACCTTTCGTAATCTATATGCTGGGATGTGTAATTTGTTCTCGTTTCTTGTATTTCTATTGTGAACATCACACTTTTTCAAAAAGCTATCTCTATTTTTGTGCGTATACATAAGATTTTCATAGATGTATTGCGATATTACTGTCAAAATATTTATTTCTTTAAATAATTCCCTCAAAGAGTCGCGTGGCTTTAATAATGATGATGAAATAACTTTACAGTTTCAGTGGTGACCTACTTATTTTACAAAACCATCATCTAACTAATCATCACCGTTGATCATCACATTATCTAGAGGTATATCCTATTCTGTGACAAAACAAGTAGCTACTTGTAATATTTGAAATACTTGTCATAGTCATGATCTGAGGTAGTTCATAACAACAAAAAGATCAACTTGTACCTACCCACCTACGTCTACAAGGTATAAGTAATCGTGTACGTAAACGAGTCTTAAATCTAAAGGAGTACGTACATCTAAACCGTTTTCGGCCCTTGTAGAACGAAGACAGGTAATTAGGATAAACATGAGCTTGTTAATACGGGTCCGCCGCAAATAAGTTGGAGCTGGCCGCGCGCCGCGCCGCGCTGAGCAGATGGAGATGACATCTCTTTGAAGATAGAGGTGGGAGATAATTCCGCAATTTGAGCGTCGAGAGCTTCGCGATAGCGGCCTATCCGACACAAGTAGGTAGGTACGTCATCTGATATTCTTCAAATTAACTTTTGAAGCAACTTTAGCGTTTCGTCGGATTTACTAGACGTTTCGTAAGAAGACTGAGTGATCCCAATTACCAATTCCTAACTTTGATCGATGTTATATTGGGAATTTGTATTTTCTGTGAAAGTTTCTGATTTGATTTTATTGCAAAGGTCTTTTGATAAATTCGTAAAGTTGTCAGTTGCTTTACAATATTATGCGGGGGTTTATGGGTTCAATGTTGAATTCTGTGACAGTATGAAAGCCGAGTCGGGTTGTAATCCTTCTTTTCTGCAGGGTCGCCGGGCGTGGTCATGCGGTGGTCGCATGGTGCGGTCATGCGGCGGTCGCCGGGCGCTGTCATGCGGTGGTCGCCAGGCGCGGTCACGCGGTGTTCGCCGGTTGCGGTCATGCGCTGGTCGCCGGGTGCGGTCATGCGGTGATCGCCGGGCGAGGTCATGCGGTGGTCTCCGGGCATGGTCATGCGGTGGTCACTGGGCGCGGTCAAGCGGAGGTCGCCGGTCATGCGCGGACAATTTACTCATCTTTCAAGAGCAAAGCCCCATATCAAAACAAATTCTGTCATAAAATTCTACTCAAAGTCAATACAAGCATCTGAAAACAAATTTTGTTTATTTAAGGGTCTGTACATATGAGTAAGTGTTCATAGACGCGTGTTTCAAAAGAAAACAGAGAAACACGCAATGCACTTGTACAATATGTTATTATACTACTAGAAAATAAATTCGGTCTGTAAACAAAAATATTTCAATTTGTATTTAAACTTGTAAGCCGTCCCATCTGTTTGATCAACAACATCTATCAGAACCATTCTATTAAATGCAGCGTCGAAAATGAACCTGTCAAAAGTGACAACCCTAAAACATACATTTGTCACTACGATTATGTCAAACACAAAAATAATCCCGTCATCTCTCTGGCGGCGCGGCGCGGAGCGGCACCCCTGCAAGCAAATTTAGGGAGGGCGGGGAATGTAGAACCCTGTTTAAAACAAAATACTTTTCAAACTAAAATGAAGTTAGTACAAATACAAATTATAACACCGGCTTAAGCTAGCTTCAGTACGTAAATAAATAAATGGGTGTGCTAATGCTAAGTGGGTGTGATCAAAGGCCCCATCTTGTGTCGAACGTTACATTTTTGTTCGACAGATCTACTCTATTAATTTTTTTTTATTTTTTTTTGTTCCTATTTAGAAACTTACAAGTAAAAATCCGACATCATAGGTCTTAAGAACTTTTGAGTTGATATTAGCCGATAAAACACCTCGGGGCCAAATCAATAACAACTTTTTTGCGGAGCGTGTTTTGGTTCCACGCGCGATGTTCAAATGCGACGGCAAAGTTGAAGATTATGAACTGCTCTCGATGGGGTGTCTTCAGATCAATGAGACATCATGTCGGAGGGGACGTTGCTATGGTTATTAAACCTGTGCAAGAGTACACTCTGTACCGTTAATACTACTATTCTTCACGAATAAACATTGATGTTTGGGTGCTTTTGAAACCACTTAAAAATATATAGAAGAGCAAGGGGATGCAATATAATAATCTGCAAAGCTAAATAAGAATAGAGCTCAAGTATACCACCATATCAGCCTGTACATAGGCAAGTATAAGTATCTAGCTTAACTCTTTATCTAGGATACAAAAAGTAATTTAGCCACGACAACGTCGCTACAATATGATCTCAGTCGGGTAGGGTTGCCAGAAAATAATGAAAACTGATAAATTCATTTCATTTTACTACTTTAATTTTATAATTTTATACACGAAAGAAAACTTCGTTTGCGAAACTAAAAATAATGTAATTTATAAGTATTTCCTGAACACCGTGGCTTTAACAAAGATTTGTTTACATCTGATTGATTGTATTACGAGAATTGAATAAGAAATCTTTATTTGTAGGTCGGTAGGTGCTTCATAAATTGGACTAGCGCCTAGGGTCTACGAGACAATCTTACGGTTACGGCCTTTAGTGCGTTTCGTAAGCAGCAGTTCAGAGTGAGACACAAATACTGCTTCTGTAGAGCTGAAGCACTCTGTTCACGAATTTATGCGAGAAGAGGTGATAGCACGGCTCATTAGCTTTTCATTTTGTTCTAAAACGAAGATTAATGGGGGCAGCATTCGTTGGAGACAAATATATTGATACTTTTTGGATCAGAAATACTTGAAATCTTCTTACTTTCAGAATGAATTTTGCTTATAATTATATGGTGTTTTACCGTAACTATTTATTTATTTATCACATTTATAAAGTACCCAAGTTTATTAGGAACAAAAAATAGAAGAAAAAAAAATTACCTGCTGAATTAGATAAACTAGGTACTTAGTTTATCTGATTCTCAGTGCACAAAAAAACAACGCGTAAAAAGCTTATTTAATTTCCTCAAGCGCTAAATTGCTATCAAGAATTTGCGTAAATCTATGTTATCGCGAGCCATTGGTTTTTCCCTCGGAGACGGATGGCCTCCGTGGAGACAATCGTCACCATCGCTCACTGTCCCGCTAATTGCCGACCCATCAGCTTCATTTGAATCTCACACAGAAAAGTCAACACCGCTTTAACCCTTAATTACACTAGGAAGGTACTTGTTTTTAATCGCGTCTCAGAAGCTTCGTAGGCGTTTGTAGTAAGATGCCTCGAGGTGTATATAGAGGGCGTATTGTCACGTCTACGTTTTCAAATTCGAGTTTGAAGGTCATTCTATATCAAGCAATCAATATATTGCGTAAGTACGACATACGTATGGTAAAATAAAACATTAATGCTCTTCAAGATATATTTTTAATCAAGAGAATCTGATTTCATTTGATTTTATCTCATAATGTTAATACGCGCTCATTTAATGTTGTGCAGCCACCGCCGCCGCCCTGCTTTGCTTAGATTTTTTGGTCCTTGGTAATTCTGGAACTCTCCTTAACCACATAGTCTTAGGCACCTGTTGAATGATTCGTACTTACTGTCAACTCGAAATAACTTTATCTATTAGCACAAAGTTACTTTCACTAATACACAAATTTTTGAATCAAAAATAAAACGCAAAAGTGATTATCTTCCCCAGTTCTTGAAAGAACACGTGGCATCGGCATCAAATAATAAAGTCATTACCCGAGTATTATCTGAGCCGCTCATAATCGTACCATCATCCACTGGAGGGCGGGCGGCGTGGCGCGGCGGGCGGCAAGCCGTTGTCTCGCCTAACATTTTGTAATTTTCCACTCTTTACTCGGCTGTTATCGAGAATTTCTTCCGCCCTCTTCCTTCCCGAAACCACTTGAAAGGGTATTTAAGTATAAGGGAACCTTAATTGGTACAACGAATTTATTTCACTTCGAGTTTATTGCTCAAATTGGCTGCCTTTCTTTAGAAATAAATAATGTTTCGGGAAATTCGACGTTACTTTCTAAGTTTCGTTGGTTACGTTGTTTTAAACTCAGTTTTTATAAATTTGTAATAAAGTTCATTTCAGTTACTCTACAAGACCATTTTTTAAATGCTCTAATAAGTTCTCATTATACTTACCAACATGTTTCGAACCATTTCCTCTTACCTCACACCTACAAATACTTTCACAATGCTACAGCTGGTTTGTTATTTAAAAATGTAATTCAAATCCATAGGAGCATCAGTAGAAATCGTGTGGGGGTCGTGGGGGATCCCCAATTAAAATATTTTAAACAGGCTATGAATATGCAGGGGCACGAAAATCCACGAAACGGTTAACGATTCGCACGTTTTTGGACCTCGCGCTAATTGCGAATATGGACGAATCTTGTAGCTAATGTAATAACAACTCCTGATAGCGACGCACTTCGTGTTGGCGCGGCGCTTCAGATTCACTCAAATACGGAAAACAAAATGGACGAATTATCATCATCAAGCTCGTTAATGGAATCGTTAATTTGCAAAAGCAATTGTACCATTTCATTTGGATTAAAATGGTCATAGTTAAATCAAATAATAACAAATTAAAGACTATCCAAAATTTAAGTTTATTTTATATTCCCAGAGTGACTTTATTGCGATCTATTACTTTGTTGAATCCAATTCAACATTTCGATTGATTTCAGCAACTACAAGTTCACGTATGAATGAGCCGCGTTCTTCAGCCGGCAACGAGATCAAGTCTGAGTGCGATCCGGTGTAATATTAGCCATTTGTTTGAATCAGATGGAACTAGCTCGGCCTTTTCAAGTCTGATTAAGGGCGGATTGAAGCGCGCTACCGACGTATCTATTCAATTAATGTACAAGTCTGGAGCCAGGTCGGGCCGGTCCTCCATTTATATTGCATCAGTCTGTAAATTGGCCCTATTTGTACGTTCTCGGGCATTTGGCGAGCGGCGACGGCGGATTATACGGCCAAGGGAAATATTACTTTTCAAGTGCATGCAAATGCTAAGAGTGCACGCCACTACATTACCTGCGTTTATTTTCATTGAGTTATACAATCAGTTCGAGACTTAATAACATTATGCTGTTTGAGTTTCAAATGCTCTACGAAGCATGATTTAAAAAAATTGATTCAAAATATTTTTGCCTTTTGAAATATGCAATATATAAATATATATGGATATACATACTGTATGGTTACAACTTTAGTGGGTAACTAACACCGAAAAACAAACGCGACTAATTCTAACGCATAGAGTCACAAACAGAACAGCGCGGCCGCGTTCAATAAAAAGGCAATTAAAATGTTTGTTTGATATTTTATTAAAAGTCAAAATAAGGAGCCAAGCTCTCCAGCGGTTCTGCATTATTATACATTGTACAGTGATAGGTATAAAATTGGAACGGTAGAAGCAATCCCGGCAAATGGACGTCGCTTAACAGACATTTTACCATTTTCGATGCATTTCCGGCTGGAAATTACTATCATTTGTTGAAGGAGGGACGAAACCGCTAAACCGCTCGTAAAGCTGCCCGTTTCATCATTTACTTTTATAAAATGTATCGCACGCGGAATATGTTTGAAGAATTGTGCTTTGTCAAGCTTCAATGAAAAAATTACATTTGTTTTAACTTACACTGCCTTATTTTGTGTTCCCGAATAATATAGAGACGTGTGTAACTTACTAAACTTCATTGATGTATGTATCATTATGTATTATATTCGGACGGTATTGAAGCAAACGTCTAAGTTTGTTTAAAATAACGTCAAATAGGAAATCCTTAGCAATAAATCGAGCCGTAAAAGTAAAGTCAAAGCAATGAAATACAAGGTGGTGAAGGAAGCTGATGCAGGAAGATGGCGCCGGAACTAGACCCAAACAAACATGGCTGTTTGTTTTACTATAGTACTTTGGAGGGATTTGACGTTATTCGTGAATTTCAAACACAACCTTATAAACATATCTGCACTTTTATAGACATCAATTTTGAACGATATCTGTGTAACATAATATAGAATGCTGAATCATGTAAAAATAATAAAAACCAGAATTTATCATTTATTATTTATCTATATCACGGTTTAAGTACTCTCGACTCACAGTCACTACAGTATACATGCTACTTTACCTACATGATATGTACTTACTACTAAATCAGTAAGTAGACAAAGGTGGCTATGTACCTCCTACGTATACCTGTGGCAATAGATGCAAACGTGAATCCGACTGTAGGCATTTCAACTTAGAATTTAAGCGCAGTGCCGCACCTGCCACTGGGAACATTGGTATTGTTAGGCAAAGATTTCTATGTTTGTTAGGTATAAAAGTGTTGCAGTGCAGTCATGACTGGTTGGAAACCAAAACTTTTAAACATTCTCGATTTTTAAGAGCATAATTCATCATTTTCATCATATCAGTCGATCGACATCCACCGCTGGACATAGGCAATGACCGATTTTGCGCTGCCCATATCCAGCGAATTCCCGCGACCTTCACTAGGTCGTCGGTCCATCACGTGGGGGGCCTACCCCCACTGCGCCTTCCGGTACGTGGTCGCCACTCTATAGCCTTGCGGCCCCAGCGGCCGTCGGTCCTTCGAGCTATGTATGTGCCCTGCCCACTGCCACTTGAGTTTCGCAATTCTGAGAGCTATGACGGTTACCTTGGTTCTTCTGCAGATCCCCTCAATTCTGATTTGATCTCGCAGAGAGACTCTGACACAATAACATAATTAATGAGGATCTATCGCGTACCTTTTGTTATAATTTCCCTGTTGGTTGGAGATTACTATTGAAGAGCTCTGGTCGGTGCAATACTGCAAATTCCTCCACTTTTCACTTTACAATTTTCTTTTTTACTTGTTTATTCGACATGACAGCGGTTTTCTTTTTGATGTGACTCATTAAGTTTATTGTTGGTCTGCCCCTTCCTCTTCTTCCTTGTACTTTTCCTTCATTGGTATAGGCAAAACAAATATGTATTAGACATATAAGTGATATATATGTGCGAGTGGTTTCTTTATCATTTCTTCCAATAATGGAGAAAAAATTTAAGTGAAGAAGAAATCAATAACACCTTATTTCTTATTTAATAATACTAATATATAATAATATAATAATAATAACCTCATTTATAGATATTTATAATATAAAATTTGACTTGTCTAAGTGCTTATTTTGTAAGCCTAAAGAAATAAAGTTATTGATTCTGAATCTTGAATCTGATTGGAGACTACTTTTATCCAAAAACCAGTCGTTACAGGGGGTTGTTACTTCACGTTACAAGGGGTTGTTACTTCACGTTGCAAGGGGTTGTTACTTCACGTTACAAGGGGTTGTTACTTCACGTTACAAGGGGTTGTTACTTCACGTTACAAGGGGTTGTTACTTCACGTTATAAGGGGTTGTTACTTCACGTTACAAGGGGTTATATCTACACTTTTCTAAAATAAAGGCGTTGACAAATATTTTCGGTACATTTAAACTGGATGGTCAGGAACAAAGTGCAATTAGTTCAGGTACTTGGTAACTATTCTCATCTCCTTATTAGAACATAAATAAATAATACGGTCGTCTAGATAAAGTTTTACCAGCTACATACATCAAATAGTTTGTAACTGTTCATTTAAATAATGTGATCTACTTAGCAGGCTCGCCGCAAGCTGGCAAATCTAACTAGCAACTAAAAACGGCCAAGTTTCCAGTTACACAGCGATTTTAACTTTAAGCTCTACACAACAGAGGTGACATTCGGTAATGTTGGCACAGAACGTGCTCCTAAATTAACTTAAGATTCAGTTAATTCTGCAGAATCATTAAACTTGATATTTGCAGCTCGCGATCAAAGAGCTGCCTCACTTTTAGTGGTATTTTTTTTTACAAGCTTTGATTTAACTTGCGTGTTCGGGTTAAATCTTGCAACTGAATTTTAGACCTCTTATCCTCAACCGATTGAACTGTAATTTGACATGCTAATGTAAGTTCCATGACAATGCATTGTCATGGTATCATCGAGCTGGTTTGATGATGGAAACTGAAGGTGGCCATAGGAACTCCTAAACGAAACGACTTAAACACGTCGAGTTTGGGTTCGTTGGATTTGTCTTCCCAAGCACTTTGGTCCTAGATGATATATATTCCTGTAATTAAAAGTTTTTTTTTAAATATTAAAATTTATTAATTTGGTGGTTTGTGAGTTTGATCTTTGTCACGACGGAGGTTACTAAGCCTCCGCTGTCTGTCCGTCCGTCCATCTGTCAGCTACAGCTCGCTGACTCTTATGAATCGTAAAAGGTAAACTGTTTAAATATTCATAGATTGTGTTTATCTCTTGCGACTATAAACAAAACATTATAAAAATAAAATTTACATACATATATTAAAATTAAGAAAAAACAAACAGTTTTATTTTCTAGCTATTTTTGTTTTCTATTTGTCCAGGCTTTATCTCTTGAATCTTTAAACGTACATCGTTGAAATTTTAAAATAGCGTGTAAAACTATTGCTCCTATAACAAAAAAAAACATGATAAAAGGGGCAACGTCAATCCCAAGTTGAACATCGATCACCGAAGTTAAGCAACGTCGGGCGCGGTCAGTACTTGGATGGGTGACCGCGTCATAGCGGGTTTTTTCTTTCTTTTGAGATTAAAAAAGAATGTTTTAGAGTTGCGTTTGCGAAATAGTTTCATACGATATGGTACGGAACCCTCGGTGTGGGAGTCGAGTCGCACTTAACCGGTTGTATTATATAAAAGTTAAAGATGGTCGAGCTTCGAAGCAACTACCAACTGTAACGGAGCTTAATGTTTTATGTACTTTTTGAAAACATTCAAATGGTTTATGCAAAAGCAAACTGTAAAAAAATAATCAAGCCCTTTTATAAACTTACTTCCAGGTAATGTAGATGTCTGTTTGTGTATCGATTGCTTCATTATGTAGATACCAATTAGTTCGCAAGACTATTAAAGTCGATCCAGCTGTCTAGGAAGAGATCTTCGCTGCAAAGGAGGTGTTTACCAGATTTATTACCTACCATTTCGATTTGTTTACTCAGTTGTTCAGATCCAATTACTTGCTTCTGTACTTAATTAAAGGGACGGTTGATTACTCGCCCGCTGTGGGGCTTTGTATAATTGCTATTGTTTAGCAAATGAAGACAAATGAAACTTTAATATAATGACAGTCTCGTATAGAAGATGCTGTCGACAGATGAGTGAACTTTAATTATGTATCTGTTAGTAGTTCTGCGGCCACGGCCGCGGTCACCCGCCCTCCCCGGCTCGGGCGACGATCGATAACACAATATGGATATCATTCGGTCAAACAACTATTACAGTAACTAGGAAAGTAATTCTAACACTTTGATGGCAGAAAATGTACCTATGATTCAAATTGAAACTCAAAACGATTTGGAGGCAACAACGAGTAGACAGCTACGTTTACGAACCCAAGAAAAGTTTGAATTAACATTATTTACGGGATTCATCACGATTGTAAATGAAAATAGTTTTAGGAAGCACTTTAATTAGCCAAAATTCTTTTGTATTTTTCGGGCTGGGCTCAGGCTTTGGGTTACGAGTGAAAGAGCTCGGGTGTTGAAGAAAATATTAACCAAAAAACGAGTGATTTTTCTTGTTGTAAAAAAAAATAGTTTTTGAAATTGTTGAACTACTTTAGTAAAGCAAGCTGTGCAGTGGGTTACGGTGATGATACTCCGTCTGTGACGTTCGTCTTCGCAACGTTGCACGATGTTCTGCCTGACTTTCCCAACTAGTCGTTCAGTACATGAGACATAGATTAAGTGTGTCACTAGAGAACTCTCGACCTCTGGCCAGGAATTAAAATCGATTTACGGAAGATAAACGGAACTCATGATCCCTCTCTGCATTTGAGCCGTCGCCGCGCCGCGGCGCCAGCGCGCCGCCGCCGCCACCGGTTACTCCGCCCCACGTGCACCGCGCCGCCGGTGAGAGGATACGTTTAATTGGCAGTAACTGCGTTCTGCATCGTTATTGAGTTTCTGGTAGGAGCCGAGTCGAGTTGCTAAATAATGTTTTTAACTTTCTGTCAGGACCGTTTTTTTTTTACGCAAAACTTCCGGAAAACACGCATCCTAATCATCGACTAGAAGTACTTTTTGTTTTGCTTTTCTTGATGCTGATAACGACCGCGGCGAATAGTTACGAAGGAATCGATTGTTGATTTATTGAAAGGGAAAACTAGTACACAGTTACAAAAAAAATCCCATGTTCCATCAAATTCTTGTGAGAAGAGCAAAAGTTACTGAACCAACAAAAATTTTTAAAATACAAATCACTCCTGTAGGTAACTCTACGAAACACAACTCATAAAATAAGGAACTTGAACTATTTATAAAAACTTAACTAATTTACACAACGTTTGTAACACAACAATTTAATTACAGTCGAGTTAGCATAATATTATCATGGCCTGAGCCCTTTTCTGAGATTTACTGAAAAAGCCTCGTTCGTGTTTGTTTCTACGGCAGAGCTGCTGTAGGTGTTATAGTGCCAACCTGGGTCTAGAGATAAACTAGTTACTTTTAATCATCATTCTAAGAGGCTCTTAAGGAAGAGGAATGTCAATTCGTCATGAGAGGTACCTACTTTTGGGTAGCGTTAATTCTAAACAACCAAATATTCATGCACCATGTTGTCATTCGATAATCGTTCTTATGTACAGCTTCTTAAAATTGAATAACCTAAATGTCATACCTAATCAAGCGAAACCAAAGAGAGTTTTTCAACCTAATTATAAACTTCACCGGATGATTTATTTTAAAATAGCCTTATTCTTCATTTAGTTTCCGACATTATTTAAGTTATAAATTGGTCATATCTCGCATCTTTCAGCCAGAAAAAAATCTAAAAGGCGCATGAGCCTTTAATATCCTTTCAAGTTACCTGCAAGAAAATCATAAATTGCTTACAATACTTGCTGAAAAACACGCTGGTCTTTAATATTCCACATTGTTTGATTAAAATTTCAGCTCGAATGAGTTATTTGTGTGAAAATGGATATAAACAGGAGCGGGCGAGTATTCCCTGACGTAATTACAGCGGTCGACTGGAGCTAACACAATGACCGGTGTCCGATAACCGCTCCTCAGAACCTCTCCCCGGCCATTACGGAATCATCGGACGAGTTCCAGCCTGTCTGTGTGGACCTGCCCTTAACTACCCTCAGGATTAATAAATGAAATTTTAATACTTAATATTTTAGGAATGCGTTCAAAAAGTACATATATTTTAAAGATTTCACGCGTGAACTATAACTTTTAATCCGAAAGTTAGCATCATACCTCTAGGGTGGCTTTTGACGTGACTCTAGTCATGCGATCAATTTATGAGAAAAAATAAATGTATACTTTTTTACGGAATATTCCCCTTTACAAAAGAATAGATGTTATAATAGGATAATGGAGATACCTATTTTATCGTCCTATGACGTTAAACAAAGGAATTGATCCTTATCAGCAACCAAATCCTTTTGCTTTGGTGCGAAAGTAAACGGGACTGTCATATTTTTGAATGCTATGCTAACTTTTATTGACAAAGAAAATAACAATCAAATAATAACAATAAACAAATTAAACTAATATTTACTATTGAAACAATTGAGCAACTGCAGAACTGCAGACTGTTAATTATGTTGGATAGTAATAGCAAGTCTGGGTCTGACATATTCATATCAATTACTTTAAATAACAATCAAATAATAATAAACAAATTAAACTAGTATTTACTATTGAAACAATTGAGCAACTGCAGAACTGCAGACTGTTAATTATGTTGGATAGTTATAGCAAGTCTGGGTCTGACATATTCATATCAATCACTTTAAATAACAATCAAATAATAATAAACAAATTAAACTAGTATTTACTATTGAAACAATTGAGCAACTGCAGAACTGCAGAACTGCAGACTGTTAATTATGTTGGATAGTAATAGCAAGTATGGGTCTGACATATTCATATCAATTACTTTAAATAACAATCAAATAATAATAAACAAATTAAACTAGTATTTACTATTGAAACAATTGAGCAACTGCAGAACTGCAGACTGTTAATTATGTTGGATAGTAATAGCAAGTATGGGTCTGACATATTCATATCAATTACTTTAAATAACAATCAAATAATAATAAACAAATTAAACTAGTATTTACTATTGAAACAATTGAGCAACTGCAGACTGTTAATTATGTTGGATAGTAATAGCAAGTCTGGGGCTGACATATTCATATCAATTACTTTAAATAACAATCAAATAATAATAAACAAATTAAACTAGTATTTACTATTGAAACAATTGAGCAACTGCAGAACTGCAGACTGTTAATTATGTTGGATAGTAATAGCAAGTCTGGGTCTGACATATTCATATCAATTACTTTAAATAACAATCAAATAATAATAAACAAATTAAACTAGTATTTACTATTGAAACAATTGAGCAACTGCAGAACTGCAGACTGTTAATTATGTTGGATAGTAATAGCAAGTATGGGTCTGACATATTCATATCAATTACTTTAAATCCCTTTTTTAATATTAAAAAAAGTGCTAAAAATAATTGATATTTTTTTCGAATGCGTTATAAAACCTAAGTTTAAGGTATACTTAGACAGATTAGTTGTTGTTCCCACTTCTTTCTATGAAGAACTCTGGAGGTAGGGTAAGGGGTTTCGTTTAGGGGTCGCAAACCGAGATCCCGAATCTCGAAAATACCGGGATACCGGACCGAATCGAAAGCTTTAAAATACCGGGATTGAGTTAACGGAAACCGGAATTTACGGTATTTTCGGTATTTCATTAAAATCTACATTCTTGGCTAAAAGTATGAGGCACCCAAAATTTTGCTACCTTGTTCATGTTCAAAGTGAAAAATTAAACTAATTTGCTATCCAAATATAAATACTTTATTGACAAAGAAAATAACAATCGAATAATATAAAGAAATTAAACTAGTATTTACAATTGAAACAATTGAGCTAACTGCAGACTGTTGCAAACAATCTACAGATAGCTCAACTGGTCCATATCAATACCAGTCGGAAGCGTCCCCAAGACGCCGGCTGCATTGCCCCGCTGTATGGCAATGCTAATGCGCTGCGCCAGATACTCACCAGCTCTCGAGTCACGCGTCGCTTCGACCAGGCGCTCAGATAATTTTTTGAAAACCCGGAGAGCCTCGGTACCCCACGGACCTAGGGTCTCGACTCCAAGGGGAGCAAATGCGTAGGCTCTGTCGAGACCTGCATATTTGCGCCTCTTGAGATCCTCGGCCAAATCTGCCGCCGAACCAGCCCTCACGGATGTCCTTGAAAGATGGGAAGGCGCAAGTGTGTCGACACATGTAGCGTCCCACACAATAGGCCTGCTCAGCTCCCAAGGGACTAAAGTCATGCCGTCGGGCCTCTTACCATCGTCACGCAACAGACCATTCGGTTCGAGAATAGCTGGTACGTTAGCGGTGACAAAGGCCCGCCGGATGATGTCGTTAAGGCTGGCATGGCGAGATATCCGACCGGCAGCCCTAGTACACGATAATCCGTGATGACCAAGCTGTTCGACAACAGTACCGCACTGGCATTGATGAGGCGCGCAACACCTTGCACCCAACCGAAGACATGTTGCTATACGGAAAGTTACGGGATCCAATAGAGTGCCAGTATTATATGAAGGAAGTGCTTGCAACCAATGTCCTGACTCCCATTTAGAAACGGCCAGGAGACGGGCACGATCTGCAGAGCTGGAGCACGTTTGTAACAAACAATTCCGTGTCAACTCACACAGAGGCCCGTCCCATTGCCGTTGGGATAAAAGAGATTTTGGGGGAGCAGCATCAGGGCAAGCACTATGCCAAGCCATTCGAGCCTCGTCTAAGAACGAAATTTCGAATGAATTTCCAGGTGAGACCAAGACGGATTTAAATTTTTTTCCACTAAAGAACTAGTGCTGTAGACGGAAGACAAGAACGCTGGCAGGGCTACACTTGAAATTTTGCGGATACCTAAGCCTCCCAATTTGACAGGCAGGGAGGCCTGCGACCATGCCTTGTCTTCGAAACAGATATTCAAAACCGATGATAAAGTATTCTTTATTATGTTGTCTAAGCCTTCCAAGAGCTCGCTGTGTTTCCACAGTTGACAACATCTCAAAGAATACGTAAATTTAGGTACAAACAAGCAAAACCGAATAATTGTAAAAGCCATATGGCTATTAATTTTGAGAAGTCTGTTCGAGGTTTTGTTGAAATTTTGAATTTTCTCATCTACAAATGACTGAAAAGACTCATCAAAAATTGGTGAACCAAGGAGGCGAAGTGAACATTTATCTACAACTGTAATGTTGGGAGCCAAACTATTGAATTTTATTATGATATTGTTTTTGTCTACACAAGAGTCCGAAATAAAAAGCTCGCACTTTGAAAAATTTAGTTCTAAACCTATTTGCCGAAATTCATCTGTGATGATTTTTAGGTCATTAAAAACTGTGTCCACGTCTCCCCCTATCGTTCCGTCATCTAAATACCAAACATTAAGTTTGGATTTAAGACGTTGAATTACTGGTTGGATAGCAAGGCTAAAAATGGCCGGACCAAGAGGGTCGCCCTGCTGACAACCAACCGCGGACGAAATGACATTGTTTCTGTAAATTAATTTTGACGGTGAACCGTAGCATTGCCAGAGATAGGGATAAATTTCTGGAATTTTGTCTTTAATTTCTTTTAGCAAGGCGCCCCTGTCTACGGAATTGAAGGCGTTTTTGACGTCTACCTTCAGAATTACCTCCCCATCATCATCATCCCTATCCAAATTACTATATTACATAAAATTACGAAAATCACAAATATTTAGTTGGCCCACACCATGCATTGATCACAGCAACAAATTTTTGGGACATGCTGCTTACAAGCTTTTTACATTCGGCTGCACTTATGGCGTCCCACTCTTGAATTAAAGCATTTTTTTATGTTGTTTTCGATGTATAGCTGTGGTCTCTGAACTTGCGCTTCAGTTTAAAAAGATGCTCAATCTGGGTATTGCACCAGTCATTCTAACAAGACAATACTGTTGTTTCGACCACCATGCGCTGGTTTGCGCATGGTGGTCGTTGATTTATGACAAGGAGCATTGTTTTGCTGGTATATAATGCCAACCAAGTTTTTGTCACTTAAAATGCGTGTAAGCGAAGGCAATAGCGCAGTTTCGAGCAAATTTATGTACTTTTCGCTGTTCATACGGCCTTCGCAAACGAACATTTCGATGACACTATCAGCTACCATACAGCCCCAGATCATAATGCTACCTCCCTCGTGTTTAACCGTAGATATGTTTAGGAATAAGATTAGTCGCCAAAGAGTATTTTATGTTTTCTTAAAGCTGAGGATATTATAAATAAAAGTTATGATTTCGGTTTTTGTATTTAGCTATGAAGAAGTTACTTAGCAGGAGTATTTTATGTTACTGTTAAAGCTAATTACTGTTTTGTTTAAAGAAGTTTCTTTTGTTTAAAATAACTCAGCAGCAGAGAGTTATTCATTATACTATCGTAATAATATATTTTTTAGGTTTGCGTACGTAAAAAGGAAAAACGGAACCTTTATAGGATCACTTGTTTTCCTTCCGTCTGTCAACCCTCTTTTCTCAGGAACGCGGAGCTATCGAGTTGTAATTAACATCAAATACTCAGGTCCGTCACCTCTTAGAGCCGTGATATAAATCAGCTTTTAAGTCAACGCAATTAAAGGTAACAGCCGTTAATGGCAATTTTTTTTTTTGAAATTTCCATGTGAATCACGTGTTCACAAAACCTATAGGGTACTTCCCGTTTACATAGAATCATGAAATTGGGCAAGAAACAAAGTCTTATATCACAACTCAAGGACAAATCCGGAAATCATCAATTTGTAGGTAATTCATATTAAAAATTATATGATTCTCACCATGGACCGAAAACCTACAGGGTACTTCCCGTTGACCTAGAATCATGAAATTCGGCAGGAAGACCTTAAAGCACAAGGGAAAAATCTAAAAGCCATAAATTTGTAGTTTATTCACATAAAAAATAACGTTTTATTCGCGCCATGGACCAAAAACCTATAGGGTACTTCCCGTTGACCTAGAATCATGAAATTTGGCATGAAGCAAGGCTTTTTAGCGCATATAAAGGGAAAATCATAAATTTGTAATTTATTCACAAAAAAAAATGGTTTTTGAAAGCGACCAAAACCTACAGGGTACCTACATCCCGTTGACGTAGAATCATGAAATTTGGCAAGAAAAACATTATTACTGAACCTTCGACGCGCGAGTCCACCTTGCACTTCACGTTTTATTTTAAATAAATGTGATTTTTTTATCTTAACCCATTACTTCCCAAGCATCGAAACATTGAAATTTTTCGATCAAATCTTAAAAATAAGTTCTTAATAGATTAATAAAAAATAACGTGACTTTTATTTTATTTACCCTTATTGTTCAGTCAGCCTGTCCTACAAATATGTAATATAATATACATAATGTAATATAATATTTTCTTCTTATCTTTATTTATTACATATTTGGTAGAGTCTAAGAATCAGTTTTATGTACTTTGAAGTTGGTAACTTTCTTCTTTTATGGTATATATAAAATCGGAACATAATACTGTTCTTGAGACAATAAAATGACCAATTTGAAAAAATTGCATTTAAATTACGAAATTTTTTTACATTGAAAATAATTATTTTACTAAAAAATATTGTGTAATTATACGAATTTCATCAGAAACAATTAAAATAAAAGACCTGATATATAAAAATAAGTTGAATAAAGAGTCTTAAAAATAGGACAGTGGGATGGGTTAACACACTTTTATTGTTTAGCTGGTAACAATTCCCTTACAAAAATTATGGTTCCATTAAATTACATATTTTTCTCACAATGTTGGAAATACCGAAAATACCGGAATCCCGGTATTCATTAAAAATTAATACCGAAAATACCGGTTTTTGGAAATTAATCCGGTATTGCGACCCCTAGTTTCGTTCGAATCCCTCACATTGTGTGACCTTAAAAAGATACGATAAAACGAGCAACTAACACAGAGCCGTGGTAAGTGAGCCGGGCGGGTGTGGACAGCGCGTTTCCGCTGTTCCGCCGACACATAATTCAGGGGATTAACTGCCTCTTGGAGCCCGCCGGCGGGGCGCGGCGGAAGGGTACGTACAGAAGTTAAGCATCATTACTTGACCCTTCAAAACTGCTCAAAGACACACAGATACTCTATATTTGCATATATACATCCAGTTTTATTAACACTTCGAAAAATATACGGTGTATGTGAGATACGGTATTAGACCTTAAGCTCTTCTTAAAGCTCAACTGAGACCAGTGCGAACACACAAATATTTCGTAATTAAAACACACATCATCATCATCAATCAATTCCTAAACACATAAGAGAACTGCTTACTAGTAAATTTAAGACAAAACTCCGTAGGTGGCTCTTAGAAGAATGTTTTTATGACATTAAAGAATTTAATAATCAATAATTTAACTAGTTATGTAAGTTAAATGTTGTACGTCCATAATTAATGGTTAAACTGTTGTTTCACCTAGCTTTTAAGATATTTTTTGTACACAGTTTCTACAATAAATAAATTTCATTTCATTTCATTTTCATTTCATCAGCCCGTACACGTCCACTGCTGAACATAGGCCTCCCCCAAACGACGCCACGAATAACGGTCCTGAGCCGCCTCCATCCAACGACTCCCTGCGACCACATTAAAACCGCCACACCTACATGGAAAACACACAGCCCAACCATTATAATCATGATTTTATTTTACCTACCACTAACCACTTCGGCAGACATTGGTTGAACTGTTTGGCAACCGCGCTCTTCTTTAATTCCTCATAAAACTTTCGATTAAAACAATAATTTTAGTTCCCATCGCTGGGCTGGACGGATGGGCAGTTGTCTGCCTTCATGGACGGACACAATCGTTGGGGTTAAGGATTGAAGGGGTCTAATTGTACTTCTATTGACAATAGTGCGAGAACCGGGTTGTCAAGTCGACACCGCCGTTTAAAGGTAATCATTGCCATTTTAGAAACAACTGAGTGAACAAATTTCAACGCATTCTTGATTTTAAATTCTATAAAACCATAAATGCATAATATTTGCAAATATTTGGAAAAAGTTTTGTAAACTTCGATACACCCGAAGCTGCTTTTTGCTCAGCAACACTTTGTGACATGCCTTGACACAAACCCAATTCTATAATTTACAGGAATATCTTATGTTTCCATGTTGTACAATTTTATGCTTCCAGTTGTAGTCGTTGAAATTACTTGTTTTCATTACAATAATAAAAAAAAAATCATAACAATAGGTTCACTTTAAGACAAAAAAGAATTCTCATTTCGTAAACTCCCCGACTATAACCGAGCACACGTAATAGCGGTGGAAATATGCGACAAGACCCAATCTTAATTACCCCTTTCATTGACCGAGCCACAGTTTACCACGAGTATACATACGGCCCTGTTACACCCGCGCTTTAATGAGAATGTACGAGCGAGAGGACACTCATAATGAGCCCTGATTGCAATAGAGGTGATCATCTCGTATTGTTATCCATCCATCCTAATGATATTAATGCGAAACAAATCCGGTTTGTCTATTAGCTTTTACACGCCGTTCAGGTATTTAAACCTGAACGGATCTTACGAATACATAGCGGATACAGTTATCCTGAAAGTAGGTATTGTTTACTATGGGCAAAGCTAGTAAATGGACGCATCATTTTAAATTAACTTTTTTTTATGAGAAATAAATATATTGAAACCGAAATACAAGAGATTATATAATTTTCCATGACCTATGTACTTCTCTACACGATAATCAATAATCGTTACAATATATTGCTTGTCGATTAAAAGGAAGATTTCAGGTAGTTAGATAAATCGATGTTGTAACCCATAGTTACACCATTCGTTCTGAATACACCGTCTAGTCTCTTTCTGAACAAGCCGTACCTACTGAAGCAATTCATCGAAAGTTAATAAGCTCTAGCGTGGAAATAATTTCACTTCATTGTGCGAAACCGAATAAACAAGATAATACGTCTTTTTAATAAACGTAGCAACAAAAACACAATTACAGACCGTCACATGGGTAATGCGGTGTTTGCCCCGGGCTCGCGCTCGGGCTCGGGCTCGGGCTCGGGCCGCTCCCTCCCAGCCCTGACATTTAATCATCCCCCGCTAAGTAAAAAACTCCTTAGAGATCCTCGCTCTAGTGACTGACTCGAAATAATACACTTTATTATACCTTCTTAGAACTGCTCACCGTACCGACTTTTTATAAAAGAAGAGTTCGCAACGCTCTTTATTTGTACACGGACACAATATTTGTTACAACTTCTAGAATTTCTTGCTAAAATAATATTATGTACTACATATGTAACAATATATAAAATGTAATAGTCTTTGTTTGTACCCATAAATCTCGTGATACTATCCATAGGTATATGTATTGTACAATAGTGTCCTAAGTCACCACCGCACGCCGCCGCCCTATTGTGCGGCTCACCGTAGCAGGGTGTTTAAGGGACACGCTGAACTTTGCCCATCGAAGTTTGCTGGCGAAGCTAAATAGCTCTTGAAAACGATCCAGCTCCTGCTGCGAGTATGAAGGATAACTAAATTGGTAATTAGAGGCGAAATTCACGAAATGAATATGGATGTTTAGGTAGGACGTAACAACATTCATAGTACCTACTCGTAATTAGACGATCGATGCGGCGCGGCGGGCGAAGGTCCGCCTGCGACGCAGGAGGTTGCGGGTTCGATTCCTGCCTCGGAACAAATACTTATACGATCTGCAGAAATTTGTTCCTGGTGTTCTATGTATAATAAAAATATCTATCTATGTAGTGTATTGTATTACGTATATCAGTTATCTAGTATCCATAACACAAGCTGTGCTTAGCATGGGGCTAGATAATGCTGTGTGAATTATCCAGCATTATTTATTTTATTTATATTTATGTAGGTTGTTTACACTTTGTTGTCTCTTTGTTTAGTGCTTGTCGTCGCATAACCTCGTATGTAAAGGCATTCATTATGAGCGGTTCTTCTCACCACAATTCGTATCTTGGAAGCCCTCGTCAGTGAACCGTAGTAGTTCTGCGTAGCTTTACTGCGATTCATGTATCATGTTCATCCTACTTCGTTCAGCCGTTCAAAATGTACCGATTTGTAGATATTGTTAGTCCACTACAGCCACTATGATATTCTAATTAATTAAAATTACCGTCATTAATTTTATTCATCGTAAATTAATGGAAATTCGTTCACTGAGCCACACCTCGGTAAACCCGGTCTTTGAACAGTCGAGTCGCGGATACGAAACACCTTTCATTCGTACAAAAGTCGCGTTTATTCGAGTTCACCTTCAATAAAACTGTATTCCTTTCACCGTAATTCTATTTCACGGAGATGACGTCTTATAAGTGAATTGATTCCAATATTCCCACTACACTTTTTCTCAGATATTTTTCGTTCCTGTTCTACATTTTACATAAACTAATTTCCTCGGCAATATTGGTCTCGCGACAGTCGGTAGATAGGTAAGTACTCGCAGGCACATCGCGCTCCCTCAAAGAACTTCTCGGAGCGGAGCCTTCGCCGACCAAATCAAATCATTCGACCTTATCGATCACCTGGAGAAAACTTACAAATACATTTATTTGCGTATCTCTCGGGGCGCGGGCGGGCCAATTGATGGTAACGGTAAACTTTTAAAACCTAAAGGTATTCAAAGCTTTATAGTTAGAAAACTAAATCGAGGTATTTTCCTTGATAAATAAACAATATTGGGGTTCGTATTTAATAAAAGTGAGATCGAACTCTCATTTGAAACAAAACAGAGAATGAAAAAGCCACCCCGAGGTAAAAGCTAGCTGTCTGCTCCACAGACTAGGTACCTACCTACCCCTGTCGAACGATATTTTAGCACGTCCCAAAATGAACTCTAAAAAAGTACAGAAAATGGTTTTAAAATCGTATATGGATGATACAGGGTATTAATCCAATAGTGCTCCTGATTTAACGCAATCGCCGAGGTTGCATCCCCTTCGGGCCACAGGCCCCACAGGCCCCACAGGCCCCACAGGCCCCACAGGCCCCACAGGCCCCACAGGCCGCCCTTCGGAGGGGAACTTAATATCAGGATATGAGAATTTACTGTTTAATCCTGCTGCAGGCCAATTTGTTAATATTTTCACTCAATCCACTTAAAAGCTAACATATAGATAGACGCGTACGTAGGTAGCGCACTGCGCCTGCATTGTGATCGGGATTGCTGTAACAATATTGATACGCGATTTATTTGACAATAAGCGGTCGAGTGTTCGCTATATTCATTAGTGTGAGAGGAGTTTTGAATAGTGAGTATGACTGATGCTATTCATTCCGATTATATTCCTTCCATACTCAACACAAGTAGGTATACAAACGGAAACAGATTTATTAAAACGTGTACATAGACCCAGAAACGCTCAAACTTCCGTTTCTGTAAACAACACCCGACTTTAGCTTTGTCAGCTGTATTTGCTAGATAACCCTGTTAAATGTGCTTCAAATAACAATATATGGGCATAGAATAACAATATAAAGGTATATAAGTGGCCTGGCCCGGTCCTGTATCAATTACGGCTAAACAAGAGAAATGACCGACCGTGAGTCGGCACGAGACTAATTAAAGCAAGTAGGTAAATTCAGCAAGGGCAGCGGTCGTGTTCACCCCCCGAGCCGGTAGCGCGAGCCCTGCCAGCTGGAGATCACACGATCGATGAGAGAGGAGGAGACAAAATGCGATGATAACTATCAAATCCCGAGTGAATAAGTTCCTTCTGGGAAAGCGTGCTCCATCTTAGGCCACATCTTCACTTTCCCGAGTGAGATGGAGGTCAAACGCTTTACCATTATCAATAAAAAAAAAAAAGTATTCGTCTCAATATCACAGTCACTAGTAGGTGTATACTAAAATGTACAAATAACTATCTGTTTCAATTTTACGAATAGGTTTTTTAGCTTTGAAAGACTTAACGCATCCGCTGCCTAGCCTTGGCGACCCGGGGAGGGGCGCGCCGCCGCCGCCCCGCATCAAGGCCACAAGGGCATGTGCATCTTTTTCCATGAAAATGTTATATGGAACCTTAATGACTTATCGATATTATCGGCTATCTGTTTAATTCAGGTATTCTATACAATACCGTGGCAATGTATAGAATACCGGGGGCGGCGCCGCGTCCAGGCAATGTATTAAATATTATGAATATTATTGTCCATTAGGTACATACTTTACCTAGGCAATTCCTAAGGATTATATAGAGTACCTGCTGTTCCACCGGCAATGTATCAAATAAATAGATCTTGGTCTATATTTATCAATGTTAATCGGCCTACCTATAAAATGACGATATTTAAACCACTTCGCAAGACAAACCGCAGTCGCTAAAAGATTTTATGGGTACACTCTTCTTTAAATCGGGTTGCTTGTTGTTGATGTTGGATTAAATCAATGAAGGGGAAATACAGAGCCAGGAGCCTGCACTACATCACTCGTGCTCTATTCATCCCTCCCCGGGAACAGGTGGTTAAACTTTTTGCTAATTTCATTAAGACAAGTGTATATTTTGATCAACACGCAAAAATACTTCAAGCTTGGTTTTTCTGGTTTATTTACTTTCGAGTTGCTTTTATGATTGAAACTTCTCGATATAAAAGATAAATATAAAACGAAACTGTGGTGGTAGGGCAGTGCTAGGAAAAGTGTAAATTTCCGAACTACGAGTAAATGTAATTCAAGACTCGGATAAATCATGCGCGGTAGATTATATAGTATGTAGTTGACCTCGCCCTTCCTACACCCAACACTATTACGTAGTTGGGGGCGCGCTACACAATCCATGGACGGGACAGTTTTACAGGATATCTTCTTCAATTTTTAATATCTCCATTTGCATAGCCATCGTGCCCAAATATTAAGGTACGCTTTTAATCATTCAGCCGTTCTCCGATTATGTAAAATTTAGTAATCAACAAATTTACCTCAAAACATCAGGTAATATCCATCACACGAGTTTCCATAATAAATTAAGTGACATTTTAATCGGGGTTCAAACTAAGTAGACTGCGAGCGGTAAAGCGGATTAAAAACTTTCTCATAATGGATTTCGCACAGAAAGTACGTAATAAAATTATGCCCCCGCGGCTTTATCATTTCATATTATAATCACGTGTTTTTGCTAAGAAAATGCCTTTTTTAATCTACTTCGTTCGGATTAAGCTGTGTTTTCGACGTGTATCTCTGCGTGAAAATTTGTTAGAACGGAATTTAATTCCGGACTAGAATAATTATTTCTTAATAATTATTCTCTTTCAGAATTCACGTTTTGGTCTACCTGGCTGGATGATAAGTCAATAACCTAGTTGGAATACGTTTTGTCCTGGAGACCTAAGTCAAAGTGAAACGAACATTGTCTGCCGAGGTCCTGGTGTGGGAGTGGAGCCCGTACGTCAGTCAGCGTGTGTCGTCGTCTGCTTTGCATTATAATCGAATCTCCACAAAGTAAAACAAAATCTCGCGGTCCCATTAATATTCAGCGATAGGGCTTAACGCACGCTGCCCGGATTGACGTTTAACATGCAAATTGCAATTCGAAATCTAGCTATATTGTGTGCCACTAAATATTTTCGACATTAATAATTCAGCGCGCAGTTGTTTGGGTCGACCGCGGAATATAATTTGAATGTTTAACGAATTTGCGGCACTAACGCTAAATTAGACGGAGGTTTGCCACCGGGAGTTCATCAGACAGTGTTACCTGCGATTCACTATTTCTGCGGTGAATAGTTATCTTAGCTTCATTTTGGCTATGCTGCTTCTAACAGACTAAAATCGGGTTAACTCGTTTTTCACTCATAATGTGTAAACTATCCGAAGTCCCCTGAAATTCTCGCTAAATAAACAAATAATTGGAGTAGAATTGGTCCGTCGTAACTTGCTACTTGGCCAGTTGAAACTCGATACACACCTTTCCCAACCAGCCCAGCTCAGTTCAGCTAGCCCTTAGCTAGACTAGAGTAAATAATACTTAGCACCTCAATAATATAAATCAGGCAACTGTATTGTAAACGACTGCCGACATCATCAACGACACTAAAATTAAGATAATGATCTAAAACCGTGTGTATGTAAAAACGACAATTTTTGACCCAATATCGTTAACTGTCGAGAGTTTTCCAGAGTCGAGGCGCGTGGTTATTAATCGGTCACTTTCAAAAACTGCAGACGATTAAGAAGGGAGACAAGATGCCAGCTGAGCGTCGTGATTGATGGCTCGCATAAATCAGTCGCCGGCGGCGGGTGACCACCCGCCCGAGAGTACGCTGGGCTCTTTATTCACTACTTTTTCCTAATCCTAGCGCTTTTTTGAAAGACCGTTTGGAACATTCAAAAAAGCTTGTAAAAGGATGGAAAATTCTACTCGAGACCTGATTTAGCCTAGTATTGCCGGCAAAGCTGCATTTCCTACATTGTAGCTTTTTAGCTGAACTTACAAAGTAACTAAACAAAGAAACACTTTCTCACCGACATTACATTACAACTTTAATGTTCAATTCAATTTCCTGCAGTCACTAGGTAAATAATAACTTTCAACAATTAGCAACAATGTTTTAGTAATGCAATTAATCTGCAACCCCTTCACTTGGATCCCCACGAGGGTTTCCCAAAGCTAATTTAGAGAACCAAATATGTTCCCGGTTGAATCAATGCACGCGAAACGTGATGTACACGTCCCGTTTGTACGGATCAGTTTTGTTTTCAAGAACAAGAAAATAACTAAGAAGCATCTCAAAAGAGCTACGAGGCTCTACGAGGTGCTACGAAACTATACGAAGAGCTACGGGGGTACGAAATAGCTACGCTAATTGAGCCCTGATTCAAAAAAACGTATTTCTTATAATATAATTAGTTTAAATTGGACTGCGTTAGTACGAGTGCACCTGTGGCATGAGTGGTCATTTATACCACTCTATGAAGATTCTTGGAAACTCTACAAAAATAGCGCCTCCGTTACATGTTTCGTTGAAACTTCGTCATCTACGTGGGATTCGATATAATTTTTTTAACTTCTCTTTATACCTTACGTTGTGATATTTGTCGACGCAGATGATGGATCGCACATAATTTATTTCTTGATACTTTTCAACCGCGCGCCGTTGAGATTGGTTCCAGAGGGACTTTTACTCCAATTACGAGTATTGGCAAACTTCGGGGTCGACATTGTTGATCGGTATTGAATATACAGGGACTTTCTACTTTTCCTCAACTAAAGGGTGTAACAAAATAAGCAGGTAGAAGTGGAGCGAAGTTTATTCGAGTACTAATAAATAAATCTGTAAGATGGAAGTGTGCGGTTTTGGTTTGAAGGTTATTGTGGTGAAATTATAAGAACAATCAACTACAGGCACGTTGTATTGTATTTTGTATTTATTTATTTCCACCGTAGGTACACACGTTACACTTGATGTCGTTAATTCTATCTATATTATAATATTCACACAAACTTTTCACATAGGAAACACCATAAGGGATTGTACAAAGAAAAACAGACAAACATGTGCCAAGTGCTGCTGTACAGGGGCGTTGTCAAACTAAACATAATGTATAATAATTTTACATAATCAAAGAAAATAATGTGACGTACGCAAGGCATGTATAATAGCATCGCCAGTGTGAAAGAGGTCCAACGATTTGGAATAATTTTGTCCCATGGTTTTGTCGAACCAAATATCTAGTTCTGGTTTGACTAAAGGTGTATAAAGAGAGAGGCTTTTTGAGATGGGAGTAGATTATGAAATTATGAAAAATATAATCAGTTCGATTCTATGAAAAACTAAAGTATGAAAAATCAATCTTTTCGATTTCCTGCAAACGTTAAATATTTAAAATATCTAAATAAAGCAGTTTTCATTTTCTCATAAATTGAGCCCAGGAGTTACGGGCGTTCACAACTTTTCCCTAACTCTCATCTTTTGGATATCGGATTTGACCATCCACTGCCATCTCAAAAAGCTATCTTGTATACATATAGCCAGTTATTCTTGGACAACCTTTAGAGCACGCGAATACCGTCTGCAACCTCTCTTCGCTAGGTACATTAATGCGATAAGGGTAAACAAATTGCATTTCTGGTGGGCGTTATTACCCTTCACATCAATCATGGAGCCTTGTATTAGGTGGATTGCATCTTGACTTCCTGATATTGCTTCAATATTAGAGCGATTGCTTTCATAAAGATTATAAACGACCTATGCCTGTTTTTGTATCCTCAAAATTTCCGAAGGCATGAAAAACAAGCGTTCTATTACCAGCTATGGGAGGAATATTGCAGGTTCCCGACAAAAAATAAGAACAGCTTGTCCGATGAACATGAAAGGCTATATTCTCCGATGGCCGACAAAGCGTCACTATATGAGCGGATGTTTACAGTGGAAAATAGTAGAAAAATGTAGTTTGTGACGTCACGAGCCAATGGGCCGGAGCGGATGGGCGCGGCGCAGATAGCCGCCCCACGCGGCGCTCGCCAATTTGTAACGGAGGATGGAATGGTGTTTGGCTCCGAAAGTGAACCCGAAACACGTTTTAAAAAATGCTTTCCAGAAGGACACCTAATATAATGTAATGTTTTTATGACTAGTTTGTTCACGTTTGTGTTGGTAAATAAACCGGAAAAGAAGGTAAATGCGACACAAATAATATAAACATTTTCCATTTCCTATTTCCGGTAGGTGTCGCTAGTGGCGAACGCTCCGTAAACACGAGACCTCCGGCGGAAATTCAATCAGACTCGCAGGAGATCCAATCAACAACGCTGTAATTATACAGATCGGCACTGATATTGACGCCAAACTTTACTGACATTTTATATCAGAATCAGAATCAATAACTTTATTTCTTTAGGCTTACAAAATAAGCACTTAGACAAGTCAAATTGTATACTATAAACATAGTTATTATTATCAAATAAGAAATAAGGTGTTATTGATATTCTCTTCACTTCCATTTATATATAAAAATGGAAGAATCATCCAGTTAGATATAATATATCGAGTGAGTGTGTGTTCATCTGTCTACAAGCACGAATACAGTTAAAACACATAAAACCGATGATTTCAATTCCAATACGGTCGAATGAAAGCTGCCGTTGACGTGTTTTAAATGAATTTCTACCGCCGCGCCGCCGCCGCCGCCGCCTTGATATTGAATCCCTATAGTGGACATAAATAAGTTGAGAAGTGCTTCCAACTATGCAGGAGATACCGGACGGTAATTAAAACTCGCGGTTTTAACTCTGTTTGTTATACTTTGACTGTGGTGAAGGAAATATTATAATCATTACCAACTGTTACACGCCTTTATTGACAGACATTCGGACATATTTTACTCAATTTGTTAATTCTGGCTCTGTGTGCAGTTTGGCACAAGACTACAAGTGTCCTATTTGAAATAGCATCGTAATTCGAAATAACAATGATTTATATTAACCGTAAATTTATGAAACCAGCAGAAGTTACATGAAGAATATTTAAACAGTACATTATTGAGTACTGTTTAAATATTCAGTACATTTAAGAAGGCCTTTTACTCCATAGATGATTACATCAATGATGTTTATGCTTGGCCAGGTGTCGCTCCGTTCCGCACTGTCAGTAGTATGTAAGAAATTCAATGTTCTGTTTAGCTTTAAAGAAATATTGACATGTATCTAAATTGCATTAAATTTATATTTAGATAGGCAAAATAAACATGTATTAGACACATAAGTGATATTATAATGTGCTAGTGGTTTCTTTTTCACTTCTTCCACAAGTGGACAAAAAATTGAAGTGAAGAGAATATCAATAACACCTTATTTCTTATTTGATAATAATAACTATGTTTATAGTATACAACTTGACTTGTCTAAGTGCTTATTTTGTAAGCCTAAAGAAATAAAGTTATTGATTCTGATTCTGATTCTGAATATTAATTCAGAAATTTTCAAAATACATTAAAGAGAATCAAAGAATACCTTTTAAAATTCTAAAATTCTGCCTCTGTTTAATGCTGTGTACAGGCATGAAAAATAAATATGAGCATAACCATAACAGTGTATTTTTTAGTATTTTCGTTATACTTAGTATTGTTTTGATAACTCTGAAATCAAATCAAAGTTGCCGAACCGCCCACGTGTACATTATTAGCAATAATATGGTTTAGTCCGTCTCCACGATGATCTATAGCCGCCTCGTGCCACGTGTGCGCTATAAACCTGCTTTATAGGGTCACTCTGTGTTGTACAACGACTCTTCACCAACAGCTGGATGACTTTCTATGATCGATAGCACCTATAACCTGCAGCCGCATCCAACCAAAACAGTCAAACACCACAGCGGTTCTAACCGCGCTGTGTTCAGATGAGGGGGGAACGCGCCGCTCTGTCCAATAAAAAGAAGTCTACTGTTAAGGGCTTTCCACATTACTTGTTTTATCATGCCGGGTCAGCGACATGAGAATCTTCTGTTAAGATATAAAACTAATGGAGAGTAATGTATTGCATTAGTAGCGAATGATTCTCGTAAAACATTTGTAAAACAAAAGCGTTGTAGTGTAGGGCTGTAATGTTTATTGCTTCCCTCAAAATAATAGGATAACCATAAGACGGTAAGCAAACCTTTCCACCTTTGTAAGAGAAAACCAAGAAAATCTCGCCAAGAGGAGTCTTACAAATATTTTCAGCAAAACTTCATGAAGCTTTATTCCAGTAGGTTCCGTCTGATCGTAGAAAAGCGAAATGTACCCGACAACCGACTGAGTTTCCTTGAAAAATATACAGATCTTCCACATAAATATAAAGCACCGATTTGTAGTTCGTAAACTATAATATATTCACCCTCAGCTTCTTTCAGCTTTGCTCTTATTTCAGACATGATAACATAATATTAAACGTAAACCTGTCTCATAAGATAACACTGAGGTACCAAGAATTTTCATCGGCATCGTATTGCAAGCGGCAATATAAACGACAGAGACGGGGATGTTTACCGAGATATTATTTAACATTGGTTAGAGAGAAACAACTAAGATTCCCAGCGTTTGTCTTTAATTCCTAGGGGTTTTATTGCATTCCCCGCAAGCTCAGACGCTTAAACTTTATTGCTCTGGTATTAAAGTAATATTTGCAGCGACTAAATGATGTCGAGGCAATTTTTATATTATTATGATCTGTCTTAGTTTGCTCGAGGAACAATAATGTTTACTGAGGAGTACCTGACCTTAGAGCTATGTTAAGGACTAATCTGAGCTGACACTCGTCACGGCCTGTGTGTGTGCCGGACGGCGGCGGCGGCGGCGGCGCGCCGCGCGGCTCTCGCATTCCTGCGGCATGCGGCAGGGAGCGTGCGATAACACCGCATTCTTCACTACTACATATTTGCTGTGCTGGCATGGCATACTTTACAACTAATAACTAGATACTTTAACAAACACAGTAACTATTTGGGTTTATAATATCTATCTATTTAGTCTATTATATTAAGTATAACAGTTATCTAGTACCCATAACACAAGCTCTGCTTAGCTTGGGGCTAGGTAATGTTGTGTGAATTGTCCAGCATTATTTATTTATTACATATTATTTATTTATTTATATATAATGCATAGGACTTGCTTTTATTTTTATTGAATTAGTACAATATCCTTTCATTTTCCTTTCCTGTTTAAATATCCTGCTTTCAGTTTATCCACAATATTACGAAATATTTTGATATTTGAATATATTAAGCTACAAACTATGTATGTACTACTACGACTTCAAGAATTTATATTTTTTCCAGACAGCGACCGCTAGTCACCCTGTACTCTAAAACCTGTATGCCGCTCGGCAATTAACGACAAAATATTCCTTTAGTGTAGATATTGGTACCATATTTGTTTCAACCGCTCACATACATAGGTACCTAGACTAAGTATGTTTATTATATATAGTAATATTGTTCGATAACTTCATGTCAAATGTGTGGCAACTGGTTGTAACCAGACAGCGGCAGACACTAAACAAACCTTATCTGGTTTAGAGTGTCTGAATAATTATAAGATTAGATTAAGTTTGATTTATAAAGAAATACAATACAACTATTCAAAATAAAGAAAAGGCTTTTACATCAGCCGAGTATTCATATCAGTTCAATACATTTCACTTTCATTAAATATATTTCAGAGAGCGGAATATTATGAAAAAACTCGAGAGCCATGTTACTTTTAAAACTGCATAGTATTGTACATATATGTATGCAGACATAGGTACGTTCACGTTGAGTGAATGGGTATCAGTGCCCAATATAAGTGTTTTCGCTTGAATAGTTCACCAAAGGAACTGCCTTTCTAGCACTATTCGCACGCGGATAGTGTAGGGTTCGTTGTATTATTTTATCCTCTTCGTAAAAATCTGAGGTGTGCAGGAGGGGAGGGAGGATTACTGAGTATTAGCCTCCACTGTGCCACTGCTAGGATAGTGTGGGCTTATTATAATGTTAAAAGCTATCGTGTTACTTAACTCCTCAAGAAAAGTAGCTTACAATCGGGAAGAGGTTAATCTCACTGCAAAACACGGCCTATTAATTGGTATTTACTTTTTAATGGCATATACATAGTATGTTTACTATGTATATGCCATTAAAAAGTTGAAATACAACTGTTTTTACTAATGTATAACAATTAAAACTCAATTATCTACGGGAATAGGCCTCGTCAGACAAGCAACCCTTTTCACAATAGTTGTAGCTTTACACAAAAGCAACTTAGTTTGAAAAATAGACGTTTTGACTTTGAACTAGTGAAACGGTCGAGTCTGTCCGTAGGCGCCCGCACTCCTCGTACAGGGGGCCCGGAGCGAGGTGCACTCGTATTGATCTCGTTTCTGGCATTTGGCGAAACAGTCTTTGCAAACCTTTTTATTCTAAACTATGATGAATATCATCTTAAAAATGATTTTGATTTTCTTTCTCGAAGGTTCAGTAAACCATCGGTTTGCGAGATTGCATCACATACGGTTCCCGTGTTTATTGGGTATAATGCCATACTTAAGTGATAAAGTAATTGTCTATTAATAAACGTAACTTTTGATATCAGTGAGTGTTCGGAAGGGGTCGCCCGCGCCGGCGATCGATCTAACGCCTTCCAGATATGATTAGCGGATAATTGGATTCGGGGAGAGATCCACCGTTTAGTTTTCTAATTTACGAGTACTTCCTACAGAAGGGTTGAATTTAATTATATTCACGTCGACAACCCTCCCCGAACTAAAAAGTCCAAATTGCATCTCAGAAATAAGTTTTGTAGAAATTCTCATTATTCAGACTTCATAGGGCATCTGCAGCAGACGGATGGTACAGAAATCAAAGCAGAGATTGCATACCTTCATTATCACGTAGTTTATTCGAGAAAGGTCTCTCTTTTATTTATTTTGTTACAGGGTCATAAAGCTTGGAAGTAAAATTAGTGGAATAGATTTGGACAAATTTGGTAAGCTGTACAAGCTCCTAATTTAAAATATATTCTATCGCAGCGAAGGGATATTAACTAAATTGTCGGCCTACTACTTAAAATTCTATCGCCACTTCCAATTGCATTGTTAATCGGGTGATATTTTTCGCATAGAGTTCTATGATAATCACCAGCGACTTTGTATTCCGTGCGCACCCTCTGTATTGCTGCGAATTTGATAATGAAAGGGCGTTTGTGTGCTGCAGAGATAATGTAAATAAGTATGCAAATTACACACCAAGTTTCATTCAAATGAACCTTTGCAGGACTTTAAAGTTTTGCTCAGAGCCAACTCGGATCGTCACATGTCTACCCCCGCCTCCCCGGGTCTCCTTATTTATAAATATTATAATGTACCCTATGAGTAGGTACATTTGAATATTTTGAAATAAGGAAATGTTATACAAACAGACTCGGAATCATGTCGGGAAGTTTCCCGTCAAACCTTATTTGTGAGTTGGAGCATCAGCGCGCCAGACTGTGGCATGTGGCAGCCAATATCGGGTGCCTCCTCTATTACCGGCTTATATCTAAACTATGCCTATATACCTATGTACTCGTGTATTATCGTCTCACACCTACGAGTACACTATATAAATAATTTTGCAGTGCCCTACAGGGTGCATGTACTATCGGCCTTAGCTAACATTAAGAACTAAGCTGTATTAGTTTTTATAAATGAAATGAAAAACTATATTGTATATTCTGTGGGACCGACGACATCGTAGCGGTCGCAAGGAGTCGTTGGATGGAGGCTGCTCACGACCGCTATTCGTGGCCTCGTTTGGGGGAGGCCTATGTTCAGCAGTGGACGTGTTCGGGGATGATTGTATATTGTGTATCTTGTGTATTACCATCCAATACCTACGAGTACACTACATATATTATATGTACTCATGTATTACCGTCCAATACCTAAGAGTAAACTGTATGTATGTATCTAGCTTTGAATGTAAGAGTGGCACATCACTCTCGCGCTCTCGGCTCGTCCGTTGAGACGGTAATAGGAAAGTTTCGCAGACACGTTTGATTTGTCAGTGAAATGGCGGCGGCGGCGACGCGAGGCGTACGTGGTACGTAATGGTGGCGTGTCATTGTCGCCGGATCGCTTTCTTATTTCACCCGACACTTGCCACGGAATGTTAAATATTTACGTTGTACAGTCAGCGCTAAATTTTAGATGAAAACGACACCTACTTAGTCAGAATCGTTGAAGTTAAAATAATGATGCTGTCTGAATTATAATATGTATATAATGTGTCTATCATTTGGTATTGAAAGTTATAATAAAGAGGACGAATAAAATATCAAATAGTATGTTATAATTACCGTTGTTTTTATTTGAGTTCTTATATGATAGGTTCAATCTGCAAAATAAATCAGAGATACGTATATTTAAATTAAAATTTATAAAAATAGAACAAAAATAGACCTTAGTTGCTGTGCTATCTAAATTTTGCTCAAAACAGGGTTACAGTATGTACAATACAACGAATAAACGATCTCCCGACTTTATGAGTGAGTGTACCGCACTAAGTGAAAGTCTCGCGTGATAGCGTACTATTACGCGGGTACGTCGCCCATCAATCATTTATCGCCCGCGGCGGTACCGCGGAAAGCTTTAAACCAGCCACTCTGATAATGTATCACTTTTCAGGTTAACTTTCACGTCACCGGCTCTGAAAGTGCTAACGCGTCTATTGAGGTTGAACTTTACTCCCCAGAGACGAGTCAGTAAATCAAATGTTGTTTTGGAAAGTTATAAAAAACATAACCACACACATACCTCTAGTATTAACTTTAAAGTATTTTGACGACAAGTGTATTATGTATAATTGACACTCTTACTCTGTCTGAAACATCATCACTTTAGAATGGCTGAACAGATTTTCCATAGTAGACAGAGTTCCATATAAAGTCAAAACAATTATAAACTAGGTTTAAATCGGTAATCAGCTTGAGAGTTACAATGACACAGACAAAAACCCAAATACTCACGTCACGACTTATGGACACTTCTTCTGTTCGAGTCTCAGTCTAAAAAAATATAGTTAGACTACCTAAGTATCAAAAGAAAATGCTATGGACAATAGGTGAACGCTTGTTTAAGACTTTTATGTAGTCGGGTTTTAGTTTTTAACTATATTTTTTTTTACCATACATATATCGATACTTTTTTCATTTGCCCATCCCTAAATGACCCGTTGCCATGGTAACAAATAAACAACAGGTCTCCATGGCAACGGGTGTGTCATCCTTCACTCATGACATCAAACTAAATTAGACTCGAACTGTAACTAGATGTCGTCTCTTTGCAAAATTTTATCGCGCCATCGAAGTGTTCCACGTGTAATTTAGACCCAGCTATCTCTTAAGACCCTCAGTTTTGTTGGACACCATATAGCCTATAACCATCGGGGTAATGAGGCGAATCAATCGATACCTCACTTGTTGAAATCGAAGTAGTAGTTTCAGCGCTACGTGGGAACAAAGAAATCGGCTACATACATATGTACATACATACATACATACATACATACATACATACATAGGATGCTAAAATCATAACCCTCCGGTAGTCGGGTAAAAATAGGAAGTGCTTCTCTACCGGCATTCTAAACCCATAATAACATAAACTCATAGATAGGATAGGTACATATACCTGTGCTCGGGGCCTCCCTCGCTCTGAAAGGAACTCTGCGCAAACAAAATAGATTGATACCGCAGATCCTTGATGACGGATCGACTTTATTTTTATAATCTTGCCCACCCCAGGTTTATTTTATCTCAGCTTGAAAACGGATTGGTACGCGACACATTTGAGTTGTTAATCTGAAAATCGAGAAAGTAAAACATTTAAAAATATCTGCAGTTAAGTGTTGAACACTATTGATTGACGAGTATTCTCACTATAATAGTTTTCTCCTATGTTTCGGAACACTTGCACGCTGCCGTGACCACGGAAAGACTCAATCAATCCTTCTAAGCCAGTTACACTGTACCTGCCTATACCTATGTATGTACATACAGATTACGTAAGCATAGAGTTACGGTGAAATGACTTGCCGCGCTGTACCTGGAATTTCATAACAACGTTCCACACCTGGCACTCGCAGCCAGGGTTATCAGAACTTTGTAATGATACGAGGAACTGACTTTATGCATCATTAGAGATAGAGCCTCTACTCAGTGATAGAGCTTAAAGCGCAATTATTTTGTAAGTGAATAAACCTTTTTAACATAATATATAGTTTTATTACTAATATAGCAACTAGACAAATTATATAATACTAAACATATTCTTAATGTTTATATTATAAGAAACATATTCGATTCTACAATCTTAGATAGTTTTAAAAAACAATTACAAATTCAAAGCAATATTGGTGGAAATTATTGTAATAAATAATGCTGCACAATCCACCCAGCATCATCTAGCCCCAAAAAAGCAGAGCTTGTTATTATGGGTACTAGATGACTGATATACTTGGAACTAGGTATACGTAGATATATATTTTTTATGCCGTTAATAATATACCTTATTTTCTGTTATAGTTATCAGTTCTTAGATAAATTATAGATTCAAGCGTTACTTTGCGGAAATCCACTGCACAATATTAGAATGAAAAAATTTTTTTGTACCACGCGGAATTGTTAATAAATATTTTTTCATTCTAATATTATCAGTTCTTATATTCTATATCCAAGTGTAGTTCCTCGAGCTAAAACCACTTAAATACATAAATACCAGGATTTTGGTACTTTTGAGTTTTCCTAAAATATGTCGCTGATGCGTGCGCCATTGTAACAAAATATGTAATATAGTTCAAAATTAAAAACCGACTACGTAAAATGTTAAAATAAGCGTTCACCAATTCCGAGTCGGAGGTTCATACCTGTAGTCTAGGTACATATAATGAGGGGTGGGTAACTCCGACTACCTAAGTAGGTATCAAAAGAAAATTATAAGGACGACATAAATAAACATACAAACGTACATGCCAACATGGTGCCAACCTCATAACCGTCCTCAGTCAGGTAATAACTGCACTCTACAAGTATGCACTCTATAAAAATAGTAGAAACTCTTGAAATTCCATTCTATTGAATCGACTATGACACATGAAAAAGCGTTATATGACCTGAATTATTTTTTTATTAGCGGTTATTCCTGAAAAAATATCCTAGGAGGCATTCCAGTCAGGTCGCAACAAAGTACAGTCGGCGGCTCTCATTTACAGTTAATCCCTTTTGATACATCGGGTCATTACGGCCGCGGCCGCCCAACTTCGTATCGACTTATTGTGAGCTCTAAATAAATTGACAACATGGCGGATGGCCTCGTGACGTCATAATGACACTGATTTAACGAAACCTACGCTCGAAGAAGGCACAGATTTCATAATACTACTATACTAGTACTCGAGGCAAAAAAATATTTTCGATATTAAGTGCAGAATTATAGCATAGTTCTGCACTAAATATAAAATTATTCGTACGAAAAACAAATTGCATGCATTTTTTATGAGTATAAACATTCTTAGTATCAGAAAATTGTTTTTAGATTGATTGATAACTAGACCCTCACAGACTTTATTCGCTGAATTGGTGACGGATGACCCCGGCCATTGTTCCTGAACGTTCATCATTTAGTGAGTGTAAGCACTGCGTTCAATCCTAATGCGTAGGTTAGGTACATATTTAAACTACAGATGCTACTGGTCTAGAAAACATGGAGCAACATCGGATTCAAACGGATACTACAAACTCTGACAACTACCTATCATAAAAATAAAACCAAATCCCATCAAGTAGCGAATAAACATCACCCGCTATCATCTATAGTAACCAAATTGCTCTGATGTTGTAAAAAGTGAACAGATCCTCATTATAACCAGAGAACAATGAGTGAGAACGTGACTCAACTCCGACGAGATAGAAGGCGGTCATCGCACAAAAAGAGCTCGCCGATTAATACATCAAATAATTAAGAACCAAAGATTTTACCTCAATCACTATGTTCACGAGAAACAGACGAGGGTTAGTAATGAGGTGAGAATGTTATATAATTTCAACGATTTGAATAATCGGCGAGGTTTCGGGTTTTACCTAGTCGTCTATAACAGAAAATAGACTTGTCTATAAAAATCCCCTTTTTCTAAAATACCTGATTTTACTGTTATTAAACAGTATAATAAAATCTGAGTCATCTCGAACGGTTCAATAGCTCGTTGAACCTCGGCCTACATGTAACTGTATCCCAAGAATACTTTATTTGCATTACATATGACCAAACTTTAACTTTAAAAGATTATCGTCCTCGACGACGGCGAATAGATTGAAGAGACCCTCGTGCTCGTTCACCTGTGGGCCGAGCAAATCTGAAGTGTTCATAAAACTGCGAGGAGAGAGGTCGATGACATCTATCGATTTTATATTGTTTACTGGTGGTAACGTACGTGGCTGTACTTGCGACACAAGTAAAATGACGGCTAACGTCATTAGAAATCACTGTTTGAGCTCTATGCCTACTATGTCGATTGGAAGGTAGCTCCTACTTTCAATGAGAGAGTCATGGAGTCAAACCTATGAAAATGTATTGCATATTGAAAAAAATCCGGTTATTATCTGCCTAAATGGATTTTTCCGCTGTCACTAGTTTAATTAAATGTGTAAGCAATGGAAAGTAAGCAACATCGTCACTAGCTGAATACAAAATAAATAAAAGAGCCTTTAAGAACTGTTTTTGGTTAGAAGTAGAAAAACAAAAAAGCAAATGAAGAATCTTCAATTTCGTTCGTGAGTGACCACTGTGGTGAACACAATTAGTCGCAACTTTCACACGTTCTAAGTTAAAACGACACCAAAGAAACTACGTCACCGCTAAAACCTACCTACTAGGAACACTTTAAAGTTTTCCCGCGTACGGATCCATCTTGCAAGATAAATGATTGATGGCGAACCTCCAAGAATAAACTCGATTATCCGCGAAACGCGAACAACTTACAACTTTTATGTAACGATGGATCAGGATTATTAGGAACTTTCTCTTGCTGAAAAAAACGACTATGACAATAATATTTGGGTTGAATACAAAACGGAGTTTTATCATCTGTTTTATAGACAAGTTTAACAGTTTATGCGAAAGTTGAACCACGCATTTAATCATGTACACAAATATATAAAATACGCAGGTTTATTGCACAAGCGTTCTATTTTGTATAACATCTAGACATTTAAAATCAGTAAGTAAAAAATTAATAGATAAAAATTACGTATTAAATCATAGCTAGCATATTCTTAGACCACATTCAGAGTCAAATCACAACATACACAAAACACAGCTTAGTTCGTGAATGCATCGTGCAGCGCAAGGCAACGTTCGAGCATACAGCTCGTAGTGCCCTTTGTCTGGGACTCAAAGTCCTAACAAAAACTCAACTTGAACTTTACGTGTCGCTCGTAAAACGTGTATTGTGGAATAAAAGCTCGTCCAATGAAACTGGCGAGTACGACAAAGAATACTCCAGTTATATCAATTTCGCCGCGATGTTGAAAGAAGTAATAACATTTTTATTCCGCTATTAAAAAGAAGAAATAAACGTAACCATAGAGCAAGAAATGCCGTTTTGCGTTGCCTGTAGATAACGCTACTTAGTGTACGTAAAAGTTTCAAATAGAATGAACGAAAGAACTAGGAACACAAACGTTATCTAATTTTAGACTGTCGACTTTTACTGAATAATTCTTCAATTCGTAATGTAAATGTACACTCACGTTACATTAACTGCTAAACCTTGTCAATCTATCAAATATTTTTATATTTTTTAGATGTTTACCCTGTATGTGCATACTACCCTGTTCGATTGTTTTCATTGCTTTTTTCATGTTTTCATTATGTGGTTTGTATAGTTTAAATACATAAGCTTCTCTACGTTAGCACAATGCGAGACTCCTGTGCCCCTCGACTCGAGGTACTGTACTGTACGACCGCGCAGTTGCAAAACTCGTTTAATGAGATTGCGAATAAAGTAACCCATTATTGACGCAGCAACTAAGTTTACTTCTATTTATGTCTGATATATGCTCAGAAAATTCTGAGCATTTGATACATACATAAATTAAGGTATGATTTATCTGTGTCTCTATGTCTAGTGCATAAACTTCGTAAACTCATGTTGAAGGCTCAATTTATAATGTAAAGTTACGAATGCAAAGATACCTAGTCTATAAATTTATTAAAAGTTAAACTTTTTAACCACGTATTTACTCTAAAATTCAACTTTATAAAAAAAAACAAGAATTAAATTACAGCGAATATATCTTACTATAATCAAACTTTTAATTCAAAATATTAGTGTGCTAGTGGCATAGGAAGTAAAACTCTGTATTATTTTGCACGCAGTATATTATACCTAATATAATATCTACGTGAATAAATATTCTATTACAATTTAATCAACTGGTTTTCGTTGGTATACCTACCTTCGTACTTGCATGCTGATAGAAAATAAAAGAAACATGTAGCTCAGGATTGTAGGAAGCAAATTAGAGGAAATGGAATATATGTAGTTTAGGTAAAGTTAAAGTTATTACGGTCCTCGAGAAACAAGCTCGAAGGCCGACGGGTCAAGTGCCCAATTTGTCACCGCGAAACTTTGCACCACTCCGCCGACTCCCTGTTCGGTTCCATTAAACTTTCAAGACCTTTCCGAGCTATTTCTATTTGAACCAAGATTTGCTTGATTCGCAGGCTTAGCTGCTAGTACTCGTAATTCCTTGTCAATAAGTAACGTTCGGTGCTAGCACAACTGATATTGAGGGAAATTCATGTTCAACTGAGCTATTGACGGTAAAGCAACGCATTCTCGTAGTAAATACCATGACCATGTCAATTTCTATTTACCTGCAAACTGCTTTGACTCTTCGCAAAATTGAGTATGAAATGGGTATTTTTATCTAAGTATTTAAATATTTAAGTTTAGTTAACCATTATTTTATAAATTTTAAGTAACTACAGTCTCTCATTTACGTTACGTGGGAAACGGTCTTCGGGATCTGTAGTTACAATGGGTGTACCGCAGGGATCTATCCTTGGCCCTTTTCTATTTTTGGTTTATATTAACGACCTACCTGATCTCGTTAAAAATAATCACGAGATTGTATTGTTTGCTGATGATACTTCTTTAATTTTCAAGATTATTAGACAAAAAACAAATTATGACGATGTTAACAATGCAATATCAAAAATAGTCCATTGGTTTAGTGTCAATAATCTTTTACTTAACGAAAACAAAACTAAATGTATTAGATTTATTCTACCAAATGTAAAACAAGTAAAGGCTGATATAAACGTAAAAGGAGAAACTTTAGACATTGTAGACAGTACCGTATTCTTAGGAATAACTTTAGACAGTAAACTTCAATGGGGCCCACACATAGATAAACTATTGAAGAGACTTAGTTCTGCAGCATATGCAGTCAAAAAAATCCGTCATCTTGCAGACGTTGATACTTCTAGACTTGTCTATTTCAGCTACTTCCATAGTATTATGTCTTATGGCATATTACTGTGGGGGAACGCTGCAGATATTAATACCGTATTTGTGCTGCAGAAGAGGGCTGTTCGTGCTATCTATAACATGGGTCCTAGAGAATCCCTGCGTGATAAATTCAAAGAAATAAATATAATGACTGTACCATGTCAATATATTTATGAAAACTTATTGTACACTCATAGAAATATCGATCGATTCCCTAAAAATTGCGACATACATAATGTAAATACTAGAAATAAGAACAAACTCGCTTTGCCCAAAACTCGGCTGCACAAGATTAGTGTATCTTTTAAAGGGCAATGTATACGCTTCTACAACAAAACTCCGAGTGAGTTGCAAAAATTATCAATAAATAAATTCAAACAAACTATCAAACATATCCTTTGTAAAAAGGCTTATTACAAAATATCAGATTATCTAGAGGATAAAAAAGCATGGGACGACTTTTGCTCCAACTCGAAAACTAACAACCTAACAAGGTAAAGGTTTCTTGTTCGCTTCTTTACTTTACCTTAAAAAGATTGAAGTGAACAAAAAATCAAAGTGATCACTTTATTTCCCTGTTTTACTTATGTAATTTTAATTTTGTGACGTGTCCAAGGGTCCTGTAAGGTCTAAAGGAAATAAAGCACTTTGATATTTGATATTTGATATTAGTTACTAAAAATGCAGTTATTTTTTCAAGTATTTATTTATTTTTCATTCCTAATACAGTGTTATTCGCTCCAATCATCGGATCGGTAGGAGAGACCTCGCTAAGTGCACGTAAATAAAACTCTCAGTGGGATGCTCACAATGCTATATCATAAAAATTAAATTACGGTGAAACTTTTGCACTAAGTGTACGCCATTTTAGTAGAGGGGGAGGGGGCCGCGGGGGGCGCCACATCAAAGCGGACGGCGAGCTCCTCTCCAAATCAAATTAAGCATGTTCTTTCGCAGCACCTCGCGGCCTGGCTTCACTTGCCGACCCATTGTCCAACAAGACAGAAAACAGCTACAATTTAGGGCACACCGGGCATCATAATAATGCCTTTAGTAAACAAGGAAAAACAGTCAAAGGAAGACGGAAAAGAAATTAAAGTGTTCTTTGGGTATCCACCCCGGGCGGAGATCAAGTGGCTAATTTGTCAGCGGCGAAGTTGCGCGAAGGACGATGCGATTCGATTAAACTCCTGCCCAAGTACATAGGAACCAGCCTACTTAACTTGTCTCTACATTTACGGGAAACTTAATTAGCTAACTCATCAGAAGAGTGCCCACCCGCCGCCGTGTGTGGCGGAATCTTTCCCGTGATTTAGAGCGAGGGGCCGGGAAACATCTACCTACCTACATTCATTATGTTTAATTTATCTCGGGCATGCATGAGTTGAGCCACTCTGATAACACTTTAAAAACGCCGCTTTTTATATAATTATCACTTAGCTTTCAAAGTTTTAAATAAAATGTCAGAAAGAATTATTATTTCTAAGCTTTGCCTAAAACACAGGTGTTCCTAGACTGCTACATATGTACTAGTATGTTAACCTCCATTTTGTTATCAACATAAGAGAAGAGACAACTCGTCGTACATATTTTTCGTTATTTTGTTACAATATCACCTTCCTACGCCATACAAAACTAAGAACCGAGGTCCGTAATGAAAACTCAGAACTTAGATAAACTCCGTTACTTAGGTGACCAACTGGCTTAATCAATGTCCTAGCAACAAGAAAAGTTTTTCGTTCGTAATTATAATCCAAATAAAAAAAGCATTTTCAAGAAAGATATGATATAAAATTGGTGTACGAAAGTCTGATTCCATATTCTGTACTGTACCACTAGATACCTATGTATTTATATGAATGCTTCAGAGATTTGTCTGTTCACCTTTGAGCGTTTGTATCCACGAGTGACGTAGGTGTCTCATGAATTTCAGCTGAATATGTAACTTGTAAATCTTGTAATTGGTAAACATTTATTATTTCTGCGCCGTTACACATCTCGGGATATAAATGACATCGGTCTATCTTTATCTCGCAGATTGGAATATTTTATGGAGATAAAATACATTTATCAGATGAATTTTCATTTGATTTTTATCAAAGTACCTACTGCTTAGGTGAACGGTTTAGGCTAGGCCTTGTAACTTTCTAGATCAGACTTAAAGTGAACGCATGAATACCCAGTACGAGTAGTTATATAGTTTTATAATATATACGAATACGAGGCTTCGTGGAATAATCTAAAATATTGATTAAATAGTGGAGATTAAATAGGAGATATTATTTAACCTTTGCGTTCTGCATTTGAAAACAGTAATTCCGAGACCACGCCATGAAGTAGAAGTATGTATATACGAGAAAAAAACACGTTAAATATTCAACAAACTATTAACCCTGCGCTAGATCTAGTCCCGGTACGAAATCGGCCAGAGATAAAAAAAAAACCCTGGTCTTTTTAGCAGGGTTCAATTATTGATGCGCGCATGAAGACGATATTTTTTTCTAAACTCTCAATATTTTGTCATGCAAGCTCTCGCCGCCCGCATACCATTACCTAGCCGCTAGACTTACCCTCGGACAGGTATAATCGGTCGAGGTCCTGCGGCGGGTCGCAGGGCCGGTGCCTCAGCGTCACATGTAGTGATGGCCCGCGTGGGGGCACCTCGGGCGGCGCTGGCTCGGGGGGAGAGTCGCAGTCCCGCTCTGAGCTCTGCCCGTTTGAGGTACCTGGAAAAGTTGGTTACTATATTATACACAGACACGTAACCACACGGTACTGGACGTTTCGGACAACAACTAAATTAGCACACCTACGACAGCAGGGAAAAACGCCTTCCTTTCTAGAGCCTTTTAAGTATGCATTTAGCTTGTCTTTCTAAAAATCTTTTACCAGGCCTTCCACGCAGCTTATGCCTTTGTAAAGTCCTTTCCACAATGGCTGTGGCCCAGAACTGTATGAAAACTGTTTCATAAATTCCATGTCTGCAGTTTTCCTATATCAAAGGCGAACAGCCCACATGCATCTTCGCAGTGCACGGTACCTTCGTCAGATCGGTTTATAAACGGCTATTATCTGAGTCTATATCCCCCATGCCAGTCCTGGCGAGCGAGCACAGACTCCACAAAGAAGATGATTCACTAGAACTTTCAACAATTACATAACAATTAAAATTTGATTTACCGTTGAATTTTTAACCCCCTACGCTTAGATGCTTAGACGCTTAGGTGAGCATTGATCACCTACTTATAATGTTATAATAATGTATACATTCTTCATCATCAAGATAATTATCTTCTGATGGGGCAAAGGTCTTCTGTAAGCGTCTTGTATCGTTTGTTGTAAGATCAGCATTACAACGTCCTTAGTTTCCTCCACTCCCCACTGTTATGAATCGAATATAGAATAAACATACAGGCCTTAACTTTCTGTTAATTGAACTTGAATGACCAAGCGAAGCGACAAGCCAAGCGTGTTCGCGGCTCTACGAGGGGAGACGCGGAACTATGCGAAGCATCCTTATCAAAGGCATCCTCGAGTCGCGTGTGCTTCTGAACACGAACTGGAGTGAGGGCTGTTGACTGAGAACTACGGGCACTAATGTGGATGCCACATTTGTCGGATTTGGAAAATACTAATTTTCAAATTTTAGAAAAAATATAACTGTGGAATTAAGTGCAGGAGCCAATCTCTGGTACTACTCGTTTTAAAGTTACCTAATATCCATAACACAAGCTAAACTTAGCTTGGGGCTAGTCTCGAGCGCAAGCTTTTCTAGATAAGGCTGTATAAATTATCCAGCATTATCTAGATAAAGTAAAATCATAAGTTTCAATATTAGATACCTACATTTTTCTTGAGTGGCTGTAGTGAGTGAAGCCGCGGACAAACCAATACTGGCATCAGTTACAAACCAATACTTTCGGTGTTGAAATAAAAAAGTAGATATAAGCATTAATAAGCTACTTTCACTAGATTACTCATGACTGCTTAATTCCATTCCACCAACTATGGAATTCAAATAATTTTTTATTAATGCCACACATCGACGGATGGCGTGGAAGAGTGTTTAGATTACCAAATTGTGTAGTCATTTTGATAATTGGCTCGCAAAGTAAATTCCCACGGTAACGGATTTCAGCCTAGTTACTTACTACGAGTATCTAATCAATACGCAATTCAGCAGGAATTGTCCTCGTCTGACAAAATTACCTTGGTTACTTCCGTTAAGGTTTTAAATACGCAGCCAGCTTTCTGTCAATTACAAATAATTTATTTCTAATTGTTATTTTCTAGATCTTCGTGGGGCATCGTCGGCCACTGTATCAGGTGAGATTGTGGTCAAGCAAAAGTCTATCCGTGATAAATAAAAGTAAATACTAGGAGATACTTGGGTGAAGACCGTAACTCGGCAAACGAAGTGTAGTGTGATCAAGAGGCTATCCACAGCCTCTTGATGATCTGCGATAACCTAACTGCTGGCAGATGCTGGATGCAGTAAGCTGAAGCCAGGTCGCTGTGACCTTCATTCGGGGAAGCCTATGTTCAGATGTGGACCAGCCAGTACGGTTGTTGATGAGTGAGATATTTACCATTACTCCTCGGCAGGCGCGCATTTCGTGCATTGTTCTCAAGCACAAAGTCCTCGGGCCTTCGCTCGCGATGTCGAGATAGAGTGCTAGTGTCACCGCTAAAGATTTCTTCACCTAAAATCAAACACTCAGGTTTATTTTAATTGCTACGACTGGGGCCGTCAACGAAATGCTCAGAATGCTGGCTGCTAAGTTAGTATAATATAATACGATGATAAAATATAAACGAATAGAAAAATTATATGACCTTAGATATAGTGGGAGTGCTTCTGTCATGTTATAAAACCCATATACCAGAAGACAGTTTTTGAGATTAGGTTAGTCAGAACTAGAGCGAACTGAAGTACCGCCGCCGGTGCGTGCTCTCGTGGGGCAAGGTCGAGGCCTGCCACGTCGTCGCGTCGTCGGGCAGACCGCGTAGCGAGGCCGCTCTGAGCCGGCCTCCTAATAACCTACACACCAACCTTTAGAGTTCCGGTGGTTCCTGAAGTACCGCCGGTTGGTACTCTCGTGGGGAAAAGGTGAGGACTGCCGTGCCGGGCTGACCGCGTAGCGAGGCCGTTCGCCGCCGGCCTCGGAGCCGTACATGCGTCTCTGCTCATCTGCAACAACAACAAGTACCATCATGATCTGTGGGTAAGTACATTAGCACTAAATCAATTGGACATGGATTCCTCTATTTTTTTTATGTTTGAGGGTTGAGGGGGTCTCGGTCCGATTGCATCAGTAATGAATTAATGAACACTTTATTGTAACTTCTAAAAATTACATAAAAACGACTTTATCTAAAATAAAAAAGGCGGTATAAAAGGCGGCCTTATCGCTGAGGGCGATTTCTTCCAGGCAACCTTGAGTTATAGCGATCGCTGTTACGCGAAGGAAGGAGCTGGTAATAAAGCTTAAAACTTATTATGATATTCCCTAATATCATTTTCACAGATTGAAAAATAAAACAACATACATAGATCTTTTCAAAAAGCCTAGTAGGTACTACATAACATAACCCACAAAGTTGTTTTATTCCGAAACTGCTAACCGTTTCCATTCACTTACACACAAAGTATTATTATGTTAGCATAATAACTTTACACTTTACACAAATAGGTCAGTATGAAAGTCGGGGTCGGGAACTTGGGAATTTATGATGTGGTCTGGTTCGGTAGGTAATTCTAAACAATAACAAACAAATTGTGTACTGTGGGCCGGGCGCGGCGGCGGTGAGCGAGGCAGGATGTGAACGTGTAGAAAAGCTAGATCATTCTTCAAAAAGCTCTACATTTTAAATCGAGAATAGATAGTAACGTCTTCTTTAGTATAACCAAGACTCGGGGCCACTGAGCCATGCATCGCTTAGTAATATCACGTAATATTCAGTGGTGTTATTGTTACTGGGAAGGTATAGGAAAATTTTAAAGCAGAGAACCGTTGGATGGAGGCGGCTCAGGACCGCTATTCGTGGCGTCGTTTGGGGGAGGCCTATGTTCAGCAGTGGACGTATACGGGCTGATGATGATGATAATAAGAAACCAATATGTCATAGCAAAATTAATAAATAGCAATGTGTGTATAGGGTTCACGTCAATATGGTTAAAAATGAATCGGTTTCCGGTATAGTGTTCCTGTAACCTACTTATTGTCCGATATATCTCGAAACAACGCGTCGCGTCTCGTCGGGTTCGATGCCGTGATTGATAGCGCTGTGGACAAGGTAGCCAGAAAGAAAACACATCGGAATGATCCATCACTGTGACTAATGTCGTGCTTTCAACTATTGCTTTTGAGGTTCCATTAATGAAATTGAATCACTAGATGAAATTGAAACTACTCGCGGTCAGTAAGCAGGTGATTAGTAACAACTAAGCTTTTGTCTCTAAACTGTAATAATCTGAGCTAACAATGAAGTGCTGCACATTTCACACAGTATAGTTAAGCGCTAAAGTAAGTTAGTTTATGTGGTGACATTAGACTGGCAAAATAACCTTTAAATTTATACGCACCAATCTAATATCTAACTTATCTCAATTCAGACAGACACAACAAGTCTAGAAAATAACAGAATGTAGTTTGCCTCATGTGAGTTGATAGAGCAGTGACAATCAAGCAGATCCTTGAAAACTTCGCACATGTAGCTTTCGAGGCAGTCGACAGTTGCATAGAGTGAGCCAGCTCTCGCAGAAGCCTGTGCGAGCCAAGTTCCAGCCCGCGGGCAGACAACTTCGCCACTTCGCCAAACAAGCCGAGCACAAACCTAAACGCCTTTCTGCTACTGCTCTAAACTCTAAAGTATAGGTAGTAACATTACCTAATCTGTGGTATAGATACAAATTATATTTATTGAATTCACTTTTTTACTGCGCATTTATGTTTATGATGGCTTATGAGTTCAAAAACAATGGTAAAAGTAAAGTAGATGTATTTATGATTTGTTATTTCTAGGGGTAAAATATAATATAAAACATACCGGCACCGAAGTGAAAACTTGCAGAACTTTCAATTTTCATCATTGTCGCATACGCAACGAACTATGTGACGTCGTCGGTCGTCAATAAACCAATTTATATTCAAAATCATACCGTTTATATTTATATTCAAAATTAATATTCATGACTTGGGACTAGGTGATACGAATCTCTATGTTTGTTTACCGAAACTGTGTATCTTTTATTACAGACCGATAAATTCTTAACTACAGACTCGGACTTCTCAGAGAATTTCCAACTCTATTCTGTTATACCAAAAGTTCAACAAACAAGGGCTCGTGATTTCGGTCCACAAGTACGATGCTTCCTTAAAGTAAACAGCTCAGATTGAATATGAAATTTTAATCGACTAATTTAATCGAACGGATGCTCGCGAGAGATCGTCTGCGACAGAGATATTAAAGGCTCCTAAATGTGGATTATGGCAGTAAATATGAACCTCAAATGAATCGCGATATATTATTATATTGTCGTTATAACGGATCCGACGCAGACTCACATTGAAACACAAACAGTCCCAGCTTATATCAGGACCTAGACGCGCTAGGTAATTAGGTACCTAATGCAATGACAGCTGATAAAGAATTAAAACTCCTGGCTGCTACAAATCAAGTCACGACCTAAGTTATTGTTATTTTCAGCCTGTACTATTCCACTGCAGGATAAATGCCTCCCTCGCCTTCTCCCAGCCCGCGCGCCCGGTTCGAAGATGACTACTAAATAAAAACGTGTCCGTGAGTGAGAATAATTTAAGTTTCTAGCATTCATTTGCAATTCGTCAAACTTTGACGAGTTACGTTGCATTTACTCGTAAATGTCAGCGAGGAGGTTCGCCACCCTGAAATTTGCATTTTTAAAGTTTATTGTAGGTACCCAAGGTTGGAGCTGACTGAGCTTGCACCTAGCGAGGAGTAGGTATAATAAAACTGTTGGTCTTTAAAACAATGTAATTTTTTTATGCACGATGATCACCAGGCGCCGGCTTCGAAAACTTTTAACGATATTCAGATAATATCCTACCAGCCTCTTCGCGTTGAGATTTTTTATTTAAATCAACCCATACAGAAACTTTTGAAACTCTTCAACTTATTATCCGAATTTTGAATTCTAATCATAGCGAATCCCTCGTTGGACATCAGTATTAGCGCCGAGCTTCAGGGAAAGATAATGAAATCCTTGCAAAAATGACCTGAATTAAATTTTCACATTCAATCGTCGGCCGCTCCCCGGGGAGTGATCGCGAGATCCCTGCTGCCGTTCCTCATCACACCGACTCAGATATTTATGTTTTGTTGGAATTATGGCAGGTGGATGCTGACTGTTTCCTTTTGTTTCTTCTGTAGAATAAGAAAAATTTTGTAAGACATAAAATAATAATAACAATAACAGAAATAATGATGAACAATCCACACAGCATTGTCTTGCCCATAAGTAAGAGAGCTTGCGTTATTATGATACGAGTATTAACTTTCGTACAGTCAGCTACTGAGATATGAATACACACCCAAATTTTTTAATTTTATTTAAATTTTTCTAAATTATGTAGTCGTCGGACTTGAAGCGCAGTATACCTATTGTTAATCATAATAATGTTTACATATGTGATCCGATTTAGATAATTTATGTTTTTATTTGAAAGGTTTTTAATATAAATTAGTTTCATAAAGTGACATAAAGTCTTTATTGACAAAGAAAATAACAATCAAATAATATAAAGAAATTAAACTAGTATTTACCATTGAAACAATTGAGCTAACTGCAGACTGTTGCAAACAATCAACAGATAGCTCAACTGGTCCATATCCATACCAGTCGGAAGCGTACCCAAAGCGCTGGCTGCATTGCCCCGCTGTATGGCAGTTTCATAATAATTTGCTGAAGATTAGATTTTTGGCGTATTGAGAAGAAAGCTCCTCAAAATAATTTTGTTGGTCCTCTGTAAGTCGTATTTACATCCGATCTGAACGAAACTTAATATACAGGTTTTACGTTGTTAAATATTATTATATTATTTTTTATGAGTTTTTGATTATACTATATGTATATGTCCAGCAGTGGACCTGTATGGGCTGATATGATGATATGTATATTCATGTAGGTAAACTTATATAATGAACGTTAGTGGCTGTACAGGTATTATCCGTGTTAATTACATTAAATAAATTTCAATTTATTTATAAGAATTTTAGTAAAAAGCTTTTTTTGTAAAATTTGGTATATCGTATTCATATGAATGGAAATATCATACAAATTACATATACATGACCGAGACTAGATAATTATGACGACTTGTATGGTTTTTAGTAAAAAGTATTTTTTATATAATGAAATATTTTGTGTTAATTAAAAATATATTACAAAAATACTGTATACATATCGTGTACCCTTTAAGTGTTTACATTATTTAGGATTTGTCTATTTTGCGTATACATACATATTTATGACCAAATACTGTATTAGGTAATTTTTGTGGCACTCTATTTTGCATACATCATTAAGGCATGGTCTTGGACACATTTATTTGTTATTGGATGGTATGCAATTATTTTACTTAACAGTATATACATTATAATGATAAGCTGTATACCGCGCTTTCACAAGTAAGATGACATAATTTAGAAAAATTGTGTTGTACCTACTTCTATTTAAAAAAATTGTCGTAGCGTATACATAAATGTGAAAATTTGAGAGTATATACATATCTGAGCTGGCTGTACATTACCACACTATAATACTTGCACAATGTTTAAAAATAAATAAGTTTATACGCAGCAATAAGAGCCGACAAATGCGACAAAACATCTATCGCAGTAATGCGTCCTCCAAGTCAGTCCAGACATCTATCTGCAGAAATGTGCAAACCCCAGGAACAGGATTGCGTGATAGCAACACTTCATTTACAAGCTCCGTTTAATTTGAACTATTTTGAGGCTCAACTGGAATTTAAATATCTGCAGATAAGGAGCGCACGCGAGTCTGCCAGTGTCGCTGATTATCAGTGCTTAATATGCATACGGACTTCGTGGTCGTGAGTCGCGCGTCGTCGACACTAAATTACGCGCAAACACACACACACACACACAGGCACGCTGTTTGGATTGGGGTTAAACAGAACAGATACCCGCGTATTTCGTTTAGTTGAATAAATATTTTTCAGAGTTTTCATGGTGTCACATTTTCATAAGGTGAGTGAACTTTTTAATATTTCCCTACAAGTTAGTCGAGTGATTCAAACGACCTTACTGTTGACAGCAAATTTAGGGCCGATACGTTGTTACAGCTAAAATGCTAGACTTCATGCAGTGTCTGGATGCTGGGTGTGGCGGTAAGTCGCTGCTATCACCGACAATCTGGCTGATCCACACCATGGAGGCGATAGCATCGGAATCAGAATCAATAACTTTATTTCTTTAGAGTTACAAAATAAGCACTTAGACAAGTCAAATTTTATACTATAAACATAGTTATTATTATCAAATAAGGTGTTATGACAAAACATTGAAGTGAAGACAATATCAATAACACCTTATTTCTTATTTGATAATAATAACTATGTTTATAGTATACAATTTGACTTGTCTATGTGCTTATTTGTAAGCCTAAAGAAATAAAGTTATTGATTCTGATTATATGGATATTCTCTTCACTTCAATTTTGGTCCACTAGTGGAAGAAGTGAAAAGATGATGGATGGAGAGGTCTAATCCCGATGATAAAACAAGTTGCGATACTATTGTTTAAGCGCTTACTTCGTTGTCTACCGCAGCTCGGAGCGTCCTCGGTTAAATTACGCTTTTAGGAATAAACGCTAACGGAAGATTTTCAAGGATTTTTAAACTAAAAAATAAATGGTTTTAGACTTAAAATAGTTTCAACTGCTATAGTTTTTTTATTTTAAACACCGAACTATTTTATGAGTTTCGTTGTCGCGTATCGTGTGTTTGTTTGTGTTTTCCTGTCTTGTTATTCTATCTTGGTGTATTCTATTCTATCGTATCAACTTAATAAATGTGATAGTTAAGATTGCTTTGTTTCTGTCACCTTCTTTGATAAATAAATATAAACACTAAAAATATAGCAGTTGATGAAAACAAAGTTAACATTTATTTCCTAGTATAAGATAATTATTTAAATTATATTATTTGCTATTTTTACAAATCCTGTGTTCTGTCTTATAGAAATAAAACACATCCGCGTTTTAGCTTGAGGTAGATTTTTTAAAACAATGAAAAACACTAGATACTGACTGATATACTGACTGAAACCAAGGCTGGATGAAAAGCTCTATACATCAGGGACGGAATGGATTGACGGATGAGTCTATCATCGAGGGAAATTCCTGGAATCACTTTCATAAACCCGAGCGAGCTGCCCAACCAAAGCAAAGGTTTTGCACGCCAGTCATCAGCCTAGCCGTTAATCATGAACATTATCCGCGTTAAATATTGTACAGTTTGTCAGAGAAGATTTAACAAAAGCGTATTTAAAATAACTTTAAAATCAGATCTGATTGTAAAAAAGAATCAGACTCCACTACCAAACATTAAGAATCCACTACTATGTAAACATGTTTCATAAGTTTCACATGTGAAACTACCTACTTGTTTAGGGGGAGACATGTTTAGTAGAGGACGTACTTACATATGTACGAGTATATGAGCTGATGAGGAGGAGCATCTACACAACGTTAAGTCCCGTTGTGCCCCTCTTGTAATCTTCTCCATATTTACAGAATTTACTCAAAACAGTAGGAGTAGTTGCGTAATTTACTGTTTCATCTCTCAAATCAAATATGGCAGCTCAATATTTGATACAAAATTCCGCCTACTATACCTCGAACTGAATTAAGCTCCGTATTGTACTTTATGGACACGTGTATGCATGGAGCGGCGTGTGCAGAGAAATTTTCAATAATCCCCATAGGTTTGCTCGAGCAAATCCCCGGACAGTAGAACTAGAGACAGTGTACCATGTTTGCTAATTTATTACGCTGATATACCTAACGTAAAACAAGTGTTTCCGTTTTGCTCGTTTACAAACCTTCATTGATGTTGCCAAACAACTGCAATTTGGTACGTCGCAGTGGTTTGATGGTACACTACACTGATATTACTGATTTATAGAGTAATTTCTTAAAGATTCTAATCTCATTATCATAATTATTTTGTTTTAAAAGATTTTGAATGAGTCAGAAGGTATACAGATTATGCTGTTTACATTCTGCTGAGGCCGCATTTGTACTGTTTATATTTTTCTGATATAATTTTATTTTAAGGACAATAAAAAGTGTTATTTCGTTAATTCTGTAACTACGTAAGAAAATGAATGTTCTATCGGAAAAACAAAATAGAACCACCACCATACGAGCATAAGTAACAACATCATCGGTCAAAACCTGTTATGTAATGCATGGTGTGTTGTAGTACTGTGTATTGTGCGCTGTGTCGCAGGTTCGGATCCGTACGCACGCGCGTCGGCTTACGCGTAATTGATGGGCCCGTGTCTAATCTCTGCACTTTGCTCTCCACTGCGGAGCCCTATGCCGCGTTATGCCGCCCAGTGCCGCCCAATGTCACTGTATGACGCCACTCGTTGCCGTTTTTATGTGGTCTACTTTGCTAATTAGGCAACTTTGGAAATGGACTCTACGTGGAAATGGATGGGTATGAATGCATAAACACATTTTGATAAATTAAAAAGAAAGAGATGTGTTATAGATTTTTTTAGAAAATACTGATTTTGAAGTTTAGATAACATTATCAAAACAAGGAAAATAAGTATGTATTACCTAGGTATGTATGTCATTGGGTAAAATTACACTTAAAAGAAACAAATATGTACACGATTATATTTTAAAACTGAAATAATTTAATTTAGAGCATTTATTATGGACGTATGTTATAGTTATAAAGCGCTGACGAGCTGCATAATCCATACTATTCAAATTTAAAAGCATAAACTACTCAAAAAACATTTGCATATTCATAAAACCTTTAGGTATAGGTAGGTAAGCAAAATCTCATTAGGAATGCTGCTTATGAAACCACAATAAACAGCGCAGCAACGGTATAATAAAAGTTTTAATCAAATATGCACATCGCAAATCCCGCCGCTTGTCCGGTAGACAGCTCGTGAAATATTCAATCAGCCCGGTATATACCGGTTTATGCCGGTACATAGCGGTAACTAAACGGAATAATCAATCAGGCATCCGCTGCGCCGCCGCCACCGCGCCGCCATGCCAGTGGAGCCCCTCATTTACTGGCATTGCTAAACAGAACTCTGTTATGAAATTGTAAAAAGATTTGCTTACAAAAGCCGCATTAAAAACTACAAGCTACTTAATAAGAAACTTCCTGGATACAAAAGTGGGATAATTACTTTGTGGTAGGTATAGATTAACACCACGCACACACACACAAAGTACTTGCCTACGTGAAGCCACACCGGAGCATAAGAGCGCGTTCTAACCGGGTCGTGACTGCAAAAAGTCATGCAGTTTCCCTGTTTATCTGGACACTTTTTTTTATCGTGACGATAGATAGCTAGAGGACGATAGTCGTCCAACAACAGTTTATGGTGACGAGTCACGACTGTGCCCTGGTGGGAATGCGCACTTAGTTTTATGAAATACGCGAGTTTTTACTCGCATTGTAAGATCTGACGTCGATGGAAGCTTCTGATGAAGAATTTCTAGACTAGAATTAATCGAGACAAGGATGCCTGCATCAACCGCAGAAAGAAGCCTGAGTGAATACACGGTTATACAATGGATAGCAGAACTACACTAGACGTTTTAAAGTTATATAAACGGCCGAGTATCAATCAAATCGCGCACAAAGGGTTCCGTCCCATCGTACATAACTCTTGTGCGAAGGATCCCTTAAAACGGATTTTCTTATAATCGAAAAAGAGCAAAAAGCCAACATGATGCGGTCACTCATCTAATGGAAGTAGTGACCGCGCCCGACGTTGCTTAACTTCGGTGATGGGTATTCAACGAATCAAGTTTCTTATATGGAAGCCCATTTGATTTTTTTATGTCTTGGTCAGCAGTGAACGTACTGTTATATCGCAGTTGTTGTTTCTGAACTCTGACTTTACCGCTTTGATCAGCCGGCGGCGACGATTGTTACCCGTTGTCGATTGGTTGTTAAGTAGTCTAATAGACACAATTGGGAAGGGCGCTCGCGCGTGCCCTGGTAAATGTTTGTACGATCTGCAAATATTTATGTGTTCCGTTTGTTCTGGGTATTTTTATGTATCTCTTTAAAATATATCTGTCTATGCAAGTATGTATTGTATTATGTATATCAGTCATCTAGTACCAGTATAACATAAGACAAGTTCTGCTTAGCTTGGGGCTAGATGATGATATGTGGGTTGTCCAACATGATTCATTTATTAAATAAATAATTATTGGTTATACCCGTAAGAGAAATACACATTCTGTGAAAATTTCAACTGACTACCGTTTACGGTTCATGAGGTACATACAGCCTGCTGAAGAACAGATGGACGGACGGAAACATAGACAGACGTACAGCGTTGGCTTATTACTACAATAGGGTCCCGTTTTCACCCTTCGTGTATGGAACCCTAGAAAGCAGCAAGAGTACCTATTGTACATTGTATAAACTTGTTTTTTGTTCGATACAGCCATACTTTGCGAATTAACATCTGTAACGTTACTTTATGGCCCAACAAAAATATTTACGACGACGTAAAACATAAAGCAAAGGTATTCGAAAAATAAACATGTTTATATTCCGAGGTGCGTATGTAGGTTAGTCACGTTCGCGTCACGTCACGCCGCGCCAACGAACGCCGCGCCATTAATTACAACATTCTACTTTACAAATAAAGTGTAATGCATTGTTAATGACCCGTGCAGAGCTCAGCCTTCGCTTACCGGCGCGCGGCGTGTGGTTACAGAGTCCTTGTGCTGAGGATCACTACGTACAGAGTAACAATACGTACTATGTAACACGTCCTAAGACCAGTTTTTCAAAAACAACACTGCTTTATGATTCCGAATACTTTAGAAAAGCTAACTACTGGTGTAAATGAATTTTTAATTACGTAGGTGGTGGTGCTGGTGTTGGCAGCTAACATTGTTTTTGCTATGCATCAAAATAGACAATTCAATTACAAAAAAGACAGAAGTAGTTCAGTCTCAGATTATTCATTCTGTAAGTCCAGCAAATATTATTTACCGTAACGATCAGAAAGGATTGTATGCCACTTCCAGCAACAATACTGGATCAGTGCTGAGTGAAGTCCGTAAAACTTTGCCTACGGTTCACACCCCACACACACGCAAAACCTGTGTTCTCCATTATTTCCATCTCTCAGTAAATGAGTTGTGTTAGCGCCCACTCGCGAGGCGCCGACAAAAGTCGACAAAGCTGGCAACGCTCAGCCCCGGGGCAGGACCGACCCTCGGCCCTCCACCCTTTGTTTTCTTTAAACTGTGCTCAAACTTAGCCCTCTCCCACTATTATTTATTCTTTAAAACTCTGGTTCCTTCTGGTTCCACAACGAGAATCGTAACATTTAAAAAATATCATAACTGGGCGATTCCGCTATATACGATTCTCGACTTCAATTTTTAAATCAAATCATCTGTAATTTTTTTAGATATCAGTGCAGAGAAGAAATTCCAAATTTCCATTATTCAATAAAAAAAAACTAATTAACTTCCTATTTAGGTACAATTTTTTGGCACCTGGTTTGAAACCTTGCCCTTCGACGAATCGGTATAAAATAAGTATAAAATACAAAATCACCCCAGGCAAAACTGCACCAAATATCTGTCTTTTTGTTTTATCTGCTAAGCTTGAAGTCATTATATATAAGTTACTTCATAAGTGCCAAAAAATGTAAGTACTTGTTGTTATTTTGTAAACATCATTGATTACAAGAAGACACTGTTAGTTTGTTGCACCCGCGATATAAAAGATATAAAAGTTTGTGTTTTTCACACTAAATAAGGTTTTAACGTTTTGAAAGTTTGTAAAAGTAAGAAAAAATTCAAATAATTCTTGAATCAGTTGTTTTTGAGTATGTAATATTAGTTTAATTGAAATAAATGGTAACTTAAATTGGTTGCAACCAACCTTATTGTGTGATTTATTATATATTTCATTGTTTTATATAACTTTAATTAAAGTACATCACTTTTCAAATATACATATAATCTGTGTTTATATTATATTCTGTTATTTTTATCAAAATATGAAGAAGTTAGAGTACATTTTCTGACGACGATTGTTTGCACAAATTTCATTAAAATCGTGAATTACATAATAGACGTGCAATTATAAGATATTATCGCTAGTTGGAAGCGCCAGAGACAAAAATTATTGATCTATTTTTTCATAATCATCCCATAATTCTTTCGTCGAATATTGACGCATTTGAAGATCTAACTTAATTGTCATAGAAGTGTACTTTATTAGTTACCTAACATTATTTGATTTTGTTCCTATGTTAGTTTTTATTGATGTTATATTCACTTAAGTTAGACGGGTTGCACCCGCGATAATCTGATGTTGCACCCGCGATCGCTGAAAAGTGAATAATTCATTGCATTTTTTTATTATCTATATTATAGTTTTCTATATTCTTACTCGCTAAGTTCAACGCTTTACGAAATATTAAGGCATAACATTATAAATATTACACAATTAACATATTTTTGTGTTTTTGTCAAATGATCCGGAAAGGTGGGGCCGATTTCGTTGCACCCGCGATAGCACTTTGAAGCTTCCTCCGGGCCATTTAAAAACTAAATTTAAATTCTTCTACGATTTTTTACTAAACACGGTAAAATGTAGTTGTTCCTAGATTAAATGCCTTAAAATTATTTTTAATTGTATTGTTATGGACCTTTTTATGCGTCTAAATGTTGCACCCGCGATAATGGAATGGCTCAACTGCTGTTAAACCTGCTGAAAAATTTCAATATTTTTCTCAAACCTAGAGAATTAGAATGAAATCTTTACCATCCTAATCGTTTAAGTAATCTAATAATTATAGCAGCACTATAGCGGGGATGCTGTTGGCAGCATTTGCAAAAGGGAATTATAGCAGAAGTTGCTAACGCTATAGCACAGTCATTTGATATTAAAATAATATTTCAGATTAAAATAATTATTGAGATTGGCCAGACAGAGTATGTTCGATCGCCCAGTTTGCTTACTCTGACCTAACATCGGTTTCTCCGTTATAATAATTATGTTACACTAGCTGACCCGTGCCCACTTTGTTGGGCGGTTGAACAATTTTTCTACAATTTCTCACCGTTTAAACCTTCTCTGGACTACTACAAACATTTCAAAACCAAAATCAGGTAAATCGGCCCAGCCGTTCTTGAGTTTTAGCGAGACTAACGAACAGCAATTGATTTTTATATATATAGATTACATTCGATAATATTAGTAGATAGGTAACTATAAAAGCCGAACATGTTGGTTTTGGAGCCGAAAGTTACGGGTTCAGTAAATAGTGTCGGCTTGTGTTAGTACGTGTGCTTGGCCACATTACATAATCTGTGGCTTGACTTCTATGTCATAATTTTAATCCAAGTTTCATAGAATGTGTAAGCATAAAGTTAATGCAAATGGATGAAAGTAACAAGTTTTATAAATTTGAAGAAATAAGATCATATTTTTGTTCAAAATTGTGAAAAGTTTATTATTTTACAACTAAGTAATTGTAAGCCGACAAATTATAGTACAAGACATAATTATAATTAGGTGGGTATGTTTAAATTGTGAGCTGATCAAGAGCCTACCAACGTTTTCTTGAAGATAACTATGGTCTTAGGAGAGGCTTATTTATTTGTTTTATAGTCTAGGTGTCAACCAGCATGGGATGATGACCATGACGATTTAGCTTTGTCCTATAATCGTAATTGAACGAGTCAAAAGCCGCAGCCTTCAAGAGGCGGCCCATCCTGCGGAACAAAGCAGCGGCGCGGGGCGGCGGCGGCGCATTCCGCACGAATATCTAAATCTTCATAAGATAATGGATCGCTCTGACGGGATCTCGAGGACGGGCCAGGGGTTAAACGAGAGTACATGTACAAGAGTTCCACTTTTATTTTACATTCTCACACCATTTGAAACATAACTATTTGGAAGTAGGTCACAAATTTGCATCAGTAAACTCGTCGCAGCGCAGCGCAGCTTGCAGCTCTGTGACCATTATTTTATACGGAAGCAGAATCATCGACCATGGGGATGATGATGTCACTGTTCGACATTCGTTAGTGTTTATTCACTTTACTATCTAATATTAAGTACCATTGGGTTGTAAACTTTTGAATACAGTTTTTAAGACTTTAATAAAAGTCCAAAAACCGATTAAATACATAGTCAAAACTTTTTAAATCGCGCACCTATGTAGGTATTTACTTAGGTTTATCCTCTACGCGTAATTCAACGTTAAGTTCCTGGTGATAAAGCTTTTCGTTAAAGAATCGTATCTCTAGTGGCACAGCCCTGCCAGTAAACTTTGTTGAATTCCTGACTCGTAATTAATAAAATTACTTTTTGGGAGCTTTCCGCGACTTCAAAGAATTTCAGCACAAAAGAAAAAGTTACGTAGGTGAATGAAATATTTTTGAATAATAAAAGGGAATTAAGAATATTTATACACTTAAAAAGAGAGTTATTTTGTTCGCTCATTGTTTGAAAATTACCTTTATGCCGAAAACTTTCCAGAGTATTGCAGCGAGTTCTTACACTGGGAATATAAAATAAGTTTAGAAAAAACTGGCCAATAACTCCGGATATTAATTTTATTATTCTCGTTTATTAGAGTATTACTAGATACATTTTTTTTTTTAATAAAGAAAAGTTGAATCCAGCAAAACATCCGGGAAAATAAATTAAATTCATACTACTGACATTGCCATCGAATATTTTATCTAAATATGAAAACCTTAGTCCTTAGGGTGTAGTCCTGCCCGGCGGGCGCGGCGGCGGCGGCGGCGCCCCAAACCGAGCGAGTCCGTGGTGCGATGCGATAGCGCCCGCATAGCGCTGCTCTCGCGACAATGCGACTACAGATATGCTACCAGCTCTATAATAGTTTAGAGATACTTTAATTAATTAAACAATGCACAATATCTGATGAGGACCGACGGGCTATTTGATCAGATGAATTTAGAGCTGCGGACCCGCTGGCGCTGATTCAATCTTGTAAGTAGACATTTCACTAATTCTACAGAAGTATGAATAACCTTGTAAATGGCCGGGGATTTATCTAAAATTCAGAGATAATTCTTAAATTCCAACCTATCGTCACCTAATTTAGGACGTTGTTAGGCGAAACACATCCTAAATTGACTGATGACGACCTCTGTGGCACGGTGGGCGAACGTCCGCCTGCGACGAGGAGGTTGCGAGTTCGATTCCCGGCTGAGGACAAATATTTGTACGATCTGCAGATATTTGTTCAGGGTGTTTTGTTTGTTTTCTATGTATAATAAAAAATATCTATGTATATATATGTAATATATTGTATTATGTATACCTATCAGTTATCTAGTACCCATAACACAAGCTCTGCTTAGCTTGGGGCTAGATGATGCTGTGTGAATTGTGCGGCATTATTTTTTATTATTTTTTTTTTTTTTATTAAGATATGTCAAGCGTTTCGCATGCCAATATTCTTAAACTGTGCCTATAGATAAGTTATACAGGGTGGAATTCTTCGGGGATGAAAATTTATCAAAAAATGTGGATAGTCCCGTAATTGTATTTTCTTGTAGCTACACCAATAATTTTTTATTTATTTACTATAGGCATGATACCATGATGACTGAGTTTAAGGACAAGAAACGAACATCTGATGATTCAGAATGATTATAATATTATCAAGAGAATAAAGTCTGACCTTTACCATAGTTATTACGTGCCTTTACATTACATATTGACATAGACATAGACATATCATTTATTTGCCACTACATTTACACACACAATTAACAGTTTTGAAATAACAAAAATATATTGCTTAATCATTATTGTGACGGCATGACGTCACAGTTGAGTAACGCTCTGATTGGTAGAAAATATAATGCGTGTTTTGTAATCTATGGGTCAGTTATAATTCGGTAAATACATAATTTTGATGATTGTTAGTTAGGTACTGCCATGATCCCTATTGTATTGTTAATTGTATCAAATTCTAATACAGTTCCATGATGCCCATTTGATGGGTCAGATGCCATGAAGGACCTGGGTGTCGTATTCGACCGAAAGTTAACTTTCCACGCTCACATAACTGCGCTCGCAAAAGAGTCTTTCAGACGTCTGGGGTTTGTGCTCAGGAATGCAAGCACAGGTTGTTTGACGTACCGGCGTCTTCCACGGCGGCACGCTCCGCATCACCCATTCCACGCATCCTCACCGCACTTTACTCTCTCCTGAACGATAGCCCTGAAACCGACCTGTTTTCGGATAGTCTGGGTGAGATTCTGTCGGTGTGTTTAAGGTTCTGTGAACGTGATGTATGAATGGGTGTACCTAGTTTTGGCTATATTATAATGTTATATCTAATAATGTACTATGTTTTGACTAAGTAACTTTTTATTTTATTTGGACATGTTTTATTCAGTATTGTCACCTATTAATTCAACTATAATTTATTTGATTAAGTTTAATGAGTATAGTAATTTTAATTTAATGTTAATATTTAAGTAACTAATGTAATTGGTTAGTTAAAATCGTATTAGTTGCTCAATAAATAAATAATATTAATAAATAAAATAAATTTGATAATTATAAGTAATGATTATCAAAGTGATTTAACCGGTCTCACAGTATAGATACCTGCCTGATAAATGAACTAACATAAGATTTAACCGGTCTCACAGTATAGATACCTGCCTGATAAATGAACTAACATAAGATTTAACCGGTCTCACAGTATAGACACCTGCCTGATAAATGAACTAACATAAGATTTAACCGGTCTCACAGTATAGACACCTGCCTGATATGTTCAGACCATAGAGTCAACATATAAATTAGTAGCCATGGCAACAATTTTGCTTTGTAATAATTTTTGTGTTATGGCAAGAAGGTACTTCCCAAAGAGATGTCTGAAGAAATGGCTGTGACTGTGCTATCTATAATAGTTATTTAAATACAAGTTGTGTTATAATCAATTCCACGCATTTTATTTCGTACATGCGTGCGGTGGTCCTTCGAGAAAGTATTAAAATCAGTGCCGAGCAGTATCCGCGAGTTTTCATCGAAGTACGTGTTCGACGCCGGTACGACTTGCAATTACGAGTCGCCATTGTTGGGTTTTGTACGAGGCCCGCAACTTCGACCTATGCTATAATAGATCGAAAAAAGGAGAAGCATCATCAAGAAAAAGCAGCAGAACATCGAATTATCGTAAGAAAACGATATCCTGATCGAGTTTGTCAAATATTGGATAACCAAAGTGGATAACCTCAAAAGAAAACAGTGATTACAAAAGTTCCTGGAAGTTGGCAGTCTTGCTTCCGGCCGCCATATTGCGTTGTGTGGGCTGTGGATCTGTCATCCGTCGTGCATGTCATCGCGGCTATCAATGAGTGTCAAAGTGACGTCGGTTTGTTTACATTACGTTGTAAACACGGCAAAGTGCGTGGAGTGTTAATTTTCGTAGTTTATAATGGCAGAATCCAAAGAAGCGTTGCGTAAACACAAACTTTTGCGTACGCAGTGCAAGGCTACAATCACAAGAATTGACACCTTCGTGAACGATCCAATAAGTTTCGCATCTTCAACTGTGGATATACTGGAGGCTAGGAAGGAGAAACTCATAAACGCGCTCAAAAGCTATGAGGCTGTGCAACTGGACATACTAAGTATTGACGAAAATGACGGAGAACAAGTTGGCCTTATAGAAGAGAAATACTACAACATACTTGCAAAAATTAATGCATCATTAAAGCAAATAGGAAAAAAGACTGTATCTGAGTGCCACAATGTCTCCACTTGCAAGCTTCCAACCATAGATTTGACTCCATATGATGGAAAGGACTTTACTAAATTCAAACCATTCTACGAACTTTTCATGGCAGTTATCGATAACAACAGGTCGTTGTCTGATGTTCAAAAGTTATTTTATTTAAGAAAGTATGTAACAGATGATGCTTTAGCGGTCATTGTCAATTTGCCATTGGTAAATCAGTCATACAGGGAAGCACTACAGTTATTGGAGAGACGTTTTGATAACAAACCACGGTTAATAGGAAACCATATTAGCTTGCTATTAGATTATCCAACTATGCAAAAGGGCACTGCAGCCTCTATAAGGTCGCTTGTGTCACAAGTGCAGCAACAATTGCACGCATTGAAAAATCTCGAGCAGCCCATCAATACATGGGACATGTTGCTAATTTCCATTTTAACCAGAAAATTAGATCCAATAACAAATAGGGCTTATCAATTAGATAGGAACATAGACAAAATGCCTTCCATGGTAGATTTTTTGCAATTCCTTGAAAAGCGCGCCATCGCGTTAGAAGACAGCTTCACCCCTAAAAGTACTTCCAATGAAAGTACAAGCAGGTTCTATAAATCTGCAACATCAAAGGTGACTAATGTTGCCTCACATGATAAGAAATTGTGCAAACAATGTAATAAAAGTGAACATCCTCTTTACAGCTGTCCAGAGTTCAAAACGGCAGCATTAGAAGTCCGGCAATCACTTGTTCGGAACCATGAGCTATGTAAAGTTTGTCTTAAAAAGCACAACGGAAAATGTAAGTTAATTATGAAATGTAAAATGTGTAAACAGGCACACAATACACTGCTACATGAAGATCAGCCTGCACCTAGTGAGCAGCAAGCTGACCCTACTGAGTCTGCAGTGACTTTGTTGTCAAACCCTGTCTCTAATACTATTTTGCTTCCAACGGTAAAGGTAAACTTGCTAAATCAAAGTGGTGAGATAAATTCTGTTCGCGCTTTACTTGACACTGGCTCTCAAGCATCTTTTATTACAAAAAGCCTAGCAAACCAACTTGGGTTGACTGCTATTAATCAACACCAAAACATTGTTGGTATAGGTAATAAATCTACACAAATAAAAAAGATTGTGAACTTAAGTGTGCTTTCATGCCACAACAAAATAAAATTAAACTTAAAATGTTATGAAGTAGACACTATAACTACAAAATTGCCTCAACACTACATAAACATATCTGATTGGAAGATCCCAAAAAATGTAAAACTAGCAGATTATGACTTTAATAACCCAGCTGAGATTTCTTTGCTACTGGGTGCCGATATTTATTTCAATGTGTTATTGGATGGTTGTATAAAACTTGAGAAAGGGCCTGTTTTGCAAAACACCCTATTTGGATATGTAGTTGGTGGCAACATTCCTGTAAAAGAGTCTAAAACCTATGAAGTAAATAATCTAAACTGTGAATTGGTGTCTAACTTTGCTATTCATGATCATAAAAAATTGGAAAATGTAATGGAAAGTTTTTGGCTGACTGAAAAATTACCAGAACTAGAACAAAAGAGTTGTGATGAGTATCTAAAGGCTGAAGAAAGTTTTCAAAATTCTATGAGTCTCAAAGATAATCGCTTTTTTGTAGACATGCCTCTCATCGCTCCTCTAGAAGACTTACGGATTGGTGATTCATTTTCAGTGGCCTACCAAAGATTTCTAATGTTGGAAAAAAGATTTAAAGCAAATCCATTATTACTAGAGCACTATAAACAATTCATAGATCAATATGTTGAGCTAGGGCATGCTAAAGAGGTGGATATCGCGAAATATGATATTAATAATGGTCCTGCTTATTTTTTAGCACATCATGCTGTTATCAACGAGGCTAGTAAGACTACCCGACTTCGCGTGGTATTTGATGGGAGTATGAAATCCTGCAAGCAAGTATCACTCAATGATGTCATGCTGAATGGCCCTGTGGTACAAAGTGAGCTTTTTGATATTTTAATTACATTCAGGACGTTCATCTTTACTTTGATTTGTGACATTCAAAAGGCATTTCGTAATGTGTTTATTAATGAGCACCATACCTGCCTACAAAATATTTTGTGGCGGGATGAACAAAGGAAACCCATCAGTTGTTTAAAGCTTTTAACCGTCTCCTATGGATTAAAAGCAAGTACGTTTCTAACCACTAGATACCTTCTAGAGTTAAGTAATAGGTACAAAGATGATTTCCCACTTGCTGCTCAAACAATGCTAAAAAGTACATATGTAGATGATGTTTTATGTGGATCAGACAATGTGGACCAATTACATGAGCTTAAAGCTCAACTAATAGGGCTCCTCAAGTTAGGTAGCTTCTCTCTCCACAAATGGTGCTCAAACTTGCCCGAGGTACTCAATGATATTCCAAATGAGCAAAAACAGTTTGAAAATATTGACATGAGTGGAGACCATTTAATAAAGACTCTAGGTTTGATGTATGACATAACTTCAGATAAATTCACCTTCTCTAGCCCTAAAATTGAGGACAAACATAATATAAATACTAAAAGAAAAATTCTTAGCTTCATAGGAAAAATGTTTGACCCTCTTGGATTAATAGGTCCAATAATAGTGGTAGCCAAGATGTTTATGCAAGAGCTATGGTCTCTGCAAATAGGATGGGATGCTGTAGTACCCAATGATCAGCTTTCATACTGGAATAAATTCATGAACTATTTAAAGATTATGGGGAAAATAACTATTAGTAGGTGTGTTAATACTGAGAGTAATGCATCTGTAGAATTAGTAGGATATTCAGATGCATCAATTAAAGCCTTTGGCTGCTGTTTGTACCTGAGGATAATTAAAACAGATGGTTCAGTGAAAATAGACTTGCTCTGTTCAAAATCACGGGTTTCTCCACTAAGCAAAAATTTAACAATGCCCCAACTTGAACTCAATGGCACTGTACTCTTGGCCCAGCTCGCAGATAGAGTAGGTAGGCTATTAGATGGTAGATATCCACAATTAAGCAAATACTTGTTCAGTGACTCCCAGATAGTTCTATCATGGATAAAAATGGGAAATGTCAAGGGGAACACTTATGCTAATAATAGGATCAAGAAAATATTAGAGTTGACAGATAAAAGAGAGTGGGGATTTGTTAGAACAGGTGATAATCCTGCTGATTTATTATCGAGAGGTGTCTTGCCACATAAATTGCAGCAAAGCCAATTTTGGTTTCACGGGCCAGCATTTTTGTCGGACAAAAATCACAAACATAATAACTTTGAAGACGCAAAAATGTCTGTATTGCCCAAGGGCACACAGCAGCATGAAAATGATGAGCAAGCACTGCAGTGCAATGTGACACAAGTAGAGCCATCACTTACATCCAAATTATTTGAAAAATATTCAAGTATTTTCAAATTGCAAAAAGTTATAGGATATATTTATAGATTTTATAACAACTGCTCAAAAAATAAGATTAAAATAATCGACACTAATTTAAAACCTCAACAGCTTCGAGACTCTCTGCTTATCATTGTGCGTGTGTGTCAAAGGCAACATTTAAAGAAAGAGATAGATACTCTTTCAGCTGGAAAAAATATTAAAACAGGGATAGGTAGCTTGTGTCCTTTCCTTGACAAAACAGGTATCCTAAGAGTAGGAGGTAGGCTACAAAATGCCAAAGAAATGTCTTATGACAAAAAACATCCTGCTATTCTCCCAAAGAATGCATTTATCACTAATTTGATAATCGAAAGGGAACACCTTAGGCTCATGCATGCGGGACCCAGACTTGTTCTGAGCTCTCTCTCTCAGAGATACTCTATTGTCAGTGGTATTAGGGAGGTTAAAAAGATAGTGCGTAAATGTGTCAAGTGTTTCAAAATAAAGGCAGAGGTTTCTAAACAAATGATGGGCTCCCTTCCTGAACAGAGAATAACAGTATCCAGGCCATATCAGCATGTCGGAGTAGACTTCTGTGGATACTTTGACTTAAAGGTTGCTAGAGTCAGAAAGCCTATCATTAAAAAGGGTTATGTAGCACTTTTCGTGTGCTTTGCCACAAAAGCGATTCATGTAGAGCTGGTTTCAGATTTGACAACTGAAGCCTTTTTAGCATGTCTCAAGCGGTTTATTTCGAGGCGGGGCATGCCCACAAACATATTTTGTGATAATGCTAAAACTTTCAAAGGAGCATCTAATGTAATGAAAGACCTATACAACCTACAGTCTTCTAAAGATCATAGGGACTCAGTAGAAGGATTTTGTTCTCAAAATTATATAAAATTCAGGTTCATTCCTAGCTACTCCCCTGAATTTGGAGGATTGTGGGAAGCAGGAGTAAAAAGTGTGAAATATCACTTAAAGAGAGTCATTGGAAACTTATGTCTAACATATGAAGAATTTAATACAGTTATCATTCAAATCGAAGGAATTTTAAACTCAAGACCACTGCTCTCTTCGAACTCCACAGACTGTGATTATTTGACTCCAGCTCACTTTCTTATTGGAACTGCTCTGTCTAGCTATCCTGAAGTAGACTTAACAGATACTTCAGTCAATCGTTTAAAATTTTGGAATCTCTGTACCAAGCTTAAACAAGACTTTTGGAAATCATGGTCAAATGATTATTTAACTCAGCTTCAAAGCCGTCCCAAATGGAAATACCCAGAACCAAACCTTAAAGAAGGGGACTTGGTTATTGTAAAAGATTTTAACTCTGCTCCATTAGAATATAATATGGCTCGCATTGTAAAAACATATCCAGGTAATGATGGTAGAGTAAGGGCGGCTGATATAAAAATGAAAAACAAGATTTATAGAAGATCAATTAAGCGTCTCTGTAAACTACCAGTAGAAATAGATTAAAAATAATTGTAATGTAAGTACTTACATTCATAAATAAGTAAACTTAATAATAAGTATGTTAATTTTAAAGTAACTTAAATCTAGAGTAAACTCAAGCCGGCCCCAATTATGTTCAGACCATAGAGTCAACATATAAATTAGTAGCCATGGCAACAATTTTGCTTTGTAATAATTTTTGTGTTATGGCAAGAAGGTACTTCCCAAAGAGATGTCTGAAGAAATGGCTGTGACTGTGCTATCTATAATAGTTATTTAAATACAAGTTGTGTTATAATCAATTCCACGCATTTTATTTCGTACATGATAAATGAACTAACATAAGATTTAACCGGTCTCACAGTATAGACACCTGCCTGATAAATGAACTAACATAAGATTTAACCGGTCTCACAATATAGATACCTGCCTGATAAATGAACTAACATAAGATTTAACCGGTCTCACAGTATAGACACCTGCCTGATAAATGAACTAACATAAGATTTAACCGGTCTCACAGTATAGATACCTGCCTGATAAATGAACTAACATAAGATTTAACCGGTCTCACAGTATAGACACCTGCCTGATAAATGAACTAACATAAGATTTAACCGGTCTCACAGTATAGATACCTGCCTGATAAATGAACTAACATAAGATTTAACCGGTCTCACAGTATAGATACCTGCCTGATAAATGAACTAACATAAGATTTAACCGGTCTCACAGTATAGACACCTGCCTGATAAATGAACTAACATAAGATTTAACCGGTCTCACAGTATAGATACCTGCCTGATAAATGAACTAACATAAGATTTAACCGGTCTCACAGTATAGACACCTGCCTGATAAATGAACTAACATAAGATTTAACCGGTCTCACAGTATAGATACCTGCCTGATAAATGAACTAACATAAGATTTAACCGGTCTCACAGTATAGATACCTGCCTGATAAATGAACTAACATAAGATTTAACCGGTCTCACAGTATAGACACCTGCCTGATAAATGAACTAACATAAGATTTATGGCGGAGTTCCACCCCGATATCGCGTTTTATTTCTGCTTCTACACAACGCAATATTCTGGCAATAATAATATTATTTGCCAGCAGGGGTACAGTCATCATCAAAAACAACACGTTATACGATACATCAACTTACTGTATTATATGTAAAAACTTCAAATTTCTTAACTTGTGAAAAGGGTTCTGGGCTTGGGGAGTTGTGAGAATGTGGTAGATTTAAATGGTTGATCCCCAATCTGCCCGTTTGAGATTGGTATTTGATATAGTGTTTGGTTAGTAGTCAAGGAAAGTGTATAGTATGATACGGACTATATTCACAGGACACACATTATAATGGACGACCGGTGTGGCTTGCAGGAGCTTGGGCGTTCTATTCGCGCCTTGGGACAAATGTTTGTACGATCTGCAAATATTTGTTCCGGGTGTTCTGGGTATTTCCTATGTATAATAAAAAATATCTATCTATGTATGCATTGTATATCAGAAATCTAGTTCCCATAAAACGAACTCTGCTTATTTTTTTATACAAACTTTCGTAGTCACGAGATAAAACGTTGGTGTTCTTCGAGCACAAACTAGGTTCGTAGTACATTTATAATTAACTCTGCTTAGCTTGGGGCTAGATGATGCTGTGTGAATCGTCGAACATTATTTATTTATTTATTAAACTACTGCCGCCAACTTATGCTGAAAATGGTTAAATGGTAGGAAATGGTTGAAATGGTATGAACCCGCAACGATGGCGGTCGATCGCGAACTGATTAGTATTAGGCAACCGCGAGCATGCGATGCATTCAAATGCAAGCGCAGATCCGAAAATTTTTATAATTTTGGTGCTGCTAGCTTTGAATTGTAAAGATTTAGATAAACAATTAAGCAGAACGAAACATGTTTTCCCATTTATAGAAAGAAGAATTTGACAAAATAAATAAATAATTATTATTTAAAGTTTGATACAACGACATTATAAGAAATCGATCGCATATTAGGTACTTCCAACTAAGTGGTAGTAAGAGTTTGTAATGCAGTTCTATTTTATTACAGAATTCCATTTCATTACTTAAACACTCGCCCCGTTTCACTAAACTCTTTTCTTACACTAAAAAACGAACACCCATTTCAGGTTTTGCGGCCGAGTGTCCTCTCCACCTGCCTACCGACGCCTCCGTAAAACCACCCGTCACCTGATAATCATTTATCATAATCTCACTATGGCAAATTTATTCGTAAAACATATCCACCAATAATTTCATGGCTACTTCAAGCTGGAAAATGAATTAATTCATTTATTGATGTACTCCGCGTGTATTTAGTTGAATAAATGAAAACTTAATCTTTACATCCTGCCCCCATTTATAATTCGTTCTTAACCAGTGTTTTGTCTTTTTCACACTATTATTATAAATACAAAAGTTTGAATGGACGTTTAGATAGATGTATGCCAAACATTCAGAGTAAATGCAATTTACTCAATCAATATAATGTAAATATATATAATGTAAAAGCAATTAATGCTGGAACATTATTCCGCCACCCATGAGGAACCTAAACAGTCTGTTCACTTTTAAATTTTGCTTAATTAGCAAAAGGAGCAGGAACTTCTCAGACATGATATAAGTGCTATTTGACATACATACATATGTACGTGTACAAATTAGTTATAATTTTCTTACATTTTAGTTTATAGATGATTTTAGTTTTGTTGATTGTTAAAGATTTCTTTCCTTTCATTTATTTTGTTTTGTAAAGTAGCTTTAACACTTCGCTTTTATATTTGATAAACAACCCACCATAGGCCCCAACAGAAAACCAGCGCAGGTTAAAACCTGCTTAAGCTGAGTTGGGACCAATTTGTAGCTAAACTAATTGTAAGATTAAGACCAATACCTAATACATTTACTTTCTTCTGTATTTTTTATTTAAATAACGATTAATTTAATTGTATTTATGTATGTTTAGTTACAAATAAATATTTTGATTTGATTTGATTTGATTCAATACGGTCCGGTCCTTTTTCATGACTGATAGCTAGCCTGCTTGTCTTCAAACACCAAAAAGGCTTTACCCAGCTTAATTGAATAAACCTAACTGCTTGTGATGCGGAAGGAGTACCTGCCGCCCGCCTGCGCCGCCCGCCCGCCCTCGGAAAACAATAACGCGGGAACATTGCCTTTATACGGAGATGCTGAATGAAGTTGCACGCCAAAGAATTTCCATGCAATAACGGAGCCGCCGTACAGATCGAACCGACTAGAGCTCGCTCACTTCAAGATAAACGGTACCTACTGTTTATTTCGATAAAAAATCAATGAGTGGGTGTTGGATGAAAGATGACATGCGTTACAAAGATGTGAGTAGGCACGTAAATGATGATGATTGAATACTAGGTGATGATAAAACAAAGGAGCATTGCTTTTTAGCAAATACTAGAAGGTAGCGAAAACTTCCTACTAATAGAATAAATGCGAAAGTTTGTACCGTTGCAAAGAAACAATGCCGGCCAAACATTTTGATGAACGGCACGACAGCGCGTTGTTGCGCCGCTGTGAAGATGTATGGCCGAAAACATTTCTAAAACTACTGAATGGACCGGGCTGAAGTTTTGCAAAAATTAAAGTTTATTTTAAATCATCTCCGGAACTACCATACTGTACCTATACTGTGTAATACTGTACCTATATCCGATGCTCATATGTACTTACTATAATAATAATAATTCATTTATTTTACAGGTTAATTACAGTATTTTACTTGTCTAAGTGCTTATTTTCATATTTTGTAAGCCTAAAAAATAGTACATTGTACACCTAGGCGAAAACGTGCCTAATTTCTATCGAGTGTGTTATTTGAGTGTGTGCTTTGCCTTAAAACACACGAGGTAGGAATCGCACTTTCTGCCGAGTGATACATAGAGCTTTGTACTACACCTTCGAGGAAAATAAAAAGCAGAATAAATATTTTATTTCTGGCGGTGTCATAAAACTTTCACTATCACTCGACGACATTCTGTAGGATTAATAAAATTGTCTAAACCAAATTCAAAATTAGAAGAACTTCCCGCGCCAGCCTTTATCACTTGGGTTCTTTTTTCAAAATATTGTTCGGAAATCGGAAGATGCAAGCGGACTTGGAGTAAAAACTTTTTGTCGTTTGACCTATTATGAAAATAACCATAGCTACCGGCCAATTTATTAGGAAATTAAAAAAAATAACAGGTTAGAAGTGGATTTCCATACAGTTTTCCCTCCCGCTAAAACGCGTGAGAAATGAAATTCCATAGAGATTTTCCTCCCGGATTCCTATACGCCTGCAATGACTTACTTTCTATCTTATATTTGGAAAAGGAATAGGCAACTTTCCGAGCAGGTTTAGAATAAATAAAGTTATTAAAATCTGAAATATGAGTAAATATAAACATATTTCACTATTAGGTAGCTCCACTAGACCACCATAAGTTATACTGAAAAAAAAACATTATGCTACGTTTTGTCCAAGAAGCACGTAAGCCAAGCCGCGGACTGAAGCTCCTATCCGGATATTTGATTTTCGGCTCATAGAACTAAAGAGTAAGTGATCCAGCTGTTGTCCAGGCCCATGTATTAGCTTCGGTAAGGATTCTAGCGAGCGCTATCCGATATTACGTACTTACTGGGCTCCTCTAATAATACACCGATACCGTTTGTGTAAGAAAAATACGGATGAAATGGAAACTACACCGCCTTATGGCTTCCAATCTCGCCTCCAGTATCCACTAGGCCTGCTGCTTTATTTTGATTTCAGGCTTTGTTATGCTACCTTATTCCTTTCTAATATTGTGCATTATATTTTCTTTTCAGCATAGTACGAATAGCTTCAAAATATCAACCTGCATAGAATTTAGAAGTACAGGACTGGAGTAGACTTCCAAAAGGGTCTATGTCCAGCAGGATAGGTGATACAGAATAATGTAGATTTGTGCAGTCTGCATTAACATCGAAATTAATAACAGCATCAGTTCGCTCGAAAGCGAATTGTTGAAATATTATCAATATCCGACTGGCTATTGACGCAGTGAATGACAATATACTGAAAGCCGCTCAACTGCAGTTATCACATCACATGTACTCGCCCGAACTCATCCATCACTCGAATCTGTGCTCAATATGAACATTTGGAGCAAAGAGAGTGATGCTCGGTTTCATACTAACAGTTTGGCGCAAATCAAAGCCTCCAAGTTTGATGAGTGTGGCTTTAGTAACAAAAAAGTTTATTTACCAACCTTATATTATAATACTTGTACACTTGAAAATATGACTTTGAAGCTACGTACAAACATGCAATTATATTTGTCTTTTTGTAAAAAACAAATTATAATTATAATATAATCATTTAAATGTATGAACAGAATGTGGCTTCATAATTTGTATTCGTTTAACAAATAAATAAATTGAATTGAATATTTAGTAGGTACCAAGAAGAATTAAAAGTAATTCAGCAAAATAATTTATTTATTACAAACATAATACTTAAACATTAAATAAATGTTTGTACCATAAAACCTAAAGAGGTTTGTCTTGGTACTCACTCACATTCCTCATGACAATAATACAAGAAAAGTACCTACGTAGCTCTACAAATCTATTTTTTGTTGTATAGTTTAGTTATTATTTAGAGATGTGCTATCCGTTCCGTCACCATTTAGTGGGCAAGACTCCTAATAACCATTTGGTTGTCAGTTCTGAAATACTCTCTAACCTACCTTCTATTTATTTACTTATTTTAATGAGTTTTGTCGAAGGTCGAGGATTTAAATCAAAGCAACTCCAGCAACTAAAGTGCATAATCTAAAACTCCTGTATCTACATGAAAGCCGACCTTAGCACGCACTGCAAAGCTGTATTACATAGTCCTGAAATCCGGGATGGGTAGATAAGTTAGAAGAGCACCTTTGCGTCTTGTTGAACTGCAAGCCTCCAGATACCGACATGCCGGCAGTAATGCGATTAGCTGCCCGAGGCATCTGCAGCATGCGGCAACCATGCCGGCCGCGAGTATCTCAAACACGTCAATCATTAGTTGCAATACCTACGCGATGCAGGTATTACTAGTATTAGCTGATTGCTTTTACCGCTATTTGCTAATTAACTTGCTTTTTTGAGCAACGTGAAAGGTATTGGCAGAAGATGGGCAGTACCTGAATGAGATGGTTTATTTTTCGGCCTAGTGCCAATATTTATGGGGGACATTAGTTTGGTAAGTTTGTAACCAAAAAAAGAAAAACAGATTTTCTCATTCATAAAAGATAACAGAAGAATTCACTTCAAGTAATACGTTTTTCAAAACCTATCGTTAATTGTTTTTACAAGCTTTTATTTAATTTGCAATGACATAAATGTTTGTTCGGGTCAAATCTTGCAACTCAGTTTTAGACCAGTTCCCTCCACTCTCAACCGATTAAGCTGAAATTTGGCATGTTCGGTGAGAATGATACTCTGTGGTGACAATGCAACGTCATGGTGCCATTGAGCTGGTCTGATGGTGGAAACCGAAGGTAGTGATAGGAACTCTTAACCGAAACGGCTTAACCACGCCGAGTTTGGGTTTGTTGGATTTGGATTGGAAAATTATTTCCAGGGGATTAGTATTTGTGTAAGTGTAAAAGTAAGGGAATATGAAGTCGGTTTATCGTTTTTTAAAACACGCCATATATATGAGATCGGCTTTTCGCATCTGTTGTAACACAGCCCTATAAGATAACCCCTAAAAGATAAACGTAACAAAAAGAAAACACGCATTTTGTCCCTCCAAAAGTACAAAATGGTTTTTGCGTAAAACGACCTCAAATATCAATCGACAAGATAAAAATAAAAAGGTGGTTATAAACGTGGCATCGCATCGCGCAATAACATGAACCTTTACGATAATACCCGTCGTTGGCTGAATGTGGACCTATTCATGCATATCTCGGCTTAGTACACTGAACATTGGACCGGATACAACTGGATTGAACCGGCGGCGCGGGGAAACTTTCTGAGTGGTTACAGCAGTTTGTACAGCAAGCATTGTAATTAGAACTTCCGAACTCAGTTTAGAATGGGTTCGTCCTATCTAATAATTTATTACTTCACAAACCACTCGAACCCGCGCTAAGCATTATCCGCATAGGTAAGATACTCGTAGATACTACTTTACTTCGCCCCGGCAATAAGATACCAACCGTCTGGTAGGTCATTATTATTTTAAGTCAAATGAAACCATGTTTGCCTACGAACCCCTTAACATAACAAGCAAACATACGACAAGCCGGCGTAGTTCAATCAACAACTTAATTTGCTCATGAAACGACGCCATAAAAGCATGATATTGAGGCCACGTAGAGTCACGTGAGGCTTTCCTCGAAGACCCACCGCACCGCACCGCAGGCACTCCCCTATCTATTGCAACGTAAATATATACGTGCACACAGAATAGATAATACAAGAAACGGCAAATCTTCACTTCATATAATGTTTAGCGACGGACAACCATAATAAGATAATATTGAAAAATACTAACAGAAAATGGGCTGTCGAGTGCTTTCACAAAATGGTTGATTGTTTCGCGAAATGTTTCATTAGAAAGTGGATCTCTGATAAATTAAAAAAAAACGGCTTTACGATTAGCTTATTGGTAGAGAAGTAGATGGTACAAATGTAGCCACATGCCTACTACGACTCTTTTTTTCCTTTAACAGTTGTGACACCATATTTATCAATTCCATTCAAACTGGTTCGTTAATTCAAGTCAGACATAGTATATAACACAGGTTATGTTTATAAATTAATTGATCCTCATATCTCGACACATTACTGGCATATTCTTTTCAGAGCTTAGAATTTGATTTTTAGAACAATATGTAGATATCAAAGGATGTTCGCGAGTGACATATTATGCTTACTACCCCGACAAGCCTCCCTGCCACCCCCGCATGTTCTAACGATGTCACTTGTTACGGCTCAGCTTGGACCTTCCCTCACGGAGAATAACTAAGCTACAACTTCATAGTCCAAGCAGGGAAGCTGATCGTACACGCAGCATGAAGAATTATTCAAAGGATTTTATACTAAAGCCTTATTATGGATACAACTGGGTAATTGCATAAACAACGGAAAGAAAAGTAAAAAAGTTCTGTTTGGTGAATTTGGTGAACATTACGTGGATGTAACGCAATTGCTGTCATTTTATTGTGTGTGAAGGGTTCTTCCCTCGAGAAATTGCTGCTTAAGGGTGCTCAAGTAAATATGGTTTGATTTTCTATAGGTATCTACCCAATAAAATAAATATATTTATTGAACAGTGCACGTAGTTTGGTAGATAGTTACACAGTGGGCTCCGTATAAGATCACGGAGCCCGTTCGTGACCAGCATCGAACCCTACACCGGGCATAGTTTATAACATTGTATAGGTTGCTGATGTATCTCGTACCTGGATACATGGAAAGAGAAGGTATAAGAGCCTGCTTCATGAGAACGGTAGGTACTCACTATCAAACTGTTGTGTAGCTTGCGCCAGCAGCGACGCGAACACATGATCTGTCAGGGGCGGCGGCTGCGGGGGCTCCTCGTCGCTGCTGCTGTAGCGGTCTCGCAGCCACTCGGCCGACCGCTGGCGGCGCACCCCGGACGGGGGCGGAACGCCCGGCGGCGCGCCCGGCAGGCCGGACAGTGAGCCGGCCTTCGGGCGTCGGGCGGGGCGCTCCATGCGGGACGTGCTCATCGAACCGGCTCCATCTGGGGACAAGGGAACAAAAAATATTTACTACTAGTTTTTGCCCGAGGCTTCGCACGCGTTATATTTATGTTAACTTTCAAAGGTAAACTGATTTAGAAGATAAATGTTGCCTATGTTTTATTTCAGGTCTCATACTCATCTATATTTATAAAAGAGTAAACTGGGTGACTCATCGAGAGATCTCTGAAACTACAAGAGAAATGAAATTATGCATGGAGGTAGGACCTAGGCAAGGCACCCGCTAAGAACGGATTTTTGGCAATTCGTATTCTAATGGGGTCAAATATCATTTTTATAATAACTTCAGAACCGTTACTGTTGGCCCATCAAAAAGTGTAGCGTAGAAAGATGACTTAAAATAAACAGACACGTGTATCAGGGTTTTTGAAATTCACACATGGAAACCAACATTACTTGGTATAACTAAATTCCACGCGAAAGAAATCGCGAGCGGGTCCGCAAGTACTCATATATTTATACGCCGTAGTATAATTGTAAATAGACGTAACCACTTAGTTACGTCTACAAATGGGCATTTGCAAAAATTAAATTAAACTGAATAATAATACTAAAATTAATTGCTGCAAAAGGGCATTGTCAAACTTAAGAATCTAATTAAAACATAAAGAAAATATCACAGAAAGGGTAGGTCTACCTATCAATGTACTGTACATCTCAACATTGTCACTTCATAAGGGTAGGTCTACCTATCAATGTACAGTACATCTCAACATTGTCACTTCATAAGGGTAGGTCTACCTATCAATGTACTGTACATCTCAACGTTGTCACTTCATAAGTTCATCCGGGACCGAATTTAAAATCCTCGACGCTATTAACGAGGTGGAAATAAAACTAATGCTTTTAGGGTGCCTTGGTTTTGTTTCGATACTGTAGAAGCGGATAAGAAATGTTAAATAACTGCTAAGTATCCGTAATACGATCGCTATCTTAGATCTCGAGACCGTATAGATTAGATGAAGGTTATATAACCTTCTAGCCCATATGGACTCCTTAAAGCATGTCACTACGATACCAAACACATTTTCTCATCACAATAAAAGGTGGATACAAAAACATTGATAAACGTTTTAAAATCTGCCTTAGTTTTGTAGTATATACTAAGTTACATTTTACACATTATAATGGCTTTGAAGATTTTTGTATAAAAAAATAAAAGCTTAAAAATATATTTATTGACAATAAAGATATCATACCATGTTACAGTTAAATTATGCACTTAGTAGTTAGGTATACAGTTAACATTATAGGTATGATTTTAGGATACATTTAACTGTTGCCTATAAACTAACAAGAAAATCATTGCTGAGGGCTTGGAGACTAAGATTTGACCTATGGATCTCACACTAGGCCGAGCCTGTGTCGTGAGGTCCAGGCTGATGATACTTACAAAATGTGAAGGTACCTTGTCTCGGTGTGACTTGAAGGTCTATGGAGACAAAGATCATTGATTCTCTCTAGGTATCTACCAGAGTAGTATCTAAAGGAGGACGAAACAACTAAAACTTAACTTATGATTTTGAGAATATCTTCAGTGTCATTGTAATTTAGAGATAAAAGCCAATTGAATAAAGTTTGGCTTCACGGACTGACATATTTTTAATATGACATATGTTTTCACTACCTTGTTATATACATGTGACCGTATATGCTGACCAAAACGGTGAGCAAAGGATGTATGGAGAGAGATCTTAACATCTGTTTTATCTTTTTTCCAAACCACGGCCCACAATGAAACTTTTATATTTTTGGATACAGAACACTTATAAAGCGTCAGATTTTTGAGATATTCATAGGTGAAAAAAACTATTGCTCAACTACATATCTAAATAAAAAATTCCATTGCGAACCGCGTTCTTGAAAAAAAATTTATGGTAATATTAGAATGAAGAAATATTTAGTAACAATTCCGCGTATAACCTTCTCTGATAGTATTCATCAAAGTAAGTTGTCTACTAGTTTCGTCTCTCCACGAGACATCTTCAGGACACCACAATACTCGACCTTGACATTGAGATTGGTAAGCACAGCAACACCGACAGAGTCCCGCCATTGATGATGCCTCTCCGAGCTCCGCGCGCCAAGTGAAGCATTGCCCGCAAAACCCTCCTTTATATAGTCACGGATCAAACAGTGCGCACACAAAGTTCATAGTGTGTGTGTGGCAGTACTATTGTTTGAAAAGATTCGTAATAACGGTGACCTAGGCAAACCTGTACTAAGTTCATTCAACGGTGTATTATTACTATATTTTGTAATTTCTAAATTTTCTAAGACTGACATCCTAAATCCCTTATCACAAGTATGTAAAATAGAAAAACAATGATTTTGACTTAAAGAATGACCAGATTCCAATAAATGTTTTGCAAAGTTAGATTTTTCTGGATAATTGTTTCTATAAGCAGCTAAATGTTCTTTATACCTAACCTGAAAACTACGACTCGTTTGACCTACATAAATACCATTACATTCGTCACATACCAACTTATAAACACCCGATTTTTTATTGTTATCTAACCTATCTTTACCGTTACAAATCTGTTTTAATAAATTGTTTGTTTTGAACGCTGCGTGTACTTTATGTTTAGACAAAACTCTTGAAACTCCGTCACTCAATGGACCTAAATAAGTTAAACTGCCCACAAATTTGTCTATCCTTTCTGGAGCTACGGGATACAATAAGGAACGGTTGAATGAACTTTGTACAGGTTTGCCTAGGTCACCGTTATTACGAATCTTTTCAAACAATAGTACTGCCACACACACACTATGAACTTTGTGTGCGTACTGTTTGATCCGTGACTATATAAAGGGGGGTTTTGCGGGCAATGCTTCACTTGGCGCGCGGAGCTCGGAGAGGCAACATCACTGGCGGGAGTCTGTCGGTGTTGCTGTGCTTACCAATCTCAATGTCAAGGTCGAGTATTGTGGTGTCCTGAAGATGTCTCGTGGAGAGACGAAACTAGTAGACAACTTACTTTGATGAATACTATCAGAGAAGGTTATACGCGGAATTGTTACTAAATATTTCTTCATTCTAATATTGTGCAATGGATTTCCGCAAAGTAACGCCTGAATCTATTATTTATGGTAATGTTATTAGAGCCAAAATCTACAAACCCCTTTACATACCACTAATGATGATAGTGATGATAAAACTTTGACTCGACTTAGGCTCGTTATCGGCAAGGCTAGAACAAAGTACGTGAAATAATAATAAAAATGCGGGTACTTTGTTATTACCTAAATCAAATTATTTCTCAATCGCGTGATGAGATTATGAGAATAAATAATTTTATTACTCAAGAAAGTAATAAACATGATATCTCATATCATTACCTCCGATTCCATACGTATATCCCACTTGGATTCCGAAGATGATTTATTCCTTTCGCGTCTCATCTTCAACATACATAATATCTTCCAGCTTCTTCAAATTTTTTAAGATATGACTGACATTATATTTTCCGGAATGTTAAGGTTTGTCACATGTCAATGCTGTAAATAAAATAGCCCCATCCTTGCAGTGAAGTTATCGCAATTTGAAAAAAATATCGATTAAACCGAGCAAACACAATAAAATGTAATAAGAAGACGCCTGCGCTCCATTGGCGGTGAGGGCGATCGCTGTAGGGTAGGTGCGAGTAAGACGGAATATTTATTTCTTCGTTCTTATGTCTATAGGTAACGCCGCCGTTAAACGGTGCATTCCGAATTACGCTAAAATCAATATCATCGTGCTCACACGCGTTCCGTATTATCGTGAGCGCGACAACGTTGTCCCGTGTGACGTCATAGATGACATCATTACATGCGCCATTTTGCGAAATCAACGACCATGCTACAAACTGAAATCTTTGTGAGCGTGCTGTCAAATCTGACAATTGGGTTTGTTTACTAACGGTTTTTTCTTCGGGTTTTTTCAACAAAACGTTCATATGCAAATTTTTACAAAGAAATGGAAATAAATACAGAAGACCAAATCAACGGTCGGAGAATAACTTTGATGCTCTCTTTTTGTATTGCAATGAGATATTGACATTGATACCACGACACGACACGTGACCGTGAGCGCGCTCATAAGTGTTCCGAATTAATGTTAGCACTCAACTGTCAATATCGTGTTATCTAATTTGGAACGCAAAATATTTTTGTGATCGCTATCAGCGCTGTAATCGTAATTTGGAATGCACCAAAAGTGTGACACTGGCATGGCAGCACAATATTATAACTCGGCATTAACGAAGTATTCTATAACTTATTGCAGCGATCTACGAATGTCTGCTTCTGTCACAAATATAAAGCTGACCTGAAAGAAATAAATTAATATTCTACCCTACGCCTGGCAGAATACAGCCATTAGCCCGTAACCTAACGTCTCTCTGACAGCCAGCTTCACTTGTCATTATTTATGTTTGTGTTGCCGAAGTCACGCATATTTTCTTACAAAATAATGTAAAATCAAGTGTTACATTAGTTTTTTTTTTCTGAAATAAAATGGGAAAACGAAATAGAAACAAGGATTATGTTAATTACCATGACCAAAAGTTATTAGAGTGGTATAGACGAATCAGTTACGACCTTTCCTCAACCGTGGAAAACATACATTCGGATGGATACCTACACATCGGAAGGACAGGTAGGTGGTTTTAACAATTATACATAGCTCCCTATGATAACTTAAATGCATACATAGTGAGTTCTTTCCTTGATAACTTATAACGAGTCTGAGAACTAATTTATCCGAATGAAGAACTACCCTCATTTTACCATGTGCGAGTTGATCAATACTGGTTGACAAAAAGGTACGGATTACCTCAAACCTTTATTAATTGATATCATGATCAACATTTGTACCTCCTATATATTTTTTTAAGTTGTTTGTATGTTTTCTTACTATAATGTGTAACGCAAATCATCCGAAACATTAAAAAATACTCGTCCGAGATTATAATTGCCATTTACCTACATGTTGGGTAGCTTGCTACAATAACCTATACGGATAGCAAAAACCCCTTCTCCACTTTTATAGTGTAGAGATGAACCATGCACCCTTTATGGGTGGTTATGGTTACCACTGTGTTCCTGCACTTGTAATTGTGTCAAGGAGGGTAGCACTTATGGTTGTCACTGTATGTATCCCTCCAATCGTATATAGTGCCAAGATGAGCCAAGCACCCTATATGGGTAGCAATAATGGCTACTATTTTGTGTTATCAAATGGTTTTTTACTGCACTTACAGTGTCGAGAAAAACCATCTATGCACCCTATATGGGTAGCAATAATTACCACGTACGGTATACCTCCGCTTGTGAAGTGTCAAGATTAACCATGCACCCTATATGGGTAGCACTAATGGTTACCACTGTATCCCTCCACTCGTATAGTGCCGAGATGAACCAAGCACCCTATACGGGTAGCAATAATGGTTACTAGTGTTTACCTCCACTTGTGAGGTGTTTAAGGCTACGAATTAATATATAAAAATAATACATATTGACTACCAAAGCACTCGGATTCGGCCTAAGATTGCGGAAATGAAAAACACGTTAGAAATAACATAGCAAAGTATATAAATAAATTATATCTTGGTCCTACGGCTTGAGTGAAGACCCAACACGTTGAACAGCAATTTTTAATTGTATCCTTAACGTTACAAAAACTAGTTGCTATGGCTTCTTCTCAAATACTTCAGTCAACAATCTTACTCAAAGCAACGTACAAATCGAGTAATGTTTATGGTACCAGAACTAGATAACATTTATTTGAATTTTAAACATATAATTTATGATTTTTTTGACGACCTTTGAACCTTCAGTTAATTCAGGGCTTGCCAGTGTTGCATTTGCAATTAAAACTAACTTCGACAAAACAAAACAATCTGTAAGTGAATTCGATGACTATCGTTTCAGCGCAGCTTTCAGCAGAGCAATAAAAAAGTTGGCCTTCGATTTTTATTGGGTACATACATAATACGCTTAAGGAATGTATTTCTTATTAGTTACCTATCGATAGTTATAATGTTAAAAATCGTATTTGGATTTGAAACCAACAAAGAGATTTTGATATTTGTACTTTTGTTATAAACATACTCTAAACATCTGCAATAAGTTATAGAATCCTTCGTTAATGCCGAAGTATAATTGAAAATTTAGCGAACTCACCTGTGATGTTCGATTACAATTATACGAGGCGTTAACGAAGGATTCTATAATGTCCCACCCAACCCAATTGAGTCCCAAGCCAAAATTAAACAAATATCAAATTTGTATGGTTACTCTAAAATAATGACAAGTGAAGCTGGCTGTCAGAGAGACGTTAGGTTACGGACTAGTGGCTGTATTCTGCCAGGCGTAGGGTAAAATATTAATTTATTTCTTTCAGGTCAGCTTTATATGTGAGACAGAAGCAGAAATTCGTAGATCGCTGCAATAAGTTATAGAATCTTTCGTTAACGCCTCGTATAATTGTAATCGAACATCACAGGTGAGTTCGCTCAATTTTCAATTATGGTTTGCTCGTAATCAAGGAACATTACTACTCTCTCGTAATGCTTTGAACCAAAGTAAAGAATCGCAACCAATATACGCGATTTTATAGCGAATCAACTACGTAATCCCGCGGTCAAACAATAGAATCTACGCCATATTTTCTTGTAAGAACATTGTAAACGGAGAGAACAAGAGTAATAAAGAGGCTACAGCCGGCGATGAAGTGGGTAAATAAGACGCGCGTGATGGACTCCTGATCCAAGGGATTGGACCTCCTATGCAGTATTGATGCCGTTCTGCTTCCAGCGAATTCTCTTATTGGGAGTTGCCTTTATTGTTATGACATTTCAACATTTTCATTAGATCTTTGTGTTTTTCATTTCTCTATGCTATATGTAAAGTAAGGTCGAAAGTTTCATGTCGGCGCCTTGATAACCTCCCGAAAACCTATAGGGCATTTCCCTTCGACCTATAATCATGAAATTTTGCAAGAAGCAAGTTCTTATGCGCAAATAAAGTAAAAAAATCCGAATACCGTGAATTTATGGTTTATTCACATAAAAAATTATATTTGATTATCACCATAGACCATAAACCTATAGGAAAACCTATATAGGTATATTACTTCTGTACTTCCCGTTGATCAAGAATAATGAAATTTGGCAAGAAGCAAGGCCTTATAGCATAACTAAAGGGAAAAATCCGAAACAGTAAATTTGTAGTCTATTCACAAAAAAAATAGTTATAGATTTTGCAAGCGACCAAAACCTATAAGGGCAGCTACATCCCGTTGACCTAGAATCATGCAGTTTGTCAAAAAACTAGGTCTTATAATTACGGAACACTCGGTGCGCGAGTCCAACTCGCACTTGACGTTTTTATTGTGATCAAGGAATGACTAAACCGGCCGAAATGTCAGGAAAGTAACAAAAAAACGTAAGAAACATCAGTTAGTAGTAATAATTTGTGAAAAATGTGGACTGAACGGGTTAGAAGAATGGTTACAAGCTTTTTTTTGTAATATTTAAGATTTTTTTGATATTTTTAGTTTTTCGTTTTTGTTCGTACCTATTGTTAGAGTATTTCCTTTAGAAATTAACATGCTTGTCTTAACAGTTGTGTGTGTGTTATTCCCGAAATGTATGTTCGTCGTTGACTTGAAATAATCGCACACAAAGGTGACTTGTCCCACCCGTCACAAACTGTATGAGTTTATTATTTTTTTAATTTGCAAATAAAATAATGGTTTATCTTGATTTGGGGAGCAAATGCATCCATTCAGATAGGTGGGTGTCAAGGGTGTCCCACCCGGCACACTTAGAAAATGTCAATTTGCTGGTACAACTGTGTAATATTACTGGATTTTTATGTTTTCATTTAAAACTATTATCTAGTTTCACAATGTCGTAGTAGCTATAGGTATCCTTTTTATGAACCTAGATCCATAGTCCCTATCTTTGTGGGAATGGAGATTAAGGTGTACCTGTAACAAGTGTAGTACTGGAGAGTCACAGGAAGCAATGACCAGAATAAGGCCGTCACAAGAGTCTCCAGCGCTTGTTGTCGGAGCCCTCTGTAAATAGAGTAGCAACAGTTGATTTCATCTCGAAGACAATCTGTTTCCGATAATTCGAATATAACGACGCAGCAAATTGGATTTTCGAGTGGTGCTTGAAATATCTGCAAAAGTTATTTACAGAATCATATTGGAAAAAGTAATTACGTATACTCTCCTTTATTGAAGTTTTTAATTTTTGTGATCGTTTATGAGTTTCAAATTTTACACAGCATCTTCCAAACCTTTAAATACCTTAAAACCAAATGTCCCTCTTAAATTCTGAATTACATTTTAAAGAAATTGTGTGAAAATTGTTTAAAATTATGTTATGTGAGCAATAAAATATTATGTTTGTATCTTTTGATACAGTGATCAAAACATGTTCCGTCCCGTCCCGCCGCCGCCGCGCCGTGACCACGCCCATACCTTATTTACTTTAAAGTAAACTAAAATTGATGGTTGCTACGGCACAGTCGGGTAAACAGAGAATCTGCTTTATATTAAACCGAGCGGGCATCAGACGAGCTATTACCAGCGCCGACGGCGGCAGAGCCTAGGCGTAGGCTTGTGAAGCTCCTAGACACGGCAAATTAATTTTACAGACTTCAAGGCTTTCAACTAGTTAGGTACTCTCTCTCTCTCTCTCTCTCTCTCTAGCTGATTGGGTAAGAAGTGCTAAGAATAAGTGCTAAGTTTAAAATCAATTCCTACTAACACAGATATTTTCAAACAAGAATATTTCAGAAAAATAAGGTAAGCAAGCTATATAATTTATTAAAATAAAATAATAGTTGGGGGACAGACACTTGAATTGAATAAAAATTAACACGCTTAGTTTATCGCAAACGGAACCTAAAGATTAATTTGTATTAGTAGTATGCCTATTCTAAATTTTATTTTTCTGGTATTAAAAGTCTTTGAGCTAAGCCTCGGACGGACAGACGGACATGAGATGGCGAAACTATAAATAAGGGTTAACTTCGAAACAAAAAACGTCAAGTATATTATTTGCGAAAGGTCTATTTTATAGCAAACTTTTTAAATAAATATAATAAAACGCAGATAAACTATACCGTACCGAAATGCAATATCCAAAGAAAAAATAATTTATATGTTGCATAATTTTGTAATAATAACATAGAATGTCTATTTGAAGTTACCTAGGTCTATGGTTGGCAACGTTTCCCTCTAATGAACCACTTCTGTTTATTTTGCCGATCCGAAATGAGAAATGAGTGCAGTAAGCCCTGATAATCCCGCGTTGTCTCTATAAACGGCATTACTGTATGGATGTCCGTGCAAACAAGGACTTTACGTAACGAATGGTGTTTTTATCTGTTTGCAAATGTAAAAGTTATTGAGTTGGAATAGTAGTACGATCCAGCACCTAAGTAAGGTATTTATCGTAGCAGGCAGAATTTTGGATTTACAAATAGTATTAGGTAGATTGGCTATGTGTTTTGTGTTCTGTAGTAAAATTAAAACATCCCACTTAAAACAAACTTTCTGGAGGTGGAAAGCCCGTTGCTAATATATTATAGAACTGTATCGATAAGATTTACAAGTTCGTAGCTAGAAAATAAATGAAGCAGCTACGACAGCTCGTAGATTATTCAGAATCAATAACATTAGTTCGTTAGGTTTACAAGACAAGCACTTATACAAGTCAAATTTTAGTCTATAAACAGTTATAAATATAGTTATTGATATCAAAAAAAGAAAAAAGGTATTACTGATTTTCTGATCAGTTAAATTTTTTGTCTGATGTGAATGTGATTTAGTCAGCCCATCAGGGCAGGGCGCGGCGCGGCGCGTATGTTACGGCCGCTGCCGCCGCCGCCGCCGGCCGCGCCCCGGCTGCAGCTAGCACGTTGTCTCCTCCCTATCCTCCTAAGTTTGCATAACAAGACTATCGCTAAGGATTTAGAAACTAGCTTCTGTCCACAATTTTGCAACAGATAATCTATATATACATATAAAAATGAATTGCTGTTCGTTAGTCTCACTAAAACTCGAGAACGGCTGGGCCGATTTAGCTGATTTTGGTTTTGAAATGTTTGTCGTAGTTCAAGGAAGGTTTAAACGGTAGGAAAATATGGATAGCGAGGAAGATAGTAAATACAACAATTTAATTTTCCCATATAAAATGTTAAATTTTTACCGCCAAACTAAGTGGGCACGGGTCAACTAGTTCCTAGATAAAATGTAGAACATTACTTAATTCAGATTATGTTATCCGTAAAGTTTCATTGTGCTGTATTCAGTTGTTCGAAGATCTTATGATCGTATCTTACAAACTTTCTTCAAATGCATTATGACTGTAAGCGGGTTGACATGAACTTAGTTTGTGTTGGAAGAACACCATTACACATCCACTTACATACATAGTAATGAATTCGTCAAACTAACAAAGATTTTTTCGCCGAATTATTGTGAAAATAGGTACCTATACATACAGTTATCAAAGTGCCATCCTCATTAGAACTTTGATGGGTAGAATAAGAATTATATCGATCAAAATTTCATATACTTAGTAACTAGTGTAGTTTAGTAACAATCGATACTTTGCGACTAAGCTTAACCTTTTTACTAGGCTTGAATTAGGTAATCCTTTTTATAGAGCCTCTCACTCATATCATGAATCTCACTTTAGCCTCTGGTACATTTCCTCTTTGCTGGAAAACTACTCTAGTTGTCCCGATTTACAAGAGTGGGAGTGGAGTCACTGTCCTCCAACTGTCACAATATCTCCCTTTTCCGGTGTTCTCAAAGTTATTGGAAAAGTTAGTTAATCAAAGATTTACCAAATAACTGGAACAACACTCAATTTTATTTAAATGCCAGTTCGGATGCAGGAAGGCCAGGTCCACTGCGGATGCCGTGCATTTGCTACATGAAGGTGTAGTTTTAGATGACGGCTTCAGATGAAAAAAGAAAGTGTATCGGCGTCTTTTTGTACTTGGTCAAAGACTTCGAAACTGTCTCTTTGAAAATCCTTCTAAGGAAGCTGTAATAGCATTAGAATGGCATCAGGTACTCACAGCATCCCGGCCGCAGGGCAGTAATCTGCGTCCTACTCTGTTCACACAATACATAAATGACCTAATCGCACTTTTTAATGGCTCAAGTTGTTTGCTATAGTGACGAATATTGCATATTATTTTGATGTATTGCATATATGTATTGTTTACCTATTTGTTATTTTCTTTTTAGTTACTTCTCAGCAAACTCTTACAATATTTGCTTGGGTACCGCTCTCGTACTATTCATGGAAATCCATCTGTACACTCGGTCTCCCGCGAAACTGGCCTAGCCTAGTGCCCATGGCGACCATGGGTGGCCATGGGTGACCGCATATCTGTAATTATAATTACTTATCTCATATATGTACATATCTGTATAATCACACAACTGTAACAACTTTAGGTAACATCTATGACGTGTTTGTTAATCCTAATGGCAAATAAATTATTTTATCCATTGTCTGTTTAGTTAAATATGCCGCTGTCATTTAGCTGCACATCTAAACGAGATTAACCCCAACCCTTATTGGCACAGGATGACTACTTGACTCACCTACCACTTTTGATGCCTACACATTTTTTCTTCATCAGAGTCCGCCAATGTCATTTCGTGCATAGCGAAACTTTTTGTAGGTATTTTAAGAGTCGAGCATAGCGGGACTAGAGTATTTTGGGACTAACCGTTTTATTTGATTCATCTCTGTACTTGGTTCCTGTGTCGAAAATGTTATTCGACCCTTCAACAAACAGTCGATTGAGTTATAGAAACTTATAACTCGATCGAACGCCCGCTGAAAACTGAAAGTAAAACATTTCCGATATAAATATAAAGCAAACCAATACAAGTTAAAACTGTTACACTCAACCAGATTCACAGTTAGAGGTGAAACGCAATTTATACGTGAACGTGTACGTGATATAAAAGTAGGGTCGCGGGCCGCAGTCGCGTCACGTGCGGACCGGCGGCGAGCGGGCCGGGCGCAGCCACCGCTGCAAATGTGCAAGATATTTAGGGTACCATACTGTAAAGAACTTGAAATTTATTAGAAATGTTAATTATTTTTAACTAAAATTGCCTCTTGCTTTTGTATATACAAAGATACAAACCTATACTTTACTGTTATAATAAATAAATAATGCTGAACAATCCACACAGCATCATCTAACCACAAAGAAAGTGGGCAGATACGGTATAGAAATTCACAAACAACATTTAATATATAATAAGAGATTAATAAAAAAAATAAGATCGTTTCCAAAGAATTACTTATTAATTAGTAATGTTACGTGAAACAAACTACTCTCTTTTACGGTTTTAATGTTCTATTAGCAAGTAAGATACTAAGAGCAGCAATAACAAACTTTCTAACTACGGAATCCTTTATTTCCCGCATTCAGAAGCGCACTTGGCGGATTTCCTAAACGACTGATCCACTGCGAATCCAACCCGAATTGCGCTGTATTCTGAACGAGTCTCGATTTCTTGATTAAAGGCTGTCGTGTTCTCAATACTATAGTTTAAAAATAATATTTCTGAGTTAGTTTTGGGAGAGCACCTAATTACAGGCGTCGTCGTTAACTTTCTGCACCAAACATGGGTAATGGTTTTCTTGAAACCAAAAACTGTAAGGTTTTCTTTTCGAACACATTACCTACCATACTGTGTGCGACCGCCTTGTGCGTGCGAAGCCGCAGGTAGCAACTAATATTATATAAGTTGTGTACATTAATATCATAGAACTACAGAATTTGTAACAACATCGCTTAATTTGTTTCGTTCGTACTTGACGGCTAAGCGATGACGCGAGGTCATACGGTCCTTTTCCGAATTGATAATTATAACTTACTATTGACAAGGGTATTCAATACACTACCGGCCTCTCCACCTGATATTCCATTTCCTAATTAGACTTGGTCTCCCAAACAGCATGTGTTCATACCGTATAGGTACAATGTCCATCCCCTTAACTCTCGCACCGAGACGTTGCCTGGCGGACACCTATTTCCGCATTGATTCAGCTTTGCTTCAACGGATTATCAACCTAATGTATGGATGGATGTACATTATAACGATACAATGTAGGTTTGACAAGCAACGTCTGTATCGATGGATGGCCCCGTTTAATTAGGAGATAATTAATATTGTATGTTTAATAGTTGATTTGATTATGTATGTATGTATGTAGGTGTCACTGAGGTGGTAATGTTGTCATGTTGCTATGTACCATTCGAAGGTTGACAAATTTTGAAATGGTTTAATTAGCTCCAACTCAACCCGTGGATGTCGTTAGAGCCGACTACGGGAACCTACCAGAAGAAGGGCAGCAGCTTCCTTCTGTTCTATTGTTCTATTTTCAAACACCAACACTGCGATCACCAATCCGCCTGCCAAGCGTGGTGATTATGGCAAACCCCCCCTACATGGGAGACCATCCACTCGATGGACCGACGACATCGTAGCGGTCGCAGGGAGTCGATGGATGGAGGCGGCTCAGGACCGCTATTTGTGGCGTCGTACGGGGGAGGCCTATGTCCAGCAGTGGACGTATAAGGGCTGATGATGATGATGATGATGAATTAGCTCATTCGATATATTGAATATAACATGGGAGCCGACCGTGACACATCGGCATGTTTGCTAATTATTCCATGTATTATTTATGTATAATATCCTGGAAAAGTTAGAGATACTTTTAACCAGTAGTAAGATGGTTTAACTATAAAAAGAATCCTCACCATAAGTACTTGCGCTGGATACGAGTAGCGGAGGACTAGTCATGGTGTTGATCTTTGTAGGAGACCATGTTTAGCAATAGTATACATCTGCCTGCTGACATGGTGCTGATACTTGGTAGGTATGTAGGTACGGCCGGGCAGTCTTTATTAAAATGTGGTGTATTTGATGTACCACAACAAGTTCCGTTCACGAGGTTCTATTAACATAGAACAAATCTAACACCATACCTATATGTATGTATGTCAACCACTTTAATATCCATACCTTGCATAATGTAACGTCCCTCATCGGATTGTAATGAATTAAATCCGAGCGTCGCACATTCGCTTGGGGCCGTCACATCGGATTAGCGAGCAGTGTCCCAGTTAGTTCTATTAACTACCACTTAGAGCTAGCTCCAACTTTTAATGACTCCGTGCGTCTCTAACTAGATAGTTTAAGTCACAATACATTGCTTCGAGTTGTTCGAGAATGGCTTACATGCTTTATGCTCTAGCTAGACTGCGTTAGCAAGAATCTACAATCTCATTTGTTTTCAGAAATTATCGAAACAAACAGACGCACTCCGCCACGCATGTTTATTTTTATTAATTATATATTTAAATCATCATCATCATAAGCCCATATACGTCCACTGCTGGACATAGGCCTCTCCACCTGACATTCCATTTCCTAATTAGACTTGGTCTCCCAAACAGCATGTGTTCATACCGTATAGGTACAATGCCTTTTAAATAATCCTTACATATTATACTTTTTAGATAGGAAATTATGCCTTTTACTTTATAAAATAACAATATCTAAACATTTACTTACAAATCAAAAGTTCAAAAACTTACAAAAAACTACAGTTCGGAACGTTTCTCTTACACAACTCTTAAAATATCTCTAATACCTACTTGTAATAATATTTACATAAATCAAACGGAAAATTATTTCTTAAGCCTAGACCTTTCTAAAAACATCAATTTTATTACCAAATATTCAAAAACAAAAACAGTACAGCTCAAATATCGTAAATTATAAATGCAAATTGACATCTATCTTGTTTAGATATAAAACAATGAAATAAACCTTCTATTAACAATTAATCGACATAATCTATCTTACATGAGGGCTTCATCGCCGACAATACCAATATCTCAGCTGCCCCGTAATGGTGAACCAGACGCATAGCTGATAAACCTAATGTGCCCGACATTTTACCGGCCAACCTTCACAACGTAAGGGAAACGCCCATAAGGCCTCTATAAACTGCTTCTAGAAAGATAAATGTTGGTAGCAGTTCTCCGAACGAGCCTTTAAACAATCCTTTGATCCTTGAAGTGAACTTCTATATTACACCTGATACGGATAACCATGTCCGGAGTAGGTATTGAGCAGAGATTAGATAAGTCCTCACAGTATCAGGATGCAGTCCTCTGTTGACGCGTCTCATCTGCATGCGCATTGAACGGTGAGCGAGCGCTGTAATTGGATATCGCTAGGAGGTGTGTGCACATTGGTACATCTGGTACACGATGTAGAAGATTGGGACACAGAGTTTGTAAAGCTAACGATGATGTATACTATACATAGGTATACAATAATACTTATTACCCGCAAGGCATGGGTTCAGTTTTTTGAGTGTTTCTTTATGGTAGGCGGATACTCTTTATTACCTCCGACCATCAAAACGGCTAAAGCGATTATGATATAGGTATGAGATATCAAAATACTTGTCTAGTCCTCCGATATGGTTCGCTATGGTTCTAAGCAACATTTTGTAGGCCTTCGCCCTATCATTTGGCGAAACCGGTACCAAGTTGGACTTTATAGTTTTTAATTAGTCACCTGTTATGTTAACGTTTGTTTGTAGGTACTCAAAGGGCGTTATCGCCGTTTGTCCGTCCGTCCGTCTCACTGACAGTTATAAAAAATGCAGAGTCAATTCTTTCTATGATGATTTTACTAATACCTACGTGTAACTATGCCCATGCAAAGATGTGATGGAAGCAGACCTGCGTGAGCTATAAGCGACTCCTCTTATGGGGGATAAGCCACGCTTCCCATTTTATCCTTTATTAGGCGTTTTTTTTTGGAAAATTCCTGAAACACGTCATTTAATTTATAATTTTTTGATATACTCATAACATTTCAGGTCAATAAAATTATACACTAAAAAAAAATATAGTTAAAAACTAAAACTCGACTACATAAAAGTCTTAAACAAGCGTTCACCTATTGTCCATAGCATTTTCTTTTGATACTTAGGTAGTCGGAGGCCTTTGTTACTAATTGTACCGTAGGTATCTATATGGGGTGGGTGCCAAAAGTATCAAAAGAAAATGATAAGGACAATATGTGAACGCTTGTTTAAAGTAAAGTAAAGTAAAGTAAAAATTGTTTTATTGACATATTATTGTTTCACAGACAGTAGTGAGTCCATAGGCTCCTGAACTAGTTTAAAACTGTGTTTCAGGAGCCAGTGGCTTCTCCAGCTTATAATATCATTAAATTATGTCAAAACAAGACAAGTTTAAGACTTTTATGTAGTCGAGTTTTAGTTTTTAACTATATATTTTTTTATACCTTTTTGCTAATAGCTTGAGAATCGTTAATGTCACAAAAATTTTAAAAACGGTTTTTGAAAATACAAACAAAGACCTTTGCCACACACGAGCATATTTACTAACATTGAAATTTTCGACCCTTTCTTCGACCCCCGCTATCTCGTTAGACCCCCATTTTTATCTGACGTCACATAGTTCCATCGGCCATAACCATCGGGCTATTAAGATGAATCATACGACACCTCATTTGTTGAAATCGCACCAGTAGTTTCAGCGCTACGAGGGAACATAAAAATCGGCTACATACATACATACATAGGGTGTCAAAATCATAACCCTCTCGTAGTCGGGTAAAGATGTACAACCGTTTAAATTCGAAGCCAAACTACAAATCTCAAATTTTGATAACCCATTTTATCCCATTTTTTAGGAATATTTTGTAAATCCTGAAACCTTATTTCTTATAATGTTTTATACATAATAATACTTTAGTATTCTTCTAATCAAGCCACCGGTAAAGAGTTACGAAAAACACCAAAAATATTTCAACACACTTAGAGGTGGAATTTTCAAAAATCCCTTCTTAGCGGAAACATATGTAGTAAAAGATACCTACTTACCAAATTTCAGCTTTCTAGCTTCAGTGGTTTGGGCTGGGCGTTGTCGTTTAGAAAATCGCTTGTTCTTTTATATCATTACTAGCTGCTGCCCACGCCTTCGCCCGCATTTTATCGGGATTAAAAATAGTTTATATGTTATTCCAGGTCCAAAACTACACACATACCAAACAAGGCTGAACCTTGTCGGTTCAGTAGTTTTTGCGTGGAAGAGTATCCATACATCCATCCATACAAACTGTCACATTTATAATATTATAGTAGGAAGATAAATGAATGAATATTTTGGGAATCTGAGTGTGGCCTGCCCCTAAGGAATGTATTATGGACATATCTCACTTTGTATAATTGAACCATGACTAGATATAATTGTAATTCAGTGCCAGCTAATCTGATATCGGATCCAGGCAGGCGCGATCTAACCAGCCCCAACTTAACTAGCTGAATTATTTTATTGATGGTATTAGCCGCTGCCCGCGCCTTCGCCCGCGTTTTATCGGGATTAAATAGCCTGTCTGTTATTCCAGGTCCCAAACTATACCCATACCAAATTTCAGCCTAATCGGTTCAGTAATTTTTGCGTGAAAGAGTATCAAATATCCATACATCCATCCATACAAACTTTGACATTTATAATATTAGTAGGATGGTATATTCATAGGCCGATGAAAACAAGCTTTACCTTCTGGAACAGATCTCGCTATCAAAATTATTAGGTATCTAAAGGACCAGTTGAGCTATCTGTAGATCGTTTGCAACAGTCTACAGTTAGCTCAATTGTTTCAATTACAAATACTAGTTTAATTTGTTTATATTATTTGATTGTTATTTTCTTTGTCAATAAAGTTTGTTTACCGATTGTTTATTTTATTCTCATTTGTACCTGTGTCGAAATAAATGTTCTTTCTATTCTATTCTTCTTCTATTCTATTCTATTCTAAAGTATCTAAAGGTACATTCCCCACTGGTACGGATAAGAGCCAGAATGCATTACAAGAATGTTTCAAAACGTTGACATCATTAAATATAATCATGATCTCCTCCACTGAGTTAAATACATACTCGTACATCGATGATCTACTCCAATCAGACAAAATAACAACTACATAATACAAGAGATAACAAGAGAGGGTCTACATAACAAAGGATCCTACTAATATTATAAATGTCAAAGTGGTTATTTGTTACTCTTTCACGCAAAAACTGCTAAACCGATTAGGCTGAAATTTGGTATGGGTATAGTTTGGGACCTGGAATAACATATAGGATATTAAAGAATTTAATAATATCCCAAAAATTTACGACTCCGGCGGGACTTGAACCCGCGACCTTCCCCGGAATACGGGGCTGCGCTATCCAACTGCATCAGGGAGGCAAGAACCCGACCAGTCGAAAATCTTTGGGACGATATAGACAATTTTTTATCCCGATAAAACGCGGGCGAAGGCGCGGGCAGCAGCTGGTCGTTTATAAACCAAAGACAGTGATGGACTTAAAAACCAAGGAACTACATATGTATATCCGCTCTAATATGCGACCGACACGAATGTATATCACCTCACCTTCTTCGCCAACAGATACAATACTCATACAGAACTTATCACTTATGGGTGTGGCATATCAAACTGTTAGCAGGGCGACGTCATAACAGGAAGGTTGGTGGTACATAGATACGCCTAGGCTTTTTTTTGTTACATTGTTTTGTATGTCCCTGCAAACTTTAGCTGGTACAAATCATAGCACATCATCCAACATGTGTTTCATTTGATTGAGCCAGCGGTTCTCTTTCAGCTATGGCACATGATTTAATTGGGTTCTGCTTAATCCTACTATAGCCCCTCTCTCGCCTCTAATAAAGCTCAAACTTTGTGTTGTCTGGCTTCCGCTTTCTGACGCCAAGTTTTTGAAGTTTTACGTAAAACGAAAATATCATGTTATAGCTGTTACCTATAATATTAAGATTTCCGTGGTGGTTGCGTCCTAAGAATTGACTCCTCCTACTCAGCCTGTGATTGTTGTAAAAGTCGACTAAACGAATCTACCAGAGGGACAGCAGGTTCTTCTGTGTATTTTTAACACCTCTAGGGCTATCACCAATCCAATCCCAAACATGGTGATTCTGACAAAACCCTTCCTTATTTGGGAAAGCACGTTCAGCAGTGGACGTAGTGGACTTTAACATTTCTTGTCAATTATAAAAAAAATATTTAAAGTTAAGTTTATTGATTGCAATTACAACAAACGATCGCGACAGTAGCGTAGTATTCTTACAGAACAGCCCCAACGACGGATCAAATAGCACTTGAACTTTGACAAACACCAATATCTTGGCAAAACTACAGATGACAAAACAATTTGAGGATATTGAAATCGACTTTGGCCTCAATATACGAAATGTTTCGAGTAATATTTCTGTTTTGTTGTTCAGATTGAGTTCAGGAGAGCGAGCAGTTAATTCGATTCCGCCGTAAACACACGCCCTCTACCGAATTTCCTTTGAGAGTGGCGCGGGCCGGCACGTCTCCTAACTTTGGAATTCCAATTTTGAAAAGTTTCCTGACAAGGGCCCAATATTGACAGCCAGTGTCAGAGGGCCGCTCAAATACCTACTAAACTGTGTCAACGTAAAAGTTGCGACAAGACAGAGAGGCAAAAGGTACGAAAATCTATTTGACGATTAAAAAATAACAATGCACTATTTGCAAAATTCCTTGCGATGATGAACGAACTACTTACGTTTTATTTATGCTGTGCTTATAAGTACAATACAATTTGAAATCAACGCTACTGAAGCTTTTTCTAAAATATATTGAAGCGCCATCTGTTACTTCCCGTTCGAACCCCAAAGTAAGCTCTGTGTTATAGGCCGCCATCTGGCGGGTGGAGGCGAAACTAAACACAATCTCGCACTCCCGAAGTAGAACAACAGAGCTACCGGGTGGCGCTAGTGGTAAGCTCTCACGAAATATTTTATGGTTAAAATGTTTTGTTGAACGATTTTGGAGAGTATTGAGCTGAGCTGGAAATATAACTGGAAGCTTTGGTTTATAGGTAATAGAAAAAAATGGATAGAATTAAAACTCCGCTCATAAAATGTTAATCTAATTAAATTAGTAACATAAATGTTTAATGTTCTAGATAATTAAATTTGTAAGCAAATGAAGAGGTGAAACTAATAATAAACAGACAACTTGGCAGGACATTTAATGTAAAGATAAAACTTTTTCAACAGGACAATCCATTTCTAATTACAGAAAAAGTTGACTAATTCCCTAAAGTAATCCAGCCCAAGCGATAAATTACTTCTCTCTAGATTACACAGAATAAAGTGACGTTTGCTCACACAGCATTGTCAACGTTAATTAACACAAGATTTTATTAGAAAGACCCGAGTTGGCAGGGTGGTGAGGAATTCAACACTTGCACCAATGACTTTTAGTCTCGAAAATGCTTGAATCAACTTTGGAAAATAGATTTGTGGCAAAAATATCAAACAAAAAGATGAAATGTGTCTTTTTTTCTTGTCACGTACAGAGAACTGTGTCACGACATAACTCACGGGGCCCACAAAGACAGGTAGCAAAAACAGATGAAAAATCCCGAATTAAAAGGCTATTAGAATCATTGGAGCAGACGTTTCGAACCGAGTGCGTCCCAAAAGCTGCCAGCTGAAGCGTGAACAGTGTAATAAAGACTGCGGCCAGGCTCCGATTAATTAAGATAGAGCCCAACGTTGAGGACCTTCGGACCACGCTGCCGCACTGAGTTTACTCAATGTACATGTTCCGGCTTGATTTCTTTAGAAATAGAGAAATCTACTGTTGTAATACATATTAATGTTTACATATATGTACATAGGTATACATAGAAAGGGATGAGGTTCATCTTTGACTATCTATCTAGCAATGTAGTCACAAGTCTTTAATGCAGCCCCTTGTTAGGTACGAGTATAAATATTGTAATACCGCTCTGAGCTTATATATTAAATCGATTATTTTTTTCAACATCATAATTAGATTGTCATTTAACTGCTTACAAACGATCAAAATAACAGTTTTACAAGCTATTGACAACATGGACATGAAGCTGTTTAAATATTACAATAATTGCCTTTGTGAATGCAATTTATTGGCCAATATTTTATTTCACAGTGCATTTTACATGTAACAATTATTGTGCATGTTGAATACGGAATGATAAATGTTTTTTGAATGATGAAAGGAAATGAACCTTTCAAACAGGTAGTGGTGGACATTAGTTCGATATCTTTAAAACGAGTGACAAAGACAAATTATGGCTAATCGATAACTCAGGGGCTGTCGATCTAAAGGCTGTTTAATGTAACGTTCAATTCGTGTTAAAGCATGTTGCTATGAGATCAACCTTGATTTTAATCCAAGCTGATCTCTGGGAGTTACAAATATAAATAAAAATTGTTTCATCCATACATTGTGAATGTTGATTAAATTTCTTTTTAATTCTATTTATCAATACTGTATCCGTCTGACTTTTCCAGGTGTACTTTTGTTATCTGAATGGAATAAATGAATTTGTATTGTATTGTCCGCTCTAGTGGCTGTCATTACCAGAACGGTGTTGGAGCTAGCCCGCAACCTGCGCACCAGGGAAGCGGCGCGCTTGCGCATGATGGTATGGAAACAGTATAGTCGCGCCGCCCGCCCCGCCGCCGCAAACATCTCTGACGCGCTGCAGTAGGGGGCAGCCCCAATTTAACTCCGCTCTGAGCGCATTGTTACATTGGACGCGACTGGCGCTGTACGTCACGAGCGTATACTTCGCGAGCAGGGGCGTGACGTATAAGGAGATGTACAGTATGAGCGAAACAATGTTAGCTTCACTTTCTCCGAGGTACGCGACAACCATTTTGTTACCATTTTGTTACTACTATAATAATAATAATCATCCAACTTTATATAATACATAAATGTGTAAGTCTGTGTGAATGTTTGTTACCACGTATCTCCGTAACTACACATCTTATTTCGTATGTATATAGTTCAGTGTCTAGAATAACATAAAGGCTAATCTAATGAAAGAAAATCCTCTGAGGGGGTTAAGCAGGGTGGTAAGGTTTCTATGGAAAATTATTATTCTTGGTTCGATCCACTCAAAACTCGTTATAAATATACTACAAAGTAAATAATTAATTAAGTTTTTTTTATAGAATCTCATTATAGTTGAAGTTGGTTCAACTGAGTGGTAAAGTTTCTATGAAGAAGATTTATTCCTTGGTTGGATTCGCTCAAAACTCGAACACAAATAAACTATAAAGTAAATAATGTGTTATATACATGGCATGGCAACTAGTGGTTTATTTTTCACTTCTTCCACTAGTGGACAAAAAATGGAAGTGAAGAGAATATCAATAACACCTTATTTCTTATTTGATAATAATAACTATGTTTATAGTATACAATTTGACTTGTCTAAGTGCTTATTTTGTAAGCCTAAAGAAATAAAGTTATTGATTCTGATTCTGATTCTGCAACAATGAATTACAGGCAGGTGCCAGAGGGAGATTCAATGATGTGCTAGTGATAGCAATAGATAGGGAAAACTTTATTCTCGCCAGGAATCGCTGCAATAGGATGTGTAGAGATGCTTATCATCATCAGCCCGTATACGTCCACAGCTGAACATAGGCCTCCACCAAACGACGCCACGAATAATAGCGGTCCTGAGCCGCCTCTATCCAATGACTCCCTGCGACCGCTACGATGTCTTCGCGGTCTATCGAGTAGGAGATTTTCACACACGTCCTTTCGCATTGCATCGCGGTCGCCATTCGAGAACCCTTACTCCCCAACGGTTATCGGTTCTACGAGCTATATGGCCTGTCCATTGCCACTTCAACCTGCTAATTCTGAAAGCTATGTCAGTAACTTTGGTTCTTCTGCGGATTTCTATCACGTATGCTCGGAGTTTCTCCGAGCATACGTGATCTCTCTCCGTAGCTCGCTGGGTAACTTTGAGCTTATGCACAAGGCATTGATTTGGATCATAGGGATGCTCAACGCCGCTATATGCATTCTTCACTCTCAAATGCTGATCCAGCCAAAGCCTTGAACTTTTTAAGAACCCTTAGAATCGGCACGGCACGCCAAGCTGCGTGTACTTCAAATTTTAATATTGATTCACTTAACGTTCACTTTTCGTCGACATCCAATCTGGATGTGGATGTCAAAACTATCACCCTCAATTATCTTTATTCCTTGCCTATTCCTGAGTATCCTTTGTTCAACCGACCATTCGCCACATGGGATCTTAAAAAGAGCATTCATGTGTCAGATACATAAAGATGTCCATCTCCTCTAACGCCATGGAAGGTGACAATATCGATCACAATATGTTCATGCCTATTGTAGAGGAGATATTACCTATGATATGTCATATCCTCAACTTTTCTGTTACATCTGAGACCGTCCCGGCTGTGTGGAACGAATCGGCGACTGGCTGGTTTCGCAGTTATCTGCAGGGGCGCCGGCAGCGGATTTGTATCGATGAATCTTTATCGTCTTGGTGCAGCACTTCTGTTGGTGTACCGCAAGGCGTACTATCTCCTCTATTGTTTGCATTATTTATAAATTATATCTCTTCAATTAACTTCTTCCTACCATCTCTATGCAGTCGATCTCCAGATTTACACTCAAACGCCATTGCACGACCTCGCTAGTGCGATTCACCGCATGAATAGCGACCTTACCAGCATTCGTGATTGGAGCGTGGTCTACGGTCTCCAGATTAACCCAAACAAAACACAGGCTATTATAATAGGCAATTCTCACATTTCTGTTGAAATTGATTGATCCACTCTGCCCAATATTGAATTTAATATCGTCACGGTTCCTTTGAGTAGTAGTGTTAAAGATTAAGGAATTTTAATGGATCGCGACATGACTCGGGCCCCATAAGATTTTTGCTTTCGCCGCCTCGTTGAGAAAGCTCCGAAATTTTTTGCCTTCTGCCCCTAAAATTGTGCTCGCTCAATCTTTGATGCTTCCTATCCTTGACTATGCAGACGTCTGCACCTTGACCTTACGGAAGAGTAGCTCAATAAGCTTAAACGACTCCAAAACGTCGGTATACGGTTTGTTTTTGGGCTTCGCAAATATGATCATATTTCGGAGTTCCGCACAAAACTCAAGTGGATTCCTGTCCGTCTTCGCCGGGATTCTCATATACTTTCTCTTCTTTATAACATAGAATAGAATAGAATATCATTTATTTCGACACACATTAAGTACATACTAAACAAACAGAAACATAGATCATGGAAGTTTTTATCCTAGGTTACAAAATTGATGGGCGTTAGTTCGCGTTTTGCCCCCATGACCCTGTGCCGAAATAGGTGTTGGCTCAGCATGTGCTGAACTGTTGCCGCTCAGCGCTGTTTTTCAGCCAAAAACCTTTATGTTGGCGTTACGGACGTCTAGTCGGCGACAAGCTTACTTTATATAACAAAATATTTATATAACAAAAACAATATTAAATAGTCGTAGCAGATCTTTGTAGATAATGGTACTAATAATTATATAATTCAACAAAAGTAAATATACTTAATAAGAGGAAGGTAAGTAGCTTCTTAAACTATAACATTGAATAAATCAATAGAAAAAAAAAACAGCAGGTATGATGCAAATGAATTGAAAATATGACGCAGTGATATGCCTATAAGATTGAGGTTCAGTTGGTAAACATACTCTTCAACCTTTCATCCTCTTTAAAGGAGCGTTTCGAGTTTATCCACTGTTCCCATCCCCATCCTCCTCGTATCCTTCGGTCATCAGAAAATTTGTTATTAAACATGCTTCTTCACCGAACCAGTTTCTATGGCAAATCCTATTCCACCCAGGCCGTAAAGTTGTGGAACGCACTACCGGAATCCATTAGGAACGCTGAATTTCTACCTGTTTTTAAAGCTCGCGTCAAAGATATCTACTCGTATTTGCCACAAGAGTAAATATTGGTACTTATTTATCTTGCTCTTGTTATTTATTTATTTATAATATACCTATACATACATAATATATTTTTATTTTATGTAGGTATATTAAACTCTAAGTTTTATTTTATTTTATTTATGTTTATTCTTACATAAGAATAGTTATTATAATTTAGGAAATAAAGTTGTATACACTTGCCTTCTTAAATTGTAAATTTTCTATCCATCCAAAGGTAGCCTGGTAGCGCTTCTAAGCGATAAGGCATGTTAATTAGTTGTATTGTACTTATATTTTTTTTTTTGATAAATCACTTTTCAAATGGTGGTAAAGTTTGTATGAAATTTTATATTCCTTGATTCGAATCGAACAAAACATAATATAAATAAATTATAAAGTAAATATTGAATCAAATATTATTAAGGTTTTCGAAAATCATGCTTTGAAGGGTAAAACAGGGTGGAATCTATGAAAAAATTCATCCATTTGATTCGCTCAAAACCGGTACAAATAAAATATAAAGTAAATAATTAATTATGTACTGTTTATTTTAAAAAGGAAATTTTAAAACTGAGATTGCTAATTTAGTTTGTACTAAGAGTTACTCTGATCTTCCAATTTACAAAAAAAAAACTAGAGTTCATGGTCGATCAACATGTGTCAAAACTAGGTATAATATTAAACAAACTTAACAAATTAAGGGTTTATTCGAAAAGTCTATCATTTTGAATACCTTGCAAATTACGAATTGTTGTCTTCTAATCGTTATGTAAGCGTGCTTAGTTCAGTAGAACTTATACCAAAGGGTAAGTGGGGTTAGGTAGAACCGATTGCAATTACCAACCAATAATGGTGGCTTGATTAACCCTCAACAGCATTATATTTATTTTAGGATGTTTTAGTACCGTAGTCATCAAAAATGTTATGTACCTAGATAACTTTTTCGATGAAGGACCGATTTTTTTAATTATTCTCTTAAGTATTTTTTTTTACGTAATGAATTGGCATACATTTCGTTTATTTACGTAAAGGTTTCGATTCTGTAGACAAAAATAAACGTAAATGTTTATTTAAGTTTTTTAGTATTTATGTTATTTAACATAAAAACGCCTAAAAATGTTACACTCCGCGGTCGGCAACATTCTAATATTAGTAAGTTCCGGTTTTGGTGCCATCAGAATGGACACGAATATCAGTGTTTTTTTTTTAATTAAATATGAAATGTTTTTTTTTCTTATTGTAAAGCATGTGATCATCATCGCACACATAAAGTAACAGTAAATATATCTTAAAAATAGCCGAGAGGCTTTTCAGGGCTAAAAAAGCCGCCAAGCTATAGCAATTGGTTCCTCCACCTACCCCCAGTTTCCATATGACAAACTTGTACCGAACACCCTATATAAGGAACAATACACTACCGACGCATAATACCAACGATGATATTTAATCATTACACCACGAATGAGTATTTTTTTACTTTACTATTTTTTAATGTGTTAGCCTCCGGGACAAAATCAATAGGCATCTAATAAAACCAGCCTTCGGGTCAGGGTAAGGAATGTGCCCAAGATTGTGGGTCAGCGAGATAAGTTTTCACCCAATACTTAGGCAGGCCCTACCCATGGGGCCGCACAGTAATGTTCGGCGAATAAACATGATTAGTCTGTTATTTCACGTGGGAGTTCAAATTGAAAACAAAAGAACACTGGAATATAGACGGACTATACGATATTAGATATTTGTTGTAGTCAAAACAAAAAAAAAATTATTGGTAAAACCAATATTTTTTTGGATTGAAAATTATTTATTTGTATAAAATGAGTTTGTTACATGCTAGACAGTTATTAGGACATCCTTTTAAGTATGTAAAAATACTGGTGCCAGGATGTCCTGATCATAATGGATTGGATCTTTACTATCATATAAAAGAAACATTTTTTTATTATTTCTTTCAAATCCTGTGTATAACTGAGGTAACATGGTCCACTCTGGAATTTACATAGTACTAAAGGAAATAAATAGTCTAGGGGTGTGATGTCACAAGTTTTAGGCGGCCAACTCACCGATCCGCCTAATTGTTCTCGCAATAAAGCCATTTCACTTGCTATGTGTCAAGTGACCGTCTTGTTGGTACCAAATGCCTTGGAGATTCCAGGTAACAAATAGTCCGTTGTCATAGCACGCGGTCACCATTAACTGCTTGGTAAGGATGGGAGTTATTGGATATTTTGGCAACCGGTTATTAGTTGGGTATTTTGTTTCAATACCGCTAGTACCAACTGGTACCCAATAACGTTACAATACTCTCGTCCTGATTTCTACCCGATTTATTTCTAACCGATTTGGTTAGAAATACCAAATACTTGTTGAAGCTACATAACTTTACGGGTGAACGGTCCGCTAGTACCTATGCGTAGATGATAGTTAGGTAAGTATGGGTATTGAAGCGTTGGGTAGTTATGGCTCACGGTCGGTTAGGCGCGATGCTCGCTTTGCACAGTTATTCCCTAGCGGTATTCGGATTTTACAATATCGTTAGATATTTTAGGACCATGCTAACCGGTACTTAGCTAGTTATTGAATACCGGACTCATCTCTACTGCTTGGACATCGAAAATCAATAATGGATCAACGCAGTTACGGATAACATTTGAAAGAAATAATATTTAAAAGATTAATGCAAAGAATAGTTTTTTGTATGATAATAAAGATAACACAATAAATTTACCCGATAGATACGTACTCGATGATACATGTTTCTGTAAATTACAGTGATAAAACGATGTAGCTTTATTAAATTTCGGTCGACGAATTGGATCCCAAATCCGCACCTGCTGTTTATGTGTTTTCCGATCAAATGAAATACGTTTCACGCGCACTAGAGACTTACTCGTAAGGAAAAAAGAAACTTTTTTATAATCACTTTGTTGTCCGTCTATAGGTCTGTCTGTCTGTCAATATCTTTTTCTCAGATATGCGCGGACTTAGGTATTTAGTTGAAATGAACATAAAATACTCAAATCTGCAACCCGGGTTTGAAAAACAAACTTCTAATAAAATCGAAATGAAAGAAAACAGCCGTTTATCCTCTCATACTCTGAAACTCGCAAGAGAATCACATGCACACAAAACCTATGTATTTGACACTTTGCGTTGACCTACAATCATGAAATTTTACAAGAAAGAAGCAAGATCTTATAGCACAAGTAAAGTAAAAAATTCGCAATGTGCGTCGATTTTTTTCTTCACAATAAATTTTATACGGAATTTCAGTGCCGAGGCTGACTTCTACTAAACCAATTATTTCAATGGTACCAGTAATTTATTCAACGCGCCTTAAATTTCGTGAAATATAGTTCAAACTTAGGAACAATTGTTCATACAATCAAAATAAACACCACCGCTGCAACTATAAAGCTAGAAAAGTGGGTTCATCCCGGCGTCACCGCAAAAGATTTAGGTGAAAGAGCTTATTTTTGTCGGGGCCGACAGCGCGATAGTGTAAGGCCCATTACAGGCAAATTATGGCCCCCATTATTGTCCGTGTCCCGAGTCGTGAGTTACTCGCACTGGGCCAATGGGTTTCACGTAACGGTCCTGCTCTGTGCGATATCAATTGCATACGTTAACTGAGCTTATCTGTATGGAATAGCGGTGCTACCACGAAATAGTGGCGCTACCACGAAATAGCGGCACTAAGTTGCAGACGTTCTACGACGTAGGCCCGTAGAAGTACTACGACGTAGGCCCGTAGCAGTACTACGACGTAGGCCCGTAGAAGCGCTCCGACGTAGGCCCGTAGAAGAGCTACGGCGTAGGCTATAGGCTCGTGGCAAATTCCTCTTACTTTGTCTTTTGCTGTATTTATGACGTACTTAGATGATTTTAAAGGAGGCTGGTGATATTCTCCGATACTCTAGGTTCTGGCTAGAGGAATCACCCTCGACAAAATTATCACTTCAGAAAACTTTTCTATTTTACAATGAAGAACTTTTGAATAGTCGCCCGTCCAATGATAAGACTCACCATTTTGAACAGCTCAGTCCAGTCGTAGTGTAAACTATCTTCTGTAAATGTGGTATAGTTTCTGCTTCGGTTCCAATGATCGCGGTATCGTATCGCTAAAGTCCGGGACATAACGACACCAATAATTTGTCCGTAATCGGCCGGCTACCGTTAGTGCCGCCTTGGGAGCCAGTTTTAAGCGTGTCCTATTTCTTGCATCACTGGACAACAATCTAAATCAGCAGGTTAATTGCCAGTTTTATATACCTAGTTAGCCATACCAATACCAGCCACGTTTCCAACTTTTAATTCAGAGTGCGAATAAACTAGTTTTGTGGTCGCATTGCACTGAAAGCGGGTTTCCGGCGCTTGTTTTCAAAAATATAAAAAATATTTGGTCCCATAACTTTTTGGCCTTAACTAGTACGTGACTTAAGTATTTAAAATCTATTTTCTACCTTCAAATTCAATTGTGAGACAATGAATGGCTCTAAATCGGATTAGGTAGGTGAGGTACGTTAATTTGTTCTATAAGCTTTAACTGATCGAGTAGCAAATATTCGTTACTGTATTTGTTATTCGTTTACTTTTCCATTCTAAAAATAATAAGTTTTGGCAACAAAATCAAAAATTTCTATAAATAAGAAATTAGTACCGTTTTCAGTATAAGCGACCTAGGAACAAGTGTTGGAGCATTCTCGAGGTTTTTCGCGAACACACAGCAGCTAATTAACAAAGCCTCACAAAAGTAAGACCTACTTACAAATTGTTATTTACCTTGAATACTTAATTGGTTAACCGAGAACACTCTAGGCCTGAAAAGTTAGCATAACATGTAAAAATTTACTTCTGCCAGATGCGCGATATATTTATAATCATAATAGCTGTTTAGAATCTATATTTCCATTTTCATCAAAGATTTGATAAGGTAGAACCATTTTCTGGTAATTTTTGAAAAACTATTATTGAACAACAAGCAATGGACAAATTTTCGCTATCAAAATAAACAAAGCTTATTAGTAGTATTGTGTGCGTAATCAAAATAATTGTCCAGCCAACAAACGCAGGATGTAAAGTGGATGATTTAGAAACATCAGAAAATGGTCACGTGAGACACGATGGTGTATACTTATATACTTATACTTAATCCTTATACTTAAATACTTATACTTAAATACTTATACTTATACTTCTGAGAACAGTCTAATGATTTTACCCTCAAATAAAAAAAATTGTGAGTAAAACAGTGACAGATTTAGTCTGTTATAAACGAACCTCGAGTTTGTAACGATGGGAAGATGTAAAAATTGGTAGCTATTGTGTGGTAACGCTGTAAATGGGAGGAGGTTTGTCAAAGTTGAGAGAATCCCGCGCGGGATGCGTTAACTAGCCGCGGGAGGGCGCTCAAACTTATTTATTCAGATTAAACGAGAATTATTATGCGTTAATCACCTGGAAGTATAATAACTGTGCTTAATACTCCCGAGTTCAGATTTTTTATTAAATATGTGTTAAATCAAAATTAGCCTAGAATTTCGTACTAAATTCTTTTCGTATAAATATTTGTTTGTGTTTTAAAGAAGCCTTGTGACCCAGCTAGAGGCAGAGCGACCTTATCACCTAAACCTACCTACCTTTTTGTATCTACACTTTCATCATAAATGATAGGTACATACGGCACAAGCAGTTGAGCATACGTAGTTGTGCCGTGGGTCCAGCGCGCATATAATACTATACTTATGTATATATAGCTTTCATTCATGTTACTGCTTTGGTTTTTGTTGGTTTGTTTTATACTTGTTCTGTACTTGTCTTGAAATAAATGTTCAATCTATTTATTGAAGGCATTGCTAACATTTATGCTACATTTGTCTCACATTGCAACATTCCTCAATTGACACAATATTTCGCCATTGATATCTCCAAGACTTTGCATTTAGGTACCAACCATTGGAATATACCAAGTATGTATCTAGCTATATATAACATTTGAAGTATTATGCTTTGAATGTCTAGCAGTATATTCAGATCCCTTTCAAACTCCACTCTTCAATGATGTTCCGCGTGCCTCATGAAGGTGGCGTATTACAGTGAATAGGTTTGAAGTCGTCTAAAGTTGAAAGTTTACTTTACTTATGTACATGTAAACAAAGCTTTTGGCACTCTTTGCAAATTTTGCCTATTTTTCTCTACTGCGTTTAATTGTGCTTCGGTAATAATTTTTAGAGCAATGAAAGCTACCAAAGCTACAAAAACTTTCGAAACCATTATATAATAAAAAAATGTTGTTTGAACTTTATTGAATTTAAAAAAGAAACTGATGGTTTCTAGCCCACACCCAGGTATCGGACACAAATTGGGTTATCAATTGTTAGAGAAGGAATATAGAACACAATAACGCCTAATCGAATAATTCATGTGCCTCTGCACATGGCCCCACAGTAACGGAAAATAATGGCGGGCTCAGCGCAGCGCAAGGCACGGTCTCTTTGCTGCGAGGCGCGACATTGCGTAGTGCACACTCACAAGAAACCGCGAAAATATGAACGGAGAACAGCGAAGCCGTCGATGGTTTCGATGTAAATAAAGTATCCCATATTTTATCTATACTGTACCTACTGGGCTCATATATAAACCACTGCACTGGTTGCGTGCACAATGCACATCCACCCTGAAGCCACAGTAGCTCAACTTGAAGCTGTCAAATCAAAGAAAGCCGACGACGACGTTTGTGTTGACTCAGTAAACGTTTGAATGAACCAAATATATATTGTATTATTTTTATATTTATTTGTAGTATTTGCCTGAAATAAAAGAAATTATTTTAATTATTTCTAGGTTTAATTGAGACTTCATAAACATTCAGAGCTATTGAAAACGTATTCAACCACCTAAATCAAACAAGCCCAGCTATTGACTATTCAATATTCAAAGAGTACCAAATATTTTTAAATATGGGCAATCGTAATCGCTGAAACTTGCCCTTAAACCTACATACAATCGCCGTGAATTATTGCGTTCCAGAATATAGCTGTGAATTTGAAACGTGATATACTATATTCGAATTTTGAATTCGGTTGTAAAATATAAATATTTGGTAAAGGCACCGGCACTGAACGGACGCGTACTACTCCTGTATTGTGACAGAGTAATATTGTATTTTGATGTCATTGTTATTTGAAGCTTTGAAAGGACGATGAATGGGGAAAATATATAAATGTATACAAACGAATTTTTTAGTATGTAGCAGGAATTCGGTTAGACGCATACCTAATATTCTAATAGGAGTAGTAGGTACTTGTGTAAGTAGTATATATGTATGTACGTTCAGAATAAATCGATGATTCACATTAATTAAACACCTAATGAGTTACATTTATGAACCAAGTAAAGGCTAGTCCAATAAAAGTTAACAGTTAATCGAATTTAAAATCAGTTCCTTTGAGGAAACTTCGTGTAAGTTTAAAACAACGAATATTATGTACGTTATAAGGTGATACCTATGATTGGAATCCATTAACCATATTACCTGTTACGTCGGACACACGACGTGAAAGCTCATAAATTATGGATCCCACGTTATAGGTTACGGGCGTCACAGACGGGCAACTGCTTTCGACTAGAGGAATTACCTACACGGCGGCGTTCAAGTTAGCCGTAAATTGTGCTTCAGCATAATCAATCTATAAAGAAACCAGCAGATTGGATTTACCTACCATCGAATTTATTTAGTTTATTAATCTATAAACTTCTCTCTAAATCTATAAATAAACTTGCAAGTTTGGAGGTGTGAAAATAATGTATCCTAACTAATCTGATTGTTTATCGTATCACGACTTTTATATTCTATTTTGAGTGAGTTGATATCAGCTGCTGGATAGTTACTAGAGCAGGCTATATCTCGTTTGTGACGACCTATTTGCAGGAACACAATACGCCTACAATGTTATACACATTTAATAGGTAGGCGGGCTGTCAATTTATGACAGGTTATGATGATAGACTACGAAACTCACGCAGAGCTACTTTTGTCTTGTCTAACTGGACTGGCTGGTGACATAGTATTCATACTTTACCTCCTGTAGGTATGTGACTAAACAATGGATAATATGGACATTCGAAAATCCGAATGTCTTAGTAAAAAACTTTACTAGACATTCAGCACTGTTCCTTTAAGTTATTTATGTGCTGTACCTGTTTCTATGAGACATATATCTTTGTTTTTCTGTTTGAATCCGTTTTTTCATTCGACAGATACCCCATAACATAATACGCAGTAGTTGCGGCTAGACATTCTCTTAGTTGGGGTGAGGGGTGAACCCGATCAGCTTGATCAAGTCCCTGTCAATCAGGAAGCTCGTTACCCAAACGAGCGGTAATCTTCTTTCGCTGACCGAATCCATTCCAAACTATCCCCCGGTTAGATGAACTCCGCAGAGCCACTATGCGTGTTGCGCTAACAAGGTAAATTAGTTACGGTAAACATATAAAAACAGTCGTTTTTGTATATAAATAATGAATTAAATCTAGAATCAAACCAATAAACGAAATACCATATTACCAAATACAATATGCGCAGGACAGAGGCTAGCTGAAGAAGGTCTGACATTGTTACGATGAGAATGAGATCAATAGATAATTTTAGTCTCGAGAAAGTGTACTTCTAACTCTGTCATAATAATTAGTTTTGGCCTCAGGCCTCATAGTGCCTCCGGCGTACATCTTTTGAGCCTGAAACAGCGCTGATGGCAGCGAAATGTATGAAATTACGATCTTATGATGAGTTTTAGACGTCGCAAAGTCAAGAAAGTGATTTGAAAGTTGTAAAAACTCTCGCTTTATACGATTCAAAGTTTCGGAATTGCTATTTTAACGTTGTCATTTTGGTTTATCGCTCTGCAATGTTACAAAAAAACGTGATATCTACATTCTAAGAATAAATAACAAGCTCATAATAAAATTCCAAGCAACTTTACAAGTTTCTAGCAACTCTAATTTATCCTAGGTACACATAACCGTAAAAAAAACTGGTAAATCATCATCATCAGCCCATAGACGTCCATTGCTGGACATAGGCCTCCCCCGTACGACTGGTAAATAAATCCTCAAAAATCCAACGAACAGACTTGGTTGGGATTTGTTCATTCATTCATATATTAGTTAAGTAATCCTCAACGGCTGCAACAATAGGCCACTGATGACTATGAAAAGAGACGGCGGGGACGAAATGTAACCATAGGACTCCAGCAGATTGGAGCTATTCAATGCATTTGCAGTAGCTTTCCAATATATCAAATAAAACTGAACAGAGACTAGGATGAGTCAATTTCGATCTATTATTACCAATCTAAAAAAATAGGTAACTAGGTAAATACTTATTACAAAATAACCAATAATCTTAACAGATCAACAAAAAAATCCAGTCATTAAAACCCGCTCCTTGAAAAATTACTTTAATAGTTATTAATCTTATGTATAATGATTAGTCTAGTAGTCTTGATTTACCATTGTTTCCGTAGGTTTTACTTGACTACATTTATCTCACGCCGTTTACCAGGAAAGTAGAAATACATCGGATATTAAGGTATTGTACCTACTTAACACTAGTATTTTGATTCATCAATACAATGGAACAGCGTTTATCTCAGTAGAAGTACCAGGATAGTAGAAATGCATAGGGTATAAGGTACCTACGTTGCACTTATCGTATATTGTTTTTATATATTTAGTACTAGCTGCGCCCCACGGCTTCGTCGCGTATCGGGCTTTGAGCGAATCAAACCAAGGAATAAAATCTTAAAGGGTCATTTTCGAAAAAATCCAAAATATGTGAGTAATTATTTACTTTGTAGTTTATTTATATAGAGTTTTGAGTGAATCGAACCAAGGAATAATAATTTTCCATACAAACTACCACCATTTTCAACTACATCAGCAGTAATTTTTTAAAAATTAGATTAGCCTATTTGCTAAGCTGGAACTTAAACTATTTACATACCAAAATTCATCTTAATATCGTAGTATAGTAATGCAAATAACTATCCTGTCAATTCAGATGTCGCGAAAACTAAACTGAACTAATTTGAATACACTAAAAATGATGCCATCCTTTTAATAGGATCGCTATAAAATAGACAGCAACTTAGTTTCGTTTAGTTAGCGACGGTAGTGTAGCGACATTTGAATTGACACCAATGTTTTCTTTACAAACTGTTTGTTCTTGAAGATTGTCAAACGAGAACAAATTAAGCAAGGAGCTTTCAATTTGCATGAAAGGGCCGATAAATAAATCACTGAATAAAAATGGTCTGAAATAATGCCGCAATAGGCAAAGTAACCTTCTCCCAGACTAATAAATTAGAATCATTAAACTTTTAATGACTTCAGAGTTAATATCTGGAAAGGATACCCTTTATTTACAAGAAAGTTTTGAAGTTTCACCACTTCCTGTAAGTCATAGCAGGGCTTCAATTTCTGAAATCGATTTGTAGGAATTTGCTCAATATCGATAGCATTTCAGAAATAAAACTTTTTCATTTTACGCTATAAAAGTGTAAAAAGTAAAGTTTACTATTAGCCGGCGGCAGTCAAACCTAAGAGCCGAGCCTAAGAGGTAACAGTCAGCCTCTCCAGCAAAATAAATCAGCAAACGAACACAAAGAGCAAAGTGTTTACCATAAAATAGCGCGCGCTAAATCATAACACAATAAAATTTATAGCAAGCGGAAGGTCCGGCCTCAAGTGCAGATAAATCAAATAGGTTTTCTTCGTGCGAGTGAGGACCGCACCTACAGAGGAAGCGTACAGTGAACAGGTAGAGCAGCGATGCGATTTGACGACCTCTGAGGCGAAACAGATGAAGGCTGGAGCTTGCCTGTTCGATTTAAACCTCCCGAAGTGGACGATCGAACAGGCAAGTTCCGAGTGTTCCGAGTACCGTTTATTTATAAAAAATATATATGTGATGTATTCTATTAAGAATATCAATTATCTAGTAGGTACCCATAATACAAGCGTTTGCTTAGCTACGGATAGATGATGCTGTGTCCAAACTTTTTCATTCAAGCAGTTGTACACTTAGCATTTTAACTAGACAAATCATCGACCAATGATAAAATATGTTGAAAATTTGCTTGAGAAGCAGTTCGATGTCGTCCGATACTTTTTTTTAGGAAGGTAAGGTAATATCAAGTTATATTAACTAGGAATCAAATAAAATTACATAATTATTTACGTAGGAAATACAAAAAAAAATATTGGAAATATAACAATTTTACAACTTTTAGTAAATGAAAGATCTGTGTAAAATAAATTGAAACACAATACAACACATTTATTTCTTGTATAAAATCTTATTTCAATAGCTTTCAGATAAAGTAAGCCGTATGACGTTTCACTATTGAAAAGTATGATACCGCTAGACGTAAAATTGATGTTTACCCAAGGACGATGTCGCGAGTGCGAAAAAAACGCACCGATCGTAGCGGTATTTAACGCCGACAGCGTAGGGACCAAAATGTTAAACAACAATATGCTTTTCCTAGTTTTTCCTGTTATCTTTACAACTAACCTGGTCTGTACCTAATATAAAAGATTTGGGCACAGTTACCGAAATGATGGTAACGGCTTTCGTCTAGTCTAGCTGATGTCTGCAATGGAACATTAGTGCCGGTAGTGAGCGCTGGCAGCCCGCTTTTCATGTAAACGTTGACAGGAAATCTTTTCTGCAAATATAGCAGCAGTGACGACATTATTTATGATCTCGTATCTGTTGCTGCGGATGTTCAAGCGGCGCGTCGTCCTCGACATAAAAATGTACCTAACTAATGTTTTGTGAGGGGTCGGAGCTTGGAGCCGGCGACATTCGTTTATTTATTCACTTTATAATTGTGTTTAAAAGCTACCAAATCTATAAAGCCGGTATTTTGAAGCGTATGGTGTGTCAGCTACATAAGTACTTAAATAGTTTAAGCACCTTGTCGCTTTAAAAAGTACTTAGGTACTCGATGTCCGTTTTATCTCGGACATACGATTATGTATGTACATAATAGTGCAGCCGACTGACCATTTACGTTACAACGTGGTATACGAACCGCATAAAGCATGTTTCCCAACAAAAAACCCACTCAATAAACAACAATATTTTGTACAAACTCGAATAGCTTGCCTTCAATTATTAAAATTAATTTCTTCCGTCGAAACTTGGAGCTATGTTTATAAGTCTACATATTTCATAGAAACGTTTACTTTCAGGGAAAGTAATTGGCATCAAGTATGAGGCCTCTCGGGTCAGCTTCTTAGAATATTTGAATTGTTTTATTTAATTTGTGAGCTCTTCGACACTTGAACTGAAAATGTAAGCAATTTGCGTGAATTTTCGAGGCGTATTGATACAATCTAAGAACATAATGGAGGCATTTTGTTTTAATTGAGTTGTTATTTTGGATAGTGGGTTTCCTCTTGGGACCAACTTAAAGGTATAATTACTTCCAAGACTAGAATTCTTCACTGAATGTATGTTATTTCATCAATAAACAAGTGAGGTCACTCCCACACAGCACAACACTACACAGCACAGCACAGCACAGCACAGGTGCACACAGCGGGTTAGATTGTGTAAGCACTCGGCCTTATCTCTGTAAGTAGATATGCGCAAGTACGGCGACTATAAAATCTCCATCTTCCAACAAAGTGAATAAATAAGAACCCATAAACTCCCGCCATAAACAAAACCAAAGCACAACCCAAAACTTATTTGAAAATAATAAATTAAATTAACAAAAATGGGCCGGCAACTTTGTCGCACGGCGCAAAATAAATTATTTATTAAGGACAAGTTAACAAGGGTCTCATAAAGAAGGCAAAAGGTCGGCTATTTGTTTTCAGCAAAGGATGGCTCGGCCCACTTTGTTATTTAGAGTTGGTGAGAGTTGCAGGCCGCGCGCCGCTAAACAACCTTCATACCCACCATCGGGATCCAACACTCGTGGCTTCCATTCGGTCACGCATCAATGTATGATTTGCACAGAAATTTCGAAATTCGAACGAAAAATAAAAACAATACAACCACCAATCGATATTCTTGATACCTTTAATCGTCCTCCTATTTCGGACACTTTTGATCAGGTCATGTTGATATCCTACTAATATAATAAATATGAAAGTCTGTGTGAATGATTGTTACCAATCCCGAGGTAACTACTTAACTTATTTAGATGTGTTTTGGTATGTAGATAGTTTGAGTTCTAAAATAACACATGGGCTAATCTAATTTTAAAAAATTCCCCTCTGTGACGGTTTAAAATAATCGTATTGTTTGTATGGAAAATTATAATTCTTTGGTTCGATTCATTAAAAACTCGGTATAAATAAACTACAAAGTAAATAATGAACAAAGTATTTGTTTTTTCGAAAATTATCCTTTGGGAGGGTTAAACAGGATCGTAAAATTATTATCAAAGATTTAATTCCTTGGTTCGATTCGCTCAAAACTCGATAGACGGTTGAAGCCGCGGGGCGTAGCTGGTAACAAATAAATTATATACGCATTAAAAATTTTCAGATGCTTAAAAAGTTGGTTATCCCTAATTGAAATCAGTATTCAGATTTTATTGCCTGCAGCCTTACCAACCTTTTACTAAAGTCAATTATATTAATATTTTAATTTACATAATAAATGTGAAAGTTAATATAAGTAATGGCAGACAGGGCGACGACTTCGATATGGATTTCTTTTCTGTTTTTTCCCCCTTTATACCTACAGGTGTTTAACACTGTATTCCTAAAAGGGAAAGTGTGATTGAAAACTAAATCGACACAGTTTTTTTGCAAAAATATACCTACATCATCTACCTACATCTTATTACGTCTAATTTTTTCTATGTAGGGTATATGACAAAGGTCTTCTAAAATGAATGCGCCGAGTATTCACTGAAATATCCGACTTTGGTTCACATTAAAACTCTGATTATTTAAAAAACTATAAACTATTATAAAGACACTTAAATAATTATATAAATAATTATACATGCTAGAAAAAATTTTAAACCCTAACGAAGATCTCACAATCAGGGGCAGCTTGGTTGATTTGGCTGTATGGTGAAATATAGACCTAGGGTGAAATAGTCACTTCGAGGTTAACAGTCCAACCGTGGTTTGATACGATTTGCGTGAAATTGGATAGGTGTACAGATGAGATGTGTGCAATATACTGGTTATTTAGTGAAACCTAATCTTTTGGGGGGTTTCTGAGACAAAGGGGATCAAAGAGGTTAAAATCTGGTCTTATAAAAAAAAACAGATAATCCAGGTTTTAATATGTACCGAAATCGGAAATTTCACTACATACTCGGTGCATTCATTTTAGAGGCCCTCCGAAGTCATATATCCTACCTACGAATCTAAAGCTTCTGTAAGCTCGATCGAGTTGTCATTTATTTTGTTTTAAACTACGATCATTCTACAACAAACTAGCTAACCTCTTTGACCGTTAGGTACAGATTATGGAGAAAGCAAAATAACAATAAGAATACATATTTTTTTATTGAGTTTTATTATAAATTTTTGCGCTATATTACGTCACAGAATTTCTAATCGTCATAACTCGATTATTGTTTTTGAACGGTTTTGAGAGTTTGACAAAGGTTATTTTCCATAGAAAAAAATCCTTAGTCTATGCTATTTTCAATGAATATTGTATTTGTCTCATTCTTTTTTGTACGTGCAACCGAGAAGGAAGTTAAATCTATCAAGGTCACGAGTTATTTTTCGTATTCGTATTGTGCACACTCATACCAAGCTCTTGCTAAGCATATACTTACAGGTAATATCAACCGAGGACAAGCTACGAACGAGAAAATAGCTACGCACACAAGCTCGTAAACTATATTTAAAATGAACGCAATGAAGCTATCTAAATTCACCCGGAATAAGGATATCGTATCGTATCGCGGCTATGCATTATTTATAGCGACATCTTCATGCAGGCGGCGGCGACACGGCGACAGTGGCGCTGTCGGTACAATGCCTGAATTATAGCGGAAACGCGACTACTTCCGCTCTAGTGCTGCGCCTACTCCACATAGCTGTAGCGATGCGTTTTGGTGAACTCTTGTTTACTCTTTGTTGTGTGTCACGGCCAAACTCATCTCTCATAGAAACCACTCTGAAATAACTCTCAGGCGATCCTACACGTACACGTTGATTAATTGATTATCGCAGCAATTATTTCTTCAGTCTGTAGAAGTATACTAGTCTGTTGAAGTGATTCGTTTATGCGATAAATTTCAGCAATAAATACGCAACCGTCTTATAGTCAGAAAAATAGGAACGTGTAACCGTACCTATACTGTAAATGTTTCACAGTTTCACGTAAAATATATGTATCAATAAAAACTAGATTTTATATTTTTGTCACATGTGTGAAATAGGCAATACGCGCACCTAACGCACTTTCAAACAAGTCGATATAAATGTGTTAGTGGTTTCTTTTTCACTTCTTCCACTAGTGGACAAAAAATGGAAGTGAAGAGAATATCAATAACACCTTATTTCTTATTTGATATTAATAACTATGTTTATAGTATAAAATTTGACTTGTCTAAGTGCTTATTTTGTAAGCCTAAAGAAATAAAGTTATTGATTCTGATTCTGATCGTTACATCCGTACCGCACTCGCGTCGTATTCTGAAGCGATCGCAGCTGAAGGGCGCTATTCCACTCCACAAGAGCTAAGCTACATAAGTAGCTACGCGACGAAATGTTAAACACAGTCGCTTATCGATGAAAATCGGTAAGTTTAGCTTAGTTCTGTTGAGAAAACACCCTTAGCAGTGTTGGGCAGGCCAGGCTGTGAAAGTCGCTAGGTTTATACAGGGTCATTGGTAAATCACTGACACTGCGTGAACTGCAGGTTCTTCCCATCATCACGAGCACGTTTGTGAAGACGCCGCGTCTTCATTCCCCTCCCTCCATTCAAAAGTCGTTCTAAATGTTGGAAAGTGAACACAATAGTAATAAGTCAGTGTCAAAGTATAGAACTGTCACTGTAAGGGTTATGACAGGCAGCTGTCAAATGTCTCGAGATATGTCATTCGATAATGACGTTTTGTTCATTAGAACACTTCCGCAAATACCACGCAAAGAAGCTGTATCTAATCTCTCTCATCTGCTGTTATATCCCGCATTAACTCAATAAAATCTGTTCGCCATATCAAGCAACCTGCGTTTTGTTACTAAATAGAGGCTTTATTTGAAAATAAACTTTAAAATGGCTTTAGGGCTCATTCACACAGGATCCGTTTTACAGGAAACATGATTGTTACCGGACACTTTTTTATGGATTTTTAGCTACCTACTGGAAAAAGTCGTTTACTGGATCCGGAATACTGCCAGTTGTGTGAACTCGCTCCTACAACTGCATACGCCATCATGGGAAAATAAACGGATAGTAGTTGCAACGGATCAATGATCCGTTGGGAACTTTTAGTGTAATCTGATGCAACCACAAACTGATCATATGATCAGATGGGAATAATCCTGTAAAAAGGATGCTGTGTGAATGAGCCCTTACTCTGAATAGTCAGTGCTTGTGGGAATGAAAAATAGGTCTCTAGTAATTCATTGGGTTCCGAACAAACGTACTTTTTTCATTTTGTATCAGAGGTGATTTACGAGAGGTTTTAAGAAGACCTGACGTCTTCATGAACGTGTTCGTGATGATGGGCAGAACTTGCAGTTCAAGTTGTGTCAGTGATTTACCAATAATCCATAATCCTATCTCAATATCATGAAAACTTTGAGTATAAGTGGGACTATTACATTACTCTATGCATGCAGAAAATCTTTTTCATATCATAAAGTCTTGCTTTCGAATTGCAGCAGAATGCTTGTACATTCAGTTGGCTGTAATTTTTCAGTAAATGGTCACAACATGAAGTGAATTTTAAGAATTTGTCGCATACCTATTCCCAGTGATGACACGTACTTAAGTCTTTTTAAGTTTCCGTACCCAAAGGGTCAAAACGGGACCCTATTACTTACTAAGCCTACGCTCTGTCTGTCCGTCTGTCTGTCCTTCAGCGGGCTGGTTATTATTAACCGTAAAGGTAGATAGTTGAAATTTTCACAGAATGTGTATTTTCTTACTGTTAAGTACTGTTGCCGCTATAACAACATATACCTAGTAATCATAAAATTAAATTAATAATTAAAGGGTCCAACCCAACGTCCATACCAAATTGAGTACTGATCACGGAAGTTAAGCAACGTCCGGCGCGGCCAGTACTAGAATGGATGACCGCATCACGTTGGATTTTTGTTTTATTTATATATTTTTTTTAATCCGTTAGAAGGATTCGAGAAATAGTTATGTATAACGATAAAGAACCCTCCGTAGGGAGTCGTCTCGCACTCGGCCGGTTTTATTTATATAAATTACTTAAATAATCTTTTGACAGTCTAAAATTGGTAAATAAGTATTCAAAACGTGCTGCCCGGTGTGCAACAAGCAATTAAATTGCAATTCAGTATCGAAGCGAGTCCGCAACCAGCAACATTCCGATTCAAATACTGAAATTAGAAGATTGCTGAGCAACCCGTCACTCACGAAGGCTAATTACTCCGCCCGTCAGCCTTCGCATCGTGCCGAATGTTCCAATGTTCACCGACCCGCTATTAACCGCGCCTGCGATTTCTCACATAGCAATGCCGTGAATTCTGTGATGAGTCCATACATTGCGCTTCTTGGAATCTCAGCTATCGGTCTTGCAGATGCCATACAAATATCAGAGCAATGTTGATATTTCATTTCAGATTTAGCGCTACGCTAGTGAATAGCTGCATTCACCCGAAATATGTACGTACATTGCTCTTTATGTTAAGTCCTTACCTGTGATTAGTTGTTATTCGTGAGCGTGTTTATTCCAAGTTTAATTTCTAGTACAATTCCGCTGAGCCATATCAGACCGCGAAGAGGTAACGAACGTAGTATGAAAGGATTTTATCTTCAAAGGTGAAGCACAATGGCGGTATTACGCAAACGAGAGTCAAGAATTTACCCTCGACGCTGTGCTCTCGGATACATAATGAGATGGTAAAACACACAGACATTTGTAAGGTAAACGTCTTACGTCGAAAATAGTACGTAATGTAGAAAACGGTGTAGCTCGTGTCCTTTGAAATTCTATGTTGTTCTGCTAAGTATCTACCGTTTACCACAATGAAAACATAAGTTAAGAAAAAACATATTAACAATCCGAAAGTCTCCACTACATGACACCGATAGGCAACCATGAGGTAGGTAATCACTCTATGTCCGAATGATTGGATATTTAAAACAACAGACAGGAATAGCTTTCACAAAAGCTTTTATCGCAGATTTAATAATGATTCATGCTCGTAACATGGAGTGTTTATTGAATACCAAAATAACGATACATGACATGGACTATTTATTGGTACAGACTCATGGACCCGCAATAATCCATGTCTACTACCAAATATTGAAAACATATAATTTAAATTAATATATAGGTAGGTCATTGTCACTCGCTTTCAACTAAATTAATTAGATAAACTAACAGTTAGTTTTCGGTATCAGGGTTTTCAGTGCTATCACTGAAACAGAAATACAATACTTTCCTAAGTGAAACCTACCCGATATCGAAAACAAACTAAAAATAAAACTCAGTAATGGATTTTACAGGTGGTATTTGTATTAATGAGGAACAGGAGAACAAACAGATAAATATTATTTAATTAAAAGATGTAGAGGCGATGCTTAGTTATATAGATTGGTGAACTGGAGTAAGGGACTTTCCTCTGACTAGTGATGCCTTTCACGTTAAAACTTAGACAATCTAACCCGCTGTCAACTTGTCCAAGCGTTAAAAAACAATACCGAGAAAATTGGTTCCTTGCAATTATAACATGTATATTAATTTGATTTGTAATATGTCCCTTATATCAAACCTATATATATTTGCATGCCTTAGACTTAGGTAGAACATGTTGTGCTTTTATATTATTTTACATCTTTATGACTCATGTTCGCAAATAAATGACTTTTGAACTTTTTGAACTTTTGAACTTTTGATATAGAATTATCAAAAGTTCAAAAGTTACCGTACCTTTCACCTCATATTGGGTATCTTGTACTCGTACGATGCCGTCTTCTAGGCAGGGCGAATCCAAGGATCAGGCATTGTTATGCAAACTATGATCGACTGGAAATTAGTTCTAACTGGAAGACTGGCCTTCGAATTAGGAAGGCTGAAGGCCTGTAAAATGCAAGAAATATTAGATACTGAAAAAATCTTATCGCGCCACTCGCGATACGAACTATCCTTTGACTAGAAGGTACGCATGTAACCAAAGTAAATTTGTACACATTCACGAACGCGAATATTGTTGACTTTTCGAACCGATTTGCCACCAATTTCTGGAGCTTTTTGTCGGTGGTCTTACTCGTAAACCACCACGTTGAATCCACGACCACGGCCTTCTTTCTACCAATTGCACACAAAACAAAAATTAAAGATTTGGTTATTTTACAAAATAATCTTCAGCTAGAGTATTTTTTTTTGTGTCTGGTGAAAATTAGTAGGTAGGGGTTTTGTTATTATAGTGCGTAAGCCTCACACTGGGCATCATTTCTAAGAAATTTTAAAAAGATCCCAAATTTTTTTTTATCTACGACGGCACTTGAACCCGCAAACCTACCTCATTCGATATCTTCGAGTCAAGTAAGAGTAGAAGTTAGGGCAAAATGCATTGTTGAGTCGACATTATGAGTTTTCGGCACTTGAGACCTATTGAGTGAAGAAATTGTTGTCTAAAAAGCATCTATCAGAATTCCTACCGTTTGTAGGAATTCTGATAGATTTATCATACGAGTAAATCAATCAACTGTTACTAAGATAGTAGTAGTTAGTAAGATCCCAAAAATTTTCGACTTCGACGGGACTTGAACCCGCAACCCTCCCTCAGTACGGGATGCGCTAACCAATTACGCCACGAGGTCAAGTAACGTAAAAGTCGAAAAACTCTGGAAATTCCCTCGGTCTCAAATTTACACAATCATAGAAACTACTGTGGGGCTTACGCACTAGTGTGGGGCTTACGCACTACAATAGAAAAATCCTGTTACTTCAAGGTGAGTAAAAGTGATAATTCCCCTGCTCTCTCTCAACACTCCTCGAAACTGTGTATATATTTTTTGGACCTCCATAAGTGTATTTTTTTTATAAAGAGCTTGTTTTCTTTACAAATCAGTTACAAAATAAGATGACTTTTTCGGTTTAATAAGAAAAAGTCTAAACTAACTGACAACCAACGCGACTCTAAAATCAACTTCTGGTTATATTTTTTTTTATTCTGATTACATTGAAAGTCGTACTATTATTCTTCGTGAAGTAAGCTGGATTTGTATAAGAAATCAGCCTTATTGATAAAAAAAATAAGTAGTAAATTATGTCGTATGTGTGTGTATGTGTGTGTATGGCTATCTTTATAATAATTTTTCATAAAAAAGATAGGTAATTGAGTGCAGTTACTAATGAAGTATTAATATTTAAGAACATATTGTAAGGTTGCCTGGAAGAGATCGCTTTTAGCGATAAGGCCGCCCATTGTACATTATCTGTATTTGTTATTATGTTCTATAATTGTTATTTTTAATATTTGGTGTGCAATAATGAAGTTGAAGAATTTCGTGGCCTATAACATCGATGCATTCTTGTCAAAGCAAATACGAGTAGGTATATTGATAATATTTGCGAATGCGAATGCGAGTAGGTATTCGTTACATCACTAAGAAACCATGACATGTTGTAAAGGAAACGTACGCTGATACTCAGAAGTCACTATTCGGTATGTAGATATATATATAAGTATAACGTATGTACGTAGTACTTACTGTGGAACAAGTTTAGGTCCTCTTCAATAATTCAGCAAAGCAGTCACGCCCACGCCCACGGCACACGCTCCAAAAAGGGTATGGTAACCACATCGTTTACTGACTAATGGATGAGTACGATTGGAACTATAGGTACGATTATAGGTAGTGAAGTATGTGATGGGAGGTAGACGACTAATTAGTTCAGTTATTTATTATTAAGGATGGGAGTTATTGGATATTTTGGCTACCGGTTATTAGTTGGGTATTTTGTTTCCATACCTACCGCTAGTACCAACTGGTACCCAATAACGTTACAATACTCTATACCTGCCCTGATTTCTACCCAATATATTTCTAACCGATTTGGTTAGAAATACCAAATACTTGTTGCAGCTAGATAACTTTACGGGTGAACGGTCAGCTAGTACCTATGCGTAGATGATAGTTAGGTAAGTATAGGTATTGAAGCGTTAGGTAGTTATGGCTCAGGGTCGGTTAGGCGCGATGCTCGCTTTGCACATTTATTCCCTATCGGTAAGCAGATTTTACAATAGCGTTAGATATTTTAGGACCATGCTAACAGGTACTGAGTTAGTTATTGAATACCGGACTCATCTCTATTTATTATATCTTATAACTAACCGATGTCGGAATGCTTCTTAGCAACAATCCTGCCTATTTAAGCTTTGTCATTTGCGTGTATATTTTTAATTTTTATTTGTGGTGAACAATACGTTCCTCCTAAGCTTTCCGGAAAAGGAGGGCCAAGACTCTTCTCTTATTAAAACTTCTAAGTTCCCTCCTTTCATCTTTCGTGAATTTACTGACGGTAAGGATTTCCTCCATCTCTTTCAATGCCGCAGGTACTGATTCCATCAGTAAAAGAATGATTATTCCCATCCTCGATGATAATAAATAAATAAAATAAAAATAAAAATAGAAATCTTTTATTTCGGACAACAGAATCCATAATTTGTTAGTAAATAGACGGGCACTTATAATTAGGGTTATTTATTTTACAAGTTACTAAAAACTAACATTTAGTAGATCACTCTCCTCACAAAACAGTGCCACATGGGAGAGGTGATGGTAGAATCACCTCTCCCATGGGCTACGGCTATAGTTTGAAGGATGGTGTTGGGGCCGTCGTGCACTCTGCGCATCAGGGATGTGGTCTTCTTCCGGAGAATGGCAGCAAATCCATCCGTCCCGTACTCTGCAAACATCCCTGATGCACTGCAAAAACGGGGCAGTCCCAACATCATTCTAAAAATATTATTATACTGTATACGTAGGGCCTCTAGCGGTTGTTTAGTGTAGTTAACCCATAGGTTCCCGGTGTAGAAACTTTGGCAGTATGCTTTAAAAAGCGTTAACTTTACTTCTTCTGTACACCGGGAAAAACTACGGATCAATATATTACCTCTTACCGCCAGAGCCCTACGTTCTCTTTCAATGTCAGCATTGTCTTTAAGGTCGTCGGTAACATAATGGCCAAGATATTTAAAAGATGTAACTCTATTGATGTTCATGCCATTAAGGGTTAATTCTGGGAATTCTTTAAGGTTATTACCGGCGGCCTTAAAGACAATGTATTCCCACTTCTTTCTATTGTACCGGAGACCGTGAGATACAGCGTAGTCAGCACAGACTTTCAGCATCTCTTCGACAGATCTCGCTGTCGGGCCCAGCAGCACCATGTCGTCTGCGTAGCTAATGTTGTTTATACAAACACCATCAACATGGCAACCGACACGCATGCCACTGAGCTCAACAATCAGATCATTTACATATAGGTTGAAGAGCAAGGTTGAGCTTACCCCCCCCCCCCCCCCCCCCCCCTGCCTTACCCCGCACTCTAACCCATATGTGTCAGAGAGGGCATTGGACCACTTGATGACATTCGTTTGGTGTCCGTACCAAAAACGAAACATTTTTAACAGGTCCGGCGGTACACCCCTGTCCCTCAACTTTCCCCACAGCACGTCGTACGAGACGAGATCAAATGCTTTGGAGAGGTCGAGGAAATAGGCGTACACCGGCGTCCTGCGACTTGTGTAGTATTGGACAGTATGCTTGAGTGCTAATATTGCGCTTTCTGTGGAAAGTCCGGGTCTAAACCCGAACTGTGCGTCATGTAGCTTAAGGTAGTTTCGTAGAGTAGAATCAATCATACTGTCCAACACCTTGGCTATTATAGTGGCCAGAGAGATTGGTCGGTAGTTCTCTTTGTCCGATATGTCCCCTGTCCTGTTCTTCACAATGGGCACTACTATAGTCTTCATAAGGTCAGCTGGTAAGTATGCATGACTAAGACACATTGATAAGAACATGGAAAGAAGACCGGGCAAGTGGTTCCCCGCGTATTTGAGATGCTCGATGCTGAGCCCGTCGTGTCCGAGAGACTTACCTCGCGTCATCCCTTTAATTTTAGTGCGGACCTGGTCCGCGGACACATGTAAAAGAGGTTCGTCTTCTCGAACGTAGAACACAGCATCGATCACCCCAGAGGAAGGGCCGAGAGGGGAGTGCACTTTAAAGTGTTCCATGAACATCTGCGCAATCTCTCTTTGATCACTTTGTCCCTCAACGCTCACGGGGGGGCCAGGCCTAATATTCAGATTACCTGTGGATTTCCAGAAGGTCTTAAAATCTTGAAGTTAAAAAGTTAAAATCTTAAGAAGCTGCACGTTCTTTCGCAATCTTATCCATTATTAGCAGGTCCTGGTTTTTCTGACACCATTTCAGGCGGCTTTTAAAGATTTTACGGGATTCGCACATCTGATCATAAGCTTCGCCTGAAGTGGGTCTGTTACTCAGCAACCAGATAATGTCCCTATGATATGATATCTGCTTAACTTTTCCGTAAACAGTTGAGTGATTCCTAGCCCGTGGAAAGAGGCGCAAGTAACGCCACTTCCTAAAAAATCTAAGCCCTCTTCCTTTTCCGATTGCCGGTCCATATCCATTCTTCCATTCCTTACCAAGGACTTGGACGTTTTGTTCACCAACAACTTAGCCTTTTCATTAATACCAAGAACCTTCTTTAGAAGGCTACGAACCTCTCCCAAACGGAAACGGATTTTCCCATGCGGATTTGTTGTTGTTTCATGTAGAATGAAATGGGGCGCACTATGAGTGAGAAAGCGCGTCTAACCATCTAATACGAAGCTGTCATGTAGCTGTGTGCGTGTGCTTGGTGTTGGCACCATTTTTTGATATTTTTTCGTACTTTCCGACTAATTTTGAGTAAACGATTGATTTCAAAATGATTTTTATTATTTACATTGTTGAATATATTTAGGATGTTTGCAGCGTTCGACAGATTTTCGAATATCATGCATAAAAAATCGCTTGAAGATGACTCGATTTGGTGGTCAAAATTAGTTTCGCTCTCATTTAAATATCATTATGTTTATCTACCTAAATATTTTCTGTATGATATTAACCTGTAATGATATTACAGGTTAATATCATACGCCATGTAATGATATTAACCTTCCTTCCTGCGAAGTCGGGTAAATAAGCGTCATTGATACCTATCCAGAACCTAACTATCATGAAGGGGGTACCTACCCCCTTCATTCGCTCCCCTCCTAGAATTATCAATCTACCTATGTATATCATACAACGCTATTGCCATGTTAATGGCTCAGCTGGTGTGATGTACGGCCTCCATCTTCCTCCTCGTAAATAACGTACAGTGTAAGTATTCCTTCGAAGGGTAATTTATTATTATGGAGATGTTTGCGATGGTGACGCTCCTCTGACGTATTTATTGCCTGTGCTACGTATAACTCACAAACGAATATTGTGGAAATACCTATGGCAGCCTGAACTAAATTGAGCACATATTGTACCTGATGACTACGATTTTACACGCTACGTGGACTAAACTTTTAATAACTAGAGAAGGATGGTCTGAACTTTGAGACTAGACTAGACCGTAATAATTTTTGATGTTTTTGATTGATAAAGTATCAATGCACTATATTGATACATTTAAATCGGTTTGTAGGTACAACTATTCCATACAACAAAAAGTTTTTTCACTAGGAATTTGAACTAGTTGGGTGATTGATTGACGAATTTGTTCGCGCCGATCACAGAGCGTCAATGGATGCGGCTTGCACAAGACTGCGGTGGATGGAGATGATGGCACAAACTTCAGTGAGCACATCCAGCTGTGGGTAACATCCAGTGGCGGATGGTGATGATCATGTAAAATTTGAACTGGGTCCGGCACGACTATATCCCAACAATAGCACAGACCCCCATTACGGAGCTCTCTCAACCCGCGGTCAGCCCTAATTCACTTACAATTAAATTAGCCTCGCCGATCCTATGCCGGTAATAGCTTTCTACTAATAGAGTGATTACTCTAGGCACAGTCCTCGATGGAAAGAGGGTAAAATGCATGGACGTAGCGGTTCCAATCCGGTGAAGCATTCAATGATTTTTCTAGAATTGCTGGGTGGGTACGTTGGTAAACGAAAGCTTTTGCTTTTGTAAACTAAGCGTCACCGTGATGTAAAACATATGTAGGTGTCCCCTTAGATACTCTAAAGTTGTATTAAATGTAGCTCTGTAGAGATTTAATAATAGTGCACTTGAATGCGGTTCAAGAGGCTGCGCCGCGGATTACCGTCCATTATTCAGCGCGCGTCCTGTTCTACTAAACAATCCGCTGCAGAGTAGCGCGGCGCGGCTGCCAACTCCTGTCATATTACGAGATGATAATGAACACTGCTCTTTCTTGTTTTTTTCCCGCGCTCAGTTCACTTGCTTCACTTTGATATACAACAGTACTATATGTACACTTTCATTGCAGACGTTTCGTGTTAAAAAAATAAGTTAGCGGAATTTTCTCGAAGAAATGTTTGTTGAAATGATTCTTTTCGTTCGGTTTTATTCAGTTTCTACTTGACCGAGTGGAATGTTCAATCATAGACGGAAAGAGGTGAATTCTTTGTGTTGTGCGTGTTGCACAGCGCACCGCATAGTCCTGGGTCGGTACGACTGTTGTTTATTAATTAATTTCATGAATATTTTACTCAGTAGCATATAAGCTATTTAGAAATCGTACCGAGAGCTCTGCTTACTTGAGCACAGTGAGCTAAACTGTGGCAAAACGATGCGCTCTGTAATGTGCAGTATTTTTTATTATTACTAATTTTAGCTTAGCTCTCCGTTCATGATGATAATTTCGTGATCATAATTCTAAAAAAATTCATTAATATATCGCTAGCTACACCAAAAGCTACGCGTACGGCGGCGTAGCCATCAACGATTACTGAAACGAAAATTTAAGACCGACCTTCATTTCAATAGCAAATAACATAGTGTTGACCATGAACAGGCCCCTCCGAGCTCTGTTTGGATAGGGACCTATTACCGACGCGCCAAATATTTGAACCCGCAGTGTTAACTTCCGCTATTACGGCGAGCTCCAAGGAGAATCGTACTGTAAGACATTTCCGATATTCTGCAAGCCTCGAGAGCCACGTCGAACGATTCTGAAAGCTCGGTAGGCTTTAAAGCTCCCACAATCGAAACTAAACTGGTCGGGTGCGGAATCCAAAGCGCTATTATCCAAACCCTACGTACGTACATGTACGATGAATTCCAATTTCTGGGCCTGAATTTGAACGCACCGGGCCAGATAATTCGTTTTTCTTATCAACCGGCCGGCAGACCTACTCTAAAAATAATTCATGAACGTACCATGGGTTAAATATAGGTTACGTCCTCAAAATTAACTTAAATTGTAATGATTCCAAGAAACTTATATCTATCTACGAAAATCCCAATCAAATGCTTGTGAGAAGTTTAAAAGTTAAATGAGTTGAGTTTCCTGACAGACTGAATAAAACATCAGTTCCTCGGCGTTCCTAATGAGGTGGTTGTTTTTCTCGGCGACTGCACAACTTGTGAATGGACGTGGGTGTAGGACCCGACGCCGAGGCTACCACTTGAATAAATCAGATCAGAAGAAAGGATTTAGATACGCAATCCTGAACGACACGGACCAATTAAGATAAATCGCTTGTCGCGTAATCAGATCTCTGCTGTGTATGTGTGTGTTGTATATATTCCTATACAGTGTTGTGTTAGTGGAGTAATCGCAAATAGATTTGACAGCTTGTACAAGCCTAGACTTGCCTTGGCTAGACCCACAGGATCATTACAAAGCCAGTGCGGCTCCTCATAGCCCAGTACAAGCGTGTAGAGCCATGTCCCCGTAGAGTCGGGGCCTGTCGGACCCGGCCCGGCCGCGGTGCCCGATCAAATCGCACTTCATTTGTCCGCGTCACGCTCCCGAGTGATGGATTACAGCGAGCCGAGCCTGTTAATTGATAGAACCCTCATTTTTGCGCACCTACTCCACTAGGACGGCATTGACCGCCAGGGTCGGAACCCTGAACCAGCGGAATCTATTTCAGTGGGCAAGTACAAAGGAAGTGTGTGAAATTTCATTTAAATACGACCGCTTCTAGGACTATTAAATTTTATTGGAGAGAAAAATATAAAAACCGTTTATTTACCCTTAATACTGAAACATATTTATAGAAAAGAATGAATGCTACGACGTCCCATAATTATAGTTGTTAGAGTTGTCTAACTCACACATACCAAACTGGTCTTCCAATTTTAAAAATGTATGTTGATACATTTTCAAAATTGGAAGACCAGTTTGGTATGTTTCTCGCGATAGTAAAAAAATCCTGTACCATAATGCTCGGCAAGAAGGTTTTACAAATTAAGCAGAGGCTGTGTAAGATGGTATTAGCAACACAGTACATTTTTATAGGAATTCCATTTTCAAATCTCATTACGTCGCACTTTGTTTGAATTGTAAAGACTTTACAGTTCAAGCTATGTAAAACTCCTTGGTGAAACAATCTCTTTTCTTATAAAATGATAAGAAAACTTTTTACTGAAAAAAAAACTGTGGAAATGGCGGCATTTCATTTCATTTGATTTGTGCGACTGTAATAAACAAGTTTAAAGTGGTAGTTCAGTATGTCAAGTACTTCATCAGATGAAGAACTGGTCCGCACGCCTGATTTCTGTCATCTCGAAGCAGAAGATGTTGTACAAAATCTTTTAATAAATAATTAATTTTTCTAATAAAAATTACATTTTGTCATACCTAAGTATCATCATCATCATCATCAGCCCATAAACGTCCACTGCTGGACATAGGCCTCCCCCATACGACGCCACGAATAGCGGTCCTGAGCCGCCTACCTATACTATACCTAAGTATATAAATGTTTTATTTGCCTCGCCATTATGATGTAAAGTAGAATGCTTACCTCGGTTGCAAGTAGCTATTACACCCTCGAACTATATTCTCGGGTGCACTCGATCCATTAGCGCCCTTTGCGAGCGCTCGCAAGGGCGCGAAACTGGATTGAGTGCACCCTCGAACTATATTCGAGTCTAAATATCTCGGGTACCAATCCAATTTAGGGCCCTTTGCGAGCTGCGCTCGCACTGGCGTCAAATTGGATCTTGTTCTGTAATAGCTCCCTTACTACCCTTGTGTAACAATCTACTATTAAAATCCAAACTTTCTGTAAGTAGGTATTTATTTATTTAATACACAACAATACCGGCCAAAGTATTTATCGAGTAGAAGGGGACTAACTGAAAATGATAATACAAAGAACTTGCTATAATCTATGTGCATTGTAACATAAACATAATGTGTGTACAGCTCAGTTTTATATTATTATCCTTACTAAAGGGACTAACAATAAACAGGAAAATCTAGTTAGTAACAAACACTGATAATATGAAACAACACACTATGTATGTATGTACATATGTAGGTAGTATTATCACGACAGTTATATCCTGACTAACTAAAACATTTAAGATTTAACAAGATCAATTATCATCACTGATAGTTCTATCATCTCTCGTGACACATTAGTATAAAAAGAATTTTTATGACAGAAAATTGTGGCCCAACACAAAACAATTCCGGTAAGGGTTTCAACTACGATAGTAAGCGGCAGAATGTAGGTGAGTACCTAACTACGTAGCTACCTATGAAACTGTGCGAGTAACATCGGTAGAATTTATCTGTTTTTGTCCGACTGTGAAGAAAAAGATAATATTTTATTTTCCGTCCCGCAAGCTTTCCTAGATATTTTGCTGGAACTTTATAAAGCTTCTGAAATATAAACCTGCAGCCAATACTGAAATATGGCAACACTGTTTGGCACTCGCTAATAATGTACGAGTGCTCTGCAACATGCATGAAGCAATAGCCTGATAGGTTAATTTCACTTGTATATCAAATGTTTTGATGAAAATATCTTATTTTGGTAGCTGTCATCTTGAAAAACTGTTAGATTATGACTTAATGAGTTTTCATGAAATCGGTTGATATTCGGTAATAATTACGTAAAAATATCTAAACCGACTAAACTAACATTAATCATATAGACCACTAGCTAATGCCCGCGCCTTTGCCCGCGTTTTATCGGGATAAAAAATTGGCTCTATGTTAGAATCAGAATCAATAACTTTATTTCTTTAGGGTTACAAAATAAGCACTTAGACTAGTCAAATTTTATACTATAAACATAGTTATTATTATCAAATAATAATAATAAATAATATCAAGAAATAAGGTGTTATTGATATTCTCTTCACTTCAATTTTTTGTCCAATAGTGGAAGACAATAGTACGAATTCCTCCATGGGAGTCTTGTAGAGATCATTTTAAGTCACATTTTGACAATACCGAGTCTTATATTAGTAGTTCTTATGGATGTTGTCAGGCATCCCTATAAGTACAAATCGACTGAACAAAGCGCAATACGGATAAGTACAAGAAGGAAGAATCTCGATGCATCTGTTCAGCCTACGTTAAATGTTGTGAAGCATGGCTCTAGGTACCAAGCTGTTAAGTTATTTAACTCCCTGCCTATTGACCTAAAAAGCATTGAAAGTCCCAATATTTTTAAATCCAAATTAAAAAATATTTTGTTAGAAGGGTGCTTATATTCATTGAAGGACTTTAAATTTTGACTATGTAAGCGACCTCCAATTTTGATAATATTGTTTAGTTTTTAAGAGACAATGTATTTAATTTTCTATAAATTCTCATTAATGTTTTAATTGTTTAAGTTAATTTTAAGATAACAAATCATAACATTCAAATACAACTGTAAACATTGTTCATCTATCTATCTAAGAAGTGGAAAAGAAACCACAAGCACATTTATAATATCACTTATGTGTCTAATACATGGTTATTTTGCCTATCTAAATATAAATTTAATGCGATTTAGATACAAGTCAATATTTCTATAAAGCTAAACAGAACATTGAATTTCTTACATACTATTGACAGTGCGGAACGTAGCGACATCTGGCCAAGCATTAACATCATTGATGTAATCGTCTATGGAGTTATTCCAGGTCCCAAACTATACCCATACCAAATTTCAGCCTAATCGATTCAGCAGTTTTTGTGTGAAAGAGTTATAATATTAGTAGGATTACTATTATTAGATGAAAAACAATAAATACTCGTAAGTAAAAAATCATATGTACTTTTTACTAGTCAAGTAATGTTTTTATCAATAACGTAAAGTCAGAATAGAAAACTGTTACAGACGAGAATCCTCCGCACATACATACATACATACATACTCTCCATTTGCGTAATGTGATTACAAAGGCACATCTTCAGAAAACGCGAACTTTTACAAAGTAATGAATTTTTTAAGTAATTAAATAAGGTGGCGCGACCGGGACAGACCTTCGCCCGACAAGAATATTACACAGGCTCAAGATATGTAGCAGAATAATGTAAGGTAGTTATTGTTTGCAACTTGTACCGTGTCCCACTGCTGGGATCTTTTCAGAAGGAAGTGTTTTTTCGCAGCATTTTGCTGTGAAACTAGACTCAAGTATAAACAACATCTGATTTAAAAGAAAATTGCTTACAGAAATTCCTTCCTTAATCTAACCATAAGTACGTCTTTAAGCATTTATTAAATAAAATAAAAATCAAATAATAGAAACAAATTAGAACTAGTATTTACAAATGGCGTCTTTTGGATCCCACGAACGACAGTGTTCTATAATGGATGATGAATACATTTATGAATATCAGATCTAAACCATCAAAGGCAAACATACAAATGTAATAGAATAGAAAAGTATTCATCTCTACGCAATTCTTTATTTATATTTGACAGAAATGATTCAGATAACAATAAAGTTGTGGCCAGTACTAACTGTCGTAAACGTTCGCCGTGCTGTGCCGACAAATTACAGGGAAACGCACCTGTGTGAGGGAAAAAACTCTCACAGTTCAATAATGCTTTAACAGGACTATGTTTGGATGCAAGCAAAGCAACAACAATATTAACAATTACGCTATTAAAAAGCAACTATGCTTGTTGAACAACCCTCATGAACAATGCACACTTTAGGCAACGACTTGGTGGTGAGGGTCATTGCTATTTTTATTCGAATGCCAACTGGATCAAGTGGCAGTGAGAGGAATGGTGGCAGCACTTTCCGAAAATATAATTTCATACAAAACTCTTTTCTAGGTACGAGTTAGTACTCAAGTGTAAACATTCAGGTCGAATTGAAAGTAAAACTGTAAAGCCAGCAGGTAAACGAACGGCTCCGCGATGAAAATTACTCTCCACGACGAAAGTTGAATAAATGAAAGCAGTTATCACAAATTATTTAACTGCTACATTCGGCACAAGGCCAACCGAGTGTTCGCTGAATTTCACTAAACTATTCAGGTCGAGAAAACCGCAGTAGCTGTGCTGTTGTTCACAACTCTCATTTGAATAGGAGTTTTAAATTGTTGACTTCCTCTCATCACCGCCGTTAGAACGTACTACCTACGAGTACGTGGCGTAGACGTGTTCAACTAAATTTACTGACTAAGGTAAGTGCCTGCTTTATTTTCGTCGTTCGTGTGTGTGTGTTTTTATTAGTTCTTACTTTTCAGAACGGTGTTCGTTGAAAAGATAGTGAATGAAAAAAGTTTATTAGACTTTGGATTTTTTTTAAAACAGGGAACTTGAAAGGGGTAACGCAAAATAACAGCCACAAATGTAGACATTCACGAGAAACAAAGGCTGTTCATCCTTTACGAGGTACACGCGAGTAGGTACAAGGTGGAACGTGGCAGCTTCTTTATGACCGCCCTTACACGAAACATAATTTATTTTTAATCTTATTGCTCACATTTCTGCTCACGTAATGCTGTCGACATAAAAGCTCACCGCGCTCAAATTGGAAAGTGCTCATGTCGTTTTGCTTGTTTTACTTGTAATCAATATGAACGGCCGGAATGTGCTGATAACTACGGCAAGATTGCTTTTTGCCGCCAACAAGAGTTTCAAGGAAACATTTCAAAATGTAGCGCCCTTATAGTCATCGTTGAGGAATTTTTCATCGAAATAAAATAGCTGAACACTAGTCCAGAAACGTAGTTCAGCTCTATTAGAGAGAAAGTTCTCATTCACAGTGGGTTTTTATTTTATCCAGTTGTTTTGAACATTATTTTCAATATTCATAAAAATAATGTTTGCTCCTTTTTTGTGCCGTGTTTCAGAAGCAAAAATTTCAAATTCGAAATAATATTCAGCAAGTAGGAGGAAACAGGAATGAAATCAGTTTTAAATTAGATTTTCCTGATTCGGACTAGTTCGGGCCCAAGCCAGTAGTGGGACGAATGAGGAATAACTCATTTATTCGACTATTGTTTACTACAACGCGAAGAATGAAAATATAGGTTTGGATTGCTTCCGGATCCGAAATAGGCACTTTCCCAGGAGTTGTCTAACTTCGCCAAACTTGCCATTGAGTTATAGATTCCAAGTTCTTTCCAAAACTTGTTTGCTTCAAGTTTACCGTAAACAAAGATCTCTTTCTTTCGTGTAATTTTCTTTTGTTGGTCGTCTCTAAAGTAGCTTGTTAAAAGCGTAGTAAAGAACATTAGTGTATCTTTTATTGAGACTCATGACGGAAACGTTTCGTTCCTTCAAACTCTTCTACTTGGTGGAAAGAGGGTTATATGAAGGTACTTCCCGGATGATTCCGCCACAGATCAGAGCCCCGAGTCCGGTAGACGATAGTATCGAGACGTCATCGTGACGTGTCATTTTTGTATGAGATTTGCGTAGTTCCCTGTTCACACAATAGATGCGCTGCTGTACCAAATCCTATTGATAATTGAGACGTTACGATCGAGGCGCGATCGTAACGTCTCATGTCTCGCAACCGAACTCGGGGCTCTATACAATTTACGGTGTTCACCTAAATATATAATATGCAATGCTAAAGTTTTTCACATAATCATCCTTTAGCTCTTACATAAGTAAGCAGTTCGTGCTATGGGCACCAATTGACTGCTATTCTAGGTTTGGTTTTTTTTTTATAAATACTTACATACCTACCCACATCCTTAACCACCTAAAACAACAAACTAAATAATAATAAGTATGAGGAATAATTCATGTAACTTATCTATTCCAGCGGGCGCCATTATTACAATGGTCAGTAACAAAGCAATTACAAATTAATTAGTTCAGAAACAATGACGTATTTCATGACATTTGTAATAAAATCCGGAACGAAAAGCAATTATCCGAGCCGTTATTTTTTACCCAGTAGGTACTGTAGAGGAGCACATCAGGGATTCAGCGGAGAGCTGAACTCAGTTGCAGCTAAACTAGGTCAAGTTTTTGTATTCCCGTTCATACGTGCGCGATCCACTATCTGTGGATGGATTTGCACAGAAAGCAGGGCTACGCTGGTGATACTCGGACGTGAGACTTTTTCGGGTGACAAGATCACGGAATACACACTACTACTACTAGGTGACTACGTTGTAAATACTAGCTTGCTCTTTTATTGACTGCCAATCCGCACTATGCTGCTATAATCCATAGACGGAAAACAGTAATATTTCATGGTGAGCATCCACACACTGTAGATAACTGTTGTAGTTTATTATGTTGTTACGCGTCGAGATGATTAAAATTAAAATTAAAATTGAGGGTTAAAATAATTTTAATCATTTCGTTAATAAGTATCTTATGCATTTTGGAATTTTGTTGATAGAAAATGATGGAACCTCTTGTTACCATTAGGTATTTGCTTTGAAATAACCTATTAAAAAGATCATCTTTCGTAGATGTAAATAGGACAATGATTATGATGATAAAGAAACCTGAACTATTCATGTTATTGACATTAGTGTTAATAATTACCTTCTCATATACATAATAACCATTTATATAACTTAAGTTTTATGTATTCCGTGATGTAAACCAATAACTCTTTTTTTTTTCTTTTTTTGCCTCGGTTTCTTCCACAAATCCGTACTGGCGTTCAGGCCAGCAAGCCCGCTTCCCGTGCCTGCGCTCCAAGATGAGGCCGATACGATAGAGTCCTCCCATAAAAGGCGAATGTAGGCCACCGCGTCACCTCCCCTACCTTATAGATGTCCCTAACTCGCACTTTATGTCCTCTAGACGCAGAAGGCATAAATTTCACCAGATGGGAGTATTAATTATCTTTTTACAACCGGCTTTCATAATTTTAGCGAGTTGAAATTTCAGGACTACCATAAGGTTCCACAAGACTTACCTACTCTATAATAGATATCAAGTTGAGTAATGAATCCATATCTATCACCCATTATCACATTTCAGTACGACGTAACGAGGAAATTTTATTATAAAAGACAACCATACTATGTGTGGCATCGTTTTCTATTGATCTATCGATTGAACCTTCGTTACAAGGTGATAAGAAGTAGTTATCTTTCGAACGCCTGTAAACGTTCAAGTTGGTAATTAAACAACTAACAACATGATATTTATGATTGTACGGTATATTACTAACAGCGCGATTAATTTTAAAGTTGGTTTGAAGGATGTCTAAAAGTTCTTGGACTAAGGTTCTAGTAAGTACATATGTACATATTAATGAGTGGGTACACATTGCTTTCAGAACGGCCGCGTACCTTTACATAGAACTTAAGCCTTGTAGAAAGTTCGTGTGGTTCCGTCATATAATTCGTGAGCTGTTATCTCGAGAGAACCGATACCGGCATGTCGTCGTAAAAACGGTATGTAAATGTATTGCCACCCAGTATCCCACTTTATAGCGTCCTTGCTAAAGCTGCAAACATACTGAGGGTCAAGCCGGTCTGACATGCTCTATGTAACAATAACTCATGAACAAATCATAGATCCTAGTAGGTATGTTGATAATAAAAATAATAATAGTTATGTATGACAGTATAATGCGTTTATCCAACCTGACGCGTAATAGCGTCGCTTTTGTCACAGGATGCTAATTCCGGCAGTACGTAGCCTTCACTAACAGGCTGCGTAGCTGCAAATAAATCTTATAAATTGTTAAAACGCCACCGAAATACTTTTACAATTGTTATTTTTATTTTTTATACGAATATCGACCCCTCCAACTCAACCCGTGGATGTCGTAAGAGCCGACTAAGGGAACCTACCAAAGGAAGGGCAGCAGCTTCCTTCTGAGTATTTTTAAACACCAACACTGCGATCACCAATCCGCCTGCCAAGCGTGGTGATTATGGCAAATCCCCCCTACATGGGAGACCATCCACTCGATGGACCGACGACATGGTAGCGGTAGCAGGGAGTCGATGGATGGAGGCGGCTCAGAACCGCAATTTGTGGCGTCGTACGGGCGAGGCCTATGTCCAGCAGTGGAGGTGTATGGGCTGATAATGAAAAAAAATTTATAGTAGGACTAACAAGGTAACGTCACGGTATTATTTTAAGCTAGTAGCAGTAAAATAATAATGCCCATTTAAAACAATCCATAAGGTACAAGTAGGGTAAGTTTGACACATGTCCGAGCGATATTATATTCGAAATAATCCTTTTTGAGACATCGTTAGAGTTTCCGTGACAGGTCAATATGTTTTCGGTCGTCTTCGTTCATTTAGACAAAAATTACAAGGCCGGTACTTTTGTTCTGCTTTCCTAATAATTACATATGTTCTTTGAGGAGGTCCTACGGAGTGGACTACTTTTCGAAAATTAAGGTTCTATGAGCAAACGCGTTACCTACTTTATATATTTAGGAAATAGAATGAAAAAATTACCTCATTGAAAAACTAAATTCACGTAGCTAAGCTAGCACGGCTCAAAATCATAAAAAATACCTGTGAGCTTTATGGATACTGAATGATCTGGTTTTGTACTGGAGCTACCGGGGCTAACCGGCTCACGTAGCCTTTACGAAATTATCTGCCCCGGGGGCGTCGCGGCCGGCCTAAATAAAGCGTGAAAAATATAAAAGTAAAAAAAAAACAGCGGCTCACGAGGCTCCGTGCGGATGGGCTACTTAGAGTGGCCACCGCTTCTGTGTACGCCGCAAGCTACGAACGAGATGCGTCTGTCACAGTTGATGAATGGCATGATTTCACAAGACTCTAAGCCCTGAGTCAGTTACTCGATTGTGTCAAAACGACCCATTTTTGTGTATGATTAGCGTCTTTTTATGTCCGCACGCCAGAGGCGCTGTACTAAATCACATTCAAAAAAGGAGCGTCTCGATGACGTCCCGATAATATAACCCTAACCAAACATAGGGTACGAAAGTCCTGTAGAGAGGAGGGGATGATATCACAACATTATCTGGTACTCATCATACAAGCTCTGCTAACTGGGGCTGTATTTATTTTTATGTCCCAACTCTTTCCTAAAATACTCGTTTTTTTCTTTTACGTCCGGATACCAGTTTTGGTCAATCACGATGTTGTTTTAAATCAATGTGCAAGCTGTCTTCAGGTTTTGATTTGTTTATACCGTTTCCGCATATATAATGGTGCAATTTTTTTCAGTTCGCAAGTCACATGGGTACTTACGTGAGATTTCAATTTTTAACCATATATATTCTAATGGCGTTATAAAAATCCATCCGTGCCAAGGATTCAAAATCCCAGCCTTCTTTGTTTAAGGTCAGTAAATTCAACGGCAGTTGTATTCTCGGCAGACCATAGACATTCAAATCAAAGTTCGGTCGCCATTGTAATAATGCTTACCGAAACTAAACCCTGCCCGTGCCCGATAATGTGGGTTAAGTGGTTATGGTGGATCGCTGAAGCGTATAATCACATTAATATACATGCTCCGTCTCTGTGATATAAGCACCTACCAACCTACGGGGATGAGCGCTATTTAAGGCAATGTCATTCAACTGAGAACATACTATATAAGAACGAGCATTATAAAAGAAAGCATTTAAAAAGGATAAAATATGCTAGCAAACAAATATAGATTTTCATCGTCAGTAAATAAATGATGCACCTAATGTTTATAATGGAACTAAATATATTATTGATTATGAAAATATAGCAAGAGATTCAAAAAACAAAAAACGTAAATTAACACTTTCTTAGTTTCATTAACGCATGTAGCTACTCTTTAAGTATTCATCTAAAAAGCATGCATTTAAATGTTTGTTTTTCCACTGGAATCAAATCAGCAGATTCCAATTGGTCTAATTTGTAGTAAAACTGTGTACCCGTGTGACCGGAGCGCGCGATATTAAAACTATAAAGTGGCGTGCGCCCGCCCCGCCGCACCCCGCACTCCCCCGCTCCCAAAGCAACTTTCTTTTGTTTTTCGCTTTCTTTTATTTAGCACTTTGATTTTTATTACAGCTATAAACCTTTATCGAGTGTTTCAAAGTTTTTCACCTTTTCACCACCTTCGGGCGTTGGAAATGCGTGGAAAAATAAGCAAACGGCAATTCTGCGCGTTTTGCGGAACTTCGCATTCGCTCGCAGTAAAACATAATAAAATTTGGTGTAAATACCTACACTATACGTAATGAAACAAAAAAAATATGTGGGAATATATTGGAATGGAATATGGAAAAGTAGTGTACTGTGAGGTTTGTGTTTAGGAGAGCCCGCGGGGAGTCACATGTTGAACTTCCCAGAGAGTAAGTACCTGAGCGGATGCGGGTGTGGGCGTAAAATGACTAAGTTATTGCTCTCAGAAGACATAGGCAAGGCAGCCATAAAAGTTGGAATAGCTACTCATATGAAAATAATCATGTGGAATCGAATTGGCTAAAGTACAGAAACCTAGCGTTTGTGAGCAAGTTGGTTTGTTATAGGTATACGTTTGTGAGCAAGTTGATTTGTTATAGGTATACGTTTGTGAACAAGTTGGTTTGTTATAGGTATACGTTTGTGAGCAATATGGTTTGTTATAGGTATGCGTTTGTGAGCAAGTTGATTTGTTATAGGTATACGTTTGTGAACAAGTTGGTTTGTTATAGGTATACGTTTGTGAGCAATATGGTTTGTTATAGGTATACGTTTGTGAGCAAGTTGATTTGTTATAGGTATACGTTTGTGAGCAATATGGTTTGTTATAGGTATACGTTTGTGAGCAAGTTGATTTGTTATAGGTATACGTTTGTGAACAAGTTGGTTTGTTATAGGTATACGTTTGTGAGCAATATGGTTTGTTATAGGTATACGTTTGTGAGCAATATGGTTTGTTATAGGTATGCGTTTGTGAGCAAGTTGGTTTGTTATGGGTATGCGTTTGTGAGCAAGTTGGTTTGTTATTAGGTATACGGAGCAAACATGGATAAAAGCTCCGATGTTTCACTTTTAACCTAGATCTAAATGCTACACCGTAATTTTTAAGTGTTTTGATGCAACTTTGAATTCTTGAGTTTTACTACAAATCATTCAATACATATCCCCTTTAAGATTAAATTTAAGTTGAAGCGTGATAGTTTTACTGTGGTTTCATGAACTATATTCATCCAAAATAAAATATTGTATGAGCTCTCGAAGCCTCTTAGCATTTTAATTTAATTACAATACTTGTTGTATTGTTCTGAGGAAACAACCATCAAGAAACTCTGAAATCCGTTAATAAGCCATTGTTTCCCGTTCAAGAGGTTATTTTGGAAAATCACAAACAAAAGGTAGGTAAACCCGAACCAAGTACTTACATCTGAGAACAACCTTGGTAAGGATCCAAATAGCGACGGAAACGAGATCAGCAAATAATCGTTAAAAACAGATCAGATTTCCAATAAACCTGATATTCGTAACTTTCTTAATCAAATAACATTTCCTAATACCTTTTGTTGAAGTGTTTTCTAATGTAATTGTTTTATAAACAACAAGATGTTGCCTTTTCCCTTCAGCGAACAATGGATTCTCGCTCATCAAGTTTTAATGCGTAGCTCTCAGAGATTCAAGGTAAATGAATTCGATTAATTTCATGAAACAGTTAATGGTAATTATAATCTTGACTATCTCTGTGGCACGTGATTGAAGGTCCTTCCGCAGAAAGTTGATCAGTTCTTTGAAAAATAATAACGAATTATATATTTTTAAAAATAATACGTTCAAAATATGTCCTAATAGGTTCCCTACTTACGATTAGTACTATATATGTATGTAGTTATACTGTGCCATACTATACTAACTAATACTATACTAGTAAGTATAGTATTGTATAATATGTGGCCGTACTAACTTCTGCTTACTATAGAATTATTAAAAAATAGATGTAAATTATTTAAAAAAGCATTTGTAAAAATATAGTTATTGAAATCAGACACCTACATCATCAAAACAAGGCCATAGCTGACACCATGACATAGCTGGTCTACAATTCAGTTGCAAGATTTGTCCCACACAAATTAATAGGGCATTTAAAATAAAAGCTTGTATGATAAAATAAAAAGGGGAACTAACATTCACAAAAACCTGATATGACGTTCAACTTCTTGTCATGTCAAATAGCCATAGTTGAAAGTCGTTGACCGGGTATACAAACAGCGCAAGTGGTGATAGCACCCCCCGACCCCCCCCCCCCCCCTCCATATCCACCCCACACCCCCTATTCACCTACAAGGCCACCTTAAAAAGTTTGTGAACTCCAGCTTCTGAATGCTAAGCGGGGAAAAGTTCTACTGCCATTTGCTTAGAGAACTCAATAGATGTTCCTTTTCGTGATGATTTTAGACAGCGAGCTGTATAACTGTTACTGTAATATTTTAACGTTTACCTTTCATTCTATTTCTTTTTGTAATGGTTTAAATAACTTAGTTCTTAATCTTAAAAAAATATCCGAAAACTTTATCTGTAAGAAAATCCAAAAGATAGTAATCAAAAAGAAAATATAAATAGAATTTTCCGATTTGTTTCTATTTCTTTGTATTTCTGTTTCCAAATGTCAACCTTTGTGAATCACATTTCCTTTCTGAAGCTAACATATCACAACGAAATGTCACAGTCCTCGTAAATATGTACAGTAACTGAATAAAATATAAATAGAATAAGCCTTTCCTAAGGCCTTGACTCTATTCGAGTCCTAATGTTATTCCGAGTCATTGCTACGGCGCCGTAGGCATGCTACGGCGTAGCACTTCGTAGCACGTAGCCGCAGCTCGCCTACGGATGTGTACGAGGAGTGCTGAATGTAAAACATAAATAAAATTCAAATAAATAAATAATACTGGACAACTCACACAGCATTATCTAACCCCGAGCTAAGCAGAGCTTGTGTTATGGCTACTAGATCACTGATATAGGTACATAATAGAATATAATATTACATAAATAGTAATTTTTAAATTTTACACAATTCTACATTTTTTATTATACATAGAAAACGACCAGAACACCCTGAACAAATAATATACTGTGTATATATAGTTTTGTTGTTAAAGGCATTTTTATAAGTTTCATTATGTGGGGTTTCCCCTACTTATCATAGCGTGTGTGACTAAATACTAGTATAACATTATACGGCTTCCCTCCGGTTTTCACATGTAGGTTCATATACTAACGATCAAAACTACCTATCTGTGCATATAGCCATGGGGTGAGGGCATGGAAGACTGCGGTTGCTTTGTCATTAGCTCTGGTCACCGCCGGCCAATTGCGAACATACCGCCCAATCTCGCAGTGCTGCCATTTGGAACGAAACATGCGAAATCGTTTCATTCTTAGACACTATTTCATTTCATTACCTTTTCAAGACTGACATCACTTATAACGGGATATAGATATACCATGATTTATGTTGTTTTGAACTTTCCTACATTCTCTAGTTACAAGTTAGTTTACTGTTAACACCATGATCGTTTCAAAAGCTCAGAGAAATCATTCCCACTATATTTATTTCTACAATCGAGGTTATTTATTGATGATCCATTTGAATTTATCATTTAGTATAATCTCAATATCAAGCAATAAATCCAAGCTAGTCTCCACAGTAATTTGTTCCTTTTCCCTTTAGTTTTTCTTGTAACCGCAGCTTGGCAGCCCAGCAACCTTAATTAAGCGCAGGTTTTTACCGGTTCTGTTCGGAATGGCGAAGGACTGAATGTTACACGTCACGTAACCCCCAAATCCCTCCATTAAGCGTTGTTTACTCAGCCAGTGCGCAAATCTTGAGGTCTCACGAAAATACCCCATGAATATGCGATGACAGAAACCGTACACAGTTTTTCCATTTAGTAATAATGAAAATCTCACGCACGCCTGTTTGTTTTTCAATCGGTTGCCGTTGCCGGCTCGGCGGCTAATCTACAGCGGTACATTGGTTCGGTTCATTATATCAATGCACCATTCATAATTGCAACTAAATCCAAAAAGCTTCTCCGCATAATATTGATGTCATATTAATTTTCAAACAAAATTTTATGTATAATAGAGCAAAACTTTCCAAGTCAGGAATAATTGAACACCCACCCTTCCTCCTCGTCGTAAACAAAAATACAATTTCAATAATTGTGCGCTCGGATTCTACTAAACCTGAATAATTAATTCAGGTTTTTCGGTTTAGCAGAAATATTAAGCAGTTTCACATAAAATACGTTCAGAGAGAGCTGATTGTGAATTCAGGGACTCAAGTACAATTTTCAAGAAAGAATTCGATTTTCATTTGTAAATAAGAAATGAGCCGACCGTAATGAAAACTCCCAAAGGGTCCGATAGCTACCTTCGCATAAACTGCTCTTGATGTGATGGGGAACCAATTAGCATTTTGATAATTTCATTCTAAGGTAAGCGATTAATTGTTTTTTACCCGAATACCACTTTTCAATACTATTACAATGTAACCCTCGAACAAAACTCACTAAGGATCACGAGGCCGCAGTGCCGAACACTCGCAGTATTTATCAAATGAAAAATGCATCGAAATTGCAGACGGTTTAATATCCGCTCGAGCTGTAAGTTTTTCACGTAATCTATTGAAAATTTAGTCAGATATTTAACGAAAACAGTAAATTCTTTGTATTCAATTACGTAAATACCTAATAGCAATTATGATATGTGCATTTTAGTTTAATTGAAATGCACAATTGTCATTTGATTTGTCAGAACCGATAGCTTACAAGCCTTTTTACAAAAACGCGGGATAAATACCCAAGGACGGTTAGGAACCCAGATATTATTGTTTTATCTAGAACGCCCAGAGCTGCTCTTTACCAAAAAAGGTTGTCATGCGATGTGTGGACGCATTTTCTACAAAATACCTAAAGATATTAAATAATTTACTTGCAAAGCTTTTGCCTTCAAATTTAAAAAGTGGCTTACTGATAAATCATTTTATACTGTATCTGAATTTCTTAACTATAGAGATTGTCATTATATAAATTCACTGACATTCTAACATTAATTCATTCTATATAATTTATGTTTTACTGAAATTTAATTTAATTCGTTTTATATTTCGCTCTGTTTAAATTTATTAAGTAAAGTGTTTGCGTCTATTTTGCGCCGAATCAATCGGTGTATTATGTGGAACTCATTTTAAGCCTAAGACCTTTAGATGTATGTAGAACCATTTTTGATGCAATAAATGATTTTGATTAGTTCAAAGGCCACGTGGGCACCTGGAGTTTGCTGGATGGTTTCCGATATGAAATCATAGGTTAAGATATAGGTCTCACTCAAGTGAATTAGTCTATATTTGACGTCAGAATAATTGTCCATTTATAGCCCATCATGGTAAAACTCCGTACAAAATATTTTTGATTCTAAAAAGTAGTCAATCTGATTTAGACCCTGTGCCGCATGCCGTCCGCGTCATGTATAGCCGAGCGAGTGGGCCGTGTGCCGCCAGCATTATGTACTTACTGCGCGTGATTTGTATTTGCCTACGTTTTTCCGACTGCAGCGCTACCTACCGACGCTCTAACGAACCATTCCTTCCCAGCTCGCTCAACCGAATTATTTATCCATTTTCCGTTTTATACCATTCAAATAAACATGTTTTATGAAAGATTTCCATTCGGAATTGATTTTTGTTCTCGGTAAAAATAAGTTCGTGAAAATGTTGTTTTGACGGGCTTCGTTTCCATCACTTGGGTATGTATACCGCTTCATGTTCAGGAAACTCTTTTTGAAGTTTTCGACGCTATGAAAGTAATTATCAACAGAACAATTTGAGAAAATCAATCCAATCAATTGTACTGTATATTTACACTACAATTAGATATAATCTATTGGTAGGTATTTGTAGATTTTATATGAGCTTTATTGAAAGCAATAGTTCAAAAAAGACAGTATCACATAACTGACATTATTTTTATAGCCCACTTCAAAAACGTATTACCTAACTCAAGCTATAGGTATACATATTTCAAGTTTTACTTGGTTATAGCATAAAGTAACAACTTAGTGCCCTAATAATTTTAGCTGAACATGTATATAGGGTAATTAAAATGTTCTTCCTTGCATATTTCGGTCACGTCCACACGCTAAGTAAATGTAAGTATTGGGTCAACGTCCGAATTTTGAAAGACTTGACCTGCTCGGTAACCTTATTAAAGATAATGAACTTTTAAGTTACTTATCGTTAAAACCGTATCCTTAATTTAATACTTTACTACATAATATGTATTTCTATGCAACCTAGCTCTAACGTCATAATATGTGGCTAGATACAGATGTGCTCGGTAGTACCTGTACGGTACCTACTTGTATTTACCCTGAGGTTAACGTAGTAAGTAATATCGTGTACATAACATGTATTGCTTGGAACAAAGATTATTGAAAAACAATGAGCTGTTATTTTAACAAAGGTAATCGACCGTCACAAAATATTACAAAAACAACTAATAGAACTCTGAACAAATGCTACTCCAGAACTAATTACAGGGAATGTTACTTCGTAAACTCTTGTGTATTTTGATTGTACACTAAGCTTCACTTCTTATTTATATAAACACTAGCTGACCCGACAGACGTTCTCCTATCATTCAATACAAACTTTAAAATTTCAAACATGTTTATCAAAGAGTATATAACGCTGCGGCGAAGGTTACATTAAATAGTTTATAATATACATCGTTAAATTTTCTGCGCAATTTTTTTTTTTTTTTTTATGTAAGATCTTTCTCCAACATATTTGAAAACATTAAAAAAAAGATGAATGAAATCGGTAAAGCCCTTCTCAAAGCTGGACCAAAAGAAATAGAGATTCATTTTTATATACATATAAAGGTATAGATATAGATTAAAGAATGATTCAATCAAAAATATTGCTACACTGAATTTCAGAGAGAACTACTTACTGAACTAGGTATGTGTTTCTCGCTGGTAGTTCCAAGCTTGGACCACAGCATCATAGAATTTTTTCCTTGAAATTCGGTTGCGAGATAAAAAAGCAGGTATTTTAAGCCAGATAGAATCCACACGAGGCATTGTGTGGCGGAATGCCAAATGAGTTTTGTGATGAAGTCCCCTCGTGAGGCAGAATGAGCCCTGTCTCTTATAACCGCATCTCGGGTAAAAGGTGCACTCTTAGAGTACTCTCCTTAATGCGTCTCGTGAACCTTGGAAGGGGCTGGTAAGGTTAAGGATCTAGGCCTGAGGACTACCTTTGTACTGTTTCGTATTGCGACCTTTTGTTGCAAACTTAAAGTTTTATTTTACCGTAGGTAGAGTTTATTAAGGTTTCATAGAAGTATCAGTAACAAAAGCAAAGAACACTTGTGGCGTTGGAAATGTGAAAAGTTAGAGGATTTTGCTACACCATTAACTGTTTTCACCTTTCCCCTATAACTGCTACTAACTCGATGAAAGTTATCGTATCACCCATATAACATCGTTTCGCTAACTTCCCAAGTTGCTGAACACTTTACAACCCAACAAAATGTTCACTACTCCGCGCCAGGTATCCTATTGTAGCGAACATAAACCTATTTCCTCGCAAATTGCACCTTACTTTATCTATTTTGCAGATAAAAAAGTGTAAGGCTTGGAACAGACGAGCCACTTGGATTGGCAGCCACTGACTTTTGTTTTTACGCTCCCAGCCGAAAAAGATTCAAGTAATCAGATTTTCATTTAAAACTTTAATAAAATGTATGTGACTATAGTAGACTGTAGTAGTTTTGTTTGGAATTAACTTTAAGCAGAGCAACAATTTATCGACGATAGCTGACAAACACTGTTTTTTCATCTATGCCAAAACTAAACAATGGATTTTTTTAGTCAAAGACGCAACAAAATAGATAAATTGCTACTACTCTTTTTATTTACAGAGGCTCTTAAATGAGAGTCTTTCTTAAAATAGACTCACAGAAATTATAGCGACATGGTTGATTTGAGCACAAGGTCTTCACCACTACAAATAGTCCGTATGCGCTGAACCTAAAAACTATAAGCGTACTCTGAAAAACGAGGCGATGAGGCGAGCGCACAAGTTTTTTCCCGCCTGTGTTGTGTCATAAAATGTGAGGGTAATTCCAGCGGCGTGCAATTTATATTTAGCAGGCATCGCCGGCCGCTGGAAGCCTTTAGCTGTGCACTGCACACTTTCTATTCAGTACTTAGTCTTTGCACGCAGGAAACAATTAGCAGTTTTTACTTTTTACTGGAATAGGGGTTGTTTCTCATGGGGAGCTATTAAGAGCTTTATATGGGGAGGTGTTGTTCAGTTATATTTTTAAAGTGCTTATTTTGCTAGTTGCGCCTCTAAAAATGTCATCGATTTGTGTAGATTATTTTTCTCAAAAGTAGAAGAAAATTTTGTCGACGAAATCTAAAGTCAAAAAATAAAAATACAACAGGTACCTACTCACCGAACAACAGAAGAAACTCGCCGTCTTGCTCTTAGTCCTTAACAGTATATCACTTATCAATGCACTCACTATTCACAATACCAGTCTTGACACAATTGACAAGAGAATCACTTTAATCGGTATTCTATACTTCGAGATGTAATTGACTAGAATCAGCGGAATCAGTTGTTTTCTAAAATGGCGGCGGCACGCAAATGTCACTCGCAGCTATTCACGTGATTGCTACTATTCCTGAAACAATTGAAAATTATGTTGTTAATTCCTGAATAATAGAAATTGGCCGCTGTTGAGGGTAGAGCTTCACATTATGGTGATTCAACTTTATGTAGAGTACATAAAGTTGAATCACTGAAAAATACGGGACATATTCACATTTGGCCCTAAATTCAGCAGAGCTTGTGAAATGGGTACGAGATGACTGGTATTCCTTAACCACCTGAAACAGATACTTGCAGGGTATATGAACATTTGTTCCGTATACGAAGGTTACGATAGGAATAAGTTTCGGAATCAGAATTCGAATGCTTATCCTTATTTCTTTATTATCCCCACAGAGTTCAGATTTATAATATGGCGTGTTTTAAAAAACGATAAACCGACTTCAAAATTCCCTTACTTATCCACTTTTTTTAAATTTTGCGTGATAAATACTACTAAAAATTTTATGGGACCCCTTCGGGATCATTTTCTATACAATAGTGAATTTTCAAAATCGGTCCATAATTGGCGGAGATATCGCGTAACATACCAATATACAAAAAAAACATACAGACGAATTGAGAACCTCCTCTTTTTGAAGTCGGTTGAAAATCAAGCTAATTTCATACTGTATTGAAATATAAATTACCTTCGTCGGGTATCTTTTTACCTTTTGTGGAGAAAAGCCATTAATAGTCAGAATATTTCTAATTAATTAAACGCAACAATGTAGAGAACTAGTTTAAACTGTTTTAGGAAATGGAGTGTGGGTTTAGCTGAAATGGATTAGATTCTCATGCAAATATGTACTTACCTACTTCCCGAGCTTAGATTAATTAAACAAAAGGATTTAGTTAAAGCTTTCAGGACATTAGCAATCTACTAAACTAATATTATTCGTAGTATTGTAATTGTTGGCTTTAAAATCGTATATCTACACGATAGGTAGCTAACATTAGAAGGCGTATCATTATAAAAAAATAAAACGTCAAGAGCGAGTCAGGCTCACTCACCGAGAGTTCCGTGTAATTAAAAGACCTTGCTTCTTGCCAAATTTGATGATTGTACGTCGACATATGTATGAACCCTAGAGGTTTTGTTACAGGGCGAGATACAAAAAAATTTTTTTTGTGCATAAACTAGAAACGACGACATCGTTGAGGTCGCAGGGAGTCGATGAATGGAGGCCGCTCAGGACTGCTATTTGTGGCGTCGTATGGGGGAGGCTTATGTCCAGCAGTGGACGTGTATGGGCTGATATGATGATGATGAACCTAGAAATTCACGGTTTTCTGATGTTTTCCTTTACCTGTGCTATAAAACCTTGCTTCTTACCAAATATCATGATTCTAGGTCAATGGGAAGTACTGAATAGGTTTTGTGTGTATGTGATTATGTTGGTCAAACAATTTGGGCATAAACGGCTTTTACTTTTGATTCGGCTCTAAGAAATTACGGACCTGAGTATTTGATGTTAATTTTATCTCGATATATCGAGTCCACGCGTTCCTGAGAAAAGAGAGTTCACAGATGGACAGATAGACAACAAAGTGATCTTACAAAGGGTTCCTTTCTTCCTTTTGAAGTACGGAACTATAAAAATGCAAAATAAATAAATAATAATTAAAGGTAATATAAATAAATTAGATCATTGTCGGCTTTATCGTAATTTTCCATCAGGTGATTTATTTATTTATTAAAGAAGATATAAGTTTACAGTGTTAAAACCAAGTTCCATGCTTGGTTTATATGTGATGTGGTCAAAGGACGAAGGTTTACTGATCTATAAAAAGAATCTAAAAATCTTAAAAAATTACGATTGAAACAGTTGAACAAACTGTATACTGTTTCAAAGAATCTAGAGGTAGTAAGGTCAAGTGATCCATATCAATGCCAATCGGAAGCGTCCCCAAGACGCTGGCTGCATTGCCCCTTATGGCAATACTGATGCGCTGCGACAGATACTCAACTTCTCTTGGGTCTCGCGTCCCTTCGACAAGACGCTCAGTTATAATATTGTACACCCGAAGAACTTCAATAACCCACGGACACGGACATTTTAGAAATGCTTGAACTAAAATGTTTGATTCAAAAAATCGTATGTAGACGCTTATCAGTTGTTTCTATTCGGATTCTAAAATAACTATTATTAAAAGTGAAAGTTTGTTTAGCTCACTTTAAGAATATTTTAATCTCAAATAGCAGCTCACGTTCAGTTATAATGTTATTGCACAACAACAGATAAACTTGCACGAAGCTTAAAATTGCTGCCTGCAAACTGTCTACCAAATGTTCATTTAGGTACAAAGAGCTATTTGTAAAACCCGAAGCAACGATTTGGAAATAACAACACGATTTTAATTGAAATCTCTATGAAATGTAAATCCCAAAGTAGGATTTGAGTTCATCGAAATGCTGCTTTAGTTCCACATTCAGTTAAGTGTCAGTTCCAGATTTTTTAAAGGTCTTAAGTATACAAAACCCGTGTTAGATATGTAGGTTATTTTGGACTCAACGAAACTTCCAAAAAAGACTCGTTCGAAGTGGTCGTTATCCTTTGTCTCTGTAGTAGGTAAATGTAATAATATAACAATGCTCTTCTCGAACAATGCGGTACAACCGAGCTTTCAGCAAAAACGAGCCACTGGACCATTTTTGTTTCTTCGTAAAGAATTTCCGTGAATTTCATCAGAAATAAGAAGCCTTCCTAAATTTAATTTCAAAAAATCTGTAAATAAACTATTTAATGAAAAAAGCTGTACTTATACCTATTGCAATACAGGAAACAGGAAAAATAGGATATTTTCCTTGAAATGTTGCTTTCATATATTTGTACTTATCACGTTTTATCGAAGTCAAGTCATGGACCAAGATAGATGTTGTGAAATTGAAGCACGACTCTCGAGGATATGTTCCGGAGTTTCGTGTAGTCGCAGGGTCTGAGGCAGGATCAGCTTTTGTGGGTGAAAATATTGAACAAAAGATTTTAATGATTGTTGAAGTTTTATAACTATTATCGAGCTTAGAGATTGTTGCAATCTGAATCAAAAAATCCGAGCAAAGAAATTAAAATTTAATTATAATTGTCAACAATATTAATTGAAGAAAGGATCTCAAATCGACAAGTCATTACCGTGTTACAGTTTGACTGGCATAATGGCTGCCAATAAAATAACCGCGTTAAAACTAAGTGAATAAAAAGCAAATATTTATTTATTTATTTATAATTAACTGCAAAAAAGAGCAATCCCGCATTTACTTAACTTAAAATTAACTTTCTTGTTGATTTTTAAACACATTTTAAGTTTTTGCATTTGTATAATTTTTAACACGGCTAATACAAAAATTATAGGACTTGTTGATTTGACGGCCGAATAGGCCGTCAAATCAACAAGTCCTATAAAACGCAACTCAGATGTAAGCACGTCTTATGTCGCGATATTTTGACAGTTTTCAATGAAAATCTGTCAAAAAATCGTCACTTGAGTCGTGCTTAAATCTGAGATTCGTTTGAGTATTCGGGGGTGATATACATATTTACTTTCTTCAATAATGTTGTTGACAATTATATTATATTTAAATATTTCGGTCGGATTTGTTAATAAAGTTTGCAGACTAGGCTCGACTATAGTGATAGGTATCAACTGAATTACGCAGATACCAACTCATTTCTTACCAACTTTCTATAGATGGGTAGTTGTTTCTTCGGATGTACCGATCTTAAGCACATCAGGGCAGCACCGCTACCACACAACAAAATTGCATTAATGTATGGACTTAATCTCGTAACATTTTCATATACAATATGTTATATGAAAATGTTACGAGTATATATGCCCGCGCCTTCGCCCGCGTTTTATCGGGATAAAAATAGCCTATATGTTATTCCAGGTCCCAAACTATACCCATACCAAATTTCAACCTAATCGGTTCAGTAGTTTTTGCGTGAAAGAGTAACAAATATCCATACATCCATCCGTACAAACTTTTACATTTATAATCTTAGAAGTAGAATGAATCAAAATGTAATCAGTTTGAACCCATTTTGTGCTATGCGATAGCGGTATTTAACTAAAGTGCTCAGGTATGTATGCTGAAAAATACTCGGACAGGTCTGCATACAAGAAGGATTGTCCCTAAGTACAACACTGTGTAGTGTTATTTATTCCATAGCTCTTCGAGCACGTGACCGCGTAAGTTTCGCCGCCTCACCCTTATCAATCAGACGGAAACTATGCATTGCTTTCAACGATAATAATCGCGATAACTAATGTTTATGTGTAAACAATGTAAGAGCTTCGTGGTGAAGTGGATATCTGGCAATGAATCCGGTGTTCGTTGTAAGATTCTTTGTTGAACAGCACAAAAATCAAATATGGTAATACCAGTATAATATACACTCTAGAAGGAAAAGGTTACATCAGAATGCACAAAGAGCCATTACGTTCCGTAACTGTAACCGCGAAATTCATGAAATTTGTCTTAAGCGTGTAAAATAATAGCTGTGCCCGCCCAGGCTACTTCCAGCCCCATTGTTCCGTGAATAAAATCCTGGGAACAGAACTAGGTGAGCCTTTCGCCACCCCTTATCGCACAAAGCCTGACAAAATACCGGCTAGACAAAAGATGCTTCAATATTTTCTTCGTATTTTTACGATTTTGTCCCTTATTGTGACATCTGCGTTCCGCCGCGCGCCGGGGTTGATATGAGCATCCGACGGAACAAATTATTATTTGGAAATCTATTTGCTACTTTAGTATAGCTGCAGGCTGGTTATGTTGAGAAGAGCCGTAGGTAGATCTATACATACATATAATTCTCTATAAATTTTGAAAAACATAGTATCGTTTTGATTTTCCTAATATTTTAGCACAGTAGTGGCAAGTGCTGTGATCATAGAATATCTAAAGTCATGTTCTTAAATATATTTTTTAACTAAATTTCATTATTTATTTCGGTCCAGTAAACCTTCACTTAAAACAATGAGAAAAACATTATCAGTTTACCAGCTCCCAAGAACTGGTTATTTTTAGATCACTACAGCTGTGCGAGGGCAAAATGATTTATGGTAGAGAGAGTTCAGCAAACAAACGTAAAGACCACACAAACGTAATTCCAACCAGGATTTTCATTAAAATCTGGAGCGATTTCTCTGGTCAGCATTACATTTATTACAATCGATTCCTTCCACACCTGGAGAGTGAAATCTCGTGTGGCCGGTGATTTCTACTTGAGTAGTTGCCTTCCACTGTTGAATTTAAAATATCTTCGTGGCGAGGAATGAAAACAAGAATTGTACCTTTTCGTATCATGAAATCGGGCAGGGAGCCTCAAGACAGTAGAGATTGATTTTAAAAATCTCAAATATGTATATTATAGGTTTTAAACATGATAGTAAAAATGAAAATTTGAGTAGATACACAAAATTTCTTAATTTTAGAGACCGACGATAAAGCTATTGCGTGGCACATCTAGGAATGCCTACAGCTACGGCGTAGCACATCTAGGAATGCCTACAGCTACGGCGTAGCACATCTAGGAATGCCTACAGCTATGGCGTAGCACATCTAGGAATGCCTACAGCTACGGCGTAGCACATCCAGGGCTTTTAAGGATTTTGTTGTAAAAATTGCTATACATTTTGTTGTAAAAATTCCTATGCTGTTATTAAGAATCTTTATGTTCTTTAGTTATTAAAATTCCTCGTATAAAAATATGTTCATATGTATGTATCAAAACTTCTTTCATAAGTTTTATTACATGAGAGCTTTCTCATAATTTATTTTTATTTTTACCTATCTAAGACTTCAATGTGCTGGTTTAGAAGAGCATGTTTTATCAAGCAATATTCCGTCACACCTTATGAGCCGCCGATGGGCCGCGCCGCCGCCCCTGCTCAATGGGCCACGCGGATCGCACCGACGTTCCTTGTGTTTGAATGCGGCTATATTCTAAACCCTAAGGATTCCTTACTGCCAATGTTTAACTGTGAAAGAGAGTAAGCGCCAGCCTTTTAAGAAGAGGAATAGATTTATTTTGAAACGGTTGACCAATAAAGCCTTCTGCGTTCGACCGTCAATATCTTCTCTCTAGTTGTGGAAACAGAAGCAGAGCTAAGATTTAACCACTTTACCTGTTAAATCTTAGCAACTGTTTAAAAATGTATAAGTAGAGGGGACATGACGTTTATGTATTAAAACTTAATAAAAACTCATACCAAGAACAGAGGATAGCAAACTCAAAAAGGTAACCACTAAAAACAAGAACAAAAACTTCAAAGATTATAATACTTCAAAGATAAAATCTTTGAAGTAGTTGCAAACGCGAAGCGAAAAAGGTGCAAAATCGAATTACAAAACGGAAGAAAGACAATATTGTGTGTGAAAGCTTTAAAAACCAACCCAACAATTGTTTCGATCTTCTCCGATTCCCTTCGGTGAAAATACTAGTGGTGTATTAAAATATTCCACCAAGGTTAAAATATTTACCAAGTACGCGTTTAACAGCTTGGCTATGCTATGCAGTCCTTTTTTACTGTTGATATAAAGCAGAAGCTGCAGAAGAGTTCCTTTAACCCTTATTACCACTCTATTTGACCTCACCGGATTTTTTTTATTTGCTCTAACGTAAATAAAAGTAAATACCGCAACTCCAGCACTGTGGAGTGGCCCGTGGTAGGCAATTAAATATTTCATGCAGCTGGGTTGTGACGTGCTATGGCGTGCACTAGCGCTGCACCCCGCTTTGTTTGAAATGTCGGGCATGGTGATGGACAAACGCCACGCTGTCAGGTACAGACGTGTGTGAAGGCAGTAAGTAAAACATAAACGATGATTTCTATTTCTCTTTAGAGGTTAAAGTCCAACATTGGAGGTGAAACTGAACGCAAACAATGGCCATATCATAAGGTGGTTAAAGTTAATGTAACATTACGTTAACTCTGCGGTGAAACTATCATGAGTGGGTTATTCCGTCATTCAAAATAGCTCAGGTTAATTTAATTAACAATTAGTCCCCGGTATCGTCATGGTTTACGGTGGAAGTGAAATCTTCAGTAAGTAGCGCACAAAAGTTTTACAAGTACGCACTTCAATATGCATTAACATTTTCCAAGGCACGCTCATTTCCACGTTTTGTGCATCATAATCAATTTGTAAAACAATATGTTAAGTATTTTACGGGAAAGACAAGCATTATGATAACCTAATAACCTGAAAAGATTGGATATTCCATGACAAGACGCAGTTCCGACCGAAAGTCAAATGGAAAAGCGTATCCAATCTTAATGTGAGCGGCGCATGCACGTAGCGCCATGCAGTCCACAAGTGGCGGTTAACAAATGCACAGTCTACCTACATGACTGGAAATCATATTTAATGTTCAGCAAATTGTTTTCTATTTCATGAATTTTAAAGTTTTTCCGGTCGGCTTGCGTCCCTACCACATTGTATGTACAGTAGTGAAGTGACCAACCTAAATATCAAGAATTAGTAGAGTTTCGATCTGCTACAAAACCCTTATGATCACACTACCTTTGTCCTCTTTTGCTTCTTTAATATCTGAGCAACTGTCAATGCAATGAACATAAAATGTGTAATAACAATAACACCTATATTGTGCGCCGTTGAAAGAGACCTACAAGGTCAAGTAGGGTATCAAATTAAAAGTATCAGTTTTGTACATTTCTAAACAGTTGTTGAAGTTTTTTCTAGCTTTCATACTTTTTGTGTTTGTAAATAATAGATCTATATTTTACTGTAAGTAGAACACTTTTGAAAAATGGTCATAAAGGGGGAATTACATATTTTCAAAAGAGGAAGTTTCCTCATTGAGTAGGGTAACAAATGAATGGTGTTGGTTTTTAGATTTCAAAACGGTTTTCAAATATTTTATAGATTTCATCTACATATGGAAATATTTTGAAAAAAGTCGAAAAAAATCCATTCTATCTTTTTTTATGTAACGCTTCTATCTTTTTCAAAGTGCCCTTTTTAATTATTTATAGGTAATCATCGGCAATAAGCCAATTTTCCAGGAAATTATTAAACAATTGACCATAAATAATAACAAGTTGTATTTGTAATGTTTTCCATTTCATGAGTTCTAGAGTTATACTGGTTGACTCGCATCTCCTACCTACACTGATAATTATAGTATGTCCATATAGTATGACCATCGACAATAAGGTAATTTACAATACTATACTAGGTTCAACTGTATCTACGCTATTCCAAAAGGATGAGTTGGCATGAATTGCTTGCTGATTTAGCTTAGATCGAAATTATTCAAATCAGGTTGATATAAATGCAGTACAGGGTGTTTCGTTCTGTCAGCTGTCAACGTTTCAAACGCCACTGACGCAAATTATTCGAAACGTTTTCCAATTATATTTTAATCCGCTTTATCACCACTTAGCGGAATTAAACTGGATTTGCAGGTTTGTCCGAAGCAGCACTTTGTGAACTGTCTATTAATTTTATCTTTTGACTGAACTTATCTGTTTGTTACGAGTACAAACAGAGCACTAATTTTGTAAGCAAAATGAGTTATTTGTCCCGCAACGGATGACAATAGAGTTCCTGACCTAAATTAAAACTACTTTTTGTAGTTCATTGTTTTGTAAAAGGTTGTTACTAAAAAGATTCCGTTTGATTCAGAACAATAACTACGGATGTGTTGAAGTACAAAGGCTTCTTTGAGATTATTAAAGCAGCGTTAGATAAACCTTCTCAAAAGAACAATTCGTCGAACCGACAAAAAGTAACGTTAGACAACCTTTGTTCTATTTATCGGAAAACGTTGAAATGCGATGAGGTTCACGAAGGTTCTACTTTACATTTTTGTTGAATAAACGTAGTTTAGTCCTGAAAACCCTTGCCATGCGAACAACGGTACTATGCACTTGTATGTATTAACTTTGTCTCCATAAAACATTCAGATACAAATAGTTAATGAAGTGGATTACTTCATTAACTATTTGCATCCGAATGTTTTATCCCACCACTCGTCAATATATATAGTTACCTAATTGTCAATCCTTTCATTTGAATATGTCTGTATGATCACAGAGACAGCGGGCTGCCCTTACTTATAGGGGGATCAGCAACGTTATTTGTCATTCTAACGAACGACAAAGATAATAATCGACTTTTAGCTTATTGCAAAAAATTAACAGAGGGGTTATTATAAGTAAGAGGATTGATCTACGACAGTAACAACAAAAAAGTAAACACCGTAACAAAGCAGAAACATTTATAAGCGTTAACTCAACCAAAAATTATTGAACAAAGTTTAAAGTAACTCGTACCATTCCATGATTTACGAGAACGGTTTCCGGGAAGTTATCCACGTGAGCTCCTGCGACACAGGAGACTGGAGCGAAGCAACGCGCGCGGCGACCGCTCGCCTCGGAGGAGCGACCGACACTGGCGCCTGCACCCCCCAGGACGCTCCTCCCATCCTCACCTCGAGGGGACTCCGAACCTTCCAACTTGGAACTTGGCTCTACCTGCAACTGCCGCGCGATTGCGAAACTACAGACTGAGCTGCTCCTTTGCCAAGCGCTTATTAGCATAAAACAAATTAAGATGCACGGCTTTAAGTGTACGGGCAATGTGCCGGAGTTCACGTGTTTGCTTTGTGAACGTTACACACGATTAGTTCGACTGTTATTGCGCTATATTGTGCTAAGTTATATTCATGGAAGTGTGGCTTTCGAAAAACACGTAGAACATACATACATACGTAGCACGTTCGTTTCCGTTGGTGTTCATTTTATTGAAGTTTTCCGGTGACTTCTTTTTAATGATTAATTAATTGCCGGTTTAATTTATTCATCCAGAATTATAAATTAATTCGGGTAATAACATTTAATGTACGAAACTAATAACATAAAACCTGACATGCGCTGAAATACTGAATGATCGCATTATTGGCATAGAATAAGTATAGTACTACCTTATGAAAATTGAACAAAAACTTTACAGGTATGTATTTATTAAATTTTAGAATGTGTCTGGGTACACAAATTAGAGTAACATAATTACGTTCTTCTTACAAAATACACGTATTTACGTTACCCGCCCAAGTCGACCACCCTCAGCGCAGCCGCCCAGCGTCTTATGGGGTCTCTTTTCTTTGAAACTCAACGTGTGAAGATAGATTACGGCTCATTAGGAGTTATTAAATAATGAATTGGAAATTCAACTTCAACTCAATGAACCGCTCAGAGTATTAAATTAATATTTAAAAAATACGCGACTCTTCACAAGACAAACAATTTTATTCATCCTTGCGATGCTTTGACACCAAGAAAAGAAATAACGTAATAAGTAGGTACGTACTCACGGCATTCGGAGCCTGGTGGACTCGGCAATGTTTCATTGTGAGAAATGCCATAAAAATACTCGTAAAATTTATAAAGCAACTCAATAAAACGTAGGTACACTTACAATTTCGTGAGCCTCAATTTTATTTGAAGTTAGGTACACAATAAAATGTGAAACCCTTTTTGAAGATTAGAATATTTTATTCAGAGAAAATGTGTTTGTATAGTTTTGGATTTCATTTAACAAAAAACCTGCCTTAGAATTAGACTACAATGAACAAAGAACTTTGAATTAAGTCGAGATTTCACAAATGGCGGTGGCTGAACTTGGACTTTCCTGGAACTCACATTAATATTGCTAAAACGAAAAATCTTTTCTTGTTTTCATTTCTTACTTTTTATATTAGTTTGTGTTACTGTTTAATTAATATAACAACTTTGGGTCTATGCTTGTGATAAATTATTAACAAAACCGCGGATCATTTAATTCATGAAAATAGATACAAAACCTTTAGCACTTGAACCTTGAATTTAAAATCCTACGTTGAATAAAGAAACGTTAGGAAGGTACTTGAGGGCCGTCTTCGTTCCGAAAAGGTCGGAAGCCGCGATTAGCCTGCGTTTGAAGTCTTTATGGCCGGTCATTGAGAACGTAATGTGCCGCTCAAATATAATTCCAAAAAGGCGGTCTCTTTAGATACCGCCTCGGAATAACTGTAGCGACTTAGAAGACATTAGAAGAGTCAGTTAAAACCATTTAGCAAGAATTTTGGAGATTTACATAAAACATACAGCCAAATCCATACGAGATCTTAGCCTGGGCTAGCTTCAGACTATTGCAGCTCGAAATGTCAAAGTTCTCTTTGACCTTTCGAGCCCTTGGTCAAAGCGTTCACTGCTAAGCTTCGAGCTCTCCAAGAACAGTGTGTGAACGATGCCATCGGTGGCACTCATTGTGTGTTAAAGCCGTTGTAACAAACAAACAATGAAACATTTTAAAGTTTCCACTTTTTTTCTAGTAATACTTCTGGATGGCACAGCCGTCATAGCTGTTACGAAAACTATAGCTTTGCAGTATACGCAGCGAATATTATGAAGGTTGGAATAGGTACCTTTGTGCTCCATTGTAGCGACTTTAATACATGCTGCGGAGCTAAATGTTGTACCAAAAATATTAATACCCCTGAATAAATATTATCTGGTTTGTAGTAATATTGGAAATTTTCAAGCGTAGGTAAACACTAGCACCATCTTTTTATTAAGGTTTACAGAATAAATTGATAAAAACCAGACTTAAAAGTTTCACAGAAATCTTATTTCTCCGGCAATATTATGTGCCGCTGTACAATAGGTAAGCACCCTCGTACGTACCCAGCAGCATTTGATACTTTTATAGGTCCCATATTATCATGAATTATTGCCAAGCAATTTAAATATGAATGGTTCGAGGACTTCATGTCTCATACATGAAGAATGTGTATCATATATGTGATGACATTTTTTTCGCAAATAAAATTCATAAGCCTAGGCTCAGACATGGCCGCAAGCAAAATAATGAAAATCACACCGTGAACATTATGCTTCGCTATTATCAAATGTGGCAACCTCACATCATAAATATATTCAAATAGATTGTGAACAGATTTTCATGCCCAAATTAAATGAATGTGCACAAAAACAGCAATATAAAGATACGCTTTCATTGAACAATAAATGCCTTTTGCCTATTGCCCATAGATGGCAGCCCTCGCGGTGACGTTCGACGTGAAATTGACTCTCGTCGGCGAGACTCGCCGCAATAATTCGTTCAACTCAAAAAATATGAGTTCGGTAGAATCGAAAGCCTAGGTCTTTCCGTATTTTATGAAATCTGGGGCTCCCCTGGCGGTGCGTATGGAAGGTGCTACCCACCGAATGATTTTTTTCCGCGTCCTCCGGGGCAACAAGTTGATGAAATATTTGTTCAATCGCGTGTGTAACATAGTTTCATTTATTTCACTTCACCCTAGCCGCTCGACCGAAATAACAACAGTACATCGGATGTGAATCAGCAATAAATTTCATTGGATTCGTACCTACTCGTATTTCCACTTTATTACATTTCGGAATATTTCAGGAGGAACACGAAACTCTTTACAGCCACTTTCGAGGTACCCAACTGTACGTTTATTGCTATTGTCTACCCATGTATTAAAGTACCTACCTATTGAAATAAATCCCAAACGATTTCATTCATGAATCATCAATCAAAAATGTATGAAGGTACTTGGAACTCTTACTGTCTAATATAGGGTACATGTAGGTACCTACTACATATTTACCTGAGCTAATATTATGACCTAAGCTATATACATATACTATTAAACAAAATTAAAAATGTATTTATTTCAAATTATGTACTATACTATAACTTTATGTACTATAATATACTTTAATACATGTACATATGTATGTGAGTGAAAATAAATAAATTTAAATGCATAGAACAAGCGCCATGTTATGTGTCCTACCAGATCAAAGTATTGTTGAAATCACAAAATCCTGAGCAATATATATATTATTCATTCATTCATTCACATCAACCCATACACGTCCACTGCTGGACATAGGCCTCCCCCATACGACGCCACCAATAGCGGTCCTGAGCCGCCTCCATCCATCGACTCCCCGCGACCGCTACGATGTCGTCGGTCCATCGTGGACGGTCTCCCATGTAGGTATATATACGTATATATATATGTATATATACCTACCCTAGGTGTTCGTTTCTGGTCCTCCCTAATACACACCTGTGCACAAGTCGATATGATTTGTAGGCAATCATCATTTCAATATCGGGGAAAGGTATGAATATTTCTGACATTTGCTGCCCAAAGAAATCCTTTTCAAAAATATTACTCATTCAGAGGACAAACAACGAATACCTACATAATGACCTGTTCAGACCTCCGCAATATTCGCTAAGCAGAGCAACGCCGAAAAATTCCACTTGATTTCACGTGGATCCCGCGATATATTTTGTATTTACCGCATCCACTCGGCTTTCGCTACCTCACTAGGTAATGATAATCGCGTAGTCTGAATAGGCCTTTAAGCTCCTTGTGCGATACGGGCATTCTTCAAGACAAAGGAATACGTCCATAACACGGTGGATTCAATGTAGCACAGGTTTACAGCCGCAGACCACCTTGTATTAGGTACTGACTTATGTTTGCTTTGAACTTCAGAGTAGGTAGAGCTTTAAGCTGTGCACCTACCACGTTGCCCGTGAGTAATACTGTCTTCAGCTACAAAGCGCTCATAAGCGTAAGTTCGTAAACAATTCTAGACGGTGGTCCGTGGCTAGCGAGCATTGTGGATGTAAAGGCAATTACAAGAAAGCTGAGATGTACGTACAGAAAGCGGTGTTTCGGACAGGACAGGACCCGTTTAGTGACTCAAGGATTATATATTGTTTAATCTACCGCTTGGTTTAATTTTATTCTACTGTGTTGTGTTTTATTTTTATAATACTGTTTAATTTATTTTTGTATATTGATATTTCAAATACTGTGTTGTCTATTCTATTGTATGTAGTATACGATAGATTCTAGTGAATATTTTTCCTCTCCTCTCTATTACTTGACATCTACTATATGATAAATAATGAATATTATTTTGCTGACTAAACACTAAATAGGTGCTTATTTTAACCGTAATCTGCCCCTTAATTAAAATGGTTACAAGCTCGTCTTAACTCAATAATAATCAACCGATAAGCCAAATTTGAAACGAGTCACAATTCGGGACATTACGGATGATTTATAACTCCTAAAAGCGAAACGACGCGATGTTAATTCTTGAATCCCTGGACGTTTCTGTATCCGGTTCCGGTCGCCTCCCTGTTTTGACAACTGAATGATTACTGTACACTGAAAACTGACTTAATTGGACAGCTTGCTATGTCCACTGGATTGATTATTAAATTATAGGAAAAGTTGATGGAGTGGACCGTTATATGACAAAGGCACATAGGTATATTTATTTGCACTAAAAGTTGATGGAGTGGACCGTTATATTATAAAGGCACATAGGTATATTTATTTGCACTAAAAGTTGATGGAGTGGACCGTTATATTATAAAGGCACATAGGTATATTTATTTGCACTAAAAGTTGATGGAGTGGACCGTTATATTATAAAGGCACATAGGTATATTTATTTGCACTAAAAGTTGATGGAGTGGACCGTTATATTATAAAGGCACATAGGTATATTTATTTGCACTAAAAGTTGATGGAGTGGACCGTTATATTATAAAGGCACATAGGTATATTTATTTGCACTAAAAGTTGATGGAGTGGACCGTTATATTATAAAGGCACATAGGTATATTTATTTGCACTAAAAGTTGATGGAGTGGACCGTTATATTATAAAGGCACATAGGTATATTTATTTGCACTAAAAGTTGATGGAGTGGACCGTTATATTATAAAGGCACATAGGTATATTTATTTGCACTAAAAGTTGATGGAGTGGACCGTTATATTATAAAGGCACATAGGTATATTTATTTGCACTAAAAGTTGATGGAGTGGACCGTTATATTATAAAGGCACATAGGTATATCTATTTGCACTAAAAGTTGATGGAGTGGACCGTTATATTATAAAGGCACATAGGTATATCTATTTGCACTAAAAGTTGATGGAGTGGACCGTTATATTATAAAGGCACATAGGTATATTTATTTGCACTAAAAGTTGATGGAGTGGACCGTTATATTATAAAGGCACATAGGTATATTTATTTGCACTAAAAGTTGATGGAGTGGACCGTTATATTATAAAGGCACATAGGTATATCTATTTGCACTAAAAGTTGATGGAGTGGACCGTTATATAAAGACACATACTAGGTATATTTATTTGCACTTTTGTGTATGTGTGTACTTTTGTGTTTTTTAAGGTAGTAATGACTATACTCCGATTCAAAAACCTGGATATTTTTTGTATACAAAACACAAGGAAAATTGATGGAAAATATTAAATGACATTGGCTATCATCGAAGCAAAGCACAGAAGCTCGAAACAATTTTTGATTTTGGAATTTTATTCAGCATTTCTCTCGATCGTTTTCGAATTCAATAAACTTTTTTTGCTGGACATGTGAGATTATGAGCTGTTGAAATTTGTGTTTTAGTTTTTAATGATGACTTCGCTGTTACCTTGTTGTTTATTATAAATATTCACGGGTTTTTATTTACCTATTTTTCCCGACGTTTCAACAGGTTTACACTCTGTCGTGGTCACGGGATGACTAGAATATTTATAATGTGTTCAGATTGCGTAAGTTTCAAATACCTTGTTGTTTTCTGTTATTGTTTACAGATTTTGTTAAGTTTTCACCCATAAATGTCTTTGTTGACATAAAATATCTTGGATTCTAAATCGCAGTATAGTCACCAAAACGTAACAAAAAAATTGTGTGCATAAGCATGAAGACCCGTTTCTATAAAAGCACGGTCTCACGAGTACCAACCGGCCCGCGCGCAGGCAGTCGCTGCGTGGATGCAAGTGTGAAGGGCCCTTAGCGCCAGAGCTGCATAATGTATCCTTAACACTGCCTCTCGTATTTGCATGAACATAAGTTACACACTTATTTGCACAAGACGTTGATTCAATATTTAATATAGGAAAGGTTGCATGTTGGGTACAGTCAATATTTACCGACTCCTTTGTACATGAAAGATAAATTAATACACATATTTTCTTGTTGGTCTAGTGTTCTTTCAGACACCACCATGCGTTTTCTATGTATTCTCAAACATTGTTTGTATCAGGAGTTCTGCTACGGTGCCACAGCTGGTCTCGTATACGGAGCTGACTACAACGCATAGCACCCGGGGTTTCGAACTAAAGTGTACCAACGTATATTATAAATAAATGGTGGTGGGGCGAATGTTTTTACTTTATTTGACGAATTGGACTACTATTTGGCCGAAACGGAAGCGTTATATATATCTAATTTCTCGCTATACCTAATTAAATCACTCTCTTTAATGATTCATTAAGAGAGATTGTATAACAAATAGTATAGAGCTACATATTATATTAGTTAGGTACGCGGCACAAATTATTACGTAAAAAATTATACATTGAAAAAATGGCCAGAAGAAAAAATACGTGCGAGCGAAGATTCTGCGAAAGTAAAGTAAACATCTTCGCAAGTACGACCGTTAAAATTGGACAAGTGGGTCACCGCTCGAGACATATTCCTGGTATTAAATTAGAATTGGGAGGGTTTCATTACTTATACTTATTCAGAAAATGTATCGTATAAGAAAATATTTAGGTATACCAAGGTACAAGTTTAGTTTGTAAAATTTTAAACACTACAAGTTGAGCAGATTCAATATTTCGATAAGCCGTGTAGGCCGCAGGCAACAAAGATGTTTCAAAAGGCCTGACAGCACACTGCACAAAACCGCTCTGAACCGATTTTCAAACAAAAGCCCTGCCTTTTATCGAATCGGGAAAAGCTATTACACCAAAATTCTGGCTAGTAATTTCTTGCTAGACTATAGTATAGCAACCTAAATACGTGCTTATTTTTAACCGACTTCAAAAAAGGAGGAAGTTCTGACCATCGGCTGTAGGTATGTTTTTTGTGTGCGTGGCTGCCAATGGTCAACAGATTTTGCAGATTCATTATATTATAAATGACGATCCAGAGGTGATTCCATGATAATTTTATTTTTTATTATAAGTCGGGATATATACTATATATATCCCGTAAAACTTAGCACTTTTATTATAGAGTATCACTTTCATGGAATAATTTTCGAGGATTTCACAATTAGCTACAACAATTTTGGTGCTTCTATGTATGTATCTTTGCCAATTGTAAATAGATTATTGATTCTTTCGTTGATTTTGAAGTCGTCCCATAAAAGTTCAATATTTTCGTGCAAATCATTTTTGTTTTACAACACAATTCATAAACAAGGACCTGGACAATCAAAAAGCTCTAAAGTAGTTTTGTTGTAAATTACACCCAGCTCAGTATACTTTCGCTTACATATTTTCACGAGTGAAAAGGTCATACATTCAGTTGAACAGATCGTTTGGCATGTAGAGAGTAGGGAGTAGGGAGCGGGGCTAGTAGGTACATATGTACTTGCTTTTGTTGGGCGTTTAGCTCGGGGTCAAGTGCAGTACGGAGGTTGCCCCCGGCGGCGCGGCGCGGCGGCGGCCGGGAGCTACTGTCTTAGGGGGTGCAACTTCAAAGGAATCTTATTTTAAGAATATTCATAAATAAATACAAGAATTTTTGTTAAAAATTACCAATTAATGGATATTATACAAAGGCGAGCTTAACCCTATGTATTCGGGAGTGAATCAGGCACACTATTTCCGCGGTCTGGATGGTTTTTTGGGGAATAACAACAAAAGGGTGAAAATAGTATGAGTGATACACTCACAAATTTCCTCACACCAACCCGACTGAAATGGATGGAGCCGAAATAAGAATATACTTTTTTGAACCGACTTCAAAAAGGAGAAGAGGTATTTTTTGTATGTACATATGTTACGCGATTTTTCGCCATTTACCGAGCGATTTTGAAAATTCTTTCACTATTGTATATAAAATGATCCCGAGGTGGTCTCATAAATTTCTCCCCAGGGGATTATTATTTATTCCGCAAAACTTAAAAACAGTGTAAAAGTGGCATTCGAAGTTGATTATTATTATTATCATCGGGAATTATTTTAGAAGCCGGTTATCGTTTTTTTTTTAAACACACTAAATTATTTTTTTCAATGTAGAATATATCGTGCGAAGAAACTATTTTACACCAACTCCATAATTTTCATAGAATGTTGAATCCAGTAGTACCTAGCAGTGAGTATTAAAAGAACGGATAAGCGAATGGATTGTGATAATTGGTTTAGTAGGAGTCCGTTAGAGGACACAATTAGGTCGATAGTGGATTACCAAAGTTGATTGCGACGCAGAAAGAGGTAGCTATTTACGTAGAATACACGATTCGGAATAGGAATCTATCGAAGGATTGGTGAACTGGTGAAGAACTTATTCGAATATTTTGCGGAATATCAAAATCCCGTAGCCCTAAACCTATTCTCTCATTAAGAATTGGTTTAAAAAAGTTAAATAGTATTAGCGTCGATAACCGTGAATGTTTCAGAAGTTTTAATTACCTTCGAACAAAACCAACACATTAAGGCCGCCTATTAATGACCCTACCCTTTGTTGTAGGTTAATTTCTCTTTTTCATCAAAATTTTGTCACATCGATCCACCGTCACCCAACGCCACTAGTATACGTTTTAAGGTTTTATGTTATTTATAGTGCTTACCCAAACTTAGGGAATATTTTAAAAATGTGTATATCCCAAAAAAATCCATTAGGATCTTTCTGTCAGGTAGGTAATCTGTGATGTTGGTGTGTTCTAGCTAGTCTGAATCGGTGGTGACTCGTAGCTAATCTGCAAGCCAATTACACGGGATACACGACCGAATATTGTTCGATACATTTCACGGCAACCTCATGAATGTGCTCAAATGGATTAGCTTCGACATACGACCTGTTTAGCTAGGTTAATGAAAAAGGGAAACGGTTGATAATATATATTTCATTCAAAACTGCCTATATCTTCACGCGGTGGACCAAGTAGTAGGTATACTTAGTACATATATGTAGGTATTTAATAAGCCTACCTACCTACATCAATACCTTGGTAGGTCTGATTTAATTCCTTGCGATCTACCTTGTTCTATTCAATCACATCACCTTAAGAGTGTGCCATAAGCAATTTAGTGTTAGAAATCGTTATTTATCTCAGAATTTGTGAAAGCTACTACCTTCAAATTTAGGGAAATGATACTTTGAACTTTTATCTTGGATTACGTGTTTTAAAAACACGATTTGTGAAAATTTTCTCGATAAAATATTATTTTGAAAAATACATGTTTTGCACCAACTTTGCTATTTATCTCAGGAACAGCACATTTTATTTGTTGGGTTTTTGTTTTGTCAAGAAACTTGAGTATGTCTTTAGTTAGAGGTCTAGACTTGACCTGAGTTTTTAGAGTTCATGTGCGTCTAGGTTAAATAACAAAACATGTTATTAAACATGTTTTTTTATAATTAATTGTGGACGATCGTTATTAAAATGTTTAATAATGTGAAAGTGTAACATAAATTACCTAATCTGGACGCACCTTTACGTCGATGTGTGTTTATCACAGTTTTATGATTTTCAAGGGGAAAACTGGAAGAAGCTGCCAAAACTACTATAGTATCGGAATCAATATTTTGAGCTGGAATAAGTTATAAGCTCTAGCTTTTATCACCAAAATCTAGGTAAAAAAACGTTGGAAGAAGCTAGCTCCATGCAAATATTTTCAAAAATGTTTATCTTGTCTGTAACTCAGTTAACGATACCCTAAAAAGTTTTAACAAATCACATCACGAGGCGACGCGACGCGACGCAGGGTACACTTTGTTAGTGAAAATAAATGAAGGCCATCCGGAGTTTTTCATAAAACGTTACAAAGTGCGCCTGAAGTCGTTTGCATACATTTTACATCATCATCACAAAGAGGCTTTTAGGTATTATCTCATGTTTACAGAGTGCGTTAGATGTGTCAATGTCCCATAGAACCAGAAGGCTTTTTTGACACCAACATCACCCATTACGGTATTGCTCTGCTACGCCGCCGCCACTGCTACACCGCCGCCATAGCAAGAAGCTACGAAGTGTCTAGCAATATTTTAACGTGGAACGTGCGTTGGCGGCACGAAATTCCTAAGTTTTAGCTTGTTTCCGATTTTTTAGATCTACAAGTATTATAATTTAACTACCAGCTAAGTAGTTTTGCGACCATTGGAAGCTAAAACAAACTTTGAATTAATTGTCAGTATTTTGTAGTTAATAGTGGTGTTCACGTAGGATACCCTTTTTAAAATAAAAAAATAACTAAAATCCACATGATGGTCGCAAAACTATTTGTCTACTTTCAACGAATCCGAACAATTATTTTGGTACCTACTCAGTTTTAGATTCCAAGATATTTTATTTCAACAAAGAAATTTATGAATGAAAACTAAATAAAAACTGATAATAGCAGAAAACATAACATGATAACACAAAACATCTCATTCAAAACATCAACGTATTCACTAAAAATACATAAAAATTAAAAACAATCAAAGATCATCCATTGCCACGCCTTTGTACGAGGTAGCAAGCAACTACGGGGTAGCAATAAAAAAAAGAAAGGTATGGAGGAAGTGTCTCTACTCTAGGGAACAAATAGTAAAGGAATTGTGTCACGGACATGACCTCTATACCGACTGAGTGATTGACTATCCGTAGGTGGCGATCGTGACCCAATCACAATACATACATACCCTTTCTATATGTAGGTACCTATGTATCGCACTTTGTATGTAGGTGTACCTATACAAAGTGCGATTTTCGATGTCCTATTTTACCTTTATAATTCTCATTTTAATGACCGCCTTGGGATGACCTTATCTGGGCGGAGTAGGTAACCTATAATGTAGTATAAAGTCAGGTGGTGGATTCCATTCCACCACCTGCAACATACATACTGTAAACACTAGAAATAATAATAAACTCGCTTTGCCCAAAACTAGGCTGCACAAGATTAGTGTATCTTTTAAAGGGCAATGTATACGCTTCTTCGACCAAACTCCAAGTGAGTTGCAAAAATTATCTATACTTATAATAAAACTGTAACAGGTCCAATTCTGTACATGGAAGATATTTTGTATTTTTTTTTTTTGAGGGCACTCTATTATCGGTACTGATGCCAAAAATGTAATTTTTTTCCATCATGTCTGTCTGTATCTTGGCCGCGCTCCGAAACTACTGAACGTATTGAAATGAAACTTGGCAGGATTTGAGATCATACTATGATGTAGGACATAGGACTTTTTGAGAGAGGAAGTGAAATTTTGCGCGTTGCAGGATGGCGCGCGGGGCAAGGGCGGTCCTACAGCATGTAGAGTGTCTTCTCTATGCGGACGACCTAAAACTGTACACTGCTGTGGATTCAGAGACCGATTGCTTGGCTCTACAGCGAGATATAGAGGCTGTATGTTGTTGGTGCACGCAAAATAAAATGGAATTCAATCCTACCAAGTGCTCAGTAATGACTTTCGGTCGAATGCGACACCCAATTCACTATGGCTACCGAATCCACGGTGAATTGCTCACCCGATCCACAGTCATAAAAGATTTGGGAGTCGCATTCGACCGTCAGCTTACGTTCCACGACCATATGACTGCCGTTGCCAAGGAATCGTACAAGAGGCTGGGCTTTGTGCTAAGAAATGCTCGTGACTTCAAGAGCGATCAAGTCGTACGACTTCTGTACAGCGCTTTGGTCCGAAGCAAGCTAGAGTCCAGCTCTTGCGTTTGGAAACCGCACGAGGTAACGTATGCTCTCCCTTTAGAGAAGGTACAAAAGGCTTTCCTAAGGTACCTCTACAAGAGAACGTTAGGATACCCATATATGTACCCTACGAAATTTCTGCAGGGGTGCCTTGGATACAACTCCCTTAGTACACGGAGGGCATATGATCAAATGATAACCTTCTGCAAGATTGCACGTTGCACCATTGATGCCATTGACTTGCACAATGAGCTGCTTCAGCTCTATGTCCCGTATAACTACATTCGGGGCAGGAGCCATCGACTTTTAGCGACACCCTCGTGCCGAACCGTCGCACGTGCCAACTCCCCGTTGCCTCGCGCTCTGAACTCTCTCAACAAGCTAGTAGCTAACTGTCCACATGTAGACATATTTGATGATGCATGGAAAGACTTCATTAGTGAAAGTATGCGATTTTGTGAGATTGACGGATGATAATATGTGATATGACATTATTTATTGTACCTACTATTGTTGAATACTTATTTTAAATTTTTGATTGTATTATTTTATATTGAATTCATTTAATTTTAATTTGCATTAACTTAATCTAGATTTAATTTGACTTTATGCCATATTTGTATTTTTATTGTATTACTTAATTTTAATTAGTTAGTGTAAATGGTTTTTATAATCGTTCTAATTAAATAAATAAATTGAAATTGAATTGAAAATTGAATAGTTTACATTACCTTAAAAAGATTGAAGTGAACAAAAAATCAAAGTGGTCACTTTATTTCCCTGTTTTACTTAAGTAATTTTAATTTTGTGACGTGTCCAAGAGTCCTGTAAGGTCAAAAGGATATAAAGCACTTGGATATTTGATATTTGATTCCCGCTTTACTTCTCAGGAACAAATTGTCGCTTGGAAGTTAGAACCTTTTTAATTTCTTGCGCCACCAATCTTAATGTAGAGCATTAAATAATGTGCTGCGTTGATGTCGTCTCGAAAGAACGCACTTCATCCCCCAGACAATATGGCTGAATGTGCACTGTGGGAGACGCTTACCTGAATAATCTCAGAAGCTGGCAGTGGGGAGCATGCAGTCGGCCGGGTATACCCACGCGCTATCAGAATGTCATGGAACCGCGTCAGAGTAAGCTGATCAATAAAGAAAATATTTTGAATGTCTTAAAACTAATAATCTACTTTGAATCCCTAAAAATCACACCTTTTTAAGTTTTGCGGGATAAAAACGAATCCCTCGTGAGTTAAATATTTATGAATCTAACTCGATATAATTCACCACACAATGGCGAAATTTTTTTCTAAATTGGTGCAATTGACCGAGAAATCGACGAACATTAATTAAATAATATGGCGTGTTTTAAAAAACGATAAACAGACTTCAAATTGCCTTACTTTTGCATTTATTTTAAGTTTTGCGGGATAATTACTAATACCCTGGGGATAAAAAAATTAGGGGACCCCTTCGGGATCACTTTCTCTACAATAGTGAAAGAATTTTCAAAATCAGTCCATAAATGGCGGAGATATCGCGTAACATAAATACATAAAAAAACATACAGACGAATTGATAATATTCCTCCTTTTGAAATCAGTTAAAAACACACACATCCAAACATCCTCCTCCTTATTCAAATATTCGTGTGATATTTTGAATATTCATTATTATTATTGTGTTTTCTTTTTTGGTTTTTGTATAAAGTTGACTTATTATTTATAACTATACATATTCTACTATAATTCTGATTAATCTCTAATTCTGCTTCATATTTATCTTTTGTACCAAATCAATGTACCTATAAATATAATTACCAAATAACGTGTGAACTTTCAGACACAATGTAAATTGTTTGAGAATTCAATATATGAAATTTCGGTTGATTACAACTCTCGAGAGAAGAAATATTCGCAAAGAAGTACTAAGCAATAATTACCTACAAGTCAAAGAAGAACTAAACAATAATTACTTACAAGTCAAAGAAGAACTAAACAATAATTACCTACAGTCGTTTTAACTTCCGCCTGCAGTTCACATGCTTCTTCCTGAAATAAAAAGTAGCCTTTATCCGTACCCGGTTAACCATTTATATCGTCATCAAAATTCATTGAGATTCGATCTGCCGTTTAGGCGTGAGAAGGTAGCAGACAGACAGACGGAAGTATTTTCTAATATATTATAGTATGAGGTGAGGTGCGTTTGCAGATGCTACCAAACACGCGTGTTCATAACTCAAACTTTAACTGCCCTGCCGGACATTTATAAAAGTAAGGCAGGTATCAAAATTATTAAATAATATAATATTAATAGAAAATAAATTGGTCACAGAGTGGTGTCATATTTCGAAAAGGTCCCTAAGTTGAGGTTCGAAAGGACCTATTCTAACCGCGACGCGCGCTGAAAAGCCTCCTAACGACCCTCGCGCCGAGGGCCCTCCACGCGTGCACTTTTCGAGTGCCTGTTTATGCTCTACTTCCCTTCTACATTCTACTCTACAGCCAGCGATCGTTTGTTTGAATTTCAATGGTAAATCGCCGGATTTCTCTGAAAATACTACACGGTTGCCTTTTATGTTACGTTGTGATGTATTTTGGATGAAACTTTTCGTGAGTGAAAATACTAAGAATCGGATGAATAAAGTAGCATAAAGCTTTTAAACTATCATGTCTTGGAGAACTCGGAACACATACCAAGAAGACGAATAGAGACCTCCTCTCAAGTAAGTTAGTTATTCCGTGATCATGGCGCGTGCAACTGTGACGAGATGTTCTGGAAATCTCCGTCCTGGAATTTGAATTATCGATCAAATCAAAAAAGCTTGCTGAAAAACACTTTGGCTAAAGCTGTACCTACAATAACGTCTTCTGTGCTTAGCAGAAGGTGGTCTGACTAATCGGCCCATTAGGCAGTTAAAAGCTCGTCGCTATCGCCGGCACATAACTCACCGTCTCCGCAGCCCAATAAATTACGCCTTTGTGCGAACGGGGCGGGGCTACTTAAAATATGTACGACATTGTCTTCCAGCGCGCCCTCATATCTATATGGAGGTCATCTCACTAAATTAGATACGTTACTGACTACTTGCGAGCCAAGTGACTTGATAAACAAACGAATTGCGATTTATATTTGAGGCAATAATCTTTAGACTACATTATCAATTACAGTATCAATAAAAATATGAATGCAATCCGTGAAAAATATGAATGCAATCCGTGAAAATGTAATGAAAAAGAAAGGAATAAGTGATTAGAGAAAAGAGAAACTGTACCTAAAGGTACCTCGCTTGGTTGCCAAAAGGGCAACCAAATGATGAAGATACAGACGGATACCAACAAGGCTCGATTGTAGAATGTTTCTGTTCCGTCTAGTACATAACTATTGTGAGATATTATTTTTTATTCGGGGTAATAAACAATTACCTACACTCGTAGCCTAATTATATTGATACGTATTGTATGTTCTATAAGTGTATAAACAAATAACAAAAAAAACAACAGATTTTTAGGTTAGGTATGGGCTGATATAATAATGATGATGGGCGCAATGTTTACAAACATTCTAAATCGGCACCTATTATGTCAGATTCTCACAACATTACCACGTGAGTCCCATGAATGTCATAAGTATAGGGACCTAGATCGCGATTTTTATGCCATGGGAATCCGGCCTAAGAGAATATTATGAAATAATACAGTATAATATTCATTTACGAATCAGTATGATTTTATAAGTGGATAGAATTAAGTAGGTACATTGCTTACATTAACGAGACAAAGGAATCAGACATTATAGCCTGATTTATTGTTTTCTTGAATGAGAAAGATGAGGAAGCGAAAGTTCAATATCTGAGAAATTATCATTAAATAATTTAGTTTAGTTAATCTACGTAGTGGTGCGCGTTTGTCATCATAAAATTAAAAATACGTACCTACGGCTCTTTTTCTCGCGTGAGTCAAGTCTACTTAACAAAAAATCCGTTTAAACGTTGTCCGCCAAAGCGCCGCCGAACGAGTAACGTTCCTTTGTTCCATGTTCCAGTCAACGGCACCTAAACCTTCGAAACATTTATCAAGTTCACCTGCACGGAAACAGACGCGGCCAAACAAAAATATGGAATTGTGGGAAAACCATAACTCGGGGGAGATACGCCTCCTCTCACAACCACGCGGGCTTGCCTGAGGACTCATCTGCTTTTGATTGTTGATTGATATTATAAACGCTATTGGCCAACACAGAAGTTTATGAGTACAAAAATTAAGGACAAAGAGTCGGAAGATACAAGTTGCTCTACCTCGCATCCGTCACCTTTAGACTGGAAGGTCTTATGACATCAGCCAGATTTTTAGCCTTGCTTTTTTTTAATATTTCAATTTATTAAATAGATTAATCTAATAAAAATCAGTTATTCTCAAGAGACTATCGTACTTGCGTAATCAGCTCTATCCTAACTACATAGGTTGACACACGAGCGTGTCTCGATATAAAATAATTGTTGTTGATCAGAGGTGATCATTGAAATGAAATAATACCTAGATCCTTTTGTGATACCATTGATTAAAAAGCTCATGCAATTTATTAGGCAACTACTTTAATTCATTAAACTTAAATGTTTTCACTGAAAGTATGACCCACTCACGTAATTAGATAAGACACTCAGAACTAGGTCACCAATATAAAAGTGAAGCTAGTAGGAAAAGCATTATTCTCATGTGAGGAACTCTATACTCTAAATCTAAACGGTCGACCACTAGATAGGTTAGCTACTAAGTATTTTTATGATAAATCCTAAATGGTAGAACTACGCGGAAATGTTCCTTCTTGGTCGCCTATATGAATTTGATATCGACTGTACTCTCTGTCGATATAAAGTTGACTGCTGTCATTTCGTGACATTAAACGTTACAGTAATGAGTTTTTATTAGGTACCTAGTGCTACATCAAGACTAAGAATATTTTATTATCAAAAATACAAGACTGTTGTAAAGTTGACTACGATGCTAGACATAAAGCTTTTAATGGTTCTACAAATCGCTTTATATCAATATAATGCGGTCACTTCTTCAAAAATCACATCGCTGTTGCTAAGGTTGTACTGTCTGGGCACATTTGCCCAGACAGTACAACCTTACCCTTGTTGCCTTGAATCTCTCAATAAGTTACTAGAACTTTTTGTACGAAACACAGATAAGAATAACAAATGCGTTTTTAACTTGGCTTTCATACTTCAATTAATGGTCACGATCAAAATAGTTATCTAGCAAATCTCTCCTCCGTTTCTAACTACGTTCACAAATTCAGTTATCCCTTGCAACTTACATGGGATATAAAATAAAACTCACTTGGTTCAAATAGTAGATTGTTTTACAAGGGACTAAACCATCCCATTATATACGAGGTTGTTAATTAGACAATTTTCAAAAATTTTATTAAAAATTAAATGTGCAGTTAGAGCAATTTTGAATGTTTAGTGATATGTTTTTCCTGGGCAATTTTATTTCGGTTCTCTGTGATTGGGATATTTTGAGTTGATTGTTGTGGAGTAAAAGTTGGAGAGACTCGACTCATGCTTGAGTTTCCTGCATTATTAAGATCTGAGTGCGGCTTTAGCTGAGTTGACATATTCATCCAATCCCGCGATGTAGATGCTTGGGGTGCTGTAATGTTTGGTAGAATATTGATTCCTTCCGTAATCCGCTGCGTGACGTGATACTTGTTTTGTATAGAGTCCTCTATATAACCTTCAGCCACTTGATCGGACCTCCATCCACCGTGCCGTTTTAATGTCGTTATATTCGCACCAGAGTCCGCCAACAGAGTCGCGGATGTTCTGCGGAAACAATGGCACGTGTAGAGTTCCGGATTTGGTAAATTTAGATAAGTGGCAATATCTTTAGGCATGTTACCAAATTTATTTTTGCCTATGACTTGCCTTGTGCATTTACCATTTTGATAATTTAGAAAAAATCTTCTCGTTGAAACATTAGTGGAACGTAACTCCTGATAGGCTTTAACTATATTAAGGTATTCTCCACTGATGACAAATTTACGCTCTTTGTTTGTTTTCGTGTTCGGCAGACTCACAGCTTGTAGGTTTGTATCCGTTTCTACGTCTTCTAGCATTATATTGGTAAGCTCTATTCCTCTGCATGCACCGCTGATTCCATAAATTAAAGCAACCTGTTGAACAAAAAAATAAGTGTGTTAATAATCGTAATAACCTAGGTACATAATTTAGGTATGTAGGTAGGTATCTATTTATTTAGTTTGAGTAGAGTACATAAGTAGGTTACCTTTGTTGCCAAGTATTGTTTATTTGGAGCGTTATTTAAAAATGTTTCGATTTCTTGTGTCGTCAAGACTTTACATTTTTTTTCCTTGTATCCAGTGGACAATTTCTTCAGTAAAGCCGTTAAATTTACATATTTTTTTTAATATCGACGTCGTGTTGCGTTTGTAAGGTCATTCTTAACATTGAATGTGTGCTCCGAAGAGTCGACGATTTGAATTTTTTCGATAATTCATCAAAATAAGTGAGAAAAACCCCTTCTGTAAAAGAATCCACACGTTTCTAATCTCTCCATTTCATAAAATTTTCGTAACTCTTTAAATATATTCCACGTGATTTTGTCGGCAACAGATTTATATTTATTCATAATTATTTCTTTGCCCTTTTCTTCCATTTGCATATTAGCATCTTCACTATCACTTGATGACATTTTTCACGTTCACAATTTGGAAGTAAAAGTCAGGAAGTTAAACGTAAAAGTTTGTGATTTGGAATGAAGAAAATTCTAGAGATTTAGCGCCAATACCATCTTTTTTTTTAATCTCTATTTAACCCGCAACGAAACAGTTCACATTCTACCGTGAAGGGAAGAATTAACCTTCATAAAACATCACCAAGACGGTTCTATTTAAAAAAAAAAAGATTGATGGAGCACCAAGCAGTCGAGTTTTTATGTAAGAGAACGCATGCTTTGTACGGGCTGATGATTTTATACTAAAATTAAAAAGAAAAAATACTTTTTAGCCCGAGGTATTAAACTCGAGTTTTAGGCCCGCTAAGCTACACTATTATGATACACTTTTTGAGCAAGAGAAGTGAAAAACTATTTACATATTCTTAGCATTGCATTTGTGTATCTCTGCGTTGAGCTTATTGTGTGATTTGAATCTTTGGCTTGATTGATTCTCAGTCGAAGTTCTGGCAAGAAATGATTTCATCGGACATCAATAACTTGGTGTATTTAGCGATTCACCACTCACACACGCGTCGCTAGTTCTGTCGGATTTGAATACGCATTAGTGTTAGGGTTCTAGCAGACGCCACTGAAAACGTTGACCAAAACATTGAACACCACCAAAGTGCCAGTGAATATTGTAGGAAAAGATAAGATTAAATCAAAATTGAAAGTTTTAAGGAAATGTTTGGAGAACTATGGAAATTTGCACGATGAGTTCAGAAGTGTCCATGCAGTGTCCATGATTGGATACAAGTTCGCGTGAGCAATCTTTGTGATTATGTGGGTATTTTGTATACCAATATATGTATGTTTGTTGATTTAATTGTCCCATTGTTTATTTGATATTTTTGTGTTAATTGCGTTCTGTCCGCCTCGGCTTACGTTCTTCGATTACAATGTACTGCAGCAACTGTTGTTTGAGGTGGGTATACATGAAGAGGTGTATCACCTTATAATGGTACCTTCGTATATTGGGTATGTGCCTAGGCATTTGGATTAAACTCTCTCGATGACAAAGTTATCGATATTCCTCAGAGAATTAGCAGCTTAAATGGCAGTAGGCTAACCATATCTCCCCAAGAATCGATAACTGCTGGGGTAAACGGGTTCTTGAGTCCACGACTCGGTAAATGCATAGCAAATGTAGGACGCCCTCCGGCCAAGTGGAATGATGACCTGCGAAACACTGAAGGCAGATGCTGGATGCAGCATGCTGAAGACAGGGCGCTATGGCGCTCATTAGGGCAGGCCTATGTCCAGCAGTGGCCTAACATAGGCTGATGATGATGACTGTCGAGGCAAAATATCGACGATGGAGCGAGTTTATGCTTAGTAATACGATAGGTACCTCTGGCACCCTTTGGGTACGGAACCTTAAAAATATTAAGGATGATTATTGTAACCAACGTATGATGCGTCGTGACGGACGCGGCGTGAGAACAGACCTCTCGAAATCAACCCGCCCGGAGATATCTTAAGAGTCAACTAAATGAACCTGCCACAAAGGAAGCCGGCCAGTAGCTTACTGCCGCTTCCTCTTTATTTAGACAAACACATATTTTTTTTTACTTCGAGTCCCTTTAGTAACTATAGTACCTAGTACCCTAATTGTTGAGCCCATTGTACGGTAAAATTAATTGAAATACTGATGAGGTAGCATTGTACGTTGACAGCCGTTCCAGCGCCGCATGTCTCGGATCTACTAAGTAGACTTCGCTTCGCTGATTGCGCAGATGACGGTGAACTGCATGCTGAGCGAGCTTGTCCGCAGCGAGACTCACGACCTGAAGACGGTCTTGACTGATCAGATCTTTCGGTGTGCAGGTGAAAAATACTTATGTAAATACTACGCATTCTAGCTTCTGCTAGGGTTTTCAGGTAGTTAGGAATAATAATAACTTTGTACTTCAGTGAAAAATCCAAAAAACTGAACTGTAAGTTCCTCTCTAAAATATTAGTTTATACCAATAACTAGATTCGATTTTATTTGGTTGATTGATGTTGATGCAGGACAGGTCATTGTGGTGATCTGTGGAGATGCTTATGTCCAGTAGTGAACATTTTATGAATGAGGCGAGGCGACGAAAATAGAATTTATTTTGTTATTATTATTAGCTTTGATTTATCAGCACTAGCACAAACTGTACTCAGATTCAAAAACTTGTATATTTTTTGTATATAAAGGGAATACAAAAACACCCAAGGAATATTGGTAGAGAACATTGTGATTGTGATGATATCATGATAGGTGATCTCTCGTTCGTATTAGAATTCAAATTAAAACATATTTTGCTACATGTGAGATTATTCGTTGTTGAAGTTAGTGTTTTAGTTTTTAGTTATAACTTTGCTGGTACCTTGTTGTTTTCTGTTGTTATTAACAGTTTTCGTTAAATTTTCATTCATAAATGTCTTTGTTGAATAAAATAATATCTTGGATTCTAAATCGGAGTAAGTGTAAGTATGTGGACAGCAGCGCCGTTTCAACTTTTCAACTCCTGTGTCGTTTATAATCTATACTTATAATAAAACTGTAACAGGTCCAATTCTGTACATTGAGAAATTTTTAATTTTTTTTTTTGGACGGTACTCTATTATCGATACTGATCCCAAAAATGTATTTTTTTCCATCATGTCTGTCTGTCTGTCTGTATCTTGGCCGCGCATAGCTCCGAAACTACTGAACGTATTGAAATGAAACTTGGCAGAATTTGCGTTCATACTACGAGGAAAGTCATAGGATACTTTTTATCCCGGATTTCAATAGAGTTCCCTTGGGAGAGGGGATGAAAGTAAAATTTGTTGACTGCGCATAGCGCCGGAACTACTGAATGTATTCAAATGAAACTTGGTAGGATTTGAGTTCATACTATAAGAAAGGACATTGGGTACTTTTCATCCCGGATTTCAATAGGGTTCTCTTGGGAGAGGGGATGAAAGTAAAATTTCTTGGCTGCGCATAGCGCCGAAACTACTGAAGGTATTCAAATAAAACTTAGCATGATTTAAGTTCATATTACGAGAAAGGACATAAGGTACTTTTCATCTCGGAATTCAGAAGGGTTCCCTTATGAGAGAGGATGGAAGTTAAATTTTACGAGTTTCAGGATGGCGCGCGGGGCAAGGGCGGTAGAAAGCGATAGCCCCCCACTGTGGGGGGCACTAGCAGTGGGGCCCCAGGCAGGGGGGCCCCAGAAGTGGGGACCCCAGCAGTGGGGCCCCTCACGCAACCGGACCCTCCCAGTAGCCCCCCGCAGTGGGGCCGCCACATTGCCCTGCAGTGGGACCTCAGTAGCCCCCACAGTGGGGGGCACCGGCAGTGGGGCCCCGGAAGTGGGGGCCGCCGGCAGATGGCCCCCTGAAGTAGGCCCCCTATATTGCCCCGCAGTGGTACCCCCTCATTAGCCCCCCACAGTGGGGGCACCGGCAGTGGGGCTCTCGGCAATGGGCCCCCCACATTTCCTCACAGTGGGACCCCCAGTAGCCCCCCGCAGTACCCCCTGCAGTGGGCCCCACTCAGTAGGCCCCCACAGTGGAGGGCACCGGCAGTGGGGGCACCCGGCCGTTTACCCCCGCAGTGGGCCCCCCACATTGCCTCGCAGTGTGACCCCCAGTAGCCCCCCGTAGTGGCCCCCCCGCAGTAGGGTAAAATTTCTTGGCTGCGCATAGCGCTGAAACTACTGAATGTATTCAAATGAAACTTGGCATGATTTAAGTTCATACTACGAGGAAGGAAGGTCATGTAATACTTTTTATCCTGGAATTCGTTAAGGTTCCCTTGGAAGTGGGGATGGAAGTGACATTTCTCGGCCTAAAATAGCGCAAAAACTACTGAATGGATTCGAATGATACTTAGCATGATTTAAGTTCATACTACGAGGAAGAACATAAAATACGAGTCCATACCCCAAAGCCAACAAATTTCGTTATTAGTGCCGATAAACGACCTACTGTACAGCATCCGGTTTGTACAAAGCTCTCGCTACCAATGATGTTGCCGTCATCCTGGTAGATCAGCACCGTGACAGGCAGGATATTGTGCTGCGTACCCGGGATGACCGCTTGCAATGCATTGGCGAAACGCACCAGGCATTTGATGCTCTTCAGTCTCTACTCGCTTATATACCTACCTACTGTCGTGGCGACGACGGATACAACTTTCATCTTCGACTCGGTCTTACGGTTCGGTTCGGTTCAGTAAAAATGTTTACCGCCGCCCAACGAAGTGGGCACGGGTCAGCTAGTGTCAAAATAAATTTGTAGGACGTAGACCATGCCTCCGGTAGGATACAAAATTTAGTGAGTGCAAAATGCTTGTGAGCGATTTTGCTTCTACTACTGACGTCACTCCCTACCTCTACTCAGCGAACATATTAAAAATAAAGCGGTAAAATAAACCTGCAAAACATAATCGAGTCGAAAAACGGAGAAAGTATTTTTTTTAATTTTGCTCAATTATAGAAATTTATTTTACCACTTCTTGTCCTTTACATTCTTGTCGTTGCGAATAAACTCCTATGAATCTAAGAACCCCTATTTCAGATGAGGAACTCCGCGAAGAGTTGCTTCGTTCGCTGGAGTATGTGTTGCGGCGTCCCTTTAGCCTTACGCTGCTGAACATGAACGTGGACATTCGCTTGCCGCTCAATCTCATCGCGTTTTCCATCACTTACGTCGTTCTTATTATTGACCAAACAAATTTTTTGTATTAATTGTAAGTCACCCAACACGAGGCTTAATTTATTTCATCTATTTATTTTATTTGGTTGTTCTTTTTATCTGGTTGTTCCGTGAATTATTGGGTAAGGATAAAGATATAAAAATGAAGTGACTTTTTCGCGAAGATAAAAACTTCCTTACCATAGTTCAATCAGTGTTCGATGCCAATATAAAAGCTGTAACAACGAGTGGGGAGGATTCGTTTGTTCTCATGTCATTACGCCTTAACAAGGCTTTCGGGCGCGCCGAGGCGGTGATCGAAGCTCGGTCAAGCGCGAGAGATAATTCTCTCCTTTGGTATTACAGTACAGTAGGTTCCTAACATGTACGACATCACTGAGATTTGACAGGTCTGTGTCTCGCACCACGAAAATGATAGTACGAAAGTTAAGGTAGGTACAATTATGCTGATTCATTGTTTAGGGGAAATTGGGAAGTTGAATCACAACCTACATTATTATTATTTTTGTATCTCATTTCCACGATCACGGGCCATATAGTGACCCGGTCCTTTGGGAGGCATGCGTGGAGGCAAAGCCAACAGCACAGAGGCCCTTTATCAGAATTAATCTAAATGCGAGAGCTACACATAGCGGGTATCATCCTTGGTTGCACAATATGATACATCCAAAGATCATACCCGCCAGGTGTAGAGACTATTGCAAAGGAAAATGAAAGTAACAAAAAAAAACATGTTATTGTGATGAATGGATGGACTGGGTAATCGGACTATGGGGAGACTATGGACGCCGGCCATAAACATACTCTCAATAATGTTACAAGCGGCAGACGGTGGCTTGCCGAATGCTGGATGGGTTCCTCAAAATGTTGGCATAAATGCCGGTAAAGGAACAACATCGGTGCAAACGACTAAGGGTTGTCGAGAGGTGCGGCCCCGATTTCACCATCACGAAGACACGAGAGCGGGCTTCCTCGTTATTACGCCATTAGACACTTCCACCCCCGAGTCTACATCCTAAGATGCATCTCTCGCGACTCCACTCAGACCGGCCAATGAAGGCAAGCAAGAGGTGGGGATCTGGTTCTCTTGGGGTACCACTCCGCAAGCGGAGACAAGAACCAGGAACTTCCCCGGGAGCACTCGGTATACCCGTGGTGTCGCTACTCACCAACAGCTCGCCACAAGCTGCCCTGCAGGTTTATTATTATTATGTGAGGCCGCCCTATATACTCTGTTTTTTTACTGTTATTGTTGTCAGTTTTTCCTTCTGTAAGTAAGTATTAGTCTTGTGTAGTTCAGAAATAATGAACTAAAATGAATTAGTTCCCACCAGTGCACTAGTAAGAACGATTCAACTCAACTACACTTGCGAGCTATAAACTGGAATCACTTCATCGCTGGTTTTTGCAGACCATATTTTACAGTTTCCATGCAATAAACTGTAGCTTGTGGTATATTATTTTAAAGATAATTTTATTAGCTTTCAAACTCTTTCGATAACATAGCGAAAAAAATGTTCATCATATGTCATGGAACGTGAAAACAAAAGACATAAATTTTTGGAACGAAACATCAATTTTTACAAACTCCTCAATCCCTATAAAAACTGGGAATTTATGCAATTTTGTCATCAGTCACGTCACTCAAAATACTGGAATTACAAGAAAATGGATCAAATCGTCACCCTAATCCAGCAAGGGTTCTCTCAGCGTACTATCGCTCGACAGCTTCATCTGAGCCAGTCCTGTGTCTCCAAAGTATACAAGAGGTTTAGAGAGACTGGAAACATAGTCCAAAGACCAGGATCTGGACGACAGCGATGCACTTCGGCGAGAGATGACCGATTTATTGTCAGCACTTCTCTCCGAAATCGACATCTAACCGGCGTTGACGTCCAGCGGGAGCTCGGAGAAGTTCGAGGGAGAACTGTCAGCGAGTGGACAGTGAGGCGAAGACTCAAAGAAGCTAACTTGACCCCAAAAAGGCCAGCAACGGGACCCAAATTGTCTACAGCCCACCGACAAGCCCGACTTCAGTTTGCTCGTGATCACTTAGATTGGGATATACAGCAATGGAGCCGAGTTTTGTTCGCGGACGAGACTAGGATGTGCCTGCATGGCAGCGACCTTTGACGGAGAGTCTACAGGAGACCGGGAGAGTGATACGCACAATGCTGTATAGCGGAAACAGTGGCATATGGGGGTGGGTCTTATATGATGTGGGCGGGGATTTCAATTGAAGCTAAAACGGAGCTGGTATTCGTACCCGGTGGAGGTCGGGGAGGAGGACTAACCGCAGAAAGGTATATCAACGACATTCTGCTGGGCCATTTACTCCCTTACGCCGGGTTTATTGGCGAAAATTTCCTGCTAATGCACGACAATGCCCGCTGCCACACCGCTCGTGCGACTAGACAGTACCTGGAAGAAGTCGGGATTCCCACAATAGACTGGCCAGCCGTCAGCCCTGACATGAACCCTATCGAACACCTGTGGGACGAGCTGAAAAGGCGGGTACGAGGAAGATCTTCAGCTCCGGCGTCAATAGAAGACCTAAAAACTGCTCTTATCGAAGAGTGGCAGGAAATTCCACAGGATTCCATCAGGAAACTCATTAGGTCAATGAAAAACCGTTTACAAGCAGTCATTAGGGCCAGGGGGGGCAATACAAAATATTAAGCGGGAAATAACAAAGATTTTAAATAATTTGATATTTTCATATTACTTCTTAATTTAAACATCCACAACTTCGACCTATTGTAATAATTCACTAAATGAAGGTAGGAAACTTTAAATTTAAATAATTTTTATACCATTCTAAAGCTAACAAAATTTCTTTTCAATTGTTATACACCAATCTGCAGTTTATTCCATGGAAACTGTAAAATATGGTCTGCAGAAACCAGCGATGAAGTGATTCCAATTTATAGCTCGCAAGGTAGTTCCTTGTAGTTCACTTGCTCTTCAGTCACGAAATCTCGAAACCACTAAAAAAAGTTGGAGTCTGAATCACTATTTTCTATGGCATAAAGTTTAAAATCTATTAACAAGAATAAAAAGAACTGTTTGAGAATGCATTTCGATTACTCGTTCCCTAGTACAATGTTTCTTTTAGTTCACTGTTACATTCCGTGATTCCGTGTCAAACGGAACTAGAAGACAAGGGAATAATTAAGGGAGAACAGAGATAGAGAGACCGCATATTCCGCGGTAGTAAGAGAGACGGAGATATGCATCTAGTTCTCTAGTTCAGTAGGAACTTGTCTCAAAGGAACGAATAAGGTAGAACAGAGATAGACAGCGCATAATCCCCGGTACTAAAAGAGACGGAGGGGTAATAATGAATGAGAAACTTTATTTGTTTGAAGATAGAGATCAAATTGCGCTATTAGTATTTTATGTTTCCAACTTTTGTAAGTGTAATATGTATGTACCTACATGTATTATTTTTGTTGCGAGCAAGGAAGGAGCATTGCATTCCGATATTTCGTCGGTAAATAGATATTTCGTCCGTTTTCGTGTATGTTTTGGTGAAATAATATTATAATTAATATTCAGTAAATGTTAATAATATCCAATCTAGTTTCTGACACAAAACAATCGATTGCGTATTTTGGAGCATTAAAGAGCCCTTTTGTGATAAAAAGAACCCGAAAGTTTTTCCGAGTGGGGTACTAAAAGAACTAAAAGTCCGAACTAGTACATTAGTGAGATTGTACTAGGACAGAGCGATCTCTTTACTGACCGAGCAAGAACAAGCTTAGTAAGTATGTATTTTGTGTTTATATGGTACAATAAAGAGTTGTCTATCTGTCTATTATTTACGCATTATTTAACACGTAAAGTACATTCTTACTGGAATGTAATTTTTCGTCGTAAATAAATTATTCGAATCATTCACGTTGGTACGCCAGTGGTTAAGTTAAGATCCATCTGTTTGTAAGGCTTTCAGCGTGTCACTTCACTTGGGAATCTTGGGATGCACACTTAGTTGTACTGTAGATACCTACGCGCTACAATATAGCTGTGTGCTACGAGCTACGATGTACACGTAGGTGTGTGCTACAAGCTACGATACAGCTGTGAGCTACAAGCTACGATGTAGCTGTGTGCTACGAGCTACGATGTAGCTGTGTTCTACGAGCTACGATATTGTATTTGTGTTTTATAGTAAGCAGAACTTTTGTTATTGGTTAGGAGGTAGGAAAGTACTCGATAACTATGGCTATAGCTGGTCACCGCAACAGGAATTCGGCAAGGAGGACATCATCACTGTCACTTTATTTAATATTTAGTAGGTGTACAAGATGATTCCCCTGAGGGGAAAAACTGTGCTGTGTCCAAAATATTAAGTATAGAGAAAATATTGAAAGGGTTTTGGATTAATTTATTCAAGTGCTGACGTTTTGGCACTCTTAACATTATTTTTGGTAGGTAGGTACATACCTATGTATTATAATTTTTCAGATTAATTAAAGATTTTCCAAAACGATAATTAATACAAAGGGATAATTTTGCACCCCTGGCTGGGTGTACAAAATGATCCCTTGGGAAGGGGCAAAATGATCCGAGGGATAATTTTGGTACTTTCTGCAATTCAAGGCAAAATGAAAGATAAATTTTCATGATACTATGTATTTAATAAGTTTTTACTATTGTTCTTTTAATCTCCTCGTTTTGGACTTGCCCTTTTTTCTTGTTTTGGTTTTTCTCTTTTGAGAGACTAGGGGATCATTTGACTTCGAGGGATCATTTTGGACACCTATCCCTACTAACTAAAACATGGGTTTGATTGCCGATCGGGAGGCATCACCTCAAGTAGTGACCTGTACTCCGTAAATAGTATTAGAATACTTACTGGGGCATAACCTCAAACACGAATCGTCAAACTCATAAATTTAAAATAAATCCGCCACGCAATTTCATTATTAATTATTATCATTGTACCAAACGTCGACGGTAAATGATAACGAAACCTCGCACAAGTCACGCAATAAACACACCGCCCGCGCCGTTACGAGGTCCGTCAGTGAAGTCGGGGGCAAAAGCCAATTCAGTCAAATTGAAGATCTCTTCGATGTTTGCAATTATGCTGTAATTAAAGAATTAGATTTGATGTTTAAGATTAATAAACAAAATATAGCTGTAAAATCCGCATAGATAGGTAATATCATCTAGCCGCATGATGATTGGAAAATGGATTTGGACTTACTCCTGTGGCTGAGCCACTCATAGAAGTGGACTTCTCCGGGCATCTCGTTGTTAGGCGGTCTTTCGCTGGTAGCGTCGCGTCGCGTTCGCGGAGGCAATATGCCCCGATTATGGTACCTAATTAAGTTACATCTACCTACCTATCTAGTAGGTAGATACAAAAAGATGCATACTACATATATATTGTTGTAGTACATGTTTATAAATAAATAAATATTACCTATGTATATAGACTAAATAAAAGCTGCGTTCCTACATTATGTAGGTAGGTATAGGTACCAAACCAACTTCACTGCAGGGAAAATTGTGTCAGTCAATGCTTAATTCTCACATGAAGCATTATTTAGGTACCTACAGACAGAAGTTTGGTACACAGTGTCTATCCTGCTACTCTACCACGCATGGAATACAACATTGACCCCTCATTGTTTTGCAATAAGAAAACCATATGGTATCTGGATCAATAGTCATAAAACATTGTGAAAGTCTGCGCTTGCAGCAGCAAATCCAAATTGCTTATATAACTTCAATCAGTGGCGGATTTACCAGCAGGCTGAGTAGGCTGGAGCCTAGGGCAGCAGATTTTAGGGGGCGCAAATTTGGGCCAAAAATTTATTGACTTACTATAGAAATGAATGTCATTGGATACCTGTATGTTATTAGGTCCAGTGTAATTTTCACTAAAGCGTGAGATTTAAAAATAATCTAGAAACTGACACATTGGTCCCCTAGTTCACAACAAAATCATACTAATAACGGGAAAAAGCTGATTCCATCCTTAATAAAGATGCGCGACTGTGAATGATTTCATTCGAATTATTCGACTTGACAAGTCATTCGAACGATTCGAATGACTAGAGAAAATTAGTAACTAATTTGCTCTAGTCTCTAGGTTAGTAATCGCGAGTCGTTCGTTCGAGTCGTTCTTTAGTCGGTTCGATTCCTTATTCGACGTGGATAGTCGAGTCGAGTAGGAGCGGACTTAGAGAGGAGATAGTATATTTCATTCGACTCCGGGTTCGTTCGCTGTCGCCACCCAACGCTTCACAGGTAAAACTTTACGAGGAAGGAGGAGATGCAAAAACCGAGTTAGGAGGCCAAAAAGTGCAATTTCGCATTTCTTCCTAAACTATACAAAATAAAACTATGTTAATACAGAGGCATTAAAAAAAGCTTAAGATGACATATTCAATTTACAAATCCAATGAGTAATTATAGCGTCCGATCAAAATACAAAAATAAATTATCCAGACCACAAACTAGATTGACATTATCGCGTAATAATAGCTACATGATAGCGATTAAAATTTATAGTAAAATTCCTGACGCTTTTAAAGAAATGACATTATTATCTAAATTTAAATTTAATTTGACCAAATGGCTGACTGAAAAATGTTTTTATAGTATAAATGAATTCTTTGAATATAAATTGTAATGAGTTTCATCTATACATTTTTAATTATTATTTTTGACATGATTCTCTTTATTGTTAATATTCTATGTGATTTGTACGCAATCAATAATAATTTAGATTTTAAATATTCATACGTCTGGAAAGACAGGTTTTAGTAGTACTTTAAGAATAAATTTAAGATCAATGTAACCTGAAATCTTATGAATAAATGAAAAATAAATGAATGAATGAATATGAGTATCACAAACTAGCAAAGGGATTTTTGAAAATTCCTTTAACGTATTAATACGATATATTCTTATTGAACTCACAGTGGTAGATACCTGGTGATTTGTAATAGGTACATTACCGGATTCAACCTAATAGACACACCAGCTTTCCACCACACTATAAAATTTAAACTAAAACCATATTTACACTACAAGCTAAAATATTGTACCTACTCGAAAAACTACACAATTTTATCAACCGCACAAGAATGATAAAATTAGTTACTAATCTGTTCCGTTCAATCCCCGCAGGACCGACGAATAATTCATTCATTACAATCACTCAAAACCATCGATCGACTAACAAAGTCGAATCGGAGCCATGAATGATCATTCGTAGAGACATTTGTAATTACTAATTAGTAGATGTAGATCATTCGAATAGTCAGATAATTCGCAGTCGCGCATCTTTAATCCTTAGTAAGGACAAAAAAAAATATTTTTCATTGACAACTTCTTTTAAAATAAATATGATTGTGAATTAGATTAGGGTATCCGGTATCGAATTATAGATAACAATAGGCAAAATTTGAATAGCCTACTGACGGCAAATGTGTAAATCCGCCACTGACTTCAATACAAAAATTTATGTTAAAAAGCTGTTTAATTATTGAATTAAAACTTAACACAACTTAATGAAAAACGAAGTTATTTTATTCACAATTCCTGATATGGAGTTCCACACAATATTTCAAACTGTGGAACCACAAAGATTGATAAATCTTGGTGGCTACACTTGTGCCGTGGTGTGCGTTGTAAAGCAGAAATACTTATGCTAGCAGTTACTTAGTTTTGCGCACATTGTAAGCCCACGCTAAACAAGGAGTGTATTGCCAGTATTGCCACCTACGCACTAGCGGTTACAAGAGGCTAGCCGCTTTTCCAGTTTAATAAGCAAACACTTGTTTGCACTGAACGGTAACAAAATTTCAACCGTATGATACGATAAAAACATCGTTATGGTATAGAATCCAAAATTACAATTGATTTAAAGTTAATTGTAGCAAAGTTACATAGCAAATGGCTTAACCTACAACAGGGCTGTCGAAAGAGCGGCCCGCGGGCTGCATGCGGCCCGGCACATGTTTCTAATCCGATCGATCGATTACGCAAATTTTACATTTGATATATTAAGTATTTTGACATTTTTGGAGACATTATTTTTTTAGTTATTAAAATTCTCATTTAAATAGTTATTACAATTATTTACGTAAAACATTAAAAACAAAACATTCTTCGTTTCGCAACTGTTTTCTACCACACAACTCCTAGAATCTCGTTAGACCAAATAAGGCCACGTACCCCTCGCTTGCACCCGTTAACGAGCCGTAGATTATTCTGATTATTCCGTGGGGCCGCGGCGTACGAATATCGACCCCTCCAACTCAACCCGTGGATGTCGTAAAAGCCGACTAAGAGAACCTACCAGAGGAAGGGCAGCAGCTTCCTTCCGAGTATTTTTAAACACCAACACTGCGATCACCAATCCGCCTGCCAAGCGTGGTGATTATGGCAAATCCCCCCTACATAGGAGACCATCCACTCGATGGACTGACGACATCGTAGCGGTCGCAGAGAGTCGATGGATGGAGGCGGCTCGGGACCGCTATTTGTGGCGTCGTACGGGGGAGGCCTATGTCCAGCAGTGGACGTGTATGGGCTGATGATGATGATGATGATACCTAATACAAGTAATCATTCATACTTACGCGCAAAACTACTTTTCTCCTAGTTCTTTAACCTGTATATTGCACAAAATACAAAAAATCCGAATTATTTTTAATTTCGCGGGTGACCGATGATTATTCACCTTAAGGGTGGGTACAGACAGGGGCAAACGAAGGTCAGCGAAGGCTGACGAACCGGGTATGGGTGTCGTGGCGAAATCGCCAGCAGTGGGTAAACCGTCTGTGGATGGTGATGATTTGTTGATACGGCCCTCCACTAAATACAATGATTTGTTTTGGCCCGCGCCGCGGTCTTACCTGGATTGGACAGCCCTGGCCTACAACATTATGCAAAACTTCATATCTACTACCTATCTAAATTACTTGTGGAACATAGGAAATAATAGAAACCTGTTTATTTTTAATGCTTCAGGAATGAGCCACATCCCTATCCCTTGAAAATGGGATAGGAAAGACTGTGGGTCCCTTGAAAATGGGACAGAACTGTGGCTCATTCCTAAAGCAGCCTGAAGGTTTCTATTATTTCCTAGGTTCCCCAAGTAATTTAGATAGTAGAAATGAAGTTTTGCATAATGTTGTAGGCTTAGCCATTTGCTATGAATCTTTGCTAAAATAAACTTTAAATCAATTGTAATTTTGGATTCTATAACATAATGTTGTTTTTATCATATCAGACTAGCGGTTGAAATTTTGTGGTGGTTCATAACTACATTGTATATGGAGTAAATGAAACCAAAAATAAAATAGACTTAGTTTATTCTTGGCTAGCATCAACATTCTCTGTCTGGAGTCCCTTGAGGGAGGCGACCGGTACATATGACACCAGGGTGAACAGCTTGTTGGCAGAGTCTTCATCGTCGTTGCGTCTGCGGGATAGCCGAACACGGACCCTGAAGGGGACATTTCTGAAAATATTCAAAAGATATTTAGTAAAATTCAAGAATGTTACTTGCCATTCTGACAAATTATGTCTGGTAATATCCTATCCTCTTTAACTTAAAATAATTCCATTACACCATCTCAAGACAAAAGATCAGGAATATTTTGTGCTGTGGCTGAACTACAGTATACTTCAGAAATTCATGGGTAATTGGGCACTATGCAAATATGTCCAACATACCCTGACACTAAACATGGGCAACTTTAAAAGTAGAAAGAGTGTCAGCAGAGCTATGGACAGTGTGCTTAATTAAAGATCCTGTTCTAATTTTATTAGGTTTCAGTTTAAAGCTGTCAGAGTTTTGGTAGACCTTGGGTACACCATTAAAACTAAGTGCAAAGTCCCCATCCATCCCATGTGTGCTACAAAGTTATTCAATGTCAATGGTGAACTTTTTCGTTTTCTTGGATTGAAAAAAGTTTATCAAAAATATAGCCAAAACGTCAGAGTCAAAAATTCAGAAGTCAAAAATTGTAGATCATAAAATTATGTACAAAAATGGTCCATATACTTTTTTCCTAAAAATCACCATTCCTAAGATATCAGCATTCTAACGGCCGAATACTCAAACGCAACTCAGATGTAAGCACGTCTTATGTCGCGATATTTTGACAGTTTTCAATGAAAAACTATCAAAAAATCGTCACTTGAGTCGTGCTTAAATCTGAGATTCGTTTGAGTATTCGGGGGTAAATCTCTCTAATTAATGTGGTTTCCCTGGTATGCCTGCTCGACAATCTGTTATGAATATGACAGAGTTTTATGGAAAAATATTGTATTTACTGAGTGATGATTATTGATATACACTTGCGAGCTATAAACTGGAATCACTTCATCGCTGGTTTTTGCAGACCATATTTTACAGTTTCCATGCAATAAACTGTTGGTTGTGGTATATTATTTTAAAGATAATTTTATTAGCTTTCAAACTCTTTCGATATCATAGCGAAAAAAATGTTCATCATAACGTGAAAACAAAAGGCATAAATTTTTGGAACGAAACATCAATTTTTTCAAACGCCTGAATCCCTATAAAAACTGGGAATTTATGCCAAAATAGTGGAATTACAAGAAAATGGAAACCACACCAATAGAAGCCGCTCAAATCGTCACCCTAATCCAGCAAGGGTTCTCTCAGCGTACTATCGCTCGACAGCTTCATCTGAGCCAGTCCTGTGTCTCCAAAGTATACAAGAGGTTTAGAGAGACTGGAAACTTAGTCCAAAGACCAGGATCTGGACGACAGCGATGCACTTCGGCGAGAGATGACCGATTTATTGTCAGCACTTCTCTCCGAAATCGACATCTAACCGGCGTTGACGTCCAGCGGGAGCTCGGAGAAGTTCGACGGAGAACTGTCAGCGAGTGGACAGTGAGGCGAAGACTCAAAGAAGCTAACTTGACCCCAAAAAGGCCAGCAACGGGACCCAAATTGTCTACAGCCCACCGACAAGCCCGACTTCAGTTTGCTCGTGATCACTTAGATTGGGATATACAGCAATGGAGCCGAGTTTTGTTCGCGGACGAGACTAGGATGTGCCTGCATGGCAGCGACCGTCAACGGAGAGTCTACAGGAGACCGGGAGAGCGATACGCACAATGCTGTATAGCGGAAACAGTGGCATATGGGGGTGGGTCTTGTATGATGTGGGCGGGGATTTCAATTGAAGCTAAAACGGAGCTGGTATTCGTACCCGGTGGAGGTCGGGGAGGAGGACTAACCGCAGAAAGGTATATCAACGACATTCTGCTGGGCCATGTACTCCCTTACGCCGGGTTTATTGGCGAAAATTTCCTGCTAATGCACGACAATGCCCGCTGCCACACCGCTCGTGCGACTAGACAGTACCTGGAAGAAGTCGGGATTCCCACAATAGACTGGCCAGCCGTCAGCCCTGACATGAACCCTGTCGAACACCTGTGGGACGAGCTGAAAAGTCGGGTACGAGGAAGATCTCCAGCTCCGGCGTCAATAGAAGACCTAAAAACTGCTCTTATCGAAGAGTGGCAGGAAATTCCACAGGATTCCATCAGGAAACTCATTAGGTCAATGAAAAACCGTTTACAAGCAGTTATTAGGGCCAGGGGGGGCAATACAAAATATTAAGCGGGAAATAACAAAGATTTTAAATAAAAATTTGATATTTTCATATTACTTCTTATTAATTTAAACATCCACAACTTCGACCTATTGTAATAATTCACTAAATGAAGGTTGGAAACTTAATTAAATTTAAATAATTTTTATACCATTCTAAAGCTAACAAAATTTTTTTTCAAATGGTATACACCAATCTGCAGTTTATTCCATGGAAACTGTAAAATATGGCCTGCAGAAACCAGCGATGAAGTGATTCCAGTTTATAGCTCGCAAGTGTAGATAGATGATCGATTTTAACTGTAGTTCTGATTTCTGTTAATATTTTAAACTGATTCATACTCTTCAAATTTGACTTTAACAGATTAATGGGGACTTTTGGTACTTTATTTCTACCCAAGGTCTCTACCAAATATTTTGTCATTTGACCACTCTGATTATGTCTACTTTGACAGGACTAGTAGTGGTAAATAAGAAGTGTTTACTTACCACTTCTTGTTTACCACTACAGTTGGGTTGGTAACAAATGGTCCATCATACTGTGTAGCAATTGCCTACTTTCTCATCATCTATATTAATATTTCTGTGATGGAGCCTTAGGTACTGTAGCATAGAAAGGCCTGTCTTGACCATGTCAACCTGATGTCTTTGAGACTGGCTGTCTCAAAGAAATAAGGTCATCATTAATTGTAAGCCTAAAGAAATAAAGTTATTGATTCTGATTCAGTCAGTCGATATTCCAAAGTTCCCTTCGGATCTCTGGACATCATAAAGTGAAGAATATTTCAAATTGCTTCCTTCTACTGAACCTGACTTATCATTATTGATTGTTGTTTACAATGAATGAACACTCAATTGCTTACAAACTATACATACTTTAAATCTTGGCACAACAAATCAAACGAAGCAATAACCGGCGACTTACCTGACTCCCTTTGACCAGAGGTATTTGTTAAGACGAGTGTCTACTCGGACATCCGGAGTTCCCATTTGTTTTTCAGCAAATTTACGGATTTCCTTGATAGCACGAGGAGCGCGCCTCTTGAACCCAACGCCATGAAGACGCTTGTGTAGGTTCACTGTGTATTCACGGGTCACAACTTCATTGATGGCTGATTTGCCTTTCCTTTCGCCTTTTGGTTTAGCCATTTCGACCTGAAATCACAACGACCAGGACTAAAAATATTGATAGGAACTTTTGCCAGAGATTCCATTAGGGACAAACGTGACACCAAAACACCATGATAATCACAGAAATTGATGATATTTCAAGATTTTATTAAATTTTCACACACCGTAAGAGTTTCTTGCACCAAAACCCAACCTAAAAAGAACTGTCAAAATAATAGTAGTGACTTGACTTCTTTGTTATTGGCAATATGTGTCTGGGTTGCCACTTTTCTGCCAGTGTCCAGTTCATGGAAATTCCTTAGTCATGGAATGGAGGCGAGATTACAACAATAATATGAACGGTAAATTTGAAAAACACCAATCAGATTTTAACTAAGAACAAAAATTATATAAAATTATAAACAGATTAAAAACATCATAAATATAGTTATGAAAAACAACACAAATATGATTAGAAGATAAAGAAGATATTTACAATTTTAACTTATTTACATCCGAACTTTCATTTACATTTATACAATTAGTTACTCTAGCTGGTTTTAACCAGATAGGGAAACTAATTGTGTCAATTTAGCGGCAACGTTGGACGGTAAGTTTTCAGGGTTCGAAGTGATAATATTTATTAATAATGTGAGGAGGGTGTCTATTAGACTCTCACTGTGAGGAAGTACTTGGTTGGCCTTTAAACCACAACCGTTTGGAAGAGAAGACGGGGGATTGGAAACTATTCCTCGATGAGAAGCTGTATCGTAGGACTTGCTAAGAGGGGCTCGAGAACGGGGAGAAGAAAATACAGTTTTAAAATGAGACTGGGAAGCCTTAGGGGCAGAGGAATAGTTATGATTTGAGGACAAAATATAAGGAGAGGGAGAGAACAGCTCCTGAGAGGGAGAGAAAATCTGCTGGGAGAGTGGAAATTGCTCCTGGACAATTTCCGAATATGAACGCGAAACCCTTGGAAATTGTGTGGCTGCCTCCTCAAATGATACAGCATTGGAAGCCATCACAGATTTAATCGATTTTTGCCTTACAAGTTCAGGGCAATTTTTACTAGTGGCAAAATGCTTACCAGAACAATGCAAGCAAGAGGCCTCGGTCTCAGATATATCGCAGCTATCACCAGAGTGTTCCTGGCCACAACGAAAACAGCGGGGTTTGGATCTGCATTGGACTTTAGTATGTCCATAGCGGCAACAGGAGAAGCATTGAATGGTGGGGAACTGATAAATTTCGACAGGAATCGAATTATAAAATAAGAAAACCCTTGCTGGTAGAATTTGTCCTTGAAAAGTGATGACCACGGATTGGGTCGGAACCCAAGAAACCTTACCATCCTCAATTTTTTTCCTATTCAATCTTCGCGCTTTTAAAACTTTAGCACCTACAGCACAGCTATTCTAACTCGATCGAAAAGTTACCGTGACTCGAAATCTGGCACAAATCCGCGCGAAATTCAAATAATTCGCGCGATATTCAAATATTTTAGCGGTTTTTATTATTTTCTGCGTTCTACAAGCAATATCAATAGCAGAAAAGTAGTTTACCGTAAATCGTAAAACATTTTCTATGAACGTACCATGTAACATGTTTTAACTAATTTCGATTCGACTCGACTTTTGGTGAAATTAATAATTTATGAAATGTATTACTAAAAATCAACATCATTACCAAAAGCCCCATTAATTGTACTTCATTGGAACATGGATTCGTAGAAAATTGTCAGCGATTTATGAAAAACGACTTTTTAGGTAGTTTTATTCCTTGTAGAACGCAGAAAATATTAAAAACCGCTAAAATATTTGAATTACGCGCGGATTATTTGAATTTCGCGCGAATTTGTGTCAGATTTCGAGTCACGGAAACTTTTCGATCGAGTTAGAATAGCCGTGCAGGATTCGAAACGGATTCCGCAAATTCCTCCATGGAGAGGTCAGTGGGAACGCCTCTAATGAGGCCCATACGGGTAACATTGTAGGTGGGGATGACAGCATGTAGTTTGTACAATGAAAGGGTTGGAGATATAATAAAAGAATTAGCGTCTTTGGCAGATAAGAATGCGACGCTAATTTTATTACGGCCTACACGTTTTATCCCACCAGGGATAATAGTTTCAAATTTTTTTTTTTGTAGAAATTGGCCAAACTGTATTGTCTTTATGGTTGTACCCGCGGATTGGTCTGTATCAGTTCTTGAAACATGGACCACATATGGACCCTTATCAGTCGAGTTGTATGATTGGATAGCCCCAATCACAATGAATGGATCAGTATAAACAGTCTGAATAGATGGAACAGACAAATCAGGAGAAGCAACTTTTTTATTGGGCGTGTGAGCCGACTGCTGAATATCGTTTCTTTCTAAAATTTTGCGTTTAGTAGAATGAGATTTGGACAGAATAGGGGGAGGAACAGGGTCAGGTGGAACAGGTGCCGGCTTTTGAGCCGGCTCCAAATCATCATCTGAATCCATTTTTTATTTGGAAGTGCCAATCACAAAGGATTTTTGTGACGCCCTCCCAAAGAATATAATGAAGTAGGTAAAAATTGCAGAAACTACGTTATCTACCTACCAGTTCCTTAGAAAAACAACACAACACACATCTGAATCAAATTGGTGCAATCAAAAAGCAATAAATTTGAAATTTCCCACAAAAACTCTCCAAACACAACTGGTCGTTTCCAATGGCGGGCTGACAGTCCTAATAGTAGTGTAGTGAGTGCTTAGAATAGAGAAACCAGAGAGCTCAATGAGTGAGTGACGTTAGTTGGATCATTCAAAATGTCAACGCCAAAATTGGTATCAAAATTTTGCGGCCAATCAATATACGACCAGCACGGCTATTCTAACTCGATCGAAAAGTTTCCGTGACTCGAAATCTGACACAAATTCGCGTACAAGGATTAAAACTACCTAAAAAGTAGTTTTTCATAAATCGCTGACAATTTTCTACGATTTCATGTTCCAATGAAGTACAATTAATGGGGCTTTTGGTAATGATGTTGATTTTTAGTAATACATTTCATAAATTATTAATTTCACCAAAAGTTACGGTAAACTACTTTTCTGCTATTGATATTGCTTGTAGAACACAGAAAATATTAAAAACCGCTAAAATATTTGAATATCGCGCGGATTATTTGAATTTCGCGCGGATTTGTGCAAGATTTCGAGACACGGAAACTTTTCGATCGAGTTAGAATAGCTATGCAGGAACGTTACAGCCCAGCATAGCTATTCTAACCCGATCGAAAAGTTTCCGTGTCTCGAAATCTTGCACAAATCCGCGCGAAATTCAAATAATCCGCGCGATATTCAAATATTTTAGCAGTTTTTAATATTTTCTGCGTTCTACAAGCAATATCAATAGCAGAAAAGTAGTTTACCGTAAATCTTAAAACATTTTCTATGAACCCATGTTTTAACTAATTTCGATTCGACTCTACTTTTGGTGAAATTAATAATTTATGAAATGTATTACTAAAAATCAACATCATTACCAAAAGCCCCATTAATTGTACTTCATTGGAACATGGATTCGTAGAAAATTGTCAGCGACTTATGAAAAACTACTTTTTAGGTAGTTTTATTCCTTGTAGAACGCAGAAAATATTAAAAACCGCTAAAATATTTGAATTACGCGCGGATTATTTGAATTTCGCGCGAATTTGTGTCAGATTTCGAGTCACGGAAACTTTTCGATCGAGTTAGAATAGCCGTGCAGGAATCTCTGTACGTGGATGGCCGCATATTCCACGACTGAACTGTCTGGGGCTGTAATTTACGAGATGTACAAATAAAGCACGGCCTATGAAAATACAGCCATGGAAAGGTCTGCCAATGGCAGAAAATTCCGGGGCTAATAATCATCAAAATCTCTATTACATCTATATACCTACGGCCTTATGCATAATGATTTAGCGGCCCACTAGAGACTGATATCAAAGCATTGTTATCAAAAAACGTTAATCATAATGCAATCGTTTACGGCGAGTTAGCAGCTGATTAGCAAACCCAGATCCCTTCTTTACGTGAGTTAGAGCGAGCTTACCGTTAATATTGCCGAATTCAAACACATGTATGTTTCGTTGTGTTGTTTTTTACCCTTGAGTATAACTGAATATAAATTTACCTACTAAAAAAATAAATATTATTGCATTTACAAATTTTTAGTAACTTCTGCCCGCGGCTGACCCGATCTATTCACTAGTTTTGGCGTTGTCTTCGGACAAACATTTTCACAACGACACAGCACAACGACACAAACTTTCGCCTTTATAATATTAGTAGGACCATTTTTTTTTAAAATATATTTTATGTATTATTTTTCGGGTTTCTAACCTGACAGGTGAAACGGTACCTACTCTATTACTAAGCCTCCGCTGTGTGTCTGTCCGATCGTGACCAGATCCGTGTCACTGTGTCTGAATCACTATCACAGGTTTAGCAGTGAGTTAGTTAAAATGTTCGCTAAGGTAAGCCAACGAATGCTATCTTTTTCTATTCATAATAGTCTGCTAAACTGTCGCTTACTTACTACTAAAATAGGTAAGCATAGACCAAAGAAATATAGGAAGTCTATGCTTCAAATGCAAACCATAGACAGGCAAACCTCATTGGTATATTACACGTTCAATAATAACGGCGTGTCACGATAATATTGATAGTATAATAAGCCGTATCGCAGTATCGTGATATTATCTAGAAATCTTACGATCAGCGTTATGATACGCGATAATATTGAAAATATAAGCGCCTCGCGATATTCGTCTGTCAAAACTAACTAGCAGCGTTGCCGGTGCGGATCTTTTTGGTCTGTTTTGGACTTTTTTATACCTATGCGGACCTTTAGCGGACCGTAACTCTGCGGATTTTTTCGGACCAAAACGCTTATCAACTGTATATCACTTTATTTATGCATAGTTTGCACAGTAGCAGAGAATATTATAATAATACTAAATTAGTAGCTACAGTGAGATATTGCCGTCGTATTTTAGTTAGGTAGAGACTCAAAGAAAGATTGATTAACAATCTATCTTTCTTTGAGTCTCTGTATTTTACCTATTGTAAATGATTTTGTATGGTTCAGGCATGGAATCTGATCATGCCACAAGCATTTATTTCAAGTTACCACGACGTAATTTCTCGAACGGTGTGCTGGTTCGGTTCGGTCGGAGCCAGTGGCGGCGTAGCGTGGGTTAGTAAATGGGGCAGATTTCTACCCACTTTTATGATCTGGCTGTGCTTGTGAGCTTCCGTTGTCACCCCTTCGAGTTTGGGGTGCCAGGGCACCCCAAGAAGTGCCAGTATGGTACCCCTCGGAGCTTGGTACCCGAGGCGGAACCGCGCGGGTCTTATTTATACTAGTTTTTTTGTAATCGTTCAGACGTAACCGCGCGGTTAGTCCAGCCGGGATATAAACCACGCGATTTGAATACGCGCGATTCCCGCGTATCTAAACGGGCCCTAAGATCGTAGATTGAGCATAGTAGTAAGCATAAATCCATCTACCCCTAAGATCAAGCAGCCTATTTATACATACTATACTACCTCTTTGGCAGAACCGATGATATTATTTTGAAGTTTATGACACTTCATACTGACACTGGCAGAGTCCTAGCGAAAGAAAAGCAAGTGGCATCATTAAAAAAGAAGTTGAATTGTTTACTATTTGGAGTGGAATAACTTGGCGGTAAATTGGAATGGAAATAATAACAAACAGCTGATTGATTTCGACCATTTTTTCACACTCTAGAACACGTAAAGTAGGGGTCTGGGTTTGCTAAAGTTAGCGAGCTAACTAGCCGCAAACGTTAGAAAACTATTATGAATAATGTTTTTTGTTAACAAAGCACTAGTGAGCCTTTAGTGGTTCGCGATGTAAGCAAGTATTGGCTTATCTTAGCGAACAGTTTAAGTAAGTCAATACTAAACCTACGATAGCGATTTATTATGCATAAGGCTGCTAGATTGTAACCCTAAACCAAAAGACAACATACAATGCATGATACATTTTGAACCGTTTCCTCTTGAAACCCTTTTGCAACTAGTCTGGCTTTCTTCGTATCATCAGGTTTTGTTCGAAAGACCCATTTAGTGTCAATAGCCTTGTGACCTTTTAGTAGTGCACATTCTTCCCATGTTCTTAATTTTCTGTGTGCTTCTAGCTCCTTCTCTATAGCTTCTAACCATACTTCTTGCTCTATTGCTTGTTTATAACTGGTAGGATCTTCTGCATTTAATGCATAAGCTATATTATTTGTCATATCATAATCATTAAAACTTTTCGGTAACTTTATTTGTCACTTATTCAATTTAATTTCATTTCTCTCTTCTGGGCTTTTATATTCATCACTTGTCAATTCATGTTCATCCTTTTGCTCTGAGCTTTCAATTTCTTGTTTATATTTTTGTACCAAGCTTTTCTCTCCATCTAGTTGTATAAAACATTTCTTTCTACTTCATATTTATAGTTTGTTTCATCAAAACACACATCTCTTGACTCAATTATCTCATTTGTCTTTGGGTCCCATACTCTGTAACCTGAATCACAATAACCAATCATTATCATAGCTGGTGTGTCTCCTTGGAGTGCTTTTGTGTTCATTCAATAGCAGAATTTTGGCATATAGGCGAGCAGCTAGCATAATGTTCAATTTGAATCTGGTCACACTGGAGCATAGACCAAGTATACTGGATACTGGGAGTGAGTATAGATAGATATTTTCCTTTTCCCGCCACGGAAGTAGGGATGGGCAAATGAAAAAAATGTATCGATATACATTGTACCGATATTCGGTTTAAAGATCTTTATTTATACTCAAAAAGAACAAACAAGTTCACTTAGAATGAGTATACATTGGTATCTAAAAATAAGTAGATAATACTAGGTAAAGTTACGGTAGTTCTTCGGCGTTTATAATCTAGTTTACAGAATATCACAAACACGTAGGTAACAAATAACAGTGACCCGACAAAAGGTAGGTACCTACATAATTAGTATCAAAATAAAGTGGGTAGGTGTAGATAAGATAACAAAACAGTGAGCGTCGTCCATCGCTGGTCGCGATTGCATGCCTGGCGCAAGAAATGATAGAGTGGTTATTAGCCTTTATTAGTATCGATATTTTTGCTCATCATCATACTGCAGCGGCAAAGCAAGCGGCGGCGGCGGAGCGTGTAACCGGGCCATAGATCAATGAAACTAATACCAAGCTACGGAACGTAGTAGAAATCATTGACTTCAAGAAGATGGAAGTAAGACCAACATATCGACCACAACTTTGACACTTACAGTCAAACATAGACAATCAGTGCAACAACAAAATAAATAGGAATGTGTGCCCCTTGTTCACATTTATTCAAATCGATGAATAAGCTGTCCTACTACAATGGTAACCTGAAATAGATAATAATATATAATTGTCTTAAATTAGAGAATATCGATTTTGATACAAATTTGGATATCCTGAAATAAATATCGAAAATCGATATATCGCTTTTAAAAATATCGACTAATTATATCGATATTTTGATATATCGATATTTTTTACGCATCCCTACACGGAAGCCTCAAAACATTTGTAAACAAATTACCTAGCTGCGTAATATTGCCTGCAAAATCCGTGTTCATATTTACCCGGGCTGTTCATTGCTTGACTGCAAATTAACCGGAGATACATTCGGGTTTTATTGTTTACTACTAAAAATATTTTCAACGTAGACGAAGGATTTTTGCTTACCCTTTTTGGCAATTATAGGAATTCCCATAGAAAAAAGCGAGCTGCCATAATGTCAGAGGTTTACAAGTAAGGACAACAGCCCCATAGTGAGTTCCTATGATTCATACAAAACAACTACAATAACCTCATTCTAATTCTTTATAGGCTCATCCATCCCATAAAATATTTTGATGATTACTTATCGAGGAATACCCGACCTGACGGCAGAGAAAACCATGAACAGCGTAGCATCAAACTGAATGTAGATTCTGTGAAGACTGCTGAAGCCTCTGCTATCGTTAAATGTGGAAACACTACGGTCGTTTGTGGAATAAAATTGGTAAATAAGTATCAAATAATAACTTGGTCGAATTTATAACCCATAAATCAATAATTTATGATTATCATTTTATTTATTTTTTAGGAACTAGCAAAGCCAAAAGCTGAAGAACCTGAATATGGCTTTTTGGTGACCAATGTTGAAGTTCCTCCATTGTGCTCATCTAAAATCAGGCCAGGTCCACCTTCAGACCTAGCGCAAGTCACAAGCACCATAGTCTCAGATGTCATACACAACTCCAAGTTTGTGGACATGAAGGACTTGTGTATAGCAAGAGATAAACTGGCCTGGGTTGTGTACTGCGACATGATCTGCATCAATAATGATGGTAGTCTAGTGGATGCCTGTGTTATTGCCTTGTTGGCCAGTTTGAAAACATGTAAGTAGATTGAAAATCTTGCTTGAATTTACTGAGTCTGCGTACCTACCTAAAAACCAACTCTAAAGTAATCATTATTTTATTACAGTATCACTGCCTTCTGTGAACTATGATGTAGAAACCGAGGAGATAAAAGTAGATCCAACTGTAAGAACCAAGTTAAAAGTTCATGGGTTGCCTTTGGCAGCTAGTTTTGCCATACACCAATTCAATCAAGGGTAAATGATTTATTTATTTAAAGGAAAACCAGCGCAGAGTAAGAAGTATATTAGATACAAAAAAGTTTGCACAAGCAGAGTAAACAGTAGTAACATATTACAGTCAATTTAGTGCATACCAGAAATCCTACTAATATTATAAATGTCAAAAGTTTGTATGGATGGATGTATGGATATTTGTTACTCTTTCACGCAAAAACTACTTAACCGATTAGGCTGAAATTTGGTATGGGTATAGTTTGGGACCTGGAATAACATATAGGCTATTTTTATCCTGATAAAACGCGGGCGAAGGTGCGGGCAGCAGCTAGTATAATATAAATGACAATAAAAAACTACTAATATGATACTTTGCTTTTAAACTATGTAGCTTATAAAACTTTTGAAACTAGGTATCACTAAAGTTAATAATGGGAACTCAAAACTCAAATCATGGTAAATATCCTATATTATATATATATTAACTTTAGTATGTAGCTTATGTTTAGTTGGTCCATTTTGAGTGGTTTAAAATCAGTTTTTGTTTCAGGAATGTGATACTCACAGACCCAACAGCATATGAAGAGGAAATGTGTGGAGGCATGGGGTCCAATCTAATAATATGCTGGAACAAAGGATTTCTATGTGGCACACAGAAATTTGGAGGCAGCAATTTGGCTGTGGAATCCCATGAAAAAGCAATGAAAATAGCCAAAGACAGAGCTGATGTTATTGAAGATGCTATTAATGTATGTTTAAAAAATTATGAAAATGAAGGTCTAGCAAAGAAATAAATGATGCTTGTAATTTAACCATACCTGCTTTTTATTCTGACAACTTTAGGACAGGGATTATGTATGCTGCTGTTGCAAGACTAGATTGGTTGCTGAAGTTATTGCATAGGAGAGAGCTAGAAAAAGAAAGTAGAATAAAGCACTGATCTCTGTCTATAAAGTTAGTCAAGGAATTTATACATTGAGGATAGTTTAATAAACTAGGTACCTACCTATAGATAGTATATCTGCGACGGCCGATTTAGATCAATGTTAACAATACATAGAATGAAATAAGAAGCTACCTACATACAGTAGGTACAGTAAAAGCTCCTTCCCTTACATAATCGCGGGTAATAAAATTGCGACTCGTTTCCTGTATTCGCCGATAAATATTTTGCTATTCGCGGAAACGCGACAAAAGTTCGTGCAGTTGGCTACACTTCGCACCAGTGGTGCCAGATGCACTGTAATTACATTAGATTTACCGTATTTTTTGCCATCTACTGTACACTGTATTACTAAAAATTACAGTATAAGGAGAGCACTGTATTTTTTCGCTGACCTATAATGAATTTATGGCTAAATACTTAGTCATAGTCATATATTTATTTGCAAGAAACATATGTGCATACAAAATAAGGTCTTAATTTAGATACAATGACTGCTGCTTTTACACGAGTAAAAGCAGCAGTCAAATAACCATTTATGCAGCTTTAGTTTCAGGCTATTGAAGGGTAGTTCCTTGATTCCATCGGGTAGAGCGTTATTATATATGTTAATACTCATACAGAATGCATTCCTTTTAGCGAGTGCTAGATATTATAGGACTTGTTTCTTAACTGTCTTTCACAATTATATAGATTTTTACGAGAAAGTTTAATATCTGTGTTCGTTTTAAAATAAGTGGGCTAAGACTACAAATAAAATAGCCTGTTTGATGTAGAGGCAAGGGAGTGGCAATATTCCTAGTTTTTTAAACAGCGGTACACAAGAATCCAGTCTACATGCCCTACAAATTGATCTTATACACTTTTTTGAACAATGAAAGCCCTATTGCTTTCGGTTTCTTAACGCTATGAACGCCTCTAATTTATCAATTACATAATATTAGACCATTTTTTTTAATGGCAATTTTATTCCTCTTTGGGTTTTGAGGAAACTTTTGCCAACTTCACGTACTAGTTCACGGACACATTTTAAAAGGAAAAAAAAACCTAACAATGTTCAATTCGTCAGGGTTTTATCAGTAAATACAATTATAAATATACAAAACTAAAACTAGTTATAGACAAATGTACAAAAATTATCACGAAAATACATTAAATATGTAGTATGGACTAATTAACAAACACGCTACAGCTTAATATCATGAATAATCAAATACTTTAACAATGCACGAGTATTTTCTTTAATAGTAAGAGAAAGCAGAGCTGATAAATTAGAAGGAGGTGGAGCTTTGAACTAAGAGATCATACAAAGCCTTATGCTGAACCACACTTCTACTCTTCCATTGGAGGACTGCATCTTCCATTTTTAACAATATTTACAAGCATTATAGAAATTGTATTAATTAAGTTAACGGCAACGTGGTTCGGTAGATCAGCTTTAAGAATGATGCTTGTCAGAGAGGAAATAAGATTAGAGATAGACTCAGGAGCCATAATTCAATCATTTTCTTTGTTAGGTCTAGCAGATGAATTTAAGCAAACATTAGATTGTAAAGCACAACCATTAGCAGGGGCAGGAATGGTAAATGAGTTGATTAAATCCTCATGAGACTTCCTATTATATCCTTGCACCAATGGTGGACGATGAGGGGAGGGACGAGCAATTGTCTTTCTGTATGAAAAGGTTTGAGTGGACTGTTGCGAGTTAAACAGATTCTCTGATTTGTCCAGCTGTGATGGAACAGGAGTTGCAACAACATCCGCAAATGATTTTTTTGACTGGGGCACAGCTTTTGATGCCTCAACATATGATACATTACGGTTAGCCATATGATGTTTAATGTTAAGTTGTCTTACATACTCAGGGCATGACTTATTTGTCGCAAAATGATGACCAGAACAGTACATGCAAACTGCAGCTGATTCCAAAATATTGTATGAGTCCCCAGAGTGGAGACCAGAGCATCTGAAGCATTTTGATTTTGAACGGCATTGCATCCTTGTATGACCAAATTTGCAGCAATTATAGCACTGAATAGTAGGGAATATATACTGCTCCACATGTAACAATGTGAAGCAGCAGGTTACTTCCTTTGGTAAAGTCTGATCAAAAGTGACAACCACAGTCTGAGTAGGAACCCAGCTAGTACCCTCGTTAGTCACCATTTTTTTATTTAATCTCCTTGTTTTAATAATACGTCCAATGCCAGATGGGCACTTGATGGACTCAACCATTTCCTCATGATTCCACTCTGCAGGAATACCTTTTATGATACCCGTTCGGGATATATTATGCGGCCCTATAATTATTCGCCAGAATTTCATTTTTCATGAAGGAATTAGCCTCTTCAGCAGAGTTTAGTGTGATTTCAAGCCTATTACGGCCAATTTTCTTTATTCCGTTATCAAGAACTGATGTACACTTGTTTTTATAAAGGAATGCTCCAAACTTAAGTGGGTGAAGGGTAGTACCCAGGTTACCCATCTCCCCTGATGTAATCTCCCCAGATGAGTGGTTCACTAGCTCGACATAGACTATGAATGGACCGCAGTCAATGCGGCCTAGTTAAAGTCCCTAGTTATAGGAATAAAAGTTTTAGTCGTAGGATCCTGGGTCATGGGCATGGGGGACTGAGAATCAGACTGGACAATAGTTGAAGACACGGAACCCGACGGAATCGGGTCGACCTTTGCTAACTCATTTATGAAAATATTAGAACCTAATTTCATAGATGCAGTGGAGGATTTCGCAGCAGGTTTCAAAGAAACTTTTGAAACCTTCTGTAATCTTTTCTTCTTCTCCTTGTTAGGAACGACTGCCCATCCATGTTCCTTCGCAGATTTTAAAAAGTCACCTCGTTTATTACTTGCATCCACAACATTCTCAAGGATATCGGACGAAGCTTCAAAATATTCCATATGTCGACGTCGGAGAGGCCAAAATAATTCCAGGAGGAAGATCCAACTCGAACTCCAGTTCCCCGGAGTCCAAAGGATCCTCCATCTTGGTCCATCAAAAAACAAAAAAACTCACCATGCAACGAAAATTTTTCACCCACTCACAAAATGAAATATAATACACAACCAGTAAATAAAAACCAAACATTTACTATTACTAACTTACATGAACAATTACTATCTACAAATCTACATCAATATTATTACAGATAAATCCCAAAATTATTTAAAATTCCCACACAAAGAAAAATCACGTGAACGTCGCACGAGTCGAAGGCCATTCTCCAATATTAGACCATCTAGTTTCTTGTCTTATCAAAAATTGATTCTACCACAGATAAAACGCACTAATAGGACACATGCGTTCCCAGTTTTTTTTTAAACGATGTCTACAAAGAAACGGAATTGGTTTTAGAATGTGTAATTATTGTGAACATGTAATACTTAGGTACTTGTCTGGTAATCTGTGGTAATAATATTTACAAAGAAGTAAGGATAACTATTGCAGTGTTTCGTCGGTAAAAAAATATAAATAAATAAAATGGTAAGTGAATAATGTCTTTTAATTCCACTGTAAAAAAATACAGTGTTTGTCTTAATAAAAATACAGTGCTTTTTATTTAGACAAACACTGTATTTTTATCAAAAACGCTGTAATTTCGAGACTCTAACACAGTAATTTTCGTTTTCTTATCTGGCAACACTGCTTCGCACGCGCTTTGCTGAGAGCGAGTATCAGCGAGACGAGACGCCGAGCGATGTACGTATTGTGAATATTGTGATGATTTTCCAAAGTGGCCAAACACTTCGTCGTACGTCGAAGTCGAACACGAAGTTTTATCACGACAACGCGAAGACGGATCTTCACCTTAAAATCCAAGAGAATACAATACTACGCTTCTAATCTGGCCGTAGCAATATACATACTATCTTTGTTTATAGCATGCAGTCGAAGTCGGTCAGACTCAGAGAAATAAGAAGGTAGAGGTAGCATGAGTCATTTCCGGTCTTATATCTATGTATCACCATAGTTGTCATGTATCTTTGTCTATCCCTCGGAGTCAAGCTATGAGTAAAAGAGATAGCTGTATACATTATATACTATATTGTACGTATAGCTATACTGCAATGTCAGTGTCAATCGTGTCAGCTTGGTACTGACTAGTTAGCTCAAAGTTGTGGTAAGACTGATGAACTTTATTGAAATTATAAGAAATTACTGCGTTTTACCTAAAACTTTGTTGAAAAAGTGAAAATATGTCGTGTTCTGCTGTGTTCTGTCCTTCAAGAAGCACAAAAGGTGGAGTAAAAGTCCCGGATTTGTCATTACATGCGTAAGTTTTTCGCTCAGTATAAATACTAAAGTAATGATATGTATTACTAGAAATCTGTAGTAACAACATTTTAACAATCTAGTTCATGTGTTGTCTAGTAGTAGTGAGTCTAGGATACAAATAATGTCCAAACCCATGAATAATTAGCCGAGATAAATTCCGAATCAAGAAAATAAAATAGATTGCTGATTTCATTCCTGATTCGTCCCATTTCACGATTACGTACAGAAAAGTACTGTCTTTCACACTTTTCTGAAGCATATAGTATTGATTTATCATTATTGTTTCCGTAGGATTTATTTAACTGGTTTATATAATTCAAAGTACGAAGAAAAAAGAAATACAAAAGATAATAACTTTAATAACCTGGAATTATTTTCACGCGGTTTTTTCCGGAAGATTTCGTTCCAAAAGTTAGGTAATTTGATTTTAGTTAAAATATCAATTTTTCGTAGGTATTTACTTTGTTTATATTTTTCTTTTACTAAGGCACAAACGATACAATATCCTTAAAATTAACAGTTTATATATATCTATGTATACATCAATCAAAATGCCAATGCCACTAATATAAACATTATTTACAAAAAACAACAACGTTAAATCAACCATGCGGGCAAAGCCGCGCGCATTTAGCTATATAATAATATTGTTATCTTATTTATTGCCCCTATTTTTTATAAATTTTGCAAAATTATATTCTTAGTCTTACAAAATGACATCGACACCGATGTAAAATTTTGAGCAAAAACAACATATAAACAATTACAAATTTACGCAAAATAAGTCCTTATAGCTAATCCATTAGACTCACTGAATGAAGGATGTTACATACCCGTGACTATAAGTTCCAAGTGTCAATTAGCGCTCTAGACTATACACGCAGGAATTGGAAGGATGAGCAAAAAAAATCCGGTTTTATAGCGGCACTTGCCCAAAATCACCAAGAAACTAAGGCAACGGAAAGCGGAGCGAACACAAACCCTTTTTGTAGATTTTTGCATAGCATGAGTAGAGCAAAAAATGGCAAAAAAACATGCAACGCACATGCACATACAAATGGACAGACAGACAGACAGCGGAGGGCTAGTACTAGGGTCCCGTTGGTACCTCTTGTTTACTGAACCCTAAAAAAGTGCGTAGCTTTTCTATAAAATGCGATTCCGACACGCACATGGCCAAAATCAGCATCAGGTTATGTGTCACTACAACGTGCCTGTTAAATATAAGACGAATCAGTAATAAGTAAAGTAAAGTAAAAGTTATTTATTTGCAAAACACATGTAAAAAAAAAAGATGACAAATAATTTTTTTGATCCAACATGTTTGACCAATATACATTGGTGTGCAAAAGAATTAGAGAGTATGGCATGCATGTCTAAATTAATTAATTGTACATAACATTAGGAAATTAACAAGATTATTAATTTTAGATTTGAATTTAGTATACGCAGCATAAAATTAGATTACATCATTTAGAAATTCGTCAATATTATAGTAGCATTTTTCACATAAAAGTTTTTTAAATTTAGTCCTAAATAAGTTTACATTTAAGTCTTTGTAGCTCTTAGGTATTTTATTATAGATTATAGGTGCCATGCACTCTACACTCTTTCTCAACATAGTAGTTTTTGAGTCGTGTCTAGCTAATCTATTGTTGTCCCTTCTATTCCTAATTACAATGTCACACATTCGGGGAAACAGATTGGGATTGGTCCTGACAAATAGCGCAATTTCTAGGATGTACAAGCTTGTGAGTGTCAGTATCTTATGTTTTTTGAACAAGGGTTTACAATTTACAACTGTCTGTAGGTTGGATTTTAAACGTAGCTCTTATGCAGCGCTTTTGCATTTTGAAAATTATATCTTTATCAGTGGAATTACCGTAGAAGATAATTCCGTATCTGATCACTGATTCAACTGTACCATAATAAGCTGTTAATAAAGTATTTTGATTAACAGTCGGGGAGAGCTTATATAAAGCATAAGCTAAGCTGCTAACCCTTTTACTAAGAATCTCTATATGTTTTTTCCAGTTAAGCCTTTCGTCAATTTGTAAACCTAGGAATCGTGTAGAGTCAATTGCTTGAATAGTATTAGTTTGAAATGTCAATTTAATGTTTAAGGGATTATGCAGTCTTTGGTTGAAATGTATTATGCTAGTTTTGTCTAAATTAATTTTTAAATTATTGTTATTAAGCCAGCAAATAATTGAGCTGAATGATTCATTTATGTCTGATTCATAGGTTTCCTTGTCCTTACATTTTATAGTCTCTGTACTGTCATCTGCAAATAAAGTTATGGGTTGATTTAAAGCATGGGGTAAGTCGTTTATATACAGTATAAACAGGAGTGGACCTATCACACTGCCTTGGGGGACACCGTATGTAGTGGTTCTTACTTTTGATTTATATGAGACTTCATGTTTAGTTTTAAGGTTTAGTCTTGTAATTTCAGTTATTTGTTGTCGTCCCGTCAAATAAGATTCAATTAATTTTGATACATTGCCACGAATCCCATACGCCTCAAGTTTGTCGATTAGGATTTTATGATTTACGTAGTCGAATGCCTGGGTCATATCACAAAATATAGAACAAATAATGAAATCGGCATTAAGTGTATTTTCCTGATTCGGACCAGTTTGGGCCGACGCCAGTTCGGCTCGGCAGCATTGTCACTTCCCTAGTCATGCACACTATTACAAATCTGCAACTGCACACTAATAAAAAACGGACATGCGTAAAACTGAAAGGCTGGGTCCATAAAATTATTGGACCTAGGTCAGACTGGTTTTGTTGGTAGTTATAATATCCCGCCTACACGCTCCGTCTTACTTGCAAGCATGCCTGCGCAAACTAGCGCAGGCAAGACTGAGCTGGACTGAGCGTGTAGGCGGCAAGACGCTTGCGCAAGCCCAGAAACGGGGCTTGTGCGATTGGACTGCGCGTAAGTTTGTGTTTACTTGAGCGTGTGGACAGTCATTCAAGCTGTGCTTCAGTTCAGACTAGCTTCTGCCCGCGGCTTCGCACGCGTTGATTTATTTTAAAAAAAGTTGATTGGCAACCTTTGGATGGATAGAAAATAACAATTTAAGAAAGGCAAGGGTGTATACAACATTAATACATAAAATAAAATTATACTATAATATACATAAAGTAGAAAATATATTATGTATATGTAATAAATAAATCAAAGCACAAATCCGATCCCACTGCAAAAAGGGGTGAGACAGGGAGACGTCTATTCTCCGAAACTGTTCACCTCTGCATTGGAGGATATTTTTAAGCTTGTGGACTGGGACGGATATGGCATCAATATCAACGCGATTACATCACTCACCTTCGGTTTGCCGACGATATAGTCACTATGGCAGAATCACTGGAAGACCTTAGCAGGATGCTCAGAGACCTCAACACCGTTTCCCGCCAAGTGGGTCTTAAAATGAACATGGGTAAGACAAATATCATGTCTAGTCTAATGCCCATGTCGCACCCTTACCGGTCTATGTGGGGAACGATGTTATCGAAGTTGTTGATCATTATGTCTACCTAGGCCAAATGGTCCAACTAGGTAAATCCAACTTCGATAAAGAGGTCAGCCGACGAATCCAACTCGGATGGGCAGCGTTCGGGAAACTTCGCAATATCTTCTTGTCACAGATACCGCAGAATCTCAAGACGAAAGTCTTTAACCAATGTGTGCTACCAGTGATGACTTACGGATCCGAGACGTGGTCGCTCACTATAGGCCTTGTGCATAGGCTCAAAGTCACCCAGCGGGCTATGGAGAGAGCTATGCTCGGAGTTTCTCTACGCGATAGGGTCCGGAATACGGAAATTCGTAGAAGAACCAAAGTTACCGACATAGCTCTCAGAATCAGCAGGCTGAAATGGCGATGGGCAGGCCATATAGCTCGTAGAACCGGTAACCGCTGGGGAGTAAAGGTTCTCGAGTGGCGACCGCGATGCAATGCGAAAAGGAGTGTGGGAGGGCCTCCCACTCGATGGACCGACGATATCGTGGCGGTCGCAGGGAGTCGTTGGATGGAGGCGGCTCAGGACCGCTATTCGTGGCGTCGTTTGGGGGAGGCCTTTGTACAGTAGTGGACGTATATGGGCTGATGATGATGATAATGATATGTAATATGGATTATTTAAGTATCTGAAATAAATGAATACAATACAATTTACTCCACCCGTGTCGTTCCACCTTAATGCATGAATATAATAAAATAATGCAGAGCAATACAAACAATTGAACATTTGTTTATGCTATAAGCGCGTGAAAACTAAACAATTCATAGTACTTGACTAGTTGACAGCCTATGTCCAATCTATACTTATAATAAAACTGTAACAAGTCCAATTCTGTACATTGAAGATATTTTGAAAAATTTTTTTTTAGGGCAATCTATTATCTGTACTGATGCCAAAAATTTAATTTTTTTGCATCATGTCTGTCTGTCTGTCTGTCAACACGAAATCGAACCACTCTGAATTGGACCGCTATTCGTGACGTCGTTTGGGGGAGGCCTATGTTCAGCAGTGGACGTGTACGGGCTGATGATGATGATGATGATGAATAAATAAATACCAAGAGCAAGATAGATAGGTACCAATATTTACTTTTCTGACAGATAAAAATCTTTGACTCGAGCTTTAAAAACAGGTAGAGATCCAGCTTTCCTAATGGACTCAGGTAGTGCGTTCCACAACTTTTACGGCCTGGATGGAAAAGATTTGCTATAGAAACTGGTTCGGTGATGAGGCATGTTTAATAATAATGAAACTCAAAACGCTCCTTTAAATATAATGGAGTGAGAGGGTTGAAAAGTATGTTATAAAGAAGAGAAAGTATATTATTTTTGTATTCGTTTTCTTTGTAATTCCATCCCCATACAAGGTATCGACTCGAAAATTTCACAGGATTATTATAATTCTCTACTGTATAAGTTACGTACAAGGTACAACTCGTTTTATATATAAAGAATTTACTATAAAAATATTTTTTACAAGGTGTTACCTGCTAACTGACATCTTATTAGCTTGCATTTTTAATGAAAACCACGATAGGTCAGACACTTATTGTACTTATGGTTAGTAATATAAGGTAGGTATTATTTTAGATTACGTCGCCAAAACTCAAGTTATTGCACTTTTGTTATGTAACCCAAGACCAAATCCCACATACATATATTGCGGTTATGCTTATAAAAAACAACAGGAGCGGCTATAGATACGTAAAAACTGTCTTATAATAATAAGAAAAAAAGTGTTTTTTTTTTATCTATTTCACGCCAAAACTACTGAAAAAATCTGGGCGGGATAGAAGTGTGCGGAGCCGAGGGCAGAAACTAGAATATTAAACTAGTTTCTGCCTACGCGTGACTTCCCACCCGTTTGTTTCTATGGAAACGTTTAAAAGGGATCTTTATCCCATGGGAACTGATTTATGGGATAAAAGTCAGGTATTTTACGTTGTACTTACTTACTATTGTTTTGTTTGATTCCAGACCTAGAATTAACTGTATTGTACCTAAGCTAAATTTCAGTTCGATCCGTTCCGTAATTTTGGTGCCACCCATCCAAACTTTCGCATTTATAATATTAGGTGTGATGGGTGTGATTAGTGGATGTAGGTATGTCTCTTCTTTACGCCAAAACTACTAAGCGGATTGGGCTGAAATTTTGCATAGATGTAGTTCTAGGTCTGGAATAAAACTTAAACTACTTTTTATCCTGTATATCATAATCATTTATCCTTTAAACGTCTCCATAGAAACACAGCGTACGACGCCACAGGCAGAAACTAGTTGTTTGAAACAACTTGTTTGTCTGTTGGTTTGTTGCACAGTCCAGTTTGCACGAGCTACATAATAGTAGTAAATAACTAATCTATGAGCTATCTTACTGTGGTGTTCCGTCATTTTGTTGGGTTTTTGGTAAGATGTTTTTATGCGTTACATCCCTAGAACATCTGTGATGTTTTTGTTTTCGGTGGCAGCACTATTTCAAAATGTCACCACGTCTCAAAATATCGAGCAGTGTTATTGAGGTAATTTCTTGACTTATTATTGATTTTACGTCTTCTCTCTCATAACTAATTACATTCAATTATTGAAAACATGATTCCCAATCGATATTATCATCTTGGTATGTGTCCGAGTCGTATTTTATTGATTTTATTGTAATTGAATGTACGTCACCCCACGTAATTTTGTCAACTTATTTTTTGCTACTAATTTTTCACAGAGGCTCTCTACACTAGAGACCAACGAAAATACAGGATGTCTGTACGGTCTCATGTACGATGGAAATTTGCTGGTCGTAGGGCTGAGCATAGAATTCTTCGAGAAAGAGAAACATGCCCATCACCAGCTTCTATTGAACTTTCCGGCCGAGATCGAGCTATGTGGTGTTGTGAAATTCCAGGATGACTTGTCTACAGGAACTTTAGTCAAAGAAATACTACAGGTTCTATACTTTTTGTTGTTTCAATGTATTTTATTTTCTTCATGGTGTCTTGAAAATAGCTCTGTTTGGATAGTAAGTTAACTATCCAGTATCCAAATAGGCTTTACAATATGCTAAGCACATCCATGCAAAAGTTTAGGTTAAACATCCCCAGTCCACTCCCCAATGGAATGGTTATCCCAATGGAGTTTTACTAGACTGGAAAGGTTATGTTTCGAGCATCCTCAAAAAATTGTTAAGGACCGGTTATACTTATCAATCTATATAAATGTAAATTTGGACACAGCTTGCACAATAGAAATATAATGTCCTGCTATTGTTTCAGGATGTTGACATAACAGACAACCCCCTAGTAATGATAATGAATCAGAATAAAGTGTTAAAGGCACACTTCCTCATCCACGATAAACTTGAAGAGACAAAGTTTGAAATCCTCAACATGGACGAGCTATGGAAGCAGTTCATCCATGTCAGACTCAACACTGTCCTGCCTCTGACCTGTGAGGCTACTATCAATGGAGTGAAGAGCATGATGCAGAATAAAAGAAAAAAGGTAAATAAGAACTCAAGCCCAAGTCCTTGAAATGTGAAAGTAATGAATAATATACTTTGGCCAAACTCAAGCTACAATGTTTGTAAACATGGCCCCATACGACAACATCATATATTGCTTTTGTACGTCCGAAGGTGATGAGGTTTTAAAAAATACTAGCTGACGCGCCTGCGGCTAGGCCCGTGTGGACTAATAAGAATATCTCACCGAGCATACTTGTCAGTTTGTGGACTGTTCCGCAACTACGCCACAGTGGGTTCTTTGCGTGTCGGGTGGGGGCTGCTAGTCTAACCACCCGATGTCCTCCAGGAAAGCCAGCAGCTTGCGGACGCCGATGCATGCCTCCCCAGGCGTCCTCGGTGTCCCGAAGTACTGCAGTCGTTGCGAAGCCACGTTATCGCACTCTACAAGCAGACACGCTCACCATTGTTACAAGCTTTTATTTCGTTATCATCTCAAAGAGATTAAGGCAGCGTTTGCGATGATAGCTCCCGAGCACGGGCGGATTGACTTTTTCCGACATTTTATCGTTTAGGTATCATATATTTACCATCCTACTCGTAATAGTATTATAAAAGTAAAAGTTTGTATGGATATTTGTTACTCTTTCACGCAAAAACTACTAAACCAATTAGGCTGAAATTTGGCATGATTATAGTATTATAGTAACACTATACGCAATTTTTTATCCGTATAAAACGCTGGCAAAGTTGCGGGCAGCACCTAGTAATGTTATATACCCATTGAATAATGTATTATCTTTATCAGTTATTGTTTTTGATCCGTACTAATGTTTTGTTTCTTATGTTAGTTGTTGTTTTGACTGCTTTTAAGTTTTTATGGACAAACTACATATTGCAAAAGACGAACTGAAAGTGCTTTATTTCCTTTAGACCCTACGAGATTAACATTACATTACAAAACTCGAACTGAAAGTGCTTTATTTCCTTTAGACCCTACAAGATTAACGTTACATTACAAAACTAGAACTGAAAGTGCTTTATTTCCTTTAGACCCTACAAGATTAACATTACATTACAAAACTCGAACTGAAAGTGCTTTATTTCCTTTAGACCCTACAAGATTAACATTACATTACAAAACTCGAACTGAAAGTGCTTTATTTCCTTTAGACCCTACAAGATTAACATTACATTACAAAACTAGAACTGAAAGTGCTTTATTTCCTTTAGACCCTACAAGGTTAACATTACATTACAAAACTCGAACTGAAAGTGCTTTATTTCGTTTAGACCCTACAAGATTAACATTACATTACAAAACTCGAACTGAAAGTGCTTTATTTCCTTTAGACCCTACAAGATTAACATTACATTACAAAACTAGAACTGAAAGTGCTTTATTTCCTTTAGACCCTACAAGGTTAACATTACATTACAAAACTCGAACTGAAAGTGCTTTATTTCGTTTAGACCCTACAAGATTAACATTACATTACAAAACTAGAACTGAAAGTGCTTTATTTCCTTTAGACCCTACAAGATTAACATTACATTACAAAACTCGAAAATAAAGTGATCACTTAGATTTTTTGTTCACTTCAATCTTTTTACGGTAAAGTTAAGGAGCGAACAAGAGACTTTTACCTCGTTAGGTTGTTAGCTTTCAAGTTGGAACAAAACTCGTCCCAAGGTTTTTTAAATTGTTTATTCATAAAGGAAAACTGCTAGGCTTAGGTTACCAATAAGTTCCAACCATTACTGTTAAATACGCTGTTTGTTTTCCAAATACATAAAATAATAATAAATAAAGAAAATAAATCAGTTATAAGGATTAATAAAACCTCCGACATATTTCCATAGCGGACTATTTCTCAAAATAAATAAATGTATGGATATAAAACGCTGTCTATGAAGAGCGTTTTCGATGAAAGCGGCCCTTTCAAAGTTTTCCGACACTTCCAACTATTCATAACAATTTCAACCGATTTACACAATACCTTGAACCACCGCAGCTAGTATCATGTCTGTGATCTAGACCTACTTCATGATAGCTCCACGCGTTTCTGTGAAAAAAAGGGGTTGACAGACGGACGGATGGACAGATGGACGGGCAACAAAGTGATCATATAAGGGTTCAGTTTTTCCTTTTTAGGTACTGATCCCTAAAAACACTGTATAGGTAAGGTTGAGCGCAGTGCGCTCTCCGCCCTCTATCCCAAAATCGGTTGAGCCCGTGTTAAAATGTTGGGGTCAAAACGGTGAAGTCTCGGTGACGGCGGCGGGTGACAAACGGCGTTAAAATAACAAGCAAGAAACTGAAAATGGCACGAGATGTGCGATATGTAACCACTGGCAAGCATCTTTAAGATCAACTTGACGCTAAACATTTTCTTGCCTTTCAGATAGCATCAGGCCAAGTATCATTCCACATTGACAACACATCTGTGTATCTCTTTGGAGTCGACTCCGATGTAGAACTGACGGGGACCAGTATGGAAGCCACTGTGGGGGAACTGGTGGACTCCATGAGCCCTGAACAGCCCAAGAAGAAGAAGAATAATAGTAATGTCGTAGTAAGTAGCAGACACATTATAAATTGAAAATAAAAAAAAACTTACAAATACCTGAGAGGTTGTTGAGGGCAAAAAAAGTCGCCAAGCTATTGGAATTGGTTCCAACTACTAACACCCTGTTACCCTATGGCGCACGTTCCGCCGAACGTCCTGTATAATTGATGTAATGCTTTTGCAGGATATTTTGCCTGTAAACTTCATAATGAGAGCAACAAAGGATTTCATGTCAGAGAAACTTGTAAAAACTGCAGTCAAAATGATGACCACACAAAGGAAACGTAAGTAAATAATAGATGCCAGTAAATAAATCAGTTCTATATATTCCAGCAAATGGCTCTGACGGAAGACGCAGCGTTGGTTGCTAGTTTGCTAGTCAACCAACACATGCTGAGGCAGAGCCATTTTGTTACTGGACTTGCACTTCAAATATATTTCCTCTTTTAGTCTACGAGTAAGTTTTTTATTTAAAAAAAACTAAAAAAAACTCTTTATTGTACACCACAAAGATAAATAAAACACATAGATATTAACATAAACAAGTACAATGGGCGGCCTTATCGCTCAGAAGCGATTTCTTCCAGGCTATTATGTATTCCGTGTAAGTCTTATCTATACTAATATTATAAAGAGGAAAGATTTGATTGTTTGTTTGTTTGCATTGAATAGGGTCCGAAACTACTGAACCGATTTGAAAAATTATTTCACTGTTGGTTAGCTAAACTATCCCCGGGTGACATAGGTGGATCTTGAAATTTTTATTAGATATTCGTAGGAAGCCGGGGCGGTCCGCTAGTAACAATTAAAAATATATTCTATTCTATTTACCTTATAAACTAAATAGAACTTAATAATATTAAAATCTACATTAGACGGAAACGCAGAGATGAATGCGCAAGTCTGACTCGCGCTCAGTGAGCAAATCTTAAGCCAAAGTCCCTGTAATATAAAACGGAATATTTTTTTTATTTTATTAGAGTTTATAGACGATGGTAAACTGGTCTATATGTCGCTGGCGTAAATTGCGTTGTAATCGCGACGCATTCGGAACTATGCTGTATATCGAGGGTTTACTGCGAAAACCAGTTAAATGCACTGATATGAGTTTTGAGATATTTGATTTCTAAAGTTTGTGGCTATATATCTTGCTAATCCGTCAATTACTTTGGTATTGTATTATTTCTATGTAATAATACATCTATTAGGATTATGTTTTGTATAGTTTCAGGAAAAATAATCAGTTATAATTCTTCATATTAGGAAAATTATGAGCAAGGACGTGCAGTTAGCATGTTTTACCTGATAATTTATAAAATGTTGTTTTAGCCAAATTATTAGTATTTGAGATGATTTATTAAAGAAAACACATCGTTTATGACAAATAACTAGAGTTTATGTCACATTGAGGTGCTTAATGCGTTAACTAATTGATTTATCCATCGATGAAAAAATCTAGCAGGTTTTGCCTGTTACTGTTTAAAATTTTAAGAAACGTTGTACTCTAAAATGAAAAACAGTTAAATGCTAAATTATGTTTAATTGTTACTTAAAATCACGTTTTAATCAGGACTCGGAAAACAAAAATCGATGTTTCTCTTTTATCGCAAAAACTATTCTTATATTAGCTACATAAAATAGTATTTGCACGAAAACGAATCAGAAACTTCGATTTTTGTTTTTTTGCCTACGTGGACCCGTAGCTTCGACGGTTATTCGTCATCCTCACTTGTGGTATCATCATGAATTGCTGGCTCAGGTAACCTATCTTTTACTTCTACACCTGTTTTTAAGTTCCTGAACCAGCCGTGAAGCTCTTCTGGTATTATGCTTTTGGTACATAGATAGACGAGGTCTTTTTTCTTCGCTTCACTTATTTTCAGCTGCTCTTGATAAAGGTGTTGTAGTTGGTCCGGAAACTGATGATTGACAGGAACGATAGAAGTAAGCGGTTCTTTCTTCCTTCTCATTGATTGACGAACGGCGGTGGCAGCATTGGATTGGGAAGTCAATGAATTTTCTCGGACATCTATTATGTTGAAATTATCGCTCATGTCATAATTGAAAAATATTTTTCTCTCTTCTCCTTTGACATACTTTATTCGCTTAATTTTCAACCACTGAACTTTTTGCCCCTTGTCATCTTTTGTTCTGTTCTTTATAATCGTGTTAGCGAGATGCTTCAAGTCAAAAAACTCATCATACTTAAACTCTTTCACTTTGTATGGATCTATTGTAATTTTCGTTCCATCAACTTTTTTACATTGCTTGCGTCGAGCTCGTTTAAAGATAGAAATCCATTCTACCATTGAAAAAACAGCAGCGTTCTTTTTAGCAGATTCTATGCTGCTATGCATAGAGTCTGCTTCCAACTGAGTATGCCCAGATTCTAAAAATTTCTGTTCAATGACTTTCAGATGGTCTATCTTTTGAACGGCCCAGAGGAGCAATGCAGCAATAAACTGATTGCGGTTTTGACCGCCGCAAGTATCCGAAAATAAGGTTATTTCCGTGATAGTACTGGGAACACAATTTCTAAGGTAGTGCAGAAGTATCGTTCCTATTTCAGAGCTACCTTTCTTTCCATGCACCTCCGACCAAGTAAAGCAATACGCATTATTAGGTAGAGGTGCTTCATAGATCGTTAAATTATACACACACAGCTTTCTGGAATAATAAAGCAGACCTACTTCACATGCAGGAATTTGGAGGACCGCTTGCAGGTCAAACGTTACAGAACTAAAATGCTCATCTGTGTTGGATCTAACTTTATCCTTATCTTTTTCGTTGTTGCAAATCTTCTTTCTTTCTTGGTGAGCTAAGTAAGCTTCTTCGAGTTCTTTTTTCTTTTCTGTGTCAGCTTGAGCATAATTAGTACACAGTAAGCATTGATCTTTCCTTGGTACGAAAAAGCTCAGATTATATTCGTTCGCAAATATTCTCCGGTAGGTTATCTCAGATGCTGGTTCAGAACCACTTTTCAAACATTCATCTTTGTACAATAAATGCATCTTTCTAACATTAAGATTTTTATCTAAGTATTTTCGCTGTGTGTCTTTTCTACAGTAATGAGCTTCCATACAAGGAAACGATTCAATGTGTCTTCTTACTCCTTGAATAATTTCTGGTTTAGTTTTATTCACAGGTTCGTGTGCTCCTCTTTGGTCAGTTCCATCAAATAAGTTCACTTCATTACGTTTTTTAATTGCATCAGTTATTACGGCAGGCGAAACACACAAAGTTTTGCAAAAAAAAATTCTGACAGACTTGCTTCTTTTCATCTCGTTTAGAAAAAAACATTTTTTTAATATTTATTTTGGGCTGGTCGTTTACGTACAACCGCGACTCGTTTTGGTGGTTGAATAGTAAGATTGGCTAAAATAAATTTTTTTCTGCTTTTGAAGTCTAAATTCCAAAAGAATCTGCAAATTTTATCTCTTTCAGTGGTAGAAAATGTGTCTGAGCATTTAAATTGACATTTGGAGCAATCTATATCCTTAGGAACCTTACCTGGTCTGACCTTTGCTCTTGTTTTATAAGGCAAACCATCTGCTCGTCTTTTTTTAGCCACATTACGAGCCCAGTTGTTTGGATCAAGTTTTCGCCACCTCTTTAGTGGTTGAATTAGCAACCAAGTCTTTTTAAAAAGCTCACTTAAGATGTTTTCTACTATTTCTGTTGCTTCTTTATGTTGTCTGTTGTTTTGATCAAATCTTTGAATACTGTTCTGTACCTCTTCCATGTCAAACTGCTTAGCACTTTCATTTTCTTTTCCTCCTAATAAATCTTCTAATGTGATCAAGTCATCGGAATCTTCTTTTTCTTGCTGAAATAACTCATTTGGCAGGCGGTAAGTTGGGTCGTCAGTGTCAGAAATGTCACCGAATAAATCGTCCAATTCTTGTTCAACATCTGAACCCTCCTGTAAAGCAGCCTCTGAAACAAAAGGTAAGTTGAAATTTAGTGTAAAAAAACCTTTAGTATTAACCTACTAACAAACTGTTGGAGAGATTTTACCTCGTTGATACTTAGAACAGTGTGGTGGCACGTGTTCACTGTCTGTATTGGCAGAAATCATTATGTGGTGACATGAGTTCACTGACTGTATTGGCAGTGGATCATCTGAAACATAATAACAGGAGCAAATTTGAACCAGCATGTACAGTAGTGATTTAATTTTAAAAACTATTAAATAGGTAACTGTCGAAGATAATTTACCTGGTTGATACTTAGAACAGTGGGGCACGGGTTCATTATTATTTGCAATGCCAGATATTATTGGCATTTTGGAACGTGGACCTTCTGAAAACAATAACAGTAGCCAATTAGAATCAGCATGTACAACAGAGGCCTACTTCCTATAACGATTTTGGTAGGTATGCAGAATGGTAGACATATCTATGTTAGTACAATGTTAGAGATGATTATAACTTTTTCAACTCTCCCATAGATATCACGGCAGTTTAATGACATACCTTATCGAGCAAAACCTATGTGGAAGATCCACATAGGTTCTAAAAGAATAATTGAATAATTTTAAAAGGTTCTTGTAAATAAAAAATAATGTTGTGGTTGTAGGTACCTACCGTGAATTGGTGGATGAAATGGAGTCTCTTTAATATTGTCAGGACGTGCATTTGAAGTTGATACGTCATCTATAATAATAGAAAAACATAATTAAGACTAATCTTATTTAAAAAGTAAGAAATCAACATAACCTCAAAATTACACTTATCGGTAACAAATTCACTTGTTGCTACTGCTCTACTAGTTGCAGTTACTAAAGACACTAGTCTTTTTCCTCTTGAACACATAATCACTTAATTCTGTCACATTTCAGTTCAAAAAACACTTTTAACACTTGTAAATCAAACAAAACAAATACAGAGACTTTGTTGATGACAAACAGGCCAAGCGAACTGAACAAAAATGCATACCGTTAAAACAAGTTTATATCGCTTTCCTTTTCTTGCATTACGTCAACTGAGCGTCAAATTGAACAAATTATAATGCGAAAACTAACTAGAGTCGTTTAGTCGGTTTTGCATGTTAACAATTAGTAAAAAATAGAATATTTTGTTCAAGCATTTAGGATTATTGTAATAAAAACTGTTTTCACAGAACTATTTTAATGGCGTTGGAGCAAAATAAATGGTCCAGTGATTCCTTATAAATGCTTTTAATACATTTTAATGTTTTTTTTTTAAAGGTATTTAAGCTATTTTAGTTATAGAGTATTAGTCAATTTGCGTAATTTAGTGGGTTTTACCATTGAACAACTCCTGTATGGCTTGTCGTAGCACTTAGTTGGTTATACCAGTCGAAAGAGCACGAAAAATGATGTATCACTGTGTCCTTAACTGATTTTTGGAAAAAATGTCATTTAGTCGGTTTTCGCAGTAAACCCTCGATATATTAAATAATTTCTAAGTAGTACATATATTGATTCGAGCAGTAGTGGTCGTGTTTGACGTCCCACACAGTGTCCCACGCGCGGCGCGAGTGCTGTGCGAGCAGTACGCAGCAGTAGGCGCCGCCGCGAGGGAGTCTAGCCCACACAAGACGTTCTCCACTGCGGCTGCTGCGTCCCTAATTGTTTTAGTACGTATTTCCAGCGTCCTTCTGCATAACAATGCCGCTCCGGATAGACTCGCTGTGTATGGTGCCTCGCTCTGCACGCCTGCGCGCGCTCTACACGGCGCTGGTGGAGGCGGCCTGCCGCGCGCTGCGGGCGCTGGAGGCCGTGCTGCTGGACCAGCTAGGTAACTAACCTAATAGTGCCAGCAGTAGGTACACTCGTTGACACGTCTCGGGAGATCCTTCTCTCAACGAGAGGCACCTTGTAGGTACACACACACTCGTCGCCGCTCCTGTTTGCACCAAGTAGGGCAACCTGTCCCTTTGACATGGGCCAAAATGCCGACAAGCGGCCGAGACAACGAGAGCCTGCGCACGACCCCGCGCGAGGCGAGCGCACCAAGTATACATTCGTGCTCGGCCTGGTTCGTGGTGCCTCAGCGAGTGTATACTCCCGGAATCAATGTTACTATCGTCACTGTAATATACTGTTAGGTAATTGTCAAAATAGCGAAGCTACGCGCAGCGCCGCCGGCCTAAAGTGGGGCCAGGTGGCAAAAACATCAATTGCGGGAAACGTGCCTCTGTCAAAAGGCTAGTTTGCCTTTTTGCCAACACCACTGCACCAATCTCTCTCGCAAATTACCACGGCTCGCTCTGCTCACTGTTATTTCTCATCTCTTTGCCTCCTTCACTTTTTTCCCAAACGCCGGAAAAATCGTCCATCAATGTCGCGGCTTGCTCCGCTCGTAGTAAGGTAACCAGCGGCAGTTTTTAATACTGTTAGGCAACTGGTGTCAGTGGATGTATGTTTGTTACTTCCTCGCGCCAAAACTAGAATAGAATATCAACTACCGAACGGATCGGGTGAAATTGTGCATAGATGTAGGAACCTGAATAACACATGGCTACTTTTATCCTATAAATCAATTTTCATAGAAACAACACGTGCGAAGCCGCGGGTAAAATCTAGTTGTACTATAATGGTCAGTATTGTATTGCATGTTCTTTAGGGCAAGAAGGCATCGGCGACGGCGCCGGACTGCGCCTGCCGGAGACGTTCCACTTCCTGCCGCCCGAGCTGGGGCACTTCATGACCAGGATCGTGCCCCGGGGCATCCCGGATGAAAGCATGGGTAATACTGTTTCAATTTGATTTCATTAGTCCGACCGAGTGTGAAGATTATTTTAGTTTAATGTTGTTGTTTTAGTAAAGTTACTTGTTATGCAAGGCTGCAAAGTTGGTTTTTCGTACGAGTACTTGTATTGAAATCTTCGCAAGCCAAGGATTCTAGGATTGAACCACGAGCGAAGCGAGTGGTTCCAATATAGAATCTTGAGCGTAGCGAGGGTTTCAAAGTTATGTACGAGATGCAAAATAAATTTGTTGCCGAGTGAAATTAGTAGCTTTCAGCATTGAGTCAATGCTCCAAAGCGTGCTTGATTTTCTTGTTTCAGATAGTTTAATGAAGTATGATAGCATTTTAGTCTCCGAAAACGTTTTCGCGTCTTTAGAATGTCTTATGCATTGAAAAAATTATACGCTTTTAAGTACTTTTCACGCGATTTTTCCGGTGGAAAACACAATTCGGGATTATGTACTACCGCTTGCACTAACTGAGGAGGTGTTAAGTTAATATCTTCGTCGCTGCTGGACTCGCTCATATTTAATAAATTACGATTTTCAAAACAAATTATGAAGGTGAATTGAATAAAGAGAAGAAAATTTCATTTTCTCAAACATGCATGGAAATATTGTCATTATTGTCGAAAAAGGAACACGGGATGTATCGAATTTACGGTTAAAGAAAATCGAATCCATCGCAGGAGCGTTTTTTAAATGTCTCAGGGTTATTAAATGCTCTTTGTTTGGATCTCTTTTATCTTATCTGAATTAAATAGTATTTACAATTGAAGCAATTGAGCTAACTCAACTAATCCATATCAATACCAGTCTGAAGCGTCCCCAAGACGCTGGCTGCATTGCGCCGCTGTAAAAATTAATGGATAATATAAAAAGTATGTTTTATTTCCTTGCATTCTTTTGAGAAAAGCACTATATATGTATGCCTCGGCGGAAATGGCAATTGCCTATTTCGTATTATTGAAGTCCTCGCCTACGGCGGCTCGGCCTTCAAACTCATACTCGACCTGCAATTGTCTATTTCCCGGCCTTTGCAATAATGTACTATTATGGCTATACATACAGCCACGTGATCAAAATTTGTACTAAAAAGATACTTTGCCAAGAATGCTAAAAGAGATCCAATCAAAGAGCATTTAATAACCCCAGCACGCCTTTTCGTACAATATTGCTGGAGCGTTGTAATGTTCCAAATTCAAAAACGCTCCTGCAATGGATTTGATTTGTAAATTCGATACGTCGCGTGTTCTTTTTTCGACAATAATGACAATATTTCCGTGCATGTTTGAGAAAAAATATTTGCATTTTCTAAAAATGTCTAGCTAGTCTATGGTATGTTCTTATGGAAATCCAGTTGACTTTTTTCCAATTGACCGAAAATAGCGCTTATAAAATCTCAGATCTTACTTTAACATGTTACAAAAAAATACAGCATACTGCGGCTCTAATATATACCGTGTTATGCTTCTTAAAAAGTCAAAAACGTTTTTTCCTTAATCGCCTCTACATTGACGAGACCACTGCCCGTTAATTATAGTGACATTTAATTTTCTATGTAAGTACAAAAATAATCACAAACGACCTCGATCCCCAGAAAAAGAGCGTCGAATCCTGCACGAGCAGCTCGGCCTGCCCCTTACGCGACCTATCTTCCGCCGCGGGAACGCCCACGTCGACAAGTGTCCCAAACTGATCTGTCCGCACGAGAGCTTGCCGTCCGTTGTCAGAGAGGACGTGGCGGTGGCGATGGTGCGAGGCCGATACTCGTATCACCACTACATGCAGGACGGGGTCAACGACGACGGCTGGGGGTGCGCTTATCGGTCGATGCAGACCATATTCTCTTGGTTCAGGTCAGTTAACAATAGGTTAGGCGAAAAGCACTTTACTTCATACTTAGTATTATTTAGGTTTTTATACTTTTACTTAGTGTCTTTTTAAGCATGTGATAAACTTCAATAGTTCTGATTCAGGGTAGTACTGACGAACTTCCACCACGCACCATAATAGTTTCCTGTGCATCTTCATCATTCGGTAGACCATAATTCCACCTGATGTGAAAATATATCACGAAAGCCTGGAAGTCGCATATCGCCATGATTCTTATCAAAATTGGCGGATACTCTATTACGTGTCTATATGTTTGTATGATGTCATCAACTCCATGGTGCCTTGTGATATTTCCTACTCAAGAAGCTTAACCTAACTCCATCTGATAGTCAAAATCCTCATTCCAGGTACCAAGGCTACACCACCGTGCCCATCCCCTCCCACAAAGAGATCCAATCGTGCCTCGTGTCGATCGGAGACAAGCCCGCCTCGTTCCTCGGCAGCCGGCAGTGGATCGGCTCCACGGAGGTCATGTTCTGCCTGGAGAGTCTGCTGTCCGTGACGTCACGCATCGTCTTCGCCAACACGGGCGCCGAGCTGCAGGGCTATGCGCAGGAGTTGCTGCATCACTTTAGGACACACGGGAGCCCTATTATGATCGGTGAGTTTCACATTAAATGTTGGTCCGATGCTGTTAGCCAAATATTATTGGACAAAAAATTTAATTGAAGAGAAAATCAACAACACCTTGTTTATTATTGTGTAGTTATTTTGAAAGACTCAAGAAATAAAGTTATTTACTTGACTGACATAATCGAGCTTTATCGCCAAACTACCTTCTGCCCGTAGCTTTGTCTGCATTTTTATCCGACTACCGAAGGACGAGGATTATGAGTTTGACACCCTATGTATGTATGTTTGTAGGCGATTTTTATGTTCCCACGTAGCGTTGAAACTACTGGTCCGATTTCAACAAATGAGATGATTCGTCTTTAAAGCCCGATGGTTATAGAATATGCGACGTCAGATAAAAATGGGGGTCTAACGAGATAGCGGGGGTCTAAGGGTCGAAAATCCCAATGTTAGTAAATATGCTCGTGTGTGGTATCGTTGCAAAAGTATTTGTTTGTTCTTTCCGAAACCGTTCATCAAACTTTTGTGAGGTTAACGATTCTCAAGCTATCAGCAAAAAAGGTGTAAAAAAATATAGTAAAAAACTAAAACCCGACTACATAAAAGTCTTACGTTCAACTATTGTCCTTATCATTTTCTTTTGATACTTCGGTAGTCGGAGGCTTTTGTTCCTACTTACCTATGCCTCCGAATACCTAAGTATCAAAAGAAAATGATAAGGACAATAGGTGAACACTTGTTTAAGACTTTTATGTAGTCGGGTTTTAGTTTTTAACTATATTTATTTGGGGATATACAATTCACTCGACGATGTAAAATTAATGAAATAATTTATAATAGCGAGTTCTGCGTTCCCCCCCCCCCCACTCTCCAACCAGACTCTCGGCGTACTATAAAACCACCATCACCATCACCTCGCCTGTCTGTTTAACTACTCGTTTAGCGTAAAGAAGCATTAGTGCTGTCTTTGCCTTCAAATATAGCAATAACGTTAGACTTGATAAAAAAGCAATTAGTACTTATTTAATGAAATATATCTCGTTGCAGGCGGCGGCGTCCTCGCTCACACGATCCTCGGAGTGGAATACAAGACGGCCACAAACGAAACGCGCTACTTAATACTGGATCCGCACTACACCGGCCCCGACGACATATCGACAGTGATCGGCAAGGGCTGGTGCGGGTGGAAGAACGCGGACTTCTGGAACAAGACTGCGCACTACAACCTATGTCTACCGCAAACTAGGCCAGCCTTGTGAAAACAAACGATGAAACTTTATTGAAAACTGCCTCCATCCTAATTTTTATTTTGTCAATCCATGGATTGCTCAAGAGACATTGGTATAAGTAGCGTTGATAAAGATTGGGATTTAAATGCCAGTGGGAGCAGGAGACGATGTCATCTTGAATCCCATTCTTTATCTACACGACTTATATGGTGAAGTAGCACTCTATAGCTCAGTTTATTACAGATTTATGAATAAGGTTATTTTAGAATATGCGAAGCTAATAAGGTCAAGGTTCTCATTTTTTTTACTGTCAATATAAAGGCGAAAGTATGTCACAGCGCTTCGCCGAATTATTGTACGAAACGGACATAGATGTGGTTCCGGTATAATAAATGCTCCGTAAGCTGAGGGCAAACGCTAGTTCGTACATTTGGCCTTATTTTCAGCCGTTATAAGAAAGTTATGGCTTTATGAAAGCTAACATATTCCAAGAGCATTTGTCAAGTTATATTTAATATTCTAGATGTGGGTGATGGATCAATGATAAGTGAATTGAGATGAGACTGATGCGTGTGTGTGTGTTTATTCATTCAAATGTATTCTTTAGGTCAGATTGTAAGATTATTATTGCTTGAAATGTTTCTCTTAATTTACTTTAAATTTCTCTGAAATTATATAATTCGAATGGATTTTAGCTATAAACCGATATTATTACTGAGCGGTCGGCTGTTATCAAATTGTTGTGATGTACAGTTTGCAATACCTACGGTTACTGATATTATGTATTATTTACTACCTGTGTCGTGTCAATGAAATGTTATTACATACAATTAGTGTTACGTTTTGTACCTAATAAATAAATTATAAAAATAAATTTTACATGTTTTATTTTTACGTCATACTTTAGTGTAGGTAAGGGTAAGTATCTAAACACTCCTTCACCGCGAGCATTCGCCTTAAATGTTCTAATGAGATAGACGGTCGGCTAAGATCAAACGAACAAAGGGGTAGATCTATAGAACAAGAAGATCTTTTAATCTCTAAGAAGAGAGATGAGATACCAAATATTTTTTTTTATTTAAAAAGCTTTTATATCATCTAAACGCCGAAAGTGCTTAGGAAGACAAATCCAACGAACCCAAACTCGATATGGTTGTCGTTTTTTTAGAATTTCCCATGGCCACGGGTTTGCATCATCAGATCAGCTCAATGGCACCATGACATTGCATTGTCAACCGAACTTACATAAGTAGGTACCTTACCTACCTGCCTTTCAGCTCAATCGGTTGAGGATAACTAATATATTAATAGGATAGGTCTAAAATTGAGTTGGTAGATTTGACCCGAACAAACATACATTGCAAGTTGACTAAAAGCTTGTAAAATTTAACATTAGTTATTTGGAATTAGAGATGAATTATTCTCGCGGTGAGGTAGCCTTTCGTAAGCTAAAGCCAAAAACACATTGATCCATAATAATCGCCCGACACACAATATGGCTTTAATGGCTCTGCCTTTGGTTGACATAATTCTGCCAATATCCGTAATGCTAAGGGTTAAACTCGTTAGCTTTCTAAGATCAAGCAGCCTAATTATCTTTACATAGAGCAAGACATTACAGACCTGGATGGTAGCAGTGGAAGTATCCTAAGTCTGTGACTGTTTGCCTCCTGTGTCAGTCGATCTGACCTCTGCAAAAGGATTTTTTGTTTCACCCCGTTTTACAGTATTACGAGCCCATATTTGAATGCTCATTGTTACAAAAAAAGTAAAATAATCTCAAAATTTTAAAATTATGTACTAAAGTCAAAAATGAATCAATCGAATTGGTATGGATATGTACACTCAATACAACATACATTTAATGGCACAATGATTTTACACATATACATAAGATAGAGAAACTGTTTTGTAATCATTGAGTGTGCGATGTATTTTGAGCCGAGCAACAAAATATTTTTGGTTGTGATGTAAGACTAATCTGACATTAGCTTTTTAATTATAAACTTATACATTTCTGACAATGCTTTCGCAGCTACCTAAAATTAGTTTCTTTTTCCAATGATTCTATGTTATGTGGTTTTGAAATGTAATATTTGACTTGACGAAGTGTTCCTTGTGATCCCATAGTATTAATAAATAAATACAAATACAAACGCCGAGTTTCGCTGCTAGTGTCTTATACAAGCGTTCACCGTTCTCCCTAACATTTTCTTTTGATACTTAGGTTGTCGGAGGCCCTCATATACCTACTCGTACCTACCAACGGAACAAGTAGGAACAGAGGCCTCCGACTACCTAAGTATCAAAAGAAAATGATAAGGACAATCGGTGAACGCTTGTTTAAGTACGACGTAAGCAGTCGGGTTTTAACTTCAAACAATTTTTTATGTTGTAGTAGGTACGTTAGCGGTGCGCCCCTGATCTGCGACAACCTTTAGTGTCCCGTAAATGAATAAAAACCATGAATAATGAAGTATTAACAGTTTATTTAAATGAATTGCACAAGACCTTATCTCTAGTTAAATTGTTTAGCTTAGATTATACATATATCTATCGTTACACTACAATCACAGAAATATACAACAGTCTGTGAGGCGAGAGGTCAAACAAGACACTACAAAGGACCGTTCAATCTCTATGTTTAAAAAAAAAAAGAAGGTCTGTAGGTAGATCGTCTCGTGGCTCTTTCTTTTTAGAGATTTTTGGCGCTGACTGTATGTCAAAATTGTCAGAATGTTTTCTTGAAAAATATAGTCAGGACAATAATGGTGTCATTTCAGATGGCACAAAAACTAAATTTATCTGACCGAACTAAGAATTATTCTATCCTTTTTATTTCGATCAATAAAAAAGGGACGGCTGAATTATTAATGCTGTCAAATCAGTTTAGTTTTTGCGACAGCTGAACAGATTCCAATTAATAATTTTTAATTATGTTAGCTATGCTGTTGATATACCAAATGTATACTCGTTGGTGATTTGAAAGAAAACACACAATAGATCATGTACCTTATGTATTGTTCTTACAATACATAAGGTACATGTCATAAGGGTCATGTACCTTATGTATTGTTCTTACAATACATAAGGTACATGAACAATTATATTATTATTTAATTTAGGGACTACATTAGTCCAAATATACTGGGAAATAAGCAAAACGTTTGAGCCACTGACCGGTTTCAGTGTGGAGAATAACTAAAACGTGAACCAATTGTCATGTTTTCGTGATAAATAATACAAGAAATATTCACGAGGTGATTCACCCATTTGTGTCAATCGTCCCCAAAGCTCAAGCTTTTTGCATATGTAATTAGTGTTGATTCTGTTTTTCCATAAATTAAACTAATTTGACTCTAGGCACTTGTAGTAGTGTGTCGCTGTCCTCTTTCATTCCCCTCTTTCATTCGTAAAAGAGTACACACCAAAATCACCGCCGGCGCCCGGCGACGGACAACTTGACAAATCACTGTCGACTGCCTATAATATTAATACACTGAAAAATCGCTCCGCCGCGCGGTGTCGGCGGGTTCAGTATGTCGAGTCCATTAAGAAGCTACATTTTTGTTGCGTTTAAATTAGTTTAGGCAACAACAGAATCGACACTCATGTATAAATTATTTATAAACAGAAAATTGTTGATCGTCATAACAACTAATACCTAGGTACCTATGTTTGTAACATCACCCTAAACGTTAGTTCTGATTTAAAGAGCTACGCCAAGTGGGCCGGTGGCACAAGCCTTTTAGTGAAAGGCATCAACCCCATTTCGTCGACTCTCGGCGAGATTAAATTAGTCTAATATGGAAGCTTTGCTTGCTTATACGGTAGATAAAACTTTGACTACGGAACTCTTCGATCGCTGTTTGAGAAGAGCTCTTCACAGTATTTCTAGATCACAGTGACGAATTTGAGGAAACTTTTTCTGAAATGAAACAAATTTAAGTTAGTGTGGTGTATCAAACTACATATCTATCGATGTCACTTTTATAAAACTCATCATCAGTGTACAATAGTTCACTGCTAGACAGCGGCCGCGGCGCCCCGTGCGGGCCCGGCGGCGGTCTCACCTGCTTTTTGTTTCAATATTGTGTACGTATATTTTTATATAAATACTAGCTTCTGTCCGCGGCTTCGCCCACGCTTTTCAAGTAGCCTATCTAACCCCGGTATGTTGTTTATCTCCTGCCAAATTTCATTAACAGCCGTTCAGCCGTTTAGGCGTGACAAGGTACCAAACAGACATAGTTAATTCAGCTCTTATAATAAAAGCATGTATTATTATTCTGCTGTTAGTTTTATTTTGATTTTAAAGTGTTGTTTAATGGTTTAGAATGTTTAGAGTATGCTGTAAAAGTCATGTTATGTCTCTATTGTTAAATAAATAATCAGTATTTGTGATAGCACCTGCCTGCAGTGTAGAGTAGGTCGGCTGCCCACCTGGACACAACGCGTCCTACATTTAATTTACCGAGTTTACGGTCACATTACACCCACTTACGTTATTATTGTAAAAGTATTGTCCATATCTGTTATTTCTTCATCTAAAAGTGAAAAGAGTGTGTAGTTTTGCATATGTTTGTAGTAGTAGATCACGTTATGCCTTTTTTTAATGAAAGTAAAAGACGCGTGAAGAAACATGCAGAGGCTATTAATTAGTCTTTGTTATTATAACGGTGTTGGTGTGCACTGGGCAGCGTGAGACAATATGAACGAGTTACCCTCAGCTTGAGCTCTATCCGGTCGATCTCGCCGCCGAGCATGTCCACAATGTTCTCTCCGTGCTTCAGGAGGAAAGCCTCGACGTCGTCTATTGTGTCTATCTTCTTCATGTCCTGGAAATTTTCATAGGGTTTTTTGTCTTTAAATTGCTTACCCGCACGTACAGTATTATATCTGTGCCCATACGGAAGGAAAAATTCTACAAATTCAAATGAAAATATCAAACCGAGCTGCCTCTATCAGGTTGCGGGTTCGAGTCACGTGGAGGTCCTAAATCCTTTTGGGATATAATTTGAATTGTTTCAATATTTATTTTGATGATCGATGTAGCACTATACTCGCTTGTAGAATCTTTGACATATTATTGTGAACGTGTGAATTAATGGATAATATTTAACAACACTGGGTAGGGTGCCATCATCGGAACATCTTGTAGAAACAGTCTAATTCGTTTTAATAAGTATAATTAGTACTGTTTTGGGTGCGCGTATGCAATTCTGCGTTGTTAAATTCTTCTAATTGGTAACATGTAGTGTATTCGATTCTTTAGTAATAGTACCTACCTCCGTCGAGACTCCTAGCCGAATGTCATCCAACGTAGGCCTCGTCTCGGCCGAAACGTTCCAAGACATCATCATCATCAGCAGTTCAATAATAGAATGACTCAAACCTGTAATATCCCGTTTAGATCATGTTTTTCTAAATATGACCTTGTTAGTGCTCTGCCGTCAAAGTCCACTTCAGCCTGAAAAATACGATGTACTTAATATGAATTCCGAAAAAAAAACATATAATCAGAATTCATCATCATCATCAGCCCGTACACGTCCACTGCTGAACATAGGCCTCCCCCAAACGACGCCACGAATAGCGGTCCTGAGCCGCCTCCATCCAACGACTGCCTGCGACCGCTATGATGTTGTCGGTCCATCGAGTGGGAGGTCTCCCCACACTCCGTTTCGCATTGCATCGCGGTCGCCACTCGAGAACCGTTACTCCCCAACGGTTATCGGTTCTACGAGCTATATGGCCTGCTCATCGCCACTTCAGCCTGCTGATTCTGAGAGCTATGTCGGTAACTTTGGTATCGCGTAGACAAACTCCGAGCATAGCTCTCTCCATAGCTCGCTGGATGACTTTGAGCTTATGCACAAGGCCTATAGTGAGCGACCACGTCTCGGATCCGTAAGTCATCGGAATCACTAACTTTTATTTAAGGTCAAACCAATGACTAAAGAAATACCTACAAAGAAAGAAAAAAAAAGAACTAAAAGATTGTATCGCGTGCCAAAACAGAAACAAAAATGGCGTAAGCTCCGCCCACTTGTTGCCTGTGTTGCCAGGGCCTTTGAGTCGTAAGTTACGTTTGGTTTCCTGAAATGTTATACGTATAGTGTTATTTAAATTACTGCGCAATACCGCGATACCGCGCGAATACCTTCGGTCGGTGGCATAAAATAATATAAAATTATTAAACGAGGTCCAAGTTCATTATTACATCCGATCCTGGTGAACTCGTGTCATGACCATCTTGCCTCTGAACTAGAAAAGTTTTTGTCGTTTACAAATTTTGTACAATTTAATTATGTTTTAAATGCTAATGACAGGCTTCTCGACCTGATCATTAGTAATCGTGAATGTAATTTAGTCAGATGTAAATCACCGTTACTGCCAGAGGACCCTCACCATCCTACTCTACAAATAGAGTCTCTAGCACTTGGCTATAGGACTATTCGCCAGGCCCCACGAACTATACGCCTTTTCCACGCAGCTGATCATGTACTCATTGACAAGGCTCTATCTGATATCGATTGGAGCTCTTGCCTTGATAATAGTGATGTAGAGATTGCTGCGAACACTTTTTATTCTGTTGTTAATAACATTATCGACAAATATGTGCCTAAAAAAGTAATCAAATCTAATAATCGATATCCAGTTTGGTTTTCAAAGCCACTGGTTAAAATAATAAAAGAAAAACTTAAATACCATACTAAATGGAAAAAATATAATAACATTACGGATTACGAAACTTTTAAATTATTAAGAAAAAGACAAAAATTAGTTGAAAGTCAATGCTACGCTAATTTTATTACTCATTCTGAATCTATGATTACTAGAGACAGTAAATATTTTTGGTCCTTTGTCAAATCGAAGAAAAAAGCTGACGATCTTCCGGATACTATGAGCTACAATAACACATCTACCTCTAACGTAAACGAAATTTGTGATATGTTCAACTCTCATTTTCAATCGGTTTTTGAGCCTCCTAACAACTCTGCTATTACTACGAATCTTCATAACTCAGCGACATTATTAAATAGTATTGAAGTATCGGTTCCCATCATACGGAAATATTTACAGGGATTAAATGTAAATAAGGGTTGTGGGCCTGATAATTTGCCACCTTCTTTTCTGAAACAACACCATAGAATCCTAGATGTACCGATATATCTTTTATTTAAACTTTCATTACGCACAGGTCATATTCCTAAATTATGGAAGCAATCCTTTGTCGTGCCAATTTTTAAGTCGGGTAACAGGCATGATGTTGTTAATTACAGGCCAATCTCGAAGCTGTGTACTATTGCGAAGATGTTTGAGAAAATCGTTTATGACACCCTTTTCCCTGTAATTCGTCCATTCATCATTCGTGAGCAACATGGGTTTATTAGCAAACGTTCCACTGAAACTAATCTATGTGAATTAACCCACCTGATATCTGAAGCAATGGAGCATGGCTCTCAGATGGATATTATTTATACCGACTACTCTAAAGCATTCGATAAAGTGTCTCATTCATTGCTTATTCAGAAACTCAGAGGTGTCGGAATTCACGGTGATCTTCTCAGATGGCTCGAGGCTTACCTTCAGGCTCGAAGCCAGGCTGTTACAATAAAAGGCTATTGCTCATCGTTTGTTCCCATATCTTCTGGAGTTCCACAGGGGTCCCATCTAGGCCCTCTTCTCTTTTTAATCTTTATAAATGATGTAATTCTAAATTTTCATAATTCCAATTCATTAATTTATGCTGATGATACAAAAATATTTATAAAAGTTTCATCTATATCTGATTGTCAAGTTCTTCAACAAGACCTTAATAGACTCTACTCATACTGTGAGTTGAATGGTATCTTCCTTAATGCTAAAAAATGCAATGTTATATCCTTCACAAGGAAACCTAATCCCATAATTTTTAAATATAATTTTAACAATATTGAAATTTCCAGGGTGTCAGTGGTCAGAGACCTAGGGGTCTACTTAGATCACAAGCTATCATTTGTCACTCATTTCAATACAATTACGTCCAAGGCTTATCGCATGCTTGGTTTTATTATGAGAATAGGCAGGGAGTTCAAAAACCCTAAGACTCTTATACTATTGTATAACAGCTTCGTCAGGTCAATTCTTGAATATGGATCAACGGTCTGGAATCCACAATATAAGGTACATACTGAAGAAATACAACGAATACAAAATAAATTTTTAAAACATTATTTATTCCGCTTTCCGTCAGCTCCTACAGACTTTATAGTAAATCTAGATATTCGTCGCACTGTGCGAGATCAAATGTTTTTATATAAATTACTTAACAATCTCATTGACTCCCAATTGTTACTTGAAAATATTTATTTACATTGTCCACGGGTCTCATCTAGGAAAAAGAAAACTTTTTGGATTCCAACATCTCGAACGAATTATAGGAAGAACATGTTTCTGAATAGAGCTTGCAATAATTATAACAAATTTTTCAACGAAATTGATATTTTCGACTCAATCGCCGCCGTCTCGTTTCGTAGAAGCATTGAGGGCATTGCTGCCGCCAACAAAGAAATTACTTAGTTTAAATTATTTTATCTTGAATTTAGTCTTTTCCTCTTTTTAATTGATATAATTTTTATCTTTTTTAATTTTGATATTCCAATTAATTATTTTGCTAAAACACATTCCTTTATTGTTAGTAATAATTTCAACATGGATAGAATACGTTTGTTAAAAGTCTGTTCACTAGTATTTATGTGTAAAAATGTTTACAGTGGAGACTTTACTGGTCTAAGAAAATCCTAACTGTATTATCTTATATATCTATGTACTGTCTGTCTTCCAAATAAATAAAATAAAAAAATAAAATAAAATACATACCTTTCCAAAGTGTTGCAACTAACTTATTTTGCAAGTACTTTAATACGTAATACCGTCCCTCCAAACAGATGATTGCTACAATATGGAGGGCATTGACCTAGCGGTGACAGGCAGTTGACCTAGGTAAACATAATCATCTACATATTTTATTGTATGTTCCTGTATCTGTATAGGTTTGTTTAAACTATTAGTCAAGATATATGTTTTATCTTTGTTCATTTTTAGGCCACAGTTGTACACAGGCTTATTGGTCTATAGTTGCCAATATCTGAATGACTTCCTTTCTTATACAACAGGGTAATAATAGAATTTTCCCATTCTCGGGGGATAGAGCTGCCATTCAATATTTCATTAAAGACGTCTGTCAGAATAGGTGTTATTGATTCAATAATTGCCATAATTGCGTCACTAGGAAAGCCGTCTTCTCCTGGGCTTTTAGCTGGTTTTAGGTTCTTTATAGCCTGATAGATTTCTGAAGTCAGGAACGGCATTTCCTGTGATTCTTGCTGGGTTGGTTTACTCTCAAACATATTTTCAGTGTTTTCGATTCCATCAGGGCTTCCATAAAGGTTTTGGTAGAAGTCAGTTGCTATGGACAGAACTTCTTCTCGGTTTGTAGTAATTTTGTTATTTTTTTTAAATAATGATGGTATCCATTCTTAGATGATTTTAATCTGTTTTGGGCTCTTTTAATAGAACTCTTTGCTTTTATTTCCTCTTCTATTATTTCAAGTTGGTGTTTGTGTTTGTTTTTGTAAATTTTTTTCTTGATTTTTCGATAAAGTTTAGTCAGTTCTTTCTTTTCTTCTTTGCGTTTATTTTCTTTGGATTTTAGTTTTGTTCTTTCCTCGATTAGCTTTATTATTTCAGGAGTAAGTTGGTATGTGTCAGATTTTTCCCTTTTTTGTAAAACATCGATACTTTTATGTATTGTATTTATAATTTTGGAATAGTTTTCTTGCATTATATTGTCATATTCAACATTCTGTGATAATTTTTCGAAAGTGTTTTTCATAAATTCTTTTTCCGTATATGTTAATTCCTTTCTTTGACATCTGAAGAATTTTCTATTCTTTTTTGTTGTGTACTCTAGGTTGAAAGAAGCTCGAACCAATCTGTGGTCAGAAGGGTAAGTGGTTCCAATGATTTGTATGTTTTCAATTTGTTTCATGTTTTTGGTCAAGATGAAATCTATCTCATTTTTTACTTTCCCATTAAGTGAGATCCAAGTCCATTTATTCTTATAATTTTTCTTGTAGAATGTATTTGCTATGGATAGTTGGTGTTGATAGCAGAATTGGATCATGAGTTCACCTCTGCTGTTTTTGTTTCCGTAGCCCCATGGACCTATAACCCTGTCTTTTGTGTGTCGAGTGTCCAATTTTGGAGTTGAAGTCGCCAATAATCATTGTGGATTCTGAGGTGTTTGTAAAGTTTGTTCAATTTCCTTGTAAAAATTCTCTATTTCGCTATCATCGGATCTAGAGGTTGGGGCGTAGACTTGAATAATGCTAAGTATTTTCTCTCCCAATGTCAGGTCTATTCGACATACTCTTTCTGAAGTAGAGATGAAATTGTTTATGTTTTGTTTATATTTTTTCTTGATCAGAAAACCTACTCCTTTTTCTCCACTTTTCTTTCCTGTGTACATCAGTATATAGTTTTTATGTTCCTCTATTTTAGTGCCTTTCTTTTTTACTTCTGATAGTCCTATGAGATCCCATTTTATGTTTTTCAGACAGTTTTCGAGTTCTTATAATCTTCCCACTCCGACAAGACCTCTTACATTGAATATGCCTATGTCATATTGCTTTTTTGTCAGTTTTTCTTGATGAATGGAGGGTTTTGGTCTTATTCTCCCGCGGGGACCAGCCGTATTGGGAGATGTAGATTTTATTGTATGTTTTTCGTTGTGTAAGTGTTTATTTAGATAGAGGAAGGCCTTTTCTTGTTGCTATTCATTATCCATAATTGGTGTTTCCGGTTCAGTTGTGCTAGACTGCGAATAAGCTCTTAATTTCATGAACGATTCAATTATTGGTTTATTATTCTTTACATTGTAAGCAGTACTTCTCTGTTTTGTCTTTAGCGGGTTCTCTTTTCCTGGAGAGAAGTCTGGTTTTCTTTTGTTACTTACATTTGCACTGCCCTGTGGTTTGGGGTTTTGGAGTGGAGCTGAAGTTTATGTTTCTTTAGCATTAAGAATAATAATTTTGTCATATCTTAGTGCCACATTTTCACCTTGTTCTTTCCGAGCTTTGAATTTAACCTGAAGTTCTTTCCTTTTTTTAAGTACTTTCTGTGTAAAATCTTCTTTAATGTAGATTTGGGATTGTTCTATAAATTTTTTGTTTTTTAGTATCTGTATTTTAAGGCCCATAGAACTTGCAGTCAGCACAACAGGTCTGGTATGGTTTGTCTCATTTGTTGTGTGTCTTCCAATTCGTTTAACCAGCTCAATATCTCGTCTCTCGCATGGTATCTTCATGTGTTCTTTGATAAGTCTTACTATATATCCTTCTAAATCGTGGTATGATTTTTCATTCTCTTTTAAGCCGAAAAATATAAGGTTTCTCTTTTTAATATGTTGTTCTATTTTTTCTAGTGTTATTTTTTGGTCTAATATTTGTTTTTCTTGGTTTATAAATTTGTGTTCTATATTTTCGAATTTCGAGTCAATGTTTTTGTTTATGTCCAAAATTATCGTATCTTTCATTTTATCCATGTCATTACTCTGCGTTCTCATATTTTCTTCAATTTTTTTAAGCATTTCCATCATGTCTTCCATTTTTTGCTGCTGGAAGATGACTATCCTTTTCCAATTTTTAGGTTATGTTTACAAATACTTTTGGGTAATTGGACTTTACTCACTGTTTGGTTCTTTCTGTGGTATTTACAGTTTTAGGTAGTTATTTACCAATGTACTGAATATGAAATTGACTTTTGCGCAGTTCTTGAACGTTTTTTCACGTTGGTTGGTTTCAGTTTTTGGCCAGCGGTTTTCACAGCTACTGCGTATTTTTCCTACCATAAAACACTTGTGCACGTTTATTATGTTCAGTTTGACTTTTTGGCTGGATTAACAGTAATTTAAATAAAAGAACAAAATAAACGCGGGGACGATGTTGTGATGAGCAGCATTATTATAGATTACCTTATACCGGATCAGATTACTTCCGATGTCGATGCCCTTGACGTCGTGGATGGCTCGGATCATGACGTCTCGCTCTAGCACGCTGTTTATGTCGTCCAGTTGCTCTTGAGGTATCGATCTGTGAACGTAATGTAGGTATCAGGGATAGGGGTGAATTTGATCAACCACAGCATGCGGTGAGCGGTGATTATGTTAAACCCCCTTGTTTGGGGGAAGCATGTACAGCAGTGTATGTATGTGTGTGTGGTGTGCTGACGAGGAGTTACTAACGGATAGCTCTTCGCTTGCAGCTCTCATCCTGTAATGCTGTCCTCCGTACGGGATGAGAGCTGCAGCTGCAAGTTAAAAATTTACACACAAATTTTGAAGCTCCAAAGTCAATCATCTTATTCTCTTTGGAGTAATTTAGAGTTTGAATTTGGGACTGCAAAATATGTATGAAGATTATTTGACATGGAGACTTTAGATTTGTTTGAATTCGGAAAAACCTTAGTGCTTTTTCAGCCAATAGGGCAATAATCACTTGCTTTCGGTTAGAATTACTTGACGTATAAAAAACTTTTACAAACTATACTTTGAAAATAAATGTATTACCGTCCCACGAGTGCGTTAACGTTGCTCATGATGATGAAGGAGGCGACTCCGGCCAGCAGAGTGCCCACCAGGATGCTGCCCACCGCGTCGAATAAGGGGTCGCCCGTGATCTGCGACAGCGCCATGCAGGAGCCCGCCAGCGTGACCCCGGTCACCGCCGCAGAGTCCTCCAGGAGCACCACGTTCACTGACGGGTCCGAGCTGCGCATTACTGCAAAATTATGAAATACATAACCTTCCCTCATTCATGTGCAGTCGGTTATAAAGAATACATAATTATTTGGAATAACAAGACAACAGGCCGTCGCTCACTCTACTGTACTTAACATAATGCTGGTATTGACGCTAGTGACGCAATTCAAGTACGTTTTAGATTTAGTTTAAAATAGCTACCAAGCACAATAATCTCATTGTACAGCAGCTAACAAGATAAAAGAAATCGCAAGATCAAACAATCTCGTAACGGTAACGGGAACAACGTCAGTGTTCCTCCAACACGGACAAGGTTCGCTTGGCACATTCACAATGAAGACGAAAGTTGTTACTCACTGTATTCGTAAAGAGACAGATTGGTTTCCTTGGCTCCCTTCCTAATGGCGCTGAGTGCGACCAGCAGCGTAGCGCCCTCCGAAACCACGGCCCCGCCGAGCACGAAGTATGCCTGACGTATTAAATATATTTTACTCAGAAAATTTAAACATCGACGAGGTTTTGAATACAAAATTGTGTGTTGCTGATTTGTTATTTGTTTATACTTGCCAGAACCTATATGAAACTATAAAAATAAAGTTTCATTTACTTTTTTATTTAGATGCGTTCTTGCAAACGGGAGATGGGGTGGTGTTCAGGTTAAAAATGTGGATTCAATCGCTACAACACATTTCGCTATTGCATTACGCTGATACTTGCATTGCATACAACTGCTCTGCTCGCATATGCAGATTTAAAAAAAATCTGATTCTGTATCTTTTTCGCCCGGGTCCAGTATACCTATACGCCACAAGTACAATAGGAGTTACCCAGTAGAAGTCGTGCAGAGGCTGCGGGTCGAGGATGCCCGTGACCCCGTGGTAGAAGGAGAGCCCGCTGCCGACGCAGAAGATCCCGACGCCCGAGATGAGCGACGACACATACCGCATGTTGGTGTAGCCGTAGGGGTGGTCGGGATCCGCCATCTGATCCATCAAACGTACATCTCAGGATATACACATATGCAGTAGAATGTAATAATAACATTTGTTTGTAGACAAGTTGTTTTGTCAGTGAACCGATCCGCCTGCCAAGCGTGAAGATAATGGGCAAAGCCCTCTTGTTTGGGTGAGGCATGTTCAGCAGTATGTCGCTTCCCGCTGTCTGTCTGTCCCTATGTATGCTTAGATCTTTAAAACTAATCAACGGATTTTGATGCGGTTTTTTAATAGATAGTGATTCGAGAGGAAGGTTTATATGTATAATTTAGTATCAGAATTGCATCCGTGTGAAGCCGGGGCGGGTCTCTAGTTACCTATATAATAGAGAATTAATTTAAAAAATCGGTCCATAATTGGCGAAGAAATCGATTATCCGTTTAAGTTTCATTCGCCTGTCTTGAGTGGTTCCGAAGTTATGACGGTTTGAAATTTCGAGACGTAATGACGCAAAAATTTATAAGAAGTATAAAATAGTTTAATAAAACATTAAGTGCGAGTCGGACTCGCACACCGAGGGTTCCGTATAATTATAAGACCTTGCTTCTTGCCAAATTTCATGATTCTAGGTCAACGGGATAGAAATCTCATAAATGTTGGGTATAAACTGCTGTAACTTTTGATTGTGTTGACTAAGAATTTGATTTATACTAACGGACTTGAGTATTTGATGTTAATATCACCTCGATAGCACCACGCGTTCCTGAGAAAAGAGCGTTGAAGAAAGACAACAAAGTGATCCTATAAGGTTCCTTTATTCCTTTTGAGGTACGAAACCCTAAAAATTTAATTCTTCTCTGTTATTTTTATTTGTCCATATCCTGGATCGGTGAAAGATATTATCTAAGTTTTTTGTAGAATGTGGTGTACGAATTCGTAGTTCAAAACAAAACAAATGACAACTTGATCTAGCCTACAAAAGCTCTCAGTTGGTAGAGATTCGTAGGTAGGATATGCCATTGTATAACTTCACTCGGTACATTCATTTTAGAAGACATTCATTCATTCATTCATTTTTTCGAAGTCGTTTAAAAAACGGTCCAAATCAAGTCCAAAACATCAAACATATGAACCGATGTTTGATGTTTGGAAAGTGCAATGTCCCAGACAGACAGACACACACGTTGAACTCTTAACCTGCTCTATGTTGGTTGTTATCCAAGCACATCGACTAACTGGATAATTAAGAACAAGCTGGTTTCGCAGTGATCGACCTGAGCTCTGGGTTCTAATTTTTGTATTGGCATAATTCTACGACCGCACGATAGAGGCGCTGTACCAAATCCCATAGCAAAATACTATCGTAGAACCGATTCTGAGATCGCTCAGGACTGTCGACTGAATCATGTACCTGTACAGATTTGTGTATGCCATACGCCAGTATAAGCTGGTTCACCGTGTCCGCCAGCGAGTGAATGCATTCCGAGAACAAGCTGTGTGAGCCGGTGTAGCACCACGCGCACGCCTTGAATAGGAAGTTGCAGCCGTTTCTGTAACAAAAGCATGAGTTTCGTTATAATTTGTTCAATAGTGCAATAATGCTGTGCAAATTGAGGCATGTATAACTTTTAGGGACTGCCAGATAAAAAGTTCAAATAATTGTGTAATGGCGCCCGTCTTCCCACCGATGAAATAGTAATCAGCAAGTAAAGATACTATATAATTATAAAAAATGTCCTATTATTATAGGTGCTGGTCCTGCTGGTCACTGTGATTTGGTGAAGAGAAATTTCGCACCAATTTTTGACGTTAAAAAAATCTTTATTATTTACTAGCTTCTGCCCGCGGCTTCGGTTGCGTTATGTCTCTGATAACATTGAGGCCTAGAACGACATCTATGCAAAATTTTAGCCTCGTCCTTCTAGAAGGTTTGGGGTCCAGAAGTGACAAACATCTAAGCATCCAAACTTTTGCATTTATAATAATAAATGTGATCATAAATGTAGGTACATAATCTCTTTTATTACAGAAGATTGGCATCTACCAAACCTTTTTCGTGTGAGTAAATGGTTGATAGCTAGCCATCTCCCATGGTCAGTTACACGGGTGCCTAAAAAATGATTTTATTTGGATTTTAACATTACTGCAGAGTAATTATGAACTCTGCTTAGTTTTGTTCTTATCTAATCTATCATACAATGTTAGCTTGTTTAATTTAATTTGAAACACATTTCTATATAAATGTAATGCTATGGATTTTATTATCTGAAATAAATAAATACAATTAGTTATGAGGGGCTGGTTGATGCTAGATGAAATGCTCAGTCTTGCGGTGCATTCCCTATCTGGGAAACATACATAGCTACTGCTGTCAGTACCACTCGTCCAGATCGTGTCTTCAGGCCCATCTCCTCAATAGCTGGAGTCAATCTCTTGTGACTCATCTCTCTCCTGTAGTTCCGGAGCCTTCTTTTCACAGTGAACACATCTAGAAAGTTATTTCAGGTTATTTTATACATTTGATAAATATCAAGTCATACCAAGTAGGTATCAACTATATCAGGTATCCAGTACCTATAACACAAGCTCTGCCTAGCTGTGTCAATTGTCCAGCATTACTTAATTATTATTTAGATAAGGACCTAGCTTACTCAAATGCTAATTGACCAGTGATAGTTAATATATTTGAATATAGTTCTTAATACAAATAAATGCATATGTCTACTCGAAACTGTTATTTGATGTGTGCTTAAATGTAAAGTGATGTTCCAAGTCATACACAATCATCTCTATAAAGTATTGCTTGAAAATGAAATGATTCACCTTTACATATAAATATGTACTGATTTAGCTTATTTTTAGAAAAAAGAAAAACAGAGTTATATTGAGTTTACCTTGCTCATATCGTCTTCTATCTAATTCTCTCCTCAGAAGTTCTTTTTCTAATACTTCTTTTGAGCCCCACACCTGTAAGACAATAATTTTATTTTATTATACAAATTTAGTTATTGGTTTTCCTAAAATAAGTGAGCAAAGATATTATAGCCATTAAATTTAATATGGTAATAAAGTGAATTGATTTGGATTGAACAGCAGTAAATGCATTCTTATAGAATGGACTACATCTACAGACATAGTATTTTAGCTAAATTCCACTGTGCCTTAGTATCAATTTTAAGATTGTATAGATTTTAGATACCTCAATAGCCTTTGCTTCCACATCTTTTCTGTAATACACAGTGATAGGTGGCTCCGCTTCATATGGTGACCTCCTGTGAACTTTAGGCAAGGACTCCAATTCTGACTGTTTCAAGAGGTATTCCGTCATAGCTCTCATTGGAGTTATAAAGTTCCGCTCAGTATATGAAGCAGAGAAGTCTATGAGAAGCCTTTTTTTAACTGAAATTAGATCAGGATAGATGTGATTTATTTATTTAGAACTACCAACAGAAGATATGTTATAACAACAAACACTAAGGCATCACCACTTGTGAGCCCCAATTACAGGTACCAAGTGGTTATTGTTCATGGTCATAATAATGTTAATCTGATCTAGATGATGCCTTGTAAATAGTCTACCATTATTTATGTTTGTTACCTGGAGGAGGAGTGGTGATACTTGGAGGGGGTTTAGCTTGAGGTGGCCTTTCGATAGTAATTTTTGTGACTTCTTTGTTGGCATCTGTTTCTGTTTTAACCAAAATATCGCCAGTAGCACTTTGAGATATAATCGTTTGTGATGGTGGACTTGCCGCAGATTTAGGAGGTGCAACCTTATCAGGTGACTTGCTCTTCTCGTAGTACAATGATGAAGCACTAATCCATCTTCTATGGGTAGTTTTATTAACTTTTAATAGTTCAGACTGTACTCTTATTGCTCCGGAACCAACTGAATGAAAGAAGTTGTAATTGGAAGAGCTTCTATTCAGCTTCCGATATAAACACTTGGTGACTATGGAGGGTAACATCTTGGAGGTGCACTGGCGACTTTCTGTTGCTATTAAAGTTACCTTTTTCAAACTAATTGGTTCTTAAAGTACAAAGTAGTCATATCCAGTTATTTATTTAGAGCGGAAACATATACTCTTCATAGCAAACCAAGAGGAAAACTGATTTTCTTACATGCTATCCGATTTTGATGTCATCAATATTTCGTTTAGACGTAGGGTGTAGGACCGGAGAGGTAATATCAACAACACTCTAATTTACTGTTCAAAGCTTTTATAATACTTTCAGCGGGACACTGAAAGAATTTAAAATAGATTGAATTTACAGCTTTGCGAAGCCTTTTCGTAAAAACAACAATAGATAGTATGAAATGACAGCTGTCAGCTGACGACTGCCGACTATAACAGTGACATAAACAAATAAGGAAATAATCTATGTCTTTATATATATTATTTGTAAATTTATTGATGTACATAAATAAGATAAAATTGTAAATATCTGCTTTATTTTATGAAGTCTTAGATGACTTTTATGTTCGTATGCAATGTTTTTAATTTAATTTAATTAATTTTTCCTCTTTAGCGTTTTAGTTAATTTTGTTCGATGTAAAAATCTCATTAGTGTTTTTTGTTATAATTTACCGCTCATATTATTTATTACTCGCCTCCATTCCATGACTATGAAATTTCCATGAACTGGACACTGGCAGCAAAGTGGCAACCCAGACACATATTGTCAATAACAAAGAAGTCAAGTCAAGTAATCTAAGTCTGTGACAGCAGCGCGTTTTTTCTCTACGGTCCGATCCGAAAATTAATCGAATGAGAGTGTGACCAGAATCAGTATTTTAATACTTTTTCAGTAATTTTTAACGAGCTTTTAGAGGCCTGTATTTTTAGGTATTTCAGCAGAAGTCAGATTTATATACACTCGCGAGCAGCTGAATCGACTCAACCCTTCAAATGTACAAAGTATATTTTTTTTCAAAAATGGCATGAATAATTTTCATAAAACGTATTATCTTTAAAATTGTAATCCTTAAGCTTTATAATGATACCATTATTTTGAAATTCTACCCAGTAATTTTTAAATTAATCAGGTGTGAATGGAAACGTAATAAAAGTGAAGTTAATTTAAGTGAATATTGGGTTAATCAAAATTAAAATAAAACGGAAAATGTATGTTTAATACTCACGATTTATTGTTTCAATACTTGGTGTTGCCTCCCCGAGCTTTGATAACAGCTCGAAGGCGGTTTTTCATCGACCTGATAAGTTTTTTGATCAGTCCTTGAGGAAGCCTTTCCCACTCCTCTTCCAGCGCTATCTTCAGCTCAGCTTTATTTGTAGGCGCCGGATTTCTGGCTCGTACCCTCCGTTTGAGCTCGTCCCATAGATGCTCTATAGGGTTGAGGACAGGACTTAGTGCTGGCCAGTCCATGGTCCGAATGGCAACTTCATCCAAGAACTGACGAGTGATTCGTGCTGTGTGACAGCGGGCATTGTCATGCATTAAAAGAAAGCCGTCCTCGATGAAACCTTCATAAGGCAAGACATGATCCAGAAGAATATCTTCCACATATCGCACAGCAGTCAGACCGCCTCCTCGACCTCCACCAGGGATGAAAACGAGCTCCGTTTTTCCTTCCAGCGAAATGCCCGCCCACATCATACATGAACCACCGCCGTAGGACACTGTTTCGGCAAAACAGCACTGCGCAAACCGTTCGCCTGGACGCCTGTAGACCCGAGCTCTCCTGTCACTGCCGTGTAGACACACTCTGCATTCGTCAGTGAACAGGACTGACCACCATTGCTCAGCACTCCAATCGATGTGTTCGCGAGCAAATTCAAGGCGCGCTTGTCGGTGAGCTGTGGTCAACTTTGGGCCTCTGGCAGGCCTTCTTGGAACGAGGTTCGCTTCTCTCAATCGTCTTCTGACCGTCCATTCACTAACAGATACTCCTCGAACCTCTCTCAGCTGCTGCTGGATAGAAACACCAGTGAGATGGCGTTTTCTGAGACTCGTCGAAACGATAAAACGGTCGTCTCTCTCAGAAGTAAGCCGGCGCCGACTGGTATCTGGCCTCCTAGAGTAAGAACCAGTCTCTTGGAATCTTCTGTACACCCTTGACACAGCAGATTGGCTCAGGTTTAGTCGACGAGCGACTTCTCTCTGGCTAAGGTCCTGTTGCAGCAAAGCAACAACTTGAGCGGCTTCTTCTGATGTTGTATCCATAGTGGTTGTAAATCAGCGATCGTAACTTGCGTAGGTGTGTTAAGGTCAACGTTTAATAAGCGTGGACTGCTTTCAGGGAGTTTTAAAGGAATTTGCAACGCGCCTTCGCGGCTACCGCACAAAACGCATTTCCTATGCTTACACGGAACTAACAAATATTTAAAAGAAAAAGCTGAACGAAATTAAATGATTGGTGTGATTCAAAAGCCTAAAGATCAAGCTTTAAAAATGTAAAATTATATACAGTATACTCAAGTCATTGTCGAAAAAGTTACACATTCGACTTTTTGTAGGAGTGAGTCGATTCAGGTGCTCGCGAGTGTATATATGGTAGCATCGTAAGCAATTTGTCCTCGCGAGCAAGAAAGTTGAGAGATTTTCTCCAACATTGTGTATACTCTGCGGTTTTTTCTTACTTTAGTCCGAGAGTTTCCCCCAAAATTGAGTAAGAGTTGGCCTACCTACTAGTTTTGGAGAAGTTTTAACCAATTTTTTCAACACAATTGAAATGACTTGTGCTTTTTCATACTATACAGGTGGTTTTTTGAGAAGGGCGTTGGAGGCCTAATCCGAAACAAAGAAAGAGTTAGAGAAAATTCATGAATATGCAGGGATCATGCCCGCGATTTATAAGATAACAATAATTGCATATTTAGTTTGTTTTTAAACTTTTGATGGAAATCGACGATATCACTCAAAATGAAAGGAAATAGCAAATAGTGTGATTAGGGAGATGCGATGAACGAATATTTTGGGATTTGATGGTTTGCCACTCATGGTCCGTTGAGATGGCCGGCAAGATCATCCGATCTTATTTCCTATGAGGTTACGTCAAAAACGAACTTTAGAGCTTACAAAGCTCATTGCTTGATATTTTATCGAAGTTATTTCAATTCAATTGCAATTTATTTATTTAATTAGAACGATTATAAAAACCACTCACACTAACTAATTAAAATTAAGTAATACAATAAAAATACAAAAATCGCATAAAGTCAAATTAAATCTAGATTAAGTCAAAGCAAATTAAAATTAAATGAATTCAATATAAAATAATACACTCAAAATAGTAGTTATATCCTGTCATGGTATCAAAGGCAGTAAAGTCTTTAGAGAGATGTATAAATTGGAGTCAATGGAAACCATTTTGAGCAACTTATTCTTTAGGTAAAATTGAAACAATAAAATTTATTAAAATAAATTTGGTATTATTATTTCTAAAACGAAATACAATTCTGTACGACATTCTGCGAAGATTGATCCTTAACAGTAACAGAATCCATTGGTTTAATTTAAAATATATAAAAAGACCCGAATGGTTTTTTAAAGACAGGGTGGCGACTTTAAAAAACCATTCGGGTCCATTTCAATTTTGATAAACTATTAAAAACTTCGAAATGATAATGAAAAAATGAGTACATTTTTTATTGGTTACCTATTATGACTGGAATAATTTATTTCAGTACTAGTTGCTGCCCGCGCTTTCACCCGCGTTTTTTCGGGATAAAACATAGCCTATAATGTTATTCCAGGTCCCAAACTAAACCTATACTAAATTTCAGCCTAATCGGTTCAGTAGTTTTTGCGTGAAAGAGTATCAAATATTCATGAATCTATCCTTACAAACTTTGACGCATATAAAATAAATAATATAGTAGGATTTTTTTGAGGTGGTGTCGGTATTTTTGCGTTTAAACTGGTTGAATTGAAACTGGTCACATTGCTTGCTGGTCATATTCAACAAGAACGAAGAGAGAAAAATATAAAATCCAAATTGTACATAAGGAAGGATAGTGTTATATTTGTGTTTTGTTCTGTGAGCCAATGAAAACAAGACCAAGGAACTTATTATACTTGTTCAAAACCAAAAGAAAACTTAATCCAAGAATACGATAGGTACGGTTAGGAAGGAGGATCCTTTCATTCTATGGATTAACTTCAGCCACAGACCACAGTTTAGTTGTGTGTTGTCCGCTTATTCACTCGTGTGCCTTCTCCAATACAATGTTTATTCGGTGCGCCCTACTATTGTTGCTTTTGAGCTGTGTGAGGACGTCAGAGAGTAAATACGACGATGTATTTGCCAGTGATTTCAATAAGTTCTCCCTATGGCCGTCTTACCTTAACGCGGCCAAGTTGTTGAGAAGTAGACGTGCGAGCTCCATCGCCTCCATCAAAGATATCCCATCAGAAGGACAACCTGTGGTGGGGTCGCTAGATCTTGAAAAGACGGATGACTCGCCTAAAGCACCTGAGAAGAATATGGAGGAGTCTTCTAAGGCACCTGATTCCTTGCATTTGCTGCCCATTGAAGGGTCGCCTTCAAAACCAGTAGGGAACTATGTGAACAAGGAAGCCACACCAGCTACCTCTCTAGGAGCTGGAGATGAACCAAAAGGTGAGGTCATTTTGCAATATTTTATAAACATACAAATGGCCTTACTTACGAAAATACATCCCTGAAAGATGTTTTGTATAGTGTTTGCTTGGTGGTGGCTGGTGAATAGACTACTATAATAGGCATTATTTAACTAAATTATGCTAGACAACTCGCATAGCATTTCTTCTACTTGTGTTATAGGTGCTTACTAGCTAGATAACTGATATACTTATTACATTGATAAATATTATAAACAAAATAGCATACTGAACATGTTTTTAACGACTTCAAAAGGTCAAAAGGATAATTCGTCTGTATGGATTTTTTTGTATTTACTAACATATATGCACTCATACATGTGTATGTATGAGTGCATATATGTTAGTAAATACAAAAAATCATCTGTGCAAAATCACCGATTTTTGAAAATTCTTTCTCTGTTGTATAGAAAATGATCCAGAAGGAGTCCCATAAAATTTTTATCCCCAGGGGATTAGTATTTATCCTGCAAAACTTAAAATAAGTGTAAAAGTAAGGGAATTTGAAGTGGGTTTATAGTTTTTTAAAACATATCATATTTTTGCCTTACCTAAGTGCCTATTTCTGGCAAACTAAATACTTACATGGTTTTAAGAACTTACTTAACTACAAATGATTTTGAAATTATTTATTTATTTATTAGATTATAGACGAGCAGCCTGTGGCTGATGTGTCTATATCACACAGTGTTGAATATTGTCATTGTGTCACTTTTTTTAGTTTGTTATTATTGTCTCCTAACCAGTTGTCGAGCTTATTCTTGAAGGCATTTATAGATGTGGCCGATACAATGTCCTCCGGCAACAGGTTTCAGTTGTGCACCACTCTATTGCTAATAAAATGGTGTGCGGTTAGGGATTTTGTAGAGTCACGGGCCAGTCTAAGATGGTGCCCATGGGTTGAACGCCCTTCCTTCTTTAGATATATGTCTTGCAAGGATGGCAGGTTGTATTGGTGAGTGAGTATCTTGTAGGTTTCGATGAGGTCACCTCGAAGACGTCGTTCCTCTAGAGTAGTGAGGCGTAGTGCGTGTAATCTGTCTTCATAGGATTTCCGTCGTAGAGCCCATGGGATCTTGGTAGCTCTTCTCTGAACACTTTCAAGCATGTTGATGTCCTTATGATAGTAGGGGCTCCATGCTTGGAATCCATATTCGAGCAGTGGTCTGATGTATGTCTTATATATATTCCGGAAGACTTCCACCGTCATTGATTGAAAGGATCTACGTATAACATAAATAAAAGAATTTACTTTCTTGGCTATGGTGCTGATATGTAGTTCCCACTTCAAATTGCTAGTTATTGTGACTCCAAGATCCTTTTGACTGTCAACTGTAGCAATAGCTTTTCCATCTAGATTGTAAGGTGTTTTAGGGTTGTTGTTGCCTAAGTGAAGAATGTTGCATTTTTCGGTGTTTAGCTTTATTACCCAATCCTTTGTCCAGCTCTGTATACGATTAAGGTCTTCCCGAAGTTTTCCTGATTCAAATAAGGGGTTAGCAAAAAACTTTCCATCGTCTGCAAAAAAGGCAGATTGGGATTAAAAGGAGTTCTACCAGGTCTGTAATAAAAATTCCGAACAGATGGGGAGCAAGGACTGATCCTTGTGGCACTCCGCTTTCTACCCACTTCGTTTGAGATAGGGAGTCACCGATGCGGACCTGGAAAGTTCTGTTCTCTAGAGGTAATTTTCAATCCATTTGAGCAAAGATCCACAGATTCCGAAGTGTTCCAGTTTCTTAATGAGGCGTTTGTAAGGAACTTTGTCAAATGCTCGTTCAAAGTCTAGATATACAACGTCAACAGGATTCGTGTTATCAAGTTATTTGCTTCAGGTATGTAAACAGGTCATCAGATTTGTAATGTTTGATCGTTTTCTGAGAAAACCATGTTACTTCGGTGATGTTATATTTTCTCTATTTAAAAAGGTCGTTAAATCGTCACAGATAATTCTCTCCATTATTTTTACAGCAACACTGGTTAGGCTAATGGGACGAAAGTTCCCTGCTTGTGTTTTATCTCCCTTTTTGTAGATCGGGGTGACAATTGCATGCTTCCAGTCCTGTGGTAAACATCCTGTTTGAAAATACTTGTTCATCAATTTGGATAGAGCTGGGGCTAGTAGTCTCACAGAGTGTTTGTCTGTACCTGGAGAGGATTCAGCATTTAATTTCTTAATAACTTTTTCAATGCCTTTAGCGGTGAAAGATACGTCCGTTAGGCTGCCTGAGCACACCCAATTATATCAGTGTTTTGGTCGAGAACAGGCTCTTCTGAATATGCTTTGAGGAATTCCTCGGCAAATACTTCGGAGTTTTTCTGAGGATTTATGACTAGGTCGTCGTTATGACTCCTGATTGCCGGTGGTATGCTGACTTTAGTGGTTATGCTGACTTTGAAATGAAATGAAATGAAATTTATTTATTGTAGAAACTGTGTACAAAAAAGATCTTAAAAGCTAGGTGAAACAACAGTTTATCCATTAATTATGGACGTACAACATTTAACTTACATAACTAGGTAAATTATTGATTATTAAATTCTTTAATGTCATAAAAACATTTTTCTAAGAGCCACCTACGGAGTTTTGTCTTAAATTTACTAGTAGGCAGTTCTCTTATGTGTTTAGGAATTTTATTAAATACTTTTATAGTCATAATAGAACAATTTTTCCCACTCAATGCAGTTTTGTGCGGAGGTAATAAAAGCCTAGTGGGATCTCTATTTTTTAAAACAGAGTTAGTTTTATCTTTATAGTGGTTAAAGAATGAAGCATGCTCTTTTACAAAACAGCCAATTTGGAAAATATATAAACTAGTCAACATTAGGAGTTTATGTTTCCTAAAGAGAGGCCTGCATGACTCTAATGGGCCTATTCCAAAGACTGCTCTTACACACTTTTTTTGAATGATGAAAGCTCTCTTGATGTGCGTAGAGTTGCCGAAGAGCAAAAGTCCATACCCTAGTACTGAGGTAACGTAGCCAAAATATGCGGTTAAGGCAGTTTGTTGGCCTGATGTTCTTCTTAATCTTTTCAGGGCAAAAACGAAACGATTAAGTTTTTTGCTCATTTGCTCTATATGCGATTTCCAATTTATATGTTTGTCTAATGTTATACCTAGGAATCTTATTTCGTCAGTTTTTTCTATTATTTCATTTCTACATGTCAGGGTGATGTTATATATATTATTATTATTAGAATTAATGTTATTATTATAATTTTGAAAATGTACGTATTTAGTTTTTGAAATATTAGCTTGTAAATTATTACACTCTAGCCAATTCACCACTGATGCAGTCTCCGAGGTAAGAGAGTCAATTAGTTTTTTTGTGGTTGTGTTGCGGCGTATGTGGGAATAGAATGCTTTATCCCCATAGCTGAGTATATTTGTTTCATACATACTTCTTTGTCTTCTTGAAGATGCTACACATTGGTTGTTGACTTCACGAAATTTAAGGTAGTCGTCGCTTGATGCACTTGATCTGTATTTGTCCCACAGTAGTTTATTTTCTGCAACTAGTTTAAGAATTCCGTCCTCTATCCAGGGTTTATTCTTGATATTTATTTTGATTTTTTTTTCTGGGGCATGCTTGTCAATAGTAGTGCTGATTGCCTCCAAAATCTCCCTCCAAAGTTGTTCGGTGTCGCAATAAGGGTTGACTAGCTCAAGTTTCTCTGCTAGATCTAGATTAAATTCACTAAAGTTAATAGAGTGATAGTGTCGTCTGAGCTTTGTTATATCTTTTATCGGTTGTATGTGGAATTGCAAACTGTACTCCAATACACAGTGGTCGCTCTTACCTATTGGTGATTTGTAGTCAATTTGTTTTATTGAGTTCTTGTCATTTACTAATATTAAATCCAGCAGTGAAGGAGTTTGATTGTGTCTGAATCGTGTTGGTTTGTCAACTAGTTGTATAAGATTACCGTTTGTGTATTTATCTTTAAAGATCTCCGCTGATCCTGACTGATTCTGTTCAGTCCGAAATGGCCAGTTTATTGAGGGGTAGTTGAAGTCTCCTGCTATAATAATATTGTTATGTTCCGAAGCCTCTACAAGGTTTTCTAACAGTTTGCTATCCCGAAGCTGCCATGTATTTTCCTCACAGTCATCTGGCCGGTAAACTCCTACTACAAGGAAGTGGTAAGTACTAAACTGGATATCCAAGTATAAAGCTTCCAATCCTCGGACTTGTATCTCTTGTTTTGTTTGGCTATTAACGGGATACCATTTACACTGTTTTTTATTTATATAGCAACACCTCCACCTCTAGTTTTACCATCAGATTTTTTCTTTTTGTGTTTACGGTCACATCTAAATAAAGTGTAAGTTGGTATATTGAAGGTACTGTTCGGTCGTTGCTATTTAGCCAGGTTTCAGTGATTATAATGATGGCAGGATAACTTGATTTTACATACAGTAAGAATAGGTCAAATTTGGATGGTAGAGAGCATAAATTGGTATACATGAAAGTAAGGTCAACGTAAGGATTAGAGGCTTTTGCTGGACAATTTTAGGTAGGCCCCTCACATATTTTATGGTGAGGTTAGGCTCCCCCTTCTCTATTCTAGCCTTGAGTGCATCCCGAAGTGAATTGATCTCTTCCCGCTGCTTAGGTGTTTTGTCATCATAGACTCTTACCTGTTGTCCGGCCTTACTTTTATTCTTGAGTGCCATAACTGCATCCTGACGTGAGGCCAGCACCACGTTTATTGGCCTTGGTTTTCCATCATCTCTGCGTCCCAAGCGCTGTAATGTCACTAATTTATTGGAGAAGTCACTGTTGCTGGTGATTTCACGCAGGATTTTCTTGACTGCTGACTCGTCATGCAACTTTCTGTCATCTCCAATGCTTGAATTGGATTCCTGCATGCCAACCAGGATTATGTTGTTAGCCCTTCGTTCGCGCTCCACAATTTCCTCCAAGATAATGCTATCTTGGAGGAAATAGCGTCGGTTGATGGTAGGGGCACTGCCGCCATAACTGTTGGGGTCACCACGGGGGCAGGGGCAACACTGGGTTGGGACAGTAGCTTTTTGACTTCGTCAAGTTCTTCACGTAGACCATCATAAGCCTTTATGAGTTTGGGCACTTGAAATAGGGCTACTCGTTAGATTGCTGCACTGCAGGCAAATATTTCTCTTGCAGCCATCACACTGCATAGTATTTTCGTCATTTAGATCAACTTCACATTGAAACCACTTCATTTTGGCTCAAACACGACACTGGTACGAAAGACAAAGTCAAAAAGTCGTTACGATTTTACTTTCGAGTTTGCACTTCACAATCGCGGTTTTTCACTGTGACCGATGTTTTTTCGAATTTTGCTGTCTTTGATATATACCGCGATTTAGCGCAATTCAGGCTTAGTTTTACGTAATTAGTATTTATACATAATTTCTAAACTTACGTCGTAAAGTTTCAACACTGTTTCGACTTTGAGGGTAGGGAGAAAAAAAAACAATATTATTATTACTTATTGGTTCCTTATTTCAGTTCCAGGGAGTAATTCAGAAGCAACCACAGTGGCACCACAGCAGACCACAATTTTGAATGCCATGAATACGGAAAAAGCAAAGATATTGAATCTGAACAACCCTGGGGTTGTGAAACGTGGTCTCATTGTGTTCGGGGGTTTTGCGTTGATGGCTGTAGCCTATTTCATATTTTATAGGTAAGTAAATTTACACCTTGTAACTGATAACATCATTATTAGGCTATGACTGTGATGGACGGTCTGGACAATGGCCACTCAGCCAGCAGACTCTTGCAGGTCGTCGTCCCACCTACCCAGAGAGGGTTTTACTTTTCTTATGTATGCAGGAAACATGAAATATTTGTATAAGCTTTTTGTTGGGAATCTACAGCCTCATGAAATATCTTTCCCCTCGGAATTGAATATTCAACCTAATTGACCATTGCACCAGGTTATTAAATACATTATGTAATGTACCTATAGTCATCAGTAGAGAGAGATTGTAACATTTCTTTAGGAAATTTTTATGGTAATAGGCTTTGGAATAAAGAAAAATTCAAGGCCAAGCAGCCTTATTTGTTAGCCAGGTGTGTTTTTTTATAATAAATAGCTTACTATCTTCGTATCGTAAAAGCATGTGTCAAAGGTGACGTGATATTGTGGCGCAAGGCGCAGAGCAACAAATGTTATTGGGAAACATGTTAATCACCTATTTATATATATATAACATAGATAAGGCCTTCCTAGCCTTGGTACCTATTAGAAATGAATATTTTACTATAAAAACTTTCGTAGTTTGATGAATTAATTATGAATGTAAGCGCGTTAACTACACACAAACACAAACTAGGTTCGTAGATAACCTGCTTACATTAATATAGAAAAGAATATCTTTATAGTAAAAAAAAATATTATCAGTAGAGACCGGATTATATGCAACTGTGTATTTACATAGGCATATTAACCCCTTTTTCATTGGTTCAATGCATATTTGACGCAAAACCTTGTGATGACGCATATTACCGCTATACATATTGTATTTGCAAAAAAAATTGTTCGATTCGATTAACGAATGAAATTCCTATATCAAACGAAAACTAATTTTCGTACGAAGTTGAATTGCCTTATCATTTCGGAATATTATAAATTACATTCTATTTGATACAGATAGGATTATTTCCAAATAAATATGCATTAAAAAAGAAGAGAAATATTACTACCTCCTCGACGAAGAAACTATAGAGGGGGAGAATGATATATAAATCTCCTTTGTGTATATCATTGTCTATGATCTTGACATCGTAATCTGTAACAAATGTCTGTCATATGTGTCATATAATTTATCCTAATTTCTTTAGTTAATTAAAGCCATGTTTTCTCTTGGTAATTCGTTATTTATTATGTATCACTACACGAAACTGCTTTAAAAATATATCGTCACAAAAAATACTAGTATCGATAAATATATCGATGTACAATATGGCAGCACTACGGAAAGCCGCCATGTGTTTTTCCAGGCAAGTTTAGGTATACACGTTTTTTCGTAGGTATGCCAGGTCCTCTGGTTTCTCTATTCTAAGCCTGCAGGGTACTTAAAACTTTCTTGTCAAATTGACAAACAATAAAAAAGACAATAGGTATTTGCTGTATATGGGCGATACTCAAATAATGTAGGTACTAATACTGTGTAGGTACTGCTGGAACCTTCTTTTGTTCAACTCATTTTGTACAATAATTTACTGAATTGGTAATTTTCGAAAAACTCTTATGCTGTAGTATACAGTTTTGTCAAGGAGTCCCTTAACCTTACTTAATTTATAAATATGGTATGGTTATTAGTTTTATAGCCTTTAATAATTCAGGCGATAGTTTATTGAAAAGAGTGTGTCCCATTTGTTAAGGAAGTTTCGTTGATACGAGTTAATAAGGCAACTGGGGCTTCCTTCTAGGTTCGCTTTCTTTTTACAACTCGAATTGATCTACCCCAATTGACTCTCACATATTTTAAAGACTTCCAGTATGCAGACTGAGCCCGATGTCAGTATCCCTAATTCTTCGAAAAGATCATGGGATGACTCTCTACCTTGGGCCGTTTCTGTGATTTTAAGACGCTGTAATAATAAGACTAACCCCTTCGATAAAAATAAAAACCGATCCCAACGAATAATATAATCTATTCAAAAGAGAAGTTGGTTGTCTACTCCCGCCCTATGTTCTATCACCTTTATCACGCATACCTACATAATATATTCCTTGAAAACAATCTAATCAGCACTGGGTTTTCCCGTCTTTTATTGAATGAAACTGGAGTTTTGAAGTAAAATATTATTTTCCAAATTCCAGGAGAAAAAACAAGAACAACGATATGAGTACGTCACTAGGAATGAACGATTCAAACCAGTTCCGCTACGGTATGCTCCAGAACGAGGACATGAAAGACAACATCGAATCATCACGTGTTCCTCTAACCATGGACTCTGAAGACGAAGTTGATGATGACCTTGAAATATTTGACCTCGTGCAGAAGAAAAAGTCATTGTCATATGTCAACTTGCAGCAAAATGACGAAGACATAGTACTGAGTACCAGGGATGTTGATATAGAGGGGGACAATCTTCTCCTGGATATAGAGGATGCATCGGCTGATACTTTGATAAATTGGACTAATAATGGAAAGAAGTCAATATTGTGAGTTGAGAATGACCATCTTCCGGTGAGGATTCGTGTAAATTAGATTTATACAATATTCAAACAGTGTGTTGATATCATTTCAACAGTACATGTTGACTCACTCTTTTGATCAGGTGATACAGAAATAGCAACGCTAAATTCTCTTAGACTTTCAGTTTATTGCAATCCTTAGCTAAAAATTTCAATGTGAGATAGATTCGGTGTTTAAAACACAGTCATATTTATTCTTCATGCGATAAATCGCACAAAAACTACAACAAAACTACTAGATAAAACAAATACCAAAGCTTAAAAAGTACCCAGTGAAGATGGTTGTAAAAAGGAGAAATTGTTTTTAAAGGTTTTATTCAGAACAGCATTTAAAGGTTCCATACCTCGAATGGAAAAAATAAACCTTTATACGATCACTTGTCCGTCTGTCCGTCTGTCAATCTCCTTTTCTTAGGAACGCTCTGGGGTATCGAGTGGAAATTAACATCAAATACCTACTTAATTAATTCTGTAACCTCTTCCAGCCGTGATATAAACCAACTTGCCCGAATATTTTAATATTTCCAAGAGAATCACATGCACAACAATATATAGGGTACTTCCCGTTGACCTTGAATCATGATATATGGCAAGAAAAACGTTTTATAATTATACGAAACCCTCGGTGCGCGAGTTCGGCTCGCACTTTACGTTTTATTTATTTATTTCTATGACCAAGAATCTTTATTTTTATAAGTAGTACCTACTTTAAAAGTATTATTTTTATGTGATTTTGGAGTCTATTTTAAGGCTAGCACTTTTAGTATTTGTGAGGTATGCCGTGTTTAACCAGAGAACGTTAAGTGCACTTGTTTATGTATGCGGGGAAGTTTTCTCTATTGGATTAATTAACTGCAGATTACTTCAATACTGGTTTGGCTTTAGGTACGAATAATTAACATTTATTGCCCACTTTGTACCATAATCAATCAGCCCATAGCCCAAAACAATGATCATACACAGCGTTGGAATAAATAAACATTAAGGTACCTGGTATCTGTGTAAATGCGGCCGTATGATTGTACTTATCGTATATTGTGTTTATTTAGATAGTTTATCGTTCCGTTGATAAGTAAAGTAAATTCAATGTAAATGCCTTTCGATAAATCTTGGTAAACGGACTGCAGGCTCGCAAACAACGCCTCAATTGCACTAATCGAATTCATTTAGCAAACTGAAGCGTAGGTATGTAATGTGAATCATTTATTACGTAATTTCCACGTAAACTGCGGCCCTATTCTGACAACCAATCAAAAAGAAAAAAAAAACATTGTTATAGGTACATAACTAAGTAAATTAAGATTCACTATGACAATGGTATCGTCACAGAATCGCAAGATGAAAGAAATTCCAAATAGCGCGTGTGGTGGTATTTGAACGGCGGCGCGCGGCGGCGAGATTTACGGAATGGTTCTAGATTGGTTTCAACCTCGGATCTTTTGACGTGTCCTCATGTAGTTTCTTTCATTCTACGGTGGAATATCAAAAAAGTCTACGGTGGCGATTCGGCGACGATACCATAGTAGTAATAGTGAAGCGATTAATTTATCAGAATACCTGCCCTGTTCCTACATACATAAGTCTGTTTCGTTGCTCTGCGAGTGAGATATACCTATCTATAAGCTAAAAAACCATAACACAAGCTCTATTTAGTAAATGGTTTCCTATAAACCTAGGCTAGTATAGTATTATTATATCTGTGACCTAGGCAAGAACATACCTATGTATATCGTGAGAATTCTTGCATCTCAGTTATCCTCAAGTAGTTAGGCCTGTTTTTTCTTGACAAGAATGGGCCAGTAAAGCTTGTTATGATGTTAAAATAATGTTAGGAATTCCTGATCTATAAAATAATAGCCAAGCAATAGGAAAGGAACTATATATAGCTTCCCGCGTAGGTATCTTATAATAATGATGAAGCTAAAAGGTCTAAAGTCTTGAATGTTTGCTTTTATTTACTTCCGTGCATTTCGGTTTATTGTCGTGAGAAGTATCTTATGTGGTTTTGCTATTGAATAAGAAAATCACTGGGTCTCCCAGAAGGTAAGTTTAGCAAGCCTATTTAATATTTTTCTAAATTAAATATGTGCCATTGTAATAGGTACATGGATAAGTAAATTAAGATTGTGATTTATAAAATAAATCAAACGTATTTTTATATAACTAAAACTATATGTATGTTCTAAATTAATTGTTGGAAGGATGGCATTTATTTTACAAAAAACAGTTAAGTGACGATTGACCAGCTTCATTTAATATTATAATAATGTTTGTTATCTCACTGCCACACACACACACACACACACCTCCACTGCCTGTATATAGAACATTGTCACAATGTCTCCTCTCTCCTACATAAAATACACAAAAGGAAGTTAGTGTCCTTCTGGTAGTTTCACCTGTTCGGTTGTGACGCCATCCACGGGCTGCGTTGGGGTTGTATTCGTACGCCGCGTCGCGCCCGCTACTGCCAGCTTGTATTTATTAGCTAAACCTGATATAATGAAATTAGTTTAACATTAAGTTAACTTAAACAAATTGTAGTGAACAAAAATCAAGCAATGTGATTTGAAATTTGTGACGTATCCGAGGATCCTAGAGATTGAGTTTGAACTAATAAAATACCATCGCCGGAAAGTTTTCTGCTGAAAAGAAGTAGGTAGGTAAGTAACGTAAAACAATAGAATTATATTTAATGCTGCGAGTACGTCAGATCAGCACTATGTTATAAAAACTGCTACAAAATATATATATATATATATATATAAAACGAAATACCTTTGTTGAACATATCTTATTTTAACGCTATAATGTGGTGTTTATAATAACTAGCTTTTACAATAGGTTGAAATAAAAACGTCTGTAATATATTACTTATTACTTTGCTGGTTAGTATAACTACAGTTGTAATAATAGTTTTCTTATGCACAGTAGATGTAACTCGTATGCCGCATCGTATGTATATAGTAAACTTTTGTTTCTGTAAAGTATTTGCAGATTTTTTTAATAAAATACTACGAGACTTTTTGCAGAATGTTTAGTCTTGCTAGATAGAGTAAATTGATTAGAACCTATCTAAATTATACATACGGCTGATCTTTTTAACTATCACTTAAAAGCTTTGAACTGTGATAATGACGAGAGAATAGGATAACATTGTATGTATTGAATATTCAAAATCATTTAAAATTAATGCTGTTATCAATTTAAATGAATTTGTCGCTGCTGTGATTGTAAAGATGATTTTCACAAGTTATTTACGCCTTTACCTAGAATTATTATCTGAGGCAGGCGTGGCTGGCCTTATAGGGTCGAGATAATTTATCTAGTTGGCGAAAACAGCTGATTATGTATTTCCTATGTTATCTAACTGCTTGTAAATTATGATATAGAAATATCGTCATACTGTGACGGTACGGTTAAAATGACGTTAACTATGTCGTTTTAAGGCCTATAATTATAGATACCTCCGCGGTATTCGCTACTGGGAGCGGTAGCGGTGGGTTTCGATCGGCCCGCGATATTAGTGAGCGTTGAATCAACAAACAGTTTTTCTACATTTAACGAGTTAACCGTTTTCTTTTTATCGCAAAACTATTTGATTCTATCAACTTGTTAATTCATTCAACGAAATTAACAGTTAAACGTCAACTTGTTTTTAACTTATCTACATTCAGTTGGCGAGTTGGTTTTACGTCGTTGAACGTTTAACGACCCAAACCAGTTAAATGTCAATTGGTTTTTCAAATAGTTGACCGTTTATAGAAAACGTTTTCGATTTGTTAACGCAAAAATAGTCAACGACCCAATACCGCTGAGTATTTAATCGTACCGCGCTGCGCGTGAAACCGAGCGATTTCCGAGCGGTTACCCCTGCCGTTCTGGGTAGCAAATACCGCGTTAAGAATAGACCTTAAAGTAGGTATCTGTAACTTGCTGTTAAGGTGTGGTTGTTCTAGTGTAATAAAGAGTATCCTATATTTTATTATAATGGTTTTTTTTAAATGTTGGACAATGCACACAACATCGTCTAGCCCCAAGCTAAGCAGAGCTTGTGTTATGGGTACTAGATGACATAATACAATATATTACATAGATAGATATTGTTTTATTATACATAGAAAATACCCAGAACACCGGAGACAAATATACATATAGAATATTTGCAGATCGTACAAACATTTCTCCCAAGGCGGGAATCGAACCCGCAACCTTCTGCGTCGCAGGCGGACCTTCGCCCGCCGCGCCACATCGGTCGTCGGTTTATTAATGTTTTAATTAAGCCCGTGGGGCCGCGGCGTACGAATATCGACCCCTCCAACTCAACCCGTGGATGTCGTAAGACCCGACTAAGGGAACTTACCAGAGGATGGGCAGCAGCTTCCTTCTGAGTATTTTTAAACACCAACACTGCGATCACCAATCCGCCTGCCAAGCGTGGTGATTATGGCAAATCCCCCCTACATGAGAGACCATCCACTCGGATGGACCGACAACATCGTAGCGGTCGCAGGGAGTCGATGGATGGAGGCGGCTCAGGACCGCTATTTGTGGCGTCGTACGGGGGAGGCCTATGTCCAGCAGTGGACGTGTATAGGCTGATGATGATGATGAATTAAGCCCAATTATATTTCCACTGTCTTTCTCTTAATATTTTGCTGTCTAGTCTAGAAGAAAGGGACTCACTGACCTAAATTAATTTACCTAGATAGTCTAAATGTTTTTTTCCGACTTCGAAATAGGGAGGTCCTGTGTTTGACTGTACGTATTACCTCTGTCGATTTCTCCGTCAATTATGAACCGATTTTGAAAATTCTTTTATATTGTACCTATAGAGAATGATCCCGAGGTGATACCATAAAAATTTATTCCCAAGGAATTAGTGCTTGTCCCGCAAAACTTAACCCGGCGTGAGCGAGGTCGGGTATGTGATACCCGAGAAGATGATAGAAGACGTGAAGATCCTAGGAAGATTCTGCGCTTCTGAAACTCTCGCTTTTGAAAAATATTAAAAACCGGTAAAATATTTGAATTTCGCGGGCGGTTTGTTACAGATTCCGAGCACGGAAACTTTTCGATCCAGTTATATAATAGCTGGACGAAGTTAGGCTGGCTATGCAAGCAGAATTAACCCATAATGGACTAATTCGAGAAATGCAGTGTAGGTAAGGTACCTAGAGTTTAGTGCTGCTCAGGCGCAACTGGGAGATACGATATACGCGTGCAAAGGTGGCTTGGGTAAGGTAACCATACCACCCATAACGTCAAACCGCGTCTATAGGTTTAAAATATTGGATTTCAGAATAGCTAGTTATGCATCAAAATTCTGGGCATCTCTCACCCACCTCGTACCTAGTTGGTGTAACAATTTTATTTATACTACACCTGCTCGGAAAGTAGCCTATTCCTTTTCCAAATATAGGATAGAAAGTAAGTCATTGCAGGCGTATAGGAATCCGGGAGAAAAAACTATGGAATTTCGTTTCTCACGCGTTTTAGCGGGAGGGAAAACTGTAGGTATGGAAATCCATTTCAAACGTATAATTTTTTTTTATTTACTAATAGACCGGCTGGTAACTATGGTTATTTTCATTATAGGTTAAACGACAAAAAGTTTTTACTCCAAGTCCGCTTGCCTCTTCCGATTTCCGAACAATATTTTGAAAAAAGAATCCAAGTGATAAACCCTGGCGTTCTTCTTATTTTGAATTTGGTGTAGGCAATTTTATTAATTCTACAGAATGAGTGATAGTAGAAGTTTTATGACACCGCCAGAAATAAAATATTTATTCTGCTTTTTATTTTCCTCGAAGGTGTAGTATAAAGCACTATGTATCACTCGGCAGAAAGTGCGATTCCTACCTCGTGTGTTTTAAGGCCCTCGGCTGTTAGTTTTTAAACTGCACATTGAAGAGGTAGGTGGTACCTAATCCACATTCTTCTGACAACAATTGCGCTAAGTTTACTTCGATCTCGTGCGGCGGGCACGTTCCCATTGGTTATTGAGACAAACGAACCGACGACGTATTGGACGCGTGACGCCAATACTAAATGTATGGGCTACATACAGCTTTGATTTATTAAGGAGAATGCACGGCTTTTGCAAGCTGAGGGACAATCATAGATGGCTATTGTAGGTTGTTCGTGCGTGTCCTATGATGTTATGCTTTCTTTATCTGGCTAGCTTCATCCGTAGGTACCCAAGTGTAGGTTGGCAGGTAGGTAGGTTCGCAATCTATCTAGGTATCTTATCTACCTTTTACCTACTACTGGTTAGGTAATAGTGGGGTTCACCAAGATACCTACTTATAACTATTACCTAACCGAGTTCAGACGAATATAGGTACCTACGAGTAGGTAGATAATAATATAATGTCCCACGGCCATGGGACACGGAGGGCAGGTAATTACCCTTCTGACCCACCGTACCTTCGACCATACCCCCAGTGGTACAGTAGGTAATTATTTTAAAAACAATACCACCAATTAATAGTGATGTTTAAATTAGAAATATTGAAGACAGGAAGTCTTCTTGGAAGGAAATATTAGGATAAAAGAAGAACGGATTCACAGAATTTTAAAAATTAGTATTTTGTATCATGCAGTAAATCGAACATACTGCTACTAAAATCTAAAAAATAACAACCTATATTTTATCGACATCGATCGTAGAGTCAATCATAGGAATGAAAGCTGTGCAGTAAATATTGCTTATTCAAAGGAAGATCATATGTATTTATCTGCCAAAAACTGGGCAGACGAAGCCCTTTATATGGCATTTACGCTACACCTATCTACCTTTATGGGAGTTATCTTTTTAAAAATATCTATTAATTAAAGTTACTTAGGGACCAATGCGAGGCTTAGCTGCTCCAGAGTAGGCACCTACTGTTGGCATTAGGCCTAAGTCACAAGATTATAAAGACCAACAGACCGGCACGGTGTAGGGCCCCGCCGCCGGCGCGCTGGCTGCCGCCGCGCTGGCTGCCGCCGCGCTGCCGCCGGCATTAGTGGTAGTCGGGTAAAACAAAATTTAATTGTATGGTTGTATGGCATGTTTTTCCAAAAACTTACCGGCGCCGGCAACGCTTCATACATTTTTGGGATGTTATGCCAAGATTCTACCCTCAAATATCTTCCAAAAATGTACCACCACCCCGGTAAAAAAGTGGTTTTGAGAAACTTTCGCCCCCGTTGCTTTAACGTGAGCCTCTTAGCTTGCAGCGTTCTTAGCTTGTGTCATATTCCCCTAGGGCTGGGCCCTGACCGAGCGGGCGGAAATGAAAAATAAACACGTTGCGCGGCGCCAGAGGAAGAAGCCTGGAGCCCTAGGCATAACTGTGGAACTACATGTACCTACCTAGGTACATGTAGTTTCACACATTGATGTGACATCAATGTAGTTAGTTATTGGTTTACCTTAACTCGAGTAATCTTATAAAAAATCTTGTGTCTAGGAAACGCACCAACTTTACTATTTTTCATAGTAGCTTAGTTGTTTCGAAAGTTTGTAGCGTACGTTTGTTCCATGCGTGTGTGTTAGTTATCGTATGCACTGTCATAGCGGTATCGTAGCTGCAAACTGTTTTGTAGCACAGTAGTTATTGAAACTGTTTCGCAGCAGCGTAGCCGTCGTAGTTGCTTCGTAGCAGAGTGGCTGTTGAACTTAATATTGAAACTGTTTCGTAGCAGCGTAGCTTTTTCGTAGCAGAGTGGCTGTTCAATATAATCATTGAAACTGTGTCGTAACAGCGTAGCTGTTTCGTAGCAGAGTGGCTGTTGAATATAATTATTGAAACTGACGATAGTACTGTAACCATTAAATGTAATAATATCTCCACTTACAAAACTGACATTAATCTTGCTCTGACATCGATAATAGAATGGTTGAATAATAAAAATTTAAAAATTAACATAAATAAAACCAAAATAATTAATTTCAGACAACGCGATAATGCAGCAATTAAAAATCTTGACATACAATATAATAATGACACAATAGAAGAAGTTATGACAACAAAGTTCTTAGGAATCCACATAGATAGAAAATTAAATTGGAAGCCTCATGTGGAAAACGTTTGTAAGAAAATAAATAGCCTTGTTTACGTTTTACATAAACTGTCCCCAGTAGTAAATATAGAAACCCTTCTTACTGCATATCACGGCCTGATTGCCTCAAACATCAGGTAAGGTTTATTATTTTGGGGGAACTCTACCGACGTTGAGAAGGTGTTCAAGTTCCAAAAAAGATGTATTAGAGCTATGTTCCGTATTAAAGTAACAGATTCATGTAAACCCTTTTTTAAAAAGCACAAGATACTTACTCTCCCTTCGCTGTATATTCTGGAAACGGCTATGTTTATCAGACACAATCCGCACCTATTTTGTCGGCAATCTGACGCCGTACAACGGAATAGACGCGATCAGTTTAAAATATGTACCCTTAAATGTAAAAAAGAAATTTTGCGCAAAAGTTTTTTTGCTATGGCACCATCAGTTTATAACAAACTTCCGCTTCTGATAAGAGAACTGCCTACAACAATGTTTCAGAGAAAGCTCAAAACATTACTATATGATAAATGTTATTATACGATTAAATAATTTATAAATGACAAGAATGTTGACAAATAACCAAATTAATTTTTATTTTCTATTGACTTTGCCAATGTAATCTGACATTATATACTCATCTAATTCATTTCTTTATCTGTTATTAATATTTTATTTTAAGTTCTTATTATGCATGTAATAGGCCAAAAATTGCACGCCCATAAAGGGTAAATTACATTGTCATTATTATTTTACTGTACCATCTATTTTACATGTAATTATGCAATAAATATACTTTTACTTTTACTTTACTTTTAAACTGTTTCGTAGCAGCGTAGCTGTTTCGTAGCAGAGTGGCTGTTGAACTTAATATTGAAACTGTTTCGTAGCAGCGTAGCTGTCGTAGCTGTTTCGTAGCAGAGTGGCTGTTGAATATAATTATTGAAACTGCTTCGTAGCAGCTTACATGTTTCGAAGCAGAGTGACTGTTCAATATAATTATTGAAACTGTTTCGTAGCAGCGTAGCTGTTTCGTAGCAGAGTGGCTGTTGAATATAATTATTGAAACTGTTTCGTAGCAGCGTAGCTGTTTCGCAGCAGAGTGGCTGTTGAATATAATTATTGAAACTGTTTCGTAGCAGCGTAGCTGTCGTAGCTGTTTCGTAGTAGAGTGGCTGTTGAATATAATCATTGAAACTGTTTCGTAGCAGCGTAGCTGTCGTAGCTGTTTCGTAGCAGAGTGACTGTTGAATATAATTATTGAAACTGTTTCGTAGCAGCGTAGCCGTCGTAGTTAATTTCGTAGCTGATTTCGTAGCTCTGAATCGTTACCGGCGGCGGCGGCGGCGGCATGGTGGTTTTTCGTATACCTACCTACACACTTCGAAATCATAGAATAGAAGTTTTGGTGCTCACTGATTTCAAAGAAGCGGATCGTTGCATTGTATCTCCGTACAAATGGTAAATAAAACTTGACACATAGTTTGAACATGTTTCAACCGACGAAGGTGCGCTCCACAGAGCACACTGCCACTTCAATAGATCAACTAGGTTATCCCATCATTAGTAAGGCTTTCACGGCCAGTCTCAAACTAAATCAATTACCTACCTACTATGATTACTGGATTGATTAGAGCGGCATGTAATGTAACCGATATTGAATTAATTACTGAGCCATTGATTAATTTGATTTAGGTAGGTACGTGCGTTGTTTGTTACTACATAACCTACCTAACGTACCTGGCATTCGCAATGTATGCCTGCGAATAGAACATAGCTTTCCACTTAGTTGAGAAAACATAATCTTAGCGTTAACCGAACAGTTTTAGCGATTTTAAAATGAGATTTCTCTGATTCTTAGCTAAAACCTTCGATACCTAGGAGTGATAAAAGGGTACCTACAGTCAACATCAAAATAAGTGCGATGTAAATCTGCTCAGAAACAGTCTTTATGGTGAGCCAATAGCAGTTCAACAACTAACCCTTGAGAAGCATGTACAGAAAAAAATGTTAAGTACCTACTTTACTTATAATAATGCTTATAACAAGTTTTTTTTATGTCAGACTAGTGTAGACTATCCAAATGCAGATAGTGAGGCACATGCTTTTGATGTTAGCCGTACCTAATACTTTCCAACACACATATTGCTTCGTTATCGACGGCAGAGTCGATGTTTGCCCAAGGTAGGTTCTACTCCCAACGCCGGGAGTCTTTTAGTTTGTGTTTCCTTTAACTTTGATTGAAACTCTCTTTATTCTAGCAAATTGGCCAAAAGTTTCTCAATTGCTTTTCTTGTGGTTATGTAATAAACATTGTAAATAATCGCTAAAAGTTTGCAGCGAACGGAAGTTTTATTTTACTTTCTGTAGCCTATTTTAACCGGGAGAATACGTTTTCGCTTTTTTTATCTTTTACGCTGTCAGGAATAAAAAGGTGTCGTGATCCTAAAGTGACGTGACGTAACTATCGCTATTTATTTACTCGTATATAGTTACTTTCGTGCTCCTACTCTTAGGCCTAAGATCAGGCAGCCTACGCTAACTCTATGTCTTAGGCGAACAATACGCTGCTGTCAGTTTTCGAAGTTTCTACCAAAGTAGGTAATTTGAAATTTCTTAGGTGTCCAAGAGACCTGTAACGTCTAAAGAAAATAAAGCATTTGAGTTTTACGATCCTTTGTCACCAAGAACAAATCAGACACGTTTATTATATTATGTAGATACCTACCTAACGTTAGAGAAGAGACGCGACTAAGTAAAACTAGCTCGTAGGTACTAGCTGTGGTACTACTAAGCAGCAAAACAAAACAAAATCATTTTCATTACCTACTACGCTTTCAGTCGACGGCTTTTAAGCCTTCACAAGTATTTTTAATTATCTGACGTTACACGAGATTGTTCTCGTAGAATGAGAAAATAAGTAAAAAGGATTCGGAATGAGAAAATGATAGCAAAGAGGGATTAGGTTTTGATCTTTGTGAAAAATGTTGACTGCACTGAAATACAGATACTAAGGCACAAATGAAATAAGGAAATTGTCAAACAAGGCAAACTGTTAATTAACATGGCAAAGCTTTGCTATTGTTCAATTTAACCGCTATATACAATGAATCTGATACAATACAAAATACAATACAAAAACGTTTATTTCCAAATTATGTTTGACAATGGTTTTGGAACATTGTCTCCTGTGGTAGCTACATGTTTTGAAAGAAATGGGTACTAGACTGATTACCAGATCTACTGACTACTGTACCTCCCTAGGTACGGCAGGACTAATTGGAATCATAACGTTCCAGTTATCCTTTAGGAATCACAACTTTTAAGCCTGCAAGGTCTACCTCATGATGAACCTGCCTCAAAGCTCAAAGTTCAAATTAGCTTCAAACTTTGAATAAAAGCTCCTTAAATCAAACCGTACATCGTTTAGCGGGACATACGAAATCCGTGAACTAGCGTTAGCGTAAGAGGCTCAGGAAACCACAAAATGGAAAAGTTAATTTTGATGCGATTCGGACCACTTATAGGTAAGTACATAATAAATCTCTTTATCTCGTACTAAGAAGAGTACGGGAACTGCTTAGAAGGGAAATAATATATATATAAATACGTGGCCAGCCAAAAAAATATTGATATTATAGGTAAGTATTTATAGTATTAACTGTAAAAGTAAAGAGAATTAAATGCAAAATTGTACTCTACTACTTTCTCTACAGCCTGGTAACAATAGTTTTTCCAGCCAGTTAAAGTTTTACCGAGTAAAGTTCAAGTTATGGGAAAGAAAAATTGCTGGTCGTGAGATTGTTAAGATCCCACTAAACCGTAGGAAATCTTGACAAAACGTCGTCTGGGAACTTTCTGGAAAAAAAACAAAGTTTCGCAGGAATATCGATGTTATTATATGTACTTCTAGTTCTGTGAGACTGGCTGGCAAACTACAATAAAAATGAGATTTGTTTGTAATGTTGTATCTTACATTACAAACAAACCTAGACAACACTACCGACCTGTACTTATAAATAACATTAGTGTTATTCAGTATTTAATGCATTCTTACATAAATCAGGTCTTAATGATAAATAAGGTGAGTCTAATATTAACGGTAAGGTTTAGACTTTTGATTATTGTAGTGTTTGGTCTTTAAAACATCATCTATTTCACTGTTCTTCGAAAATAAATTGCAGCGTAACAGAAAATATACCGTTCGGCACTCCTTTTAGTAAGACTCAGTGTTAGGTGGTCAACCTACATAGTACCTGTAGGTACCTACCTACCTACCTAATAATAATAATAATAACCTGCAGGGCAGCTTGTGGCGAGCCGTTGGTGAGTAGCGACACCACGGGTATACCGAGTGCTTCCGGGGAAGTTCCTGGTTCTCGTCTCCGCTTGCGGAGTGGTATCCCAAGAGAACCAGATCCCCACCTCTTGCTTGCCTTCATTGGCCGGTCTGAATGGAGTCGCGAGAGATGCATCTTAGGATATAGACTCGTGGGTGGAAGTGCCTAATGGCGTAATAACTAGGAAGCCCGCTCACCTGTCTTCGTGATGGTGAAATCGGGGCCGCACCTCTCGACATCCCTTAGTGCACCGATGTTGTTCCTTTACCGGCATTTACGCCAACATTTTGAGGAACCCATCCAGCATTCGGCAAGCCACCGTCTGCCGCTTGTAACAGTATTGAGAGTATGTTTATGGCAGAGGTCCATATTTTCCCCCATAGCCCAATTACCCAGTCCATCCATTCACCACAATAACATGTTTTTTTTGTTATTTTCATTTTCCTTTGCAATAGTCTCTACACCCGAAGATGATATCCGCCAAGTGTAGAGCTTGGCGGATATCATCTTCGGGTGTATCATATTGTGCAACCAAGGATGATACCCGCTATGTATAGCTCTCGCCGTTAGATTAATTCTCATAAAGGGCCTCTGTGCTGTTGGCTTTGGCTCCACGCATGCCTCCCAAAGGACCGGGTCACTACGGGTATATGGCCCGTGATCATGGCAATGAGAAACAGAATAATAATAACTATGTTTATAGTATAAATAATGCTGAACAATTCACATAACATTATCTAGCCCCAAGCTAAGCAGAGATTGTGTTATGGGTACTAGATGACTGATATAAATAATACAATATCTTAAATATATAAATAATTTTTATTATACATAGAAAACGACCAAAACACCCTGAACAAATATCTGCAAATCGTAAAAATATTTGTTCCGAGGTGGGAATCGAACCCGCAACCTCCTGCGTCGCAGGCGGACCTTCGCCCACCGCGCCACAGAGGTCGTCAATATCCCTATTAGTTCAGAATCTCCAGTCAAAATAATTCATCGACCTATGTTTATAATATATATTTTCAATTCATAAAATTAATTTCTAGTCTGGTAGATATCTGTATTATACTTGTAAATAGCATCGCAATTTATTTGCAGTTTTCTGGTTCGTGTGCCCTATTTAATGGTAAAATGATAACACTCATTTGCCGGTAAAATTACTGACGTGTGTAATGGGAAAAAGATTTTCAGGATTTTTCCTAGCGCCGTAAATAAGCGAGATGATGGAATAATTATCCAGTTATGAGAATGGAAAAATGTGGCGGAATATTTATATTTTCTTTATGAGGTACAAATATAAAAGTACTTAGGAAATAATATGGTCGCTGATTGTTTTGAACACTCTACCTACACTATAAGAGAGGGAGGGCTTATAGTTTGTTCTAGAAACAACCTGGACCTAATTTTAAACCTTAAAGCATAGATAAGATAATTTTACTTAGTAAGCTTAAAGGTTTACGGGCCATTAATTTTAGAATTTATGGACTACCTTTACAAAATAACTGTAAGCTACTAAACTAGGCTAATAAAAGTAAAATCTGAAGTCTAACTCAAATCTTGAAAAATCTCGAAAATATGACTTGCTTGCGAAACTCTGCTTTAGGAAAATAATTCCATAAACATAGAGTCTATAGCAGGTTGAGCTCTCACAGTAAATGAAGGAACAGAAACTGTTATTTCTGGTATCTCCGTATAGAATCTATATCATTTATCTGAGCTCAGCAATAACATCGTGAAGCCTGCGTCCACTTGCACAAGATCGTATATCTTTCATGTTCAATTGTATGGAACTAACCGCTTGAATATCTTGCAGATGCAGCTTTTATGAGCAAGTAAGTAATAAAAATCACTTTCTCCATGTAGAGATGCCAATGTTATATCACAAACCAGGATTGCTGTGTTTGGCGCTCGCTTGAGTATTGCTTTGTTCAGTATTTTTATTTATTGCATTCATACATTTATCAGGTCTAAGTGAGTTTATGTAATTCACAGTATGTACCCATTTAGGGTGTTGCAATGGAAAACTGTCCAGGTATCATGACTTTTTACTTAAGATACGCTTACTTAATATTTATCTACTAGGTACTTACACTAAATATTACGAGTCGCTAAAAGTATCGTTGAAAAAGTCGTCAAATTCGTAAAAACAGTTTTTTAAGATCTCTTTTAGTTTGGTTTCGAACATGTTATTGTTTTCGAGACATTTTATGATTTCTGGGATTTTATTATAAATTTTTACGTTCATCGACTTGGGGGATTAGTAACATCGATCAATATAAGGTATACCTATGTATAACGACGACCGATGTGGCGCGGCGCAACGCAGGAAGTTGCTGGTTCGATTCCTGCCTCCGGACTAATGTTTGTTCGATCTGCAAATATTTGTTACGGGTGTTCTTAGTATTTTCTATGTGAAATAAAAAATGTGCATCTAATGTATCATGTAGGTATATCAGTAATCTAGTACCCATAAGACAAGCTCTGCTTATCTTGGGGCTAGATGATGCTGTGTCGAATGTCCAGAATTATTCATTATTTTAATTAATTTATTAGTAAATTTTTAGTAATTCAACTACTCGTAATTTGCGCACAAATGTTAGGTATCGGTTACTATTTTAGACACTATTATGAGTGATGCATGACAGTACTTATGTATGTACATACTAAGGTCCAATTTCACCATTGCAATTCAACCCGTTCAATATAAGATAAACTCAGTTTAGCGCCGTAAACGAGTTCAGCGCATTTTACGGACATAAAGTTGATCCGGTTCAAAATCTACACCGGGTTTAAAAGCTATCATGTCATAAATAATAGATTCAGGCGTTACTTTGCAGAAATCGATTGCACAATATTAGAATGAAAAAATATTTAGTAACAATTCCGCGTATAAGCTATCATGACCTACAAAAGGAAACTGAGATTGACGGATGAAACGGTGAAATTGGACCTAATTATCTGTTCTGAGGTCGTGACACTTTTATGTCTTATGTATTAGACAAACTCAATATGATCTCTATTCTACTGATTAACCTACGAAGAGTACCTGCTGCTTATGCTGACGACTTTTTAAGACACAATTACAATTATTACAGTTATTCAATCAATAAGATGTATAATCAAATAAAACTGCAGAATAAATTAAAGTTTGCAATAAAACCGCAGTAAAACAACCAGTTGTCTCAACGGTAATTATGTACACAAGTTGTAGTCGTCTTGCACCAACAATGGAACAAACTACCAAGTTTTTTCGCCGCTCATTGAAATAAAGACTGTCTCCAACAAAACGGCAGATTGCCCCCAAACTTGGGCTATTATGACGGGCAAAAATAGTTGGGCAAAGTTAACAAAGTTGCGGGCTAACGGTCCTCGTTATTGCCTTAGTTGGGCAATATTTTTGTCGTCGCTGGAAACACTTGTTTTATCAAACTGTTGTATTGATAGATTCAATGTGTTTTGTTGTGACTTGGGTAATTACGTTTGCGTTGTTGGTAAACAAGAAAGTCAATATAAAGGAGACCTTTACCTTCGTTTCTTGTGTGTGATTAACTTATGGTAATGAGTGGACTAACTCATTATTGACAAAGAAAATAACAAGCAAATAATATAAAGAAATTAAACTAGTATTTACAATTGAAACAATTGAGCTAACTGCAGACTGTTGCAAACAATCTACAGGTAGCTCAACATGAGTGGACTAGTAATAATAACGGTAGGTATGGATTGATGTCACTTATGTTAGGAAAATACGGTAATGTCCAACATTATAAGGGCCCCATCATATTATAATAATATGTTAGTTCCAGAAGAATTGTTTACCAAAGTAGCTGGCATTGAATTTCAACTCAAATACCAAGGTGCTTTATTTCCATTAGAGCTCACAGGACTCAAGAGTCCTGTGTCTCTGACCTCTAAGTACTCGGTACCGAAAAGTGTTAAAGCTAGTGTAAAGCAGGTACATAATATCAGGTGCCCTAAATTATTTTGATATCTAACACTGCCCATTGGTTTATTCATTGCATCAACAAAGCCTGTCAAGTACACTCGGGTGCAAATTAATCCGATGCATTTTATCTAGTCGCCCTCGGCGCGGCGGCGGGGCGACGGCGCGGGCGGCGGCACTGGACACGGGGTATTTAATTAAAACGATGGGAAATGTATGACTCCCTCGCTATACCTACGATCTGACATGTTTTGCAAACCCACATAAATATCTAAACAGACTTGTCCTATAAATCTAGGTTGTTTTTGATGTAAAATGTAGGTAACGCATGGAAACAGGATACGTTTATTTACAGATTTTGCACTTGTCTTGTCTTTCCGAGATAATAAATAAATAATGCTCGACAATCCATACAGCATTATCTAGCCCCAAGCTAAGCAGAGCTTGTGTTATGGGTACTAGGTAACTGATATACTATAGACTACATAGATAGATATTTTTTTATTTTATATAGAAAACATCCAGAACACCCTGAACAAATATTTGCTGATCGCACAAACATTAGTCCGGAGGCGGGAATCGAAACCGCAACCTCCTGCGTTAAAGGTGGACCTTCGCCCGCCGCGCCACAGTGGTCGTAATAAGAAGCCAAGATGCCATTTTTCCTCAGGATTCCTTATTCCAGACAAAAAGACAGAATTAGTTTTGAATCTTTAACAATTAAATAAGATTGAGTAGAAGGCACTTGGTTAAATATTTTTTATCACCACTGATAGCCTGCGGCAAGTTTTAATTGCCAGCGAGTTATGTAAGTCGACAGCGGAATGGGGGACTCCGTTGTCCTTTTGTAGGATGCGACCCAAGGGTTATCCCAGACTAATTGAAATTCAAAATATTTTATACCCCATTTGAGACGTTAATGGGATATCCGCTGGTGTGTTTAAACAATGGCTTAAGGTTTGGCTAATAGTGTGTGCAAGCACCCGATTACTCCCTAAGTAAAGATATAGAGTATTGTTAATATGAATCCGCCAAAATCACTCTCTCACTCTCTGTGCCCTTTATGAGTCCCTCAGGCTAGGCGAAAACTTGAAGTCAACCAAGACAAAAAAAATTGCAATAAAGAACACAAATTTTATTTAACCTAGTCAACAACAGAATAAACTACTAAAATAGTTTCGTAGATGAACAGAAAAAATACATCGTTAGCGGATAAGGCCTCTACGACAACGGGTCACAGAACCAAAGACCCGTAAGTAGATTCCGTAAGTCAAGAACCTATCCCCGAGGTATCGTCCTCGGTCAGCATTGAGTAAGTTGTTTTAAAGAAAAACAAGGGTTGAGGCAGATCTCCCCGTTCGTACTCAGATCACGAACTCACTTTGTTAAGAAAACAGCTTCCCTTTGACGTAGGTACATTCTAATGCATATTTTGAGCGGAATTATTGATAGCTACCCACCCGCGTGCGATTGATTTTGGCTTCTCGGTCTCGTCTGCATCCACATACTTTTTCTGCTGAAACACAACTGAATAAAAAGCCTTTGAAGTTATCTGTTTCTCTGTTTTGCTATTTCGTGTTACAAGGTCTCAATTCGCGTGTTCGCATTCCCACTATCTGTTTCAGCCGATACGACCGAAGTTCCTAATCACTTTCGGTTTCCCGCACGGGAATAAAATCTTTATTGAAAACGAAAACGATTTCACGAAAAATCTAATTTAGAAGCAACATAACCGTTGCGCGGTAGCGCGGAAACTTAGGTCATTTTTCAGGGTAAATCCGCCCCTCGCTGTAATGAAACCTGAAGGTGCCTGTAAGTGCCTGAAGGCTTCGATTTCTTATCCTTCATTCATTAGCAAGTTCAATCAGAGGGTGCCGGCTGCGGTTATTTATTGCCCTGCATCGGCCCTCACAATTACGGAAAGGAAAAAGTTTCGCCATTACCGGCCCTTCGAGCTTTCATACAAAAAGTGTACATGTGACGCGGTAGCATCGATAAGGACGGGGGCCGGGGGCAGTTGCCTCCCGAGTGTATCGGGGTGGATTGAAATTGTGATAAGGTTTATCAGTTTCGCGTAAAAGGTTGCTTCTCAGGGAATACCTTCGTTTACTTCCATTATGCAGATGGACAAGGGAGTTCTAAAAGTTTTTGATTGAATAAATTTGTAAAAGTGTTTAGTTGAATTAGAGAAAATCTTATCAATCTTTGTATATCAGAGCTTTACTTTACACTTTATATTATTATTTATATTGCTAAACTATTGGTAGCATATCATCACTTAATAAATAAAACTCAAGGTCCTACAAAGCAAAAATCCATAAAAACCAATTTCGGTAACATAATAAAGTCTATTCATATTCTTGAAATTCAATGCTGAGGTCTGGTTTCCAGTCGTAAACTCAACAGTACAGTAAGAAGGGAATTTTATTAAATCCCTATGTGTAGTGTAGGTGTTCAGGGATTGCCGGCGCACCTGTGTACGGGACGTAGTACTGGACTGAATTACGGTCTTCGTGTACGGAGGCTCACAGCCTCTGCAGCCGTTAAATCTCCAAATGTCATATTAAGTGCTCCGATGTACTGAGCGACACTTATGTGTGATAGTTTGTTACAGTTGAAGGAGTTATAAATAATCGATAAGTAGTCTTGATATCGTGATTAATATAACATTTCGATAGGTTACCTACCTTTTTTTCGACTATAGGTATGTAAGGTCTTGATGTTGTTGTCCTTACATGAAAGTTGATGTTGAAGGTGTAGTTGTAGATAGGTACCACAAGTTGTATGGCACCACACTATATGTCTATCACTGAGTTCACTGATAGGTAAGTAGTTAAAGTTAATGCCAGTTAGTTGAAATGAGCACGACCACAAGATTCACAGTTAAAGTTAAGTTTATTTACGCAGTTATGTAGATACAAAGATAAGGTGGCAAATCTTCCTTTGATAAGTGTTTCTTGCTCAATAGTAGGTCAAGTACTGAAGTTAGGTACATAAAAATTATCACAATCAAAGTAAAATGCAGCGCATGCAAAATGCCGCGTGCGACAAGTTTGCTTATGTATGGTGAAACCGTACATGTTGGCAACCTCAAAAGGAGAAAGTTAAGTTAGGTAGAAATAAGTTGAAGTTAAATGTAAATTATAATAAAGTAAAAATTAAAATGTAAGTTTAGGTTTAAGTTCATTAAAAATACCATCAAGAGAAGATATGCCAGTACAAAGCAAAAAACGATTATTCATCAAACGTAAACGCGATGTTGGCTTTGGGTGTTCGCTGTAGTCCGACCCGTGCTCGTGATAAATTCGCTGCGTGGCTGGGTGCTTTCTGCATGGCCTTCTCTTGCGTGGGGTGTTCTTGAAGCTCTATGTCTTCGTTATGTAGCTTGTTTGGGCATCTTTGAGGTAGGTATTTTCTAACCACCCAGATGATGATGATGATAATGGCGAATGCAAGTAGAGTGTAGCAAATCGCGTATTGATGTAGATCATGAGAAGATAGTTGCTCGGGGAGGATTTCTCTTTCCTTTTGGAATAGCAGTCGTCTTTCAATGTCTTGTGTCTCCTCCGTTCGGTGTTGGATTTCCCATGGAATGTTGTGGTAGGTCAAGTTCACGATGTTGTTCACTGTAGAGTTCAGCAGTGGGATGTTGAAATTGGCCTCCACGTTAATGTTGGTGTTGTACTCGTTGCGTGAGTAGATGGTGAAGTCGCTAGATTGTAACAAGCATCCTTGCTGTATGGTTACAATGGCTGATGATGTCATAGCATATGACGTGACGTCACTGTTGTCGCATACGATGCGCAAAGTGCAGGCTCCGCAGCAGACAGCCAGCCAGGAGTTCCTTGAGTGTAGTTCCACCCACACGTCACTGCATGACGTTTTTCTGACGTCACAAGGCGAGTTTGTATTGTGACTCAATAGTTTTGCCTCGCACGGAGCGGTTTTGCTCTCTAAGCTGTAAATTGGCATGTTTTTGTTACAAATTAATTGTTCTTGTTTCATAATAGTGCACAGTTTTATCTCCTGGTCAGATGGTAGGATGTAGGAGTTCTTCTTAAAGTTGACGGCTATGTACTGCGATTGTAGGTGAATGATTGTAAATTCTGTCTCGTTCCTCACAGGTAGCGGAGTCACTTTGTAGAGCAGAAAATCTTCATCTGATGTAAGTGGTATGTGGACTTCGAATAAAAAGTAGTTAGATGTTACTCGAGCTTTCACATAAAGTAGCTTGTAGATGTCTTTTATGTCATCTTTGACGTTTTCCAGAGGTAGGGATAATCTTTTTGGAAGGCTCCCAGATATGACATTTAACTGTTCCATTAAGTTCACAGGCGTCAGTAAATGCACATCCATGTGTCCTCTGTACACGTTAGTCAGTGTGTCAAAAAGTAATTCTTGCATTTCTCTCAAGTTTTTGAGTAGTAGATAAGTGGCCAGAGATGCTGAATTGAAGTAGCTGGTTGCCATGATGACCTCCATAGTCGACTCAACTTTAGCTAGATTGAAGTTAGTTTCGTTCATAAAGTTGTCAACTAGGTTGAGCTGTTGGTGAATATGGTCTTCAGTTTTCTTGAGTGCCTGGTTCTCCAGCTCGACAATAGAAGTTTGGTTCTTCATCAGACCAAGTAAGTAGTTCTCATTCTTCTGAATAGCTTCTATGTCTTGATGGTATTTATCAGCGAACTCTTGGTCGAGAACACCGAACAGGCTGTTAGCGATGGAGCCGATGCCGTTGATCAGTCCTCTCTTCTTGCGATTGCTCAGGTGTTGGTGAGGGGCCAGTAAGATGTTGTTGTAGTGCTGAAGAATTTCCATTTCATGAGCTAATTGTCCAAGTGTAGCTTCACAATATCTGGGGTCAGTTTTATGGCAAAGGTCAGTTAAGTTGTGTAGGTAGTTTTCGACACGATGTAAACCATCCCAATAATTTGTTAAGTTATAGTACATAAGTAGTGTCCATTCGTCATGAATCGTTCGCATTTTGCCAATCGCATCATAATAGACCGGCCGGTCGGGCTCGAGGCTTGTAATATGAGCGCCTGAGTACGTGCCGCTATATGTACTATGTATTTCTGTTGCTAATGTAAACATTACAAATAGAGTTATTATAAATGTTTTACTTATTTTCATAGCAGCCGGCTTTGTTTTTATTCGATGTTTGTTTGTGAGTAGCTTGAGTGATGATGTCACATCCATTTTCTTTCCCTCCTTCTGTGGAGTTTCCGATTTTAGAGGGAGTGGAGAAACTTTCTCGACAGGCCGCTTGCGTATGCTGAGTTTGGCTTGAGTAGGCCGAGAGCTCCTTTTCGTAAGTGTTGTGATAGTGAAGTTTTTATAATGTATTAGTTGAAAAATCAGTTCATTTTTGCTTGTAGTTAAGTATTTCGCGCGAGCAGTCACTCGTGTAACGCACGTCAATGAACTGTCCTTAATTTTGTTGTTTATAAGTTCGTCGATCTTTATATTGTCGGTCTCATCACATTTTGGTAGGGTTGTCACTGTCGTCATCTTGAGTTCAGTGGTAGTATGGATACAAAAAGTTTGTGAGACTTTATTTTCTTCCCAAGTGGGTAAAAGACATGGTACTTTCCACCACAGTTTGCAGTGGAGTAGATTTGGAGGGGGCCTCGTTATACCGTATTCCATGAAAGTTTCTAGGGCTTTTGATGTTAGATGAAGTCTATGTAGAACAGCGTCACTGCCGCAGACTTCCAATCGAGGCGACCGCAGAGTCAATTGTAGCGCGAGCGTGGCAACCCTAGTCTTAGTAGTAAGTGGAGCAGTTGCATGAGCACAAGGGCTGTTGATGACGCTTGCCTTTCCCGTAATAGTTTTCATTTCTGTAGTAAGTTCGGTTGTTTGTTCTGTTGAAGTTTGATAATTTTGTAGAAAAGACACATGTTTAGTCGACGATTCCCTTTCATTCACGCTGCCGCCCTGTAATAGGTTTTTGAGCGAGGGCTGTAGTTGTTGTTCAGAAATAGATGTATTGTTCGTTAAGCGATCCATGCAGAGTTTGTTTGGTAGTGTATAAGGGCCTTTATCTTGTAAGTGATTAAGGCTATTTGTTGTTTTTTGAGAGGCGTTTTCCTCGCAGCGGGTGTTATCCTCCTGTTTTTGGATGTTGTATAGACCGGCTAGAACGGTATGGCAGTTGTAAGTTTTCATCTTTCCACACAGAATCCAGCCTATTTGCGTCTGTTGTCCAATCGGATCTTGTTGGTTTCCCTTCAGGACTCCGTCCAGGATAACATCCGAGTAGACGTCGGCTCCCAGTAGTAGATCAACCGGGCGAGATTTATTGAAGTCAGGATCAGCGAGCTTCAAGTTCTCGAGGTGCGGCCAGTTTGACTTTTCAAAGGAACAGTTAGGTAGGTTGTTTGTAAGTCTTTTCAATATTAGCGCCTGAGTTTCAAACGTATAATTTGAATGTATCGACTTGCAGGTTAGTTTTAGACGTCCTTTGCAGTCTCCTGACTGCGCTCCGACTCCAGAGATGGTGGCGTTCATCCGTGTTCTCGGTAGTCGAAGTAGTTTGGCAGCTTGTTCAGTGATCAAGTTCACTTGTGAGCCTTGATCCAGGAGAGCTCGTAGAGTGACGTAGGTCCCGTTTGCAGATTTTATCTCCAATTGGACCGTAGTTAGAAGTATCTCCAAATCTCTAGTCGCGAGATGATTGGCGGTCTGTCCAGTAGTTTTTGAAGGCTCAGTATTATGTAGCATCGTATGATGTTTTTTATTGCATTCCTTGCAAGTTTTAGTTGACGAGCATTTTGTGTCGCCGTGGCTGTATAAACAGTTTTTACATAAACGTAATTTTGAAACAGTGTTGTTTCGTTCAGTTTTATCCATTTCGATGAACTTTGGACATTGCATCAGCACGTGCCCGCCTTTACAGTGCGGGCAGGGACCGAATGTAGAAAATGATGTATGTAGCGATTTTTTTAAAAATTTGTTAGAATGTTGGTTATCAGAAGTTTTCGGAGATGTAGATATTTGTTTAGGAGTTTCCCATTTAGAATTTTTCATGCCCTCATAGGCCATGAATTTACTCTCTAGGAAGAAAAGGAACTGATCTAGGTGAGGTAGCTCTCTGTGATCCTGTAGTTCCTTCATGTAGTCAGTGTAGGTGGTGACGTCAAGTTTTTGTGACATGAGATGAACAATTAGTGGGTCCCAAGTAGTCGTGTCCAATCCGATGTTCGCCAGCCCGTTCATGCATTCTTTGATAACATCATGCAGCTTCTTCAGGTTCTGGCTATCAGGTTGGTTAATAGCCGGCAAATTTTGCATTGTGTTGACAAACGAAGTGAACTGAAGACGATGGTTGTCGTAACGCTGAGACAGTATGTCCCAACAAGAGTCGTAGTTTTCAGCACTGATGCTGAGATGTTGAACCAATCGCTCCGCCTCTCCGCGCAGCTTAGTCTTGAGATGCTGCATCTTTTGTGCCTTGTTTATCATCGGGTTGTTATGAATGGTTTCTAGAAAGAGGTCCTTAAAAGAAATCCAGTTAGAGTAGTTGCCGGAAAACTCAGGAATCTCAATCTTAGGTGCAGAATGTTGGTAGTGCATACTCGACCAGATTTTGGCATTTAAGTTGCGTTTCAGTTCATCATATTTGTCTTCTATCGACACGAACATACTGTAGTAGTTAGTGTCGGAGCCCTTGAGTAAAGCTTCCAACTCCCAGTGATGTCTGTCGATGACGTCCCACTTTGCCTTCAAAATGGAAAGATGGTCTTCCAGCTCCCATTTCTCCGTCATAGTTTTTAAGTTAACCTTAGACATGGCACGAGCAAGAGCCTGAAAGTTACACTCTTGCCGTGTTAGTAGTGTTTTAAGATGTTCGTCTGTAATTTCTTCAACAGTTGCGCTCAGATCGAATTGATCAGTTTTGCGATTCCGTAATTCAAGCAGTAAGTTGTCCATATCTTTCTTAGTTTTCAGATATAGCTGTAGAGTTTTTGTAAAAATGTCGTCAGTAAAGTAGGTATGGGTTTTTTCTTCAAATTCTAGAAGAGTTGCATGACGACTCTCAAAGTCCCGCCATTGGTGTTCGAGAGACTGGAGCCGAAGATTAAGGTAGTCTTCTGTTTTTCTCGATTTACTATCCTTTCCATAGTTGGAGCATAGCTTCTTGATGTTGTTGAAGCAGTCTTCTTGTACTTTTAATACTTCCATGTTAAAGTAGTATTTAAAGTTAAGTACGTAAGTAGTATGTTAGCTCTAGCACGTAGTTGACGGTGGTAGAGGAGAGCAGCGTTGGTTCACGACACGAAGGCCACAGTGTTTCCGCAGTCTTCACAATTTCAGTTGAAACTGGTCGTTGTAGGTATTTAGCTTGCACTTAAATGACAATATGTACGCCTTCTCAATCAAACTGGTGATTCCCACTGGTGGGAGGCCAATCTAACCGATTCGCTATCGCCAAAAAATACAAAGAATAAATACCTCCTTTTCTCGAAGGACCAAAATGTAAGGTCTTGATGTTGTTGTCCTTACATGAAAGTTGATGTTGAAGGTGTAGTTGTAGATAGGTACCACAAGTTGTATGGCACCACACTATATGTCTATCACTGAGTTCACTGATAGGTAAGTAGTTAAAGTTAATGCCAGTTAGTTGAAATGAGCACGACCACAAGATTCACAGTTAAAGTTAAGTTTATTTACGCAGTTATGTAGATACAAAGATAAGGTGGCAAATCTTCCTTTGATAAGTGTTTCTTGCTCAATAGTAGGTCAAGTACTGAAGTTAGGTACATAAAAATTATCACAATCAAAGTAAAATGCAGCGCATGCAAAATGCCGCGTGCGACAAGTTTGCTTATGTATGGTGAAACCGTACAAGGTAGAAGGTAACTGTGATCGCTAAAACGGTCCAACTTAGGTCCGCTCATATGCTACGCTTTGCTACGTCGCGACGTAGCACCTCTACGCCGTAGCAATTCTTGCTGAGTTATTGACATGCTCCCGTGTTCCGAGAATTTTCACGCTTTGTGTATCTGAAATATGTTCTTAGAAAATTTTATTTATAATTCTAGTTTCAAGGCACTTTACAGAAGAGTTTTTGTTCGTGGACACTGCGTGGACATAACAAAACTTTTGCTCGATTACGCTAAAACATTCAAATATTCCTTATCAAATAAAGATAAATAACATTATAGTGTGTTGAATTAATAATATAACGAAATGATACTGGAACTTATAACCATGCCTAGCCCGGGGCGGGCAAACAGTCGTCATTTCGTACAGCGTTCCACATTTCTCCTTATTTACATTTAATTTGCGAGAATTTACTACATTGTGAATATACGAACAGCTTTATTGGGAACTAAAATTAAGATTCAAGAAGAGACTTTGTGGAAGCCGAATACATTAATTCAATTAAACAGATTGCACACTGTTTTCACGAAAAAAAATACGTGTGTGTACCTATTATACTTTAGGTTATCATCTCACAATAAAGAAAACTTTCCATGGAATGGACGGACGTAAAATTTTTTAAGACCGGTTTTAAGACCTCGAAACACATGACTAACGCCCAAATACTCTTTTTGACAGAAAATATGTCAAAAAACTTGCAACTTGCGACGTTTTTAAATCTGAGTTGCGTTTGAGTATTCGGGAATATTACAAACTTACGTTAATAAAATAAATACGCCTTTTCACACGGACCTGACCGTCTGAAGACGGGAAGCCAGTGCCGGATAATCGGCGGCAAATTGTATGCAAATTATGCCGGTACGTGTGAAAACTATTGTTCATTCCGATACACTTTGCCGCAGGGTAACCGGCACCGACTATCCGGAAACCGGGACGTGTGAAAAGGCACTACCACTTCCAGTCACAAAATATCTATGTATCACACGAGAAATAATTTTTCAGATTTCAATGTCCCATATTTCAGTGAAGCTTTTACAGCGCAAGTAGATGAGATACGAGTATTTCATATATTGCTGTTTAAGACACACATCACGGTGTAAAGTTTATATCACTGTTATAGGCGTCCATTTCAAAGTTAAGATACTTTTTCTGCATTTCTGCATTGCATAAAGAAGACTTAAAGATGTTGTCTGCTGTACCACGCTAACGAAATCGCAAGCTACGTCTGTTCTAGCATAGGTTTCCTACCATATACATATATATAGTAGTAGTTCTAGTCTTTATGAGGCGTTGTTATATCTATATATATAAAAATGAACCCCTATTACTCCTGGTCACGCTATAACTTGAGAACGGCTTTACCGATTTCATTTATCTTTATTTAAATTTTTTCTAATACTTCGTAGAAGGTCATTTAAAAAATTTAAGAAAACTTAACCACTACTTTTATTATATACTTTTATTAATGTAACCTTAGCCCCAGCGCTATACACTCTTTGCTATAAATAAACACGTTTGAAATAACGATCAGTTAGAGTAAAGAATTGTATATCAGGAGAACGTCCGTCGGGTCAGCTAGTACATTATAATAATATGTATCACGCCTATAAAGTCGCGAGTTCTGACTAGTCATGAATAAACTCCTAAGTTTTCAACCATCTCAACTGCGTAGGATTTATTCGCATCGAGATAAATCCAGTGGACATCGGACGTAGATAACAATGCAATTTACAGAGCCCAGCTGAAAGAAATTGACTACGAAACGTAAGAACGGTTTAGTTTTAAATGGAAACTGTACAGATAGAGGAAAGATACGACGGGGAGCTATCAAGATTTGGGAAGCTATTCCGAGTTTCTATAGGGAATAATATATTTGAATTAAAGAAACTTTGTTAAACTGGTTGACTCTATTAGAGATTTTTATATAAAAATTGCAGAAAGTTAACCTTCTAAATGTAAGGCTGACTTCATATGTTGCTGGATGATTTGCTACTTTTTATTGTTAGTTGTTTTAGGGGCGTTAGCATATTCGTTGGCCCTTTTTACTGGCTTGGTGACTTAGTTTTGAGTCTTGGTAGTTTTAAAACATATTTTGGTTTAACTCGAAAAGTTATTTCAAGAATTTGCTAAGGACCAAGTCTCGCGACTAATTTGCGAACTTTTTGATCATCACGTAAAATAACAAAATCTTTAAGAACTATTATTCATATTTCTACCATTAGAACTTTTATTAACCAAGCAGGTGCACTTTGTTAAGTATTCCCTCCCAGTCTATCTTAATTCCGTTTTATATTGTCACTTGACGTGATTTCCCGGCTTCGTGTGACGTTCCGTTTACGTTATTTTCAGGCTTCACGTGACGCGCCGTTTACGTTGGGAACTGGGAACGGAATGTTGTGTCATGCTCCGCGTACGGGCTGGATGCGCCACATAGACAAATTGACTCGTACAAAATTGGACATTGAAAATAACAACTAGTAGCGCAAATTCAAGTTTCTATAGAAGTGATTTATGATTTATGTAGATCAAGCCAAAAAGAGGCGAACGATGACCTGATGTAAGGGACACTCTTTTACTGTGCTGAAAATATACACATGTTTATGATGTTTTTTGAGTAGTTATCTAATTTGTTTTAGTTAACACCATGCTGACAGTTCAAAAAATTGCTAACTACAAAATAGTTATATTTTTTTTCCTTTTCCAATTTGCGGCGCTGCTTGATTTATACATACTTTTACTGTGTAAAATTATCGTGTATTTGCTACACAGGGAGAGTGACGCAATATATTCATTTATGTTATAGAAGTTATGTGATTTAATTAGGTAATAAAAAAAATAAACTCCATGATATTTTCAACATAACGACGAATAATAAATCGTTTACACTTACGACTCATGTAAGGCAAGTTATTACAAAGGTAAAATGTACTGAATGTTAATTAATGTCAGTGAGTGTATGAAAATATTTATTTTTAAACCACAAATTAAGAACATTATTGTTCTGTATAGCTCCGCCTTCTGTGTTACTTAGTTAATACTAGAGAAGGCAACGTCTTCCTCATTGTTTTGATTATAGTTATTTTAAAAATATTCATCTTACTAAATATTCTTATAATTAAAACTAGGCATAGATTAGACCCCGAGTCTTGTGACGCAGCATCCTTTCTACATAGCATCTTAATGCTGGGTTTGTTTTTTGTGCCTTCCCTTGGAAATCCTAACATCAACGTTTTTGTTTCTTGATCTTCTTCTTTTGCTTCCCTTCGAATCAAGATTCTTTGCATCCGGAGATTGTAATTAAGTCAAAAGGTGTGCCAGGGAGTGCCAGTTGGAATCTATGCTGGTGCCTACGTATCAGTTTACCACTGTGCAGCGTATCTACCCTAATAAACGTCAGACGTGGGCGACATGGGTCCACTCACGCCTCAAGTTTCTCATTTGCCAGCGTTTGCGTTTGTATATGTATACAAACCGTTTCAAAACGGTAAAAGTACAAGTTCATTAATAGTTGGATAATAACTATGTACATCTATTTATATGTATAACACGTATGTACCTCTAGCTAGCTATATTGATTGCAACAATGCAGCTATTTCAACTTTTTCATTTGTAAATACTCTTCTTTTGATTTGTTTTTATTAGCTTTAAATGAATGATTTATGATAAATTAAGACGCATAACATCAGTTACAAGATTTTAAAATTAAATAGCTTTAATTGTATGTATTTATTTGTTGTTTCCGTTCCAACCATTCAATAACCTGAAGCTCAGACCACTACAAATTCAACACAATAAAGAAACAAAATACAATGTTCCTTCATTGTTATCTATTCCGTCGTGAAGAGCACTTCCTACGTATTGTTGCCAATTGAAGCTGCATCGAGCTTCATGATGCGATCTCGATGTACCTACTCGACTGCAGCTACTCGGCCACAGCTTATTTGATTTAGCTTTCAGGACAATTTAAATTTTACATTAATTCTACAAAAACAAATTATCTTGGCGACTGATGTGGCGCGGCGGGCGAAGGTCTGCCTGCGACGTAGGTAGTTGCGGGTTCGATTCCCACCTAGGGACAAATGTTTTACGATCTACAAATATTTGTCTCGGGTGTTCTGGGTATTTTATATGTATGATAAAAAATATCTATCTATGTAATATATTGTATTATGTACATATATGAGTCATCTAGTAGTACCCATAACACCAGCTCTGCTTAGCTTGCCTCTAGGTGATGTTGTGTGGATTGTCCAATATTATTTATTTATTTATCTTACGAACTGACCGGATACCATAAAAAACTTTTCCGAGAGGGTCAACTAAATTAAGTCCAGCTTGAAGTGTCCAGCCGGTGTAAATCTCAATAAAAGAAGTATTATTAATCTAAGTTATCTTCAGAGGTTAACTAGTTGCCTTTTAAACGACGTCAAAATTTATCAAAATATATTCAGTTTCAACCCCCAAACTAAAAGCAAAACACACAGCGTGCATATTTTTTCATAAAGATAATCCGAAAAGTAATAAATAAGCTCTCCTATAAGGGCTCAAAGACATCCCTACTGGACCTTAAATTATATTTTTACGAGACATCACCACCCGCTGCAAAAACGTCATAAACCAGAGGTAAAAATTATTTACAACGGCCGCAAGTGCTTTTCACCGGATCTTCGCAGAGTGTCTATTGTGTTTACACACAAAAAGTATGGCTCTGCTGTATTCCTCAGCGGGAAAAATAAATGTTATTCTGGCTCTTTCAGAGAATTATTTTCATGGGATCGAGATACTGCTGAAGGAACTTTTAGCACATAGTGTAAAACGTAAAATTTTACAACTGTTATTTTGCTATTAAAATTAAAATTATACTAATTATACGTATTATAGTACGTAAGCCTCACACTGAGGGACATAGGGAGGGTTGCGGGTTCAAGTTCCGTCGCTTTTTTTGGGATCTTATTACATTTCTGATCTGTAATTCTAAACACAAACAAACAGATCTATACAAAGGCTTTGATTATCCCCGATTTCGAAGATTCCTTTATGTTTACCAGCGGTAGATTTCCATTCCCCTCATTATTCCCGATGCTTCTCGACATAATAATTGTCCGCGTGTGACAGGCTCCTCGGCTAAATTATTCGGGGTCACGACCAGCCGAGTGTGGCTTCTGCTTTGTACGAACCATTTTAATTACATTCGGAGATAGCAAATGCAAAGCAGAACATTAAAAAAGATTGGACCAATCAGAGAAATGATTTCTAACACAATAAGATTAATGAATGTTCAAAGTATTTTAAGCAAAAATGAATTGAGAGTACGTAGGGCATCTAAATTATCTTTTTACATGTAAAATGCTTTCTTGGAATCAAGTATTTATTCATATATTAGTATTATAAATAGGATTCGTCCGAAGCCGCAGGCAGTCATTTTAATAATTTTTCTTCACAACCAATTTGTAACTTGTCAAACATTACGAGAGACTGTAAGTTAGTAATGATAATTTTTCTTATTTCTGTAAAAGTAAAATGAGTCCTTGGCCTGAATCCATTAAAGCTGGAAGTTGCCAGTGGCGAAAAAACGTTGACAAATGAAGAAACTTCTATTCCGAATTCCGTCTCAAGGAAATGTACGCACATTTTTCTGTTACAATGTTGTCAATCAGTCACAAGCAGTAGCTATAGGTAGGTACGTTTTCCACTTTTCTCCTTACTTTGCTGATTTGATTGAAACTTCGTAACCGGCACCTGAGGCTGGGCGGGTATCGAAATAGTTCTGCGACTATTATTATATTCGATGTATCTAAACTGTCGAACGCATTTAGTTCACTAGCTTTTGCAAACGGCTTTGCATACGTTGTGTTTCACAGATACAGATACTTTAAAAAAAAAATTTCTTTAAAGATACTACAAGGAGTTATTGTAGTTATGTATGTTATTTGAGATGTAGAACTACCCCTACGCATAAGTAATATTATTAAAGCGAACCCTCGTCTTAACAAACATTGTATCTACGAGTACACAAGCAAGTTAAACTCATTATTTTAGTTATTTCTTTGTCTCGTGCAACTGCCTCACTAAGATAAGCCTTGAGAGTCCCACAACAATATTCTACAAAATTAAGGTCTACCGTGTAAATTCTAACAAACATAACAACTTAACTCATTATGCCAACAAAATGTGCTTAACAGCCAAAAATTTCACCTCCACAGCCCGATGGTAACTGCGTGAAAGTTAAGCGTGGGTTAAAATTGTTCCGGTAAATTCGTTTATTCGTCCCAGTATGGATAACGTAGGGTAGGATTGGTCCCTTGGCGAGCCAGTTTCAGGTTAACTGTTTTGGGCTACAGCTTCGCGGAATTAGGCCAAGTGTTATATTGAGATTTTCAGGGTAATAGCATTTTCAGCGTAATCACGGGTATCCATAAAAATTAAGAAATTATAATGACTTAGGAAAGTTTCAGTTTCAAAACGAGTACTTAATTTCAAGATATTTTATCTACATTTGGATGCAAAAGTTGTGTTTGCAGGAAATTAACCTAATAGTATGTTGAAAAGTGTTTTATAAAGCAGGTATCACTTCTTATATATGTTATAACTCAATTTCATTAGCTGTTTCCTCACAAAGGCCGTCTGGATACCAAATATGTAATGTAGATGTTTTAGGAGGCGATGTGGAAAATTTCTTACAACTAAGTTGATCTCATTTGTGATTCCCGCCGAGTCGTCTGGGCCCGACGTCCGACGGAGTTTTATAGTTTCCCGCTTAAACTTTCATGAATTTAATCAATGCAGGACGTTTTGTAATAATTTTTATGAAGTAACTTTCGAATATAATGAATATTTACTCGGTTTTATGTGGCTGAAGTTTGTTCTTTCCAATTTTTTTGCTCCACAGAGCTATGAGACCATAGTACCTACTAGGATCATTTCTTTTAGTGGGATGTGGGGTAAATTGGTTTGTTACTCTATAAAATATTTTATTTTCACAACTCACAAGAATTTTTCAATTTTTATTTACGTTTGACTTTCCCAACGCTTCAGCAGGCTTACATGCTACCGTGGTCTCGGGATGACTGGCGTAGCAGAGTTACCGAGAAGTACCTATTGCATATTTGGACAATACAAAACGATGTAGAAGTTTGTAGACGGTAGTTATTTTTAAAAATTGAAAAATTTGGCAATTAATTTACATGGTGTAGGTATTGTTTTAGTTGACAAAACTTAAGAAACAGATGAGACACCGCTCCGGTTGACTTTTTATTATGCTTACGTAAAAAAACTAAATATTATTTCTAGCAGAAACATGGATTACCAAAATAAATATGAAAGAAATAAAAACAAAGGGGAAATAAACCGCTGAAGGAACAAGGTAACGACTAAAACCGACCGAGACACAAAGTAAATTGTAATTTTATAGGTATCCGGCTTCGCAAACACTCGTTACCCAAATTGTGTTTGTCTTATTTTGTTTTAGACCATCTCCGGGGTTGGTTTGCACCTAACTTTGGGACTGTTAAGTCGGCAAATACTTCCTTTATGTTCTGTTTCTAAATTCATTGTATTTTGACTTCATGCATGCAGGCAATAATTTGAAACTAAGTTTAGATTTAATATTACATTATTTAGAATCGGAGCTTTTACTTTGTCATGTACGAATCGTTTAGTAGATTGACTGAAAGAAAGAAGGAAAATATCCAGTATAGGTACCTACTACGTGTGCTGTCATTTGGTTGAGAGACTGACCGCTGATTTTTTCTGTAATCCAACCTGTGGGAATTGACTAGCAACCCACAGATAAACTCTCATAAATTCATAATAGAACCTTCATCTAATGTGTTGCCCCCACCATCGAACGTCGGCATATATTAATATGCGTAACACCTTTTATAATATCTTGAATCCGACTGCTCGCATCGAAGTGATCAGCGTAATGCGCGCGATGATGGCACAGTTTAAACGTTACGAGTTCCGAACTGCAATCATTGCGCACATCTGCGCCTTATCTGATGGCACATACGATGTCGAGGAGCTTGAATAATACGTCAACATTTGTTTTTGGATTGCTTAGGGAATTAAATACGTGTTTTTATTTAAACAAGTACCTTCTTGACTCGCAGTTCCTAGGGAAGAGCAGCTGATGATATTTCCTACACATCTAGATGGGGGTAAAAAGAGCACCCTAAGGGGCTTCCCTGACCCAAACAGCGCCGCTACCTATTTTATCGTATTATCTGGTTAAACAATGGAATTTCAAAAATCCCTTGGCCCCTTTGTGATTCCTATTAGCTAAGCATTTTTTAATGCCTCTGTTATAGTTTTGTTTTAGGAAGAGATGCGAAAACCGAGTTTGGTGGCCAAAAAGTACAATGTCGCACCTCTCCCTAAGCTATCCTACTTCCTACTAATATTATAAATGTCAAAGTTTCTAAGGTTGGATGGTTAGATATATTTGTTACTCTTTCACGCAAAAACTACTGAACCGATTAGGCTGAATTTTGGCATGGATATAGTTTGGGACCAGGAATAACACAAAGGCTATTTTTATCCCGATAAAACGCGGGTGAAGGCGCGGGCAGCAGCTAGTACAAAATGAAACTATTAAGGAGGTATTAAAAAAATGATAGGTATTACAAACGTGCCAAGGGCCAAGGCCAAAAGTTCCTTTGTTTAACGTAATAATATGATGAAAATAGGTAGCGACGCTAGTTTGGGTCAGGGAACCACCTTAAGCAGGTAAGTTGATAATAATCCATAAACAGACAAGATAAATAAAATGTTATCTCCTGCGTAGTGACACATTTATTTCGCCGCCTGAAAAAACATTGCAAAGAAAGAACATTAAAGAATACGACATCTTTTTTACTTAGGAAAATTAATCAGCCGATGCAGTGCAGAAGTTTCAAACATAAAGCAGGGCACTTTGAAACAAATGCTGTTTCAAACTTCCCCCGATGCCTGTTTCATTTCGTTACAAACCTTTTCGCAGGCACAATACACCTTGAGCACCTCAGCGGTTATTACCTCCGCACCTTTGTTAGCGCCTCGCAGATCTCCCCTACTGAATTTAAATGGAGAAATTATTTTCAAGTATTTTTCGGAAGAGAAGTTTTATTGTATTGTTTGATTGCGTGTCACTCTGATAGATGAAGGAATGGCTTTCAAAAGACTCCTTTTGTCGTCCCGAGGCTGCGCGTAATGTGTTCCCCACGGCTGGGCGGATTTGTTTGAAAGTTTACACGGAGGGTGATCAATTGCTTATGAATTTCAGCAAAGTTGGACAATACGTCTGTACTTGATTGAAGCCAATTGAGCAAATAGCGTAAAATATATGTACTACAGAACAGAAAAGTATAATTTATGTCGATCTTTGCGATGCTGAATGTAACTTTTTAGACCCATAATTTTAACTATTGTTGATCATGAATGAATGAAAACTAAAACAGAACAAAAAAAAGGACACGTCATGGTGACTATTAAATGTAGTAAGGCTTTTGCCTGCTTTCTTGCCATGGAAACACCATGGCTAAAACCTTCTGACCACAAAATAATCGGCAAAACAATTTTCTATCTATTGTATTATGTAATAGCTATTTCAGTTAATTGTGTACGTGCCAAAGCACGCTCGTGCGTTCAGTTACAAGGTCTGCATTAGCGGCGGCAGCAGCACACGTCCCCACAGACATGCCACTCTCCGGGCCTCGGTAGGTGATAATCGTTCCCATTTGTAAATAGCTCCCAGTAAACGCTGCACGTGGCTATACGAGATTATGTAAGAACTAAATACGTACATGGGTTTAATTTAATGTCTTCTGCTAGTACCAGATCTTATGTTCCTACTTAATCGACGTAAATGACATTGGTCGCTATTTACAAATGGGAATGATGCAGTTCCAGGCCATGGCCTTCAAGTAACCTGTTAAGTATCCAGAATGGTGCAAATTAAAATAAACTTGGTAATGACATTTTTTGAGCATATCGTAGACAGGTATTCCCTAAGGGCGGAGCACACGCGCGTGGGCAGTCTACCTAGATCCTTCTATTAAAACGCTCATTATCTTGAAAAATCTAGATGAAACATTTAGACAGTTCGATTATATCCGGATAAATAGTAGGTAAAGCTATAATCTACTTCCATTTAAAAAGTGTCTATCATAAAGGAAAATTGCGCTACTGATACAAAGTTCTTCTTCTTATAAGCTTCCTTTGTTTAGCGCAGTTAAGTTTAGTTTGGACACATGACAGTAGACGGTAGCAGGATGATGATAATGACTCAGTCGCCTACTAGGCTACTAAAGTTTATTATAACAGCAACTTCTCCATTACGAACTAGCAAAACTTTAAAGACACTCTGTCTGTCGCAAGGTCAAATAACTTCAGCCGTGATGTTGCTACAGCACAGATAATGGTTACAAGGTTTGTTTTCAGAATTATATTCTGCACGCCTTCTTATAAATATTGTTTTATTGTGGATCAAAATGCTTTTAATCTGAATTATTTATAATGCAATATTTATATGTATAATTAAATGATGTAGTTTATTTAATCGGTGCAGTAAAAACATTATTCGAAGGAAATTTATTTTTTTGTTACATAAATATCAGTCGCAATATTTCTATGTATAATTAATTAATATTGACTTTTACTATTGACTATTGACGTTTTTACGATGTATAACTTATTAATATTGATTTTAGGATTTTTTTTAATGTTATTATTGCATTTATGACTAAGTATTTATATTTATTATGACATTCGTTAGCGGACTTATTTTTCTAAATTATCTTTATTTTAATACTAGCTGACCCGTGCCCACTTCGTTGGGAAGTAAACATTTTTAGTTGTTATATAGCCTATAATACTCACAAATAACGTGGTTATTATATTAATAATAGGTAAAAGAATTTTCAAAATCAGCTAAGTAGATTCATAGATTACCCCGTACAACCTCACAGACCTTACCTATTTTTATTAATGTAGTATAGTATAGATTTACATATACCTAGATTTTATTGACTGGACGTCACACAGCTCCACATTAACCTAGGTATATGATGCGCTTTAAAAGCTTTTGATAGTACCTACTGGAGAATAGGGCACTACACATCTATTGTCCAGTTCTAAAACTGGAAGGAAGAATCACCAGTCGTCGTAAATCTTCACAATTTCTATCTTGATTCATGGCGTCTCGCATGTCTACAATTCTCAGCGCGCAGTCTTCTCTCACGTGTTCTATTCTGATGTATACCAAACGCTCCGTTTTTATTTTGGCGTATGCGTACACCAGAAAACGGTTGAACAAACCTCGAAACCTTTGCAGGTGACCAAGCGAACTTCTCTCATTGGTAAAATGTATCTAGGCGTAGAATTACATTTGCGGACTATTTTAATGTCGACAGTCTCGTCAGTTGTTGGATTCCCATGTCGAAGATCAAAGTTGTATCAGTCTTCGCCACGACAGTAGGTATATAAGCGAGTACTGAAGAGCATCAAATGCCTGGTGCGTTTCGCTAATGCGTTGCAAGCGGTCATCCCGGGTACGCAGCACAATGTCCCGCCTGTCACAGTGCTGATTTACCAGGACGACGGCAGCATCATTGGCAGCGAGGGCTTTGTACTGACCGGATGCTGTCCAGTAGGTCGTTTATCGGCGCTGATAACAATTTTGTAATCATTTTGTTGGCTTTGGGGTATGGACTCGTATTTTATGTCCTTCCTCGTAGTATGAACTCAATTCATGCTAAGTTTCATTCGAATCCATTCAGTAGTTTAAGCGCTATGGCCGAGAAATTTCACTTCCATCCCCACTCCCAAGGGGAACCCTAACGAATTCCAGGATAAAAAGTATTACATGTCCTTCGTGGTATGAACTGAATCAGTTTCATTTGAATATATTCAGTAGTTTCAGCGCTATGCGCAGCCAAGAAGTTTTACCCTACTGCGGGGGGGGCACTACGGGGGGCTACTGGGGGAACCACTGCGGGGCAATGTGGGGGGCGCACTGCGGGGGCCCTCACTTCCAGGCCCCACTGCTGGGGCCCCACTGCCGGGACCCCACTGCCGGTGCCCCCACTGTGGGGGCTACTGAGGTCCCACTGCGGGGCAATGTGGGGGCCCACTGCGGGGGCCCCACTGCCGGGGCCCCACTGCCGGTGCCCCTTACTGTGGGGGGCTACTGAGTGGGTCCGACTGAGGGCAATGTGGCGGCCCACTGCGGGGGGAGGGGACACTGCGGGGCCCACTGAGGGGCAATGTAGAACTCAAATTGTGCCAAGATTCATTTCAATACATTCAGTAGTTTATGCCGCTATGCGAGGCCGAGAAATTTCACTTACATCCCCTCTCCCAAGGGAACCCTGATGAATTTCGGGATAAAAAGTATTTTATGCTCTTTCTCGTAATATGAACTTAAATCATGCTAAGTTTCATTACAATACATTCAGTAATTTCGGCGCTACGCGCAGCCAAGAAATTTTACTTTAATCCCCTCCCATGGGAATCCTATTGAAATCCGGGACGAAGAGTATCCTATGTCCTTTCTCAAAGTATAAACTCAAATCCTGCCAAGTTTCATTTGAATACATTCAATAGTTTCGGCACTATGCGCAGCCAACAAATTTTACTTTAATCCCCTCTGCCAAAGGAACCCTATTGAAATCCGGGATAAAAAGTATTTTATGCTATTTCTCGTAATATGAACTTAAATCATGCTACGAGTAAGTTTCATTTGAAAACATTCAATAGTTTCGGCGCTATGCGCAGCCAAGAAGTTTTACTTTCATCTCCTCTCCCAAGGAAACCCTATTGAAGTTTGGGATAAAAAGTATTTTATATCCTTCCTCTTAGTATGAACTCAAATTCTGCCAAGTTTCATTTCAATACGTTCAGTAGTTTCGGAGTTATGCGCGGCCAAGATACATACAGACAGACAGACAGACAGACATGATGGAAAAAAATCTTTTTTGGCGACAGTATCAATAATAGAGTGCCCCTAAAAAAAAAAATTCAAACTATCTTCAATGTACAGAATTGGACCTGTTACAGTTTTATTATAAGTATAGATTTTGATAATGTTTAATAAATTTTAATGTTAACACTAAGAATAGAATAAGAATATAAGGTACTCTATTGCATTGTGTGTGCCCGTAATAATAGTGGTACATGTTTATAAATAAATAAATATATTATGTTTGAAATTTTACTTTAGCATCAATTTATACCAGACAAAATCTACAATAAATAAAATTATATCCAAAAAATATATGACCTCGACGGGACTTCAACCCGCTACCTTTCACTCAGTACAGGAACCGTGTTTACGAGATCGAAATTTTTTGGGATATCATTTAATTTCTTAGAAGTTTCCCTAAGACTAATAAGTGTGGGTAAGCACTATAAAATAAAATAAAACCTAAATCAGAATCAGTAGTACCGTTCAGTCAAGTATATTATACACTAAAGGTCAGTATATAAATTCCTTGCGTAGTATAAACACAGATGATAACATACTAAGCATATAGAGTAACAAACCAACTCAGCCCTCCATCTCGGTATCGGTGTTACCGGCTGCATAGATACCGAAATAAATGGATCGGTAGTCAAAGTCACGAATTTAGGAACATAATGAGAAGGCCCCGCGAACAACCCAATTGATTTCTAGTTTCAGGTACAGTTAATCAAAAAATAAGTTTCAAATCTTATAATTACCTTTTCTATACCTGCAGGTACGAATTATATGAGGTACCTTCTTAAGTATGACGTTTGGTTTCAGACGGATCGATATAAGCGCACTTGAGCGCACCCCGCTGGGAAATTCGAAAATTAGACAAAGCCCGTTCATAGAAAAGCCGATTACTATTTAACATGATCGATAGTCTGGTAATACTTATAAGACTTAGGGCAGGCAATTGATTATTTATTGAAAACTACAATACTCTTGGCAGAGATAAGAAAAATGAGCGAAATTGAGCTTGTTTTCCTTTTTGAGAGCTCCTTGTGCGACTTGACTATACATTTTCCCATTTATATTTTTCTTCAATGACGTAGTTTATTTACTCGGTGCAGTAAAAATATTATTCGAACGAAATTTATTTTTTTGTCACATAAATATCAGTCCATTTGTTGACTACAGGTACTTTGGCACGTATTCCTTTAACTAGGTACCTACAAGTCTTTGAAAAGCCACGTAAATTGGATAGCCACACAAAAAGGCCCGGCTAAGGGACTATCAAACATGCGTAAACATGAATCCGGCCATCAGTGAGAAACCCTACCACTAGCGAAACGTAAGCAGCACAGCCCGTAAAACGGATAGTGGAGCAGAGGTATTGACGGACGTAGATTGTCTTCTGTCTCTCATGCAACTGTTGTTAATTCTATAAAAATATATTTTAAAAGGTGTTTTTTCCCCCTTAAACATGTATTAGACACATAAGTGACATATAAATGTGCTAGTGGTTTCTTTTTCACTTCTTCCACTAGTGGAAAAAAAAATAAGTGAAGAGAATATAAATAACACCTTATTTCTTATTTGATAATAATAACTATGTTTATAGTATAAAATTTGACTTGTCTAAGTGCTTATTTTGTAAACCTAAATAAATAAAGTTATTGATTGTGATTCTGATTCTTCTGGTCTTAGATATCTTCTTGCAGACTTTTCAGTTCAATTATTTTAAAATCCTTACATCGGTCAGACGTAAATCACTGTTTACGTCTGACCGTTGAACTGATCTGAATGCTAGAGGAGATGACAATACTACACACACACACAATAATAAAATTGTAATATATCTGTCAAGATATGATTACAATTTTTTGAAGTAATTTAAAATTGGGGTAATTATCTCAACTGTGGTAACTTTAACTACTTGCGCTATGGTACTCAATGCGCCATTTATATCAAGGAATTAATTTTTCACTAGCACCAACCTAATGAACTGATGTACCTACTATAAGAGGTGTGATCCCTTCTATTTCTCCAAATTCCTCTGTTTTCCCTCGAGTGAACCCACTACCCAACCCATGTATTCAAATCACACCCTCATACCGCTACTTCCGAAATCAAAGTAAAGCAAACACACGTTGAAAATGCGATATAAATAATAATAAGGTACGTACCTGTCTGTCAGTCCCCCTCACGCATCTCAGATTCAATATGCACTAGAGACGCACTGAAATACTGCGGAACATACATACATAGGTGCGTCCAAATTGATCGGGGGATTTATTTACAGGTTTCTGTCAGCCTGATCGGGAAGAACCTACTCGTACTTTGTCCAGTTTACTGAAATAAATTATCAACTTATTTTGGTTCAATGAATTTTGAATTGATAGATAGAAAATTATTTATTGCACATTTGATCGTAAAAAAACTAAAATACAAAAAACAACTTTGAAACAAAGTTACAAGTGGCGGTCTTATCGCTCAAGAGCGATCTCTACCAGACAACTGTAATTGGATAAGAATTACAGTCTCATGAACGTTCGGAGGCCTATACGTACTCGGCAGTGGGTAAAAATCTGCTGAAATACTAACGTGTAATTTTAAATTAGGAAATAGAAAATTACAAAAAAATATTGAATACGTTCAAAATGTTGCAAATCAGTTTTTTATTAGCGTGTTATTTTCGCATACATATTTTTCTTATAACAAATAAATTATAAGTTAATTTATAATCCAACTATGCAAATCAAATGAATATTCAATGAGCACGTCAACAAATCATCAAAATGAGCGCGAAATCTAGCAGTTGTTTGTAACGCTTGAAGAGTTGAATCTTGAACGCGATGCTGTGTTATTGTGCCAGAAGTGGCACAATAACATGGCACCTGAAATGTCTAAGAACAGAAAATTTATAACTTTACTAGCTTCTGCTCGCGGCTTGGCATTAGTTTTTCCAGAATAAAAGAAAAATAATATGATAATCCAGGTCTAGAACTGCATCTACGCAAAAGTTCAGCCCGATCCGTTCAATAGTTTGTCGTGGTAACAAACATCTCAACTTTTATATTTACAGATATTACTTTTATAATTACAGATATTACTTTTGTAATTACAGATATTACTTTTATAATTACAGATATTACTTTTGTTTCGTCATCAACATTTCAATTTAGATGTTGAATTCACACTCACACACTCCATATCCTCCACACACCGGTTTGTTCCCACGTCTACGAAAATCAATACTACAGATTTCTATGATAATATTTCAGATTCCCTTGTCTACAGGTTGTCAACACTACAGATTCCCATGTCTACAAGATTCCCATTTCGACATATTCTCATTTCTACAGATTCCCATGTCTACATATTTCCAATCACTACATCATAGGTCTCGTATTGGCTCTTGAAACATGACTCCGTAATTTATTGTGTTAATGGCGGTTTCGGGCAACCTTTCTGCATATCTACAAAAAAATAATAAAGGTATGAACAATGCTAAATCTGTAGCTTGGAAGTGAATTTCAGTAGAAAATTCTAAATAGTTGATTGCAACAGTAGAATAACCCTTTTGGCAGTCGTATGCGAGAGCCTCTCTCTGAAACACCATGTTAAATATCAAATGAACAGACCTCAGAACATTAACTCGACTCGCGTAAAGTACGGAAACGCGCTTCGTCGCGCCACGCCGCGCCGCTTTACGTCAAAGAATTTGTGTTGAAGAAGGACCTTCCTCAGGGAATAGTAGAGGACATTTCATTTCCACCATCTTGGTTTTTATTTATTTAATTTATTTACGAAACGATTTCGCATGACAATGTGGCACATAACTTTTTATATGTTAAAGCTAGCTGCTGCCCGAGCCTTCGCCTGCGTTTTAGCAGGATAAACAATAACTTTTTTTCACTTCCTCCACTAGTGGACAAAAAATTGAAGTGAAGAGAATATCAATTACACCTTATTTCTTATTTGATAATAATACCTATGTTTATAGTATAAAATTTGACTTGTCTAAGTGCTTATTTTGTAAGCCTAAAGAAATAAAGTTATTGATTCTGATTCTGATTCTGAATAGCCTATATGTTATTCCTGGTCCCAAACTATACCCATACCAAATTTCAGCCCATTCCGTTCAGTAGTTTTTGCGAGAAAGAGGAACAAATATCCATCTATCCTTACAAACTTTGACATTTATAATATTAGTAGTAAGTTAACATTCGTTATCAGTGCTTTCTAATATTATAATTAAATGCTTACACAATTACACCATTTATAATAATCTGTAATCAGATATTTAATACAGCAATAGCGTATCTAAATTTACTAATAAGTTTTGTAAAATTCCTTACAAATTATCACCTTACCATTGCATGATGTATTTCACATTCGTCATTTTCCGAAATGTTAGTCACCTCAGTAGGGAGGTACGGCCAAACTGAACGATATGACCTGACACCTCGACGACGACGTCTGTGGCGCGGTGGGCGAAGGTCTGCCTGCGACGCAGGAGGTTGCGGGTTCGATTCCCGCCTCGGATCGTACAACAAATGTTTGTACGATCTGCAAATATAATATTTGTTCAGGGTGTTCTGGTCGTTTTCTATATACAGTAAAAAATATATATTTATATAATATAATCTATAATGTATATCAGTTCAGATATCTACTACCCATATCTAACACAAGCTCTGCTTAGCTTAGGGCTTAATAATGCTGTGTAAATTGCCCAGTAATATTTATATTGACTTACCTAGAAGCCCAATAAGAAGAGCAATGTGTAGGTATATTTCTTTAAATCAATATACCATCTTGCCGCGTCCTATCTATCCCCTTCGCCCTACATTTTAAAATCGGTTCCCCTGAAAGCCCACTCGTCCGCTGTTCATTTGTCAGAGAAATTACAAAAAGCTGGCGTCGCGTCGGAGTAATAATGAGTTTAATAAGGCAGCATTTAACTACGGAGACAGTTAGCGGCTTCATTTGTAGAGGTTCCTGTATAAACTAGCAATACAATTTGTAATGTTACATTACACCCCGATAAAGGAGATTATGTGCTTTTATTTCGTGCTCTCTTATAGCTAGACGATTTTTTTAAATCTGACATCTATGTGTGTGCTTAAACAAATATTAGCCTAGTTATAATTATTGTTCTTTATTGTTATTTTATGTCCGTCCATCCCAAGTTTGCCTGGAAGCGATTGCTCAAAGCGACAAGTTCGCCCTTTGTACTTAATGGATTATCAGCATATCCTTCTGTATTGTATTTTGTGTTCGTGTGGTACAATAAAGAATTTCTATGTATCTATAACATACCTACCGAGTACCTAAATACATTTATAGAATATGGTGAAGAAAATGATATGACGCGAAGGATGGCTCATATCGCAGTAACTTTTTGTAGAGCAATGTTTCAAATAGGAAAACAAGGGTAACAAAAAGTTATAATCGGAGTAAATATTTAAAGAAAATAGTAGTTTATGCAACTGTGCATAATGGAGGGCATTACAACACAAGTGTGGGTTTAAGAAACGAGCCGAAGGCGAGTTTTTTAATAGCATCACACGAGTGCTGTAATGCCTAATTATGTACAGTTGCATACACTACGTTATCTACCCAAATATCATAAGGTGATATGATGGGTTCAGGAACCATAGGGAAATGACCAGCATTGTTACCAGTGTAATGCAATAAAAAATAAATTGAACACATACAGAAGCAAATTATTTATTCTGAGTCACTATCACTCATTTTCGACAGAAATAAAGAACTTATTCAACTTATCAGAAAATTTGTCTACTCGTAACTGGAAATAAAAAGCTAACGAACAAATGACAGCTCCAGCTACTTACGAAGTATACTAATTGGTCTATGGACAGCTCGAAATGGCGGCGTTTCGAATATCTGTATTTTTTTTTAATCATAGACAAACTAACAAAGTCACTTTTCTTGTGTCACTCGAGATCAAAATGTCCTGCGATTTATAGTTAGAATGTATATACTAGTATAGCACACTCACTTGAATTTGACACCTGTTCCAAATTTAAACTCTATAACCTACGGTTTTCAGTAGGTTATGAGTTCATTACAGTTCCGTTTATTTCTGTTGGTTGGTAATGCTCGTCATTGCCTATGGTTTTTAAATGCATTAGAGAGGGTTTATGATATTTGGGTAGATAAAGTTTAATATAGCATCAATTCCTGTTCCTATAGAAAAAAAAATATATTTTTGTGTTCATGCACATTACTAGGGCGTTACAACTTTACCTGCCACGGACCAGCATAACATAGGTAAATCGCTCGCAAATTAAACAAAATGAGGGAGTCACTAATGCTTAGAAACGGCAAATATAATTCGTCGAACCAATAGGTCGTACTTATTAATTCAAAGATTTAACAAAGTCGCGAATCAGTTGAACCCCAGGGAGCCGACCCCCTACTTATCTATTTCCGATTAGACTAAGGAATAAATTTTATTAGAGGGCACATCTAAAACAAAAGGGCGGGACTCGGAAACTTTTGAAGATTAATTCTACCGATAAAATTTCACGGTTGAGATGTAACTGCCATCTGAGGAGGGCAGGCACTGATATCGGCAGCGAAGACCTACGAACTGACGTAGAATTGTCTTTTGGCATCGTATTCACATTTTTAGTTGGTAACCTACCTAAAAAGAAAGTACAGTTATCGCGGTGCATAAGTAATTGAGTGATAATTCTAAAAACCTCACAAACAATCACCAAAAAATATTATAAAGGTAGACATTTCCCAGCTAGTAGAATAAATTAGACTTTACGTTTGTGCATGCCAAATATTATCTCCGTAGACACTTACATACATAACACCAATACAAGAAGTAAAGTTTTGCATGGCCAGGATTTAAACCACCTATTTCAGATTGAATGTCAAGATTTCACTAAATTGAGAACATGTATCAAAATAGCTAATAAATAGAAAATAGTATATCTTTTATAAGTATAATAATATCTATTCTAAATAAGATTGTCAAGTCTATTTTGTAATTTAGTTTAGCGGACAAGACGACTGTGGTCCCGGTGGGACTGAGGCCCGCCTTTACCGCTTCTTCCAGCCAACGGCTCTTTAATGTACGCTTAGGTACATTTTATCTTTTTTAGTTTACTCCGGGAAGGGTTCATTTACTCTGTGACACACTTCGGATGCCCGGAAACGATAAGACAGGACCCATTTCACTTCAATCCAGATTAATCCTGTTTATTCCGCTTTTCGTAACCAAACAAAAGAATAATAAAATGTGACGTTTACTGCGAAATAAAAGTATGATTCAACTAGTATGGGACATGGGACAGTAATAGTTTTATTGGTGGGGGCAGACCCCTGGCGCCGCCTCGTAGACGTAACAAGAACTTCCATACGTATAATAAACTGTAATTTGTTGTTATATAAAATGCCGTAACGCTTTCAGAGGAAATCACATTTTCATTTCTTTGGACGTAATGATCCCTCGCTGCGAAAGATCGTAATAAGCATCAAAACATGTGCGTCGTGTTCTCAATTGCCTTATTATATCCGGGAATGTGGGGCGAATGGGATTCGTAGACGTTGTCGCCCAGATATATTTATTTTTCTTCGTAAACGCAAACCAGTCCGAGAAACCCTGCATGACTTCATGGAAAATCTTTTGTGTGGAAAGGAAAATTCAAAATAATTATACTTTATGACCAGACTCGCCCAAATATTAGCAAGTGCCGCGTCAGGATTCGCCGTAATACGCAGTTAATTTGTCATTTTAGTAAAATTAAGCGCTAAGCCAGCGATACGAGACCTCCATTGTCATCCATCGCCATTTTGCAGAATGGCCGATAATGGAACCAATTAAAATGTATGGAGGCTTAACTGCAATGGCCTGTCCCGAAATTAATTTATAGTCAAGCCAAAATAACCCCTATTTGCGAGGCGACTCGCCGCTGCTTGTAAGCACCCTATTTAGGCTTTGCCGCTTATATTGCCCTACGTAGGCTGGCTGGTATTACTATTGCAATGGACGGTCCGGTCGTCTAGACGTTAGTTACCTCCAACGTATCATTTTGTCATTGTTGTAATACTATGGAATAGTGTTATCTCAATTTGATTTATGCAATGTGTATACCTATAGAATCACAAATATAGAATTTTACCAACATTTGTTAACAATTATTATAGACCCTCCCTCAGCTCAGACGAAAACCAACCGAATGGGATCAAAGTATGCTATAAAAAAAGACAGATAGACAGAACATGCTTTATTGCACACATAAAAAAACAGTTTACAAACAATTTGATACAAAAAAGAAATGTGACAATCGGCGGTCTTATTGCTCACGAGCGATCTCTACCAGACAACCTTGGATGGATAGGATCGTTGGATTGAATACGGGGATCTGTGTGCATTATTTTAATTATAGAACTCTAATCATTTACAAGTCCTACATACGAACATAGCAGAATATTTATACAATACAATTATACTACACAATTTTTTTAATAACCAAATGCACGTCATACATAGCCCGTTGCTTTAATATTAAATACTTATCTAGATACCACTGCTCCTTCAATTTAGATATTTATAATATTTATATTATTGGAGATGCATATTAACCACATCCGCGTCAGCAAAAACGTTCACCTCAAACGCTTGCAGTAGGAACATAATTCCTTCCATTCTTTACAAAGGGTGTCATGTCTATGTCACTTTACAACAAACACCACCATCAGAAACCACCTCCTACGCTCAAAAATCAATCCTAAGCCCTCGGCACTTGCCTCGGCCATCGGTAATTAAAGCAATTGTTAGACGTCCCGAGCCGCATGGTAATTTTCCAGCCCATATCAATTTATTGTCACCCTCTAACAGGCAATTTGTCCCTGGCCGGGCCGTCACTCCAATTAGTGGCCGCTCAACTTTAATGTCTTATTTATGTAGGTTCTAATAAGACGTATTAACGTTTTGTGGAGAACGAACAGTCAAATGTTTCCCAAGTTTCCAAGGTGTATGAAGAAAGAACATGCTTTTGTACCTCATCTTTGAATCTTTGTTCCAATCTAGACATAACTCGCACTGTAATATAGATAGAACCTCGACAATATTCCTGCAAAACCCAGGAATAAAGCCTTTCCAATTTACATAATTTGTTTACTCATTAAAGTATCAAAAAGCCAGTCTTCATCGACTTTGGCACTTTATAGAGTTGCATTTCTATCAAAGAAAAGGCATACGTAAATATTTTCATAGCGAGCTAATTAGAGTAACCGCCGAAGCAACAGATAGGGGGCGCCTGCGTTCGAATACCGTTATTCTATTAAACGATTAAATAATTCAGAGAAGTTCAAAGGAGATGCGCTTTCAAAAGCAAAACGAGGCAAATAACCTCGTAAATAGAAAGAGGGAGAAAAAATGTGGACGCATTCGCTTATTGCGATGGCAGGCATGGACGCAACTTATCGATAAACGATGGTTTGTTTGTAAGGATATCAACAATTTGCGATACAACTTCTTGAGTTTAAAAACGGATCTTGCATACTGTTCGATTTATATTTCTATTTATAATACCTTTTGCCACCATTTAAATTGGGTAAGTGAAGATGTGGCCTAAGATGAGGCACGCTTTCGCAACACCTAACTCACTCTAGATTTGAATACCTAATGGAGAGTCAAAAGTTCTTGTTCACATTTTAAATAGCAAAATTTCAGTAACCGCTGTATTGAGACACAGCTGGGCACTTAACGAGGCTTTGGTTGGTTAATTGACGACGTCTGTGGCGCGGTGGGCGAAGGTCCGCCTGTGACGCAGGAGTTTGCGGTTTCGATTCCCACCTCGGGACAAATGTTTGTACGATCTGCAAATATTTATTCAGGGTGTTCTGGAGGTTTTCTATATAAAATAAAAAATATATATCTATATCTATTTCCTTAAGTATATCAGTTATCTAGTACACATAACACGCAAGCTCTGCTTAGCTTAAGCTAAGCAGGGCATGAGCAGAGATAATGCTGTGTGAATTGTGCGGCATTATTTATTTTATTACCTATTTATATATGTATATTTATCACTTTGTCGAAGGGCTTCGGTTTCCATCTTAAAGTAGTCCAATTAACGAGGGTTTTGTTTAAAAGACGACATCGATCAGACGACGACAAAGGCATTCTACTACAAGAATGTAAATTATAACTAAAAAACTTTTGGTCAACCCTTACTCAAATAGGTACTTTTATAACATGACACTAGAGCTCTCTTCCTTACCATTATTGCCATGTTATTTTAGACTTATTTGTTAGAATTCGTAGCATCCATAAATAACGAGTATCCCATCGACATCTCGAAGAGCCATCTCTAGTTCAAATCGCTGCGCAAGCTTCAAAAAGGGGCTGCAATAAGGTGCACGAAGCAAATTAGAGCAATTTAACTTTTGAACGTGTCGCGTCCTACGTGATACAAGGAGGTACCTTCGAGAACAAGTAGGTACCTTCGAGAACAAGTATTCACCACCGAGGAATAATTGAAAAGTCGGAGATTGTACTGGAACAAGGTTTCAGATGTTTTGTTTGGTAAAAACATTTAGATACTTATCTCGCTTTGTACCAAATTTTTGACGGATTAGGTATGCGTGCATTAGATTCAAAGGTTTCAAGGGTTCCTTAGTGCATAGTCAAATCATAAATAAAACATCAGCTATAACAATTTTGGTGATAATTATGTTCGCTAGTTGTTAGATTTTGATTTTTCTTTGGTTGTTGCATACAATTTGTTTTTAAGTTGGTTCTATAAAAGTTTGATTCTCGAGGGATTGCTCTGTGCTCCACATAACGTATCTAAACTATTATCACATGAAAATTTTACAATCACTGGTACCTAACTATTGGTTTCCATGGCAACAGATGTAAACAAGAGGGCTACGATGAAAAATGAATTACGAAGTTGACGGATGTCGGATCGCATAAAACGAAGGATGACCTGTTCTTTTGATTAGTATGAAAATGATTAAGACATTTATTTCTTAGATTCGGATCTCTCACAACAGGTGTCAGTTAGTGACGCGTCCGAATTCCGGAGCAACTTGGTGCCTTACCTGTTCGTTTCGTGCGATCCATCACCCGTAACTTCGTTTTTCGTATTTAAAAGTAGGCCTTCAGTGCGCCTGAATTTCTTTCGTCATTTCATCTATGCTTCATCAAACTAATTAAGACTCGAATTATAGCTACCTATATGTATATCGCCACTTATTTTTACTGGTAACGTAAAGCGTTATTTAGATCGTTAGATCGTGCGTTATCGAAGTGTTCCGGGTTAAAAATGACTTTCAAACACAGCTTTTTGCTTCATAGAGAATATTAATCAGGAATTCAGGAATAAAGTTTAGTTCTTTATAAGTTAAGTAAAAGTATATTATTGAATACATGCCAAATTATGTTTTTTTTGTTGATAGGAAAGATCATGTTTTGAACAAAGCAGGAAAATACTTCAAGCCAATTAATTGTAAACAAATTATGATTCTTTTAGAAGTACCTAATTCGGTTTCTTCGCCCCGGGTGTTTCCCGTTGTAATTAGCGATTTATCTTGGAGCGCTGTTTTTACCGCAGTCCCCTATTCAATATAAAGGTAGATTAAAGATTCTATTCGTTTTGTGGATACTTTTTATTATTGGTGTAAATGCGGGTAATTCTGAAAAGGTTATATTTTGTTGTGTACGCAGACTCTTTTCTTAAAAATCGTGTTTTCCAGCTGTATAATGTAATAACTTTTACAATGTCTCACAGCATAGAGTAATACAAATAGGTACTAGTAAAATCAGGATTATGACCCACCCAGTCCACCCAGTAATTATTAATGTATTATTTTGAGTTTTTCTGTTTCAACATTCACCTTAAACCCTTACGCAGTGGAACGACGACCTGGTGAAGGTTGCAGGAAACCGGTGGATGCGGCTAGCACAGAATCGATCTTTTGGGGGCGAATTTTTGGGGGACGCTTATGTCCAGCTGTGGTCGTCTTTAGGCTGATATGATGATGGTGATCAACATGACACTTCTGTTGTCATTTTATAAATTATTACTAGCTAATCATAACCATAAACACCTACTCACACCCCCCTAGATACTTATTCTTGTTTACCTATTATTAATAAGTTTTTTCAACGTTCTTTGTTGTGTTATTTATTAATGATTAAGTAATATATTTTTATTTTAAAATTGTTAATTGTCCTCTGTGTAAATGTAGTGGCAAATAAATGATATGTCTATGTCTATGTGGTTTAAGATATTTATTTCTCAAAATAATTTATATTCACTTATAAAGAAACACTTAAAATTAGGTTTATATTATTATGCCTTAGAATAATCTATTATAGTAATAAGTGTTTCTCTATAAGTGAATATATATAAGTGAATAATATATATAAGTGAGTAATATATAAGTGAATATATTGTAACACGCTGGTACTCCAGCGTGTTACAATATCATTTTACACACGATAGTTACACAAATATAATGTTATAGGTAATGTATTTATCCATTTACAGTGGTTAGGTAATTTTCTTACCCACAGAATGCAAACCAAAATCTAGTTGGGGGTAGTCTTACTTAGCTGAGGCAATTGGCGGCGACCAAGTGCTTGCATTGTTCTTGAGTTGTTGCTTAAGGCCTACGCCACAGTGAGAAGAGGAGCTATCTTTTTAGTAGTTTAGGTGTTTTTAATCATCGAAATGTCGTTTAACATATGTATTTTAAGTAATCTTTTAAATTTCTTGAATGATTGTACTTCTTTGATGTCTTTGGGTAGTTTATTATACATTTGTCCACCATCGTACTTTTTTTCCCGTAATTAGTTCTAGGTGCTCGAAGAACAATATTATTTGCTTGTCTTGTTAATCGGTTGTGTAGTGTTTTTTTCATTGTAAATATCATTTGCACATTTATATCTTTTGTGAGTATTTTTCTTATTAATACAGACAAAGTTAACGAACCTTAAACAAACCTTTAAATATAATACAGCATGTATTATATTTATAGGTTTGTTTAAGGTTCATTAACTTTGTCTGTTTATATATATTAAGAGTAGGTTCGAGATAGTCGTATCTAAATAAGGTTTTTATTTTGTGTTATTTGTAAGGTGTTAAGGTTTGTTTTTGCAGCGGCACCCCAGACTTCAATTAAATAGTCTATGTGTGGTTTTACCATTGAATTATAAATTGTGTAACGGGTTTCAATTGGGAGGCATCCAACAATACTACGTATAGCTCCTAAGGTCGGTGTCAGTTTGTTTTTTATGGTTTCGATGTGTGGTTTCCACGTGAGTTGACTATCAATGGTTATACCCAAGTACTTTTCTTTGTTGACCTTCTGTAATGTTTTATTGTTTATTTTTACTAGATTATGGTTTCCAATTTTCTTGTTCTTCGCCGCAAATATAATGTAGCTTGATTTAGATGCGTTTATAGTTAATAAGTTAGATTGCAGCCAAATATGTAACAAGTCTAAATCGTTCTGTACCTGTTCTATTAGTGAGTCTATTGAATGACCGGAATAAAATAAACTAGTATCGTCAGCGTACAGAGTAATGTCTCCATGTAGACCTATTTCGCAGATGTTATTTATGTAGATTAAGAAGAGGAGCGGTCCTAGATTCGATCCCTGCGGTACTCCATGCGTGATTTCCTGAGCATCACTCTGGTACTCACCGATTTTTACAATTTAAAAATTTCGAGTGCAGGTCCCTCGATGCCAGCATTTTTTAATTTAGTTAAGAGTATGGGGTGGCTCACTGTGTCAAAGGCCTTTTTAAGATCTATGAAAACGCCTAGTACTATTTTATTTTGATCTATGTTGACTTTGATCATTATAATTAAGTCTGCAGTTGCGCTAAGTGTATTAGATTTGGGTCGGAATCCATACTGTTTTTCGAAAAGAAAGTTTATATTATCAAGGAACTCACTGAGACGGTTATGTAAGACTTTCTCGAAGATCTTAGATAGGACGGGTAGGACAGATATTGGTCGATAATTCCCGGGATCCATTTTGTTGCCTGACTTGAAAATAGGACTAACTTTAGCTAGTTTTAAGTTGTCTGGGAATTCACCTTTGCGTAAGCACTTGTTAATTATGTTAGTTAAATCACTAGTAAGTAAGTATTTGATGCATTTTATTGCTTTAGTACTTATTCAGTCTATTCCTGTACTTGTGTTACTGTCTAAACTAGTTATTATCTTTATAATCTCATTTTCGGTAGTAGGTTTTAAGTATGCTAATTTTTCGTTACAAATTTTTTCACTAGATTGACTTATATTTTTAAGAGTAGGGTTATTGTTACATATCTTAGGGATTTTATCTGCTAATTGAGGACCTATATAGAAAAGAATGTATTGAAATGCTCTGATATTTCTTTCGTGTCTGTAATTTGGCCTAGGGAGGTATTTAGTTGTGTTGTAATGTAGCTAGTTTTTGATTTATTACTTGCTAGACTATTTATTAATTTCCACATTTTAAGCGGATTTTTTTCACATTTTTTGAAAGCGTCATGGTAGTATTTATTTTTTGTTGTTTGTATCTTTTTGTGTGTAATGTTCCTTTGTTTTATAAATTGTTCTTTTAGTTTTTCTTTTAGTTATGGCTTTGTTTTAGGTTATGCCATATATTGTTTCTCAGGTTGATAGAAGTAATCATATCTTTATTAATCCAATCAGCTTTTGGTGCATTCTATAGTTTAGTTTTAATTATTTTAGTTTTAGTTATAGATTGCTGCAGTAGATCCCTTAGCGTGTCATAGTCTTCAATAGCGTTAGTTGTAGTTATCTCTTCTTCTATTATTTTGTAAAAATTGTTGTAGTTGATTGCTTCATATTGTACTCGTTTTGGTTTTTCAGGTTTGATTCTATTGACTTCCAAATAAATTTGTTTATGGTCGGATAAGGAGCTATCGATGATGGCCATATGGAAAGTATTGTTCGTAAGGTTCGTACAAACATGATCTAGGATGGTTTTTGAAGTGCTGGTTTCGCGTGTACAATATTCTTTAGCAGATCTATTTAGTAATTGTATCCATTTTCTCTAAGCATTGTTTTATACTCCTTTGTACATTTCTCTTTGCTTAGTAGATTGAAATTTAGGTCCCCGAAGACAATGGTTCGTTTCTTTTTGGATAGTTGAGCAGAGTATAGGTTTAAAAATCTGTTAACATTTGTTGCTGGCTGTTTGTATATTGCTCCGATTACCAACGAAAGTTTCTCTAGACGTATCCACAGGAAATGATTGTTGTCTTCACATTTATCTTCCAGAAGTTCATGTTTAAGACTGTTATGTACATAAATCGATACTCCGCCTTCTCTCGTGGAAGTCTTGAAGTTATAATAATGTGTGTAGTTGGTAAGTCTCTGCCTTAAAGCTTCATTTTCGTCCTTTATCCATGTCTCTGTGAGGACAAGTATATGCAATTTGGTTTGAAAGCTTTTGACATCTGATTTCATCGAGTTTTCCGGGTTTGACGATACTTCGAACGTTTGCGTAGAGGATGTTGATTGATTTAGTGTTTGTCTTTATGTCTTCGTATTTTTGTACAATTTCGTGAGTCGTAGTAGGTAGTTTTTCCTGTGTATTTGTATTCTGTTCCGTTTCTAGTTTTTTGACTCCTTTTTTATGAGTTTAGGAATTCCTTTTACATATTTTATAACTATGTCTGTCTCTCCATTCTCCTGTCTTCTTTTAAGTTCATTTCTGACGCTTTCCATGACTTTTTGCTGATAGGGTGTTTGGTCGGAAAATATACGTATCTTTTCCATGTTTATTTTGTTTTTTCCACGCAAAATAGATTTGACAGTTTCTTGTGAGGTGAGATTAATTTTGAGCGGGCGGGTTTTCATGGAATCGTAATTACCAAGCCTTTGAACTTTTCTAACAGGGCAGTCTGGAACGATTACCTTGAGGATAGCGAGTGCTTCGGCTTTGTCCTTCTCCAGTCTTTCTTCCATGCTATCGCCTAGAGGCTCAGGAAGGTCCATTATCACGGTGTTCTTGCTTCTTTCTGCTCGCTCTTGGAGCTCTACAATAAGGTCTTCGTTGCTCAGCTGTATTGGAATATGTGATGTCAATGGAGTAGTTTGAGTAGCTGTGAGTCGCTTTATCTCATTTTGTAGATGTTTGATTTTTGCTTCATTTTCTGTTACAGTGCTGGTTAAAATAGTTATTAGTGATTTGACTTTATTGTTCTCTGTTATAAGATGTTCAGTAGTGGATTTTATATCAGTAAGTTGATCTTTTATGGACGATATATTTTCGCTGATGGTATTAATATTTTCATTGTTGCATCTGCTAGATGCCGTTAGTATGCCCAATATTTCTTTTTAACTCGCTAAATTGGTAAGCAAAATCATTATCAGGTGCCTTTTTCTTACGCATAGCAATATTACTTGTCCCCGAGTCAGTGAAATCGAAATTCGATAGGTCAGGCTGGGAGCTGCTCTCGCCATATTCTGACATATTTTTGCTACGAGATGCTTTTTTATTGGGAGAACGTGTAACACTCATGTTGATTGAGTAGACAAGATGCTTTTGGTGTATGTCTCACACAAATAGCGACCCTAGCCCCGAAATTAGGCACCATGCGATTAAATCCTCATAATTATGACCTTGACAATGAAACCATCTAAAACAGATAATTTCCTTTTCACTGCTTCCGAATCAAAGTCGAATAACGAAGCCGTCTGTGAAGTTGCGGCAATCAAATTAATTCTGGAAATCTACTTTGAATAGAAAATACGGACTTTTGACTTTGTATCTCTTTTCAATGGACTTTCTATAGCAGAGAGCTGATCTGTGCCGTTCTAATGAAGCTGCAATTTACCTTCGGAAATACATTTTAAATAAAGCTGTGCTATTTAGCGAATCTAAATGATTCTACCCATGATTTTATTTTAACTCTTTGGTCCAACCTATCGTTTTATGTTGATTAACTGAACTCTAGCTTTGTTTTCATATTTTTAACTTCAATAATGTGCGTATTAATCCGTAACCGTAATCCAAGAGTTGATAGTCGAGTACAATAGTAGGATTTTATTTCTGTATCCATGAAACATGGCAGTGGTCGATGGTATATATCTGATTTATTTTCATATACGAGTAAGTAATTATGTTGCGTGACGATGGTAAGAGGCCCGACGGCATGACTTTAGTCCCTTGGGAGCTGGGCAGGCCTATTGTGTGGGACGCTACATGTGTCGACACACTTGCGCCTTCCCATCTTTCAAGGACATCCGTGAGGGCTGGTTCGGCGGCAGATTTGGCCGAGGATCTCAAGAGGCGCAAATATGCAGGTCTCGACAGAGCCTACGCATTTGCTCCCCTTGGAGTCGAGACCCTAGGTCCGTGGGGTACCGAGGCTCTCCGGGTTTTCAAAAAATTATCTGAGCGCCTGGTCGAAGCGACGCGTGACCCGAGAGCTGGTGAGTATCTGGCGCAGCGCATTAGCATTGCCATACAGCGGGGCAATGCAGCCAGCGTCTTGGGGACGCTTCCGACTGGTATTGATATGGACCAGTTGAGCTATCTGTAGATTGTTTGCAACAGTCTGCAGTTAGCTCAATTGTTTCAATTGTAAATACTAGTTTAATTTCTTTATATTATTTGATTGTTATTTTCTTTGTCAATAAAGAATATATTAAAAAAAAAAAAAAAAATTATGTAGGTATCTAAACTTCGAAGATAACGATTGTATATTTAATTTTAATTTGAAAGGAAGATTAACAACAATATGACAAGGGCATCGGTACCATCGTCGGTTACAATGTGAAATTATACAAAATCCCTTCAGATTCTACAAACCTCGAGAAAGTAAAGGGTTTTGATCCTAGAGAGACAAGGTTTTTGAAGCAAGGCTTACGTCCCACCCTGACTACATAAAACCATCAAGAGCTGGTCATAAATCCCCGCGTATTTAACGAGTTTCCCCAGCTTAATGTCCGTCCCCGGCTATAATGCACTGTTATCATCGCGACGGGGATCTACAACAGTGCCGGTTTCCGACACGGACCGTATGCGTAGATACATTTTACTGTAGAGGAAGGACTTATTTCAGGGCTTGTGGGGTGGGGGTGTTAGTATAAATAGTGTTGTATCCCTCCTGCTGAAAAAAATAAATGTTATTTTTATATTGTTAACTTTAGATTTATATATATATATGTATATATATGTACATGGTTCTTGTTAACTGTTTCTGTTCTTATAGTTTAGGGTAAAATAAATGAACTTTATCTTTTATTATTTGATCGTGGGAATGTATTCTTCTTTCTACATGATTTCGCTGATACCTATTATAGTACAAAAATCTGACTTGGATACAATCTTAAGTTAAACTTAGCGTTCTATAATCAGTGGAACCACCTCGGAAACTTCAGCTCTGTTATTCAACCCTCTGTTCTTTGCATATAAATAGGTCTTATATTTTCGTTAACCAATTTCAAAGATACCTTCCCAGAATTATTTTTGTCTTAAAGTTAATAAAGGAGGAATTCTGAATATGAATTCCTGATCATGAGCAATTTTACGGAGCTATTGAATTAGGATATCAGATTTAAACAAGGGGACAAATTCTTTAAAAGGTAGACATTCCGGCTGATTAATCTCACAGGGCTTTTAGGACGAAATGAAAAGTTGTCGAACCGAAGAATGTATGGCTTATTAGCGGGATTCAATTAATTACGGAAGCTATGAACAAGGTGAGGTATGCCTTTGTGACTTTATTAGCAAGAGGTCGCCGGTTGCTAATTAGAAAGTATTAATATCTTCTGCGTTAGCTTATGAATAAGGTTGCTATAAAGAGATGTAAAGCATTGTGTTATTTGATATTTTCCATGAAATTACCCACCTTATACTAAGTAGATATAACCGTTTGTCTCATTTCTGTAGCCAAGTTTTCGTTTTGTTGCAATAACTGATATTCTTGCGTCCAGCTATGTATTAAATGATGGAGATTGTAAATGACGATGCCTCACCTGACACTTTTCGTGAGTCGTGGGGAATAGGCAGCGTCTCACACGTAAATCGCCGGGAATTGTCATGTGTGAGACGTTAGGAATAACTCATAAGTACCTGCGCTCGTCGCCCACCATAACTACCAGAGGACTTTATTTTTTATTGCTTATTCGATACCATTTTATGAGTTTTATTAAAATATCCGTGTAAATAAAAGCAAGCTGAAATCGTTCATGTAAAACCACTATTTATACAGCGCACGCATCAATTATCCAATTAAGTAATTAATGGACGCAGATAGTAAATACACCACGTACTTTATCAGCGGGCGGGCTATGATACTGTTCGATTGAGAAATTGATTACTAAGTACTTACAGCTACACTCAATGCGTTTATTAAACTATCACCACATTATGGTAACTGTGTATTCTCACACTATCGTATGAGTGAGTCACCACGGCTAGAATATGGACGTGAAAAGAAACCTTCTGCAAGATGAGTTGCTCATTGATTGATATTTATTGTTTGACTTTGACAACTTTGGTACCGAATTATTTTATTTTGCTTTTTGACAATTGTATTTCATTATTTTATTCTTACTAATTGACATTTATTTAGACCTATTGAATAATTTTTCTAATTGTTGTAATTGAATTATGTTAGTTAGGAATTAATTTGTTGACTGCTCTATTGTATTAGGGCATACCTGTAATAATAGAAGTAATGTTTTAAATAAATACAAATACAAAATATATACAAATACGGTGTTCAAGTTATGAAAAGTTAAGTTACAGAAGGAAGTTGGTGTTTTAAACAAAGAAATGAAAATTGTACTAAGTACTTGAAATTCAGTTTTTTCAACGTATAACATCCACATTCAAATTATCTGCTACCGTAATAAAAATAAAGTAGTAGCGAAATAATATGATTTTAATAAATAACTTGCTAATTGAATTATCTGGTAACTGCCACGGGGAACAATTGTAATACTCTGAAGCGTTATTAATTATTTACGTGAAAATACATCGCCATGCTGATTTTTTTAAAATAATTTATAACTATGAGTATAGAACGATTTATCCAATTACATGTTACTTTTAAATAGGTACCAATCGTAGTTATAAACATTGCGAGCGACGCGACGTGACCGTTTTATCCAACCTTAGTATTATCTCGACTTTTCGTTATTTAGTTTTGTGTGTTATTCGTCAGTTTTGGAGTTCTAAACACGTACTATGGGTATTTGCCGGAACTCGAACCGGGTTTATCTCGTAAAAGTTGTCTGGTTAATTAACCCGAAAGTAGATGTGCGAGTAGGTGTAATGTACATGGTACATTCTACCTACCTAAGTACCTACTCTAGTTTTCTCGACACGATACGCCCGGAGCGAGAACTCGTTACGGGCTGTTATTAGGTTTCCCCGAATAGGTTGAAATGTTTTCAAGGGTAATATAATTTTCTTCCGATTCCAGGTGGGTCTAAGGAAATAATTTCTCATGATTAAAAATAATATAAACATTCCAGGACATCCGCCATTCCACAGACAGTTTTCCCGCTGCTCCTGGGATGCGTGCCGCGATGATGGACGCTGAGCATTATTTACCAGGGAAATGACCAAGGCACCGGAAACAACGCAAGGTGTTCCTCATTTTTCAGTCACGCATGAGTTGCGTCCATTTTACGCGTTTTCTACGCGTTTGTGGCAAGATATTACGATCATATTTTTCCCGAATGCAAAACGGCTTGTCATTGCCGACTTGCCGAAGTGGCGCGGCGGGTGAAGGTCCGGCTGCGACGCAGAGTTCGATTCCCGCCTTGGAACAAATATATGTACGATCTGGAAATATTTGACTCGGGTGTTCTGGGTATTTTCTATGTAAAATAAAAAATGTAAATCAGTCATCTAGTCTCTGCTTAGCTCGGCGCTAGATGATGCTGTGTGGATTGTCCAACATTATTTATTTATTTATATAGGTTGGAAAAACGTAAAGTTTATCCGGTACAAATAGCGAAAACCTAACAAAATAGATTTTAATATAGCAGGCAATTTAACTGATGTGTGTAACGCAGAAACGTTATTTTATTATGAAAATAATGAAATGTATTCATGTAGGTACCTCGTCATGTCAATATTTGTTTTTCAGCCTTCCGTTACTCTCGTGTGGTTTCTGATTGTATTCATTCTTTCTGTTTGCAATAATTAGCTTCATTTATCTGTATTTACATGGCGGAAGTCGTTTTGTGTATTTTTGTACGTTATTTAATATATGTATATCTCTTTTTCTGCGTTGAATATATTATTACGCATAAATAATCTCATGTTTGAATGAAAACGATTTTGGTGCGTACCCAAGTGAGCCTTTTCATGCCACATTGATAAAAGCTTATTTTCCAAAAAAGTTACAAGATATCTTTGTTGCCGAAAAACTTTTAAAATACCGAGAAAAGAATTTCGTGGGAAACAGTTTAACCTCGTTTCTAAAACTTTTCTTTGGAGCAAGATTGATGTTGGGGAAAAAATCGTTTTCAAAAGAAATTAAACTTTATGTTTAAATCTTAGCATATTTTCAAGCGTGACCAATGATTAATGCTGGTTTGTTTCAGTTGAATTGAACAAAATTTAATTTGTGTCTACCAGCCTAAAAAGGACACCGCTGGTTTCTCTGGTGTCTCGATTACCATCAAGACTAAGTTTTATTCTGATAAATTTTATTTTAACTAAAAAAAGGAAGGTCCTAGGCAAATGGATAGTCTCACAAAGAATGTGTATTCTTTATTTATATACAGTTTGATGGTGAGTTTTGAGACCAACTCATTTCACCGATGATTAAAGTAAAGATGTTGTTTTGTTCAAGACCATCAGGAAATATCATTGCTTGCAATAAATCAGTATGAATGAAGCTACGTGACCGAAACCAGCGGAAGCTACTAGTGAGAGTTTTTACGTTATCTCAGAGATCACGTAGAGCGACGTCAGCGCAGCTGGGAGGGGAGTAATTTGATGTTATTACGGTGGCAGATGGTTCCGCTATTTTTCAATCTGGTTCTTCGCGTTATGGTATAACAATACAACCTTATTGTGAAAGTTTTTTGGAAGCTTAGAAGCAGTACGCACACATTTTCGAGTCAATCGAGATAATGGAATCGAAGTTAACGCCTAGTCGGAAAAATCGTTGGAATTAATTTGTTTCAATTAATTTACTTCCGTTCCCTCCGATGAGTGCACCCACAAACTACAGTATGTATACATACTTACGTTGTTAGATCAGCCGTCTGCAATAAGTACAAGCCAGGTTTCATCATCTGCCTGTGCAACAATATGTTAGAACCGAGCTTGACGTCTCATAATAACTTCTTCTAACTTCACATTCCGTATTTGTCCTCCACAATCACAGATCAAGAATCCTTTGTCAGACCTCCTCGGACAAGATGCGCCGATCACAAAGACGAGAACATCTCCTAGCGTCCTATCAATTTGTTTAATTGGATTCTTGCTTTGTGTATTTTTTCTGTTTGCAAACTTATTGAGATTCAATGTTTCCCTTTGTTTGCGCGCGTTTTTCATTCTTTGATTCAGATCTGCTTTGTCAGCGGGATTAAATGAGATTCGATTATTCTGGCCAACTTTGAATTTCTTTGAACATTATTCATTTTTGTAGGTCGATCACGATTGTATTTTTAGACTCCTCTTATTTCTCCTGGACTTTCACTTTATCATCATCACATCATCATTATCTACATCGACGAAGGATGTTTTATGTAGTGCTGTGTACTTACATATGTATGTATGTGCAGATGACTTGTAAGGCCTGAGTATACAATATAGGTAACGACAGATGCGGCCGCAGTATTGACCAACCAGCATCCCGCTACAAATGGTTATTTTAGATGAGTCATCTGTCTAACTGTGACTATGAATGGTTCGATCACTTTTATCTAAAATAATCATGGTTATCAATCTTGTTAGAAAGCTTTCGTGTGTTATTTATACATAACAGGTATTTGTTCTACTTATATTAATTTTATAACATCTATTCTGACATTAGCTAGATTCATGATAAATCGCATATTATCGGTAATTGGATACGAAAAATAATCACGTTTTTCGATAAGACGCACAGGGAGAGATTCTGAAGTTATTGTTTGCCGAAATTGGCTGTCTATAGATTGATGTATGGCTCCCTGAAATCGTGAAAGCTGCTGAAATCTCGTGATAATACCCTGTACGTGTCTGAACCTGCCAACCTGGGAAATAATTACCTTCCTCTGGAATAAAAGTTGTAGATACTTTTTGAATGAGCAGGGCACACACACTCACACACACACACAAAGACACAAGACAATATCACAAGCACCTAGTCTAGTTATCTAGGGCCAGACCGATATTACCAATGCGACTCTCCACGTAGGACCTTTGATTAGGTTACGTAAGTTATGCCGGTCTATAATTCATGACCTCGGCTCTTGTTGTGTAAAAAAATATTTATTCGTAACATTTTTATTTTTTTCCAAATAATATTTTGGAAAATGCCCAGATGTGAGACGCTTTGACATTTATATTACAGTAGGATTATATCTATTTATAATATAGATATATTTATTTATAATGTCAAAATTTCAACCAAATCCATTCTATAGATTTGGCGGAAGAGTAAAAATTATAAATCTAACCAAACTCTCGCATTAATAAATAATTATATTGATTATAATGTTCGTGACTCGTGGAATCTGTGTCACCGCCTGTGTTTGCGGATTGGCTAGGTAGCTTACAAAAACGCAGATTTTTTGGTTACACCAAATTCATTTAATTCGACTAAATATCTTGTGACTTTAGATTTAGACATATTGTTGAACGATGATCGTTAAAAATTGGTATAGGCATTTATTTGAATGGCACCTTTTAATAAACGACATAGTCGATCTACAAACTGGCGGATTCTACGATCCGGCGGCGGCAACATTTACATTATCTACGTAGGTAAACAGCATTGCCTCGCGCCAGTCGGTAATATTCGCCAAGACGTGGAAACTTTCTCAAACCACAATGTATTTTATAACCCTCCTCCAGACCTTAACCTGAGCAAAAATAAAAACATCGCATAATTTACCCAACTCGCCGCTTATCTTGTATCCTCATTATTCAAGAAAACATAATTTCACGTTCAAAAGCCGTCCCAAGTCCTAACAACGCCCGAGAGGCGCCCGTTGTTGCTCCGCGCGCTAAGCTCCAAACTTACAGACGACGTGAAAAAGTATTTAAACTTTTTAATGTCTCTCCTAAACCGGGAAAAGGTCTGTTTGTGTTGGTAAACACGTTTTAATATTACATTTTATTTTTATTGTAATTTTAGCCGCTCGCTTGTATTTAGGTCAAGGAAATACAGATACTGTTATTAGATATTTTCTTGAGGAGGCCGGATAATAAAAATAAAGCGTTCTGTAAATCCTTTTCACTAAAAGTTATTTTTAAGAACGCTTTTACGAAGGCTATTTATAAAATTTGAATTAACAATTATTTTTGGCAAAGTGCTTGTTGGCTTTTGTCTGTTGAACTTTATATGTGTAACTAAAATTAAATACGTACTGCCTATCTATAAGTATAGATACAGTTAGCGTCAAATTGATATGAGCTTCTAGAGTAGTCAAATTATCTGAAAAACAAAAGCAATTTGATATACGCATTTCCAATCATCATATTATTGCAAGCACCTAAAGTATTCAAAATATCTTACTACTCATTGTTTTATATTTATATGAGCACACAGGATGTTCAAAATTATCTTAGCTATCAAAGCTCTCAAAATTATCTGTGCATAAAATGTTCCTTCAAAAATATTCACTCAAAAGAGTTTGCATACTACCTTTGATAGCTTTGTTTGTTAAGATAATTTTGAACACCCTGACTGCTTATATAAATATGAAACAATAAGTAGTAAGATATTTTGAACACCTCGGAGCTTACAACAATATGATGATTCGAACTGCATATGTCAAATTGCTTTTATGTTTTTCCGATCATTTTGACTACTCTAGACGGTCATATGAATTTGACGCTGACTGTACCTAGTTATTTCAAGGCTCATAAAAATCTAGGAATAAAACACTAAAAATATAAATACATAATCCATAGTGAACCGTCTCTGGAGCAGTTTAAATCCCATAGCCGAGTGCCTATACGAACATGTGTTTCTCGGGACAATGGTTAGTTGAGGAAAAAAACGCAAAAGAAAATTGGTGTCAGCATCATTTCTCTCCCAAAGTGATGTTCTAATGACCAAACTTATCCCAACCTAATGTTTGTTTAAACACTTCGGACCATTACGAAGCTGGTTATACCCACTCCGTATGTTGCTTCTCACGTTTATGAGAAAACTAAGAATAGGAACAGATTAAGAAACTTTCGCCGCGAACCCTGTTAGTTGTAATGAGGTTTTGTCTGTTTAAATTAAAGACTGGGATTGAATTTGCCCGGATTCTACCTGGAACGTTTCAGGATATAATACGAAGAAGGTAGATCAAGTTTTACTTGAAGCCTTATGTACCCAAAGAGTTGGTAAATTAGATTTATTATATATATATATATTATATTGAACTCACAGGGTAAAAACTCCGGATACTCGCTCAGAGGTGATGTATATACCCTATACTACTGCCAAAACTTAATATTTCGATGTAATTTATTCACAAACAATTTACAATGGTACTCGAAATTGGTACACAGCTCACAATAGAAATAGTATGGTAGGTAGGTACTAAAATTTGCATGACGTCTGTGGCGTGACGGGCGGATTTCCGCCTGCAACGCAGGAGGTTGCGGGTTCGATTCCCGCCTCGGGACAAATATTTGTTTGGGGTGTTCGGGAAGTTTTCTATGTATAATAAAAATATGTAGGTACCCATCAGTTATCTAGTACGTACCTATAACACAAGCTCTGATTAGATTTGGGCTAGATAATGCTGTGTGAATACTCCAGCACGGTAGGTAATTAAATTTAAAATTCAAAGTACCTAATAATATGGAGGTACGCATTGCAATGTTTGAATGACAGAAAGGTAGTACCTCTAAATTGTTCCTTCTAGTCTTTAGACGGGCGGTCATTTGCTCAAGAGATCGCGAGTTTGCTGCTAGCTCTACTACTGCCGCCGTGTGGACACATGAGTTGAGGCGAAGGCGTGCGGAGTCTGTGCGGGTACGGTGCTGGATCGGTGTGCTATGTATGCATATAAAACGACTTTTATTTCTCAGACAACATAACCTACCCGAACGAAGAAAGAAATTGGACAGATAAAAATAGTACCTTACAAAAGGTAAAGATTCCGATCGTAAAGATAAATTCAATTACTACCGCAAAAACAAGCCACTGTAAAATAAACCTTTTGATGCTCGCTCTCGTATAAAATGTATTGACATTTTTGTTGTACCTCCGACCCAGGGCGCGGGGCCGCGAGCCAGAGTTGATTATATCGGCTCCGGTACTGAACATCATCATCAGCGTTAATCGGATCGGTCTTTTGTCATCAATGGATTAATAATTTTAGGATTTGTAGGAAGGTAATCTTTTCTAGGGTAGGTTTAGGAACAAAACGTCCAAGTTGAAACTAATCTTAAACGAAAAGTAAGGGTCTGCCTATACCAACGACTTCATTGGAAGCATGGCAAAGCTGCATTGAGGAGAAATGTTAGTTCTATTTAGAGTTGCATTTTGCTGTATTATAATGTATACCTAAGTACTCCCCGGAGCATTTCAAAAAACTTAGTACTATGGTATAGAGCACGAACGATAGGGGCAAAATTTATTCTGAAACAACTTCTAATTCCCAAACAAAACATCTCGGCAACATTAGCGGCACCATTTAGTTAATATATATAGGACAAAGCAGAGCATTAGAGTTGTTCCACGACGGGATATTTAGCCAACTATAGAACGTAGAGCCTTTTTGTTCTATGGAGTTATCGTTCGTTAAACATACATAGCACAAGTTCTGCTTAGCTTGGGGCTAAATGATGATATGTGAATAGTTCAGGAGGTCTTAAAATAGACCAATATAATTAATTGCGTGTCTTTTTTTGTGCTATTGGCCGAATCGAAACATGCTATTGCATATTTGGAGAAGTAAAATAGGGCTCCTGCATTACTATAGCAAGCATGCATCTTCATTATTTGCCTAGTGCACGAATACGGCAACTATTTTCAGTATTTGCTTGCCGCTCGCATACTTTTTAAGCAAAGTTGCCTAGTTCTTGCACGAGCACCATAGAAGGCTTTATCTTATTACTCTAATGACTGAAACCGAATTTGTCCGCCGGCAAATGGACTGGGCGTTCGAAACCGCAACACTGCGGGATTGTTTAGTTTTATACTAGAAAATGGATATTTGTTGGTCAAATTCAATTAATTCTTATATTAACTTTCATCATTCTATCAGTCCTTCGTGTACGACCCGCGCGGGCTCACCATTGCATGCAATCGATGAGTCATCATCATCATCCGCGTACGGCCCGCTCGAGCTCGCCGTTGTATGCAAGCGCTGCGAGTCATCCCAGACAACAGGCGTTGGCACATACAATTTAGACACTGCAGTTAAGGTTAATTATATAACTTTCATAAGTGAGACGGAGTTCAAACGATTTATTTAAAAATAAATGCATTATGGAATATTGAATGTAAACTAATCTGAAAGGTACTTAATGCTGTATAATTTAACTCTAGCCTCTACCGACGGTTTCACACGTGTTTTTCAAGAAAACAATTTATCTGCATCCCATATAGGTACGGGTATCATGCACAGGGGTGGCTCTAGTCCATGTAACGCCCGTGTGAAGCTAATAGCAAAATGGATACGTACCACGGCTATATGAAACATGTCGGGTGCCAAGCCAAGTAGTAAAATCCCAAGTAGGTATATCAAGCTAGATGACGGCAAGCGAACCGATAATTTTATGATTTTGTTCGTCAGTGGGCAAAAAATCTAAAAGAAAAATCAGTGGTGACAAGCAGCAGAAAAGCTGCGGTAATTGTTGAGATATTGCGGTGGCTGGTAAAAATAATACACCAAGGGATGTAACACCGAGAATAGCGAGTACGAGACTAAATGTTTAAGAAAAACGCCACATAGCGAAACTGTTTCCGGTTGTCAGTAAAATTTTGCCCCGTATTTTTTTTTAATATTAATGAATAAAGGTAAACAGAGTTAGGGGCATAACTTTTAAGGACTATAAGGGAACGATAAACTATGTACCTAACGGTTATCAATGAATTCGAATTTATAATTAAGTGGTAAAACAAAAGACTGCGACGATATGGGATCAAGGAGTTTTAGCCTAAGCAGTTTATGAGAGCGGTAGTCATCGCGGATTGCGGGACGGTGATTGATACGCAACCCGGTAGCTCGGCTCCCCCTAAGACTGGGCGCCCGTGTGCACCGCACAATCAGCACACCCGCTATAGCCGCCCCTGATTATTGAGATCTGGTCAGCCGTTTAGTTGTGTAAAGGTAAAAGGCAGTCAAAGAAACCTGGATTCTATAATAAAATAAAAATCAGTTTGATGGAGGCTGTAGAGTTAGTTTCTTATTAAATATATTAGTTAGGGTTTGTACAATACAATCCGATACTTAGAACAATTATACAAAAGGATTTAATATGGATCCCTTTAAAGGATTGTCGGATTTAGTCCTCTAAATGAAAATTACTTAACTTGTCGGTTTGCAAAGGGTCAAGCCTGCATATGAAATATGAATAGACTTCCGTCTTTGTCCGGAGATAACTCGGATAAGCATTGTCGCTTACATTAATCATTAACGTTGCTCGGTTAAACCTTAGGGTCTGTAATAAAGTACTTATATTTTCATTATTCAGACGTTTTGTATCGTAAAGGTTTAATTTATTATGTAACTGGGTAACATTTGTCCCCGTTTGTGTAAAATTTTATAGAAATGTAAAGTCCCTGATTATTTTATATTGAAACATGCTCACTAAATGAGAACTGATTATCATCAAACATAGCTAAGATCAGACATTATGAAAGATCTTTCAAACAAAAAGATCATCTGTTTTGAAGCTACAATCCCACAGGCTGAAGAACCGATGCACCCCCTCTTGCGCGGGGGGTTTCAAACACACCTTAATAAGATACGTTACGATTATTGCTGTCATGACACGCTCTTCCTAAGTTAAAATACTGGGACCATACAAAATAAATAACCAGACGTATCTCTTTTTCCGACTGGCTGAGTATTTTCTTGAGGGGGATCAAGAGTTCACGGTTCATATAGCAATCAATAGCTATCTCCCCAGATAAAAAGTCTATATTTCAGAGGACACAGCTATGGTTACTGTAGGTAGGCAATCACAATTTAGTTTCGATATTTATTAGTTGGGTTGCTTTACTGAAATGACGAATGGTCAATCTATTGCGAGCTCAATATGTCAAGAGAGACAAATAAATCAAATTTTGAATCCGTTTTATTGCATTGTAAAGATTTTCGTCTAAATTATGGAGTTGGTATAAACTATTTTATGCAGATGTTTTCTTACAACCCAGGTAGGACGATTGGTCAGAATTCATTGAATTCCTTCGACTGTGCGATGGGTGCATTCAACTTAAAAAAGACTATACCGCCTATTGTATTTTTGAATTTAGATAGCAGTTAAGACGTTTTGCTCACATTGTTAGTCCATTTGCTATGAACCCATGCCAAAACAAACTACGAATCAATTGTCGTTTTGTAGTCTATTGAAATTTTAAGGTTTGTTACTAAAATCAACATAATGTGGATAGGCTCTGACAAAACCAGAATTCATTCAAAGTTTGTTTAAGTCATAAAAAAATGACTTACAATCTAAAATTATAAAGATCCTTTTTTTTCACTCGTGACCAACCAGTTTAAAAGCGGAATTTTTAACGAAAAATACACAAAAATCTGAGTTTTGCAATAGCAATACAGGTTTAATAACAAAACGCACCGTAAAGGTTCACAGGCTAAACCCCTATCCTGTAGAAGTAAGGCACTATAAACCTTTCCCGTACTCCGGGATTCGGGTCACGGGACGGGCCGGTCTCATCCCGATCAATCGCCGGTCTAATGGACATTTTACACGTGATATCCGGTCCCGCCGACATTCCGATACGTACCTGTTTATGAAACCCATTAAGCGAAAATTGGTTGGTTAAAAAAGGTTTATGAGCGATCGACGGGGATTAGACAGGTTTCTATATAGGAATGATGGAGTTTTGAGTGCTACGCCTACCTTTTCTTATTGTTACTGGGTTTCAGGATTCAGAATTTTGTTAGGAACTAACTTCTGCCCACATCTTCACTCACGATAGGTTTAGTTTCTCAGCTTAATTTGAGATCTTCTGATCGCTCATGTGGTAATAGAATGCAACAAATGTAGCTTTCTAAAACTGGAAGAATTTTTGAACCTAGCCCAAAAGTCCTGGACATAAGAAGGTCTTTGACGCAAAATTTTACATTTTCCTCGCTAAAACCTCGATAAATACCTAAAACTAGGTACCGTAGATAGGGTCAGTTGATCACAAAATACTTTCGGCTTCTTATACCGACAGAATGCTATTTATTTTTTAATAATGTTCGTCCTTTGTTACCGTAATTTCCCCAAGCTAGCAATATTCGCTGCGTGAATTTGCAACCTCACGGGTAGCGTGATGATGACGTTTTGTCTAAGCCGCGGCCGACCGACGCAGATTTCTGCCTTTTTTCTGCCAGGTGATGGATCGTTCCCTGTTTTCTCGTAATTTCCGGACACTAATTGCCGTGGGCATCCGTCACGGCACGGAAAATGAAGAAAAAACTCCTGTTCATACAGCGGACCGGATACAAGGTGTTTGTTTAGGCTATAGTCAAGTTGGATGAACACAGTGTTCGAGCGATAAAAGTCGGATAAAGAAGGCACTAATGCGACATTACAGTTGAGCTGCCAACCAGCTCAACTCCTTGTAATATCGCATCCTTGATAGATATAGAAATAATGCACAATATACATATATGTACTTATGCGAGATCAGTTCAGAATAAAGACTGACGATCAATGAGATTCCCTAGATTTTATTACATACATAGATGCAATATTGTGCTCTTACACCTGAATAATAAAGCAAGACTTAAGGCGGGATTTTTTATGTTGTTTATATACCTTTACTTTCACTTATCCCTATGAATAAAAAAATATCAAACTTAATTTTAATCATGGGTTGATTAGAAACGGAATTCACGAAAATGAAAATCATGAACTCTCAAAATTTCCATGAAAATTAGTGAGTCACTGCGGCAGAGAAGTTAAGGAATTATTATTTCTGATTCAGAAGGTAGAGTTAGCCCATTTTTTTGTGATCCACCTATTCAAAGGTTGCTACACTTTCAGTTTTCTTATTCCGCGAAAAGGAAGATGGAAATAAATAACAGAGCACACGTAACAAAGAGCAAAAACTCTAGACAAGGAAACTGATATTATTATTGTTGTTCCGTGGTCTGCCGAAGAATTTGTCTAGCTCATACTAAATTACGGGTAAGTTTAATGATTGAGATGGATAGGTTTATATATTTTAACTTGTTTTTACGAAATGAAGAAGACTGTAGATGTGAAAGAAACCCCTGCAAGTCAGTCTGTAAAAGGTGACTAAGGCACGAACGTATGCTTGCCTCCAATGTGAGCGAACTTGACGCGATCGCGGAGCGAGCCGCCCCGCCCCACCCAAAAATATTTCATGGACTCTTGGACCAAATTTACACATTACCCAGTGTGGGGATTATTGCATTATTCTCTGATGATAAAAGCCGACGACGCTTTTCAGGGGAGGTCTGCGTCCAGCTGTGGCCTAGTATGGCTGTAAATATGGATGATGTGGATGGGGCTCGCACAGGACCGATTGAGCTGGCGTGAATAAGGTAAGGCCTGTATGCACAAGTGCCTTCAGGCTGAATGTCGAAATTGAAAAAATTCTTTATACGATGGATAAGACTCGATCGAAGTTCAGTTTAGGTATTAATTAAAATACTAACACTTCATGGAAAGGTTGGAAGTTTTGATAGTAATCTTGAGAGAACTCAAAATCTTACAGAAATGAAGCTCGGATATTTTGTCTATCGGTGGAAAAATATCTACACAAAAACTTAATCTAGATTGAACTTATTTATCAGTAAGTCTCTGAAAGTTGGGGTCCAGACCCAATATTAAAAGATAACATCTTGTCCGCGATATAAAAATATTTGATTGGACTGAGGGTGGACTGGGTATGATATCAGATATATTAGATTACCAGAAGTTCGTAGATGGAGGTAGTGTTGCAGATAGGTATATTTTTATTTGAGTTTACAACATAATAAAAAACTTAAAAAACGTGAATAAAAAGGATCTCGATTGTAGAGATAGTTATTTTTATAATTTATATTTTTATTAGTCCACAAAACTTAGTTTTTTTTAGTTAATTTTTTGAAAGTTTCTGTCGTAAAACAATAGAAAATCCAAATAATTTTTTTATCAAAATTCGTATTCATAAAAGAATTCTTTAATCTTTCTCATAAGCGAAAGTGACTTCTAAGCGGAGTGAAAAGAATTTTCATTTAAATCTCCGGTTTACTTCGCATTGAGTTTTGTTGAAATAAGCCTTAATATTGTTCTTGAATAATTCATACGATGGAAGTTTCTACTTTTATTTTTTTTCTGCATACCAGTGATTTTTATTGAAGGTTTTGAAGGAAAGCCTACTAACAAATTCAAAAAGAAAGTCTTAGAAATGGCGCAGGTCATCATTGAAACTAAATGAATATAATCTATTATTATAATGAAACTGTAACAGGTCCAATTCTGTACAATGAAGATATTTTCAAAATTTTTTTTTGCAGGGCACTCTATTATCGATAATGATGCCAAAAATGCATTTTTTTCCCATCATGTCTGTCTGTCTGTCTTTCTGTCTGTCTGTCTGTCTGTCTGTCTGTATCTTGGCCGCGCATAGATCCGAAACTACTGAACGTATTGAAATGAAACTTGGTAGGATTTGAGTTCATACTACGAGGAAGGACATAGGATACTTTTTATCCCGGATTTCAATAGGGTTCCCTTGGGAGAGGGGATGAAAGTAAAATTTGTTGGCTGCGCGTAGCGTCGAAACTACTAAATGTATTCAAATGAAACTTGACAGGATTTGAGTTCATACTATGAGGAAAGACATGGATACTTTTTATCCTGGATTTCAATAGGGTTCCCTTGGGAGAGGGGACGAAAGTAAAATTTCAGGGCTGCGCATAGCGCGTGAAACTACTGAAGATATTCAAATGAAATTTAGCATGATTTAAGTTCATATTACAAGAAAGGGCATAAAATACTTTTGATCCCGGAATTCAGAAGGGTTCCCTTATGAGAGAGGATGGAAGTGAAATTTTGCGCGTTGCAGGATGGCGCGCGGGGCAAGGGCGGTATAGAGCGATAGCCCCCCACTGTGGAGGGCACTGGCAGTGGGGCCCCTCACGCAACCGGGCCCTCCCAGTAGCCCCCCGCAGTGGGGCCCCCGCAATGCGGCCCCCACATTGCGGCCCCCACATTGCCCCGCAGTGGGACCTTAGTAGCCACCACAGTGGGGGGCATCGGCAGTGGGGCCCCGGAAGTGGGGACCGCCGGCAGATGGCCCTCGAAGTGGGTCCCCCACATTGCCCCGCAGTGGTACCCCTCATTAGCCCCCCACAGTGGGGGCACCGGCAGTGAAGCGTTGGCAGTGGGGCTCTCGGCTGTGGGCCCCCCACATTTCCTGGCAGTGGGACCCCCAGTAGCCCCCCGCAGTACCCCCCACAGTGGGACCCACTCAGTAGGCCCCCACAGTGGAGGCCCCCGGCAGTTAACCCCCGCAGTGGGCTCCCCACATTACCCCGCAGTGGGACCCCCAGTAGCCCCCCGTAGTGGCCCCCCCGCAGTAGGGTAAAATTTCTTGGCTGCGCATAGCGCTGAAACTACTGAATGTATTCAAATGAAACTTGGCATGATTTAAGTTCATACTACGAGGAAGGTCATTTAATACTTTTCATCCTGGAATTCGTTAAGGTTCCCTTGGGAGTGGGGATGGAAGTGGCATAAAATTGCGCAAAAACTACTGAATGGATTCGAATGATACTTGGCATGATTTGAGTTCACGATTTCTACGAGAAAGGACATAAAATACGAGTCCATACCCCAAAGCCAACAAAATGATTACAAAATTGTTATTAGTGGCGATAAACGACCTACTGGACAGCATTCGGTTTGTACAAAGTTCTCGCTACCAATGGTGTTGCCGTCGTCCTGGTAGATCAGCACTGTGACAGGCGGGACATTGTGCTGCGTACCCGGGATGACCGCTTGCAATGCATTGGCGAAATGCACCAGGCATTTGATGCTATTCAGTCTCTACTCGCTTATATACCTACCTACTGTCGTGGCGAAGACACTGGTGGAAGTGGATACAACTTTGATCTTCGACTCGGTCTCACGGTTCGGTTCGGTTCACTAAAAATGTTTACCGCCCAACGAAGTGGGCACGGGTCAGCTAGTTGATAATAAATTCCATTCATTATCAATCCTACTAATATTATAAATATCAAAATTTGTAAGGATGGATGTATGGATATTTGTTTCTCTTTCACGCAATAACTACTGAACCGATTAGGCTGAAATTTGGTATGGATATAGTTTGTGACCTGGAATTATATATAGGTATCCCTATAAAACGCGGGTGAAGGCGCGGGCAGCAGCTAGTTAATAAATAAAAGTATTATGAGTTGCATTATTTCATACCATCTTACAAGTAGAGGCACGTAACTTTAGCGCTGACCGTTATTGCGCAGAACTAAAAAATAGGTACCTGGGCGGGGCTAGCGGTACATTACCCATGCGCAGCTGTCCCCTGCGCGTATTGCTCAGCGCTAGACTTACGTGCCGCTACTTGTAAATAAAACCTTAAAAATTTTAAAAAACGCCTACGTTTATTTCATTGGTTTAAATAGCATATCTTAATATTAAAAAGTTACATCTCTGTTTTTAGCCGGTATTCTTACGGTTGGTGCTTACGTTTACGTGGTAACATTACCTAATTCTGTGCTTACGTCAACAAAAGAAAATAAAAGACTGCTTTGTTTGCAAGAAGTGTATACTAAGTAAAAAACAAAACATTTCTGCTACCTACGATCACTTTCTTTGAAAGATATCTATATAATTAGCAGCTTCGTCGGTTAAATTTGACGTAAGATATATGATAATTTATGTCAAAACTGTCAATAAAAATGTAATTGTTTGATAATCTTTTCGAAGAATACATAATAATGGTTCAGTTTTCTAGTTTTTACCATTTAATGTATGACCATAATAAGCAATGTAGAAACTAATTTGGACGGACAGAGATTAATTATAACGTACCATCATTAATTCCGTGAAATTTATTACCGTACAAAACTTATGTGAATCAGAAACCCAAACAGAAGTTCTATGTAAACAGCGGAGTTTTGGCGGCCAGGTTTAAAATATGAATATAAATTGAGAAAGTTTAGGGTTGCTCAAATACACAACAACTTTATATTATTAACATGAGACATTTTACATACATATGTATCAAATATAGAAGATAATTTTAGTAGTAGGTATGTTATGTGCCTTAATGTTATTGACTGACTTTATTTAGCAACATTATTTTAATATATATAAACTAAAGCCGTCTATTTCAGTTTGAATCATCATAATACTGCACCAATAACAAAAACCTAACAAGACTGTTCATTTAAATAAAACTATTTAATGAAAATAGGCTGATCCGTTATGGAGCGCAGCTAGATTTACAACCGCTAAACACGTTTCTAACCTTTAACACAACTTATTACGTTGGGTTTTAAAAACAATATCTTTGCATTTAAGATAGTATATATAACCTATTCATCAGTATATTAAGTACTAGCGACCCACCCCGTCTTCGTACGGTTGCAAATTATATATATACACCTTTCTCTTGAATCACTTTACCTATTAAAAAAACCGCATCAAAATCCGTTGCGTAGTTTTAAAGATTTAAGCATATATAGGGATAGACAGCGGGAAGCGACTTTGTTTTATACTATGTAGTGATTACATTCCTCCATTGGTATATATAAAAACCAAATACTGATGACGAGACGTTCAGTTGAAAATCCTGTATTCCGTCCACACAGAGGCGCTGTGTTTGCTTTCTGCGGAGACGTCGTCGTCGGCTTTATTTGAGTCTCCAATCAACCCTCAGGCTTGAACACAAAGAACTCTTTTATTTAGTTATTCCTGTGGATTTATAAGTCTTAAATATTTGGTAGGAGTATCACGAAGCAGCGCTGCGCTGGTTAGCTCTCAGCAACAGTACCTAGTAAGATAAAATAGTGTTAAAAGTGTCAGTGCTGTGCTCTGTGCGATACAAGAAAAATAAATCGACAAAATACAATATATGAAATTACGAGGTACCATCGTTGATATTATTTGGTTTTTTCTTATATTTTACCAAATTGTTAATATTTATTCAGCAAATTTTCCAGAATGCACAAATTCATACAAATTCCATGTTTTTTTTTAGAAATAACACCTTCTTTGTATTATCGTTATCCTTCCGAGTTGTAATAACCGATGAAATGAAATATATTTATTTGGCCACATAGCACTTAACATAACACGACACATAACAGTTATAGGAAAGTACAGGAAACTTAAATATACATAAAGAAAATAGATGGGAAAGGTGTTAGGGCGATGACTTTTATCTTAGTAATTTTATCATGTTACCGGAATAAAGTACGCCGTTTTTTATTAGAATTGAAACAAAAGGTAATTTATCAAAGTGTGTACAACTAGGTCAATTCAATACCTCGCAGAGTATTTTTTGTCGGAGGTCATGCATCATTTCTGACGTCCAATTTTGGTCTAATTTCTTTCATGTTTTCTCAGCTTTACCTGCTAGGTGAAATTTAAAGGATAGAGAAAAAACATCCCAAATATTTAAAAGGTTTGTCGTTTTGGATTTAGCGAAAGGAACATACCAACGTAATCTTTAAAAAGTTCCACAGTACGAAAAAATCGACACGGTTTTATAAATTTTGGCACTCTTGAATGCTAAGATGCGTACGATTGCTCAATTTTGACAAAATTGTATACAAGTACATACTAGGTAAATGGAATGTTCTTTCTGATTTCTTTAAAATTAAGAACAATCTGGCATTTAAATATATTAAAATCAGATTAGGATAGACTCTATCCCAGTTAAAGTTTTGTTATAATAGAGAAAATAGCTGATTTCAAATTCCCCTATTTCAGTTTGGTTTTTCGTTTAGCTAGACAAAACGCTGGACGACATAGCCAACACAATTCATTAGTCCGTAGTTATTTTAGTCAGGTCACTAGATCCATTTAATGCTACGAAAAAACCCTCGATAGTTTCCGTAACGAGTCCTAACGTATGTAGTTACAGAAACATCTCATTACAGCCGTTCGTTCAGTAAACGGGGGTTAATTTCATTAGCGAGGGCTCAACGAATCGTGTGATAACTTTAGTGCCGGTGTGTGCAAGGGCGCCCAGGGGAGCGGGATGTTTGGCATTCCGAGCCGGTGATGTGTTCAGTACGCAGTTGTTTTATGAAGGTACAGCACAGAGGCTGATAATTAAATGTAACATATTTGTATTTCCATACGTCAGGTAAGGCTGACGGGTCGGTTTTTTAAATTTAGGTGAACGTCAAATTGCGAAGGGTTAAGTGATGAAGGCGTGGCAAAGACTTTTAGTCTAATTATATCAGACTATTTTACACAAAAGTTAAAGTAAAGGTCAAAAATTGATACGTATTTAAGTATTATACAATAATAATTTTGGTGCTCCTCACGGGAGGCCAGAGACTTTCCTAGTAGTCCTGGAAGTACGTTTGTTGACAAAGAAAATAACAATCAAATAATATAAACAAAACAATTGAGCTAACTGCAGACTGTTGTAAACAATCTACAGATAGCTCAACTGGTCCATATCAATACCAGTCGGAAGCGTCCCCACGCTGACACTGGCTGCATTGCCCCGCTGTATGGCAATGCTAATGCGCTGCACCAGATACTCTCCAGCTCTCGGGTATATGTACATACGTTTGTTGATATGATGGTGATATTATTTTCCGTAGGCCAGTTGGCCGTACTTTGCGTTGGTTCCATTACATACCATAAGCAAATGATATGTAGGTATACATACCTACTTACGCACTTAAGTGATCTTAGTAATATATTTTTACACGACCGCGCAAGAGATTGATTCGTAGGGTTATTTTTCTTTATTATTTTGAAAATCTAAAAAAAAACCCGTGTTTTGAGGAATAAATACTAATCAATACTTTCTAGAAATCGGTCCATAAATGACGGAGAAATCAACGAAAAACCTTTTTTCAAAGTCGGTTAAACAAATAAGTTGATAAGCGAGTAAGTAAAATAAAACGTAATCCTCATTAAGTTCAGTTCAGTTCATTTTATTTATGAGTTGAGTGATCTAGGGTCGGAATTAGTTTCATGTTAAATACAAGGTGTTATTTTGTTACTTTCAGACTTGTTGTGAGCTCATCGCATAGCAATAACTAAGAATTTATTTTCCGGTTCATATACTAAACAATAAATGCGAACTAGTAGCTCGTGCCTGTTTCTAGTTCCGCACCAAATATAGAATACAGAAAATCCCCGCGCACTATCAATACCCTCACTTCATTACCATAACTGATTGGACAGAGGAATCCCGAATTTCACGAAGCAAGACCTCTGCCTCTGCGAATAATGTTTAAAGTAAAACGGACTCTATATGCCAGGTACATAGTGTGATATTGACACGGCTTTTATGCTGACCTTGGCTATTACATATTTTTTGTATTCAGATTCAATACAAAATGGGTTACAGATGGATATAACATGCCTTCAAACAGTAGCATCACGCACAGTCCTTCCCTACAGTCACAGATTAAGTAGATATGTTGCAGCAACCAAAAACTAAAAAAAATTACATGACTTAATCTATGCTCTAGGGACCGTCTGGTCTGGCTGCATATTTCTACTATTTTTAACCACAGTAGAAATCTCATGTTTCATTCAAAAGTAGGTAACCTAAATTTCACAGTATTTACTCCGATCGTTGGTGTAAATCTTCTCTTGTTTACTACTATCATTTCATCTGTACTGGAGCCCCGACTGTAATTATAGCTGAGGGACTGAAAGTTTGCCTACTGTAAAATGTTTTCTGTGACAGTGGACAAATTAAACCTTTGTTATGTTTTATTTTATGGCGATTTCGCTAGACTGTGGTAAATTGTGAACGATAGAAATGTCTGAATTTCAGACACCAAAATGGTAGTGAGATATTTTAAAAACCACGGCCGAAGTGGAACCTTGTCAACCGAAGATAACGATCACTACGTCATGTCCTCAATTATTACATATATTATAATTAGGTACACAGCTTTTATTTGGGAAGCCATCAACGGTTGTCCCTTATCTGAAGTAGAATGTTTTCTTACTGGTTACAATCCTACGGAAAAAAGCAGTAGACATATGTACATATTATGTACTTACTTAACCTGAGAACTACGGGCTCATAACTACGTAAAGTTACTCTTATTTAGGTCGGGCTACCATTTCCAAGAACCAAAATAGTTTGAACAAAAACATAAAGCAATGTTGCCCAAAAGTTTCAACCAAATTAATTTACTAAATAGTACCTACAGTGAACGAACTAAATTCCCCGAACATGGTCGTCGAGTTCCGACAGTATTCGACACGCCGCCGCACTAATTGGCTTGTGGACCGTCGCCACCACCAATTCGCAAATCAAAATTGTTTTTTGTGGAGGTTACAAAAATGAAGGCAATGAAAGTGATTTTATCTTTGATGCCTTTACCAACAGGCTTTTATAAACGAGCCTGTTATGGAGAGAGGAGACTCTGAAGCGTGTAACGTAGGTACACACTTCATAAATAGGTATAAAACATACTAGTAAAAGTTTTTAACGTGTTTTCGCTTCAGGGATGCATGTTCACAGACGCTCATGTGGATAGGTTCGCGGCGCAATCATGCGAAAGAGAGTCACATCGTATTCCTGATGGTGGGCATGCGCCGCAGCTCCAACAGCATCCTGGTCATCGTGGCACCAGGACCTATGCTCCAGTATAATGGACCAAGGATGATGATGCTGAAGCTGATATCACACGGTATCATCGCTGGTGGCTCAATGCCATGACCATAAGTCCAGCTAAGGTCGGCCATGTCCGGCGCTTCTTTAATTTAGGTTACTACCTATTGTTATTTTATTTATGTGCTCTATGGATCAAAAGTTTATTTATTCATTATTATTTTGTAATCACATTGCAATCTGTGAGAAGATTTTAAAAATAATTTCGACTAAGAACCCTGATAGTACTTACTTTAGTAGTAAGGTAGTGGCTACCTAAATGCGCGGCGAGGCAGGTTACGTTTTTCGAGTAGGTATATTTATTTATTTAGGTATATTTGTTGAAGGCGGAAATCTGATGACAACTGAATAGAATTCGTTGCACGTAATTGTATGAAACCCCGCCCAGTTGTCCGCGCGAAGTCGGACGAATCGTCAGAATGCAATTCAATTTCTTCAGCTCCCTCGGCGCATCTGATGGGTAAATGTGCGCTGAGCCATTTGAACAAATATGGAGTTTGGCGTATAAAAGAACCTACACCTTTTATAGGTGATGCTCCCTCTTATGTTTTATCAGTACCTACCTACCTTTCCAATTAGTTTATAGGATCACGTTTAGCTCACATATATAGAATTAAATAATATTCTGACCGTCTAAAACATGCTGTGTAGGCCTGAAAGAGTGCACTTATTATATATTTTCAAATTATTTATGCCTAGCTTGTAAGTTTTAAATACACTCGCCATAGGCTAACTTAACTGTAAAATAACAATAATAACCTTATAAAATTATGATTTTGAACTGATGTCTGATTTGGGTTATGAGAAGATGATCCATCGGCACATTTAATATTGTTATAAAACCTAGTGACTAGACTTAATAAAGAACCAATGCAACATTTTATATTCCAGTAAGGGTTTAATTAACCAAATATAATACAACGCGCATGTTTTCCCCAAATCATAAACCGTGTTTAAGAGCCCAATTCCCAAACGCTGACGCGACGTAAGCCGAAGTTTAGTTGTTATATGTACGTACATGAATACATATAGAGGCATTACTCCGATCGCTAATAGGCAATATATGCCGCCAAAATTGGCTTCCTAACGATATTTTCTACTGCAAATAATAAAACCAGTAATCTTGTTAAAGCCTATGAGGATGAAACTGGACCTGCTCTTGAACCAATGAGGTATCTATCTAACTGATTTAAATAAAACTAGGATCATTTGGGACCAGCATATCGGGCCAGTTGAGACCTACTCTAATGGAAGCTGTGTAGTCAACCTGAGGTACGAGCTTTACAAAGGCCCCATTCTCCTAGTGGCTTTATTATAGTATAGATAGATAGAAAATACTTTAATGGCACACTTAAAACTCGGAAACAGTTTACAAATGAGACAATTACAGCATAAGTGACAATTGGCGGTCTTATCGCTCAAGTGCGACCTCTGCCAGACAACCTGGTATGAACTTTATATTTTGTTTATATTATAGTTTATTTATAAAGTGTGTAAAACTGTTGGTTCTCCGAATAAAATAAAATATGACAGTTGATATCGTTATAGAATGACACAATGTTGTAGTCTTCTTTATACCAACTTTACAGATCGAACTTTAATCTACGGAAGAGTCGATATGAAAGAAGCTGCAGATGGAGGCACCCACGTCATAAGTGTCAAGGTTGAAACCGTTCTATCAATCGCTCAGCACCACACGCATTGTCTAGAGTTTCTTCCAGCTAAGGTTTTGACGGGATGCTTCTATCACGATACCAATATCCTAGTAAAGTAATTGGTTAACAGAATAGGGCCCAAGAGGGTTCGCTGTTTTTGTAACGTTTTTAGTTAAATAGCAACGGTGAGTAGTTAAAACAAAAAGCGTGGCTATGGAGCTAGGTTTGACTACAGAGATGATCAAACACACCGTACCCACGTAAAGAGATGGACCAGAAAAAAACTACGTAGATTGTAGTGTTACACACTTGTTTTTGGTATCACAACAAAATCGAAGCAGGAAAAAAATGGGTTTTCACCATTTAGCCAATTTATCACAATAACAATCCAGTAGACAATTTTGGGCTAGTAATCCTTTGTTGAATAAACCATCCTTATTTGATCTAGCAGATACCTACTTGGAAATTACTAATTTCGTTTAAATTTGAGGTTTAATAAAGTCCCTGTCAGCGGTTCTAAACTGCTTATAAAACAAGAGTAAGGAAAGTGTTATGGACAACGAATTGTATAGTAACTGTGTACCAATCTTTGGCAATATTGGTCCAATAACGATCGAGCTGGCTCGAACAATAGCCTCGTTGTATGCCGTGACCCTTGTTACCAACTCAGCTAATGTTTGTTGGTCTTGGAAACCTTCGTTTAAAGTCAATTTAGGTTTGTTTATTAGCAAAATATCCACAATGGCTTTGTAACCTAAGAGCAGGCCATTCAAAGTGTAGAACCCATGTAAAACAAAACAGCTGCAGTTTATGTTTAAGCGTACACTCAAAATCTCACTTTTGTCCGCACAAATGGCTTTATAGCGGAAACTCTCACAAAATACCACTTATCCTTTGCATATATTGCTATATCTAATCAATTATTCTATATTTAATTGATATATATTAAATATTTTTCATGTATATATTCTATGTATGTTATTTTTATGGTAATCATGTTTTTTTTACTTATAGAAAAAAATTCGCTGTATGGTTTTTAGAAGATATAAACTATTGCTCTACATTGTTGCTATTCGTGGATCAATAGGCCATAGTAACTTACTATTCATTTTAAGTCTTTCACTAAATTGTTTAACATAAATTAGGTACCGAAGTCTGAACTGTGAACTGTGTGAGCACATTGTCAGTGTGTATGCTACCTGCTACTGTATACAACCCTTAAGTCGAAGCCAAGCAAAAATTGTCTATAGTATTTAGTTAAATATCATAAGAACTTGAAGTGCTTGATTTGAAATAAAAATTATTTAATTTTTTATTATTATTTATTTTATTTATGTAGAAAACGGCGGAAGATCATCGCTGCGTGCGTTTGGGGTACCAGCACACGCAGCATTCATGCTGAGCCGTTTCCTAATTCATTTTTACAATCGGAAATATTTCGTTTTAAGCTACTACTTGTTGTATGTACTAGTATATGATTGTAGTTGTAAAGAAATTTATTTTCTTTCTTTCTTTATATTTGTCCTCGAAGTTGACCGTACGCTGACACAAGTTTTGTAGCTTACTTATAGATAATCGCTCCTTCAGAACTGCTGATTTATAAATTTGTTTGATAGTTAATAATTATTTTATTTTGTTGTACAAATGTATTTTCCTGAAAATAATGATGTTTTTGTAGAAAATGATTGTTTTACCACCCATTTGTTTTCTAATTCGCCAAGCTGCATTATCAACTCTATGATGATAATGCCTTAAATTCAAAACCCCTTGTTTCAAAAAACGTAAACTTTGAAGCCTTAACTTCACCACCTCTTAGTTCTTCCCATTTGAGCACTACCCGAGTATCCTCTTTATAGTTTTCGACAAGTTTCGACGTGATTCCACTTCAGACACTCCACTACCACCCTGAGACAAAGAACTTCCTGACTTCGTTAAGTCTTACGGAGCATTAAAACCAAACCGCACTGTCGGTAAAATGCTAATAATAACTTATAATTAGTAGGTAGTTTCTTTTTTAGATAAAAAGATAAAATTTATTTATTTACCCACAAATTACAAGAACAATATATAAAAAGTCTAAAACTATCGTAGGAGATAAACTAACTATTTTTACTTTACTAATTATTAAAAATGGGCTAAAAAGGGTCCCTATCTCAGCGTTATGCAGTATTGGGCAATTAATTGTCCAATACTGCGCTGGCGCCGGCGCTTTGCCCCTGTCCCTATATTTTGACGGTTATAACTCCAATGAAAACCTCTGAAAATCTCTGTTCTGTGCATATAAGGTTAATAAGGAGTTAAGGTAAAAAAAAACTGAAAAAGGAAAATAGTTTTTTTAATCCTATCGCCAAGAATAAAATTATTTGATTTTTGCAAATCTTACATCATGTATGTATCTGAGAAAAAAAATGGGGAATAAAGGCCTGAAGAAAAAATCTAGTAACAAAAATGGCTTACATTTTTCCACTCAAATTGACAATTGTTTCGTGATTTACCAACTCATAAAGGGCTATGACAAGCATTAAGCTTTTAAAAACAAAGATAGTATGAGCCAGGTTTGACACGACGTATAAAAGAAACAGTTAGTTTGATGTGTAAAGAAACAGTTTTATCTTGTATGATCACCGAACCGGAAGTGAGCCTTTGAAGATAATAACGTTTCAGACGCAGATGTCAGCCGGCGGCGGCTGGATTTAGAGGGCTCCTGAACTATCTTGCAGCTATTCGATATGATTGCTATTTTGTATCTCTAACTAGCAGAACCAACTAACGCTGTCTTGCCCATAAGTACCATGGAAAACACTTTAATTTAACCCGAACTCAACAACTTTCTACAAAATACAAAAAACAAGTAAGTAAATATATCGCTTTCGAGATGCATTTATCGAATGCCACCGAAATAAGCGCTTTGCCTTAAGGACCTAGTGCGGTGACCGCTTTCGGGCACCACCTTTGTTCTTGAGGCTTATCTTAGAAGTACTTCGTGCATCCTTCGACTTAACAGTGTCACTGTAGTTTCATAAAGAACAATTTTTGTGAAACATTGTTTTATTAAACGCAACTACGACAGCAATTCTTATGCTTGTTGTGTTGCCCATAGTTTGACCACGAAGTTCTTTTGGTCGAAACAATAAAAAAATATTATGTCATGTATCAAAGTAGAGATGCCTCCGCCTGACAGTGTATTCCAGCGAGTAAATTAGTTTAAATGAGATGTAATTTAGGAGGCACTTTACTTCTTCAAAGGTACCAACATGCCTTTATTTTCAAACCAACCATTAGCTCAAGATAAACTTTGAACATTTGAGTATCTCTAATTAATATCCTGCGAGCATTAAACACAGAAGTCCTTACGACTTAAGTTTAACGGTAATGTTCCCGGTAATATTGTCGGTGAACCGGGATTCCCGGGAGTACCTTCTACTACACGCTCCCAATTACCTGGAGCTATGATGGATACACATGTGATTTTACAGCACACGTGTTAACCTAAGTTACGTAGATACTAACGTTACCTACGTTTTAGAAATCTGAGCTCCAATGTCAGGAAATTTGGATTTAAATGACTATTGAATTAAATCTGGCCATAGCGTGTCTGCTGCCAGGAACCTTGCATTTTTATACTTTCTCTAATGGGATATGAAAAAGTTACAGGACAGAAAAAGGATAGAATCAGAATCAGAATCAATAACTTTATTTCTTTAGGCTTACAAAATAAGCACTTAGACAAGTCAAATTGTATACTATAAACATAGTTATTATTATCAAATAAGAAATAAGGTGTTATTGATATTCTCTTCACTTAAATTTTTTGTCCACTCGTGGAATAGGTACCTGATTAAAATTATTATTTTAACTACACTATAACATAGGTAATATAAACACAGGTACGACAATTTCGACAATAACTAACAATATAAAATTAACTAACCTAAATACAATCATTACGGCCGAATCATCATGTTGTTTTCCAATATTGAGACTTGAAATTCAATATTTGCAAGGGTATTCATCTAATATGTAGACCAGGTATAATGTTATTGACCGCGAGAGAGCCAATAATTGTCAACAGAACACAAAGCCACCGGAACTTACTCAATGATATAATTGAGTATCTAAATGCAGTCAAACGTATACCAAACAAAAAATGTGATAATATTATATGGGGGGTATTAAAATGTGATAATATATAGAGCCCGGACCGAGTTTTGGCGGTAGCCCTCCAGATTCAATATTATCCACTGGTTAAATAATTTGACCAAGTAGATTGAAACTTGAAATTTAAAATTATTTATTGCACACCATTAAAACAACAATTAACAAATAAATACAAAATATGTATGTAACAATTGACATTCATATTTTTTTCATGTGAATTTTGAAGCCCGGTAAAGTCCTATTCTCATGACAGGTATATCTTAGAGTTATAGTCCATATCATATTCCATTACTAATTTATCAATAAATTATACACATTCATATCATTTTATATAAAGTCAAAAGCAGCGAATTATTCTAGAATGTCAATAAAATGAATTAAATAATTAGAGTACAAATTCTAAGCAGGTATGAAGGAACGTCGACGTTCCATTCTCCTGCAAGAACGTCGAAGTCTGGATATAGAGCCGATAGAAAGTTAAGAGCGGAAACGGATCGAGGAATAGGGGATCTAGCGCGGGCAAAGTGTCTTTGTGTGTGTAATAATGTGATCACGTACTTATTAACATAAAGTAACGTAATAACGTTAACTAAAACAATACCACCAACAAAGTACCACGTATTACTGAAGGCTGCGTTCAGTGGACCACGACGGCGAGAGTGGATCGGACTGTTTTCAATGGACGACGACCTATCTGGCGTTGCGGACGAAGGTCCGCCTGCGACACAGGACGATGCGGGTCCGCATCCCGCCATAAAATGACGAAGGTTTGAGTTTCAAGGTTGATCATAGACTTTAAAAATAATTCCACCTCGAACTTTCCTATTGCCAGTGGCCGTTCTATGCCGTCTATCCAACTACTTGGAACGAATAGTCATACTATATGATACATTTTGGTGCCAAATGGAACCTCATTGTCAAAAATCCGCTTGCGCTCCAGCTGTTGCTGTCCACCGAAGCCTCAGCCTAACGCGCGAGTATTCTCATGTGGCTAATAAATCATACGCGCGGTTTGACTACCAGTTCCAACCAGTTTCAATTTAACTTTGGCCCGATGGATGGTCGCAACGTCAACCTGCTTCAAAGTTATTGCAAATTAAATTATTTGGAATTAGTTTTGAACTGCGTTGTCGCATGCGTGGGTTCAGACATAGCATAACGCTATTTCACGTTCTCTGAGTTTTATATGAAATTGTAGTTGTTTACAGTTCGGTGGTAAAACCACCCTATGACCATTCTAGTAGGAACCTAACTAGTGTATGAAACTACGAAAAAATATTTATTTAGTTATTCATTCATAAACAAACTTAGTAGTCTTCCTAATACTATGAAGCCGACGTAAACATGTAGTTTTTATCCAATACGTAAGTAAGTGAAATCCAAAGTGCTTTGGCGATACTGTTGTCTATTTTAAGCTTTTATCCAAGAAAATAAAATTATGTCACGCATTATTCGTCAAACTTCCATATAGTAGTTACTTGGGTTTTGTCCATTTTCCAATAACAAGGAAATTTATAGCCGGCGGGGTGGAAAAGCCTACTGTAAAATCATCCTTATGATGGAACAGCAAGGTTGCATTTTCAGGAGGTAGGATTTACGTATGTCAGAACGGACTAGACTGAGATACGGCATTGGTTTTGTTGCATCATGTTTAAAACTGAAGCAAAATCCCAACGAAACGCAATAACACATATATAGATACAGTGCTGAAAGGGTCGATTTAATCGTGTAGAAAACGTCATAAACATTTCTCAAGAGTAATTGCAAAATTCACAATGCATCAAAATATCTTCACTTAACTTATTGTTATCAACACTATACACGGAATACAGCTGTCACTCGAAGTGTTAGCTCTGGTATATTTGACGCTTTACGATATATTTAGTTGGTACTTTGTGTTTAGTAAAAAAATACTTTATATAAAAACATCTTTGCATAGGTATCGAGTATATAAATTAATAGCATAAATCACATTAATTTCAGAAATAGAATATAGTTAAAGATTACTTATCGGGTATTTATCGCGTACCTTTTTTTATATTTTCCCCTACGTTTCCATCGCGTTACAGCGATCGTGGTCACGGGGCGACTGGATTAAAGATTATTTAACGGGTATTTATCGCGTACCTTTTGTTATATTTTCCCCTACGTTTCCATCGCGTTACAGCGATCGTGGTCAGGGGGCGACTGGACTGAACGCGATGGAAACGTAGGGGAAAATATAACAAAAGGTACGCGATAAATACCCGATAAATAATCTTTAATTATGTCAACAAATCGCGAAAGTTTAAAAAGTTTTAGAATATAGTTTACGTGCACGCGACGCAGTTCTATTGCGAAAGATTGCAGCGAACCTGTCGACCCGCAAATGATACGCTACAGAAGCGCGCATCACCACCAACACCTCATCAGCCACCTGCAGATAATATACGAGTATGAAGTAAAACATAAAACCCCAGCTCTCGTCGTAAACAGATACAGTACTGCGCAGGTAAACAATGGCTAAAAGCTGAAAGCCACATCAGAATTAAGCCCATTACTGGGGACCACAACAATCGTGCAGTGTTTCCGGGTGATGCGCCGCGACCGATACTGTCCGTCGGTCTGTTGCGGTGGCACTGTAACAAGTACTCTAGTTATGTGGGGAAGTAGGGTGTTTTGATGGACTAGTGAGCGGTATATACCATTACCTCTTTTCGGTAACGTTCTACTTTGCAATCGAAACTATAGATAAGTATGTTTTATAACTATGGGCTACATTAGTTAAGAATGTAGACCTCTGTGGCGTCATAGAGTTGGCCAAGGTTGGCCTGAGACGCAGAAAGTACAAAACTTCTTTTGTTTCTAGTTATCTAAATTATTTCGTAGACTCGATTGAGGCCATATATTGCTAGGGATCGCAACATTCATGCAGTGTTATCGGAGTGATGCACCGCGACCGGCACGGACAGGCAGCGGTTTGTTGCGGTGGCACTGTTTCAAGTGTACATAGGTAGAGTGGGTTCTGATAGACTAGCTAGATACGTTGTATACGATGAAGATTAAATTTTACTTCTTGAAACTTTGGTGATACTGTGGCGCAGAGGGCATAGGAAGATGTTCGTCTATGACTCAGAAGGTTGCGGGTTCACTTGTTGCCACGAGACAAGTGTTATATATGTATCTGAAAAAAGAATTTTATACAAAAAACTTGACAAACTTTACCAGCAATAAATTCAAGACATGATGTTGTTCACCGCCATAGGGAAATAGGAACGACATCGTTTGGCAGCCGCCGCACTATGCCACGCAGTTGCCCTGTATTGCCATGCTCCACATTTTTAAAGCACGGTTATTGCCTTCATTTAGGCTACAATAAAAAGTTGGCAACTTTTTGAATAGTGCTACGGGCTTCTACGGGGCGCTACGAGTTGCTACGCCGTAGCGGGGTAGCATCGTAGCACAGTTACGAGACGTAGTTTTTTATGAATAGATCCAGAATGTACAGTTTACACAGCAAAACCTAGACCAAACATAGTATACCTTCTAAGAAATCGACTTTCGTCTTCGACTAGATTCGAACCCGCAACCTTCCCTCAGTGCGGGATTCTTAAGTTATAAATGTGGAAGTAACCCACGATAAGGTTAACATAATGTATTTCGTATAAAATATATAATACTTACAAGCAGTAGAATTATTTAGTTTTAAGTTAAAGTAAAAATATATAGTTTAAGTCAAATTTGCTCTTATGAGCAAAAAATATTTATGTATGCCAAATGTATTATCTGCCCCCTGAAATGTACTTATGTAGGAACATATAGGATATAGGAATATTGCAGAGCCTCACCTGGACTCATGTTGGTAAATGTAAACTATTCGTACAGCATTAAAGCGACAAAACACTTCAACTTGAACATATTTTCTTGCTGGGAACGACTTATACTAACTTAAATTGCGTGAAAACTTATGCGCGAACGTAACTTTACTATTCAAAGTCAAAATGGTCAGACAGGAATAAATATTTTACAAATCGTTCATACATTTTTTTCTGCAGTAATGGAACCAACAACCTCATACGTCTCAGGCCACCACTACGCCACTGAGGTCCCTGCTGGCTTCGGCCGTGACAAATTGCGCGCGTCTCGGCCAACGCTAATTACACTCGCTAAATAACAACACCAATTTGTGGCGCGTGTTCACTTGCCCAGTCTAGACTGACGCGACGTTTAGGGGAATACAAAAAGTATAAAAAGTACATGACTCGACATTACATATTTGGCATAGCGTTTGATCAATGTCCTTTAGTTTATACTATACTATTTCCTACCTTCTGCTTCACACGCTTTGTTTCTATGCAAAAGTTTAAAGGTTATTTCTTCCCATGAAAAATGATTTTGCGAAAAATACTAATAATAAACAGTTCAGGTCAAGACCTACATCTATGCAAAATTTCAGCCGGAACCGGTTTAGTTTTCGTGTTACAAAATACTTGTCAAAAATTGTGGTTCGACTACACAGAACCACACTGAAAAGTTGCAGATAGTATGATTATGACTTTAGGTCTGTCAAATTATAATGTGTATGGTGTAGATATACACCTACAACTTTTTCCGGTGTAGATAACCCCTCTTAGACATTTTACACGAAAGATCCGTGCCATCTATTGAGTTCATAATGTAAATAGGGTTTTTTTTTTGAAAAACACATAGCAATGAATTATATTTCCGTGGAAATTAAGAAAGAAAGTTTTTTTAACATTATTTCCACACTACGACAGCTATGCGCCGCGAAACATGAACCTCTGGAGATGTTCCGTTACCAGCCAGGTCAGAAGGGGTGATGATGATAGTGTTGAGGTAAAACAAAGCAAACAAGACGGCTGCAACAATGTCCCGGACGTAGGTACCTATTGATCCGCGGGTGTGGACTAAATATAAAGTTCAATAAAAGTCCCCCTGCGATACCAAGTCCGGATTTATCGGACTAACCCTACGTAAATAAATAAAGTGGAAAAGCATGCATTTCTTATGAGGTCGGGGCGAGCGGGTTAGCTATTGATTTCATCGTAAAAAGCGTGATTTTTATGATTGATACGTGTCTTTGAACTTTTTCTTTATCATTCTTAGGGCTGTCTTGGAAATATCTTAGATACATATGTATATTGAACATTTATTTTATTTGAGAGGTATAAAATTACAACTCAATATCGAAAATATCGAAGGAATAATAAATAATTTTGTTGTTCACTCGTAGGTTTACAAAGTTAGTTCTTTTTTTTTAGCTGAAGCCACAATTTCTTGTCTAGCCAAAGTGGAAAGAAAAGAAAACTTTAAAATGTTGGTTAACGTTAAGTGCATAAATTCATTAGCGAACAAGTTACTTTTCAGAAGCCATCGAGCACAATGTCTGCCTTTAAATTCAAAATGTCATTTACCTCGGTGCAATTTATCTAAGTCGAAAGTTCAATCAGATTAAGCACATTTAGTAGTGAGTTCGAGGGAAACCAGGGTAAGAAATATAGCGGCAGGTAGCTCGAACTCAATTCAATCTGCTCCCCTGTGCCGATTTGATGTGATTGTTGGAAAAAGCTACAGCCAAAATAGGTAAAAAGGCGGCACAGTCGTCACATGCTAATGGAAATGCTGTGTTGGTTCAATAAGATGCATGTTTAAAAGACTTCCAGTTTCTTTAACAGTGATTGTTGGTTTGTGATGGACTGGGCTGTTTGGGTGGGTTTCCTAGGAGGCTATAGGCTGGGCTAGGGGGGGGGGGGGTCCAAAACGTAGGATACATTTAGGCATTCAGTGACCATTTCCTAGATACTAAGACCTATAAATGTATTCAATGATACAATAAAAGAAATATGAATATAAATTACCTACAATAACATTTCATTTTCTAAGGGATAACACAGTTCTGAGTAAAAAATAAAAAAAATTGCACATGTTACTCACCCTACTACTTACTAACTTATAAATGTTATTTTATAGACGAGGTATACGAGGTATGAGGTAACATTATAGAAGTTGGTACAAGTTTAATGTAGGTTAGGTACAAGTTTAGTGTAGGTTACTATAGAAGTTGGTACATTAAACTTGTACCAACTTCTATAATGTTCCATACAGTTATAGTTTACCTAAAAATTAATAATAACCAGCATTGTTATTATTAATTTTTAGGTACACAACAACGTCGAAGACAACTTAAACGACCAACTGACTAAAAGCGGTATCAATGGCGGACTCTCCTTTTAAGTCATTATTTTGTTAAATCTGCTTTATCAATCACCTAGGATCTCCGTATCCTTTTTCATAATCAAATGAATACCCACCACCAAAATCAGAATCATTGGCTAAGTTTGTGAAAGATCCAACACAGAAGAGGCGGGGCGCGATGGCGGCCGATTTGTCAACATCATTGGTTATCGACTGTCGACCAAATAAATTGAATAGGGTTTAAAGGTACTTTGTTTTTATGAATCTTTTAGTGCGCTGAATATCCATTTCTTTTTAAAATACAGGAGAAAAAGGTAGACTACAATACTGGCAAGTTAAGTTAAACAGGTCCAGCTATTAAGAACTAAAAGATACTAAATATAACACGTACTCCATTCTAGAAGGCTTTTAAACATTCATACAGGACAACAAAATCATGTTTTGTTCAGAGACTTTGTTTAGTGTAGGAAACAGATACCGTCTACATATGAGTTCAACCTAATATGTACCACTGTTTAGGTAAGTTACATCGATAATTCCCAAGCCCAGCAGCACAAGCAAACTATCCCATCGATTTGTACATATAATATGAGGCAGATGCCTGCACTCCACACGCTATAAATTACAAAAACAACAGCCACTGATACAAACACAACTTTATTTAGGAACCCGATGCAGCGACCGAAAGGGGCAGGGCTGAGCCCCGACTATGGGGAACGAGTCCGGTAATTCGGAACAATGAGAGAAAATACACTATCTTCGAATCGTCACCCAAAAAAATCAGCCTATCCTAGCCATTATGAGAGGCCTTTGTCCACTGTTGGACAAAGGCCTCTCATAATGAGCGTCTTCAGTTTTACGCTTCTTAGCATCTTTTTGTAGTCTTTTGCATTTCGTTATCAATTTCCATTCCAATTACTATCATATATTATCGCAACCATCTCCTATCCTAATCGTGAGCTTGCGTAATATTCAAGAGCATAAAATTTAGTTTAGGATTGAGATTTTATCTGATGTGTGAAGTGTTACTGTTAATTCTGGGCCAATGTGAAAACTAAGAGGTTTATCGTATATTCTCGAATAAATATAAATCGTTGTTCATAGTCAAGGCCCAGGGCTGGGTTTGTCTGACCGTACGCGGTGTAAATGTTTCAACTGTATTTACATTCGCTGGATGAAGGCTCTATTTGTCTTTTATGTATACGATCATTCACTGTGCACGTGCTGGGAAAAGTTCAATCGCATTTTTATACAAACTTTGACCAATTTTGAATATTGCCAAATAAGCTTGAGTGGTCTATTTAATTTACTAAAATCAACACATAATATTATATCCTGCGTACATTATATAGTATCCGAAAATAAAAATTTGACTTGTCTAAGTGCTTATTTTGTAAGCCTAAAGAAATAAAGTTATTGATTCTGATTCTGTTGAGACTGGGGCCCCCGCCCTTGGCTGGTCTCGGCTAAGAAGACATCATCATCATCATCATCATCAACTATAACATAAATAAACATAATACTTTTGAAGCATTCGCGATTGGTTAGCATATTAAAGATTATTTATCCCCCCCCCCGCCCCGTGACCGTGATCGCTGCAACGCGATGGAAACGTAGGGGAAAATATTATGAAAGGTACGCGATAAATAACCGATATAATATTTAATCTTTAAAACACTAATTTTAGTTATTTTAAAGAAGTTTTTCAATAAAAACTGTTAAAACAAAATACAAAAAAAAAACTCTTGATTGTACACCACAAAGACAAATAAAACACATAGACATTAACATAAACAAGTACAATGAGCGGCCTTATCGCTTAGAAGCGATTTCTTCCAGGCTTAAATTTCAGCTAACCTACTCGTATCAAGTTATGATTATGTAAACCAAATCTGTTTTCATCTTTGTTAGTTTTCATAACACGATGAGTCAAGTGTTTCATACACTGGACCGAAACTACGAGAGGACTCAAAGATTAATGTATTCCACTGAATGAATAATGTATTAATTATTGTATCCAATGGTGGAACTAAAACATCCGGGAAAGGGTAGTTTCCAATTCAAGCATAGTTAAAAACTAGGTTTTATTAAAATTCACGACACATATTGTTTCTAGCTAGTTAATGTATTTACTACTTTTTTATTGTTTGAAAAGACCTTCGATTGACCTCAGTCTCTCCCGAAGGTATGACCAACGATGTATCATGAAGGTCTAGAAGACACCTGAACAAACCCAGATTGTAGTGGACCGGAAAAAACAAAAGCAGGCAGCGACTTCCAAACACTAGCGTTACGAATGATAGTCAAAGTCAAAGTCAAAGTTTCTTTATTTCCGTAAATACAATAAATGTACACTTAGAACAGGTCAAATTCTTAAAATTAAACACTGATTTGGAAATAAAGTGATATTTTGATTTCGGTCGCTTCGGTATGTAGACTAAAGTAAAGAAGCGACGAAGAAACCTTTAGCCTGTTAGGTGTTATTTTTAGAGTAATTTTTCGAGTTGGAGCAAAATCCGTCCCAAGCTTTTTTATCTTCTAGATAGTCTGAAATTTTGTAATAAGCCTTTTTACAAAGGATATGTTTGACAATTTGTTTGAATTTATTTATAGAAAGTTTTTGCAACTCGCTAGGGGTTTTGTTGTAGAAGCGTATACATTGCCCTCTAAAAGATACATTAACCTTGTGTAACCTAGTTTTGGGCACAGCGAGTTTATTCTTATTTCTAGTATTTACATTATGTATGTCGCAATTTTTAGGGAACCGATCGATATTTTTATGAGTGTACAATAAGTTTTCATAAATATATTGACATGGTACTGTCATTATATTTATTTCTTTGAATTTATCACGTAGGGATTCTCTAGGACCCATGTTATAGATTGCACGAACAGCCCTCTTCTGCAGCACAAATACGGTGTTAATATCTGCAGCGTTCCCCCACAGCAATATACCATACGACATAATACTATGGAAGTAGCTGAAATAGACGGATAACGCTTAGTACGAGAGGAAGGAATATCCACGAGACCTAGGGGGAATGTCATTTCCAGAGTTAGTCTGATTGGACTAATCGCTTTTCGAAATTAACTGCGGAGAACTTCAACTTCCAACAAAATCATTATAATTTAAATGATCGTACATAAATTATATAAATTTTGTTTTCATGATGTGCCATGGCCGTTGAACCGATTTGCCAAATTTACACGATATTAATACGTCCATACTCAAAATTGAACACAGTAACCCACTCCTTACACTATCCCGACCAGATCGATGGTTACTCAATAGATTTATGTGAAGCTCAGTGCCCTTCATAAGCCGCACATTAGTGGATTACAAGCGAAAGCTCTCACCGTCGCTAAGGCGACCTGGAATCGGCTTTCTGACCCTTTCTCATACAAATACTTTATATTAAACTGAAATTCACGGAAATATGAGCTTAAGCTGAAGTAGTAGCTTTTGACCAATTTCGTATATAATAGTTTCCGGTAATTTATGGGTTATTTAAATCGCTCTGGCGTTCTTCATTTTGAATGGGGTTTTTATGTGAGAAAGCTTGCATAGCTTTTAACAAGCTCTCCTTTTAAGGTTTTGTTATTTTTATGTGACTTTCCGTGAAAATGTGTCACCGCAGCCATTTGGATCATAAAATGCGACGTAAGAATCAGCAATCAGATGGCTTCAAGCCACGCGAGCGACATATTCACGGAAATGCTCACAGACACAAATCAAATACAATAAAAATCACACACAACTTGAATAACAAACACGTCACGTGTGCAACGTTTCTCAGGTAAGTTTACTAACGCGTGAGTTACGTGTGAATCGAAGTATTTCGCGGGTAGTTGCGGAAAATCCTTTGTAAATAATAAAAGGATTTTGGGCCTACGTGGAGTCGTTTTCTGTGTTTTTCTTTTCAGTGGGTTAGTTTGCGGTTTTGTTGTTAACTATCTTTTGTTCTTTGGTAGTGATGTGGTTTTTCTTCGCCACTATTTATCATAGCCAGTAGGAAATGTCTGTCAAAACAATTGGAAAGCCTTGTAAAATCATGTTATAATGCATGTTCTGAGAATGAGGAACAGAAATTCTAAAAAGTCTTCCAGTTAAGGTGGCGGTTCTAAAATAAATAAACTGGATTGGCGTGGAAGTTCTCGGAAAACTTAGGAGCCGTTTAAAAACTGTTTAGATACACACGGCTCTTAATAGGAAGGCGTTTGGTGCTGCTGATATTAACTTATTTGAAGGAATTGTGAATCGCATACGACGATTTTGCTTACCTAAGTAGGATTTAAGTGGTGATTTTGCAAAACAAACAAAACCCCCCTCATTTGGGTCATGTATGGCATATGTAGTATGTTAGTGAAGAGAAGTGGATTTTTTATGCAAAGTCGGGTCGAAGCTGCGCCTGACCCGAGAGATGGTAAGTATTTGACACAGAGCATCAGGATTGCCATAATATAGCAGGGCAATGCGGCCAGCCGTTGGGGACGCATCCGAGTGGCATTGATGATTGACATGACGACCTCTGCGACGCTGGAGGGGGTTCGATTCGCGCCTCGGGACAAATGTTTGCACGATCTGCAGATATTTGTTCAGGGTGTTCTGGATGTTTTCTATGTATTAATATCTATCTATGTATGAAATATCAAATTCTCTGTTTAGCTTGGGGCTAGATAATGCTGTGTGAACTGTCCAGCATTATTTGGCATGTAGCATGGATCGGTTGATCTAAATACTTCTAGATGGTTTGCAGTTAACTAAACTGTTCGATTGTAAATTCCACTCGTACTTCTTGTTTGTTTTAATTTTTTATTAATAAACTAATAATTGGAGTAATATTTGGAGAAATTAATCTATCCTCTTTGCATAAGCTAAGGCTTATTTTCTCCAGACAACAACTTAATTAATGTTTATTTTTTCTCTATAAAACGTCTTCTATTTCGCCATGCGGTCTTTTCCCTATCCCTACTGGCGCCAACTCGCTGGATGACTCTCAAGCCTGTAAGTCTCATATTTTGAGCCGACATCAGACAACACGTTGGCAGGCACTCCGGCGAAATTGGAAGCGAAAATAAACAGAAAGTTCACGTAAGAACAAGATTACACCTGAGCAAGGCGCAAACACGGTCTCGGCTGGATGCTGCTGCTAAGTCTAGGATATTTCGATTCACTTTAGCAAGGGAATTTTATATTGAGTAGATCCTCCTACTATTCTCCAAAACAATCACAGCTTTCTCAGTTCTATTGCTGCAAGCTCATAATGTAGAGTGCAGATCTACTAGGTCCCGATTGAATCAGAAGGTAAATCTCACAAAAATAAAAACACTAAAATGTGTTCAATGTACTCGTACGTTGAGTATGAGTTTACAAAATACCTTAACGTTAAAAGTTTTGAAAACGTAATAGGTTACTACTACTTAATTATTGTCGAAGTTCACTCCAGATCTTTCAAATCGAAAAATATAATCGATATCCTAAGAATCTATTGGATCGCCGTGTTATATAGGTAACAAAAATCTTCAATATCGCTGCAAACAAGGAGTGGAAAGTATGGAAAGAACTTTAAAAGCTTCTGAAATTTTTAAGTTTTTGTAACCTATGCAAAGCGAATATAAAACATGTCATTTTACCTCAAAGACAATCGCAGCCTCTGTAGCTCAATTGTGTTTGTAAACAGAAAGCTAAAATTATTTTATAACTTTTTTTAAATGTATGGCCTCATAACGCCACACTTATTATGTAAGTAGCAGCAGTGGACCTATACGGTCTGATGATGAAGTACAAATAAACTGGGTAAGCAGCAAAAATTTTCTCTATGTAAAACCTATTCATCAAGGTAAACCAACACCACCGTCAGAACCTCAGAACCTCGTGCGTCCTTACAGCGGACGCCGCCGCCGCCGCGCCAGGGGCCGTCCCTCAGGGATGACGCACGTCTGACGCGACCCACATACTGTGACATATCCAAGCAAGCCGACCGTGTGTGCGAACATTCAGCTAATATTAAAAACCCAGTAGTTTTTTTGCAAAGATACAGTTGTAAGTGTCCTTTGTTTTATTTTGTGGACATATGTACGTCAGAATAAGAATAAATACAGCTTTAATTGTTAGTATTATAGCTAATAATTATTTACAATTGAGTCGAGAGATTTTGATCGGAAGAAAACTAACAGTGTGTGAGGTCAGCATGGTCAAAGAATACCAAAGTTTATCGCAATAATTTTTCAATCATTTGCTATCATTAAGGCTTGATCTAATCACACACGAGAGGGTATGTAGAATGAGAAGAACGTATCTAAAAAGGTACACTCACTGCACTCGTGATATACCTTGTTATTTATAAATACTGCTCTGTAAACGGAGTTCAAGTGGTCATGGGAACCACATGACTGTTTTCTTTAAAAAAATTACCCAATGAGATTTTAGAAATATCTACCGCATCCAACGAAGGTTTTGTAGTTCATATGATTCAAAATGTGCTCATTTACTAAAATACCGGAGCATCTGCGACCTTATAGCTGTTTAGGAAGATATTTTATAGCAGGGAATTGCCCATAACACGTTACGTCGGTAACTTATTGCTATTGCTACGGAATCTTCCATGTGGCTATTATGCGACGCTTTAATACGTTTGTAATTTCTGTTAGGATTTCCGGTCGACATAATTTGCATAACTAGTTTCTGCCCGCGGCTCTGTACTAGCTTTTCCAGGATACTTATCATCATCAGCCCGTGTGAGTCCAGCTGTGAGATTACGCTAAAATCTCCCATCCCCATTGAATGGGCCACCTAGGGAGACAGGGCATAAACGATTTCGGTTTGCAATGATGTCTACTAACATACATTTTTATAGACTTAATCCAGATTTTGTAGTGACTTTTACGCGATATTTGTATTTTTTATTGTATTACTTAATTTTAATTAGTTAGTGTATGTGCTCACCGTTCTAATCAAATAAATATAATAGTAAAAAAATAAAAGAACAACTTTCTGGCGGGATGGAGCCGTCGACACCGGAAATGTTAACGTCGAGATATACCTAATTCAAAGTCAATTGTCATTATACTCATACTTGACCTTTTTTGATCGATTACAGCAATTCGAATACAAAATTACAATGAGTAAATACATTTCATTACAATAATGAAACGTAGTCGAACAAAACAGGGTGAAGTGTGAGTAACTTTATGTATGAGGTTTGACGTTAAGTAACATAAGTAATAAAAAATTACAATTGATTTTTTAAATTTGTGATATTTTGACATTGACAGCTTCGTCGTCGGTCGGCCCTATCCAGCCATAAAATAATATGTACTATTTGTTTTCGTAACATGTGACGAAAATCGAAATCGCTTATACCCAGTCTCCCCGGATGGCAATCCATTGCATGATGGATTTTAGCGTAATCCTACAGCATTATTCCAGAAGAGGAGCATTGCATTATTATGAGAACTACAGGTATTTAATGTTTCAGCCCAAACTGTTCTCTAATTTTACCGTAAAGGAGAAACGATTTTTCAAACTTTCACTCATAATAATATATTATTGAAGATTTTATTTTATGCGGTTTTTTTCTAAGTTCCTTTGGGATACTACATTAAAGTTAACGAAGTCCTGAAGCAAATAACATAGACAGCTTTATACGCAAAAGCTCCTACGTTTATTCTATCATCCAATAATAGGATTTGATACACAAAACGGAAAGTAACTTCCTCTTTCGGAGACAACAGAGTGTGAAACTGGTTTATTAAAATGCTACTCGAAGGAGCCAGAGTAATTTGATGTTCCGTTTCGGGGCTCTGCCTTTATTTGTGCCGATAATGTCAAAATGACAAATAATAAAGCGTTTTCACGTTCCCAAAACTAGAGACTTTTTTAAAGACTTGTCCAGAGAATTGCTTTTACCACGCTTTTTAGCCAACCCTCATATAAAACTCTTAACGTAGATTAAGATGCTAAGAAACATTTGAATATTTCTGTAAAAACTATAAACAAATGTAATGTTGTTTGATTAGGTAACTACCATTAGAAAATGGTAAGCGCTAACACACACCACGCCCATCAAATGGCCCATCTGCTCGTCTACAAACTATGCATAAAAATATGCAGAAGCAAAAGTTTAGAGTTGGAAACTTTGTCGTTTGTGTATTATTTATAAATTGTGTTTCGTGTACGTGACGCCTTGGTTCCGACGGAAGATCAGCGTGTGATAGCTATGCGCAATAGCTATCTCAACATAATGCTGAGTCGGACGCCATTTCGTAGCAGTAACTTTTATAATTTGTAAGTTGTTTTTATGTAGTTTTTAAGGAATAGGTTAATTTAAGTACGTCACATTGTTTGCTATGAATAAAGATTTCTTTTTTTCTTTCTTTCACCGGTGCAGATCACGTGCAATACCTAATGGCTACATACCAACCTAATGGCGCATTTTTGTTAGAAATGAGGGCATTTCATTGAAACTGTCTTAAACTGTCTGTGTTGGAATGTTTGCTTGTTGCATTGTTTCCTTCCTCGAGAAATGAGCCAAAACTAGCTATTGCTATTTACAAAATTTTCAATCCTCTACCGCGTTAACTAATAACACGGTACATAACGCATCGTACCTACCCCCATAAGCACAAACCGTCTCCACCACAGCCTCAATTGTTTAACTCTCTCAAAACAGGATTATTCCACTCGTATATCAGCAGTAGTGAACGTTGACAAAATGCTCAACGTTGCATCCAAAAGCTGCTCTATCTCGAGGCTTCAGACGAATTATCCAATAAACATAATGAAAATTTAAGCCTACAGACGGTTCGGAGGGAGACGTCCCTAGCAGATAATCCCGTCCGACTCGGATGAAATAATGCCTGCTGCTGAAGAAAGGTATAATTATGCATTTATGGTTATATCTCTTAAGTATATAATTGTAGCCTAGATAATCAAGACTGCGGAGATGTTGGTGTCATTTGCAGAGGTGTGCCAATTTGCGTCTGCGACATTTTGTGTAGACCTAAACCGTGTAGCATCTATACTACATTTTGGGGTTTTGACATTTTGGGTTCGTTTATTAGTTCAATACCTAAGTGATGAATACAAGTCATGCCGTCACTATTATAATTACGAAAGTTTTTCAAGATATAAATTATATCTTTCTATACTTACTTAGAACATCGGATATTTTTTAACGGATAACAAAGAGTGCGAACCCTCGAGCTGAAGCTAGTCGAGTATAACAGTCGAGTATTTCATATTAAACAGAACCCAGAAAATTCACACCAGAAGTACCTAGTCATACAATTTCCAACTTTATATAAAACAACTCGTGCACAATAACTGTCAAAGCGATCCGTCTCACACCTCGCAATCAATTAAAAATTCACAACATTTTAATTACCAAGCAAGAATTGATTACAGCGAATTAATTTCAAAGGCTTGTACATGAACGTGACATGGTTACCGTAATCCGTTACGTTAACGTTACCGTTAACGAATGAAACATTTACAAGGGTTGGTATAACATGAATATTAATATTACTTTCTACCTGAAAGTTTATTTCATTAGAGCCCGGCAATGTTAAGAGTACCGACCGGCTGTTGTTTAAAACTAAAATTAAAATAATATTCGTATGTTTTGTCTCTACGTCCGATAGGTAGAGGGTTAATTGTAGGTAGGCAATTTTAAGTACGGTGCAAAAGTTTTAGAATTTGATGGTTTATGGCAATTGTTGATATTCAAAACTCAGTAGAGGCTAGTTAAAGAAATCATTCAACGAGTCTGGTCCAATTGTAATAGTGCAATTGAAAGCTTTTTTAAATAGTGATAGTAAATAAAGTCAGGCCAATGAAAGTAGACACTGAAAATTAATAGATGGTACGTGATGGCCAAGTCAATATATAGGTCTGTGATGTGATGACATAGTTGAAAATCTGTACAATGCAAGTCTAAAAATCAAAACTCGCTATGACTCATCAAATCGAACTGAACATTATGGCTCAGTTAGATTTAGATAGCCGAGTCAAAGGAACATGTAATTTCAACTTAAAATAGTCTTACAAATGCAAATACGAAACAAGTCCTTCCATTTCCTGAGGTGACCCGACGAATAGGAGCTTACAGTGGTGCAGGCAATTAAGTAAATTAGCCACATGTACACAAGCTATAATTAAATGTGTGGGTATCGCTGCCAGCACGCTCCCGCCATTTCTGCCACGTCTCAGCATTGCTTGGAATCAGGCCACGGGGCCAGCAGTTTGAACTGGACAAATCTGGATGCAGACGAAACGTGATGCATTTATGTACAAAGCTGTGTGTAATGCCTTCTTCGTAGCTTGTACATATTTTGTGAAAATTCGGTAAAAGACATGATTTTATAGCAAGTCAACCTTGCAATAAAGTTAGGTTCAACCTCTTTTATTAATATTTTTAAAACAATCAAGATAGCCACAATAAAGGTATCTTCAAAAGATTGTGGTTCCAACTGGCACTGGATCGTGAACCTGGGTTGGAAATACCTAACAGTGCGACGTAAGGGCTGGTCGTTTTAATTTGTGAATGATGAAACATGAGTCAAGCTGCTGAAGCCTCCCTTTGCTTACTTATGCCGATTTTCTTATCTTAGTAATATCTACATAAACTGACGTGTCAAAGGAAAAATGTCTTTGATACTTTTATCTATTTCATGAGTTACATTTCTAGTAGCCATACATTTCAACCATCGAAAGTATGTACTACCTTTCACATTACACGCTCCCGCGGGATGTACAGCATGGAGCCCAAACAGCAAATAGCGGTTTAGCTATATTCATTTGTACTTGTACGGTAATTCTCATTGTTTTCTCGCTGTGAACGTTGTTACAGTACCCACAATCAAAATGCGTTCAGCTCGGAAAAGCATGTTTGCAAATATTAGAGAAGAAAGGGTTGCGATGCTGATGATCGGTCTATCGCAACAGCTTTGGTCTGTTTTTATCTGCGAAATGCAGGGAAAGGAAGCATTAGGCCAAAATTTTTATTCTCTGATATTCAGCGGTAGACGGCAAACCCCAGATCGGAAATGCAAGCATTATTTCACTGGCTATCTGTCAAATAAATCTTGCGGTGGTACGAGCGGTAAGGGGTGCTTGGAAGACAGCGAGCAGAATACCAGAATAAGTTATCCTTGATCTAAATAGAAATCTGCGTACAGAAATATTGACTTACATATTTTTGTTTGGTGGCTGGTTCAAATTTACATACTTAATAAATTGCAAAAAAACATGCCCGCGCGGACGATTGGCGAAAGCGATGAAATCTGTGAATGTTCTATTTCATAGTAAGTTCGGTGTGCAGAACTCGTCCTTAAGACATTAAGTTTCAGTGGTGCACTTGTGAATGAAAAGATTTCGGCCAGAGATTCCTCGCACGGTTAATATTGAGCTGGTAGGTATGCACGAAATCGTACGTGAGGTTGAGTTAGTTTGGCAAATCGAGGGCGAAATTCAGCGCTTTTATATAAAAGCGAGCGTTTGTAGAACACTAAAATAACTACGTATGTAGATAAAGATAGATCACAAATATTCGAGGTAAAAGTTTTGTGAATAGGTACGTAGTAGTTTTTAGGCTTCCGTACCCAATTGGTGAAATCAGGAACATATAACTAACCATCCGCTGTCTGTCTGTCCGTCTGTCTGTCATTCCGTCCGCCCGTCAGCAGCAACTTCTTTTTCTTTTCATTTGATGACCACTAGGGCGCAGTCGGCGAAAGTCTGTCTGACTATGAGACGCAGGTTGCAAGTTTGATTCCGCAAGATTGATTCCCTGTGGCAAAATGTTTGACCTGCAAATATTTGACCGAATATTTCTGGTACCTATAACACACGTTCCGCTTACTCTGGGTAGGGCTAGACGATGCCGTGTGAAATTTCAGGCATTTTGAATTATTTTAACCTAAGCATTTACTGACAAAATCTACGCCCATAGTAGCCCGTCTCCAACCCTAACTAAAACCAGCTTGATAACATTAAAAGTAAATAAACTTGTAACCAGACAACAACAAAAGCGAGTCCTTACAATATTGCTGGCAACAAGGCTATAAAAACTTGAAATTACAGTGCGCCTATTGTGATGTGAGCGAGTGGAGTGCTCTCGGCCCGTGCAGACAATATGCATATGCCTGCGCTATATGTGCGTATATACATATATGTATGCTATCTTGACGCGTGTTGTGGGATCACGAGGGAATCTCAGGATGGTATCCTATGAGTTTTTCTTTTTATGAAAACTAATGTTCAGTTTGAATTTAAAATGAACTATTAATATTAACACATAGGTATTAATAACAAGTCAAAGTTTAAAGCAACTCAAAAACTAACAACCTAGGCCATTCTTTACTCTATCTCAAAAACTTTGACGTCAAGAAAAAATTAATGGGACCACTTTCTTTCCTAGTTATACATATTGCCAATTTCAGCCATGTCCAAGAGTCTTATAAAGGCTAAAGGAAAGACTGACATTTTGAAATAATAAAGCCAAGCTATTGCTTCTAGGGGATGAAAAGTTGGCTTCCAGAATAGCGATTTGGTACGGAAAGTCTAAAACAACCTCCTAGCCAATCTGTTTTTTTTAAGTGTTTTAAATTCGTATTTTTCTTTATTTATCACACTCAATAACAACAACAACTCCAGAATTAAAATCAATTGTAACAAAATTCAAAAAATCGCCCATCTTGCCAACCATCCCGCGTTGTTTGTTCAGTAGGAACAAGTCCATAAGACATACTCGTACTTAGCTAGGCTCAAGTAAATGTCCAACACTAACGTGGGTGCATTCTACTGCTGCAAGGAAGTTGCAGCAGTAACATAAATATTTCCGACCGCAGAGCCTCTTTTTACTACGATGGAGTGCTATAGTACAAAGGAAAGTTTATGCGATAGTTTATGCGTGTTTCTACAAGTTATTTGCATAAACATCTGAGTATGGGAATATAATGTGTGACACTCATTATATTTTCTTGCTTTAACTCGAGTTTTTCTTTGTCCAAACGCTAATAAAATTAATTTCTGCAGCATAAAATTAAGGCTATATTATAACTATGTATAAATTCGGCACGTGAACACTGTTCCCTAAATGATTATTTTACAAGCCTAAAGAAATAAAGTTCTGAAAGAAGTCGGAAATCTTACTGTCACTGATAGCAGATTAGGCTTTATTCTGCATATTTGACAGCTTATACATGTACAAGTCAAAGAGTCAAGGCTCGTGATATAACTCACTCTGTCACTAAGAAAACTAACTAGGAATGAAAAAGGAAGCTATCGGGTCTCAAATTTTGGTCTTCGCTTAAAACAGCGATTCCAGAAGATGATCATGATGCGACGACATTACGGTACCCACACGCTACCTGCATTACGTACCTATAACCGAAATCACGTGTCCGCCATCAGATTTGCCATATGCCTCCCCCAAAGGGAAGTTCCTTTCATACATATATCGGCCACGTAGGCCATCTACTTATATCGCATTTATATTCATATCACCGTGTATTTACATTCCATCCGGAACGTTATTTTACGGTACGGTTCTATACAGTACCTACAATTCTGAGGATTTTCGGTTAGAACTAACCCCACGGTCGATGCTGTACTTATGCTGATAAGGTTAGGGGAGATAAGATGGCTGGTAATAAAATTGTAGTTATTTTATGACTGTTTAAAGATAAGGGACTGTCCTTAAAAATATGGCATGGATAGTACGAAAGGCCCTGTAGCTTGAACTATAATTATTGCTCGTCCATCACCATGTTTGGAGCAATATTTACTAGAATAGACGCTGTTATTAAATTGAGGCAGTATAAAATTAAATAGTTGGTTTCTTGAACAGTTCATAAAAGGTACATGGCGAAGCAAGATTTTAATATTGAAACTTTAAGCTCCTAGAATATTCAGTTGAAGAATGTTATATTGAACTATAAAGACATCTTCCAGCAGCTTCAAAGAAAATAATATATATATGAAGGCTTTTCTTATAAATTATTTGAATTGATTCAAAAGCTTTATTTTCTTTTCATATAACTTTTGAATGAATATTGTGTACCTCTAACGTACCGAAGCAGGAACATGTTTGGCTCCGAGGTGATTTATATTCCTATTATTTTACGTTTCAAAATATTTTAAAGTGTGAATAACTTATCGGGTTTTAAATATCCAATATTAGACCTTGTAGAAAATCACCCTAAATGTATCCTACTCGTATTGTTATGTACCAGTTGAGTTTTTTCAATTGTAAATACTAGTTCTAATTTGTTTCTATTCATCATCATCATCATCATCATATCAGCCCATACACGTCCACTGCTGGACATAGGCCTCCTCCATACGACGCCACAAATAGCGGCCCTGAGCCGCCTCCATCCATCGACTCCCTGCGACCGCTACGATGCCGTCGGTTCATCGAGTGGATGGTCTCTCATGTAGGGGGGGTTTTGCCATAATCACCACGCTTGGCAGGCGGATTGGTGATCATGTTGGTCCTTCTCCTCTGGTAGGTTCCCTTAGTCGGGTCTTATGACATCCACGGGTTGAGTTGGAGGGGTCGATATTCGTAAGCCGCGGCCCCACGGCCATGTTATTGACGGACAAATAACATACCGTCGAACCTCTTCGTTTTTTCGAAGTCTGTTAGAAATAAATAGGGGCAAGTAGGTTCCTATTAGTGACACGTAATAGGTATAGTGTATATATGCATGAACACAAACGAGATATACATAAGTTCAATATTGTGGTTCCTCATACCAGGCTATCGTACTATAATATTATATATGTCAAAGTTTGTATGGATGGATGTATGGATATTGGTTACTCTTACACGCAAAAACTACTGAACCGATTATGCTGAAATTTGGTGTGGGTATAGTCCTGGGACCTGGAATAACATAATAGGCTATTTTTTATCCCGATAAAACGCGGGCGAAGGCGCGCGCTTGCCTAAAAAAAAAAGTTTCAAGTAGATAAAATTACAAAGAAAAAATTACAAAATTCGAAGAAAACATTAAAGATAGACATTACATAAAACATGTACAATGGGCGGCCTTATCGCTTAGAAGCGATCTCTTCCAGGCTTTCCATAAAATTTTATAATAAAATACCGTTAGAAGTAAGAAACAACCTTGAAATGGATGTATTCATATTTGTTAAAAGATATTTACTGAATAAGAGTTATTATACAATCGACGAAGCTTTGGCTGATAAAAGCGATTGGATGGTCTCCCATGTAGGGGGGTTTTGCCATAATCACCACGCTTGGCAGGCGGATTGGTGATCGCAGTGTTGATGTTGAAAAACACTCAGAAGGAAGCTGCTGCCCTTCCTCTGGTAGGTTCCCTTAGTCGGCTTTATTAATAAAAATATTATGTGTCCCTAAATGTTATATCAATTTGAAAACGACGCGCTACTCTAATAACATCCTTAGCAAATCAAAAAGACCCTCATCGATTTTTATTGAAATTAAACAAGACACTGCTCAATTTGATTTTAAAGTCTTATCGAGCTTTGTTTTGTTACTTTTAAATACCTAATTAAGAATCATTTTAAAACGCAGACACCCAAATAATGCAGAACGTATCCCAGACAAAAGAAAGAGCAATTCCAAAGACATTGCACGTTTCTTTAATCCTTATTACAATTCAACAACAAGCGAAGGAAACTTTCAGTTTAGAAACGTCCTCCGAACTTACAAAGTACATTTATATGTAAAAGAGTAGTCGTTGAAAGTACAGTTCCAAAGACTGAATTGAATTGTAAAAAAAGGAATGTCGCGCCATTAGTGGAACGAGACGTTGCTTTGGAACGAGAGTGGAGTCAGAAGAACCTCTATGAGAATATAAACCTATTGACTGCTGGATCCTGGTTTAAGCATCATCTATGGCCTTTAAATCCACGATGGATCGTTGATGCATACAAAATTCGTATGATATTCTAAAAAAATCTCGGGTTAATAAATACTATGATCAATTAGCAATCGATTGTTATCTGGTATTTTATCGTACTTCCATACTTACACCTTTTTAAATATTTGTCATCTGGTTTTTCTGAAGAAAAAATAATTAATCAGACTCTAAAACTCTAGGAATTAAATCTAGTATTGTTCTTTTATCCACAGTCATAAGTTAAGCATAGGAAATGATAACGTTAAAATTATTATACGAAAGAGTAACAAGACAAAACCGAGCACAGCTACAACTTAATAAAATAATTACAACGGGCACAGTTGATGTAACTAGCCGGGCAATTTAAACTCCATTAAATTCCTTCAAAGGTAAGTCTTCAGTCTTGTAAGTCTACGACCCGAGGCTGTTTTCTTTGCCCTACCATAACATGGTAGGGTTTTCAACAGAGGGACTCTTGTTTCCAACTCTTGAGTTAACTGCTAACAGTACTAACTAGAATAACTGTAAGTTTTCAGAGAATGTCGTCTGAACCCATTTCAGGTCGCTTGGTAGATGGAATTATCAACAAATGATTAAATAAAAACTCTCGAAAAAAAAAAATTTTTGTGCGGAGTCAAGTCGCTTTGCAGTTTTTCCAATGTATCCCTTGGTGAGGTTGCATGAGTCAGTCCAAAATGTTCAAATTAAAGGATTCGTCTAACTTTTGAGCACTATTTTTTGTAAGATTCAAGTCCTCTGCCAGCTATACGGTTTTATTTTGTAGAGAACAAAAACATTGGCTATTATTAGACGGAGAACTAGCACTAAATTCCGCTGTTTAGTTTTGTGTAAATATAATTTTGTACGTAAATGTAACAAAACTTGGCACGGACAGCTCTATTGTTATTAGTTGAGTCTCGTTTATTTTTTTTTCTGAGCTGGTGTTAATGTTAATACCGTTAGAAGTGGCTGCACTAAAAGCTATCAAGACTTCTAATGAAACTGTACAGAAAAGAGATAAACATGAACCATCGATGGGGTAACCCAAGCGCGTCCTAATAGGATTACTATGATATTAGTTACCTCGCAAAACAACGTTACGAAAGCAATTTCGGCTTCGCATATTGGCTATTAAGAAGTGCTTATGTTACGTTTTTGTTACAACTCTGGCTGTTCGCTTTTACGTTTTATTTAGATTCTCATTAGTAGGCACTTTGCTGGTGGAATGTTGTATTAAAATCTGCAGGGAAAAAAAGGAATGGAAATTAATTGCTTAGTAGTTGGTTGCTATCTCGAAGGCAGCTGTTAACACGATTCGTATAATTTGATGTTTGGTAATTAGAGTTATAATTAGAAAATCAAGGCATGATAATGATAACATGGAATATAATTATTTATTCAAGTAAAAAATCAACATAACATTTTTGTTAGAAGTCCCTTAAAGCCTACGTTAGGTTTAACTAGACACAGATGGAATATGCACCACGGGTTCAAATTTTTAATTTTTGTTTGATTGCTCAACCGCCCGCCCCCTTTCAAAAGTTACGATTTTAAACATCCTATGAGGGCTGAAAACTGATAAAAACATCTGCCCAGACATAAATTTCGCAATATTACATAGTATTCACCCACGGCTCTAACTCTCTCACAAAAATATGGCGAGTTAGCAAATCGTCAGCACACCTGTGCTTGAATAACGTTACCCATTTCCTGTAATATCTTTAATAAATCTTACAAAGTTGAGAACATATTCATATAGAGATATTTTTTATGGTTATCAATTGGCAAGAACTAGAGGTAGACTAGAAGGTGAAATAATATTTCAGGCGCGCAAGGTCTCTGGGCATTCGGCCAATGGTTGTAAGGCTCTTCGGAATCTTGAAATAAACTGATTCTAAAATCAAACATAAACACTAGCTAACTAGCTAGCTTAATTTCTTCGAGACATAGTAATGGGTATGGAAATGATACTAAACCCTTACCTACTCGTGGACCTTGCTGGCTGTCTCTGCGCTTTTGTAGATTTATGTACATATAGTGTTTTATTACATTATTTTGTAAACTAATAAATGATTTATTATCTTTATTTATTAAACATTTTTTTTTGTTAACTATTAAATGATTTCTGTCTGCCCCTTGAATACCTCTCGGTTGTGTTGCATACATGTGAATTATGAACAATAATAATATTTGATCGCAGTTCGCGTTGAATAATACCGAGGTTAATTTAGCCGTTGATTCGCAGAGCATAATTAATAAACTAATAGTAGTTTTAAATGTATGCATGAGTGTTGACCGCGAGAACTCGACGCATTCTGCTTGATTAAAAACCACAAACGGAAGCCGACGCCCAAATATGGCGTATTATGGTAAATTTTGTATAACTTGTTTCTGTTTTTGAATATTCTGTTATATTATAACATGCAAATACTTCAGAATGAATTTATCTATCAATAATTTCAATTATTTATCTAGTAAATATTTTTAAAAGTAAACGTGTGTATGGTTTAGCGTCTGTAGTCTGAGGTTTAAGATTGGTTTTATAATGAGGATATAACAATATTGAAACGCTACCTACCGCTAAATTACCGGTTGGATTTATTGGTTAAATGAGAAGCACCCATTGAGCTTTGTTCGTACCATGCATTTGGAAATAACCTTTGTCTAAAAGTAAGTACCTACTTCTATACCAAGCAAGCCGCTCACCCGTACATAGATAAGATAATATATTTACTTACATTCTATTTATTTACACACGCTCTATCTACCTTCCCATGGATGAGCTGCTTACTCTGTGTTATCTCGTGAGCGATAAGACCGCCAATTGTCACATTTTTTTTTTGTTCAAATTGTTTGTAATCTGTTTTGTTAAGTGTGCAATAAAGTATTTTCTTTCTTTCTTTCTTAGTACATTATACATGTTCACGCGTGTTTCAGTTGTTGTAGCTAGTAGACCGTACTTATGTAGTCTCTGTATATATTCTACCTGTTATATTATGTATATGTTTTATTGTAAATTTAGTTATAGTTATTGTAATAACTTCATGTACTTTGTATTGTCTAATAAACGATTTCATTTCTTTTCATATTTATTTTTATTGCATCATTGTGTACATTTGTAGGTCTTAGTATCTAGATAATGTATAGGAGACACAATGTTACCCAAGCAAGGCATGACAATAGGTACCTACTGGGAGTGGAAGTGGACCGGGTTTCTAGAAGACTCTCTACTTAGGTTTCATAAGAAATACGTATGTAATTTAATAACGTAGTTTTAGTTAGATAATAAAATATTATGTGGGCAGCTCTATAGGCTTTCTCAAGAATAAGTAGTAGTGTAGTAGTAATGTGTATCATTTTTTAGTCTTAAGTCGATTTTTTATATTATTTTTGGAGATAGTCATTTTTCGTTAAAGAACTCATTTAAATCATAATAACATTAATCTAAAAGGTATATTGCTTCAGTTTTGATTCAAATAATTTGTCTTTTTCCTCATCTTTGAGTTTTATATATGTATGTACATACTTAATATATTTCAGAACACTTTATATAATTCTCATATAGTTGTCAACATTACAGCTCTGCGCACAGCCTGAACATATTAATCAAAAGATATCCGTTTTTTATACAGAAAGGGTGCAATTCAATAGCACCCTCCCAAATATTGGTTTTTGTGCGCCGACGTCCAGTAAGAGCAAACTCGTGTTTTGCCATTTTCGCGAGGCTGATGCCTGCACGCTTCACATTCTACTACATACTACATACTATTTTAAATGCGAAAGTATATCAGAGTAGAGCCATAATCAACAAGTTGAAGCTGTCTATCTTCCTGTTTGTTATTTTTGTCCGACCTTACATAATGTGCTATGTATAAGGATCATAATGGAAAGGCAAGGACCTCTTTCGTTTTAGCCTATTTTATTTCACAAGAAACAATCTAAAGGGTTGTTTATCACAATCAAGCAGACAGACTAGATTTGTGTGCGGTGCTGCTGTTGTGGTCTTAAAAAAAGGTATCTTAGGCTCAGGGTAGACACATACCAAGTAGGTCCAACACGGGCTTACTGTCGACATCTGGAAGCCGAGGCCAAAATTTACTACACCATTCTACTAATGTAACATGTGAGCGAAACCGCAAGCAGAAGCTAGTTCACCATATCTAAGCAGCACAGTGGCTTACTTGTAGTGCCACGTCATTAAACTGTGAATATAAAGTGAGGGAATGACAAAACATAACATTAATTTGAGATATGTCACACGGTACGATGCACACCCTAATGCGTAATACACACGGCCTGACTTTTCCGACGAACTTCAATGCCCCGCGTAAGTAATTATATTTTACAAAGTATAAATAAAGGTAACGAATTACTTTGAACTACAAAAACCTTAGATGATATTGACACGTAAATTAACCTCCTTGCCTCGGGGGTTACTAACATTACTCCTTGGCTCAGCGACCCAAAGTGGTGACCTTCGACACACTGCTCCAGGAATCTAGATTTGTGGAGATCGGCTTCCTCTACGTTAAACCAGTGGTACCTAGAGCGGCCGACTGGTCTTCCTTAACATCTACAGCCTGATGGTGTTCCTTAATGACAGTCTGATCCTTCTCCGTTCTCTCAACGTATCCGATCCAGCACGAGAATCTAAAATAAAGCTAAAAAATCCAAAAGCAGAAAGTTCATGCTCAATTTGCTAGTCAAACTAAACAGCCGTGTAGTTCTCGGAAAACGCGATAACACCCACGACGTGAGGAAATTCGCTCAATTATACCACCCTCGGCTTTTTAGCTTATTTATCAATCAATCTCTGATCTGGTTGATAAAGAAAGCCTCAATGTCAACAATACGTATTGCGTCGATTCACGGTAATTAATGGGTTACGTTCATTTAAAGTAATAACTTGATTGAGTTAATTTGAGTTATTTTCTTGAATTACGTGGTGTAGTTCTGAATATAATGATTTTTTGTAGCTTTATGGTGTTTGATATAGCGTGAGTAGTTAGCTTTATGGTTTAATCAGTTTATTGAGTAAAAGTTAGTCAAGGTATTTTTTCGTGTTTTTTATTCGTACAGATTTGTAGGAAAATGTGTTTTTTGCGTATCATTTGTTGAAAGTAAATCATGTGGGATATAAAACTCGACTCAAGTTGTATTCAACTATACGGCGTTGACAAAACCAACAGACGATTTCCCTTCACTATAGCCCGTCGTTTCATTTGCTGAGTGCTTCTTTCATATTTGAAGACGACTGCACAGCCCCAATTTGTCTAAAAATCTTATCTTTAATTGCAATACATTAGAGGTGGAACACACGTGCCGGCCACGTGACACGATACGTCATTAGCCACGGGACTCTCGAGGGTGCAGGAGGTCTACTCTAAGAGAACCGATGTACGGTATTTACTTTATTCCCAATCCCAAAGTCACACTTATATCAGGTGTAATTTAATTTATTAAAATAAATAAACATTTTGATTTTAGTTCAATCAAAAACCTATAGGTTGAAGAAGGCTTTGGAAGAAGGCTATCAGTCAAAATAAAACTGAAAATTCTGCAGGAAATTCAGCCTCTACACTAGACGTAAGCTTCTAAGCCAGCTTTTTACTTTCCAGACAGTAATTTTCAATTTATTTAGATTTAACACTAAAAGAGTTAGTAGAAAACAAAGTAAAAAACTTAAGTACAAATAAATTATTTTGCCAGAACAGAGACAAATAGGATACATATAAATAAACCTTAAATCAACAAAGAAACTGACAAAATTGGTCTACACTCAGCATGTACAATGGAAGAGCAGATTATGATCTGCTCTACCATACCACCACGGCTATGACATGCGCTATGGCATAACATAGCGCTGGTTTTCCGTTGAGACCGTGGTCGAGACCGTGGTGTGTAAGGTGGCCAAACAAACATTCAAACAAAGAACAAATCTAATATGTAATTAACACAGGAAGATGTGTGCGTTTTAATATAATAGTAATGGTATTATGGTGTCATATTAATTGCACATAGGTTGTATAATTATATAAATTTAACTAATTAAAACGAAAACGGCGATTTTATGAGAAGTATAAAGAAAGTACCAAGTGCAAGTTTCGTTCGTCCAGCTGCGGTTGTATAATGTATGTATATAGAACGAGAGTATACCCCCAGGAGCGCGTAGCAGCTATCGGTGCAATCCATCTAATGCAGCGATACAATCTGTGCTCGTGCATTACAAGCTTAAAATGTTGCAGTTGATACCAATCTGTGCTTGTAATGCTGCTAATGCTTAGGTTTGCTCGGAGTACGCTACTACAATAATAGCTGAGGAAGGAGCGCTTCTTGTTTAAGAGGCGTAAATATCCCGGATCTACAATACTTCACAGTCTTCCATAATAACCCGTTTTCAATGAAAGCTAAGTTATGTCAGATTTAATGGTTTAATCTTGTTTCTATATCCCGGGCGAATTAACATGACAAGTGCTGGCGTTAGTTTTTAGTCTAAACCAGGTGTCATGTTAATCCGCCCGGTTAGTAAATAGAGTTTGTCGCTTGTGGCACGACTTAGTTTTTAGCAAGATATTTTTATGGACTAAGACCCTGCGACGCGACGGCCGGACCGTCGTTATAAAAGCTGAAAGTTCCTCTGCGTATGCTCACCACAAATTTAAAATAAATAATATTTTAATAATATTATAGTTATTTTTTTTTTTACCTAAAAAGTGAAAAGTCTTGCCATTATAATAAGGCTTAGAGCCTGCAACCACGTCAGTACATTTTCGTCGCAATGTTCTCTTCTACATTAAAATAGTAAAAAATAAATAAATAATGCTGGACAATTCACACAGCAACAGCATCATCTAGCTGCAACCTGCAACCAAACAAACTTGTTGTGTTATCTATTATACATAAAAATATTCATTTATGTAACACAATACATTACATAGATGATTTTTTAATACATATGTAAGTACATACACACAATAATCCAGAACTTTTTGTACGATCTGAAGATATTTGTTACGGGTAACAAAAATCTTCAAATCGTACTAAAATTTGTCCCGAAGCGAGGAATAAACTGTTCTCATAATTGAAATTGAATATTTTTTTGGATTATGATTTTGCAGTGAGACCACAAAGTAACCAAGGACGCGAAGTTCGCTACGTTTGATTTAGAACAACAACACAAGAAACAGCCTGTTCATTCATAAATAATATCTAAATACTTCCCAAACAATAAATCACCATATACCTAACAGCCATCCAACAGCACAAGGTATCACTAAAATAATAAGCTCTTATGAAAGACACCCGAATAATGGCCGGCCACTTCCGGCGATATATTTCCGCTATCTCAGCGCCAACATGGCGTCCTCACATCCGGTTGACCGTTATGGAGTGTTAATCGAGCATTATGTCTGAGATGAAAAACTATCCTTTGAGGAACTACCCGAGTGGATAATATTCATGGGAAGTGATATTAATGGTCTTCTGTAGGCGTATGCTATGCTGGTACAGTATATATATATGTATATTTTATACAGGGTTGGGGGTCGTGCGTGCGGTATCCCGGTAAATATTTATAGGGTCTCATTACAAATTTCAGGAATATGTGGGCTTTAATATATGTCGCTCTAGTCAGTTTATTAATGAACTGGTTAATATAACCCGGAAAATTTAAGGTCAATAAACACTAAGCATATTTCTAGTCTTCAAGACATTTTACAATCAAATAATAGAAACATATTAGAACTAGTATTTACAATTGAAACAATTTAGCTAACTGCTGACTGTTGCAAACAATCTACAGGTAGCTCAACTGCTCCATAATACCAGACTCAAATATATACCAGTCGGAAGCGTCCCCAAGACGCTGGCAGCATTGCCCCGCTGTATAGCAGATTATTTAGATTTCTTCTATTTCAAAGTAGTTCGAATACTGAATGTCCGGGCGGAAAATGACTTAGCACTTATTTAGTGAAACATTTTACTATGCTTTTTAACAAAAAATACTAAATTATTATTGAGTGTGTTTGCAAAAGCTTAATTAGACGTCTCGAGGTCGTCATAATGAAGCTGAGGTACAATACACTCTGAAGTTGAGGCGGGAGTAATTAAAATATTAAAGCACAAAGTCTTGCGCCTTGGAGGACTCAACAAGTCGCCTTGTTTATTGAATGAAAACCTCTTTATTACTTACTTGATAGAAATCTGCGGGATTAGGATTCTATTTGAGGTTTTTAAAAGATAGATTATTAAAGGTAGAGTTACTATTAAATTGCAAGTTTTTTGTTGTGGAATGAAAGTAAAGTTTTGGTTTTTCGGCAGAGACTCGGAAACGAATCGGCATCGCCTCGCCTCAACGATTCGTGGCAGGACATTGAAATAAACAAAAAAGGTGAGCCCATTTAGCCCTGCCTCTTTTGTTTTTTTTCAATTGTTCAACCCGTTATATTCGAGCCTGAAAACAGTACCCATGGTAATGATACCTCGTCAGCACCCATACGTTGCTGAACATACCTCCCCCAAAAAAGGGACTTTCGCGATCCATAATCACCACACCTGCTTAGGGATTGGTGATCGCAGTTGAGGTGTTAAGATACATAGACAAAACCGGCTGCTGGTTTTCAGATGGTAGGTTCCCTTAGTCGGCTCTTAAAACATCCACTGGCTGAGTTAAAGGGGAAAATACTACGCCGCGACCATCTACATTAATATTTTCATAAACTGTTTTATAATTCTCTTTCAACTTCAAAAGCACTACTTACCTACTGCAAGGCAACACTGTCAGTCAATCATCGTCTTCGCATTACACGTAAACAGTAATGATAGGCAACGCGAATAGACTCGGCATAATATAGTTAAAATTTGCAAAATTATAGCATGCTTAGCGGGCAATTAAAGGACGAGTGGCTTTGTTACCCACGGGGCAATCAGGGGCTAGTGACCCTTATCGACTGATTCATTTAAAAAAAGAAATTATGAATGTGACTATTGGCTTGAATATCGATCCATTTCATTAGAATTTAACTGCAACTGATTGCATAGACATAATACCTATAAGTAACAACCACACCAAAATACTCTGAAATAGTTCGTCCACTTTTGTATGTATCTGATAAGGTTACATTTGTACATAATATTTATGAACGTGATGGAGATCCTTATTTAAAATTGCGTCCATAATTCAATTTAGAATATCAACTAGCCATGAAACCTTTGAAAATTTATGAAAAAAGGGGATAATCTTGGAAAGCCTTACTTTACAATTAGGCTTTTGTTCCGCCTGGCCCATTGTTTGTAGGTAAGCCAGCAATAACAAAAGACTCGACGGGGAGGGTTGAGAAAACAATGACGTCAGAATCCCTGCCGATGCTTCTATTCAACTCATCAAAAATCGCGAGTATTATGTCAGGGAGTCCCGGCAATTATGTGCTGGTGCTGGAAGAACGGTTATTGTTCGTGTTATTACTGAAAGGAACTGTCAAGTAACCTACTCACCTATCTGCCTGCCTAAGTGGTAGCTTGGCGCAGTGAATTTTGGCCTCCGCCACCAGAGAAAAGTGAGTTCAAGTGTTGGACAGCAATAAGCCTTTCGAGCTTATTGTTGTCCAGTAGTCGGTAAGCAGTTGTTGTACGGTTTTACCTTATTCCGCCGGCGACGAACTGGTTACCCGTTGTCGGTTGGTTTACTTATATACTCTTCTTCCTTTTCGCGTTTTAGGTACCTTTAGTATAGAATCTAACGAAATAGAGGTTATACCGGGTGGATTATTTTGACGGGGCAGTGATAGAAGACTGAAATTATGTGAAATAGCAATTTTCATGTTAACTGTAATTTTTTCAAATCTGTAATAGCCTATGTAATTTCACGAAAAATTAGATGGTCTCCTTAGTAAATTTTCCCGTGCTACAACGACTAAGCACCTCTCTTTACTGCCCAGTCCAAAAAATCCACCCTGTATATTTTAGACTGACCACATTTAAAATAAGAACCGCTACACACAGTTATTTAACAAGCACATGACAATCCGCATCTGAGCTGACGTGGGTCAAACAGAATTATAAATCATCACACGCTAGTCGACGTGTATATAATATTCATACGGATGCCTTGCTCGTGAGCCTTACACTGAAGTAGGTCGAACGCTTTGGTTGGTATTAATACTAAGCTAATTCATAAACCATCGTGTTTTTCCTTTTAAACACATCCTTTGCATACCAAATTGGAAAGTTATCGCATGGGACCTTCAGATTTAAGTTTAACAAATTATAAGTTGTTATGAAAGAAAAATTATATACAAAACAAAAACAACAAACTTACTTTTCTTTTTTGGTTTAGAGGCAATGAATTTAAAAAAAAATAGCCTCTCTTTATGATAAATGATAAGGGTTCGGTATGAAGAAACACTGATAAACAACCAAAAAGAATTAAGTACCTACCCAAATCCCGAGAAGTCTGTAAAAGCCAAAGTATTTGTATACCTATATGATTATAGTAGATTGTTACACAAGGGTAGTAAGGAAGCTATTACAGAACAAGATCCAATTTGGCGCCAGTGAGAGCGCAGCTCGCAAAGGGCCCTAAATTGGATTGAGTGCACCCGATATATTTAGACGCCCAGGCGAAGCGAGGGCGAATATAGTTCGAGGGTGCAATCAATCCAATTTCGCGCCCTTACGAGCGCTTGCGAAGGGCGCTAATGGATCGAGTGAACCCGAGAATATAATTCGAGGGTGTAATAGCTACTTGCAACCAAGGTACTTTACATCATAATGGCGAGGCAAATAAAACATTTATATACTTAGGTATGACAAAATGTAATTTTTATTAGAAAAAGTAATTATTTATTAAAAGATTTTGTATTTTTTACAACATCTTCTGCTTCGAGATGACAGAAATCAGGCGTGCGGACGAGTTCTTCATCTGATGAAATACTTGACATACTGAACTACCACTTTAAACTTGTTTATTACAGTTTTAATTTTTAATTTTAGTTTATTACAGTCACAAATCAAATGAAATGTAATGCCGCCATTTGCACAGTTTTTTTTTTTCAGTAAAATGTTTTCTTTTCATAAATAATAGATTCAGGCGTTACTTTGCGGAAATCCATTGCACAATATTAGAATGAAGAAATATTTAGTAACAATTCCGCGTATAACCTTCTCTGATAGTATTCATCAAAGTAAGTTGTCTACTAGTTTCGTCTCTCCACGAGACATCTTCAGGACACCACAATACTCGACCTTGACATTGAGATTGGTAAGCACAGCAACACCGACAGAGTCCCGCCAGTGATGTTGCCTCTCCGAGCTCCGCGCGCCAAGTGAAGCAATGCCCGCAAAACCCCCCTTTATATAGTCACGGATCAAACAGTGCGCACACAAAGTTCATAGTGTGTGTGTGGCAGTACTATTGTTTGAAAAGATTCGTAATAACGGTGACCGAGGCAAACCTGTACTAAGTTCATTCAACAGTGTATTATTACTATATTTTGTAATTTCTAAATTTTCTAAGACTGACATCCTAAATCCCTTATCACAAGTATGTAAAATAGAAAAACAATGATTTTGACTTAAAGAATGACCAGATTCCAATAAATGTTTTGCAAAGTTAGATTTTTCTGGATAATTGTTTCTATAAGCAGCTAAATGTTCTTTATACCTAACCTGAAAACTACGACCCGTTTGACCTACATAAATACCATTACATTCGTCACATACCAACTTATAAACACCCGATTTTTTATTGTTATCTAACCTATCTTTACCGTTACAAATCTGTTTTAATAAATTGTTTGTTTTGAACGCTGCGTGTACTTTATGTTTAGACAAAACTCTTGAAACTCCGTCACTCAATGGACCTAAATAAGTTAAACTGCCCACAAATTTGTCTATCCTTTCTGGAGCTACGGGATACAATAAGGAACGGATAATGTTTTGTTGTTTACTTCTTATTAAACCATCAACCATCTTTCTACTATATCCATTACTTTCAGCCGTGTGGTAAATAATAGATAGCTCTCTGTTAAAGTTCTCCTGAGATAAGGGGACTGACATCATTCTATGGACAAAACTACGGTAAGCTGATAGCTTATGTTGGAATGGATGACAAGATGAATTTGGTATTGTAATATCTGTGTAAGTAGGTTTTCTGTAAATTTGAAAATCATGCCTATTGTTTAACCTAGTTATTGTCAAATCTAAAAAGTTCAGCGAACCACCAATTTCTAATTCAAGTTTAAATTTTATTTTTGGATGAATTGCATTAAGTTTGTTAACGAACAGTTCTATTTGACGCAAACTTCCAGTCCAGCATATGATAATGTCATCTACATAACGATAATAATATAAAATGTTTGATTCCCCTATAATGTTTTTATTCTCAAAACTGTCCATGAAAATGTCTGCCATAAGTGGACTTAGTGGTGAACCCATAGCTAACCCTTCTTTCTGTTTGTAATATTGATTGCCAAATTGGAAGTAATTTTGTTGCATACAAGTTCTAGTCAAAGATATTAACTCCTCCTTTTCTGCCGGAAGTACTCGTTGTCGCTCAAGATGTCCTTCCAATATTATCAAACTCTCCTCATAAGGTACGTTTGTAAATAAACTTTCTACATCCAGCGATAATAACTTTGCATTGTGAGGCAGGCTAACATCTTTAACTTTGTTGACCAAATCCATACTATTCTTTAAGCTATACTTTGGATTGAATCTAGATCTACTTTTTAATTCGTAATTTAAATATTTTGATAAACCATATGCTGGTGCTCCTATGTAAGAGACAACGGGCCGGATTGGAATATTATTTTTATGTATTTTAGGTAAACCATACAACATTGGTGTTCTTGGATTCATAGGAATTAAATATTTAAGAGAGTTTGGAGAAATAAAGCATGAGTTTTTTGTCATTTCTTTCAATTCCTGTGTGAAAACTTTGGTTGGGTCGGAATTCAATAATTCAAAATCATTGCCCTGTATAACCTCATTAACCTTCTGCACATAAGTACCCCTTTCTAAGATAACTACAGTATTACCCTTATCTGCTTTTGTTATCACTAAGCTATTTTGATCTACCTTATTCCTTAAAGATTTAAAAACATTTAATTCCCTTGGTAAACTTGGAACTATAGCTGAACTAATTGGTTTCTTTATTAAAGAGGCTACCTCATGTTTAACCCCTTCGTCAGCTTTACCCCTAACAATTGCCATCTCTGAATCAACAGCCAAAATCTCCAAAGTTTTCTTATTTAAAACTGGTTGTAAGTTGTATTTAAGACCCTTTTCTAACAGTGATAATTCTGAAGTTGTGAACTGGACGCCACTATGATTTTCTACGCGTTGATAGAACGTATGAGGACATGGTTGCTGCACAGTATTACTATTCCCCCTTAGTCGGTCTACCCTCTGTTTGTCTCTAACTAATCGATCTAATTTCCCTGTCTGAATTATATATTTCCTGTGGGCTAACTCAGCAGCGTATTCCCTAGCTTTATTATCTAGTAAATCAAATTCTATGTTGTGTAAGGAATAAGCTAACTCCTTGTGTAAAACTCCCAAGTGAGTTTTATAGTTGTCTCTGATAGTAAACCAATGTTTTATTTCCTCATTTAACCAAGTATTCCTAGCCCTTATCAAAGCAACATTAGCTGCCCTACTATTTGTATTACTTCTAATTTTAATGTAAGATGGAATAACCCCCAAATGTTTACACTGTTGATTGAACCATACATTTTGAGCTGCAATACGATGTGACTGAGTGAGTTTGATGTATAATTTTGCCTGTTCAGCTGTACCTGCTGATCTAAGATAAATAATAGATTCAGGCGTTACTTTGCGGAAATCCATTGCACAATATTAGAATGAAGAAATATTTAGTAACAATTCCGCGTATAACCTTCTCTGATAGTATTCATCAAAGTAAGTTGTCTACTAGTTTCGTCTCTCCACGAGACATCTTCAGGACACCACAATACTCGACCTTGACATTGAGATTGGTAAGCACAGCAACACCGACAGAGTCCCGCCAGTGATGTTGCCTCTCCGAGCTCCGCGCGCCAAGTGAAGCAATGCCCGCAAAACCCCCCTTTATATAGTCACGGATCAAACAGTGCGCACACAAAGTTCATAGTGTGTGTGTGGCAGTACTATTGTTTGAAAAGATTCGTAATAACGGTGACCGAGGCAAACCTGTACTAAGTTCATTCAACAGTGTATTATTACTATATTTTGTAATTTCTAAATTTTCTAAGACTGACATCCTAAATCCCTTATCACAAGTATGTAAAATAGAAAAACAATGATTTTGACTTAAAGAATGACCAGATTCCAATAAATGTTTTGCAAAGTTAGATTTTTCTGGATAATTGTTTCTATAAGCAGCTAAATGTTCTTTATACCTAACCTGAAAACTACGACCCGTTTGACCTACATAAATACCATTACATTCGTCACATACCAACTTATAAACACCCGATTTTTTATTGTTATCTAACCTATCTTTACCGTTACAAATCTGTTTTAATAAATTGTTTGTTTTGAACGCTGCGTGTACTTTATGTTTAGACAAAACTCTTGAAACTCCGTCACTCAATGGACCTAAATAAGTTAAACTGCCCACAAATTTGTCTATCCTTTCTGGAGCTACGGGATACAATAAGGAACGGATAATGTTTTGTTGTTTACTTCTTATTAAACCATCAACCATCTTTCTACTATATCCATTACTTTCAGCCGTGTGGTAAATAATAGATAGCTCTCTGTTAAAGTTCTCCTGAGATAAGGGGACTGACATCATTCTATGGACAAAACTACGGTAAGCTGATAGCTTATGTTGGAATGGATGACAAGATGAATTTGGTATTGTAATATCTGTGTAAGTAGGTTTTCTGTAAATTTGAAAATCATGCCTATTGTTTAACCTAGTTATTGTCAAATCTAAAAAGTTCAGCGAACCACCAATTTCTAATTCAAGTTTAAATTTTATTTTTGGATGAATTGCATTAAGTTTGTTAACGAACAGTTCTATTTGACGCAAACTTCCAGTCCAGCATATGATAATGTCATCTACATAACGATAATAATATAAAATGTTTGATTCCCCTATAATGTTTTTATTCTCAAAACTGTCCATGAAAATGTCTGCCATAAGTGGACTTAGTGGTGAACCCATAGCTAACCCTTCTTTCTGTTTGTAATATTGATTGCCAAATTGGAAGTAATTTTGTTGCATACAAGTTCTAGTCAAAGATATTAACTCCTCCTTTTCTGCCGGAAGTACTCGTTGTCGCTCAAGATGTCCTTCCAATATTATCAAACTCTCCTCATAAGGTACGTTTGTAAATAAACTTTCTACATCCAGCGATAATAACTTTGCATTGTGAGGCAGGCTAACATCTTTAACTTTGTTGACCAAATCCATACTATTCTTTAAGCTATACTTTGGATTGAATCTAGATCTACTTTTTAATTCGTAATTTAAATATTTTGATAAACCATATGCTGGTGCTCCTATGTAAGAGACAACGGGCCGGATTGGAATATTATTTTTATGTATTTTAGGTAAACCATACAACATTGGTGTTCTTGGATTCATAGGAATTAAATATTTAAGAGAGTTTGGAGAAATAAAGCATGAGTTTTTTGTCATTTCTTTCAATTCCTGTGTGAAAACTTTGGTTGGGTCGGAATTCAATAATTCAAAATCATTGCCCTGTATAACCTCATTAACCTTCTGCACATAAGTACCCCTTTCTAAGATAACTACAGTATTACCCTTATCTGCTTTTGTTATCACTAAGCTATTTTGATCTACCTTATTCCTTAAAGATTTAAAAACATTTAATTCCCTTGGTAAACTTGGAACTATAGCTGAACTAATTGGTTTCTTTATTAAAGAGGCTACCTCATGTTTAACCCCTTCGTCAGCTTTACCCCTAACAATTGCCATCTCTGAATCAACAGCCAAAATCTCCAAAGTTTTCTTATTTAAAACTGGTTGTAAGTTGTATTTAAGACCCTTTTCTAACAGTGATAATTCTGAAGTTGTGAACTGGACGCCACTATGATTTTCTACGCGTTGATAGAACGTATGAGGACATGGTTGCTGCACAGTATTACTATTCCCCCTTAGTCGGTCTACCCTCTGTTTGTCTCTAACTAATCGATCTAATTTCCCTGTCTGAATTATATATTTCCTGTGGGCTAACTCAGCAGCGTATTCCCTAGCTTTATTATCTAGTAAATCAAATTCTATGTTGTGTAAGGAATAAGCTAACTCCTTGTGTAAAACTCCCAAGTGAGTTTTATAGTTGTCTCTGATAGTAAACCAATGTTTTATTTCCTCATTTAACCAAGTATTCCTAGCCCTTATCAAAGCAACATTAGCTGCCCTACTATTTGTATTACTTCTAATTTTAATGTAAGATGGAATAACCCCCAAATGTTTACACTGTTGATTGAACCATACATTTTGAGCTGCAATACGATGTGACTGAGTGAGTTTGATGTATAATTTTGCCTGTTCAGCTGTACCTGCTGATCTAAGATAAATAATAGATTCAGGCGTTACTTTGCGGAAATCCATTGCACAATATTAGAATGAAGAAATATTTAGTAACAATTCCGCGTATAACCTTCTCTGATAGTATTCATCAAAGTAAGTTGTCTACTAGTTTCGTCTCTCCACGAGACATCTTCAGGACACCACAATACTCGACCTTGACATTGAGATTGGTAAGCACAGCAACACCGACAGAGTCCCGCCAGTGATGTTGCCTCTCCGAGCTCCGCGCGCCAAGTGAAGCAATGCCCGCAAAACCCCCCTTTATATAGTCACGGATCAAACAGTGCGCACACAAAGTTCATAGTGTGTGTGTGGCAGTACTATTGTTTGAAAAGATTCGTAATAACGGTGACCGAGGCAAACCTGTACTAAGTTCATTCAACAGTGTATTATTACTATATTTTGTAATTTCTAAATTTTCTAAGACTGACATCCTAAATCCCTTATCACAAGTATGTAAAATAGAAAAACAATGATTTTGACTTAAAGAATGACCAGATTCCAATAAATGTTTTGCAAAGTTAGATTTTTCTGGATAATTGTTTCTATAAGCAGCTAAATGTTCTTTATACCTAACCTGAAAACTACGACCCGTTTGACCTACATAAATACCATTACATTCGTCACATACCAACTTATAAACACCCGATTTTTTATTGTTATCTAACCTATCTTTACCGTTACAAATCTGTTTTAATAAATTGTTTGTTTTGAACGCTGCGTGTACTTTATGTTTAGACAAAACTCTTGAAACTCCGTCACTCAATGGACCTAAATAAGTTAAACTGCCCACAAATTTGTCTATCCTTTCTGGAGCTACGGGATACAATAAGGAACGGATAATGTTTTGTTGTTTACTTCTTATTAAACCATCAACCATCTTTCTACTATATCCATTACTTTCAGCCGTGTGGTAAATAATAGATAGCTCTCTGTTAAAGTTCTCCTGAGATAAGGGGACTGACATCATTCTATGGACAAAACTACGGTAAGCTGATAGCTTATGTTGGAATGGATGACAAGATGAATTTGGTATTGTAATATCTGTGTAAGTAGGTTTTCTGTAAATTTGAAAATCATGCCTATTGTTTAACCTAGTTATTGTCAAATCTAAAAAGTTCAGCGAACCACCAATTTCTAATTCAAGTTTAAATTTTATTTTTGGATGAATTGCATTAAGTTTGTTAACGAACAGTTCTATTTGACGCAAACTTCCAGTCCAGCATATGATAATGTCATCTACATAACGATAATAATATAAAATGTTTGATTCCCCTATAATGTTTTTATTCTCAAAACTGTCCATGAAAATGTCTGCCATAAGTGGACTTAGTGGTGAACCCATAGCTAACCCTTCTTTCTGTTTGTAATATTGATTGCCAAATTGGAAGTAATTTTGTTGCATACAAGTTCTAGTCAAAGATATTAACTCCTCCTTTTCTGCCGGAAGTACTCGTTGTCGCTCAAGATGTCCTTCCAATATTATCAAACTCTCCTCATAAGGTACGTTTGTAAATAAACTTTCTACATCCAGCGATAATAACTTTGCATTGTGAGGCAGGCTAACATCTTTAACTTTGTTGACCAAATCCATACTATTCTTTAAGCTATACTTTGGATTGAATCTAGATCTACTTTTTAATTCGTAATTTAAATATTTTGATAAACCATATGCTGGTGCTCCTATGTAAGAGACAACGGGCCGGATTGGAATATTATTTTTATGTATTTTAGGTAAACCATACAACATTGGTGTTCTTGGATTCATAGGAATTAAATATTTAAGAGAGTTTGGAGAAATAAAGCATGAGTTTTTTGTCATTTCTTTCAATTCCTGTGTGAAAACTTTGGTTGGGTCGGAATTCAATAATTCAAAATCATTGCCCTGTATAACCTCATTAACCTTCTGCACATAAGTACCCCTTTCTAAGATAACTACAGTATTACCCTTATCTGCTTTTGTTATCACTAAGCTATTTTGATCTACCTTATTCCTTAAAGATTTAAAAACATTTAATTCCCTTGGTAAACTTGGAACTATAGCTGAACTAATTGGTTTCTTTATTAAAGAGGCTACCTCATGTTTAACCCCTTCGTCAGCTTTACCCCTAACAATTGCCATCTCTGAATCAACAGCCAAAATCTCCAAAGTTTTCTTATTTAAAACTGGTTGTAAGTTGTATTTAAGACCCTTTTCTAACAGTGATAATTCTGAAGTTGTGAACTGGACGCCACTATGATTTTCTACGCGTTGATAGAACGTATGAGGACATGGTTGCTGCACAGTATTACTATTCCCCCTTAGTCGGTCTACCCTCTGTTTGTCTCTAACTAATCGATCTAATTTCCCTGTCTGAATTATATATTTCCTGTGGGCTAACTCAGCAGCGTATTCCCTAGCTTTATTATCTAGTAAATCAAATTCTATGTTGTGTAAGGAATAAGCTAACTCCTTGTGTAAAACTCCCAAGTGAGTTTTATAGTTGTCTCTGATAGTAAACCAATGTTTTATTTCCTCATTTAACCAAGTATTCCTAGCCCTTATCAAAGCAACATTAGCTGCCCTACTATTTGTATTACTTCTAATTTTAATGTAAGATGGAATAACCCCCAAATGTTTACACTGTTGATTGAACCATACATTTTGAGCTGCAATACGATGTGACTGAGTGAGTTTGATGTATAATTTTGCCTGTTCAGCTGTACCTGCTGATCTAAGATAAATAATAGATTCAGGCGTTACTTTGCGGAAATCCATTGCACAATATTAGAATGAAGAAATATTTAGTAACAATTCCGCGTATAACCTTCTCTGATAGTATTCATCAAAGTAAGTTGTCTACTAGTTTCGTCTCTCCACGAGACATCTTCAGGACACCACAATACTCGACCTTGACATTGAGATTGGTAAGCACAGCAACACCGACAGAGTCCCGCCAGTGATGTTGCCTCTCCGAGCTCCGCGCGCCAAGTGAAGCAATGCCCGCAAAACCCCCCTTTATATAGTCACGGATCAAACAGTGCGCACACAAAGTTCATAGTGTGTGTGTGGCAGTACTATTGTTTGAAAAGATTCGTAATAACGGTGACCGAGGCAAACCTGTACTAAGTTCATTCAACAGTGTATTATTACTATATTTTGTAATTTCTAAATTTTCTAAGACTGACATCCTAAATCCCTTATCACAAGTATGTAAAATAGAAAAACAATGATTTTGACTTAAAGAATGACCAGATTCCAATAAATGTTTTGCAAAGTTAGATTTTTCTGGATAATTGTTTCTATAAGCAGCTAAATGTTCTTTATACCTAACCTGAAAACTACGACCCGTTTGACCTACATAAATACCATTACATTCGTCACATACCAACTTATAAACACCCGATTTTTTATTGTTATCTAACCTATCTTTACCGTTACAAATCTGTTTTAATAAATTGTTTGTTTTGAACGCTGCGTGTACTTTATGTTTAGACAAAACTCTTGAAACTCCGTCACTCAATGGACCTAAATAAGTTAAACTGCCCACAAATTTGTCTATCCTTTCTGGAGCTACGGGATACAATAAGGAACGGATAATGTTTTGTTGTTTACTTCTTATTAAACCATCAACCATCTTTCTACTATATCCATTACTTTCAGCCGTGTGGTAAATAATAGATAGCTCTCTGTTAAAGTTCTCCTGAGATAAGGGGACTGACATCATTCTATGGACAAAACTACGGTAAGCTGATAGCTTATGTTGGAATGGATGACAAGATGAATTTGGTATTGTAATATCTGTGTAAGTAGGTTTTCTGTAAATTTGAAAATCATGCCTATTGTTTAACCTAGTTATTGTCAAATCTAAAAAGTTCAGCGAACCACCAATTTCTAATTCAAGTTTAAATTTTATTTTTGGATGAATTGCATTAAGTTTGTTAACGAACAGTTCTATTTGACGCAAACTTCCAGTCCAGCATATGATAATGTCATCTACATAACGATAATAATATAAAATGTTTGATTCCCCTATAATGTTTTTATTCTCAAAACTGTCCATGAAAATGTCTGCCATAAGTGGACTTAGTGGTGAACCCATAGCTAACCCTTCTTTCTGTTTGTAATATTGATTGCCAAATTGGAAGTAATTTTGTTGCATACAAGTTCTAGTCAAAGATATTAACTCCTCCTTTTCTGCCGGAAGTACTCGTTGTCGCTCAAGATGTCCTTCCAATATTATCAAACTCTCCTCATAAGGTACGTTTGTAAATAAACTTTCTACATCCAGCGATAATAACTTTGCATTGTGAGGCAGGCTAACATCTTTAACTTTGTTGACCAAATCCATACTATTCTTTAAGCTATACTTTGGATTGAATCTAGATCTACTTTTTAATTCGTAATTTAAATATTTTGATAAACCATATGCTGGTGCTCCTATGTAAGAGACAACGGGCCGGATTGGAATATTATTTTTATGTATTTTAGGTAAACCATACAACATTGGTGTTCTTGGATTCATAGGAATTAAATATTTAAGAGAGTTTGGAGAAATAAAGCATGAGTTTTTTGTCATTTCTTTCAATTCCTGTGTGAAAACTTTGGTTGGGTCGGAATTCAATAATTCAAAATCATTGCCCTGTATAACCTCATTAACCTTCTGCACATAAGTACCCCTTTCTAAGATAACTACAGTATTACCCTTATCTGCTTTTGTTATCACTAAGCTATTTTGATCTACCTTATTCCTTAAAGATTTAAAAACATTTAATTCCCTTGGTAAACTTGGAACTATAGCTGAACTAATTGGTTTCTTTATTAAAGAGGCTACCTCATGTTTAACCCCTTCGTCAGCTTTACCCCTAACAATTGCCATCTCTGAATCAACAGCCAAAATCTCCAAAGTTTTCTTATTTAAAACTGGTTGTAAGTTGTATTTAAGACCCTTTTCTAACAGTGATAATTCTGAAGTTGTGAACTGGACGCCACTATGATTTTCTACGCGTTGATAGAACGTATGAGGACATGGTTGCTGCACAGTATTACTATTCCCCCTTAGTCGGTCTACCCTCTGTTTGTCTCTAACTAATCGATCTAATTTCCCTGTCTGAATTATATATTTCCTGTGGGCTAACTCAGCAGCGTATTCCCTAGCTTTATTATCTAGTAAATCAAATTCTATGTTGTGTAAGGAATAAGCTAACTCCTTGTGTAAAACTCCCAAGTGAGTTTTATAGTTGTCTCTGATAGTAAACCAATGTTTTATTTCCTCATTTAACCAAGTATTCCTAGCCCTTATCAAAGCAACATTAGCTGCCCTACTATTTGTATTACTTCTAATTTTAATGTAAGATGGAATAACCCCCAAATGTTTACACTGTTGATTGAACCATACATTTTGAGCTGCAATACGATGTGACTGAGTGAGTTTGATGTATAATTTTGCCTGTTCAGCTGTACCTGCTGATCTAAGATAAATAATAGATTCAGGCGTTACTTTGCGGAAATCCATTGCACAATATTAGAATGAAGAAATATTTAGTAACAATTCCGCGTAGTTTTCAGGTTAGGTATAAAGAACATTTAGCTGCTTATAGAAACAATTATCCAGAAAAATCTAACTTTGCAAAACATTTATTGGAATCTGGTCATTCTTTAAGTCAAAATCATTGTTTTTCTATTTTACATACTTGTGATAAGGGATTTAGGATGTCAGTCTTAGAAAATTTAGAAATTACAAAATATAGTAATAATACACTGTTGAATGAACTTAGTACAGGTTTGCCTCGGTCACCGTTATTACGAATCTTTTCAAACAATAGTACTGCCACACACACACTATGAACTTTGTGTGCGCACTGTTTGATCCGTGACTATATAAAGGGGGGTTTTGCGGGCATTGCTTCACTTGGCGCGCGGAGCTCGGAGAGGCAACATCACTGGCGGGACTCTGTCGGTGTTGCTGTGCTTACCAATCTCAATGTCAAGGTCGAGTATTGTGGTGTCCTGAAGATGTCTCGTGGAGAGACGAAACTAGTAGACAACTTACTTTGATGAATACTATCAGAGAAGGTTATACGCGGAATTGTTACTAAATATTTCTTCATTCTAATATTGTGCAATGGATTTCCGCAAAGTAACGCCTGAATCTATTATTTATCTTAGATCAGCAGGTACAGCTGAACAGGCAAAATTATACATCAAACTCACTCAGTCACATCGTATTGCAGCTCAAAATGTATGGTTCAATCAACAGTGTAAACATTTGGGGGTTATTCCATCTTACATTAAAATTAGAAGTAATACAAATAGTAGGGCAGCTAATGTTGCTTTGATAAGGGCTAGGAATACTTGGTTAAATGAGGAAATAAAACATTGGTTTACTATCAGAGACAACTATAAAACTCACTTGGGAGTTTTACACAAGGAGTTAGCTTATTCCTTACACAACATAGAATTTGATTTACTAGATAATAAAGCTAGGGAATACGCTGCTGAGTTAGCCCACAGGAAATATATAATTCAGACAGGGAAATTAGATCGATTAGTTAGAGACAAACAGAGGGTAGACCGACTAAGGGGGAATAGTAATACTGTGCAGCAACCATGTCCTCATACGTTCTATCAACGCGTAGAAAATCATAGTGGCGTCCAGTTCACAACTTCAGAATTATCACTGTTAGAAAAGGGTCTTAAATACAACTTACAACCAGTTTTAAATAAGAAAACTTTGGAGATTTTGGCTGTTGATTCAGAGATGGCAATTGTTAGGGGTAAAGCTGACGAAGGGGTTAAACATGAGGTAGCCTCTTTAATAAAGAAACCAATTAGTTCAGCTATAGTTCCAAGTTTACCAAGGGAATTAAATGTTTTTAAATCTTTAAGGAATAAGGTAGATCAAAATAGCTTAGTGATAACAAAAGCAGATAAGGGTAATACTGTAGTTATCTTAGAAAGGGGTACTTATGTGCAGAAGGTTAATGAGGTTATACAGGGCAATGATTTTGAATTATTGAATTCCGACCCAACCAAAGTTTTCACACAGGAATTGAAAGAAATGACAAAAAACTCATGCTTTATTTCTCCAAACTCTCTTAAATATTTAATTCCTATGAATCCAAGAACACCAATGTTGTATGGTTTACCTAAAATACATAAAAATAATATTCCAATCCGGCCCGTTGTCTCTTACATAGGAGCACCAGCATATGGTTTATCAAAATATTTAAATTACGAATTAAAAAGTAGATCTAGATTCAATCCAAAGTATAGCTTAAAGAATAGTATGGATTTGGTCAACAAAGTTAAAGATGTTAGCCTGCCTCACAATGCAAAGTTATTATCGCTGGATGTAGAAAGTTTATTTACAAACGTACCTTATGAGGAGAGTTTGATAATATTGGAAGGACATCTTGAGCGACAACGAGTACTTCCGGCAGAAAAGGAGGAGTTAATATCTTTGACTAGAACTTGTATGCAACAAAATTACTTCCAATTTGGCAATCAATATTACAAACAGAAAGAAGGGTTAGCTATGGGTTCACCACTAAGTCCACTTATGGCAGACATTTTCATGGACAGTTTTGAGAATAAAAACATTATAGGGGAATCAAACATTTTATATTATTATCGTTATGTAGATGACATTATCATATGCTGGACTGGAAGTTTGCGTCAAATAGAACTGTTCGTTAACAAACTTAATGCAATTCATCCAAAAATAAAATTTAAACTTGAATTAGAAATTGGTGGTTCGCTGAACTTTTTAGATTTGACAATAACTAGGTTAAACAATAGGCATGATTTTCAAATTTACAGAAAACCTACTTACACAGATATTACAATACCAAATTCATCTTGTCATCCATTCCAACATAAGCTATCAGCTTACCGTAGTTTTGTCCATAGAATGATGTCAGTCCCCTTATCTCAGGAGAACTTTAACAGAGAGCTATCTATTATTTACCACACGGCTGAAAGTAATGGATATAGTAGAAAGATGGTTGATGGTTTAATAAGAAGTAAACAACAAAACATTATCCGTTCCTTATTGTATCCCGTAGCTCCAGAAAGGATAGACAAATTTGTGGGCAGTTTAACTTATTTAGGTCCATTGAGTGACGGAGTTTCAAGAGTTTTGTCTAAACATAAAGTACACGCAGCGTTCAAAACAAACAATTTATTAAAACAGATTTGTAACGGTAAAGATAGGTTAGATAACAATAAAAAATCGGGTGTTTATAAGTTGGTATGTGACGAATGTAATGGTATTTATGTAGGTCAAACGGGTCGTAGTTTTCAGGTTAGGTATAAAGAACATTTAGCTGCTTATAGAAACAATTATCCAGAAAAATCTAACTTTGCAAAACATTTATTGGAATCTGGTCATTCTTTAAGTCAAAATCATTGTTTTTCTATTTTACATACTTGTGATAAGGGATTTAGGATGTCAGTCTTAGAAAATTTAGAAATTACAAAATATAGTAATAATACACTGTTGAATGAACTTAGTACAGGTTTGCCTCGGTCACCGTTATTACGAATCTTTTCAAACAATAGTACTGCCACACACACACTATGAACTTTGTGTGCGCACTGTTTGATCCGTGACTATATAAAGGGGGGTTTTGCGGGCATTGCTTCACTTGGCGCGCGGAGCTCGGAGAGGCAACATCACTGGCGGGACTCTGTCGGTGTTGCTGTGCTTACCAATCTCAATGTCAAGGTCGAGTATTGTGGTGTCCTGAAGATGTCTCGTGGAGAGACGAAACTAGTAGACAACTTACTTTGATGAATACTATCAGAGAAGGTTATACGCGGAATTGTTACTAAATATTTCTTCATTCTAATATTGTGCAATGGATTTCCGCAAAGTAACGCCTGAATCTATTATTTATCTTAGATCAGCAGGTACAGCTGAACAGGCAAAATTATACATCAAACTCACTCAGTCACATCGTATTGCAGCTCAAAATGTATGGTTCAATCAACAGTGTAAACATTTGGGGGTTATTCCATCTTACATTAAAATTAGAAGTAATACAAATAGTAGGGCAGCTAATGTTGCTTTGATAAGGGCTAGGAATACTTGGTTAAATGAGGAAATAAAACATTGGTTTACTATCAGAGACAACTATAAAACTCACTTGGGAGTTTTACACAAGGAGTTAGCTTATTCCTTACACAACATAGAATTTGATTTACTAGATAATAAAGCTAGGGAATACGCTGCTGAGTTAGCCCACAGGAAATATATAATTCAGACAGGGAAATTAGATCGATTAGTTAGAGACAAACAGAGGGTAGACCGACTAAGGGGGAATAGTAATACTGTGCAGCAACCATGTCCTCATACGTTCTATCAACGCGTAGAAAATCATAGTGGCGTCCAGTTCACAACTTCAGAATTATCACTGTTAGAAAAGGGTCTTAAATACAACTTACAACCAGTTTTAAATAAGAAAACTTTGGAGATTTTGGCTGTTGATTCAGAGATGGCAATTGTTAGGGGTAAAGCTGACGAAGGGGTTAAACATGAGGTAGCCTCTTTAATAAAGAAACCAATTAGTTCAGCTATAGTTCCAAGTTTACCAAGGGAATTAAATGTTTTTAAATCTTTAAGGAATAAGGTAGATCAAAATAGCTTAGTGATAACAAAAGCAGATAAGGGTAATACTGTAGTTATCTTAGAAAGGGGTACTTATGTGCAGAAGGTTAATGAGGTTATACAGGGCAATGATTTTGAATTATTGAATTCCGACCCAACCAAAGTTTTCACACAGGAATTGAAAGAAATGACAAAAAACTCATGCTTTATTTCTCCAAACTCTCTTAAATATTTAATTCCTATGAATCCAAGAACACCAATGTTGTATGGTTTACCTAAAATACATAAAAATAATATTCCAATCCGGCCCGTTGTCTCTTACATAGGAGCACCAGCATATGGTTTATCAAAATATTTAAATTACGAATTAAAAAGTAGATCTAGATTCAATCCAAAGTATAGCTTAAAGAATAGTATGGATTTGGTCAACAAAGTTAAAGATGTTAGCCTGCCTCACAATGCAAAGTTATTATCGCTGGATGTAGAAAGTTTATTTACAAACGTACCTTATGAGGAGAGTTTGATAATATTGGAAGGACATCTTGAGCGACAACGAGTACTTCCGGCAGAAAAGGAGGAGTTAATATCTTTGACTAGAACTTGTATGCAACAAAATTACTTCCAATTTGGCAATCAATATTACAAACAGAAAGAAGGGTTAGCTATGGGTTCACCACTAAGTCCACTTATGGCAGACATTTTCATGGACAGTTTTGAGAATAAAAACATTATAGGGGAATCAAACATTTTATATTATTATCGTTATGTAGATGACATTATCATATGCTGGACTGGAAGTTTGCGTCAAATAGAACTGTTCGTTAACAAACTTAATGCAATTCATCCAAAAATAAAATTTAAACTTGAATTAGAAATTGGTGGTTCGCTGAACTTTTTAGATTTGACAATAACTAGGTTAAACAATAGGCATGATTTTCAAATTTACAGAAAACCTACTTACACAGATATTACAATACCAAATTCATCTTGTCATCCATTCCAACATAAGCTATCAGCTTACCGTAGTTTTGTCCATAGAATGATGTCAGTCCCCTTATCTCAGGAGAACTTTAACAGAGAGCTATCTATTATTTACCACACGGCTGAAAGTAATGGATATAGTAGAAAGATGGTTGATGGTTTAATAAGAAGTAAACAACAAAACATTATCCGTTCCTTATTGTATCACGTAGCTCCAGAAAGGATAGACAAATTTGTGGGCAGTTTAACTTATTTAGGTCCATTGAGTGACGGAGTTTCAAGAGTTTTGTCTAAACATAAAGTACACGCAGCGTTCAAAACAAACAATTTATTAAAACAGATTTGTAACGGTAAAGATAGGTTAGATAACAATAAAAAATCGGGTGTTTATAAGTTGGTATGTGACGAATGTAATGGTATTTATGTAGGTCAAACGGGTCGTAGTTTTCAGGTTAGGTATAAAGAACATTTAGCTGCTTATAGAAACAATTATCCAGAAAAATCTAACTTTGCAAAACATTTATTGGAATCTGGTCATTCTTTAAGTCAAAATCATTGTTTTTCTATTTTACATACTTGTGATAAGGGATTTAGGATGTCAGTCTTAGAAAATTTAGAAATTACAAAATATAGTAATAATACACTGTTGAATGAACTTAGTACAGGTTTGCCTCGGTCACCGTTATTACGAATCTTTTCAAACAATAGTACTGCCACACACACACTATGAACTTTGTGTGCGCACTGTTTGATCCGTGACTATATAAAGGGGGGTTTTGCGGGCATTGCTTCACTTGGCGCGCGGAGCTCGGAGAGGCAACATCACTGGCGGGACTCTGTCGGTGTTGCTGTGCTTACCAATCTCAATGTCAAGGTCGAGTATTGTGGTGTCCTGAAGATGTCTCGTGGAGAGACGAAACTAGTAGACAACTTACTTTGATGAATACTATCAGAGAAGGTTATACGCGGAATTGTTACTAAATATTTCTTCATTCTAATATTGTGCAATGGATTTCCGCAAAGTAACGCCTGAATCTATTATTTATCTTAGATCAGCAGGTACAGCTGAACAGGCAAAATTATACATCAAACTCACTCAGTCACATCGTATTGCAGCTCAAAATGTATGGTTCAATCAACAGTGTAAACATTTGGGGGTTATTCCATCTTACATTAAAATTAGAAGTAATACAAATAGTAGGGCAGCTAATGTTGCTTTGATAAGGGCTAGGAATACTTGGTTAAATGAGGAAATAAAACATTGGTTTACTATCAGAGACAACTATAAAACTCACTTGGGAGTTTTACACAAGGAGTTAGCTTATTCCTTACACAACATAGAATTTGATTTACTAGATAATAAAGCTAGGGAATACGCTGCTGAGTTAGCCCACAGGAAATATATAATTCAGACAGGGAAATTAGATCGATTAGTTAGAGACAAACAGAGGGTAGACCGACTAAGGGGGAATAGTAATACTGTGCAGCAACCATGTCCTCATACGTTCTATCAACGCGTAGAAAATCATAGTGGCGTCCAGTTCACAACTTCAGAATTATCACTGTTAGAAAAGGGTCTTAAATACAACTTACAACCAGTTTTAAATAAGAAAACTTTGGAGATTTTGGCTGTTGATTCAGAGATGGCAATTGTTAGGGGTAAAGCTGACGAAGGGGTTAAACATGAGGTAGCCTCTTTAATAAAGAAACCAATTAGTTCAGCTATAGTTCCAAGTTTACCAAGGGAATTAAATGTTTTTAAATCTTTAAGGAATAAGGTAGATCAAAATAGCTTAGTGATAACAAAAGCAGATAAGGGTAATACTGTAGTTATCTTAGAAAGGGGTACTTATGTGCAGAAGGTTAATGAGGTTATACAGGGCAATGATTTTGAATTATTGAATTCCGACCCAACCAAAGTTTTCACACAGGAATTGAAAGAAATGACAAAAAACTCATGCTTTATTTCTCCAAACTCTCTTAAATATTTAATTCCTATGAATCCAAGAACACCAATGTTGTATGGTTTACCTAAAATACATAAAAATAATATTCCAATCCGGCCCGTTGTCTCTTACATAGGAGCACCAGCATATGGTTTATCAAAATATCTAAATTACGAATTAAAAAGTAGATCTAGATTCAATCCAAAGTATAGCTTAAAGAATAGTATGGATTTGGTCAACAAAGTTAAAGATGTTAGCCTGCCTCACAATGCAAAGTTATTATCGCTGGATGTAGAAAGTTTATTTACAAACGTACCTTATGAGGAGAGTTTGATAATATTGGAAGGACATCTTGAGCGACAACGAGTACTTCCGGCAGAAAAGGAGGAGTTAATATCTTTGACTAGAACTTGTATGCAACAAAATTACTTCCAATTTGGCAATCAATATTACAAACAGAAAGAAGGGTTAGCTATGGGTTCACCACTAAGTCCACTTATGGCAGACATTTTCATGGACAGTTTTGAGAATAAAAACATTATAGGGGAATCAAACATTTTATATTATTATCGTTATGTAGATGACATTATCATATGCTGGACTGGAAGTTTGCGTCAAATAGAACTGTTCGTTAACAAACTTAATGCAATTCATCCAAAAATAAAATTTAAACTTGAATTAGAAATTGGTGGTTCGCTGAACTTTTTAGATTTGACAATAACTAGGTTAAACAATAGGCATGATTTTCAAATTTACAGAAAACCTACTTACACAGATATTACAATACCAAATTCATCTTGTCATCCATTCCAACATAAGCTATCAGCTTACCGTAGTTTTGTCCATAGAATGATGTCAGTCCCCTTATCTCAGGAGAACTTTAACAGAGAGCTATCTATTATTTACCACACGGCTGAAAGTAATGGATATAGTAGAAAGATGGTTGATGGTTTAATAAGAAGTAAACAACAAAACATTATCCGTTCCTTATTGTATCCCGTAGCTCCAGAAAGGATAGACAAATTTGTGGGCAGTTTAACTTATTTAGGTCCATTGAGTGACGGAGTTTCAAGAGTTTTGTCTAAACATAAAGTACACGCAGCGTTCAAAACAAACAATTTATTAAAACAGATTTGTAACGGTAAAGATAGGTTAGATAACAATAAAAAATCGGGTGTTTATAAGTTGGTATGTGACGAATGTAATGGTATTTATGTAGGTCAAACGGGTCGTAGTTTTCAGGTTAGGTATAAAGAACATTTAGCTGCTTATAGAAACAATTATCCAGAAAAATCTAACTTTGCAAAACATTTATTGGAATCTGGTCATTCTTTAAGTCAAAATCATTGTTTTTCTATTTTACATACTTGTGATAAGGGATTTAGGATGTCAGTCTTAGAAAATTTAGAAATTACAAAATATAGTAATAATACACTGTTGAATGAACTTAGTACAGGTTTGCCTCGGTCACCGTTATTACGAATCTTTTCAAACAATAGTACTGCCACACACACACTATGAACTTTGTGTGCGCACTGTTTGATCCGTGACTATATAAAGGGGGGTTTTGCGGGCATTGCTTCACTTGGCGCGCGGAGCTCGGAGAGGCAACATCACTGGCGGGACTCTGTCGGTGTTGCTGTGCTTACCAATCTCAATGTCAAGGTCGAGTATTGTGGTGTCCTGAAGATGTCTCGTGGAGAGACGAAACTAGTAGACAACTTACTTTGATGAATACTATCAGAGAAGGTTATACGCGGAATTGTTACTAAATATTTCTTCATTCTAATATTGTTTTCTTTTCATTTTATAAGAAAAGAGATTGTTTCGCCAAGGAGTTTTGCATACCTTGAACTGTAAAGTCTTTACAATGCAAACAAAGTGTTACGTAATGAGATTTGAAAATGGAATTCCTATAAAAATGTACACAGGCTATTTGCTTAATTTGTAAAACCTTCTTGCCGAGCATTATGATGTAAAAGTTATTGATATTAGATTTCCTTGAGTCTTTTGTGGAAGGCCTATGAAGTGTGATTGACTAAACACACGAGATTTATGAATTTCAGAATCAATAACTTTATTTCTTTAGGCTTACAAAATAAGCACCCGACTACGAGGGTTATGATTTTGACACCCTATGTATGTATGTATGTAGCAGATTTTTATGTATGTTCCCACGTCCCCTGAAACTACTGGTCCGATTTCAACAAATGAGGTGTCATATGATTCGTCTTAATAGTCCGATGGTTATAGGCTATGTGACGTCAGATAAAAATGGGGGTCTAACGAGATAGCGGGGGTCTAAGTAATCTCGATGTTATAACATCGAGATTTTCGACCCTTAGCATATTTACTATAGTAAATAGTGTGTAGTATCGTTGCAAAGGTCTTTGTTTGTACTTACCGAAACCGTTTCTCACACTTTTGTGGGCTTAACGATTCTCAAACTATTAGCAAAAAGATGTCAAAAAAATATATAGTTAAAAACTAAAACCCGACTACATAAAAGTCTTAAACAACCGTTCACCTATTGTCCTTATCATTTTCATTTTTTTGATACTTAGGTAGTCGGAGGCACCCACCCTATATACCTACGGTGCAATTAGTAACAAAGCCCTCCGACTACCTAAGTATCAAAGGAAATTGATAAGGACAATAGGTGAACGCTTGTTTAAGAATGTTATCTAGTCGGGTTTAAGTTTTTAACTATATATTTTTTTAAATTAAGCACATTTAGGGAGTCTACACACAGAAGTCGGCGACACAGCCCGGCGGCGGCAGGCTGGTGCCACAGTATTTTTTAGGCCCACGACAGTGTCATATCATCAACGTGTCGGTGGCCCGCAGAATTTGGTGACGCTATCAGAGAAGATTATAAATTTACAAAAATAAAGCTGCTCAAGCTTTTGATAAATTGAGGTATCTACATGCATGCAATACCTGTAATCGGTTTTAATTACAAAATCTTAGGGTAATAAATCAAATGACAAATTAAACTGAAACCCCATATTAGTGCTGTCTGTCTATCCGTTTATTAAGCCTTTTACTTTCTTTTCCCGTCAGAATATTTTTCATTTTGTAGTCTTCATTATAATATTACCGTCGTGTAGGTACAGTCAAGAGCGTATGTTTGCCCACGTGTGAGCTCCCACGGGCCGTTGTTATTCAGCTCTATGGTAATTCTGTGCATATAATAATGTATTTACCTATGGCCCCAACTTTGTGCGTAACTGTACCTACCTAACTTAAGAACGGAACGGATAGCGTTATTCCCCATACAAACGTACTTTCTGCTTCATTTGGAAACTATGTCCCCGATCTTATTGAAATTTTCCATACGTAATTGGATGAAAAATAGATATGTTTGCAGAGGTTTAATTTTTGAAAAAAAAAAAAATTATATAAGAGGGAAACGAATTTTGACCACCAAATCGAGTCATCTTCAAACCATTTTTTATGCATGATAGACACCTTTATTCGAATGTCTGTCGCGCTGCAAACATCCTAGATATATTCAACATTGTAAATAATCAAAAATATTTTTGAACTCAATCGTTTACTCAAAATTAATCGGAAAGTACGAAAATATATCAAAAAATGGTGCCAACACCGAGAACACGCACACAGCTACATGACAGCTTCGTATTAGATGGACCATCTAAAAACAACAAAACGTACGTAGACTGAAATGCGCGCCATAGCGCGAAACAACAACAAATCCGTATGGGAAAATTCGTTTCCGTTCGTAGCCTTCTTAAGCGTGGTATCAAACTGAAACTGAGTCTTCGATTAAAATTTTCATATTTATGAGTGTAGCTAGCTGCTGTACGCGCCTTCGCCCGCGTTTCAGCCTAATCGGTTTAGTAGTTTTTGCGTGAAAGAGTAAGAAATACCCATACATCCATCCATACAAACTTTGACATTTATGTATATAGTAGGATTTCGAAGCGTTAAACATTTTGATTTTTTAGTCGATTTTGATTGTGATTAGACAGCTACACAGTCTGAGGGTTATTAAATAAAAATTATTTTACTATGAAAACTATTGTAGTTTGAGGAATCCATTGTGAATGTCAACGTTGGTGATCTTCTAACACAAACTGGGTTCGTAGTAAACCCGTTTACATTCATAATGGAATACAAAGTTGTCCAAAGGCGGAGCAGAGACCGGCCTCCTCCCTACCATGGACACTGGTCAGATAAGACAAACTTTTGTCTAGGCTAGATTTAAGAAAATATGTATGATACACTGCCCAGGTGTTCTTTCACAAGACAAGGCCTTGTTTGGGCTGCCCATGCACAAGCCCTAACTTAATAACCAAATAATAAATTAACGAGGAAGTAAATTAAATTTTATGAGATTTTGCGAATTAAATCTGATATAATATGAATCTAAAATAGAAGAGAACTCTTTTTTATGGTTAAGCTCTCCCATGTACAATAAAAAATTACAAGTATAATATAAAGGTGGATACTGACCGGCGGCGTTACGGGGCGTAATGTAACGTGTTATACAGCGAGCGTTCTTGCAGTCAGTATGGGGAAGAAGGTGTTCTCAACGAGCAACGAGACTGATTTTACCACACATCGCAACGTATCATGGCCGCTGCGAATGATACATTACGTCCCGTAACACCAGTCAGTAAGTACCTTCTGAACAGTTAGCTGTACTATGGGGGGCTCTTACTCTTGATACATGCTGTCAAATCAACCAAAACAAATGATGTAAAGGACACGGCGAACATGTGAACGGACTTATATATACAGCATGGTTATATCTATCAAATTATCTACTCTACGGTTACCTTTATCTTCTAATAATGCCAATGACACCATCCTTCCAACTTCGCCTGCTCAAGACTCTCGTATCGGAAATTCCTGAAACATGCCTTAGTTACATAGTAGGGATACTGTACGTGCGTTACAACAACTAACTTGCCGAGGTTGTGAATTTTAACCACTTGGAAGTTATGCTGTGTAGCCCACCACTGGGATTTAAGACCTATGTGCGATTTCGGTTACAACAGTTAAAACCTTGAGTGACTAATTTGCACACAAATTCATTCGTCAGATACCATTTTCTTAAGAAATGTGCATAATTTATTATTTATGTTTCGTCAAACCACACATTCAGTGGAATGTGGAATTTCTCGGATTTTTAGTAAGGAATATGTTTTGAATATATTTAGCAAATCCTTTATATCTTTGAACACTAACCATAATACAAATAAGGCCTTTTTAGGGCTATTAAGCAATAATATATTACCAAGCATCCGCTGTCTGTCCGCCCAACCATCAGCGGGCTGTCGTAAAAAGAAGACAGTTGAAATTTGCTCAGAATGTGTATTACTCTTGCTGCTACATCAAACACGAATAAAAATCACTTAATGTAAAACATAGTCGTCCGCCGCGTCTGTCTGTCTGTCCGTTCGCGATAAACTCAAAAACTACTGAACGGATTGTCATGCGGTTTTCACCAATCAACAGAGTGATTCATATTTAAGGAAGGTTTAAGCATATAATTAGTAAAGGTTTTGTGTAAATTGGTTGAAGTATAACGATAAATGTTGTAACTTTCGGAAAAAATCAAGCCGCTGTTCTCCATCGCTCCATAGACTTCATTCATAGCTTAAGATTTTTTCAACTACAAAAAAGTCCGCGATGGCGTTTTTGTTTTGAGTTTTTGTTGTCTTTAGGTAGATATAATGATCCACGGGTGATCGCGTCAGAACTTTTTGAATTTTTAGATAAAAAAATAGTATTTCCTTTTAAAAAGTTATGTATGATAGACCCTCCGTGTGCGAGTCGACTCGCACATGGCTTTATTTGACATTGTCGAGAACAATAAAATCAATAAAAAATAACCTATTTTTTTTCCGTAGCTGTTTCCATTTTCAGATAGTTGCCAAGTCAGCACAACTTTACACCATCGACCGTCGCAGAATGCAAGGGGCTCGGCGCATCATGGCGTCTCATTACCCATAGACAAGGAATAGGCGGATCTTACCTGCCACCCCACTGGATGTCTCTTCACTTATTTACGGTAATCGACAGCCGACTATTATTTACTGCGTCAAGCAACGGTGCCAACGTAGCTTGATGTTGAAAATCATACAGGCACATAGATACACGGACTGTCCTAGGTACGGAATACTGGAAGTACCAGAGAATGGCATCCAGAAAGAATAGGAAAACATATAACGAAATACAGAAATCACATTAGTCCGCATAACTGAATACCTTCGAACTTCACACACAACAAAACACACTACTACGAAAAACTGTAGACCGAACGATCACGATCTCGAATAAACGCTTTAACGAAAGAAACCTTTACCCCCGTGGGGATGCATCCAAGATCGTGATCCTTCGGTCTATAGTTTTTCGAAGTTGTGTCCTTCATGGTATTCCATAATGCGGCCTTATATGCTTTCTGATGCATTTTCTCGTTCATTCTGGATACCGGTCCTCGGTATTTTGAGTTTCGGTATTCCGTAGTAGTCTGATAAACGATAGGACACGTACAACTGATACTACCCCTATTTGTCGAGGGTTATAAAGAAACATACAAAACTTAATCAACCCAGTCACCTTGACACTAAACAGACATAATATGCACCCTCATCCAGCGCAGGCAATGCGAGCTATAAGAATAGGTACGACGGAACCTTGTTAAAGTAAAATGACCGAATATGAAAGTTCGCAAGCGAAGGTAGGCAGCGCAGTTGGGTCGATTTCCGTCCAAAACTGCCTCCTTAGGGAGACAGGATTGGGTGACGGTTGGTAATTATCCAATTATCTACCAAAAAACGTCATTCCATTCGGTCGTCATGAAAGAAGAAAGAAAGAAAAGAAAGAAAATATATTTATTTGGAAAGTCATGCGATTATCGTTGCGATTTACCGACTAAGTTCGGTTTTGTTCGAAAAGATCCCATCCCAATCTGATTGCGCATGGATTATACCTATTTATAATCGAGGCATTTTCATTGAAATAAACAGCGTATTGTTTGAACGTTCGGTTTCTGATAAATCCATGGTAAATCGCATCTACGTAATTTATTGACGTTGGTAATAGGGTGGGTTGAAGACTTTCTATAAATGTTTGATAATAGCTGCACAAACTAGCAATCAAACATAACAATCGTTTACGTTGACTATTAAATTTCAGATTTCTGTAAAATTAATATTACTATTCTGAATATTTTGGAGGGGCAAAAAAAAATTTGAGTTGGTCCTCCCTATAAAACGGTCAAATTCAAGATATAATATTTCTGAACATTGTCCCATACCTAACCTAAAAATCACGTAGGTACTTGTTGCTGATATTTTAACAGAATTTGCAATAATTTTTGATAGGTATTAAATGAAATGAAAATCCTACTAATATTATAAATGTAAAAGTTTGTATGGATGGATGTATGAATATTTGTAACTCTTTCACGCAAAAACTACTGAACCGATTCGTCTGAAATTTTGTATGGGTATTGTTTGACCTCGAATAACATATAAAGGCTATTTTTATCCCGATAAAACGCGAGCGAAGACGCGGGCAGCAGCTAGTTATGTATAATGCTGAATATGACTTTTCCAAGTCGATGCCAAAAATAAAATTTTGGAACATTATAACTTGAGAATGGCTTGATTATAGATAAGTACATGTCTTAATAATAGTAGGTAATGAGTAAAATACTTGACTTAGATTTTCAGCAGGTTTGGATAACTTCAATGTTTCCCCTGTAGGTGAAGCTACCGCAGCGCTAAAGTCCGTCAGTCCCAAAGATTTTCGACAGGTCGGGTACTTGCCTCCGTGGCGCAGTTGGATAGCGCATCCCCGTATTCAGGGGAGGGTCCCGCTTTCAAGTCTCGCCGGAGTCGTAAAATTTTTGGGATATTATGAAATTCTTTAAGAGTAAAATACTTTCATTAGTTGAAAATGGGATCGAAAAATTCCTGAAGACAGTTTCATTTTTTGATGAACACTTGATGAAACTGTACATAGAAAGTTGTCACTTTTGTCGGCCTTCTCTATTATGATGACCTACATGGTAAAAATTCAGTGTCGATGTCATAATATCGTATCGGAATCAAATTTGGCAGGTATTCGCTTCATTTCAAAATGATAATTGATAAACCTAGCATGTTAATCGTGTGTGTTGTGGAACTTCTAATTTTCATTCAGAAATATGAAGTAGAACATTCATACAGTGTTCGTTAGTAAAATGAATGTTTTTTTATTCTTAATAATATTCAAAATTAGAAGGTTCCTCAAACCCTCCCCGTTTTGATTCCATCACAAGCCTCTATTATTCCTCGCACTAACCATCAAGCATACAATATTAACTGCGCGTTACGGAACGTCCCACAGACTGCGTCTATTATTTATGTTGAGTACACGCGACCCTGCTATTCCACTGGAACTTTCCCTTCCCTCCTTTTATTCCAATTTCGCGATGTTAGGAAAATATGACGATATTATTGGACGGGTCCAGTTATGTGTACACGGTCACTCCGATCCACTTTACACTACGCCATTGATTCAACCGGAGATATGTTAAAAGAACAACCGGTAGTCTTATGAAACTTCATAGTTTTACAAACGTAGAATGTGTACCAACAGTAAACAGTTATGAACTTACGGCCGCATACGAAACCGCAAGTTCGTAACATGGTTACGGTAAAACAGAATTCCTGTTGCGTCCGTAACTAGTTACTAGGGAATACGTTTTTATGCTTACACGACACCTTGATTTATCAATAACAGAAACCAATTAGAACCAATGTTTTTAAAATTTCAAGCAAAATGTACTGACTTAGAAAAAAAATGAGGCTCTGTGTTTGGCTGCATGTGTGTGTAAAATCTTGAAATAACATACCGGAATTAGGATCAAACCGTAAAAACTTTAAAACTTTATTTAGTTTTTGGTTTGAGTATCCAATATCAGATAACAATAATAATTCCAAAGATGGACACAGCGTATTTTTTTTGGAATTAGTGCACATATGTTAACAATAGGTATTCTGTGGTAGCGCGACATGGATCCGAGTGAGCTTGTATGTCTAGTTAGGTATTGAAGTCGAGTTATGACCCATCGCGGTCAAGCGGAAGGGGCTGCCTTTTTATTTGGACGTGACTGAAAACTTTTCCCACATTTGCGATGTGAAGTACACTTTTTGTTTGAGCGCACTTTTAACTTGAGTACTGGTATTGGAAGTAAAGAGATTATTATGAGGTACCCTGGCATATCAGTTTCACAAAGAACCTACCTACGTAGGAGCAACATACATAGGTCATCTTACCTTAGATACTCGAATCTCTGTATTTGATGCCTACCATAAAATATGCGACCTGCGACACAGTATTTTACTTCTGCAGGTCGCATCGCTTAGTATTTTTGTTATTTGCACCACAAGTACATTCCTATTAGGTACAAAGACTTTTTCATTAAAAGAAAAAAATATGAAGTTATCTAACAACTAACCTAATAAACCGAACAAGTGCGAGTCGGACTCGCGCACTTCGAGTTCTGTTTCACATAATAAACATCTATTTCGGACTTAACACTTTCACTGCCATCGACGTACATGTAGTTACTAGTTTTGTGTATTAGATTTGCTACACAATATAGAGATTACAGTGATAAAGTGCTGTGTTGGTCAGACAAACATGCAAACAGTCGATCCCGCAAGCACCCATGACACAGGCTAATAAAACCGGACAATTGCGAGTCGAATCACCAACGGAGGGTTCCGTACCATCGTACATTTTGCAAAAGGAACCACAACGGATTTTTTAAAACAATTCTAAAACATTCATCCACTGATCGCGCGCGACGTTACTTAACTTCGGTGACCCGTACTCAACTTTGTGTGGACGTTAGACCCCTTAATAATAAAATTAATTTTATTTTTTGTTGTTATTCTGGCAATACTTTCAACTATCTACTTAATACGGTTAAAGAGTTTTATCCATAGTTTTAATTTTATTTTTATTATTTCATATAAGGTATATCAGGCAAGAGAAATACACATTCTGTGTAAATTTCAACGATCTATATCGTGTGATACAGCCGGCTGAAGTATGGATGGATGGACAGATGGACAGACAGCCGAGGTTTAGTAATTGGTTCTCGTTTTCACCCTTTGGGTATCCTAAAATATCCTTTCGGAATCCTAAAAAATATGCAACGGCTTTTATAGATAAAGCAACAATTTATAATATTGGGGGTAGCTATTCTCATTTCAGTTGGTATTTTATCCTTGAATGAGCAAATCCCTCGAATGAAACAATATTAAATAGCGCTGTAATTCCTTTCATACCGTCCGTTGGTATTTCTGCGTAGCTCAGGATAAAATTGTCAATTTAAATATAGAGCTACCGTAGCTTGAAATATAAAAATTTAATAACACCGATTCAGCATTTAATTCTAAACAGAAAGAATTTTTATCGGCAATGAAACTACATCTAGCTAGTCAAACCAACATGAATATCTTTATATAGATTGGATACCATTATTGTACAGTGATACATACATTACTGAGAAAATATAAAATATATATAAAATGTATTCCTACCTAGTAATGAAACTAGTTTCTGCCCAAGGCTTCGCTCGCGTTGTTTCGATGGAAAGGTTTTAAGATTATTTCTATCCCATGAGAATTGATTCATGAAATAAGTAGGTATATGTGTTATTCCAGGTCTAAACCTAAATCTAAGCAAAATTTCATCCCAATCTTTTCAGTAGTTTTGTCGTGAAGTAAAAATATACATTCATACATCCATGTATCAACCCATACAAGCATACAATTTTGTAACAAAAAATCGAAAAAAAAAACCTTAGAGAGATTTCATTTTCATGCTCTAATTAAAATTAAATAATTTTGTATTTTTTCAGAGAGCTGAACGAGCTCCGGATGGCTCCATTTTTTGTGTTATTCGTAATTTATAGTGGACACGTCTTGGTGTATGTACGTTTACAACACTGTAGGTACTTAACGATTAATTGGTCTGTACTGTACTACCTGAAACATGAACATTATTATGTTATTTTTTTTACATGGATTGAGCGATAATTGTTTTATCTACGGTACGCTCTTTCATTCACAAAACTTTTCAGTTAATCGTGTTTAGAACAACAAGATCTTCATCAAATCATCATCAATTTAATCTGTTTCAAAGTAAATGTAACGTAAAATGGAAGTTGACCTGTTTACATAGACAATAGAATCCGGTTTCTCTCGCCATTACATATTTATGAGTTTTGTTTCAACGACGAGAATCGGGGAAAAAATTCAAATATAAATGAAAGCTTAAATATTCCGTACATGTAGATAAAGAAATAAATTTTTACATCATAATAGGGTTTCGCGGAAGCTTTGGAATGCAAATCGAGTTCACTTGGCGAGGGCTTAGATTTACTCGAAGGTACATAACTGTAATGCAATACCTTAGTTGGTTTAGATTGCTAGTACGAATATATTATTAGAAAACCTTTATAGCCAGATAAAATTATGCGTTAAATTTAATTCTTTTTAAGGAAACTATGTAATTTATAAGATTTGTAACCTTATCTGAAATAAAACTTATTTTATTTTTTTATTTATAGCTATTTTCAAGAAGAACGAATTGTAGGTTTGATAGTTCTGTGCTCTCAAAACTACTCATGAAACGTGAAGGTGTCATCCCACCGCTTGAGAAAAAAGTTAAAGGCCAGCAAAATATTGACTCACGGAACGCAAGAAAATATAAATACCGGTGTCAAATAGTTAATAGATGTAAGAGAAATTTAAAGGCTTATGTATCTATTATACATAGGTAAAAATTCACTAATGTTTAACAAGTTTGTTAAATAAAGGCTTTATGATTTTATTATGCTGGACAATTCACACTGTATTATCTAGCCCCAAGCTAAGCAGACCTTGTGTTATGGGTACAAGATAACTGATATCGGTATAATACACCACATAGATAGATAGATATTTTTTTAATATACATAGAAAACATCCAGAATCATCATCATCAGCCCGTACACGTCCACTGCTGAACATAGGCCTCCCCCAAACGACGCCACGAATAGCGGTCCTGAGCAGCCTCCATCCAACGACTCCTTGCGACCGCTAAGATGTCGTCGGTCCATCGAGTGGGAGGATACCTTGAACAAATATTTGTAGATCGTACAAACATTTGTCCCAAACCGGGAATCGAACCCGCAACCTGCTGCGTTGCAGGTGGACCTTCGCCCGCCGCGCCACAGATGCATTCGGAACGTATTGACTCAATATGAAAGGTACCAAGCATGGCCTGGTCAAGGAAAAATTAAAAAGAAAAACGTAGCGAGCACAATGATTTATCGGCTGGCTTTTTAGTTTCAACGCACCAAATGAGAATGTAAAAAATGTATTAAATAATTATCCAGGCATCCTAAGTATAAAAATAAAAATAAATCTATTTATGTAAATTATTAATTAAAGTATTTACTAATCATAACATAAGCTCTGCTTAGCTTGGGGCAAGAACATGCTGTGTGAATTGTATAGCATTATTTGTTTAAATACGAGGCTTTCACTTCCTCTTGACTCTATCACACGGAACTAATGCATCAAAGCTATAGCCAAAACCTAACCCGGGTTTAGCACAAAACCACTGATTACAGATTAGCAATGATTCATTTGGCAATTAACTGACCACTGGTACACAGGAAACGCACTCGCCGGATGTGGCGTCATAACTCATGCACTTCCGGTTCTCTTCTGATACTGCGAGCGTTGATATCGATCCGCGATTTTAATAAATAAACACCTTTAGGTGTAAAAGTGTTTGAGATGAGGGAGGGAGGTATGTTCGGAGGCAGGGACTTTTGGTCCTATTGATCACACGACGAACTGTTTCGGAATAAAAGTCACAGTATAAAAAGCTCTGCATCATCTCTACAAATTATCATCATTATTTCCATGATCACGGGCCATATAGTGACCCGGTCCTTTGGGAGGCATGCGTGGAGCCGAAGCCAACAGCACAGAGGCCCTTTACCGGCCAATGAAGGCAAGCCAGAGGTGGGGATTTGGTTCTCTGGGATGCCACTCCGCAAGTGGAGACGAGAACCAGGAACTTCTCCGGGAGCACTTGGTACCCGTGGTGTCGCTACTCACCAACAGCTCACCACAAGCTGCCCTGCGGGCTCATTATTATTATTAGCCAGTATCTGAACTGATGGGTGTAGATTTTTTCTAATTAGTACCACTCATATCAGTGTTGGGCTGATTGCATCCAATACTTTTTGGCTACACATTATTTTATTGACCCATTTATCAGATTATCTGCCAGAACTGCGTTTGTTTTACACCACTACTATTTTTTTATATCTCCATAAGTGTAGTACTTGTTCCATTATTTTCTTTCGAACGTTCATAGAGGTTGAAATAACGTAAAACGTTATAAAGAAAACAGTTCTAACAAAACATCGACCCACGTTCAAAAGGGATTCTTAAATAATTAGCAACGTGTTCTGACCCTCGCTGCCGAACAAGCCAGGTCGTGCGTAACAGCTTGCTCTAACAGTTATTTATAAGGGACCTCTAGATTTAGGCACTTATAAAAAAGTTTTTCCATTACGCAACTTGAAATATTTCTAACTTGGACGTAGAACATGAATATTAATTGCTGTGATGACTTACAACTTACAACCGCGTTTTTCTGTAATTAGCTTTTTTAGTCATAAAAAAATCGCTCTCTGGTGTCCACTAAAATATTCAATAGGGTAAAAATTTTTGAAATATCATACATGCGAAGTACAACGTTGGTACCTAGCACCTATACTCAATTTAGCTACTTACACAAGATGACTTACAACGGCTTCAATATAACGCCTTCTGAGAAGGGTTCGAATCGGAATATATAGAACCACGTACACCGCCTGAATTAAAGTAACAGCAAAACAAACCATCTGGCGACAGCGTTGCTATAAAAACCGAAAAGGCGCTTGAGGGTCGAATCTTGTGCAGCATTCGGGCATTGCGGTCCGCTCTCGGAAGTTTCTGTATCTTCGTTGAAGGAGGCCAGATGTGCCCGCGGTAAACTCACTGCCACATAAATTACTGCTTGTCAAGCCCTCTTTACATTGTAAAGTGAAATAATACGAGTTTATATTGTAACAGGTCGCTGTGACAGGTTTAAATAAACCGAGCTTGTTTATGAAGTGATTTCTTCGTGTTTTAAGTACATAATAACTTAGAAAATTTTGTAGGTTTCCAAAATTTTCCGCAGCGACCAAAGTTTTAACTTTTTTTGTTGTAATGGGAAGCCGTTTGCACAACTTTTCATTTCGTTACCCTTATGAATTACCAGAACAATAGTGGTATTTCGTAAACTTTTTATAAGTTTTGTTTAAGCACCAATCGTAAGCGAAGAATACAACTTAATAAAGTACATTTAAATTGAGTTCTGTTTAACTACTGCTGAAATAAAATTTCAATCATGGACATTTACGACGCCAAGTTTTCGGGGAACCTTATCAAGGCTAGGTATAATAAACCTATTTTTCTTTAATGTCAAGAAGCCTTCCCTCGTCTACAGCAGTCTAGACTCCCGAGACCGTACCTAATTGTGTAAACCAACAAAAGATTGAGGCTGCTTGCTTTTTAGGATCGAACCCCGTAATAAATGCGAAATAAAATTCAATTTTGAAGATATCCGTAATAATTAATTGCTGCGCCCTTACCATGTACCTCTAAGATAACTACCACCTAAGCTAAAACTATGTAAATGTATATGTATGCTATAAATAAATAAATAAAATATATAAACATTTTGATATACCTAAATAGCTTTATAAGCAAGGTCTATTTCTGTACCATAATTATTATCATTTGACATATAATATAGAGTAGAGGTTGCTCAAGTGATCCAAATCAAATTATTTTGAGCGTCCCAAGGAGGCTGGCTGCATTTGGCAAAGCAAATAAAAAATTGTCTGCAAAACACTACAATACATATACACGCTTGACATCCGGTCTGTCTTGAAATTATGTAATTTTTGATTATTAGTTTTAGCCACATCTGTTTACGTGATTAATTAAAGCATTTAGTAAAATTCAATAATAATATATCTATAGCGAAAGTAGCATAAAAAGAATGATGTGGTTGGTAAATTATTTATAAAGAAGTAATTAAATACATACACTATAAAACACTTCCGAACAGTTGACTCTATTCAACTATACAGAAATGTTATAGGTAGATAGAGTTCTGCTATATATATAGGCAGAACTCTATCTTCTTATAACTTATCTATTGTAGTCGGTAAGTTGCTTCATGTGCTCATACTGCTCATAGCCGGAGGTGCCGGCTTCATGAGGCAACTTCAACCAGCAAGTTTAAAGTAAAGGCACAGATTAGGTAATGTTACGTACTGCCAAGGTTTGGGGTCGGCTGCATGCGATAACTCCTGCAGAATTAGGGCTCTCGGAAGTTTTATAAGAAACTGCCGTTTTACGTTGTAAAGAAAAAGTTTTTTTAATTGAGTGAATGAATTTTTATGTACATATCTACACGGTGCCTTTCTCTTACAAAGTTCCGTCTATACCTTTGTACTATTAGAAGTATGTAAAGATATAAAGTTTATCTACATTATGTTTTATAGCCAAGTCGCCATCTAATTGATAGCCATTAGTTGGTCATTGAACTAAAATATTTATTTTAGATCAAAAAGTATGCCTAAAATCTTTTATTACCCGACTATCAACAGAGAGTTATGAGTTTGGCACCCTATTTTTTTCACTATTTACTTGGTGACACACGGCCGGACAAGATGTCGTAATAGAGAGGTGTATATCCAGCTGTAGCAGGAACTTCTATGATCTCTAACTCAATGTAACTCCAACAATAAGGTCTTGAAATTGTTGCTAGCAGTTTGTGGCTCAATTTGGTACTTAATTTAATAGTTTAGCATCGGTCGGTTTATTGGCCAAGTTATAATAAGCATCTGCGAGGAATGCTCCGATTTATGTGTTATGGTTTCATTTTGTGCTGTTTGGTTATGGGTATAAGTTAGGTCATTCCTAGGCTGTAAATTGTATGCTGTTATAACTTAGGGCCTTCTTAGTTCGAACCTACTTAGGCTATAAGAAAGTACAAAAACGGTCAGAACGTATCGAGAGGTGAATACAAAGTAATTTTATTTAGTGAACTGGGTTCTGCCTGCTTCGAAAGGGTTTTTTGAAGTAATAACTATACCTTATCCAAACTCGATGTAAAATGTTAGTAAACAAACCACTTCACAAATAACTAAAAATCACTTGCTTGGCGTCGAGTTTCAGATAATTTGTAAGCAATATTTATTTAAGGAAGGATCTCAAATCCACAAGTCATGTAAATTGTGTATAAAAAGGCGCGGCAACAGAGTAAATTTTAGGTTAAGTATGGGCGGCTTGTTTACTAACATTCTACATTGAGTTTGGATAATGTATAGTCTTATAATTATTATATAACATAACAATAATGCTATATTTCGCCCCCATCGGTTGAGGAATCCGGTAACTAATAACCATATAAACTTCCAAGCTTTACTTGTGTCGCCGCCACATCGTAACATCACCCCATTTATTGAATGGCTAGGCCGATTGCAAAATGAATGCTCTTGGGAATACCTAATTAAATTCATTGGACGAGATGGTTACGTGAAGTTTATACACATCGTTGATCGTTCGACAATCGGCATAGGCAATTATTTGAATTGCACTATTTTGTAATCCGCCTAGCCATTCTACAAACAGGCAGATTATACGATATGGCGGCGACACCCTCAACTATATTAGTGTGACCATCTATCGGTCCCAAACTCTTCAAAACCATCATCAATGCTGCAAGGAATACTGAATACATTATGCTTTATGCTGTAAAACGTAACTGTTTTATGTAACGACTTCAAGACCTCTGCCCCTAGGGAGCGTCGTAGCCCGTAGCTCGCTACGAGTCATAGCTACGTCGTAGCACCGTAGCCTTGTAGAGCTACGCAGCTTTAGACTTGTCTTTTAATTATTGTGTTTAACAAAATCAAAAATAATGTTTATTGTTAACTGTTGCACAAAAGTGTGTTTATCAAAGAAGATATATAATTGTACATGATACAAAACCAACATCGATTTAACAAACTAGACACTTTTTGAAGTAAAAGTAGACGTCAAACTAAACTTCATCAATTTCAAAAATTTGCAAAAATTCTCAACATTTGCGTTGATTGATGTGTTTGATGCCGTGATCTCCATCAATATTGTCATGAAAGTGAAAAAACAACTTAGCTTTTTCCGTTGAATCCTTTAGCTTCGAAACCTACTTCTTTGATTCAATTCACTCCTTTTTGTAAGTATTTATTATAAATCCATTTTCCATTTAAGTACATCATGTATTTCTGTGTACCTTCCAAAGTTTCGTTGAGACTACTGTAATCAGGTCCGTTCATCGCTCTCGCCGGTAGTTGGATTTCTTGAACCGTGAAATTTTATCAAGAGAATTAATCTGTTAAGCTCCCCCTCGGACACCGTACTTTTTATTTTATTATTTAAACCAAATTGATTTCAGTTTCATGGATTAACCTCAAGGCTTTTAACGTTAACTTTGGAAATGAGTTTGAGATCAAAGTATTATAATAATCAAGTTGCCGGTGTGATTTATCTTGCGGATTAAATTTCTTTAGGATCCGAAAAATATTTAATTTGATATTGCAAAAAGTATGCCTTGGGCGGTAGGCCTGAACAAGCCAAACTAAAAATAGATTTTGTAGAGCTAATTAGCTACGTAGGTACTTTTCTTGTATTATTGTCATGAGGAATGTGAGTGAGTACCAAGACGAACCTTTCTAGGTTTTAAGGTACAAAACTTTATTGAATGTATATTATATTTCTAATAAATAAGCCTTCTAAAAACTTCAGCTAAAAATATTATAATAATCAGGTTACACCTACCTATTCTACTACCTATACTAAAACATAAGTTCTGATTACTTTGACGCTTGTTATACAGGGTTATTGCTAAATCACTGAGAATGCGTGAACTGCAGTCTGCCCGTAAGTAGGTATTTATTTCATTTATATACCTAACAGTTCCATTTATCGGCTAAAAATAGAAGGAACTCTTTATATCTATAAGTAGGACGATGCATTTCAGCAGTTGATATACAGATACTTGGTACTTTTGCATTAAAAACAGAAAAGAGCTTTAAGTTTTTTCCATTTAAAACGACTCATAGTTATAATTTTCAATCAAGTTGGAAAATGTGGTTTGTCAGTTCAACAAACGTTCCTGCCTGCAACTTGGGTTGGAAACGGACGAAACATATCATTACCTCTTCTGACCCTTTCAAACCCTCAATGATATGCCTTCGAGGGTAATTATAACTATTGGTTTGACTTTTGTTCACTTTTAAAATATTACTTTACAGAACATTTTGTTTATGTGTTGCTTTAATTTAATGCCTTTTTAATTATCTGCCTGCCGATTTTTTTATATTTTTCTGCCTGTTCTGCCTTTAAGACAGAATAATAAGATTGTTTGGTAAACGTATTATTATATTGAATACCATTAAATATAATGGTGTTTTCCATAAGCTCTGCAAGAACCTGTGTGAGTTACTGTATTGGCTGCGAAGTAAATAGCTCTGAAACTGTAAGGGAACGACCGCACTCCAAGCGGTTGATGAATAAATAAAATAAATAATGTTGGATAATTCACACAGCATTATCTAGCCCCAAGCTAAGCAGAGCTTGTGTTATGGGTAGGTACTAGATAACTGATATACGTAATATTACTACACTACATAGTAATAGTACAACACATAGTAATATTTTCTTATTATACATAGAAAACATCCAGAAAACCCTGAACAAATATTTTGAGATCGTACAAACATTTGTCCCAAGGCGGGAATCGATCCCGCAACCTTCTGCGTTGCAGGCGGACCTTCGCCCGCCGCGCCACATAATGGTAGATGGTAAAGGAGAAAATAATGTATAAAGTACAGGACCGGCCACACAGCAAGCAATTAGCTCAGTCTGGTGGAGCTTACAGTTTACTACAAATTATGTCAACAAATCCGATGAATTAAAACACATATTTGGTAGTCAATACCGAACCTACCAGAGGAAGGGCAGCAGCTTCCTTCTGAGTATTTTTAAACACCAACACTGCGATCACCAATCCGCCTGCCAAGCGTGGTGATTATGGCAAATCCCCCCCTACATGGGAGACCATCCACTCGATGGACTGACGACATCGTAGCGGTCGCAGGGAGTCGATGGATGGAGGCGGCTCAGGACCGCTATTTGTGGCGTCGTACGGGGGGAGGCCTATGTCCAGCAGTGGACGTGTATAGGCTGATTATGATGATGATGATGTATGTATAACTGGTAATAATATTTATTAAATTTATTAATATTTTTTTAAAGGATCGCAAATCTACATGTTAATTTAAATTATTTTTAAAAATTAACAACAACAACCATGTTAATCTACATAAGTACCAGTAGGTACTAAAAAGCAGTCGTCCAGTAGAACGACTGCTTTTTTTTTGCTGTAATAAAAATATCGGTTGTTGAGCCTGGATGCAGCGAGGTCATGTTTACCTCGATGCAGTCAGTCCAAATGACGAATCTACCATTTAAGCTACCATTTTGCTTTGCATAGTGGCCTAATGGTTGTTTTGATAACAGAATTCCGAAAACATATTGCCAAAATACATAACCATCGCGATATGTATTTGTATTCGACATTATTTTTTATTTGTATTCGATAAGTATTATCGCGTTGGGAATAACCCATTTTTTTCCTACGCTGAGAAGCGGGCGTCATCTAAATCTAGAACCCAATATATGTATATGCCCAAAATAGCACAAACAACTTAAAATAAACGAGTAAGAAACGCTTTTGTTTCGAGAATCATCTCATAAATAAGGCTAAGATGAATATTTTACACGCGCCGCCGTTATCGGATAAGCAAAGGGAGGTCTGACGTCGATCGGGGAATCTGATGTGTCAGGCCCTTCATGACGGGCTCTTGAGCGTGCCACGTACGTCTAACGTGGCATCTAGGAAATCATTTAAGCTGTTAGGTAGTATTTAAAATGTTATATTTGTTGTTATAGTACCTACACAATATTGATCTATTTCCTATCGGTATAGTCCATAATATTTTACCTACTCTGCTCTCGGAGGACGCACTAAAGTTGTTAAAATTTGTGAAATTAGGAATTAAGCGTAGATACTAAGTTAATTAAGTGAACTCTCGAGGGTGACATAATCATTCTGATTAAACCCTCTATAATTTATTAAAAACAAAAAAAAGGAAAAAAAGAGAATAAGCAGATCCCAAAAGTGTCTAGCTAGGTTGAAAGCATTGTATTGATCTCTCCATCCAATAAACACCGCACTATATAGAGTTACTGTCAGCTAAGGTAGAATGCCAAAATGTGACAATACTATTGTCATAGTGAAGCGATTAGTTGAGCAGAATAGGACCCCAGTTTATCTAATGAGCTATCATTTGCCAAACATCGTTTTATCCGGAAACATAAACCAACGCAAAACTAACTTTTTGTTAACAACTTATATTTTACAATTTATTCAAATAACTGCTGTATATATTCTAAATCAAAAGAATGAAACGAAGGTACCTACCTATCTTTTCTAGCCGTAACGTAAAATCACAGAAAAGTAACTTATAAAAATAACCGGTCCTTTTATACCACATATCCGGGTGTGATCGCGTACGACCGGCACCCGGGTATAAAACATTCATGGGCTCGGCTGTTACTCATTCATGATCGGGTGTTGGCTCGATCAGGCGTCATCCAGTTTAGGGCCGGTTATCCGGAAGTACCTACTTTTATTTTAGGAATAGAATTATCCATTGAACTTTGTATGTATTTAAATATAAATTATAAACAAACAATTTAATCTTTAAAAAGCCGTTATTTTATAAGATTGGGTCCGTTTCGTTTTTATGATTAAACGAATACTTATTAAGTCCGGCTAGGAGGTAAATTGTATACTGAAATAAGAAAACATATGGCGTGTTTTAAAAAACGATAAACCGACTTCAAATTCCCTTACTTTTACACTTATTATTAATATTTGCGGGATAAATACTAATCCCCTGGGAGTGAAAAATGTATGAGACCTCTTCGGGATAATTTTCTATACAATAGTGACAGAATTTTCAAAATCGGTCCATAATTAATTGGCGGAGATATCGCATAACATACATACAAAAAAAACATACAGATGAATTGATAATGTCCTCCTTTTGAAGTCGGTTAATAAACTAATATTACCTAAACCTCTCGGTGACCATACTGGCTATACCCGAGGGGAGTAAATTGAAAAACAGCGCTACATGCATAATAATGTAATGTATGCTGAATTTACTCCTTTTGTCTTAGTTTTTTATTTTTATTTTACGTTTAAATAATAAGTGTGATTTTAATAAGTGTTTTTAAGACAGTTAATGTTTTTTATTCTATAAGGGTAATCTTTGTCTAAGTTAATTTGAATGTTTTGAAAAATCTCATAACTCTTTTAAAATTTTACGGGACAAATACTATTTAATCCCTTGGGTATAAAATCCTGTGACCATCACGGGATAATGTTTTATACAATAGCGAAAGAATTTTCAAAATCGTTCATTATTTGACGCCGAAACGAACAACCATAAAAAAGATACATAAAGCCGAACAAAGAACCTCCTCCTTTTATCGACGTTGGATAAAAAACGTTACAACGATCATAACCCTTCGGTTGTTTTCTTCTAAATAAGACTCGATCAGCACCAATTTCCTTCTGTGTATTTTAACACCCCTACTGCGATCACCAATCCGCCTCTCAAGCGTAGTGATAATGACAAAACCCCCGCTGTCTGGGGGAGCACGTCAAATCTATTCTGATGAAGAACTGCTGACTCGATTCTGCCGGAACTTAAAGGTACTCCTAAAATGTATTAGTTAATCAAGCAAGTCTTCGCTTCAACAACTCCAAAAACGAAAGCAATACGTTCGACATATCTCATGTTTACTCGTTCATGAACAATAAAATAATCCAACCCTCCCGACGACGTCGAGTCAGCCAGACAATAAGACGCCCCGTTACAATTGAACATTCCCGAGTGTACTTCCAATACCCTTGCATTTATAATCCTAGCTATAGACAGTGAAAGTAACTCTGTTTATGTTACCTTTTCACAATTTATTAGTCCAACGGAGAAGAAAATACTGAGTATTATGAATTGCGGTTTATTGTCCGAGTCGAAGTTACACGCATAAGTTAGCCTACAATGAACCAGTCTTGGATTTCTTATGTCGACTATTTAATTAAAATACTAATAAACTGAGAAAAAAAGATATAGGTCATAAAAAGTCTATCTTGTCCCTGAAACTATAGAAATGTTTTGTAAAAATTGGTTACATTGCAAAGTTTTATTTACATACAAGGCACGTTGACTTGTTGGACATACTCTGATTTCTTAGAACCAACATTAACTTTAATATTATATGTAACGCTTTTATTCAATAAAAAATTCGCTTCCATTATAAATAAAAAAATGTGAACGTTCTCTAATCATTCTAAAAGTTATAACTTCTGTGTACAAGACCATAAATTTACCGAAACCCTGTAATTAGATAGCTCATCAGCCGTAATGGACGAGGAAAATATTAATTAACTAATTAGCGACGGTGCCTTTGACGAGGTGTTTTCTTGTAAAAAGCTCCATTTGGGGAATGAGTCTGCGAGTGAATGGAGGTCATTCGGATGTAAGCGTCTAGGGGACGGTGACTAATACTGGTAATGCATTGCTTTGTACTTCTAAAGATGTTTTGATAAATAAACTGACAAATAAAACTAATTCAATAAACTAGGTATAAGTTTAACACACATACAAAAAAAAGCGAAATAAGTATATTATTTTGACGGCATGTTCATATTACTCGTAATAAGTTGTCAAGTCTGTATATTTCCTCAACACCTTTTCCACCAAATAATACACCAAAGAATCAGCATCTTTACCCCAAATGTAATCCACGTGATTCCACATTTCATGTTCCACTTCGAAAACCTCTGGTGGCGTCGGAAGTCTAGCGATCATTCGCGATACATCCTTCTCAAAATTAGACATCCAATCGTTATTACTGTAAAAAATCGTCATATTCGTACTAATGTTCTCTATTTCATACAAAGGCGGTGAGTCACATCCGTATATTTCCATGTTCCCTTCTTTTCCATAGTCGTACTTTTGAAAAAACTCACTGTCAATAATCTGAAGATAATGCAAAATTTGTTTCAGAGAACTACCGCTGGGAACGCTTCTTAACTGGTCGTGTATGTGTTGATCGTCGATTTGGTCGTAGTTGAACCCGACCATAGTGAAGATAAGAGTTAGAAGCAGCGTAGAGAGTTGCCTGGAAGAAGCACAGATGGCCGTCAAGGTACTGAATGGAGGTCGATGAGGAGCAAATTCGTAAACACCAACAAACTTGAAAGCTGCTTCTAATTCACTCCGTATTTTTGCCTGAGCCTGTCCCACTGGGGTCTTCATGTTCGAAGAATAAGTTACCGTAGACAAAAACACAACGCCGAGTAATTTCTTATTATACTCTGGTTTTTCCGACAGCAAAACAGACATTGTAGTCGTACCCTGCGAATGCCCTACATAGGTAATCCTTGGAACTCCAGTAGTTTTGCAAATGTGGTCAATAAAAGCTGGTAAATCGTCGGTTCCGATTTCGTGCCAGCTAAAGTCCCAGAATTTGGGATCCTCCGGGGAAAGGGAGGTATGTTTTCTGGAGTAGGTGTTCCCTCTTGCATTGCCGAGCCAGACGTCGTAGCCGAGATCTGCAAGGATGACTGCCAGTGACTTGTCTCCCAACACCAGCCAATCGTTGGAGGTGAGCAGAAGCCCATGCATAAGGAGCACCGGAGGCCCGTTGCCAGGTATCCTGAACATCCTCAGAATGTATCCTTTGGAGATCACCGTGTGTTCTTCTGCTTTGTACCCATGGCACGCAATCAGCTGGAACGTATTCATGGTCTTAGTATCTAGATGAATATATTCTGAATGTTCCATAGCTTCTAGCGCCACTTTTATAATTGATAAAAAAAATACCAAATTGTCTTCAGTGTAATGTGATGCTGCATGTGATGCTGTATCTGATGCGGTATTAGTTACCGTGTCACTTAAGGTAATTGATTCAGCTAATGTTATAAAAGTTAATAACATAATCTTAATCATGTTGATGATTTTCAAATAATGCAACAATTTGCGCACTTTTATTGTATATTAGACATAGGCTGTCAACTAGTCAAGTACTATGAATTGTTTAGTATTCACGCGCTTATAGCATAAACAAATGTTCAATTGTTTGTATTGCTCTGCATTATTATATTATATTCATGCATTAAGGTGGAACGACACGGGTGGAGTATATTGTATTGTATTCATTTATTTCAGATACTTAAATAATCCATATTACATATCATTTTCATCATCATCAGCCCATATACGTCCACTACTGTACAAAGGCCTCACCCAAACGACGCCACGAATAGCGGTCCTGAGCCGCCTCCGTCCAACGACTCTCTGCGACCGCTACGATGGCATCGGTCCATCGAGTGGGAGGTCCTCCCCCACACTTCGTTTCGCATTTTATCGCAGTCGCCGAGAAGATATTGCGAAATTTCCCGAAGGCTGCCCATCCGAGTTGGAATCGGTTGATTTCGTTGGCTGACCTCTTTATCGAAGTTGGATTTACCTAGCCTTATCATTATGTCTACCTAGGCCAAATGGTTGGACCATTTGGCCTAGGTAGACATAATGATCAAGAACTTCGATAATACGTTCCCAACATAGACCGATAAGGGTGCGACATGGGAATTAGACATTAGATTTGTATTACCCATGTTTATTTTTAGACCCACTTGTCGGGATACGGTGTTGAGGTCTCTGAGCATATTGCTAAGGTCTTCCAGCGATTATGCCATAATTACTATATTGTTGGCAAACCGAAGGTGAGTGATGTAATCGCCGTTGGTATTGTAGTGTTGTACTTTTTATTTATTATTCAAATCATTATAATGTTGATAGAATCTATAACAACTAGTTGATTCCGAGTGTATTTTAGCATGGGTCCATAGCAAATGGCTTGCAGTGGTTACAAAAATACTTATCTATAACCAAAGTCACGGATAAAATACAAATCTTAAAATCTTAATTTAAATCGCTCCTCGTCACGTTCAACCTTAATAGTTGTTTATTTGTATCTATTGATAAAGAATATTGTCGTTTATTAACCTGTTATTAACCTACCGATAATAATGTACCTAACACAACAGAGCGAAGGTTGAACTTACTAAATGGAAGGTGAAACTGGCTCAGTAAACAAATGAGTGATTTCTACATGATACCTATGTAGAAATACATATGAGGTAGAAAAATAACGGAAATATAGGTAAAGCTACAAACACACATCATGTACTTACATATGTTCGTACATAATTTAGGTTACGACCTTTACATTTGGTTGTATTTTTTTTATTTTTAATGTTTCGTACCCGAAGCGTGAAAATGGGTCTCTATTACTAAGCCTCCGTTGTCTGTCAGTAAGTACAGTACGTCCGTCCGGTAGTCCGTCTGTCAGCGGGCTTGATCTTGTGAATCGTAAAAGTTAGACAGTTGTAATTGTAAATTAAAAAATAATGAAAATTAAATAAATATTAAAATTAAAAAAACTTCCACACAAGAAAACGTGTTTTTTGGCTGTGTTTTCAAGGCTGTATCTCTCGAACCGTAATAGGTAATAGTAGATTTTTTTTACAGTTTTTTCGATTCATCGTAAAAATCAGTTTAGGGTTTCTTTTGAAAAATAGTTTTGTTTAATTGTACGGAACCCTCCGTGCACACTTGAAACCAAGAAACTTGAAAGCTGCTTCTAATTCACTCTGTATTTTTGCTTGAGCCTGTGCCACTGGGGTCTTCATGTTCGAAGAATATGTTACCGTAGACAAAAACACAACGCCAAGCAATTTCTTATTGTACTCTGGCATTTCCGACAGCAAAACAGACATAGAAGTCGTACCCTGCGAATACCCTACATAAGTAATTCTTGGAACTCCAGTAATTTGACATATGTATGTGATCAATACAAGATGGTAAATCTTCGATGCCGATTTCGTGCCAGCTAAAGTCCCAGAATTTGGGATCCTTCGGGGAAAGGGAGGTATGTTTTCTGGAGTAGGTATTCCCTCTTGCATTGCCGAGCCAGACGTCGTAGCCAAGACCTGCAAGGATGACTGCCAGTGACTCCCAATACTAGCCAATCGTTGGAGGTAAGGAGGAGCCCATGCATGAGGAGCACCGGGGGGCCGTTGCCAGGTATTCTGAACATCCTCAGAATGTATGCATTGGAGATCACCGTGTGTTCTTCTGCTTTGTACCCATGGAACGCGATCAACTGGGACGTATTCATGGTTTTATTATCTAAATGAAGATATCCTGAAGATTCTATAGCTTCTAGCGCCGCTGTTAACGTTGATAAAAAAAATACCATATTATTATTATCTTCAGACATATATGGTGTTGCACATAATGCTGCATGTGATGCTGTTTCTGCTACCTTGTCAATTAAAGAAACTGATTCAGTATTTGTTATAAAAAATTTCAATAATATATTATGTTTCATCTTGACAACTTTCAATTAATACAACAATTTTCGAACTTTTGTTGCAAAAATATAGACTCAGGCTGTCATTATTATGTAGTTGTGTACTATCACAGTATGAATTATTCGTTTAAATTTCTCTCGCTTCAGTGAGAGCTCATGTTTAATTGTTTGTATTGCCCAGCATTTTTTATTACATTTTATGTATGCATTAGGGCGGAACCGTGACACAAACGGGGTAAATATATATTTTTTTACATTAAATAATTCCTCACGGGCGCAATCTTTTTAGATACAAACAATTAATATCCCAACCTATGAAATTATTTGTATTGTAGCGGAATATTTAACGACGCTTTTTGGTTTTTAAAACACTTTTTAAATAACATTAGCAATAAAAGTAACAACTCTCTTTATCTCTCTTCGTAACAATGTTGGTAAAAACCGTATAATTAGTGTCGGAACTAACTATTTGGCGAGCCTAAAATTTTCCTGAAATGATTATGAAAATGTCAATTTTATTTAAATTACTTGCATTATTTGAGTAAAGCATTATTTTTTATAGTCGCTAGATCTTCATTTGACCACAATCTCACGGGATATAAATTGACGATGAGGCCGAAGTTGTATTACGAAGGTCTAGAAGATATCGATTCATTCTTGTCTTGAAGAGATCCAGGTTGACAAAAATATCAGACTATACAAGGCTTGGTCTGCAATGATTGCTCTGCTGGCCATGCTACGATGGCCTCAAGTGGTATGGCCTCTGTGTTCAAGCTTGGTAATCATTGGAGCCCCTGCTGTCCGTGCTATACAGGCCTGACCTTCGCTCTCGGCCTTATTTTAGCTTGTCCATCACGGGTTGCAATGTTGACCGTGCTGTGATGACTTGGACCTGCGCTACGCTGCAATTTCGTCTATCATCATTGCGGCCAGCAACCCGCCCGTTACAGACCTCGACGGTGATGTACTTTAGCGTTTCCCGGAACTTGATGGCAAGCATTTATTAATTTGAACACAATACAGAGTGTCACAATACACTTTCAGTATGACTTGGTATCAACCACCCTGTGCACCCTGTGTGTTATCTATGTATGTTAAAATGTACATAATTATGTTAGTATCTAACTACATTCGATTTTTTATCACTATTAGTCGTGAATCCAATCCGCGGAATGTATGCACACAGCAAAAGAAAATGTAGATTACATTGCAATAACAATATAAGATAGATTTTTAATTTTGCTCTAGAAATGACGCAGTTTTATTTAGAGTACAAAATTTCATTTGGAACCTACTTATATAAGCAGGACCGAGTGCGGCAGAGATGTCCTTGAAGATAAGAAAACAGAAATGAAGAGGCGACCTTATACATATTTTATCAGTTACTTGAAAAGAAAATGTTCCGGGAAAGGCCTCGACACATCGAGTCATCATCATCATCAAGAAAAATACGATTGAGAACAAGGCAAGGTTGTCTGATAGATATTAATTAATATTTGGTCTATTAGATTATGACGAACGATGTGGCGTGGAGGGCGAAGGTCCGGCTGCGACGCAGGAGGTTGCGGGTTCGATTCCCGCCTTCGGACAAATGTTTGTACGATCTGCAACGAGTTTCTACAATTTTCTATGTATAATAAAAAATATCTATCTACATATGTATGTCATACATATATTGTATTATGTAAGTATATCAGTCGTCTAGTACCCATATCACAACAAGCTCTGCTTAGCTTGGGGCTAGATGATGTTGTGTGGATTGTGCAACATTATTTATTTATTTATTCATTTAGATTTCTTAGCGAGCATATACGTATAATACCTAATATGCTTTTTGCAATTAGTTTTTTACTACTAATTGACGGAATGAGCTTACAGTATAATCAGCGCAAAAATAATTATAAAAAAGTAACAGTCGCACACATGCGCTCTACAAAGCCACTGCCTCGCGCCAAAAGTTGGTTGATCGTTTGTAGTACTTAAATTAAGATAGATAAAACTGTAAACAAAATATTCTGCTTTCGGTATTTTCCCTGAGTTTCAGATAAATGTATCAAATTAAATTTCTTGTTTCAGCGGTAAAACTGATTGCGCATGAATTTCGTAGTAAAATGATGGCGTGCCATCATGACTGGGCATTACGACAGAATGGAGGGCGGATCAGCGATAAATCAATTTGTATTGGGAATTTATTTACGTTGGCGGGACGACATTTGTAACTTCTCCGCGCTACTCGTGTGATCGGACGTCCGGTTGTCGTAGTGTGGATAAGCCATCATTTAGGCTAGAATCATACGTTAGCCGCGGGTTGTCTACGGGCGCGTGTCGACATCCAAACTTATTCATTTTGTGTGATAAATAGTAGTTTAGGATTAGTCCGGTGTACCTACCCACAATCCTAGTCTACTATTTGCTGTGAGTTATCTCACAGCGTTGCTTTGTTTTGTTAAATAGAATGTGTTTTTTGTTTGACTAAGCACTATTGTAATTTAATATTATACTCTTACTAGGAGACGTGCAGAATTCGGTTAGGTACCTATTTGTTGCCTTGTTTTATATCCATTATTACATTGTATTATGGAACATTCTTCAAATATCCCATCGTGTTATTTTCTCACATTGCATGCACGCATTACGACATTTTACGATTATATTGAGAGCAGATTTATTTCTTTGTTATAAAAAAAAGTAATAAAATGAAATAAATAAAATATATTTAGTAAATAATCTTAATTTAGGAAAATATTGTCTAAGAGGAATTCTAAGCTAGGAACTTACGTTAATAATAATATGATAATTTGTGTCAAGGGAATAGATGATTTCTCAATATATGTAGGTATATATCTTATGACTTATACATATATAATCTTTTGACATCATTGACAAACTACGACCAGTATTTGTTACTGTCTTATCCATCTTATTGTAATCCCCGAGTGCAGTAAAGTACCCGAAAAGGACATGCGATAACGAATGCAATTTTCCGAGCCCGTGAACAGAGTTCGCCTTGATCCAGGACATTTACCTGGAACCCCGAGAGGACATAAGAAAGGGTGTAGGTAAGTGTATGTATTTTACGGTATAATGGAACTTTAGATGTAAAAGGTTTTCCAAGAAGCGACTCAAGGTTAATTAAGTAAGAAGGTACGAAAATATTGTAAAGAACCACACCAGGGTCATCATTATTATAGACTAGCAACCCGCCGGCTTCGGACGGGTAGTAGAATAGAATAGAATAGAATAGAAATACATTTATTTATAACAACCTTATACAATAAAACAAGACACTTATAAAATAGGTATATATATATAGTTGTTATAGAAGGGTCCTAACTCAGCTTAAATGCTGGCTAAGCTCCCGTAGGAGGCCAAGCCAGCGCTGGTCTTCCGTTAGAACCCGTATAGGTGACGTCACGAACAAGCCTACGCAATAACTAATAGGTACATAGAGTAATAGGTACAAAGAGAATTATAATAATAAGAACTAAATTAAGACAGTTTAAAATACAGTTTACAGTGAAGCGTACTTATAGGTGTACCTAAATAAATAGCAAATAAGAAAGAAATTAACATAATGCAAACATTAAATACAATCACAAATTTTTAATATTTTATAAGAAAACATACTCCCGGCTATAGTGCTTACTATTCTAATCCATTAAATTGTATCCATTTAACCAAAAAATGGCGAGGCGTGTATGGGGGAGGCCTATGTTCAGCAGTGGACGTGTATGGGCTGATATTATGATGATAATACAATGAAAAATAAAATAGATGTTCGGGGTGTGTGCGTGCCTGTATGATGTGTGTGTTTTAAGGTACTCCTGAGGACAACGGTCTCGTAGGAGTCCGGACAACAGGAGCTACCCAAGGTTGTTTGTGTAATAAGTATGTATAGTAAGTGTGTAGTAAGTATAAATATACCGATCGTGTGTGTATGTGTGTTTGTGTGCGCGAGTAAAATATGCGTGGGTGTGTTGCAAGGTACTCCTGAGGACACCGGTCTCATAAGAGTCCGGGCAACAGGAGCTACCCAGGGGTGTTTGTGTAGTAATGATATGAGTGTATGTGCGGTGTGTTGTATCAGGTGTTCCTAAACACACTTCCTTTACGGGAAAATAAAAGCTGAAAAGCAAAAGTCCGCCCCAGCATAAATACTCACATATTTATGCTAAGACAGACCTCTGCTTCTCCAGCAATATAGCTTTAAGTTTAGATTTAAAATTATTGACATTATTGAGGTCTCTAATCGGAGGGGGTAGGTTATTCCAGCATTTAGTAGCACTATAGCGGAAGCTTCCACGAAACGCTGCAGTACCATGCTGAGGGGTGCGAAGTAAACATTTAGGGGCTCTGATTGGGTAAGGGTTTTTCTTTTGGGTCCAGTTCAGTTTATCAAAAAGATATTTGGGGATTTGCGTTTTGACCACGCCAAATAAGAGACAAGCTAAATGAAGTTCCCTCCTATACACCATTTTGAGTATACCAAATTTGTTGAAAAAGGGTGTAACATGACTGCGAGGCGGAATATCAAAACAGAAACGTGTGCAAGCATTTTGCACTCGTTGTATTAGGTTTGAGGTTTTCTGAAACAAGCGCGGTCCATACACGCAGTCTACATAATTAAATTTTGACAAAACCAAGGAGTCTACCAATTGTATTCTTAAATCTGTGTTTAGATAATTACGAATTTTATAGAGAATTTTAAGCCTGTAAAAACAACTATTTACTGTGTCACATACAAATTTCTCATAACGCTAGTAGAGCATTATTATGTCTGCATGTTTTATAACTTACGATAGAATGGGTGTAGTAAGTATCCTTAAAAGATAGATATTTGTTTTTATTTCATTTATTTATTTATTTTGCTCACATGTACCTACTAAAGGTAATATAAAGCTTAGTTCTTAATGTTAGCTTAGGTCAATAGTACATGCACCCTGTAGGGCAAAATAATGTATGTAAAATGATAAAATTCAGTTCAAATTAAAGTAGAAGGTAGAAGAAGTATCAAGTAGTTATTTCAAGTTCAAGTAAACCATGCATGTCAATCTTAATTAAAATCAAATAATCCTAGTTATAATTTAAAAAACAATGTCAAAAGCGAAGATTTAGTTTCTTATGGCGTCTATAGGGTAGCCAACTTAACAATGGTAAGGTAGGGTATCGATGTCATTGATCTAAGTTTATGTCATGCTGTTTATTAGAAATACATATGTATGCCATCCCGGACTTTTTTGGAGATCTAAAAAGAGGAATAACCCACCATGAATTGTTTTGTTAGATCTCAAAGAGGCAGCGTTTTCGATAATAGCTCCCAGAATGATTGAGTTTTTCCGACACTTCCAACAACTATCGTTATGTTTCCGATTTACACAAAACCTGACAAATTATATTACTTGACCCTTCCTCATGAATCACTCTATCGATTGGTGAAAACCGCATGAAAATCCGTTTAGTAGTATTTGAGTTTATCGCGAACAGACAGACAGACAAACGCGGCGGAGGACTTTGTTTTATAATAAGTTGTGATGACAAACAAGTTCATTCCATCTGGTCTCATACGTATTGCTTAGTTAGGTGATCTAGTGCTTTAGCAACTTAAGGCGCTGAAAAAATACTTTTTTACGCAAATAAAGCACAGAAATGATGTTTGCTCTCTTTGTGTCAGCTGCTATTTTATACCTTTATTTATACCCTTTATTCTATACATAGTACAAAGAAAATAACAATCAAATAATATAAACAAATTAAACTAGTATTTACAATTGAAACAATTGAGCTAACTGCAGACTGTTGCAAACAATCTACAGAACAAATAGTTTTAAACTTCATTATACGATATCTTATAAATGGAAAAAAAAATCTTTACGATCATGAATAAAATAGAGTAACGACCATCATTAGTCGGAGTTTTTCAATTAACTTACTTTCCCGATCAATCGATGCCCTAACATAAAGGGTCATTGTTCGGCTATATCATAAAGGATGGCCGATGCCCAGGGGATCACTATTTAGTATAGATAATCCCCTTTTACAGAAATATGAATGGGTACCACTTTTATGTAAATTAAATGAAGGGATCTAAACACATTAGGGTGATCGATTTTCTGGAATAGAAAGTGTCGTTAGATCCTTTAATACCCGCCAACTGTGCTAGTTAACTAACTTTAACAGACGTATTCCCAGTAAATGCTAGCACATTATTACTGTTCATAAAATAAAACAGTATGATACAAATTATTGCTCACAACTGACACTCATAAAAGTTAATTATCACGATTCAAGATTTCTGAAGTTATCACCACTCTTCCGCGGAATTAGACACGTCTACCCACTACATCGACGTAAGCCGCGATCGATCGCCCCTCCCGAAAGTTTCTAACGACATAACCGCCTGCAATTGATATGCCCCCTGAGTAGGCCATTGTAAAGAAAGGAAAATCCCTATCCGAAAATCTTACAAGCTTTAGCCTGCATCAGTATTCGAGCGGCGTAGGCCCCGGTGTCGGTGCCCCTCTCGAATGCGGTAAACTCCTTCAGTAATTTGACTTTGTTGTTATAACTCAGTTTTAGTTTGTCGCTGGCAGATTTATTACTTTAGTCAAATCCGCTAAGCAGTGACAGGTATTGTTTTGTTTGGGTACCTACCTCGTACTTCTATCAGTTATGAACAATTATATAATATAAGAGCTGTTTGGACGGTGTTTTTAACATTACTAAACAAACTATGAGTTGCTGCCACTGCATGTGTTAATTTAGTTTGTGTCTAATACTTCTACTCTACTTGACAATTTGATTATATTACATTAATAAGTACATTTAATAAGTGTTAAGTATACTTACCTCCTTTATTTTGCATCTCGCTATATATATGTACTTTTGTAGCTACTTATGTTATGTGTCGAAAGAAATGATATTCTATTTATGTTAGTTGTGCGATCATTTTGAATTTCACATTTCGGAAATAACGAAATCTCTAATAATCTAAATTACCCACAGGCAGATACTAATCTCGATAACTCAATAAAGTTGAGCATTATCCGCATTTCTGCACATTCTGTCCACCCGACCACCGGACAATGCATCCGCGTAAACCGTCGCTTCTGTCGGTTCTATTAAATCAACGCATTGTCGTGGTCAATCCGCTCGGATTGAATAGCCCATAACGGTGGCTTCATCAAATTGCACTGAATGCCCGTTAGAGCTCTCATCGAGCGAACGCTGAGGGTAAAAATTTGAATGGAATATGCGGAGGGAACTTGAAAGGGAACCTCGGACGGACATGGAATAGGTACAAGTGTGGGTGCCGTAAAGTTTCATTTCATTTGGGTTTTTTCAAAATTGCTAGAAACTTGACAGAAATTCTGAAACCCCAAAAAGCCAGCTAGCTGATCACTCTGCAGCCAAGATGGCTGACACCTTGTTTGACCTATTAATATTAATACAAGTGCAATTTTGCCATAAAATTCAGGTGGGCACCTTACAATGTTATAAACATTTAGCTTGGAGCAGCCAGTTTCAAGACAACCTTAATTGAAGGTGAGATGCAATAACCCATAGTAGATCTTGACCTTCGCCCAGTCAAATTATAATGTACTGATCTGTTCTGTTTAGCTGATGGTATGAGGTTCCTGAGCTGGAAAAGATTTTAGTACATTTTAACTTCATCCTGTCCTTGTACCGTGACTAGCACTTGTGCTAGTTATAAAATAGAATATGGTTCCGAGATCCAACATGGATGGCAGCAGTATGCAGTGAGACAGCACCGCATCAGGATGATCGTAACATCAACGAGTGCTTCCGAGTGGCGACCACTCGGCCATGGTCAGAATACATCAGGCACGGATTCGATCTCAATACGGAATTGGATTCTATATTTTGATTTTTCAATTCAAAATAAAATGAAATCACTACGATAGCCGAGCAATATTCAAGAAAGGAGAGAACCCTTACAGTAGGAACTATTTTAAAGGACTACTATTAGGTGGCTGGCAAACGCTGCATTGTAGGGCATATTCTTAACGTGTGTGCCCTGCTTTATCAGAACATGACCTTGTTCTGATAAAAGCGATGGTAATGCCACCTACCATAAGGTGAGGTTCTTTTTATTTCTTCTTTCATCACGATCTAACAAATCTCAACTAAAGTTAAAACTTTTCAATTCCACGTCAAAAGCTAACACTTCCAAAGATTCCTCCGCAAATTCAATGCATTCATAGTCACGAAGGGTAAAGTCCCCCAATAATGGCCCTCGATCATTAATGATGCCATCCCTCAGTGTATGTAGGTTACTGTGCAAACAGGGCCGGGTGATTGCCCTGCCTGTGGGATCTAAGACGCGGTTTAGGTGAACTTACAACCGGGTTAATTAAACGCTTTGTCATCCAAGTTGAAAGTGAAATTACTGACCTTACAACTTTGGGGTAGAATAATAAGAATTTTGGAAGATATTTCACATATTATACTACCCACATTTGATAAAGAGCCCATTGGACACCACTGAAGAAAAAATATTAATTTGTCAAAACAAAACTGTCTAAACTAAACATTTATTATATTTAAAATTATTTACAAATGTAAATGTACCAAAAACCATTCCTGGGCAAGGGGCTACCTCTCTTCCCAAGATGAATGTAATAATCTCGGTCTTGGTGTTTTACTCATTTCTTACAGCAATTATATAACGTATAGCTAAATAAAGTTCATTTTGTATATATACGTACAAAATATTTCCCGCACAATATTTGATCACGAGAGCTTGTTTGAACTATTCGCATAATTTATGTGAGCAAACAAAACACGATCAGTGTATGCTAAATTAAAACATGCAAAACACAACAAACAGACAACAAAGAACCGCACGGTCATTCTACATGCCCCGGCGATCCTCGAACGCGATACCTTAAAATTTATAGCCAACAAAATAAAGACTAGATTGTCCGTAAAATATTTAAGATTATGTTGACAGTGGATAATCCTAAGCACCCTTTCTTAGCCATAAATTAAACGCAGTTCTGTAGGACGCGTGTCGCAGCCATTAGACGCACAAATGCAATAGATGCAAGCAAATCAGTTACCCTACTTGTTTCTGAATTTTTGAATGCATATTTTTGCTGCGCTCGAAATTCTACCCTGACATCTAAACCTTCAGTTCAAAATAGCTCATCACAAGTTCTACGAAACGGAATATTGAAAGAAAACCTTATTTTCAAATGATAAGGTCAAAAATGCACTGTAAAGTGTTATTGCACGTAACTGACCTACATCTCTAGAGAGACTAGGGAACATTAGAAGTATCCGATGGGAATAATATTTATAGGGTGCATTATGCACATGACATTTTTATGTTTTCGGCGTTTGGTTGATAGTGAAGCCTGTGAATTGTCCTGGCATGCGGCGTGCGCTCCTTAGTAAACTAGTGTTGTGTAAGACAAATCCGGAAAACGATATTGACAACCGGCTTACATCTAAAAACAGATTCAATTTTCGAGTACTAGAAGCGTTCATTTTGTTGTGGTAACATTAAAAAGTGCAATTGATGGTACCTAATAACTACCATGCTCTATAGGAATTCTAAATTAGAAAGAAATAAAGCAAAAAAGGAGAGAGATTCGTACAAATTCCAGCACATCTGTCTCAATCGTGCGTTTTGTTTTAGCATTTAAGGATGCCACATTCTAGAAAAAAATCTTAACTGTTTTTCCAGAGTAAACATAGAACCTTTATAAGTTACAGAGTTAATTATACTTATTCTATAACAGTAGCGAAATTCCAAATAAATTTCAGTAACGGTATCCCAAGGTTGAAACTTACCAGGTACTTAGTAATTTATACGTACTCACAAAGGACAGGCTCCATTGTACAAAGGGAGAAAATTAACCTGATTTCATTCAAAACTGTTAATTACCGAGCCATTGTTTCTGCTACCACTAAACCGTATTCACAATATAAAGAAGGGGCAAAACGTCCGCGAACCATTTTAGAACTGTCTCAGAATGACAAGAAAATATTGTTTAATTATTGTCCCGCAGTCGCAGCTGCCATTGTCAACTAAATTGCTGTTTGGATTTCTCTACCGTATTTGCACATGCAAATCAACGTTTTGTTTTAATCTTCGTGCTAGAACGAGACGGAACTAAACCATTTTTGTGTTCATCTTCAAGTTGGAAAGAGAGGGGGGACGTCATTCGGTGTGTTTACAGAGATTTGCATAAACTATTAATAATTAGCGCCTGGTGAGGAGCTGCCACTTCATCTGTGGCTGGTTGAAGAGGGATCGTCATATTAGTTTTATTCAGTTGGTAGCTTTTAGTCGACAAAAAGCAGGTTAAGTTAGTTGAAACGATTCTGATCTGATCAAAGACCGTAACATAACCATGTAACAGACATTTGAATAGTCTAAACTTTAGAAGTTGTCGAAATAGAGTTCTATTACGTCAATTTTGCCCTCACGGTGTATTTCGATTGATCGTAAATGAACTGCTTCCAGATCCAATCATCTTTCTTTTCATACCAACATGCGCTAACTAACGGATATCTACCGCCAAGTTATAATATAAAAAGTGTATAGATTCTGATATCGATTCGATCAGAATGGATCTTGTTCCCCATTCATCAACTCATAGTCATAGGTGCTTCGACAAAAATGAGTGAAAATAGCTGTTTACTCGTCGGTCAGCGATGTCGCCGGGAGATAGCCGCCATCCATCATTGCATTAGAGGGGTGTTTATTGATTTTTCACCAAAAGTCCCCCGAAATCGTCGAACACCACTTTGTTCCTGAAAAATAATGAACAAGTTTCGTCGGTGGTCAAATTTACTTTGAACGTGTTTGCTGTATCGAATCAACATTGACATAATGGTGGGCGATGGTTTGTGTTTATTTGTATTGGTAAATAAAACAAAGGTTTGATGTTGTCTTAAACGTTTATTCCCAGTTGTTGACCAAGATAAGACTTACATTTAATTTTTCAGGTGCAACTTCTGGAACTATATACCTATCATAAATATTTATACTAATAATAAATATTAATAAATTTACATTAATTCTCATAAAGGGCCTCCGTGCTGTTGGCTTCGGCTCCACGCATGCCTCCCTAAGGACCGGGTCCGTGATCATGGCAATGAGAAACATAATATTAATAATAGTAATAAATAAATAATGCTGGACAATTCACACAGCATTATCTAGGCCCAAGCTAAGCAAAGCTTGTGTTATAGGTACTAGATAACTGATATACTTAATACACTACATAATGTAGATAGATATTTTTAGTATACATAGAAAACATCCAGAAAACCTTGAACAAATATCTGCAGATCGTACAACATTTGTCCCGAGGCGGGAATCGAACCCACAACTTCCTGCGTCGCAGGCGGGCCTTCGCCCATCGCGCTACAGAGGTCGTCCTACGAAATACTACAACTTATACTCATAGCTCATTCTTAAGAACCTAATTATTTAATTTAATTTTCCATCTAGCTTTTTGAGTTTTCTTCTATTTCACGCACACGCACAGTGACGTACGCCTTAATCATGGAATAACCGAAGTATTTATCTGATCTATAAAATTGTTGGTTATTTGTTCTCAATATCAATTTGAAGTGTAAAAAACTTTGTTTTCCTCTGTAGATTGGTACTTTCAAAGAAGATGAAAACTTCTTGTAGGTACAGAAAGGGTTAAGATACCAACAGGGACAGTTTGGTGGTACAACTTGCACCTCGCCCCGAACAATGTAGAACTAAATTGAGGTGTCTGCCTCTACCTAGGTATTATGAAAGTTCAACCGGGGACCCACTTCGTGCTGTTTCGGAATGTAGCATGTGGTGGCTTTTTATTTTGTTACACATGCACTTTGTACTCCTGTGGAAGGAGAAAGATCAACCTTTACAGAATCAGAATCAATAACTTTATTTCTTTAGGCTTGCAAAATAAGCACTTAGACAAGTCAAATTTTATACTATAAACATAGTTATTAATATCAAATAAGAAATAAGGCGTTATTGATATTCTCTTCACTTAAATTTTTTGTCCACTAGTTGAAGAAGTGAAAAAGAAACCACTAGCACATTATAATATCACTTATGTGTCTAATACATGTTTATTTTGCATATCTAAATATAAATTTTATGCAATTCAGATACAAGTCAATATTTCTTTAAAGCTAAACAGAACATTGAATTTCTTACATACCTACTACTGACAGTGCGGAACGGAGCGACACCTGGCCAAGCATTAACATCATTGATGTAATCATCTATGGAGTAAAAGGCCTTCCTGATAAGATTTTGTTTAATGTACTGTTTAAATTTACGAATAGGGAGTTCAGTTGCTTCAGATGGAAGCTTATTATAGAAGCGCACGCAATTGCCCATAAATGATTTCCCTACCTTTCGTAATCTATATACTGGGATGTGTAATTTGTTCTTGTTTCTTGTATTTCTATTGTGAACATCACACTTTTTCAAAAAGCTATCTCTATTTTTGTGCAGTTTGTAGAGGTAAACATTTTCAGTGAAAAGAAAACTCTCTGATCATTAATTTTATTTTATGACAATGTCTGACAATATTAGTCTAAAGAACCAGAATATATTTTATTTTATCATTTGAACTAACATAATTTTTATAGATCCCTTACTAGTGAACCATTGGCAACAAAGCTAACTGCTCTTTTGCTTTTTCTTTATTTATTGCATTCAATTTTATTTGAAATTAAACCGTCCAAAAAGATACAGTTGTTCCAAATTGGACCAGTCTTGCATAACATCGAAGTAATTCAGCATATTGCCTGTAAATCATATAAATGAAATCTGAATATCCGTTCTAAATTAGTTGTAAAATATTGCCTGCGGTGAAAATAGATCGGCCGCACATGTCGCCTTCCATCCATTGGACAATAATGGCCACGGAAATTAATTGACATAAATAACTAACGGCCGAATACTCAAACGCAACTCAGATGTAAGCACGTCTTATGTCGCGATATTTTGACAGTTTTCAATGAAAATCTGTCAAAAAATCGTCACTTGAGTCGTGCTTAAATCTGAGATTCGTTTGAGTATTCGGGGGTAAGATTAGTGTTATATTAGTTGCATGTTTTGTCAAGATTTCACATAATTAACATTTGTTCTGATTATTTCAAAATCTAACACTATATTATTTAGTTTTTCAATGCGTTTCTAAGTATCTTTATAGATATAACGATTAATTGTTTGATATCTATACGTACCCGGTTTTAGAATCAAGGTGGATAAACAACTATTATTAAAACTAGCTGCTGCCCGCGCCTTCGGGCGCGTTTTATCATGATAAAAAATTGCCTATATATTATTCTAGGTCCCAAACTATACCCGTACTAAATTTCAGCCTAATCGGTTCAGTAGTTTTTGCGTGAAAGAGTAACAAATATCCATACATCCATCCATACAAACTTTGACATTTATAATATTAGTAGGAAGTAAGATGAACATAAAACATCAACCTAAAGTTTTAAATCTAAATCTACGACAGCAAAATATAAATATTTAACTATCCATAAACGCTTACAGTAGTCATAATCTTATGCAACAGTGACGTGCCAACCCGCCGTAGATAGGACGTGGTGGGCTCCGTGACAAAATGCCCCGTTACTGCATATACTCGTATAGGCATTCGCTCCTATTTATTGGTAGAATGCACGCACACTCTTTAGAGTTATACAGGGCATGGAAGAAATCGTCATGGTTTTAATGAAATGTATTCGTATAAACGTTGTTGAAAATTTAGCGTGACTACAATGACTTTGCTTTACACGTACTTACTCGGAAATTTACATAGGTTGAAGTAGTATTTTTTTTATATAGAGCTTTTTATTTCATGTTCTATTGATTACTTTATTGAAATTCTTTGACATTTGATTTTTTATAATTGTTTTATAGGAAATGGCTTAGGTAGTTGTGTTTACTTATGTATGATTCAAAGTACAGTAGAAACAAGTAACGACAAATAAATAAGTGAGCTGATATTGACTGCTTCAAAATCTATTCATATTCTACCCCGCCAAAATGGGTAAGGAGATAATAGTAACAGAGGCCATAATGTAATACATTCTGAACACTGTCGAACGCGACACACAAGTAATGGTTGCATGATAAACTCTGGAAACCATAATACCTACCGATCAGATTTACAAATACAACAAGATAATTATATTGTACTTAACAACTTTATGACTTTCCTACTTACTCTTGCCTCAAGTTACCCGATACAAACTTGTAAATCTAACATTACACAGATGAACAACTACAACGCCGCAATCCCCAAACTCTAACAATGGTTTTCATCCATTATGTTAGCAACTCAAATCTAATTTACAAGCCAGTTTAATTTTCAGACGTGCTCATATTTCAGGACACGGAAAACTTTAATGGCGCGAGTTTCAGTCAAGTTTTGGCTCGTTGAGTAATAGAGGCTACTAACCAGCATAATCACACAATTTCTGACGCTTTTGCTAGTTTTGGGGTATAAGCTGCTTTCAAAAAGTATAACAATAAAATATTTTAAAAACTTGTAGCTCATAATAATAATAATTACAAATAATAATTAAAACAAAACTTAGCCCTGAATTGGATTGCTCGATATTACTGCTTAGTGAGACTTCATCGAAACTTTCCATTTTTATTTTTATGTAATTTGCGCATGAGGTATTATGTCGCCTCAATACTATAGAAAACCCAAATTCAGGGTTCTGATGTCATGGTAGTAGGTAAATCTACGGAATCCTTTGTTCAATAGTCCGACTAGCTCTGGTTTATTTTGTCAGCAGGAGTTTCAAAGCTCTTACTCACAAACAAAATAAAAGCTCTACGGCCAGGTGCTTTCCAACCTAAAAATATTTGACGTGAAAAATACTCCCATCGATTTCAATGTCCAAACATCTAAAAGCCATTGACGAAACGTTTTCAATGCGACACTCGGATTTCATAGATGATCCCCATTCGCCCCATTATTAACCCGTCCGAGCTAACGACGCTACTATCGCTCATGGGCACACACATGCGACTGACAGAACTGTTATTACATCATTAATAAAATTACAAAACTGTGCCCCATGTGCCATTCCAACTTTAGAGCCCATTCTGTCCCTTCTCGAAAGGGTTGGGATGGATCTAATAGTGTTGTGCTAGATTTATCGGACCGCAGATTTCTACGAACAATTACAAGTAGAGGCAGGAAACTTGTCGAAAAATTACACGGGACCCTTTAGAGGAGTAAAGAACCTACATGTCCTTTTGTAAAGGGTTGGATTAGATCCGAGTAGCGATGAATTTATAGCTGCTCGTACACGAACAATATAATTATGTTGTTATGTAGTTAGGAAAAATTCAAGGTAATTCCTACTAATATTATAAATATCAAAATTTGTGAGAATGGATGGACGGATGTTTAGATGGTCCTTTTTCACGCAAAACTACTGAACTTATTGGGCTGAACATTGTTATAGGTATAGTTTGGGACTGGGAATACTAGAAACTTAAAGTAAAGGTATATCACAAGTAAGGGTGTAATAAAGTAAAAGTTTACAAGAGGTAAGTAACGGACTTAGGTCTATCAATAACATTACGTCAAACATTTGTCCGACGGCGGAACTCGAATCAGCAACCTTCTGCGTCTCAGGCCCTCGCCAACAGAGGTTGCCAAACGTAACATCCCTAGTCAAAATGCAGTCGACATAATTAAATTTGGGCAATGCTGATACAGGGTCACAATGACCCAGAGTGAGAATTAAGTGAATTAACTCGAATCACGTTTGTGACGTGTTTATCACACGCTGCAGGCCTGCGCTTCTAGCTAAATTAATTAAAATTTTCATTCTTTGCTTTATTTCATTGTATTCCAGATGTCAATGATGACAGCCAAGCCAGGCGCTTATCAGGGGGCCTATGTCCAGCTGTGGACTAGTATACAATATGAATAGTTGATGCTGATGATGATTATGAATTTGGTTATTAAAAACATCGGTAGAGTGTATCAGCTAAATGCGGAATAGAAACAGGCGGCGAAAAGTTTTCGAACAATTTTGAGCTGCCTTCTCTCAACACTCACTTCAGACTTGCTGCAATACATACAGAATATCTATTATGTTCAATATTTTCTACTGGAGATTTTAATTGATCGAACAATTATAATATACCTAATAAGGTAGGTATGGTACCTACTCCGTAAAAGAGGAACCCTGGATTATAAATTTCAGTTTTCCCCTTATGGGGCAGTTTCAGGCTGAAACTGGAATAATCCTTATTTTCATATGAAAAGTGAACATAAGCGAGAAAATAATTTTAGCTTTCACTTAAATTTTCTGAATAATGTTCCAAATCATTTAAAACTACAACCGCCTATGTAGCGGCATTAAATCGTGTCGGGTTATACCCGACACTATAACGAGCAATAACTATATAGCAATAACGAGTATAGTTATCGTTATTGCTTACTTAAATAACTTTTTCACCAGATTTTATTCAAAACGCCATTCAAAAGTAGCATTATCCAAGACGCCGATAAGAGCTGCGAGGGTGCGATATTAAAAGGCTTAGAAGTGCTGGATCTGAAAGGCCTCTGAACATTCTGAACCGCGCCCTTGAGCGCAGTATTAAGGGCACTCCGAACTTGAGGGCGCCGTATATTATCGCGGCCTTTTACACGGATTGGATAGATGTCGACATTTGTACGAACATAGAACGTTATTTCGTAGGTTCTAAGGAGGCGGGTGAAAAGAATGTCTTAGTTTTATGTTTTGAAACTCGGAAACTCTAACGCTAATCAGCTTTGAGCAGGTCCAAAGTAACAATTTTCTGATACATCAATTGAATATATGCTCGAAAAAGATAAGCACTTAAGTTTTTGGTGTGCCTAATATAAGATAAACTTATTTCAAGTTCTAAGAGGAAAATACCTTCATTAAAAATCGAATCCAATCATTTATTTAGGACTGTTCCTGTGTAATCCTTTGGATTCCAATGTCCCAAACTAGCCCATGTGTATATAGGAGTCAGAAAAGACCTACATTTAACTTAAGTATTCATTCGCATAAGGCGTACCTAAGTCAGCTCTAAGCTCAAATTATCTAAAAAAATCAGTTGAAGATAGACATAATAAAAATATCAAACACCTTCGCCGCATCTGGTGGATATACCCTTCATTCGCACTAAGCGGTTTTCTCCATCGTCATTATTCGCACCGCCAAGGAATGGAACTCGCTGCCTGCTAATGTTATTCCGGTCAGTAACAACTTGGGTCTCTGCAAGAAAATACTGAATACGTATCTTCTAGACCTTCATGATACACCGTCGGCCTCATCGTCACTTTCCTTCAGGTGAGATTGTGGTCAAACACAGGTCTATCGACTATAAAAAAGCCGTCGACCGATAAGCGCTCAACTGAAACTAAAATATTTCTCTCAATTCCCTCTTAAAAAGAAACCCAAGCTTCAATCAGACAACAACCGACCAATTGACTTAGCACAAATGTTTTCCATCACCGTAATTGGCAAAAACACACCTTCGCGTCACAATCATATTTGGGGTGTCGAGCGGGACTCAACTTAATTTCACCAATTAATCTTTAATTGGATTACAAGCGTCATTGGTTGTGAGTGGACCGTCCGGTTAGGTTCCGATGCATGGGACAACAACAACAGCTGGTACAGCAGGTACATAAATAATATAAAACAGTTACTCGCTTACGTTCATAATGAAATCGCCAAACTACGATGGGTTTTTATTAATTGATCTATTGAAGGACTGGAACCTCTGGCTGGAAAGTTTTGAAGAAGATACCGATAATAGTCGCTTCTGAGGTCCAACAACATAAGGTTTTTGGTATTGGAAACACTTTTACGGTGGAGCGAGACCTCAAAGAGAATACTACACGAGACCTTACAAATGGACGAGATTTTAGTAACTTAAAAGATATATGAAATTCACATTTATATTGACTTTTTGTGGAAAGTCACAAACCATAATACAAATTGAAGGGTGACTTATCCTTACTAATATTATGTTTTATGTGGTAGAGTGCGAAAGTTAATATTTATCTTTAAAAAGTTACGCCATATTGCAGATCATAATATAATTAGACAAGTTTATTTTGCCCTGTGTCAATCAATTTTAACTTATTGCATTACCACATGGGGTGGAGCGGGGAAAACATTGTTACTAACAGTAGAAAGAGCACAAAGAGCAATACTTAAAGTGGCATCTTTTCGGCCTTTCATCTTTCCCACTAATATTTTATATGAGTCCTGGGATGTGTTAACAGTCCGGCAACTATTTATAATGAACACAGTGCTACGACAGCACGCAGAGCTTCCATACAGCACTGAATTTACAAATAAGAGACGGAATTATAAAGTTTGCCCTAAACCTTCAACCCTAAAATTTGCCTATACGGATAAATTTTATCTATTTCTTGGTCCCTTCCTATACAACAGACTAAATTCAATGTCTAATTTTTACGCGCTTAACTATAATAATTGTAAAAAATGCATTAAACTTAAACTTCAAAGTCTATCCTACGATGAAACAGAGAAGCTATTAGATATTGTCAAATAAATTATATTTTTTATACATTAAGTTAATCTAGTTAAGATAGTGATTAATTTAGCTATACTCAATATAAGTTAAGTTCCTTATTAATACCATGAACCGTTTGTAAAATAAACAACATTGTTATACTAAATATGCCTTTATCGTAATATTAAAAGATTATTTTATTTAATAATTAGCACTCTTGTCGCCTGAAACACAGGATTACCTAGTTCAGGCAAAATTGTTACATTTAGCTATATTTATTTATTAAGTGCACTCATGTTTTTTTTTTATATGTGCGAGTTTCTTTGAATAAATTTTATTTATTATTTATTTATTAATATTATAAATGCGAAAGTAACTCTGTCTATCTGTCACGTTTTCACGCCAAAATTACTGAACCGATCGATGTAATGAAATTTGATATTAAGATACTGTAGAGCCTGAGAGTGGACATAGGCTACTTTTTAATGCAAAAAAAGGATTGTGTTGAAAGTTCGTATAGAAGTATCGTCATTTTTAAAGCTAAAAGCTTGGAATTAATTTTTTAGTCTGTTGAAAAGATATAAATAAAAATGCCATTTAAAGTTTCTACAAATTTTACCTTCAAGGGGGTTAAATACCATAAGGAATAGGGGTTTTAGGTTTAAGGTTTAAGTATGTTAATCACTACATAATATAAAACAAAGTCCTCCGCCGCATCTGAATCTATAGAGTGATTCATGAGGAAGGTTAAGGTATATAATATATAAAGGTTTTGTGTAGGTTGATTAAAATATAACGATAATTGTTGGGAGAGCCGGAAAAAGTCAAGCCGCTTTCATCGAACACGGCGTCCATAGGCGTTCTCGCTCCATAGACTTCATCTCTAGAGTTAGAATGTTTTCACTACGTTCAAGCAAGGAATTTATATACTAACGGTTCAACTACATAAAAGTACGTGATGACATTTTTTTTGTTATCTTTAGGTAGATAGAAAGATACCAAGGAATTTATATATTAAGTTACGTTAGTACATATATAAATTCCTTGAAAGATACAGAATGTTTGTCGGATAATCCTTATAACTGATTTATGGTACCTTAGTGATAATTGTTGAGGAGCGGGAAAAAGTCAAGCCACCCGGGAGCTTTCATCGAAAACCCTTTGAGATATAACAAAACAATACATAGTGGGCAATATTCTTAGTCCACGCGGGCGTAGCCGCGGGCGGGTCAGCTAGTCTATTATATTCCAAAAACATCGTAAAGACGTAAATAAGACTGTGAAATCATAACACAAGTGCATGACGATCGACGTGGTGCGGCGGGCGAAGCTCCGCCTGCGATGCAGAAGGTTGCGGGTTCGATTCCCGCCTAGGGACAAATGTTTGTACGACCTACAAATTGTCTCCTGTGTTCTGGGTATTTACTATGCGTAGTACAAAAACGATCTATGTAAAATCAGTCATCTAGTATCCATAACACAAGCTCTGCTTAGCTTGGGGCTAGATGATGCTGTGTGGATTGTGCAGCATAATTAATTTATTTATAGTAGGTACCTAGCGAAGATTCAGCAGGTACCTTCAAAAGTTTGTGTTTTAGACCAGCTGTTTGTGATTTGGGCTGCCCTGTGTCACTCCATTAGCCTTTGATGGATCCACGCAGGTGTGCTCCTATAAATCTATATCTGAGTGAGCAGAGCCGTGTCTACCTTCGTTCGTATTTCATAATAGAGTACGTACCTATATTGCTATTTTGTTCTCCGAAAATTATTATTTGTCATGCCTTTTTGTTTATTTTTTTGTGCAATAAAGAACTTGGGATTGAAATGAACTGAATTAAAGTACCCTAGAGTATAACATTATATTTTTCGCTATAGCAATACATAAATGTATTGCTGACTAAAACTTATTGTCAGACAATAAATTTTAGTCGGCCTATTGATAGTCAGGATTCTTTTGCAAGCCCTTCTAAATCTCTTCTGTACGCTCGTAAAATAAAACATTTTCGAAATTGAGTGCCGACAAAGTTAATAACTAAATGAATGCAAAAACGTTCATGAAAGCGGAGGTTTTAAACTAAATAATTCTTGCTGCTCCATTTTTGACGTCACGCTCTACCGAGACCGTGATCAGTTAACTTTTAAAGCTCATTAAAATAGATGGTGGATTCCTGTATATTTCCATGCTGGCGGAAAATTAAAACGATACCCGCGGCGGGCTCACACGCGCAGCCATTGTGAAAATGCTAAAAATGCAAACGCGGAAAGAGAAAAACTTCGCATGTTTACGTACGTTTACTTAGCGAGTTTATCGGACTGGATCCGGAGTAGTCCGGACTCGTTTTTCAATTGTGTTTTTTACAGCGCAGTAAATAACGCCCAAATTTCGGTATTGGTTTTTCTAGCGTTGTCCATGGATCTGGATATTACGGGACGTTTAATAAGACAAAGCGGGCCCTGATCGGCACGTGTACCGTAATATGGGTATGGTGGCCACGATGTACGGTTATCTGCTCGGTACAGTCGGCCGGGCGACCACAAGCCTCCGGCTACCCTATAATGTACATATAGGTATAAGAGGTAGTGTACTTATGGCGAGTGCAGCGCAGAGATTTGGTTTATGAATTGCAACCTCGTATTGAATGCGTTCACAATGGACGGCGGACTTTTGTTTGGCGTGATTAAAATTAAATAACGAGCATAATGCCTAGCAGATAATAGACAGAATCCCATTCATGTGCTGTTTTCAATAACCTGCTAAATTAAATAGAAATGTGGTCTGGATAAGGTAAAGCTGACTTGCGTAATTAGCCTGATATATTTTAATAGATAACTTTGCAGCCTGCAGCTTAGTTACCAATTAGTATAAATCAGTAGTATTATGCGTAGGTATATATTTTAGGTTTTCGTTTAATGTAGCATAGGTAATTGGTGATTGGGTTTGAATTAAATGAAATACGTATACATTGCTTTAAGTTCAAGTCGTTTTATTAAAAAATAGGTTTTCAAGACTAATACAAAAATTAAATTCCGTCATAAGATAATTTCAATTAACAATGGATACGCAATTTTCTATGTAACGCACAAAAAATAGGATAGATAAATTATTTCTATAAGATGGTCGGTAGTGTATCTAATCTCATAGGTATTTTATAGGAAACAATTTCAAATATCCATTTAAAACTCGACTACCTTCAATATTGGATATCTGTAGACAATTTATTATCAGTGCTGTTACATTATTGCCGTCTCTACCTTCGACTACTCGACTCTATTACAAAGCGATACAGTCTAAAATGGAAGTGAGTTCGATATCAAATCAACCAGCATACGAGAACTAGTATCATTAAGTTATGATCAACAACAGTATATAAAAAGCCAGTTGCATACATTCAGCTCAACGAAGTGTGAAAATAGGAACTACAACTGTTTTAAAAGCAAACGTTTATCTCATTTATTATTGTACTTATAAAGAAAGATATCAAAATCAGGGTAATGAAAATAAATTGAAGTATACAATTTTGCATTATTTACATAAGGAGGACGAATATTCCGTAATTACTAGTCAGATATGGAAGCGTCCTACTCACGAGTGAGGCTTTTTAAACATAACACACTGGAAATAGGGACTTTGAAATAGCAAAGCGCTTGAAAGAACTAAATAATAAAAGTTGTGAAAGCACACTTTGTTATAGTAAAATATAATACTACGTAGAGTAGTTTTTTTTAGCACTAAGCTGTTATTTTTCTGAGTACTATAAATACATTTAATAATTGCGTAAATGTGTTCTAACCAAATGGAAGGAACACAATTGCAATATTACTATAATTTAAAGACCTGTAAGGGCGGTTTAAATGTAAGAAACTACATATTTGTAAACATATAATGAAATAACTGTTGGTCTTTAAATTAAAAAATATATACATAAATAAATAAATAATGTTGGACAATCCACACAGCATCATCTAGCCCCAAGCGAAGCTTGTGTTATGGGTACTAGATGACTGATATACATAATACAATATATTACATATATAAATAGATATTTTTTATTATACATATAATATACCTTGCATCATCTTATTCCGCTCGAAGGTACTCGTTTGTGTTATGGATAACAAAAGTTTTATTTTTTTATTGCTTACAATTTCATTGATTGATTAGAATGTTTATACTTTTTAAAGGTATTTTCTAGTACCGATACCATTAAAGTATGTTGTTCTTTGAGCTTGCATTTTCCAGTGTGTTATTTATTATAATAATTTTTTTTCTTAACCTCACCCTATAACATTTTATAACTAGAAACGCCTATACAGTTGATATGCAATACAAGACGTGCTAATTATTTTATATAACAAGTGGCTATTATTATTATTATTAACTCATATCACATTATCTTACGTAGATTATATTATTATAACGTTTGTTTTGTAAATGCCTCATTTGAATCTTATCTCACAACTCCAACGTTACATTAAAATTTATATATTTTAGCTGAATTATCTACTATGGCACATTAAATAAAACTAAATTAAACTGTATTCTAGCTAAAGTTACTAATTGAACCTATATGTTTATTCTGAAACAGTGTTTTAAATAAATTAAAATTATAGAAATAAATATGAGATTCTTCTCGTTTTTATATTTACACCTTTGTATTTAATTTTGTTTCAAATTATTGCCAAGCGTTATTTTTGAGTTCTATTTACTTACCCTAATGATATAAAAGGATTACAAATTCGATAATCGATATAAAGACGGATATACCAATTTGAATTTCATCAATTCCTAAACACTCAACATTTTGTTAAGATTGTTCGTAAAGTCAGATCCTCAAGTTCCTTACATAACTAGATCTAGGTCTTTAACCATGTTATTTACAAAATTTACACACTAATGTAGAGTACAACAGTTGTACAACAGATGTACAACAGATGTACAACAGACTAGGAATACATTTCAACGATAAAAATATTTATGATAAAAATAAAAATATACAGGTAAAAGTGTGTCCATTACACACATAGGCCAGTCTCTTAGGCCCTAGAATTAAGAAAGCTTATAACGCAGTCCGTGTCATCACTAAAAATATCGATATCACACTACGGTGTCCGAACAGAACAGTGACCGCTTCACTTCACTACACTACCTACAACATCGGTCTATACGTCCGTTTGGCACAGGTCGCCGAAAATCGGCAAGGCAAGATACTACCGAGTGACAGAGTCGACCCGGGGATGTGGCGCGGGGGGCGGGTGCGTCGGCGCATGGTTCTTCACACTCACAGTCTGTCCGTGTCGGAATGACGTCATCCGGCCCAGCGTACGACCGTCAGTGTCGAAGTTAGGCCTCTCGTACTGGTGCTGCGACCTCCGCGGCTGCATGGCCTGCAACTCATCGTAGCCCGCGTCGTTTAAATAATTTTCTTCGTCAGAGTCATCCGCTCCGAAAGCTCTGTATGTTGTTTCTGGTTCTGAGTTCTTCCTCGAAGCCACGTAAGTCCGCCCTATTAATGACTGCGTTACTTCCGCTTGTCGCTTATCAGTCTTTCCTTCTAGGCTTTGGTTGTACCGCAATTGAGCTTTCTGATTTTTCTCCATCGAGGGGAGGTCGTAAAACTTTAGCACATTCGGATGGCCTTGGAAGTATTTCTCGCTGTAAACATTTCTGTTGTAGTATCCGCCGTTGCTAGCGGGATATAGCTCATCGTCTGGAGGGTAGCGATTTTCATACGAATCCACATTCTTGCCCGGGGGGAACCAGCCCTGTAAAAAAATGTAATGCTGTGTTAAACAAATAAAAAAAATTCAACGCTGGTGGCAGCGGACAGCAAAAACCTGCATTCGGTCTGTTAGGAAACAGCAAAAGCAATATCAAAATGCTGACATCTTATCTTGAAGACACATATGTATGTATGTACTTAGAAGTAAGTTGGATAAAGATCTGAAACTGTGCTCGCGAAATTCACTCTCGCAATTCAATTTAACCGAGTTGTGACCGCTGCAAATTCACTCACCAATGAGCTGACACACTGGCGCGTGTTGGCCACGAGAGTGACCGAGGCGTAGGCGGCGGGGGAGGTCGCGGTCTTGCTCGTGTTCCACTCCGCCCCGTTCACGCGGGAGGATGTCACTTCCGCGTACTCGGGCAACTGCTGCGAAACTTTATCGTATTCGGAATTCGCCTTCTCTTTGCTCTGGCTCGTTTGATTCAGGCAAATGCCGGGCTGGTTCTCCATCCACAGTAATGACTCAGTCTTTGTCACGGTGTTCTTGTTGTAGCAGCTGCTGAGTGGATGCGACAAAGACACCGCGGCTTTTATGTTCATTTGAGTCACCAGGCTTGTTCCGTTCGAGTCTAAAACAAACACTCCAATTACAACGGATTATGAATAATAATGTGACTCGTTATAGTCGTTACCAATTCCGTAAGCGACATGCAAACGAACGTGCGCCCAGAACAAAACAACTTTAACGCAAAACAATAATAGATAAAAGAGAAAAATTGGCTTAGAGGTAACTGGGTGAGTCGAAAAACGTATCGCCCGAGAAAAACAAAATAGAAAACATTTACATTTACTGGGTCTTTATTTCTCGGATTTGTATCATTCCTTTGTGCCCGAACGTGAATGCAAAGTGAAAGAGATCCAGTGCGCTCGCGAGAGGGCTCGTGCTACCTTTCAACTCGAAAGTAATCTAGCCCCTCTGCCCCTCCCCTAGCCCCGCAGCACACCGCGCCGCACCCCGCGGCTCCGTCAAACAACGCGCCTGCACCACCCCACGACACTCGTGGAATGTTTTTAATTTTGAAATTCTGATGCTGATTCCACGGAAAGGTAAGCGTTTTGAGATAAGCTGAATAACTGTTTATTCTCCTGTTTTGTTGGACCTCTTTCATATTTTTTACTGCTTGAGAAATTTCACAAAATTTATTACAATACTTACCGTAAATATTCGGAAGGGCTGTCTTTTTCGAGAAAATGTTGTGCTTTCGGACGTAAATTATGCCGCCAATCACAATTATCTTGAACAAAACAATCGCTCCAATCAAAAAGTAAAACCATGTTTCCATCACGAAGTCCCCAGCCACTATAGACACTTCCCCGTTTATCGGATATCTGAAACATAGTGAATTCGTAAGTCTGTGTATTTTTGTTTCCTTTCAATACTTATTTGGGTGAGGGTATAATGCTTACCTCGATAATGGATCCAATCCGACGGAGCGGGAATCGATATTCAAGTAGACTTTTTGACTAAAAGGGCCCAAACCCACGATTGTTTCGGCAGCTATTTGAATAGAGTAGCTGATTCCCGATGTCAAATTAGTCATTATGAGGCTCGTTGCTTGATGGACGGTCGTGTTAATGGCCACCATTGATTTATTGGCGGGGATATCCAGCCAGTTTACTACCACATTGTAGCCAGTAATGATCCCGTTTTGTAGGTAAAGCTCTGGCGGTGACCACTTCAGGTGAACAGTCGTACTGTTCAAGATAAACATTTCAATGTTGATAGGTGGCCCGTCGGGTGCTGGAAAATAATATTGGTTATTCATTGTATACTTTAAATATTCTGTGATGATATCGTAAAACCGAGGATTTAGTTATTTACCATCATCCAAAGTTTGAGCCACTCTGGAATTTGAGGGCTTACCCTCGAATCTTCTATAAAAGGGTATCAAGAAAAATTCGTATCTTGTATACTTTCTCAAAGACGTTATTTCATACCCGGATACGTCGTTGGAATGCAAAATTGTTTTCATTTCGTACTCAGTGGTTACATTGTCTAGGGGACGGAAATATATGAAAAGTCCTTCGAGATAGTAAAAATTCAGAATCTCCCACATGAGTTTTATGGTCCTCGCGTCTATGGGCGTGGCTTCGATCAGCTCCACGATGTTGTCTGTAAGAATGTTGTTTCTAAACTCGGTGCTATTTGAATAAGTGCCTGTCTCCCACAAAGAGTTCGCATCCTCTCCTATAGTGATAGCGTCTGAGACCGGGCTCGAGCCGGACAGCCCATGAGAATTTTCCGTTCTCACAATAAACATATACGTCACGCCGGGTACGAGCGACTTTACAGTGTATTGCGTTTGATAAACTCGTCTCGAAAGCACTACCCAACCTCGGGAATTTCTCGGCGTGTTGTTTCCTTGAAGAGTTTCTCTCGAAAATACTTCTACTTGATATCCGAGTACTGAAGACGACCCGATCTTATTGTTTTGATTCCAAATTATGGTAACTGTAGTGTCGGTCGAGTTGTATATTAGAGGCTTAGTCGGGGCCCCAGGCAGCGAAGAGGTGTCTGCAGCTCGGAAGAAATGGATATTCGGATTTGTCGGGGTGTCTACAAGCAAAACGCCGCTCCATACATACTTCCCGTGGTGCGATGACGCGACACAAGTATAAGTACCGCTATCTCCTTTATCCAAATCCTTCAGTATGAGGGTCCCGTCATTAGAGATGTTCCTTCTATGATTTTGTATTATTGCTTCCCCTTCGAAATACCAGGCGATGATTGGCTCAGGTGTGCCGATAGCCGTGCAAGGGAAAACTGCCATCGATTTTATAGGTAACGTTTGGTTAGAGGGTCCGTTTGTTATGATTGGCGGCGGGCGGTCATCGTCTGACGTCACGGTCAGTTTCCCTCGGACGAACGAGCTGCCGGCGAAGTTTACCGCTGAACAAACTATCGTGTTTCCAGTATCGTTTTTGTTTGTCTCATTGATTGTTAGCACCGACACACCGTGTGCTACTGCGGACGCGTGGTATTTCTCCCGAGACGTGCCCGGAAACATAATTGTCCTGTTGCCCTCCACGCTCCAGAATATCGACGGCTCTGGTTTCCCGTATGCAGAGCAGGTGAACGTAGCTAATTGTCCTTCTTCTACAATTACTGAGCTGGGCCTTAAAGTTATGGATGGCGGATCTAAAACCAAAATAATAATATTAAAATAAAAAATAAAACCATGAATTGTACCTAAAAAATATGCTATGGATATATTTTTTCTTACTTATAGGTCAAACTAGGTCTTGTTTATGACATAATTTACGTAACCTTACGTAAACTATCTTACCGTATACAGTCAGGTACCCGGTAGCGCTCACAGCGCCTACGGAGTTATCAGCCTCGCAAGTGTATTCTCCCTCGTCAGACAAAACGACATTGTCAAGTCTCAGGCTCCTGTCGTCTAGTACTTTGACGCGGCCGAGTGGCATGTTCCCGTTGCCAGCGGTGCGGCGCCATAGCACGTCGGGCAGGGGGTCGCCCCCCACCCGGCACTGGAACGTCACGCTCCCCCCATTCAGTGCCACGACGTCCTCAGGTCCCGTGATTAAGTACGGCTTGACTGCACAATGAGAAACAACTATGAATAACATGACAAAAGAGGTTTCCCTCACACAAATAGCTCCCAAGTCTTGCGAACTAGGAATTAGTCCAACATTGTAACAGAATACTTGTAGCGGAAATTTGTAGGAATTAATTTGTGTAGCTTACTATGTATTTTCAGTGTGGCGATGGCAGATTCCCTACTGCCCGCCGCGTTTCTTGCGATGCATTGGTATCTGCCGGCGTCGGTTTGCCGGGCGTCTTGTATTACGAGGTTCCCGCCGTCAACTAAATGCAATCTGCGCAGTAAAATACTATAATTTATAATAAGCTGCCGCATAAAATTAAACCGTTACGGAAAACACTTTTTTAAGTCGGACAGAACAAAGTGCAACAAAATAAACTCATTCAGATGTAGGGCGGAATATTCTGTACGAAATTAACATGTAATAAGGGGTCCGAGTTAGAACTATTGAGATTTTTACTTGATTGCTTGTTGAGCTCTTCAAATATCCCCTTCTTTACAACTTTGATGTAGGAGCGTTCCCCAACTGTTAATTATTTTTGTGCACCGCCATACGTAACTACAAGCGCCCTCAAGATGCTCATAAAAATTCATGTGAAACAAAAAATCATGGGTAATCTTTTTGTGGAAATTTAATTGATTTTCCTTTCTTACTTTATTATCATTTAACATTCAGGGTTGAATCAATTGAGTTTTATATTACAGCTATTGCAACTTCAAATATTCAGAAAAGTTTCTTGAATATGCAAGAGACAGAGCAGAGCAACCACGACAAAGTCTCTAGATCGTAAAAGAATGCAGTAAGCTCGTTAAGAGATGCATAAATTAGTCGCTTTGATTGCTCATGAAGTCGCAAACGATTAAGTTTATATGGCAGACAGATATCCGATATCAAACGACTCTATTCAGGATACTACTCACAAGACTATCCCATTTCCTCGAACCCACTCGGCACCGTGGCACTCACAAGTACCCTTGAATTTGCTTCAACTACGCGTTATCAACTGGCTATCGGGCTATCGATTCGCTGCCAACTCTTGGCAGCTTAAAGTTCTTGTTTTAATAACGTAACGTAACTGCCAAGGATTTCCACATCCTAAAAGTTTCTGTGATATGAGTTTTGTTATCCTTTTTGGGCTTGGGATAAACTTTCTTCCACTGAATCGAAATCTGTTTGCGGAAAATTGTATTGTGGCCTAGATGATGAAAACTACCAACCTAGAGTCCCCGCCATCCATGTGCAGGATTTGACCATTCTTCTTCCAATAAATCGTAGGATCTGGAGAACCTCTAGGCGACGAACATTCGAGTATCACAGTCTCTCCTTGCGCTGATTGCGTCGAAACTGGCTCCAATCTAAACTCCTCACGAAGAACTACAACAAAACATTATTTAAGGATATATTTAGAATCTTAAAGATAGGAAAATAGAGTGTAAATATGCTTACCAGCTACGTGTAGAGTAGCATTCCTACTTCTTGCAGTCCCGTAAGGGTTTGTAGCCTCGCACCAGTAGACGCCCGCGTCTGAATGCGTCCTTCCATGTGCTGCCCTGAGAAAGAACAGCCCACCAGCGGGCAAGAGCGACCGGTGGTTGTCGGACACAACCAAGATCCCGGCTTTGAACCATCTCACTGTAGGAGGGGGAGATCCTCCTGCTCTGCAGTTCAGAGTGGCTGGCTGGTGGCGAGCGACCGTGACGTCAGTGGGCTGTTCGATGATGTAAGGCGCCTCCCCACTGTTCATGTAATCATCACTCAGCCCGCTCTCCACATGGCCTGTTGACAAAACATCTAGTTTACTGCAAAGGTCCTCAGTGGCGTATTGATTACGAAACAAATACTTTGGGTCGAGTGCTATTGCAGCCAACGTGTAATGAAAATGGCGAGCGGCTCGCGTGGTCCCTCCCACTCCAATTTCCTACGAGCTTTATTTTAAATTTAACTAACAAAAGACCCTTTCTAGGCTACGGTTTATTTTAATAATAGGTTGAGTATGTCATTTGCAGCTACTCTAAAGCTCCGTACAATAATAATGAGCCATAAACATAGGCTTGGTAAAGCACGAGGTCCCCCAAAGATGCTGTTGGGCCCCCATGTTTACAGCGAGCGCGCAGATGTTAGTTTTTGACACTCCAATTGATGTATGGATGTATGTCTTTTGTTGTGCATAGCTGTTATTGTTGCGATGTAAAAAATCGATCGGTTTGCAAAAAATTCGATTCGGTGTCTGATTATTGGGAGAACGAACCTCCAGGGACGGCCTGCGACCATCCCGCCGTCGCGCCGAAGCAGTGTTTTGTGATCGGAATCAATAGAGATTACTCTTTGTGCAAGTAATTGTGTTTATTTATTCACGTGTCCCGACATTGTGAATGCGGTACGTTAAGGGCTAATCTATAATTGAATCTCCATTCGATTTGCTATCGCTCAAATTTTGTGCGGAATCCCCTGTTTTCGTTTACATAATTTTTATTACTGACCTACTTTTGCCGCTGTGGAGACACACCGTTTTAAATGTTTTAATGCTATATTTATACTTCTAATAAACTAAAATATTTAGAAACCTCTTTTATAACCATAAAATGTATCTAAACCACCAAGGAACAAGTAATGTACCTCGCATAAACAGCACTAATGATATGTTGATAAAGTGCAGAATTTTCTCAGCGTTACATTTCAAACTTATCAAAGTCACCTACTACACACGAAATAATGGAATCCGTAAATCACCAATGACACTATAATGGAACTCGCATAAAAACATTATGAATGGACGATATGAGATAGCGAAGATAGCAAAAAATATTGACCATACACAGCTGAGACGACAACTATAAATTACTTATATAGTGGAACAAGAAAAACTGCTGCTCATAATGTATGGAAGCTGTTTTACAATTTTTGCTTGAACTTGTAACTTTTTTGCGATATCGTAAAAATAGGGAAAAGTAAACTACAATTAAATAAATATCTCTTAAAATTTGATTTTCAATATTTTAACAATATTTAAGGTAGAACATTAGGTACCTATACTCGTATCTACCAATAAAAAAGCGTGAGGGATAAGATAATGCACTGTGTTTGCGCACACACTTGTGCACATGTCCTGTACTACTATACTACATTGAGACTGGCTACGGTGGCCGAAATTCGGATAAGAGGACATCATCATCATCAGCATATATTTTTTTTATAATTATGTGGGTTGATTTTTATTATTTCAATTGTAAACACTTGTTCTAATTTGTTTCTATTATTTGATTGTCATTCCCTTTTTAATAAATAAAAGTAAATAAATAAACAAAAGGAGCGGTTTACCGATCTTGAAAATAATATAAGACATCGGTAATTTTAGCAGGTTGCTTTGCAGTCCACCATACCCTGCATACCATAATAACTAGTAAGTAGGCATAAAATAAACAAAACATTTACGAAGGTACAAATTAATTATGAATGCGAAAGTAATTAAAAATTAACTTTTCTGCATGTAAAGTTCTCACAATCTGGTTTTAACTAACGGTTATTGCGCGCTTTGCTAATTCTGCAAGTTTGTGAGTTAAACCAGAATAACCTCCTCATAAAACACGAAGGCAAAACGCGAAGAATACGTATGTAATGAACAGTCAACGAAAGGAATTGCTGACATTATAATAAGATCATTGAGCTTGCTGCAAACACAAAAACGCAATGGAAAGTTTATCCCGTTCAGTGATTTTTGTCCATGACTGTAATACATCCATAGAGACGGTATTAAAGAGAAATTACGTAAACAACGGTTTCGTCTTAAAAGATATGTAGGTAAAACCTATAAAAATCAATGATCATAGAATATACTAGCTTGCACCAATTTGTACACGTTCTTTTGTGATAAAAAGTAGCCTATATTTTGTTAGAGATCTAGAATTACATCAGATTCTATACAAAATTTCAGGCCAATCAATTAAGTACAATAGTTTAAGCTAAAAAAGGTAACAAACTACCAAACATCTAAAAATCCAAATTTTAGTAAGTATTTATAATATTAGTGTGAGGATAATAATGTTTGTTTAGAACTATTGGATAAAGACAAGTAGTAAAAGATTTAGCAGACTGCATAAATCATAAAATATTATGTGTTCGTTTCGTTACTTTGTCGCACATAAAACTAACTTTATGGTTTCAGTTTTCCGTTACCGTTAGAACTTGATCGAGATATTCAATAGACAACGAACTTGTTTTGATCGTATACAATGTTATGTATTATTTATTGAGAAAAGTATAAACAGATTACGTCGGATAAAAATCTGAAAGTGGTTTGGATTAAATATTTGTTGAGCGTAAAGTTAACTCTATTTATCAGACGTCTGTTTATCAGACTTTATTTATCTAAATAATAGTGCCAAATTATTTAGATTTCTGTGGTGGAATACAACCTAAATAAAATTTTAGGAACGATCACTTACTCGTGCGGATAACTTCGTAGACATCAAAATTTGAGCCGTCCACCAACAAAAAGGTAAAAATGTCCCACAAAGTATATTAATTCGTCACAAAAACAGTACTCCGCAATGCACGCTACACGCCAACGCCAAAGGGCGTAATTTTTCATCTCACGCGAGTAGTTACGCTCCATTGTTCAAAAATCTTTGTTAAAAAGTTGGCGAGGGCGCCTTCTCCCCTGCTAATTTACACCCAGGCACATGTTGACACGCGTCACAAGAAAAAATAATATTAAAAAAAAAACGGATACAGACATGGCTTTCGCATTTTCAACGCACGCGGCCGACCGCCGAAACTCTATGACAGTTTTTTTTCTTCTTTGAAATTGATAGCTCCTAGCTTGTGAACTATAAACTTTTCGGGCCGACATTAGATTGCACTCCCAGGATAAGATTTAGGTTTATTGCTATGTCAGATTGTGGTCTCTTTGATTTTTATTGGAACAGAAACCGATATTGCTAGCGGTTACACAGTCATCACAGCAATAACATGGCACTAAAACCTCTTTGATCAACTTAACCGAGAAAGAAGTTTAATAATCATCTAATTTGTTGCCAGCCAGCGAACTGCTCAAGATCTCATCGTAACTGTCATTTCACCCTTTGTAATTCGATAGCCGTTTGAACTTCGAATATCTAATTCTAATGGCAGTGATTGGCTCCCTAAGGAGGCAATCATGATTTTTTGAGTTTCGAACACGTGTTTAATTTTCGGAACCCCTTTGCAAAGAGAAACCTTATTACGTGCATTCGCTACGTTTTTTCACTAATTGGCAGCGTGGCGACAGTGCTGTATGTTCTTCTCATTCCTAAGTAAATAACAAATACGAATACAATTACTAACCCCAGCCGAAATTATCATGTATGGATTTGTCAAATAATGAGTCCAGTTGTTGATTGTGACCTCGAAATGCCTTAATAGAAATAGTATCCGATGTCCATCTGTGGACTTGTCCTTATGATGATGATGAAAAGCAAAATTAAATGGTTACACGTGAAACAAACACAATAAAAGAAACAAACGCTCAAAATCGTAAAACATTCAGAAATGATACGCCTAATGAAATACCACTTTAGTTTTAATGTCGCAAAAAATGTAGCGTGCTCGCACATGTGCTCAGAATTAACCGTCTAAGGAAAGTCGGATTAGTTTTATGTGAGTTTCGTGATACGGTGTTTGTAGGAACTAATGCATGGAGGGACAAATTGTTGACACAGTGTCATCTTTCATAGGGTCCGATACCTGCAAGAAATGGGACATCCTTTATACCACACAACTCATACAAAAATTAACTTTGTTATGTTGAACTAAAGTTTAGTTTTGTCTAAGTTAGAGTTTGAAGTCATTTCTCAGACACAGTTTACGGAAATGCAAACGACAGTTGCGAAGATTGTTATGTTTTTGTTGTAAATTCGACTCGTGGACAGTTGGAATAACAGAAATGGATGCCTGAGTTTTGTTCTATATTTAACTCTGCAACATGGAATAGATTGAAATGAAAAACTTACTGTAAAGTGCTTCAATATAAATTGGAGCCTTTACAGATTTTTTCGGGACTGCATTCAGGAACGGAACTCAAACTCTATTATTTACAGCACCGACTGTTTTAAGCACCATTTTTTTTATCTGACTCTATCCTTCTGGTGAGTTTTCCGTTCTGAATAAAAACGTATAAAAGCATTATAGCCTCTTTGGCAGACAATCTCTAGATCTCATAGGCTAAAGGCATTATTTGCCCTCTTACATAACTAATCGTCAAAAATCCTCCCATACAACAGCACAGCCGATCGTATCAGAGCTTACTATTGAGACCCTCGCAAAAAGTTTCGGCGATTCTCCCGAGAGATAACGCAGCTTATGACGGAATAGACTTATTGATGAACTAGCTTCTGGCTGCGACTTTGCTCTACGGAGTACTTGAATACAACTTATAATATGTAATATAAATTAGTTAATACATATAGGTAGAGCACCTATGGATATGGATGGATACTCTAGTGTAGCGTACGTATGAAAGAAATATTTTTAGTGATAACAGTAGTTCCGGAAATTATAATAGAACAGTAAGTAGTCAGCGAGAATAAATGTAGAAAAATGCTCCCGCTGGTTTAAATGAGACACTTATTATCGATCGATATTTCCATGCTCTACTGGTAAGTACTTATCATGACAGCGATAACATGGGTTGATAAGAATCTAAACCTCTTATTTCTAAAGCAAAAGGTACCTTACGCATTCTGCTTTATATTTTACTTCCGTTTCTTTACAAACGTTCATAAAAGTCGCTCGTATACAATGGTTTATGGTATAAATAACGACTATAAAAGTTTTCTATTGAGAAAATCGAGATTTTTCGACCTAGAATTATTGAAACTTTTGTAGATTATAATAACTATTCACGATTTATTATCCAATTTTTCCCTATGTTTCAACTAGCGTGCACACTGTCGGGGTTATTTATTTTTTATCGATTATTTTCGATTTAACTCCCAAAAAGTCGGCGTAAATAAATTGTACGTCGTAGTTTATTTAGTGGTTCGTGAAATCTATTGAAAGTCATGGACTATTTATCATTATTTTATTTCACTACGCATAGAGCAGTATCCATCACGAATTAGACATAAAAGATAGGCGTCGTTTAACATTAGCTAAACTTCTTTACGCTTTGATAGGGTGGGGTTTACTTTTCTGCGGTTAGGTTTGCATGTTTCCGGCTTTATTTAACCTATTATTTCGCACTATATAACATAAATAGTAAGAGTATTTTTTGTCGAACATTTTGTTTAAATTACTTGGTTATTATTTAAAGAAAAGAACAGGTTTTAAAGAAAATATTCTCTTTCCATGAATTCCTATCCTACTAATATTATAAATGGGAAAGTTTGTACGATGGATGTATGGATATTTGTTATTCTTTCACGCAAAAACTACTGAACCAATTAGGTTGAAATTTGGTATGGGTATTGTTTGGGACATGGCATAACTAGGCTATTTTTATCCCGATAAAACTCGGGCGAAGGCGCTGGCAGCAGCTAGTGTTATTATAAAACTGAGCCATTGTCAATTTCTACCAATTTATAATAATGGTTCGACAGTCCTATTTTCGCCACACATAAAATTGACTAAATCAGGTCCACATTTGTGGTTTGACTGAATCCTCTGTGTTTTATATACTGTTTATTGTAGAATGCAATAGACAGATGGGAGCGCATGTGTGTTTTGTTAACTAAATGAGATTTGTCAATGAGCTACGGTTTATTAGGCTCGGGGGAGTCATTAGAGGTGTTTATGTGTACACGCTTTTTACTTGTTTTATGTATTTTTAAAAGTTTTTTGTATGGGGTTGAAGTTCCGACTTAAATCGTGACACTCTATTTTTAGTTCCGGTATGTTTAAGATTGTAGATGTTTTATTGATAGTATATTTTATTTTTAATGAAGATATTTTGAATTTGAAATCCTTTCTGGGTAGGAATGTACTTATGTGTATCTCAGAAAGTCGAAGCGTCGCGTGACCCGAGAGCTGGTACACGAGTATCTGGCTTAGCGCATTAGCATTGCCATACAGAGGGCCAACGCAACCAGCATCTTGGGGACGCTTCCGACTGGTATTTATATGGACAAGTTGAGTTCAATAATATTATTGAATCTGTGGGAAAAGGTTTTAAGTGTTCTCTTGTTACTTCACACATATTGACATCTCAATATTTACTACAGGTAAACAACACTAAATCAAAGTAGGTAATCTATTTATATCATCCATGTCTGCTTGGCCCCATTTTTCTATCGTGACAAATAAAGGCAATAAAAAGCGAGTGACACGGTTATTTTCGAAGCTAAGTGTTGCCACAAATCTTAGATGGTACGGCAAGGCACTAAATATCAAATGGTAACCCCAAGGGAGGGTGAACTTAGGGTGAATACTAAGCTATTAGCAACGGCTGAACTCTGACTTGTAGTTATTTTATTTAAGTGAAGTCATTGGTGTGGTGACACCCTAACTTGGTAAGTTTTAAAGTTAGAAAAGGGAAGATCTTGTTTGAAAGGTAAATTTTTCTATTCGAGCGAAAGTAACTATTTAAAAATAACAAAGCATTGTTTTAAGGACGACATATTTTTTAATAAAGATTGACTTACCTGTGTATAAGCAAATAACTCCCAATATTGATGTCACCCAGCTCAAAATTTCCATTTTGTTGGTCCACTATCACATATTTAGCTTTTTTTCTCCTTCTATAAACCCTTCGGCCTTTTCATTTTTTTAGGAATCTGTAACAAACACACAAAACATTAAATAACATTTTGAATAAGTACATTTTTAGAAACCAAATGTAACCTTACACCATTTAGTAATTCTTAAAAGAAAATAATATTAATTTGAACCGTTCGCACGAGATTAACTCAATAAGTCCTCTCAATTCGTCTCCACTTAATCATAAGAATGTAAACATCCAACCGTCAGTAGCGACATTTCCTGGACTTGCATCAACGTAAACAACTCGAAATATTTATTTGGATAACCACGGGAATCGTAAACATGCGTCAAATGAAGATCTGAAGCTCTTAAGCCTGCCAGGAGTACAACTCTCATTGATGCCCGTAAGATACGATTTCTTCAGAATTCTGGGCCAAAACATTCAGTATTTCACTCAAGCAAATCACCCACTTTACCCCGTGGACTGGACACATTTTGGTCTCATAATGATTTTTTCTTGAATATGAAATTCATAAACTTGCAAGAGTAATGCCTGGGATACTGTAACAGATGCTCTAGATTAGAGTGGAGTCGAAACATTGCAATTTATGTTATAATTTTTTGAGAACTTTTTTGTTTAAATACTTACAAAAGAAATTATAGCAAGTATTATGTCTACATTATATAGAACTATGTTTTATTATAAAAATAACACAGCGGACCATACTTTTCCGACGTATTTTGAGCAGCAGCTCAAAATGCGTCTTTTGACTAGTTCAAATTTTTGTGTGGCTGTGTAGTCAGTAATTACTCTGAGGGACAACATCTCTCTTTATTTGCAGTAAAAATACTAAATGCAAGTAGGTTATCTATTTTCAGAAAATAACTTAAATATTTATGAAAACAGAGCGAAGCATAGAATAAATACAAAGGCGCATCATCAAATTACGCCAGCTCCTTTTATCCGTTACGGTAAAAATGAAATTATTTCACAAAATATATAACATTATTCTGAATGTTGGTAAAATTTTCCTGTGCAATTTTAAAAGAATGGTTTCCATGAGTCTTATAAAATATTATTATACAAGGGTACGATTCCATTACACTTATGGTTGTTTCCCTTTGATATATAACAATAGGAATCATGTTTTAATGAAAACATTCGATTGATATTGACGGGTTCCTTGACTACTAATAAGTGAACGTCAATACAAACTAAATACAAACGTAACAGTTAGACGTTAAACCGAAGTTATTTCAATCTCTATTCAAATAAGGATAAGGGTGAATATAATCAGAATTTCAATCGTAAACAATTCTGCGGGTAATATAATGACGGAATTGAATAAGGATTGGCTTATAGGTCGAAGTGCATGGCCCTGATATAACTTTTGACTAGTTCAAATTAGTTTATCTCCTCATTGCTCTTGACAACTTCCGTCGTAGAGTGGGTTAGCTCTGCTTATTGATTTGGACTAGTTTTGTCTGACAGTAAACCTATTGCTGATGTTGAAATTGAAATCAATAGACTATCGTACATTTCGTAGCATCATTGTTTCCTTCGTTATGTATTTATCTACATTCTACCTACATCGTACGTTTTCAATATTGCCAATCATAACATCAGAGAATAGAAAAGTGACTGAAAATGATGAATATTTCAATGAAAATATAATAATATATGTCTAAAATCATGGCTAATGTTCAAAATCAAATCATTACTCCACGAATCCTTTTGAGATGAATACAATGCGGTAGGTATCCTGCCTAAATTGATAAAAAATGACGTCAGCGTCTTGGGGACGCTTCCGACTGGTATTGATATGGACCAGTTGAGCTATCTGTAGATTGTTTGCAACAGTCTGCAGTTAGCTCAATTGTTTCAATTGTAAATACTAGTTTAATTTGTTTATATTATTTGATTGTTATTTTCTTTGTCAAAAAAGATAGCAAGCTAAGGTTAAACTATCATACAAAGACTATCTTTCAATATTCCTGATAAAAATATCTCAGAGTTATCTCACAGTAGCCATCACGTAGATAACATCCGTGGGACTTAATCATCGGCGAAGAAGCTTCCAATAAAGTATGCGATAACGGATGTGATTTAAACTTCAAAAGTAAACAATGTCGTAACATTAATCCTCGGACATGTAAGCCAAAGTGGAGCGCCAACAAATTCAACTTCTTTATAACCTTTCTTTAGGTGCAGGCAGTCAATGCTTTAATTTTGTTATTTAGGTTTACACACTTTACATTTTAGGATTTAGGTTTTGTATCTGCCCCTTTTGTCCCCAATATAGTAGATTGTTATAAACTTTATTTTATAAAGGTCCAAGCTGCATTACAAAAATAACGAATGCTCTTGAATCAAAGGGTTCTCACGGTGCACATGTGTCTAAAACTAAACAAACGCGGGCCAAGGCCAAGTTTATAATTTATTACCACTTCAACGATGACAGACTACTCTCGAAATGTTTTACTTTACATAAACAATGGCTTCTCTACTTCAACAACTCGATAGGACATAAAACCTACAAAAAGCGAGAACGTTAGGTAATTGAACCAGACGGCGAAAGTGGAACGAATTTTCGAAGCGCTTTTACAGGAAAAATGCAAAAACAATCAATGAACACGGTGTACAGTACAGCTTTTGCATGTTGAGCCAAATACAACTATGCTACGAGTATAGTAGAGCGCTGTAGAGTTATACATATATCTTCAAAGCACGTCCGAGATAACTTTGGCAAACATACGTACCTACCTACTGAGCCGCGTCTCAAGATGTTTGCTCTTTACATACAACGTCGTCGACACATTTTATTAACGTCTGAAGATTACTTACAACCAAACACGTTAATGCTTTTAATATGAGTGTGATATATGTAGAGAAATTTCGCCGATTGTATAAATGTTTAACTTCACCGGGCCTCGACCCTATAAGTCAAGTGTCGTGTTATGACGAAGGTATGAAAATATTTGAATGCAACCTTATAAGTTATAGAAAAGTCTCACGAAACCTCCGCTACCGGCGCGATCACACGGCTTTCCACCCGTGGGTGTTATTACAAAAATAAATGAAAACATTCTTTGAATAATGTTTGTTTTGACGAGGGCTACCATATTTACGGCGTGGTTACAGAACGGTGTCGACATGCGTTAGACCCACACAGGGAGGGATTGATCGCCACGGTCTAGTAAAATATGAAGCGCGCTCCACTTTAGGAATTGATTAATTGTTACTGTGACTACTCAGACGCCAGACTATACCATCCAATTTAGGAACGACTCGTTTGTCGGTCCTTTTTTAATTGCCCGTACATCAATCGTTTGAAACGTTGATTTACAAGTTTACGATTGTATTGATAGATGACAGAAAAGATAAATTGATTCTTTTGATGGATAATTGAAATAGTTTTCAAAGATGCAACGTGTGAAAAGTCTGTTTGACAGAGGATTGTGGCGGCTTATGCTGTTTTTTGACGGTTTTTTGCCAGCGTCGTCGGTGCGTATGTTGAAATTGCGCAAGTTTTTGCCAAAGTTTCGGACAATGAGTGGTTGTACAATGGTATATTTTTGTTCGTGCGGTCTCGGCTGACAGCTTGCGTGATGTATTGGGCTCGGGTAGAGGATTATTTTTACCCATTTCACGAACTTTGCAATGCTTCTATTGTGAATGACGGAAGCGGCTTTACAAAGACTGGACTATTGTTGACAGAGTGTTTAAACTTATGAATGATCAAGGATTTAGAATACAATATTATGTATGAGAATATGAGCTTGAATACACAATTCTGGAGCTTATGACATGATTAGTACAGTCAAGATCAGGTTAATCTCTTAAGAACCTAATTAAGTACGGATTATGTTATGTATTGAAGGTATACAATTAACGATATTGAGCCATTTGGCAACGCAATATTAGTGAATTTATGCCTACATTATGTTAAGGCATATGTATGTATGTATACTCGATTCTATATAAATTTGGTCTATTCTTTTTATAAATAGAGTAAATTAAATATAAAAAAAGGATTGTAAAAAGGAGTTGATGATGATGTCCTTTGCGCAGGACATATTAAAGTGTATAAGTATTTTCGCAAATAAAGGCGAGGTGCACTCTCTATTCCCCCAAAAACGAGATAAATAGGTAACTAAACGAATAAAATTCAGAAAGGGTGACTGATGCATCGAAAAATACATATAATGTATAATAATCTGCCGTTAAACATATCAAGTAGATAGTATACACCTACAAATTCCAGTTGTTTAGTAACTTTACTGTTTGCTCAGGCTAACAAACGATCAATATCTTGCATTTTGCAAGTAAAGTCGAGAACCAACCGGGATACATAAATAATGCATGCGCCAACTCCGGTTCAAGTCAATTCAGACACGTCAAAACTGCAAAAGAACAGCAAAACTTTGGTTTACCTTTAAACTTCCCGATAGTCGATAAAAACTGAGTCATGTTGTTGAGGCATTTTATAACCAGAATAAAAAAAAAACAAACAAAACTGAACCGGTCTCAAGTTTACGCTATTTTTGAACATTGATTTTGATATTTATCAAAGCTACGCTACCTTGGGATTATTCAATCTCAACGAATAATTATAATTGGATGAAAATATTGCAGAATATATCTACCTACATAAAAATATGAAATAACAGGCATAAACAAAACTTCATTTTTAATCAATTTTAAAAATGTAGCCCAAACCGTATTTGTTGCATTTGACATACTCGTACAAACATTCTAAGCGCCAGCATAGGATATCATCAAATACAATTATGTATTGTGCAGTAAACAATAAATAAAGTAATTAATGTAAGAAAATGAGATCATTAGATCACAACGATCAAGTGTTCTATTGAAAGAAGCCTTGTTCATTATCATATCACAAACAAAATGAATAGAGCCGATAGCCTATCGGGTCAGAATACAAAGTTCTAAGAGCAAACTCCTGAACACCACACTATTTCTGTTTGTTATTTTCCGTTTGCAAATTCCGTTGTTATAATTTTATAACAATAACCAGACTAAACACAAAACGAGCACTTGTTTAAAGTTCTAGGAACATAAAGTAAACAGTTTTCAAACTATTGTTTTCTTACTACAAAACATAAATTCAAAGAAAATATGTTTCGGTCGTCCTCGTTCCATCAAATTACTCCGCGTTTACAAATTTGCAATTTAAAAATGTGATTCTGTAATGTTCTATATTATATGCAAGATATTGGTTCAAATGGAATCTACATAAAAATAAGGGATTCATGATTCTGCATGATTCGCAATCGGCGAATAAAGGTACTTAAATAAAATTGAAAAACGACTTATTGTTTTACAGGGTGGCTTTTGAGATTTGAGTACCTATATAGCCGAATCCCAAACTATAAGAAATAAATTTCTGCCCGCAGCTTCGCACGTATTTTTCCTTTGGAAATGTTTACTCGTTATTTTTATCCCATCAGGAATCGAATTATGGGATAAAAAGTAATGCAGGTACCTATGTGTTTTGTTTTGATTGAGTATGCAAAATTGCATCGACTGAAATTTTCCTTGCCGCTAGCTAGGATACACAGTCCGTGTATTAATATGGCTTATCCTCAATTTTTTTTATTTGGTATGAATTTTATGAAGATTATTAAAAAAATACAAATATGAGATAAGCACAAAAAAGATGATATAATTTTACACTTCATTAGGATAGGTATAATAATTTTCAATGGCATGCAAGTTATAACGGAAAATTCATTGTATTCCGATGCCCAACTTAACATATTGCATAAATGGCGTCACAAAGTACGAGTCGTTTGGGGCAGCTGTGTACGTCTCGTCAATAAAAGTTTGAATAATTTGCCTGAGTACGCCCACGAGCCGTGGGCAAGTGTCAAATTTTACAAGTCATTAAACATTTTATCTTTCGGACTCAAACCATAAATAGTGTAATGATTGCCATTGTGAATTTGTGATTGAAGATCGAAGTCAAGTTCGAGGGGCAATCATTTTACTTACATGTTGTTAGTAGGTAGAGTGCTTACAGTCGAAAGGGTCTTTACACCATTTACATAGGTACAAGTAAAATCACTTTAACGCGCACATTTTTTTTTTAAATTATCGCGTCTTGCTTCTTGGACTTTATAGAGCGAGAACGGCACCATACGATCGTTCATGGATTATGTGTCATAGTAAAAATTAAAACTTATGCTTTTTACCGGTTAGTTGACTTCAGTCAGGTGTCAAAGAGGATCGTGAATTTTGTCGGTGGTGAGGTTGGCGGTAAATATTGATTATTTTGGGAAAAGTCCGAGAGAAGTAATGTATCTTGATGTTATTTTGTAGTTACAATCTTTATTTACCTATTTGATAAAAAAAATATAGATACCTACATTTTATGGAACAAAATTACATCTCGAAACTAAGTATGCACGATCGTGGCGTTTAGGTTTATCCCCACTTAAGATAACTCCAGATAAAATGGTATATTTTGAATTTATTTGCAAATATTATTATTTTTTATTGGCTGTGGAGCTTCGTAGAGATTAATTTATGCGTCTCCTTGGAGATGGTATTGATTTGGAGATGATTTGGTAAAGATGAAACGAGGATGCTTTAGATTTTTTTTATGGATGGTAGGTACCATATACCTTTTGTCACCCCTAACACATCCCCGTAGAGAAAGACAGAAAAACAAGAAAAATGTTTGGGCCTGAAAGAGTTAAGGTGAAAAGTAATTTAATTTTTATACTCAAATTTGGCAGCAGCTTCCGTCTGAGTATTTTTAAACACCAACACTGCGATCACCAATCCGCCTGCCAAGCGTGGTGATTATGGCAAATCCCCCCCTACATGGGAGACCATCCACTCGATGGACCGACGACATCGTAGCGGTCGGGAGTCGATGGATGGAGGCGGCTCAGGACCGCTATTTGTGGCGTGGTACGGGGGAGGCCTATGTCCAGCAGTGGACGTGTATGGGCTGATGATGATGATGATGATGACTCAAATTTAATGTTTGAATTAGAAGCCGACTTCAGATTTCCGAATATTGACACGGTAAACAATCACAACCTGATTCCTATGTCTTACGAGGACGTAGCTATTTTAAATTCAGTACTTATTTACTTTAGGTCCATTTAATTATAGCACTAGATTTTCTAAACATTTTCCATCACTGACTTCTGATTTTTTTATAGCTTCTACGCTCCTTTAAATTTTTTTGTCCATTGATACGGACTTGAGTTTTCTTCTCTTCATGGGACAATTTTGGCTACTTGTTGGCCTACAAAATCAAAGTGCCTCGTAACACTTTTGCCAAGAACTGTATATTTTTCTGTGCAAATTTCAACCTTATAGAAGGAGTGTGGACAAACTGACAATCAATGTATGAAATCCTAAAATTATTTTTAAAGGGTCAAGTGGACGAAATGGAGACAACACCCTAAAGAACGCGTTAAACTAAACTTTTAATGGGACAAATAATTAGGTAGGACTACGCTTTATTTCGACTTTATATCGGAGCCCTGGCATGTAGTTAAAAAGTCTATAATGAAGATCCGCTCTGAGTGAGATCCTGCTCCTTTATCGAAGGTTGGATTAATATTGAAGACTTTAATGAACGAGTTGATTAAAAAACATCTAGTTTTACTTTGTAAATCTGCCAAAAACGGCGACGACAACCAAAATTACCAAGGGACGATATAAACGTGTCTACGGTCGTTGCCTCTTGCCTCGTATAAAAATACACCAATCAAAATAACTTATCGTTGATTTGTAAAAGAAAGATTAACACGGTTCCGCGAAAGTATCCCCTTTGATCTGTAGGAATTTCTCGAGTTAGCGGCTGATTCATCCGAGATCTATTCTCGGATGGTTCTTCGTGACGTGATAGATCGAAAGCTAGCTTGCATTTGTTTTGCCAAAGCCATCCTACTTAAACTCCAGAGGCTTTAGTATGAGTTTTGCAAGTTTACGATAACTATACATATGTATGTGTGTACTACAAAGAAAAGAAGGTGTGACCTGTAACCCAAAACAAACGCAAGGCGAAATAGTTCCAAACTGGAAAGGCAGATCTTCCTATTAGCATAGACTAGGTAATTAGTCTATGCTATTAATACAATTAGTACAATTCCTACCATACATTTAGCTCATTGCAGAATCTCAATTACAGTTTTCGTATGATTTTGAGTGATTTGTTGCGTTTTGGCAGTACGATTGATAACTTTGAGAAGTTAGCAGAAGTAAGGCGACAAGTTCTCAAAAAAAAATGATATTTTTATTTTATAAAGTCTAGATGTATATACTGAGCGATGATTGCACAATGTTTGACCACATGTTTCTCCCGAAGTACTCAAGTACTTGCTACCTACTCGCACGTGCGCTATCAAAATATTGACCCTCTTATCCGCATCGCTGCATTGTAGCTTTTAATACACACAAGTGTCTATTCTATTTGCTTACCCCATTACGCGGCACTTAATGTGGAACGTTGCGTTGAAAAAACATTGTCTGAGAGCGGACACATTTCACCTTATCAAATCTTAAAGCTACCTACAACTTTTTTGTTCTGCCATCATGCTCATTAAGCTCATTTATTTAGGTCCATTTTTTGTTGAAAGGGCCACACTTAACCATAAAGGGTGTTCTGTAACGATTTAGGAGCCGTTAGAGCTAAAAAAATGTCACCCTTTGAATGGAATTGGCGGTCACCGTTCGAAAAAGTGGACGTTTTTTATCACCTGGTTTGGAAGTTAAAATGTTTATCACCACTCGACGGCTTGTTGATTTATGCTTCCACCCCTTCAAGGGGCAGCCGAAATGAATTAGATTGTTTAATTGGTCATTTATTTGGATGATAACGCCAGTCACAGTCGAGGTCGAGTTATTTTAGGTAACTGAAGTGGCTCTTCACATAAAAAATAAGGTTTTGTCTTTTATGTTTTATTAGCCGTTACCGCAAACTCGATTGAATTTTTATTAAATTAGGCGCCTAAGATTTATTACACGTAATTGCTATGAGAAGCGCGGGATCTCATGTATTATGGATAACGTTCGAGAAATATGATGTGCTTTAAAACAAAGGGTAAAAATCCGTTAAAAAGGCATAATGACTGGTTTACACTTTCCACGGCCCACCCGTGACGTAAAAATTAAAGGCTTATCTTAAATTATGCTTAATTGAAGGGTCTATAAGTCCAGATTGAATTTCAAAGATTGATTGATAGCTTCACCTTAGCGCAGTTCCCGATACTGCTTAAAATTTCGGTCGTTGTAAGCATAAAATAATGCGTAGACGATAGCACAGGCGTTACAGGACGTAGCTGGGTAAACTAGGGCAAACCCGTAGGGATGGAGTTGTAATTATATACCTAGCTTGTATACCTACCTAGATGAAGTCAGACTGTACATGATGATGATGATAATAACTATATAAATAGAGATGCAAAATCTTTAAAAAGAGAGAGCTCTATTAACTCCAAAGCTGTCTTGTTGCATAAATAGTGAGAGTACATATTAGTATAAAAATGTCAAAGTCAATATATTCAGAACATAGCAGCTCTATTAGCGGCATATAACATGAACGATTCAATCTCCATGATCAAATACCAGATATTTTGGACAGATAGTGCCGTTAAACAGTTATTTGGGCAGTAAATTGCGATAATAAACGGTTAAATTAAATGCTTATTGGATATTTTAGTAAACGCTAGTTTACGTGGAATTTTAGTAGGAAAGTTTCATTACACAATTTATGGCTTTATGCTATATTATTTATGGCGGTAATTACTATACATTTGCATTTTATTGTGTTTCTCGTGAGATTAATAACGTTGTCTAAATTCTGTAAGTCGAATAGAAAGTAGACTGTAAGTCTGAGATATAAGTGGCTAAGTTTGACAAAACAAAAATTCTCTTCATCCCCCTAGACGTCAAAGGCTCCGAAAACTACACTGTCACATAGTGTAGGTAAATAAATATGAAGTTCCGAACCGCTACTCAGCCATAAATAGTAAACAGCAGCGGTGAATGTCGCACTTCAATTTCATTAGCACAATCCACAATAATGTTTTCTTACAAAGCAAACAAACAACCGCTACGAAATTTGAGACCCTACATGTTTATGAATCACAAAAGCCCCGCTACATTTAAGAGCTAGGTTCTAAGACACAAAGGTTTATTGTTTCCAAAAACAACAGTTCTCTGTTCTCTCGTTCCTTTTAATTCTCAAAAAACCCTCAATGAAGGGCCGTCTGAGTGGCTATCTAAATTTCAACAAACAAAGTAACTGTATAGTTTTAATTGGTACAAAAAGTTTTCGCTCTCCAGAAAACCTCTTTTATTTGGGTAAACAGATGTTTGGGTATCGTGTTAGAAGTGCTGTTTCCAATTTTATTTTTTACATTCCAGAAGGCGACTGAAACTTTCACTGAAAGTACCTTATTATTTTTATCTCGTCTGGTATTTATGACGGCAGCACTCAAAAACAAAGAAACAAGCGTTCACAAAAAACAAAACTGACAAAATTCCGGGCTCGCGTTTCGATGTTCTTTTCCGTCAATGAGTTTTTGATTCATAAAAATCACTGTACCCTGTCCACTCTCCTATTTGCTGTTTGGTACATGCACGATTATGGAGTGAATGAATAAAGACTGAATGACCGAATAAAGGATTTCATATGGACCACTATTACGGGTCTGAAATAAATGATTTTTATTTTATTTTATTTATTTATTTATAAACACTTTTGGGAAATAGAGATGCGAATCTCTCGAGCGATCTACTCGAAAAAATATGGACCTTACGAAAGTTTCGATTATTATCGAGCCAATTACATACTACATATACATATGTATGTAACTAGCCCTAGCGAGATGATTTTTCCATGAAAGAGTATTGAAAAAAGTATAAATGTAGTTTATCAATTATCAATTTATCACAGTAACTCAATCTGTTTTTATTTTTATCACAGAAAAATGCGTATAATACCGCCGCGCCGCCGGGGCGGCAGAATCAGCAAATGAAACAACAAAAATAATACCATGTTTTTTATTCTATGATTATTCAGATTCTAAAAATTAATTCTGTTAGATGCCTAAGTAAAGAATACAAAATGTTTAGCAAAAATACCAAAATCGATTACAACTTCTTCATAAACAAAATCGATTGTCACAAAAAATCGAATCACCTACCCAAATAGACACGAATACCAATACGAACAGAATCAGCCATCGGCTTCGAAAGGTCGAAATAGCCGAAATAGAGATGTCCATCGGATGTGGGCGAAACGAAACAGTTAATTCTAATTACGTCCGTATTGTGAGCCGAAATTTTATTGCTATCTCATTGGCACGCTCATTACGGACGACGTTGGTAATTGTGCCCATTGTGATTCGTCCCGCAGGCGGCCGTTTTTCCTGATTCCGTGAGAATCTGGACCGAGGGGACGGTTTGCGTAGATTCTGCTAACTCGACCGTGTCAATTGGGAAAAATGTCGTTGAATTGGCAGTTGGAAGCTGGGATTTGTTTAAAATGCTATTGTAATCACGAATACTTACTTACTAAATGTAAGTAAGTATTCGTGATTTTTTACAGAGTGAGTGAAGCGAACGAAGTTCTCAGTGGCCGATTGGGTGGTTTGGCTGTATGGTGAAATAGTCACTTCGAGCTTGACTGTCTAACTGTTGATCTGATTTGCGTGAAACTTGATAGGTGTACAGATAAGACATGTGTAACTTATTGTTAGTGAGGTCAAATTCGTCTAGAGGTTTTTGAGACAAGGGGTCCAAAGGGGAGGGGGTAAATTCATTCAATTAAGTAAATCTTTGATCTCGTATGAAAGGTATATACTTGAGTAATTTCAAAATACCTAGTTATTTTATTTTTAGCATGTACATACATATTGGTATCCTATCAACGAATCTCTATCAAATGAGAGCTCTTGTAGGCTAGATCGAGCTCTGTTTTGTCTTGTTAGATAGATAGATATATTATTTATTTGATTCACAAACATAGACAGCACAAGACAAAAAAACAAACATAGACATTGTAGTAGGTAGGTATCAGGAAAATATACTTAACAATAGGTACATATTTTTAGGTAAGTAAAACTCACAAACAATTTAAAAAGAAGAAAGGAACATCAAATACAATACAATACAATACAAAACTCTTTATTGTACACCACAAAGACAAATAAAACACATAGACATTAACATAAACAAGTACAATGGGCGGCCTTATCGCTTAGAAGCGATTTCTTCCAGGCAACCTTAGGATGGATAGAAAATTTTCAATTTTAGAAAGGCAAGGGTTTATACAACATTAATACAAATATACTAAATTTTAAACTTAGGGTAAGAGTGGTAAGCCCTACCTACCTACACGTAGGCTAGTCTCATGTAGGTATGTTAGTACTGCCAAGGTGAGCCAAAATGGATCAGTCTCAGCTTTATGCTGGTTTTCACCAGGGTACAAAACAGCGCTGGTTTTCAGACTGACCCAGTTTTTACGAATTCGTATTCGTCTACACAGTATTCTACAACAAACTTAGCAAACCTCTGATAGTTCCAGAATAAGAAGATAGCAAAAACACAATAAAAAATCCATATGTTTATTTTTATTGATTTTTCATATAAATATTTGCGCCATTGCGTCTCTGAATTTCAAACCGTCATACTCCGCAATCCCTCGAGACAGACCCCCGATATCGGGTCTTCAGATATCAGAAGAATGAAACTAAAACGATCACGGCGGTATTGTTAGGGGTAACTACTAGTAGTTGTAGGTTTTATCCAAGTTTTATCCAAAGATCCTAGGAGCGTAGCATTGGATCAGATAACACCTAAGAACGTATGTAGGTTCCGTAGGATATTTCTGATCCAGTTGGTCCTAAAACATCTATATTGAAGGTGAGTGACAATAATAAACCGTTGGTAAGACCATCTCAAAGCGCGTTGATGTTTAAAGACATAAGTACTGGTTCGGTCAACTCTAACCAGGTGGAGTACTGAGCTTTTTTGACCACTAGACTAGACGGGCCACTTATGGTGGCGTCTACTGAGCCGTCCCAATGAAACAGCTGCGCGCTTCAGCCACCTAAAAGATCAAGAACACAGGAAGTGAGTTCACCACTGCCACACGTTAAGTTTGCGGATATGGCAAAAAATAGTAAAAAAGGTGCTGGTCGAAGCGACGCGTGAACCGAGAGCTGGTGATTATCTGGCGCAGCGCATTAGCACTGCCATACAGTGGGGCAATGCAGCCAGCGTCTTGGGGTCGGTTCCGACTGGTATGGACCAGTTGAGCTACCTGTAGATTGTTTGCAACAGTCTGCAGTTAGCTCAATTGCTTCGATTGTAAATACTAGTTCTAATTTGTTTCTATTATTTAATTGTAATTTTCTTTGTTAATGGACATACATATGTATACGAATACATGTAATGATATCGTTTCCTGTTATTTTGACAACAACTGCTATCGGTATTCTTTTGCCGTCTACGTACGTCTAAGTAATATTACTTATCAAGATAGATATTATACAAATCCGACAGCCTCCGTATCTCGTCAACCACGTGTAAAGAGCAATATCCTCGGCAACAATGCATGCGATGGAGCAATGAAAGCAATGTTCGTTAAAAATAACGAGTCTCTCGGGCTTGCTAAAAGGATAACAAATAACTGACGGTTGTATCTATTTTCGTTGGAACCCACGTTGTACTTTCACTGATGGAGTCTAGAGTTTCATCGCGGCCTGTCGGACCGATTAGCTCCCCGACAGCTAATTTATATATTCAACTTACTGTTCTATTCCCGGAGGAAGTACCCGGGATATGTAGACACGGCATTATTTTGTACTGTAACTTTCATCAGCTGTGTGACAAGGCCATTAAGTAGTGAGCTACTTTTTATGGCCACTTTATTCAGGGTTATGCTAGTAAAAACTGTTTCAGTTAGTATATGTAATTGATTTAAATTATTGGTAGCGCACTTTCGAGAGATCATTAAAATTCCGTTAAAAATTTGTAAATCAGTCACAAACTATGGTCGTTTATTACCTACACATAAAATTGAGTTAAAAACTAAAAATAAGAAAACAAACCGCTCATTTACGATTTAAATTGACTGCATCGCTAAATAGTTGAATTAAAGCAACTTTACTATATTCCCCATTTCAATTGCAAAATGAAAGCCTCAAGCAGACCGAGTGGACATTCCATTAAGTGGATTACTTTATTTATTGTAATAACGTGCATAATATATACCCGACAGACAAACATACAAAACACTTCATGCCGCTGTCCGGCTTTACTAAAGAACTCCGTCCCAAACATATCTAGGTATACGACTTTTCTTCCGTAGAAACGTCTGATACTTTGGTAGAACAAAGAATCATATGTTTCTATTGCGATGTTAGTTAGTAATCTATCTATACCTATATAAAAGTCGTGTTAGTTACATCACTTAAAACACGGGAACGGCTAAACCGATTTTAATGATTTTGATTTGTGTCCGTCCAGAAAAACATATAAATTATAAAAAATATGGTTCCGCGCAAACATTAAAATTCAACGGAAGCGAAGCCACGGGCATAGCTAGTTACATATAAATAGTCTTGTCCAACAAACAACACTTTACGAATGTCAAACAACATTTAAACTAGAAAATTATATGAAACAGACAACTTATAGCTAGTACAGGAACATAATGCAAATACATGGGTTTCTCCTCCGTATTTTGGTTTCCTATTCAATATGAAAATCGAAAATTTATCCGGCCTTTCAGACTCCGGCTTCTTACGCATATCGCAGCCCAAAATAATAAATTTCACTAAAATCAGTGCGTAGTGCAACAAACAGCGTCATTATCGAACATAATGCCGGCAGCTGCGCGTCCTTACACCTCATTGCCTCTTCCGTGACATTGCACGATGCCATAAAAGATATTCAGCTCTGTTATATCAAAATATCTGCGCTGATTTGCCATATGGCAAAACATGAACCTTTTAGAATTTTTCAGCGATTTTTAAAGCTCGCGTCGTGAAGTGAAGCTCTTCGCTTTTATGGCAAGTGAAGGAAGAAACTCTGAAAGCTATGATTCTTGGCCATTTAGACTTTACGGGTTATTCATAAAATTTATGGAGCGCACTTAATATGAATTCAGGTCTTGATATCTGAATTTTTTTTTTTAATTCAAACAAGAATTTTTAAACCTTAGGAGTTCTCATTTACTTCTCTTTATGGATCAGATTCAACTCATTGGACTTTAATAGTTTGTCCGACCACACCCTGTAGGTATATTCCAACAAACTAGTTCACTTCTAATAGATTACAAAACCGCTGGCATTGTCTTGGATCGGAATGTTGGAAGCACATCCCGTACCCCTTCAACTCTATATTCGGAAGCAATTTTCGGAATGAGCAGCTCTGACAAATAATTCGAGGACAAATCGCTCCAACATTCTACAAGGCGCTCGTTAAGTGCCTTAATATTTGGAGCCAACTATGCGCGTTCATTTCAGGGTAATTAGCCTTTAGTGTGAAGAGATATAGATCGAATGATGTATCATTCAATCGCCTGCAGCTACTTCCTACCTTTAAAAATAGTAATTCAAATTAATATTGGTTTTTTTATCGCGTGAAAGCGGTGTGGAATGATGGGAACGTACAATTTAGAAAATATTTATTTGATTTTGTTCCGTTCCTAAACATAAATCTAAGCAGTATTGAATGAAGACTTATGTATCTATCATATTTAAGATGCGATAAATTTACGAAAAATGGTAAAGGCCTTACCCTAGTGGGTCTCACATTGTACGTTCATAAATTACCCCACGACGACGCACTAAAATAGCGTAACACCCCATCGCCAGCCCATGGGAACGTCCCCACGACCTCGCTAAATGCCTACAAATCCATCGCCAGAAATCAAAAAGGCATCGAGACGTTACTCTACTATTAGAGACGCCCGTTCAATAAACAATTTGGGGCTCGATGTAATTTCTCGAATGCGAATGATAAATGCATCAGTCACGCGATGAATCTGAGCAAACTAAACTAAACAATGCGACCCCACTCCGGAAGCTAGCGGATTTTTCCCTGATATCCAACAACAATGGCAGTCGTCTCACCTAGCCAGCATGCCGTCTTTTCTCTAATTAATTATCCGACGGACGGAATAATTAAGCGAATTCGCCCTGATTAAAGCGGCCTATTGTAAATATTAATAATATCAGGTGCACATTGTTTGGATGTTAAATGGGTGTAATTATCTGCGTGCTTTACCGAAATTTATTGCACGGTTATATCAATGGCCCCCCGAGCGGTATAATATTGCACGTTCAAGATTGTGCGTCGAACGAAAGTTGTGGCGTTGTTGCGGATGATTTAATTCAATATCGATGGCGCTATGAATTGAACGAGGAGGGAGGAGGGTGATCGGTCACTCGGACAGAAGTCTCCACGCAGTGGGAACAGTTCTGTTTCACGGCTCCCGCTCCATCAATCAGTGGGTAGGTACCATTGATAGTGATCGTCAACAATCCAACATTTAATTGGTGATGGATCGCTCGGAGCCGACACGCGAATCCACCGAATCATATTCCGCCTAAAGACTTTTCACAAGCTCCATCCGTGCATATTCGATACGGATTTATTATTTTCGTCATTTCTTCTTTCCCTTCTTGAGCTCGGAAGCGATACGTAAAATGACGGAAGATATGAAGGGCGGTAATGGGGGAAAATTGTGCTTTATTCGATTTTGATAGACTTGATGGTGGATTTCGGTCCCGCTGTCGCTCGAGGGTCATGATGAGCAACCTTTACATAAGCTTTTTGCCAATTTGATGTCGAAATTTGGCGGAAATCTTTTTTTCATGTTAGGATCTCGACCTGCTGACTCGACTTTCTACATTGATAATTTTATTTCATCACACAATAAACATTTTCAATAATTTAAGTACTCAAAAGGCTTTTATGGCATTTAGGTAGCGTGTTACTCGTAACACGCTAATGCTTCCTATTCATAAGTTCTAAGTATTTCTAAAAAAAGGTGCCACATGTATCGACGTAAGCTTGGGTGGTGCTGTCATAAAGTTTTATAATATTTTTTTAGGCAGCGTTATCTCAACTTACGAGAGAGACTACTGAAGAAGCTTTTTGATGTGTTTGTGCTTGCGATAAGATATTTTATAAAACTTGTCAAATATTTGACGATCTGCCAGCTTTATTATACACATTATTTAGATAACGTTTATACTGCAGTGATATAAGGGTACGAATGAGTGAGGTACTCTCAGAGCCAGGCTCAAGTAGCCTACTTATTACATTACGTAACAAAATAATATTTCAAAGTAAGTAATAACGTTGCATGGTAATGTATTGTTTGTTGATTGTCCACATTTGAAAAGTCCCACCATATTTGATTTCCTAATCACGTAGAGATAGTGTTTGGTAGCGGTCGCCCACATCACCAATTACGTATCAGATAAGGATTTATTTATGTCCGTCGGTTTGTATTCAGAATTAAAATTCATTGTTTCTTTTATCCTGAAAGCGATACCACTGCTGGGGTCAAGGAATCGTTTTATCTCCAGACATGAATTGGCTTTTAGTAAGTGATGATAACTAAGAAATTTGGCCTTCGTTTCTAAATTCATGGCTTTCTGTTTGTTATATTCAATTTCCCTAATGTTTACAACGTAGGGAGATCCTTGATAAGATGACTGGCATTGAAATAATGTTATAAAGTGAAAATAATGTTCTATTTTAATTCATTCATGAGTTGTAAGTTAACTCGATTTTCCTCATTTAAGGAATTGTTAGTCACGTAATAAAGGTAACCAACCCACGTAATAATGATAACATAATAAATAAATATATTTCTTTAAAAAGTTTAGTAAGTTTGCATGCAACAATCACACGTGTGGCCCCTGAATATGCATGTAAGCAAAAAGAGCCGTTATTTAAAGTTTTTAATTTTCCGTTTCGCGATGAAAGGTCCTTAAGTGGCTGCATCTAAGTGGGTCGCCGCTGTAAATATGCGCATACGTCGTATTGTATGTAAAACTAGTACTATTGGCGCAAAAAGTGAACTTAACTAACTTATAATAAGTAAACAGAAGTCTAGAATTAATATCGGTGGTGATATTCAAATAGTTGAACAAATAAAGCTTACTGTGTTTTTAATAAGTGCACGATGGAACATTTTTTAATGAGCTTTTGCGTTTGGACCTAGGCGTTAGGTATTCTTGAAACTAGTTTCAATTTCAAGCGAAAGTTTATAAAACTTCATTAAAATTCGTTCCCAATAGTCCACCTATCGAAATATTCGAGAGTGCCAAAATCTCAGGAAGAAATTGTTTTTCGAAGTGTTTACAGGAGTTACGGCCCAAAGCGAGCATTATCTCAAAATATATATGTTCTCTTCTCTACAATATTTTGAAATTCAACATTTTTTTTTATGGTAGTAATGTCGACTCATCTGTACCGTTCAATATTTAGAGGCACATCCGTTCGGTAAGCGATGACCTCTCGCCTCCTCGCCAGGATCCGAGACATTACGTTGTCTTTGCTATGGAGATAAATATTCACTGAGTAATAGCTGACTCACAGGGGAGTAAACTTGTATCTTTTTAACCGAATTTAGAGGGGGTTTCTCAATTTGATGAATGTTATTTAATTAAGGTTTTGTGATACTTCAAAAAATGCTACAAAAACTAGAAACTCCTCTAAATTATATATTGCAATATGGATTTCAGTTATAGGGAAAAAGTATAGTTAGGTGGTCGTATGAGTAAAATTAAAATAAATACGACGACCTCTGTGGCGCGGTGAGCGAAAGTCCGCCTGCAACGCAGGAGGTTGCGGGTTCGATTCCCTCCTCGGGACAAATGTTTGTAAGATCTGCAGATATTTGTTCAGTGTTCTGGATGTTTTCTATGTATGATAAAAATATCTTGTAGTGTATATTAAGTAGGTATATCAGTTATCTAGTACCCATAACACAAGCTCTGCTTAGCTGGCTAGATAATGCTGTGTGAATTGTCCAACATTATTTATTTATAAATACCTAATCGTGTGACGAATGGTACCGGCCTGGACGGTTCATCCGTCCAGGCCGGTACCATTCGTCACACCTTTTTATAAATAATACATTATATTCAAACCATCCAAAATTATAACATTGTCATCTAATCGTTATGAACAGAATAATACTAATAACTATCTTCCACGGAATCGTTCCTGCCTTTTCCCTGTAAGATCGTAGGTGTAGGTAGGTAGGTACACATCCTACAGTAGAACGCTACCTACCGCGCTACGTATCCGATGGCACGATTACAAGAACTAATGTATCTATTTGTAACTGCTATCCTTTCCGGCTTTTTGCCGCAAGAACGAGCCAAGCTTTTTGTATTGTCGTGCTTGAGAAATTGTATGGTTTTCGTGGAGTCGACGTAGAAAACGAACGTTTAGTTGTAGTTGTAAAATAACTAAATGGGCAATATTATTTCTAAGTAAAGCGTCGTCTCCGTCGTGATCACGATTTGTACGTACGCACGAATAGTGCGTACCTCATCATAATCAGCCCATACACGTCCACTGCTGGACATAAGCTTCCCCCGTACGACGCCACAAATAGCGGTCCTGAGCCGCCTCCATCCATCGACTCCCTGCGACAGCTACGATGTCGTCGGTCCATCGAGTGGATGGTCTCCCATGTAGGGGGGATTTGCCATAATCACCACGCTTGGCAGGCGGATTGGTGATCGCAGTGTTGGTGTTTAAAAATACTCAGAAGGAAGCTGCTGCCCTTCCTCTGGTAGGTTCCCTTAGTCGGCTCTTACGACATCCACGGGTTGAGTTGGAGGGGTCGATATTCGTACGCCGCGGCCCCACGGCTACCTATGGCACTAATATTAAATATCTTGGAGTTTCTAGATACTCCAAGTTAAATATTGATATGATTTATTAATATCGTTAATATTAAGTCATCAAGTGAAATCAGTGCAAAATTTTGCGTACCCATCCGTTGTTTTACATTATTTTACCTAAAAAATAACATGCGCATCTAAAGCTTAGAACAAGAGTACCTATTCTTATGCAAAAAAAAAACGAACAAAAGAAAAACCAAAACAATGTCAAGTGCAAAAAAGGAAAGCTAAGATTCCTGCGGTGGATATTTTTGCTAATTCATCTCTGGTCCTTGGGCAAGGTAAGTGGTTGGCGGAAGTCGCCTTTTCTGTCGCCGGCCTCGCACCCTTGAGGGCTTCGCAAAATGTCTTCCAAACGATTTTTTTCTTCGTTCTAAGTACCACCATTTCAACATCAGTTTTTTTGCACGTTTTGTATTGACGTGCTAGTTGTTTGTAAGTGCAACTACAAATAAGGTTGTTTATATACGCTGCTGATAAGAATGCCTCAATTTTTTATTTTATTTTGATTATATAATTATACATGGACACGTTAAAAATTACGCAAATTGAAATTCTAATGCTGAATCTGAGATGTTTTCGAAAGGCAAAAAGTATTTATAAATATTTTGCAGTGGGTAGGTAGCATCGCAAATTGTTTTGATTTATCATGAAGGAGATAAAAGATATGATGCGGAAAATAAATCTGATGATAAAAAAATATGCCGGTAGATGAAAATTCATTATAACCTAATAAAAAAATATACTCACAAGCATTAAAATCCATCCAAACTAACCTAAAATCTTCAAAGCTCACTTTTCCACACTTAAAAGCACAGTGTTCACTACACGATGTTTTATTCGTTCCCAGTACGCGCGCGTCCGTCCCTCACGAAGGTTCGGAGACAACTAATTCGAGAGTGGTCTAGGGGGCGCTCAGGGCCGCACGGAACCAACCCCTGCAAACATTATCCCAGGAAGCAGCCAGCCAGCTAACATCAAGGATATAAAAAGGCACTCGATCAAGTATTAATGTAACCTTGTTCTTCGAAACAAAATTCATTTAATCCTGAATAACTTAATTGAATCCAAAACACAGATTTACCGAAGCGATTTGACGCCGATTTGACGCCACAGGATAATTAAGTCGCTTTCAAAGTTCGGAAATTCAAAAGTTTTGCGTTCTTCGAAGGTAAGAAGTTTCCGTAACTTTATTTATCTTCGGGGCATGGACTGCGGAGGATCTTCGGTCTTTCTTTTAAACAATGCCGGTCTTGACATAATTCTTCAATTAAGTTTTCTCCTTAGTATATTTCATAATTTATCTATCTAACTGGAAAATTATACGAATTGTATGTCCATCTCTCGTTTTAGATAAAGATTGCTACATATATGGATGTTAGGATAATGTTTTACCGAGTGCTTTCCTATTTGCGATAGGTGGATTAGAAAAACTCACAGTACAAAAAAGTGTTTTATTTAAAAGATTACCTACCTAAATGTATGATCAAGAGTTGGTATCTATCTAGGTGCTGGATTCTGCCCTTGGCTTCACATGCATTTTTTGCGGGGTAAAGTCAAAAAATATTTTTATTTCATGTTGTCTTATTCGGAATAAAAACAGTTTTATATGTATAAGTAGGTAATTAACAATATACCTAAGTTACCTACCTTTAACTTGTAACCATTTAAGTGCCCTTGCATGTTGAAGCTAAAATAATGCTGGCTGGCTGACAGCAAAATGGATCCACATTTTAGTTTTTCTAGCTTTTGCTCCCGGCTTCGTATGCGATTTTCTGCCTATAGGTATATACAAAAATAAAAATTAATTCAAATAAGTACAGCCTATGTTTATATCAAACCAGAAATTCATAGTTAGTGCAAACTAAATCTCAAAACCGTAGCGCCGCCGATGTCCAGTTATGACTGATGCCATTAAGAAGCTCCATAACATGTCAATAAAGATTGAAATAGCTTATCAGAACTGTATGAAATCTATTAATATTACATCTGCATCGCCGCAGCAGATGGATACGGGAATAAGCCGTATTGATCTAGGCTAATTTTAGCCCAACGCTGTCGGCGGAATAAGATGCAGTAGCATTAAAGTGAAAAAAGTTATTTATAACAAATTGTTAATAGTATTCGTTTTCATAATCACCATAGAAGCATAATTACAGTGATTTTAATTGCGAGATCGATATTCAAAGGTCAAGAATATACATAAATATGTTTGTAAATATTTTGTTTAAATCTTGCAAGGCAATGTTGAATAATTAACTGTCAATTAACTTGATTTCGAAATACCAGTAATTACATTACTCTCTTGTTTAGTGACAGTAATGTGATGCTGGAGCGGTTGTCTCCTCACGCGGGAACTCTTCAACGGTTATTAATGTGGACCAAAAATTTTAACTAAATATATTTTGATATTATAAAGCATAGACGATGATTTATTACAGGTACAACATAAACAATGATAAACTAACAACTTAACAAGGTAAATGTTTTTTGTTCGCTTCTTTAAAAAGATTGAAGTGAACAAAAAATCTAAGTGATTACATAATTTCCTAGTTTAACTTACGTAATTTTAATTTTGTGTCGTGTCCAAGAGTCCTGTAAGGTCTAAAGGAAATAAAGCACTTTGAGTTTTGAGGTTTAATCACATAAGTATTTTTTAGTTTCTTAATACAACGCGAGTTTTTTTCATTGTTTATTTGTTGCAAAACGCGAAGCTTCCCCAAAACTCATCAACTGCAGCTGTATTAACATGTCTAAGGTTCATTGAACCGCTCCACTAATTCAGTTATTGAGATACAAGCTTCATCATCGCGACTCTATTACTCATGTCGGTTTTAAACCGCGTGTAGTTATACAATGACGCGTCAGAACTGCATCGATTTGTCACTTCACCCGCATCTCATCATAAGAATCATGAATATGACAATATTGGAAGTTATATGATGTGGTAGAAGTGAACCTGCGAGCTACGGAGGGCTGGAGGGAAACTGCACAGTACAGACAATATGGTATCTTTTCTTATCGCAGGCAAGACACACTTCAGGCCGCTAAGTCATAGGAGTAAGTATTATTATGACGGAAGAAGCAATGGCGCGATGAACTTAAACATCTTTATTAAAGGTCCAACTGGCTCAAGATTGTGATGCATGTGAGGGTCAGCAGGGAGGCCATCGGTTGTACAAATACAACTGCGGATGGACAAAGCGGAGGTCAAAACAAATAAAATAGACTCGCATGGTAATAGATATTTGACGCTTTTTTATTACAAAAAGCTATTGTGTGTTTGGTTTTACAGAATTTCTATTTCTCCGCTTTAATGCAAAAATACACATACCTACCTCATCAGCAGACGTAGCTACGTCCACTGGTTGAAGTGCCTACCTCAGACAAGGGGGGTTTGACATAGGTACTTAGGTACTCATAACGCTTAGCTAGCAAAAAGGCACCTCTATCCAACAGACAGTTAATTTAAAGATAGATGTTGCTATTTAAATGAGCAAATAAATAGTGATTACTTTGATTATGATTTATTCGGCCTCTTTATCAATTTATTCTGCCCACATTCACTTACGACAGCAAATAGGGATCTTTGCTGCATGCCATGAAAGCAATTTTAGATTAACATCATCCACACCCGATCCCACTGTTGGGAATAGACCTCCATTTGCTTACGCCAACCTCTTGGGTCCGTAGCTTTACATCCAGCGATTTCCTGGGCCTTTAACTAAGTGATCGACCCATCGCGCATGTGGACGACCTTTACTCAATTTAGGGTAACTATACATAATAAGATATACTTAGGTACACACTTTACACAGCCATCGCATTGAATAGGATTAATAGGCGATTTAATTAACGAATTATACATTCGATTCCTTTGTCTCTGTGCTGAGCGAAAATGTGGGCCTATATTATGCACACTTTTCGCTCAGCACACAAATCTTTGCGATAATCAAAAAATATAATAATAATATACGTGTTTTTACCGAATTTTGATATCTGTAGTTGGTAGAATGGTAATTTTTTTTATTTTGTATGAAAATATACATTTTTCATTTAACTGCGTAAAGTGCATGTGTGTAAAGGAGGTAAAAACTTATATTTTTGGATCACAGTAATAGTAAGTCGGATAAATGTGGCCAAAATTCATATTATTTTTATTACTGGAAGAAAACTCTTTTTCAGGGTTAAGCTCGCCTATGTACATAATCTTATTCGATAATTTGATACAATGTATTACTCTGTACAATAACGAATTACAAAGAATAACATTTGATTTAGGGATGTCAGAAATCACACAATCAAATCGTAATAACCAAGGTAACTGAACAGAAAATGGAATAGAAAAGCTCGAACCTATTTCGGTCCACACTAAAGTCAAAAGTGAAGGTACCCGCGCCAGTTCTCAAGAACTAGTTAATCCTCCAAGATAAGCCGGAAGAGACTCGAGAGCTTTCAGCTCTTCGTATCTTATTATCACTGTTCATACGTTGTGTACTTGGAGTTCTTGCTCTGATATGGACCTCGCCTAACTTGGAAATGGTAAACAGGGGTTAGGAACGCTGCAGACGTGACACAAGGTGGCGATCAAGGTCTTTTTTTATTTTATGGACCTTGCATAATGAAATGACCATTGGCAACATTACCGGTCAGCCGGGGCCCGATTATACTAACCAATTTACTATGGTTAGTATAATAAGGTATGATAATGACTATGACCTTTGCTGAATCTTTACGTAGAATCCTTAGATGAATTAAACTCTAGCTAAATAGGTAGTGCGTGCGGTGAAATTTGCACGGTGATATTGATTTATGATGGTCTCAACGTTGACACGCGTTTCTCCATCTGTAGTTTGTTTCATCTAAGGTAGTATACTAAAATATGTTATTCTGTGACGACGCCATTCTTATAGTAAAGTGTTGTTGTTTAATAGAATATGTAGATCACCAGGATGACTCATAAATTGCACACATATAAAAACGAGCCCGCGCGGGCCGTACGCACATTAATATAATTACGGGACGAATTGTCTCGACCACTCAGTCACTTTCAGCTTTTGTGTGGTACAAAATACTTTTCGTTTCAGAGTGATTTTTCTCGTTGTTCACCTAGACGAGTGGTAACCATCGTAAGTAGATACTAATTAATTTTAAACTATGTATACTGATACAATTAATTTATTAACAAAGAAAATTTTAAATCAAGTAATAGAAACAAATTAGAACTAATATATATAATTATACTTAATATTGATACATTATACTACACGTAGATAGATATTTTTTACTATACACAGAAAACACCCTGAACAAATATCTGCAGAACCTACAAACATTTTTCATCGAACCCGCAACCTCCTGCGTCGCAAGCGGAAATTCGCCCGTTGCGCCACAGAGATCGTCAAGTGTCTCGTCTACTACGACCCCGACTAGAAAGATACAAAATTACAAACATAAATGTTTTAGATAACACTTTTGTACACACTATGTCAGTTTTGACGTCGAATTATTTTTACCATGCACTTGCATTGTACAATTTTGTAACTTACAAATATTACTCGAAAATGATGAAATACGAGTAAACAACGTTTATTGACATCCTATCCAGTAGGACACGCTTCTACTTGAAAATGTGAGCCGAAAGCAACTTTGCAGCTACATTTTGATCGCAGTTTTTCTGGGATTCATTGCAGCTCCTTCTCAAACATTTTCATGCAAATCTCCGAACTGCAAGCGTCACAAGTTGATCCCTTAAAGCACGATCGCGACGTGCCTGAACTTATTAATGGCTGAGCCCCGACTCCGAGCAACGATCTTTACTATTTTCAAGCTATCGAACTATCGAAATTGCTCCGATAATGTGGACATTATCGCCTCGGAGTCGCGTTATTCGTTACGACAGGTTGTCTCCATTTCGTTTAATTTGCACTAAGTTGTTAAAATTCATCGGTGAAGCGTTAAGATCATTGTAGTGTACTTTTTTGATAGCTAAGCCTAATTAAATAGAGATTAAGTAGAAATCGTAAGGCGTAGTAAAGAGGAAAATCGTTAAAGCCCTCAGTAACTAATATGAGTTTGCACACCATCAATCCGGAAAATGCTATAGTACCTACGGATCACTCAAAATCTTTTGGAAACTATTACTGAGTTAGAAATTTATGGATGCCTGCGCCGACACACTATGAAAAGTAGCTCCTCTCCGTATCCGGTAGGAGAGCTGCTGCTGTACGGCGTTAAATTTATGGAAGGAAATGAAAACTTGTAGTTATGGCTTTCGTAAATTATGCAAGATAATTCAAAACCCATACTACTATAGTACATAAGCATTTATGTCTGACGGGACTTTTGTATACATAACATTTTCTAAGAATAAATAAAACAAAAATAGGAACGTACTCTGTCTGACTGCCTTTCTTCTTATGGTTAGAAATTGTGAAACACTAAATGATACATTGTAATCATACTGACTGTCAAGACGCAAAAGTCTGAATTTTTTTGGAGTCTGTTTACCAACTACTTTTAACAAATACTTGCCTGTTCCCCAGTTGACTTCCATCATTGATTAACCAAACAGCATTCCCCGCTCCCCCAAACTTCAATCAGGCCTGAGGCTACGAAAAACCAACATTTCCTCAAGTGCAGTGTATCCTAGACGGTCGTGAAGAGGCTGCGTCAGGATGTAACAAGATTGTATCGAGAATCCGAGAGTTGTATTTGTTGTAATCGGAAGATCCTGAGACTGTTGTTATTAAAGTTAGTGCCTGTTATTTTGTCGTGGCTGAGTAGCGATAGCCAATAGAGTAAGTAATATGTACTGACTTCTTTGTTGTTTCTTATAGCTGTGTACCTATTATGAACCTACTATACTTGGTTGACAAAGGAATTACAAAATCAAAAAAAAAAATTTTTTGGAAAATATTTTATGACAGTACAAGTATCATCAGAGCAAACCGTAGAAGTTAGAAACAGTTTTTGATTGTCTTCATAATTCATCCGTCTGTTGTCTGTTTTCTAACTCGATTTTGATCCTTCTTCGCGGCACTTTTGCAATAATGCGTTGTTGAACTTGTTGTTTTTGGCTTGGTGACATAAAATATTTTGGATTCTTCAACCGAGTACAGTAAGTAAGTGACATCTTTTGAGAACGTGATAGTGTATAGGTACGCGTTTTGATATCTGTCAAACCACGTACCTATCACTATACTCTGTTCTTTCATGGGTGGGCTTCGTCTACATGTTAACCGAATCAACACAAAAATGTTCTTATGATGACAGATTTTATAACATGTAGCTTAGCCTTATGTAAGCCTTAAGTAAGTTAACATTTGGATCAGTAACGCATTCACTGCCTAGCCTCAGCGGTGGTACCCGCCCGTCGTGGGCAATGAAAGTATTAGATGTTAATAAAATACCAAGCGGCCAAACAAGACCCTGTGTTTTGTACGTGTTTGTATACGTATGTATGTCTTAGAATGATAATTCGATTTGTAGAGGTAACGTAAGTAGGTAGATAAGGCAGACCCCTACTTCAGACTGTACAGTTAAACCCTGGAACCTTTCCAAAGTTTCACTGCCTTCATTATTGCTGTACTGTTAATGTCCGGGAAATCTTTTGGGGACCCTTCATACAGCCTCTCCTTCGTTAATCCTGAGTGGATATTTTGCCGGTTATTTGGGCAAGTTGTAAAAGTGGTCATTACTTTAATTTTAGTTAGCGTGTGATTAAGCGCTTGCCAAATTTTCCGTGATATTTCGCAAGTGCTTTTGCAACTGTACTTCGGTTTTAATTTACGTAATGGGTTGACACATGAAAATATTTTCGGCATAGCCCATCTGTTTTCAACGTTGCCTATGAAAATTCAGAATTAAAACTATGCTTTTAAAAGCTATTTTAACTGAGGTGGAAATCGCTCAATTACTGAATATTATATCGCTCATAAAAAAAACACAAATGCAATCCTTCTTTTAAAATAATAAACTTATGTTATCCAAACAAGTATAATTTATAATCTCACAAAGAAGCCTCATCAAATAAAATCACCCTATCTCACACCTACACATGTATTTACAAAGGCTACATATACCTCATGGGTGCCAATAGACATCCTCTATAAAACAGCCAGCTGCCGGTAACAAAGACTCCGATGGTCACTTATTGTTCAACGCGGGTACAATGGGCGACATCCAGAAATCACCCGTCTCGACTACAATACTTGCTTTGTAATAAGCTCTAGGACCGATCACAACTTTGTTCATAAAAAAAATATACTATTCGTTTGCTCCGAACGGTGATCTCGATTTTCCTTTTTTGTTCTCTACACTAACTGTATAATAATTGTAAGAATAATTATTGAAATTAAACTATTACATATATGCAAATAACATTGAAATGTTTGCATTGTAGATTTCTTTATTTATATATTGTTTTACAAGTTTTACGCGTCATAAGCCTGGATTACCCACATACATTCAACAAAACGGTGATATAACACACACGCTTACTATGTACAATCAAAGAAGCGATATCTAAGATTCATACACGGTCGATAGTACGCTGATTAACTAATCAATTATTAAATCTCTTGTAAAATAGTGTCTACGACCGATGTGTCGCGGCGGGCGTAGTCCGCCTGCGACGCAGGAGGTTGCGGGTTCGGTTCCCGCCTTGGGACAAACGTTTGTACGATATGCAAATTTTTTTCTCGGGTGTTCTGGGTATTTTCTATGTATAATAAAAAATATCTATCTATGTAATATTTCAGAATCAGAATCAATAACTTTATTTCTTTAGGCTTACAAAATATCTCATTGCATCATTTGTTTTAGGTATACCACCATAACACAAGCTCTGCTAAGCTTGGGGCTAGATGATGTTGTGTGGATTGTCCAACATTATTATTTATTTTTTATAAAGATATAAGCAGAGTACAACCAACCGGCTATCAGTAAGACTCCTTTATAGCTAGGTTATGGAAGACTAAAACAGAATTCATAACAAAATCTCGCTTAACTCGATACATAAATTGTTCTAGCTTACCGTGATTTTGAGTGTTGATCCCATCCAGACCAGTATATATATGCTCTACCCATCGATACTCTACTATACATAAATTTTACACCCGATACGTATGTATGTATTGTATTTATTGAGTTTGTGATATCCCATGTTACGGTCCGCATCGTTTTATTTTGACAAACGGACGTGGATTCCCTTTGTTGTCATTGCAGCCATATATCAACGGTTGACACATTATTCCGTGACAAAATTGTATTTTTTCACTAAGCCTTTCTAAAAACTCTACCAACGCCCTCGAAAAAACATTGATGGCGTTTTTAAAATAGCACCCGTTAAAAATATCCAGATGAATTCACTTTGAGAATGACATGTATGTTTGTTGTTGTAATCGAGACAATTATTAGAATGGTCTCTTGTAATGGACGGATAGTCAGTAATTCATCACGTCGCCAATAGAATTTCAATGCGCACGACCACCCGCTCACTTACTAACGATGTCGTTTTGTAGACAATACTAGTGGCACAATGCAAGAATAACGACCTTCCGAGATCTTCTTCATTGGTACGTTGCAGGCCAAATAGCCAAAAACAAAAGAAGAATATAAATCACTCGTATCTGTACCCTACGCGTTTCTTACTCTAACACATATTACACCCTATTTCAAAGCAGTAAGGCTGGCGTATATTAAGTTTAAGCGGCATTGAAATAACCACTTCCACGTAAACAATGGTCGTTTAGTACATTGTTAGTGTTTATTAGTTTACGACCGCAGTAACGTAATCATTGGGTCTATTGTTGAACGTAAAATTCTTAAAAACGCATCGTGGGGTGCTGAAGTCCATACAATTATTCAATACGGGCGGACTGGACGTTTGACAATGGCATAATATTGGTACCGCGATGTGTTTCGAATTTATTGTTTCTTTACTATTCATGGTTTTTCAGAATCTTTTGAAATGAGTTGGCTAAGTCATGAAGATATTTTTTATAGCAAACCTTTATTTTTGCCCTTAATTTATTACACACGTATTTATTACACACGTATTTATTACACACGTAATTATTACGCACGTAATTATTACGCACGTAATTATTACGCACGTAATTATTACGCACGTAATTATTACGCACGTAATTATTACGCATTGTAATTTAAAGAAAGTTTACTAGTCCAAAAACACGAATATAAGTAAAAACCGATTACTTACAAAAATTTAGGCGCTTTGACACAAGTTTCAAATAACACCTTAAACAACTTCCCCCAGTCATTACACAATTACGGATAATTAGTTTATCAAGGTTCCAATTTCAGCGCGAAAGGTACAGTCGACATCTGCAAAGTAAACTCGTAAACTTGACCACGGGCCCTGGCATAATTACCCTATCATCTATCTCTTTCACTCGTTAGCGATAGAGCACACACAATCGATAAAAAGCAGAAGAGACGATTCACTCTAAAATCTAGCTAAAGACAATGACAAAATGTGCTTTTCCTGTCATTAGTAAATTACTTAAACTATTTACGTGGGTACACATTTTTATTGAGCGAGACTTTGAAAAGTAGTTCAAAGTTTCACATTCAACTTACCTATAAGGCAATATGAGCTCTGTTTTGGACAGTTAGCACCATGACCTGCGAAAGACTGCAGGCAGCTGGATGAGACAAACCAGCAGTGGACTAACATGGGCTGATGATGATGAAGAAAGAAGAGCTCTATTGTTTACCTTACCGAAAAGAACGAAATACTAAAAACTGCTTTAAATTACTAAAAAAAACTAACTATTAAAAATACTCAATACTATCTCTGAAAGTTTTGGAAGTAAAGCAACTTCCAATACTTTCAGAAGGTGCAGAATATGAACTTGGACCTTGTATTCTGGTGTCGATGTGTACTGTGCCGAGGGGTTGTACAGCGGAGACAAAACCCTCTGGACAATTTACGGAAGCCGAGCGTTGCTGTTAATCTAATTGGCGCTTTCACGTTCAGTTTTGTTTCGCCTTGACCTTTCTAAATGCATTTTGTATATTCAACGCTTAGGCTAAGTTTTGTACAGTGTGTTTCTTGTCATTATGAAATGGCTGCTCTTGTACCTGTCTTATCATATCAGCACATACACGTTCACTGATTAACATAGGCCCCATACGACGGCAGAAATAGCGGTCCTGAACCGCCCCCATCCATCGACTCCCTGAGACCCCCGAGCTACGAGGTCGTCGGTCCATCGAGAGGATGGTCTCCCATGTTAGTCCCATGGGGGGTTTCGCCATAATCACCACGCTTGGCAGGCGGAAAGGAAAATGTAAACCAACCAAATGTAAAACGTTGGTGTTCTTCCAACACAAACTAGGTTCGTAGTTAACCCGCTTACATTCATAATGAATGTACAACCTGTTTAGGAAAATGTCAAATGTTACCTGGGTTCCTGTTTGTTACATCAGCTTGCAGACCGCTTATTCCTACTAGTTCTGTTATATAGTTCTGTGCACCAAAATATTATGCCTAGCAGACACAATCGTTTCCTGATACGTAAAGACACCGAAATGTTCTGTCTTTCAATAAAATCATCCGTCATGATTTGCGCCCTTCCAAATAAGTTATTAAGCACAAGAATGCTTTTTCGCAGCAAAGATTTTTCACCATCACGCAAGATTACCTGCACTACTTATTGTTCATTTCTTTGCCACCCTCGCCGCCGACAATACAAACATTGTTGCTCATCGCATGACAGCTCAAATTAACACATCGCGCAATCCCCAATCCCTAACCTAACACACGTATCCCAATTACTTACAAACTATTCGAGTAAAGATAATTTATGGTGTACCACAAGGAACACGCTAGTTCCAATATTGTATTTAGCTGATGATTATAAGTGAAATTCTTTTGGTGTGCGACAAAGCAATACGATATACCTGACAAAACAAAACTTTACTTTAAAAACTACAGTGTAAGTACATTCTAAGATTCGTTTAAAATACAAACGAACTGTCTACAAAACGACATCGTTAGAAACTACGTGTATCTCAAGATAACACCGTAGATCCTTTAAAATAACTCTTTTACTTTTAAGGTTATACCGTTCGTATTCTTCACATAACGAACGTCAGCATATGATAATAACTACACTGCTTATAATCAACAGTTACACTTGCTTGGTTGTGAAAAGTTGTTAACGTTTTATTAGGCTTTATTTAAACAACATAATTACTGAATAATCTGACGTTAACTAAGCGCAGTCTAAGCTAAGCGAAGCGTCGGCAATGAAAGCTAGTTAATGTTCCTACATTAGACGAGTTAAAATGAAGCCTCAATAGGAGCCCACTCGTATGAAATTCATCAAATGTGTAGTATGTAAATTGAGAAAGCTTACTCAGCTTACAGAATGCTCGCATAACTTTAGATTCACGTGAAAGCTTACAATGTAAGGCACTGTAATGAATATTGATTAAAAGCGTTTGAATTTTGGGGAATGTTGGACTAGAATAATAATATCGTTACTTAGCACTTTTGGCACTGTATATTTTTTACTAATTCAAATGTGCTGATGAGATAGATAGGAAACTACTTATGCTAATAGCGATAAGGCCGCCCTGTGTTTGTTCCATTATTTTTAGCATTTCTTATTGTTTTGTTTTTTCTGTCTTCGAGTTGTAAAAAAGTGATCTATCTATCATTATCTCAAAAACTCAAATCGAAGTTAATGCAATATCTGTACTTGAAAGTGGTTTATTACTCCTAAAACATTTATAACCACGATATTTAATAAAATGTTTTTAGGCCAATGTGAAACTTTGCGCGGAGTCCCTGGGACCTAACAGGTAAAGTGAGGGTTAATATCGTCTACCCGAGGCATTACCGCACTATTCCAGAATAAAAGGTCTCTATTTTATTCCAGGTCCAATACTATAAGTACGGCAGTACTGCAGACCTGGAAGGTTAACCTTTTAAACAAACATCCAAAAAGTAATCATTTTTAAAATGATTGTGAAAAAATTATGATTTCCGTAAAGCTCACAATACCATGACAATTGGAAACAATATCTAAAACTGGCTTCGAAAACAAGACTACTCATTACAAGTCGCGTGTTTGGTACACAAGATATGACGTGATCCAAGGAGAGTAAGAATAACGACAAATATGGCATTGAGTATTAGAAAATTTCCAAATCGCGTGCGAGAAGCGAGCACCGCAGACACCGTGGTACCACGCGATCGTATTTCAGGGTGGCGAAATATAAACGAAAGGAATACAAACTCATAAATAATAGCTTAGGAGGAAGCGATGAGTTTTCATTTTCACATGTTGCCGTTGTTTCTTGTGAACCTTCTACAAATACCTACTATAATAGCCGGAGAAGTTCTACTTGTCTAGGTGGATTAAGAGGAATGAGGTCGGGTTTTCTGGAACGAAAGCTCTACGTATTTGTTGAAGTGCTAAGATGGTTGTAGGTACCCAGCCAGATTACCGATTGAAAATGCTTTGAAGGAACTATTCTATGATTATCAAACCAAGTGCTAAGAGAGTAAATATTTTTTTAGAATTTTATTTTATTGGTATCGGCCTTCATTTCCGTATGGAGGGAAGTTTGACGTGACTCTTAAATATACCTAAATATTTTCGAAGACAGCAAAAATAAAGCTTTTCGTGATAGAAAATTGTTCGTTCCTGAAAGTTTCTTGAAAAACTTTATGATTTGTTCAGAGTTTTCCTTTTGTTTGGCAACTTCTGATTTGTTATATTTATTTGATTAGTTTTGTTTAAGGTATCAAATGTGTAAATACTTGTTTAATTTCTTTATATCAAATGTATAAATATTAAGTACCTACACTATGATTGATAAGGTTTCCTTATCTATTTATAGGTAGATACTTATTTTCTCGATTAACATTATCAACCTGAAATTGATAAAACTGATTCTTTGATCAATTTCCTAAAATACTTTTATCATTCCAATATGTTTTCTTATTACGTCCATAATGTTAATTCACCTTGCTGGATTTTGATCTTTATTTCTTGGACACAGGGTTTATTACTGTTATTGCAATAGAGCAAATAACGCCATTTCGGCTTGAGTGGGTCCATTTATTTCGTCGCCCATAATAATGTTTGGTGATTTATCAAAACACAATTTCGTAATAGATACCCACCCGCTTGATTCGAGACGTTTTTCAAATGATTACAAAGGAAACAGTACTTTTAATAAACTCTTTAGAAAGAAGTACCGATAATTACTTTAAACAATAAGCTTTAGCTTGTTTAGCAGGTGAAAACAGAAAGAAAATAAATTTATTTACAACAACAATCATATAGACTTGGGTACCTAATTATGTTTCGGTTAGGTAGAAAATGCTATCTAGCGTTATGTTCGCCTATAAACAATCTTTCTGCAATAAAAGCATAATTATTATATTTATCAAGTCCTTGATCGAATTTTAACTAATAATAATATCTTAGAGGGATATATTTTCCTCTTCAGTTTTAAACCTATCTAGAGTTCCCTTACCCACCTTCCGTACCGACTTTACTACAGTTCAGAGAACTTGAACTAATACATTTTGAAATTGCTCTGGATTCACGCAATTTATCAGTTTTATTAACATCACAGCCATAACGAACTGCTTGTGTTTAAACATAATACCCTTTGTCACAGACCATTGTAACGCGTCTGTTATCTTCTCTATCTTACTCTTTGTATAGTACAATAAATAAAACAAGAGAAATAACATTCATATCGTGTACTCAATGATATTTATCTCCTAAGGCGTAAGGGTCTTTATTCACGACATTCAGACACCAAGTTTTGTAATTTAAAAGATTGTTTCTTTAGTACTCTTCTCAATATCTTAAAGATAACAATACATTTCAAATGACTGTCATGATGTCTCAGTTCGGGACAGTCATTCAAATTTAGTTTATGTTGTTTTTTAAATTCCTTGTTAGATGATGTTGATACAAGTGGCCGATTGCGTGGGCACGTCTACTCACGATTTTTAGTCTTTGAATTTTAATGATAAGTATGATAACAACTCATGTTGTCGGTTGTAGATTTTATATTAATTTTGTCTACTTGAAGACTTTTTCTGTAGTATCTAAATGTGTGCGTGCTTAAAATTTGCTGTATTTATGAAAAATTCAAAAGTTTTAAGGCTTTCGCCATACGAGTTCATTTTATCTTTGATGTGCTTGTTAGATAAGTTTAAAATAATATCTTGTTCGTGTCTTTAAATTAATAGAAAAAAGTAAACAGGCTACATAATTATTTACCATACGATTTTTTCCCTGCATTATTTTAAATAAATAACTACCTAATTACGCCAGTTAATTTCATGCCCAAAAAGCGGACTCACCTAAATATCCTTAAACTCAACAAGTCCAATCACCACACAACATTCACAATCACTTCGTTTCCGAGTACCGAGGGCGGGCGGCGCCCAACGTTCGTCCGAGCCGGTGCCTGAACCTCCACTGAGGGGAGGCTAGAGCCTTCCAACTCTCCCCTAGACGCGCGCATTTCACCTTAAGCTTTCTCTACGTACTAGAAATAAAATTTTCTAACGTGGGTTTTCCAGGCCGTAGCAAAATGTTGTTGTTTTATCTTGGGTTCGGTATACGACATTTAAATAGCTCATTAATTTACGTTACATGTTAAAAAAATCTTAAATTACATAAGAAACCAAACAAACTTCTTTTAAATGGAATCGGTAAAAAAGTATTGAGCTAATTTCTCTAGTAACATGGTATCTGTGGGACATTACTACTGTTTTGTTTCTATTGCTATCTTCAGCTTGCACGATACATTATCTGAACGACGCATGAACCCCGTACGTCACAGAGGGGTTGTTAAAGGACCCCTTCGTACGTAAGCCGTAAGTCGCTGCAATATCAAAGGTTCGGAGGCAGGTAAGAAAATGTTTCGCAAGCTCGAGTTAAGGGCATGATGGTGGTCATAAAGGACCAGATGGGGCACGTGACTTTTGGGAGACTTATCTTTGATTTTGAGCGTTGGTTGTATTGAACAACATGTAGTTATAGTTCCTCTGACAGTTATTTTGAATGAACTGCTGGGATATTTACGGCTCAGTAGTTCCGTAAACTCGCACATTTTCAACATTTGCAATTTTCTCAAATTCAATAGAAGGAATTTTTAGAATATAATACGTTATTGGGCTCAAGCTTCTACAAGCCCAAAAGTGTAGCGAATAATTTAAGATGGATGTTAAAGTAGGTATCCTTTTTTTGATGGTCGCATATCTTTTCTGATGCTACAAAACCACCACATTATAAGTTGTGTAAAAATGTACTGTAGGTAAAGCACATCATTCACATGTCACCCCTACAATTTATTTCCCAAACAAAAAATGTGCCGCAATAAAAACTTGAGTTCGCAAAAAATTAACGATGTACGAGTTGACAGTGGCCCGGCTTATCTGCCGGTTTAATAGGAGCCAGTGAGCCGCTAATATTTACTAGCAAGGAGAGATGTTTTTTGAAACTTGTCCTAATTGAGAAAACAGCGAATCGGATGAAAACCATGCCTTTCCGTTTTCCTTTTCGTAAACAGGTGTTTATACTTTATAGAGACTATCATCACTTTAACGCCCATTGCTGAACGTACCTCCCCCAGACAAGGGGGGGTTGCCATATTCACAACACTTGACAGGTGGATTAGTTATTGCAGAGTAGGGGTTTAAAATACTCAGAAGAAAGCTTCCCTTTTTCAGGCAGGTTCCCTTGGTCGGCTCTTACGACATCCACAAGGGCTGATTTTGAGGAGTCGATATTCTTACGATGCGCACTTTGCAAGACTGAACAACCAGCTTTGACTTCATGGTATCGTTGTAATCAGTCTCCTGCATTGCGGTTGCCAACAGAACAGAAATATATTATTATATAATGTTGTTTCTCAATAACTGTTATCCTTTCGGTATTATAAATTTTGAAATGATCATGTCGATGTATTTTAATATTTTTATTTAGTTTTTGACTACATTTAAAGATATTTCTAAGCTTGGCTTAAACCTTTCATGGTCCACGACGCATGTACTGCTACAGTTCCGTGCTGAGGCTGGGCAGTGAATACGATATGATATACTAACGTTACAACTATGGGTGGTGACGGTAATTAGCTTTTCTTATAATATTGACACGCCACTTCTACTAGTGCTCAGTATTACGTGGCTCGTATGCGCTACCCCTTAACTCTTGCCTTTTTCATGGCTCTGTTTAATGTACCTACCTAATGAATTGTTGGTCCGCAATTGAATTCCTTTATTTCCATGTTTTGTTTTTGTGGGTTTATGAATTTCGCTTTGATTGAAGGCTCTTCGTTTATCCATTGTTTGCATTTCATTATTTTATAACGCTTTATTTTAATATGCTTGACAACTGCTAATAAAGAGAACAGTATTTATGTTTGTTCGAAATTGCTTTTAATTTTTGATGTGGGTGTGTCTACTCTCTATCTAGTATTTTAAACAAAATTACAGAGCTGTTAGTTTTTCTAAATCAAATGTTTTCATTAGATTAAATAAAATCTGATATAAAGTAAATTGAATTTCGTATTTTTGTCTCTCGACCGACTCATGCTTTGTTTTTGTCTTATAATACCAATTTGTCAGGAATTATAGATTTATTCCATTTCCATTTGTTGCTCTCTATAATAAATAGAAGGTAAATACAAGTACCTATGATGATGTTTGCCAAAAACCTTTTCCTCTGTGTATGTAAGTAAACCAAGTATTTTGCCTCTTACCTATGTATATGTTACTAGATATACCTATATCATCTGCCCAAACTAACCTGACCCATTGAGTGTTGGTTTCTCAGCAAATATACGTACCTCCTGAAAACATTCAATGCAAGATAGAGGTCTTGTTACTCTGGTATTACAAGATACATTTTCCTTCGTGGACTATTAATCAACGTTCCTTAAAAGCCTCAGTGATATACAAAAAATTAACACAGAGCGGCTTTTACGGTCTCTCGCATTTCTGTTGGAAATAAGGAGCTACTTCTTCTGTTGCAAATCTACAGCGCTGATTAGTCTTTTGAGGATCTTTCTGTCAAAGGATACCAATTAATTTAGTAAGTAACATAGTGAATTATGAACAAAAGTATTCAGAAAAAATTGCTTAACACACTTGGTTAACTACAATGTTGTAAAGTCAACATTTTTATCTACTAATAATTACCCTACTTAAAAGTAATTAATGTACAACCTTATTCAGATTTCGTTGGATCGTTTACCAGGCACAAAATCTGAAGAGAGCCAGATGAGCTGTAATATCATGCAAATTCCCGTTTCTAAGTATGAAACTCGTTTTTATTCTTTCCCTTTTCTTACGATTCGGGTCGTCGTAAAAAAGCTTCTCCATTCCGTTTCGCTTACAAAGTTAACAAAGGCGCGACTATTTTGTAAACAAATTTCATAATAGATGCTTATTTAGCTGTAAGACAGATTTTTAAGTTTATTATTATTAATTCATGTCTATCATAGCATTATTGTTGCGGTTCAAGGTGTTGAGCTGTTTAAGACACGCCTAAGACTAGCCATGTAAAGCTTTGATTTACATAGTTTTTACTACGCGCGAGATTATGTGCTTTAAATATTTCTATGTGTTTGACGGATATTATTATTACCTCGAAGCATCAAAACGGCAAAAGCGATTTTCATAAATGAGGTATCAAAATACTCGTCTGATTTCCTATATGGTTTTAAGGGATTCGTTTCATTTTGTTAGTATTCCTCTCATTTGGCCTAAAAATTTAAACAGCGATGATCGATTCGGGTTTTTATAGATTTCAATTATTTACTTGTTCGCATAACACAAGCTCTGTTTAGAATCTGTTTCATTTTAATATTTTTAGCATTATTGTGTACGGACAACATGTAACTTTGAAATATTCAAAAATTCATTTCCACGTTCGAGCCCTATCCATAAATTTCCACCGTATCGTCAGAACTTCCAAGCCCGTATCCAATTTGACTGAAAACGAAGTTATATTATAGAAACCGATAGATATAGAACATGTCAGTTTGTACCTTCACGGCCCTTTTTGTGAGACTTGCCCTTCAAGCATCTGCCCGAATCAATCTTAAATATTGAATTTGCGTGTAATCTGATATAAAGTTTTACAGGAAACGAGTTTCTATTACGTTTTAACGCAATTTGTTTCGAGTTTTCACCTTCAAGTAGCATTTTATAGAGAACTGGTGGTCGGCTTTTATCAGGCGTTTTTTTTAATCGTTACACTCGTGACAGAGAAGTCGAAGTCGTCGTATTCAATTCAATTCAATTCAATTCATTTATTTCCACCGTAGGTATTTCTTAGTATACACTTGATGTCGTTAGTTTCTAAAATATGACTCTTATCTTATTACACTATTATTACAAAATTTGTAATCAAAAAAGGAAGCACCATAAGGGATTGTATGTAGAAAAAAAACAGACAGACAGTCAAATATTAAGTACCTATACTAAAATTAAAAATAAGAGGGCTGTACCTGTTTATAAAATTACAATAATTAATAAAATTATGTCAGAAAATGGTCAGAAATTTAACAGATTAAATATATTACATGTCAAAAAATGTCATGAAAGCTTGCTGTATAGAGGCATTGTCAAAGTAAAACTAAACTAAAATAAAGCTAGGTAGGTACATACTATAAGATAAAAAATAATAATAATAATAAGCATAACGTAGCAGGAATGATGGCACACCTCACAATGCGGTGGATGTTCACCACTTGCCTTCCTGGTATATTTGTGTAGGGGACCGTTTAGTGCAGCTTTAATTTGGTCCGCTCAGCCCATTGGTGGTATGTCGCGTGATCTTGCCCCGTCAGGTTTTCCTCGAACCACAAAGCGTTCGACAGATGCGTCCTCAAGGCACCAAATATGTCCGATGCAAGAGAGTATACGATTTTCGACGATCTAAGAAAGACGTTGTTTGACACGGAGTTCGTCTAGTATAGTAACGTTGGCTCGGAATTGGGTACATGTTATACGAAGCATTTTTTCGGGCGATAATGTAGGCGAAATTAGACATTTAAAAATAGGTAGCTTTTTTGAAAGCAACATAAAAAAAGGTAAATTGCTATCGTTAGACGTATTGATAGTTGGTCGATTTGCCCTATTCGACGTTTTGCTACTAGGCTTATCTATTGTAAAACACGGATGCTATATTACGGCCACCAGTTTCTATAAAATTGGCTTTACGTCGTTGTAGGCGTCGGTGCTTCAAACTTGCGAAGGGAGGAATCTGAAAATTTTAATTGCAGACGTAAGGATGAGCAAAATGAAATTTTCTCGCGTTTATAATGTTTCTGTTTACCTTAATAACTGTAAGTAGGTTCTGAAAACGGATGAGTTTCAGGATAGAATTCCGATAAAAAGTTTTAGAGAGGCTTTATGTTTGGCAGGATTTAAGTAAGTAGGTCCTAGAAACCTATTTATTTAGAAGATCTAATGTGATTCAATCTTATACTCTTAGAGGGATTAGACAAATATATATATTACTTTACTTACTATGTTCAATACAACAAAGACCCCTAAATTTTTTTACTATAAAAACTTTCGTAATTTGACGAATTCATTATGAATGTAAGCGGGTTAACCACGAACCTAGTTTGTGTTCGAAGAACACCAACTTTTCATCCCTTAACGAGGGACTTCATCAGGCGGCTTCATGTGCGGTTCACGTCGCGCTCGTTCAGCGTAACATAAACTAGGTTCGTAGTTAACCCGCTAACATTCATAATGACCTCTAACCTTCTCCTTCATCCATCGTAAGTTCGACGTCTATTTCCCAGCAGAGGGTGAACTCAAGTTGCGTGCCAATGGCAAAATGGAGAATTATTTTAATACTCATCTACCCTATTTTTTATTATTTCTGGTTAGGCACAACAAAAAACACATAAAATACCAAACAGAGATATAAGGCGTCATATTTTAAAATTCGCATAAATATCGGCTCATGCATCATTTACGTGTTACATTCAATACCGAGCATTCATTGACGCCGGATTTTCCAGATTACTACTGTAAGCTGAGTTTGTCAAGGTTTTTCGATTCTCTTTTTAATATTTCCATTAAATATTTATTGTGAATCAAGAAGATCAGCCTCGATTACAGTGGTGGACAGAGCGGAGAGCGGGACTATTATAAAAGCCCGTATTATAAAAGCATGCTCAGTCATAGATCTATGCTTGAGTGACATTTATTCCATAGAAAAAGCGTTACTCAAGCTAAGAACGATAACTGACCAAGTTATCAATACGTTTTACAAATAAATAATAAGTAATCAGTTCATCAGCTTGGGGGTACGATACCACAGGTACACGCAAACCTTAAATATTATTTTCGCGACGAGGGCTAATAATATGTAGTAGTAAACATAATAAATTAAATGATTCAATTTAAATTTATCGACACAGCACACTTTTAAGTAAGAAGGTAGAGCAGATTTTTCAGGCCGCCCTGGGATTAGGGCGCCGCTCGCCCGTCAATGCAGAGAAACTGTCAACTTTCCACTTAAGCCTTTTTACGCGATCTCCTTTGAGTGCACACTTTATTAATTAATCTGTGAGTTTAATAATCAAAGTTGAGGGACTTAAATGTTTAAGTAGGTAGCTTTTCGTGTGATTAATTAAATAGAAAATAATTAAAAGCGTCAGAGTTTAATAATATGTGTAAACTTTTCTGCGAGATTAATAAGCAGAAAACGTAATTCATAAATGATTAAAACCAGGTTCTTTAATAATCCGGCACTCTAGGTATACCAAACCACCAAAATAAGCTTCTTGCCTTCCTTTTTCCCAACCCATTTACCGCAGAGTAACATCGATTTGATGTGTGCAATTGACACAATCCGATAAATGCAAAGCATTGCAAAATATTGTTCTCCGGAATGATCCGCTTCTGTAGACGGTAAAACCTTTTAACTTACTAGGTAGTACCATTGTAGAAATTTCTGGAACGTAACATTGTGACATAATGCATGAACTCAATACAAGTCTGGCACAAGCATCGCAGCAAATGGATTAAATGTCACAGCAGTGCCGAAATACTGGCTTTTCCAGTCGGGACGCAGACAGAAAATGAAAAGTACAAACGGTATTACGGCTTTTCCTCATATTTCTAGTTGATTTGATTTAGTTTGTGAACTTTACGACTTGTGCTTGCTATCTCTGGCACAAGAAAGACACGAACACAGAAAGTGTCAAAGACTGAGTGATATTCACTTAGTCATTGACACACACACAGTAAACATAGAGATCTTTAATAGCGTGGGTCTAATTGGCTCCAGTATCTTGACGCATAAAATGAAGATATAACCACGTCGTCGTTATATTCACTCCCCCAAAAAAGAACATGTCAGTCTGTCGCTGTCGTTTTCATATTTACGCAAGAAAAGTTAAAATAAAGAAATCGGTCCGAATGTCTCATTAAAAACAAAACGACCAGATAACCACTTCGAAGAGGTGCATTGCAGCACCCTTGCAAATGAACCGTGTAACCAGCACATGTGTAAATACAGCGCAATTCCCCCTACCGCGACTAAACACCCGGAGGCGTCCAATTTGCAGCAAAGAATCCCACAAACACTGCATCGCCTATCACACTATACACTATTTGAATCTCCTTCCTCCACGTAGGGTGGAATCAATTTAAATTTTAACTCGCACTTAATACACCCTTGTTTGGTGTCTAAGTGGTGTGTTTGAGTCACCCTCTATTTGGAACGAATAATAAGTTGGGAAGACAACAAGGCTAAAGCCTCTGGCTTGTATCGCAGTGTTAGATGGTAAACCGTATTGTCTTATTTAAGAGCTGGCAATAACGATAGCTTTTTCTGAAACTTTACTGACACTATAAACACAGTAAACCGTCAATTATACAAAATACTGAACATTGGTAATATTCAAATACTAAAAGAGAGGCTCTTAAAAAATATTTTTACGAACTTGACGACTTTTTCAACGATACTTTTAGCGACTCGTAATATTTAGTGTAGGTACCTATTAGATAAATATTATGTAAGTGCATCTTAAGTAAAAAGGCATGATACCTGGCCAGTCTTCCATTGCAACACCCTAAATGGGTACATACGGTGAATTATATAAACTCACCTTATCATTAAGACCTGATTTATGTATGAATGCAATAAATACTGAATACTGAAATATTCCTACAAATTACCCTACGAGCACGATGTTTGCTCAGCTTTTCTGTGGGTTGATCTACTATTAAGAGAAACATCGTAGAATTCATCTATAGTTACTTAGCACATACATATGTACATCAAAATTAACAATCGTATTATATAATTCATAGTTTTACAATAAGAGATTTGCAAATACAAAGAACTAAGTACATAGGTACCTACTGAATCTCCTCATGCGTCAGTACAAGTACATGTTTACACCGAGCATGAATTTTAAACAACATGCCAGCCCGCATGCCAGGCCATTCTCATTTCTAAGATGACCCGAGTGTAAATCGTACGTCCTTGTAATGAAAATGCCGGTGTGAAAGCCCTTTATTTATCGCGCTCGGGTATAGAATGGGGCACCTTTAGATTTTCAGCATATTATAGAGTCTATACTACACACTAAAGTCAGAGACACTGCTCGGCGAAACATTGTGTTGGAAGCCGACGGTATTTGGTCAGCTTGTCGCCGGTGGTCCGCTCACCTTGGTGTGCAGACTCCATTAAAGAGAAGTAGACAAATATTACTACGAAAATTTATGTTATATAAGTGTCTAGAATATACCTCGTTTTAAAGTTGTAAGTAGCGGAAAAAAGGCCTATGAGCAAGTAGGTTAGCCATTATTTTTCTTATTTATACAATTTATATTAGGATCTGAGTTATACCTGCTGATATTCTATTTCAACTTTTATCTGTTAGTCTGGCGGACCAGTAAAATTGTTTTATCTTTACTAGCACTTTCGTTGTCGTTTTATCCATTTATCAAATTTATTTGTATTTGACTAAATTGTTACGAGTGAACTATGGCCCTCTCCGTAATCTATTTTAGTTTAATTATGAAACTTGACCCAATCAAACTTGTTTAATTTACTTTACAGGTTTTTACGTTTGGTTATGATTTTGTATTCTAAAAATTACAATTGTGAGAATGGTTTACTAAAAAATATATTTTGATTTGAGTCTATAAATTCTTAAGTTGAGCGATTAGGTACTAAAATTGAGGACAAAGGTTACCCAGGATCTTATAAAGATTCACGAAGAAAATCTCAAATAATAAAGTTTTCGCACTGTCGAGCGATTATATAAATGTTGCTAATTCTATCGTTCAAGTGTCTGTAATTCACGTTCTACTCGAAATAACATGGAGTTTTGAAAGACTGTTTCATTTCACTTGACAAGGAATTTACAGGAACCGGACAGTATGATAGTTTCTGTTTAATTAAAGTTTTAGTATACGTTTAGATATGTTTCACTGCGATGCGAAGTTTGTAGAAACTGTTGGGTTTCAGTTGTGTTGATTGAATAAGCAAACTTTGATTAATATTTTCGGACCCTATTGTATAATGAACAAAGTTTCCACATCCGCCTAATTTTTCTGCCTGAGCAGAGCAAGTTGTTCTATCGTTAGGTAAAGTAAGCAGTGGTTGATTTTTAACATGACTGTTTTTGGGCCTTGGGCTGCATCAGTCATCGTCACTGCATCGCCTTATATAGTCTCGCCATAGGTCTTGATCTCTGTTAAAACTACCTAGCGTTAAAAATACGATTCGAAAACTGCAATGGACTGTACTCGGACACATGATTTCAGCTGAAAATGTTAGTAAAATAAAGTTTTACAGAGTAGAATATCGCAAAAAGCGCATCGCGTTCTTTTCTCACGTCCAAGATAATTTAGTCCTGAATTCCCTGGAAAATAGCCCATTCAGGCGCGGAAAGAGCAATGCAATAGCATGGAGATGTTTAGCATAATACGATGATACCATTACTGCACAAAGACCGACTGACTGCAGCGTACTTTATGGACGTTGGAAAATTATTGTTTGTGATGTTGGGGCAGAGAATATAATCTGTTTACATATATATACTGTATACAAATAGCAAAGTCATGTTAATTACACTATTTATGATTCAAAAACGGCTGGACTTATTTTTATAATCTTTGATCAGTTGGATTTGTCTCGATCCTGGATAGCGGAATAACTAATTAAAATCACACATAGATTATAAATAAAAAAGTTTGGATGTATGGATGGATGTTTGTTACCTCTTCACGCCAAAACTACTAAACGAATCGAACTGAAATTTTGCATTTTTGAAATAGAATTTGCAAAATGCAAAATTTTTGTTCGCCTATCCTGGATTATTTAATTTTGTAATTCGTTTTTAGGGTTCCGTACCCGTTTTCACCCGTCGAATACGGAAAGCCTCCGTCCGTCAGTGGGCTATATCTCATCAAAAAACGTAAAAAGTAAACGGTTAAAATTTTTACAGAATATATATTTCTATTGTTGTAGAGGCAAGCTACAACAAAATATAAATAAAAACAACTAAATATTAATAACCTGCAGGGCAGCTTGTAGCGACCTGTTGGTGAGTATCGACACCACGGGTATACCGAGTGCTCCCGGGGAAGTTCCTGGTTCTCGTCTCCGCTTGCGGGGTGGTACCCCAAGAGAACCAGATCCCCACCTCTTGCTTGCCTTCATTGGCCGGTCTGAGTGGAGTCGCGAGAGATGCATCTTAGGATGTAGACTCGGGGGTGGAAGTGTCTAATGGCGTAATAACGAGGAAGCCCGCTCACGTGTCTTCGTGATGGTGAAATCGGGGCCGCACCTCTCGACACCCCTGTCGTTTGCACCGATGTTGTTCCTTTACCGGCATTTAAGCCAACATTTTGAGGAACCCGTCCAGCATTCGGCAAGCCACCGTCTGCCGCTTGTAACAGTATTGAGAGTATGTATAAACATACTCTCAATACTGTTACAAGCGGCAAGCGGCAAGCGGCATGGACGCCTGCCATAAGGCAGGCGTCCATAGTTTCCCCCATAGCCCAATTACCCAGTCCATCCATTCACCACAATAACATGGCTTTTTTTGTTATTTTCATTTTCCTTTGCTCTCTACACCTGGCGGATATCATCTTCGAGTGTATCATATTGTGCAACCAAGGATGATATCCGCTATGTGTAGCTCTCGCCTTTAGATTAATTCTCATAAAGGGCCTCTGTGCTGTTGGCTTCGGCTCCACGCATGCCTCCCAAAGGACCGGGTCACTATATGGCCCGTGATCATGGAAATGAGAAACAAAATAAAAACCAAAAATTAAAACAAAAAAATCTCAAAGTCTTGCTCTTCTTTGGTCAAGGCTTTATCTCTTGAACCATAATAGGTATACAGTTGAAATTTTTACAGGGTTTGTATACTTATTGCCACTATAACAACAAATAATCTTATACCTGTAAACGAGGCATATATATGTATGTATATATAATCTGAAACTCGGAAACCGTTCCAACTATTTTCATGAAATTTAGTATACAGGGGTTTTCGGAGGAGATAAATCGATCTAGCTAGGATTCATTATTAGAAAATGTTGTTTTATTCGTGTTTTCGATAATCAACTTTACGATAGGGCACTCTCATAGACAAGATTTCGACGCTACAGAGCCTTCATCTACCACTATGATCTATCATGTATGACGGGTTTTTTTTAATTTACTGCATATATTCGTCGACGTCACAATGGGGTAGGAAAGTTGTCAGATGAACCCATAGACCCATTGTTTTTGTTCGTAGATAAATAAACTGAAAAATATGACTTTTCCTGACATCTATTGGCGAATATTAATACTATTTTTTAATTGGGAGCAACCAACTAATCTGATGACACAACACTAAGGCTACTCCAGCAGGTGGCGTTGTTCAGCAACATTAAGCCAATGAGTGTTTGGTTGTGATTCGTATTTAAATATAATTTCTAAAAAACACAATATCCTACCAAAAAAATACCGAGCAAAGCTCGGTCATCCAGGTACTAATAAATAATAATAATTTAGGGGTCAACTTACATACCAAGTTGAGTATAGCGAATATATAGCGAATCAACGAAGTTAACCAACGTCGTCGGGCGCGATCAGTACCTGCTTGAAGGGATGACCACATCAAGCTGGCCTTTTGATTTTTCTAAAAGAATAATTTTTAGGGTTTATTTACCGAAATAATAATATAATACGATGGCACGGAACCCTCTGCGGGTAAGTCGAATTGCACTTGGCCGATCTTATTATTGTAAAATTTGGTCCTCTTTTACCAATTTGGTTTAGTCATTGCAAACGACCTTCATTAATGACCGTTGTCTTTTAATTGCCACAATCATCACATCGCGGCATTATTGTATTTCTTTTGCATATTTCCTAGAAGATAATGGGCACTTAGCTGTCGTATGCAGGTGTCTGAGTGTTTATTTATTCAGATTCAACCGGTCTATAGTGCGCACAGTTGCAAATAATGTCGTGGGAGGCACCTTGTTTACATAAATAAATAATAAATAAACAAATAATGCTGAACAATTCACACGGCATCATCTAGCTCAAAGCTAAGCAAAGCGTGTGTTATAAGTAGGTACTAGATAAATGATGAAAAAACAATACTAATGTACATATATATTTTTATTATTCATAGAAAACACCCAGACCACCCGGAACAAATATCTGCAGATCGTACAAACATTTGTCCCGATGCGGGAATCGAACCCAACCTTATGCATCATAGGTGGTTTTTCGCTCGCTAGGCCACAGAGGTCAGACAAAAGAAAATACACATTATTAATTTAAAAAAGCTTGAAAACAAATCGCCTCATCGTCTCGTTATCTTGGCATAGAGTTAGACTATTTATTAAACGAAACCGAAAATCCTTACAATTATATATATGTTTAGGAAAAAACCTTAAACGAATTTTATTTATCATTTTGGAAGCTACGATGCCATACACAGATATCAAATACACGAACACACAGAAACACTCGTTTCACTTAGATATAATGTTCGTTGTATTATATAAACAGTTTATTGAACGGATCGAGCAGAACTTATCATCCGATTTCGAGTTGAAATGTGTGCGTAAACCGAAAACTGGACTAGTCTATTGAAACTATACCTCATACTCAGATCTGAGAGGCTGATAACTAAAACCAATATTGATGAAAGCCACGATTTTCATTCACTATTCATTGGACCTAAATCCTAGATTAAGTCGGATGAAACTTTGCGCCCCAATAGAGCAGTGTACGAGCCAGATTACCAGTGCCGAAGTACTGAGATTATTGTGTTAGGTATGCTAAAGTTGGGTTTGGAGAGCTAAGGCCTACTGGATTTGCCTTGTCGTTGGAAAGATTAGTTATTTAGTCATTATTTTGGTAATAGTATTATTTCATTTTTATTTAAACAATTCACACAGCATCTCTTACCCCCAAACCAAGCAGATCTTGTATTATGGGTACTAGATAACTGATATACTTACATTACAGTCAGTATTTTATCTCCGCTATGTTCTGCGCAGTGTCCAGTCAGTTCTCAGCTTGATATATTTTCAAAATCCATAAAAGAACTCCATCTCTGATTTGAGGAAGTCCAATAACATCTAATAACGGAGCTCAAAGGTCATAAATCTCTAAGAATAATGAATCGGATTCCAGATCCGCCGTTCACGGCGGTTATGGACCCGTTTCAGCATTAGTATTCATTCAGCGCTACGACAAGCCATTTGAATACCCAATAACTTTAATGAAGTTCTGCTTTTTACAGATTTGTCATCGTCAGCATCATTGACCTTGTATGACCAGCAAGTCAATTTATGGCATTCAGTGAGTGGGGCCAGCCGTGGATCTACACAGAGACAAACAGACATTGCAGGCTAAGTTATTAAGATTACACAAATGGATAACGACTAACAAAAAATATTACAAAAACGAACGCGTAAACCGTTCGTCAGATAAGATTACGGTTATGACTCGTAAAATTAAGCCGCCCATTCACACTCTCATCCTAAATGAATACCGAAATAAAAGTGGAAAATAAAATTCATACTAAAGCTTTCCTTTTATCGCGAGTCATTCAGCACCACAGAGAGTGGAAACCGCAGAGACAGAAGGCCTTTCATTAGTTTACGTGAAAAATGCAGAGTTCATCTCTCTGCGTACGAGTTTTACTGAATGGAAGCAAAGCGGATTTGTGACTCAACTACAATAGAGGCATAATAAATCTAAACGAGTGTGGAGATTTTATAAAGATTTTGCAAAAAAAAAAATTGTGTTATGAGATCTGGATCTTGGATTTTCAGTGACTTATTAATTATTTATGATTTTACTATAAAAACTTTCGTAGTTTGATTGTTTGAACACAAACTAGGTTCGTAGTTAATTCATACATTCATAATGGATTTATGATTGATTAATAAAATTTAGTAGTCGTCCTAATTATAAGAATTTATTTGAGTAAGGTTTATGGAAGCTTTCAGTTATTTTCCAAAAGGATGTCGTGTAATTTTTTTCTCACATAACAAATTTTTCATGAGCAAGTTTTCTTTTTTTACGCGTTTTTCATTCGTGTCGGATGATTGTGGCTAAGTTTGGAAAAGGTCGTATTTTCCGGCGGAAGTTCTGGCAGGTCTCTGGAGTAAAGCCTATAAATCAAGGTAATTTAGGGAGACGAGAGAGCTCCAGTTGCTCGCTATGAGGGTTGACTAATGTCCTCTTCTGATTAGAGCTAGATTGTAGGAATTAATCAAAACTTTGAACTGCTTTGCTTGATGTGGATTCATTAAATGTTTTCAAAAGTCATTTTCGTGATATGCTATTTTTGGATGTAGGTCAAGTGTACATATAGCGCGAGACCCATTAACATTATTTGATATACTTTACAAGTAGCATGCAACTAGCATTTTGGGGACTCTTAAAATCAGTTGAGCTAACTCTAATTTTTTGGAACAGTTTGCAGTTAGCTCTACTGTTTCAGTTGTAAATAGCAGTTCTAATTTGTATATATTTTCTAATACCAATGTAAAGTTAAATCTTTATAAGTTTGGTTTGGGTGCGCTTTTATACATAAACATAAAGTTATTTTTACTGGTTTAATGCCCAATAACTAATCGTATGTTGTATGGGGGAGGCCTATGTCCAGCCGTGGACGTGTATGGGCTAATATGATGAACTAATCAATGTAAAATATCTATTTAGTACGATGAGCCGTACAGTTTTTATGATATAGGGCCTTCCTTATAATATAGGACGTGCTAGCGCCAATGGTGAATGTAATCTCAATAAATTCAATGACTTCCACAAAGTACGTCGTTCCGACTTCCTTTAATTTCGCGTTGAAAGTTTATCGTTCGATTCCCGAAAGTCAAACAAATCAACCCGACCACTTAAATGAGCTCCATTAAGACTAACTTAACTAAAAGATCAAGATGAAAAGTTCGCATTAATACGTAAAAGCCGCAAAACCACTAGGAACTCGAATTTTCCTTCGTGGATGTAAAGGCTGTATACCAACTTACTGGTTTTACTTATACATTATAAGTAGGTGCCGTCAAAGCACTTTTTACTTAAAACATCATTTTGTAGACGTAGAGGCCAGAAATAATATGTTTAGGGGAATAGTTTCTAACCCCGATGCTAAAAGATAAGTGTTAAAATTTTAACGTATGTATCATATATTATGCGTGTGATTGTGACATCGTAGCTCTCAAACGGATGAACCGATTCTGATTAAATTTTCCTAATTTTGAAGGTGACTTGGTCGGGTATAGCTATATTTTCAGAAAGCCAGTGCAGTGGAGTGGCCCCCAGCTTTGCTAAGCACGTTTGAAATAACTGTCAGATGTTTCACTTGAATGACAGGACAACGTCTGTCTGGTCAGCTAGTAGAAGATCATTATAGGAAATAAAAAATTATAGGAGTCCAGGCGAGTATTTTAATACCTCATTCAATATAGTTCCAGCTGTTTGGATGCTTCGAGGTAATATAGAGTATCAGATAACTACGTGGAAACACTCGAAAATCAGAACCCTTACGAATCAAAAATACAAGGTAAGTAATAGAGTTAATCTCAAGTCTCACTGTTATAAAATTTCTGACATAATCATGACAAATAGCCTACTTTAAACACATTTGCAACTTTTATTAGACTGTGATAAGATTTCCCAGAATCCGTTTTAGCGAGATGACGTCACGCACGTCCTCGTCGGTACGTGCTTGAGGCTTTTTAGACGTGACCAAGAGAAACCTTGTTCACATGAAAGAAGTCTACTAATCCTAAAAAATAACGAGTAGCGAGTATTTTTAAGTAAAACTAGTATATGTACAACACATATCTAAATAAATAGATGGATGAATAATGATTATACTATCATCATCTTCAGCCCTGAACTTAGGCCTCCCCCAAATGACGCCACGAATAGCCCTTATGACTATACTAATCAAGGTTTAAAAAACCTTGTACTAGAGTAGTAAGTATTAGAAGCAATAGTAAACTAATTCGTATTTATAAACTTTTTTGTATAGAATCTCAGCTAACTGAAATACGACTAGTCATTTATATAACTAATGCGATGTACTTTTCAGTGAGTACAAAATCCGACGTAAAAAGAGATCATTAAAGATCACTATCTAATTGAGATCGCTAGTTGATTGGGTTCGTTAAACATCGAGTCGCAATCGAATTAGTGTCGTTACACTCGTATAGCGATTCGTAGAGGGCTACGAGGCTACGGCGTAGCTGCTCGTAGCTTCATAGCAAAATGTGACTATTTTTAGCGCTACGATTACTTTTACTAGCGACATCTATTAAGTTGTAAGTGACAACTAAGATGTGAAGTTACAATTTGTAACTATTTGTTCCTTTGAGTTTTTTCATTAATATCTGATTCCTGTGTCCGGTTGACGATTTTATCAACAAGTGACGTGAAGTCACCAAATGTAGAGAAGGAAACGAAAACTATTTTCGTAACCGTAAAATAATCCATTACCTACTTATAAATCTCAATACATATGAGATATCTAAGGCCTCACATATCTAGCTTAACCCTCCAATTAAAATACTTGTTGTTTTAAATGATAATAAACTCCCTTTAGGAAAGCTGGGTACCCAATATCATCTAGTAAAAGTAAAAAAGTAAAAGTAAAAAGATTTTTATTTGCCCGCGTTTAAATCATATGTTTATGGGTAGAAACACGAGCTAACGATGGGAGCATGATATCAGCCCTACCTACTCATACCTACATATATAGAGTATCAATAATAATGAAGTTAATTAATACGCTGCATATTGCTGTATGTGGAGTGATTCTATGAACGTCTCCGTATGCTCGATGTAGATTATACCTTAGCGTAGTAGAACAAAGATTCAATTTACATATTTCATTCTCTTGAACGACAACTGAATGCTGTTATTTTAACACACTAAATAAAAATTCATGAAGAATCAGTGCAATCAGAAAAACATAAAAAAAAATATATTATCTCTGATTACAACATTGAAGAGTTCTTGTTAATACTTGTCTTATTTACTGTTGTTTTTTTACCCGACAGTTTGGAAGGATGTTTGTTACTTCTTCACAGGCTGTTAGGCCACGCGAGCAGCTCGCGTGACCCAATTAATTTAGTGGGTGTGAAGAAGTAACAAACATCCTTCCAAACTGTAGGGTAAAAAAACAACAGTAAATAAGACAAGTATTAACAAGAACTCTTCAATGTCAGGGAAATCAGGGATAATATTCCTTTATCGTCAAAAATCTACTTTTAAAATGCTTTTTTATTTTAAAGCTACAAACTGACGAAACAATTTAATCGCAATTCTTCAAAGTGGCTCTATTTATTCCCTCCAGCTCGGTCCAAATGCAGCAGAAGGCAGATTTCTCGTATAATTTCACCCCCGGCTGAATGCAAGAGGGTAGCATAATTCTATTTGGGCTCAAAACGCTTCAAACATTTTCATTTAGAAAAATGTGTGCGTTATAAATTATTCAGAGCCATTACTATTATCATCTGCATGTTTTACTAAGATTTATGAGTTCATCGGATAGTCTATTCTGTGACGATTGCGTTCGCGTTTAACTTTAGAACGTATAATAAATAAAACAAGTAAAGCTAAACACAGACTGAGCACTCGGCACGCAACGTGCGCGAGGCATTACGAGATCTGGACGCTTGAATTTGAATGGAAAGAGGTTTCAATTTTCATATCGCTGTGCCAATTTATTTAAGTATTTAATTAAATTTAATAAAAACCCAAACCTTTAGTTATTGATTTTGTTTCTTGTTTTGACTTACACTTTAGAAAATAACCTAAAATTTTAGAACCTGTTTATTTACATGCAGTACATGCTCCAAGGTATTAATGGATAGGAAATCGACGACGTCACACGCAGAGTAATCGAATTCGCGGGAAATTGTGCCGGTATTAGGAAATAATGTCGTCAACATCGCCTGTGTGATCGATGTGAACCTATATGTGACCTAATAAGTTGTTCATCAGATTCATCAATTCTGCCTAGCTATACATGACGAACGTCTGGGTTGGATTAATTTTTGTAGACATTAATGTGACATTAGGTAGGATAGAACCATTTATAGCAGACTATCTGCTTCGCCCGTGTTTTATCGTGGAAAAATAACCTTTATGTTATTCCGTCCCAAACTTTGAGCCTAATCGATTCAGTAGTTTTTGCGTGAAAGAGTAACAAATATCAATCCATACATCCATCCATACAAACTTTGACATTTATAATATTAGTAGGATAGGATCTATTAATTATTTTATAGGATACATTTCGGTGAATGCTCCCAGGAACTTCATGACCTGATCCCACCATCTCCCTTCGACTCCAGGTCAAGCAGACGGACGGCACAATACCATCCTTATTTGGTGGATATACCATCCACTCGTACTAAGCGGTTTTCCTTTACCTTCATTATTCGGCCCGGTAAGGTTTGGAACTCGTTGCCTGCTTCTGTTTTTCCTGCCAATTACAATCTGAGTCTCTTCAAGTCAAGAGGGAATAGGTATCTTCTAGACCTTCGTGCGACAATTCACACAGCATTATCTAGCCCCAAGCTAAGCAGAGCTTGTGTTATGGGTACTAGATAAGGATGGGAGTTATTGGATATTGTGGCTACCGTTTATTAGTTGGGTATTTTGTTTCAATACCGCTAGTACCAACTGGTACCAAATAACGTTACAATACTCTATAACTGTCCTGATTTCTACCCAATATATTTCTAACCGATTTGGTTAGAAATACCAAATACTTGTTGCAGCTACATAACTTTACGGGTGAACGGTCCGCTAGTACCTATGCGTAGATGATAGTTATATAGTTATATAGGTATTGAAGCGTTGGGTAGTTACGGCTCACGGTTGGTTAGGCGCGATGCTTGATTTGCACAGTTATTCCCTAGCGGTATGCGGATTTTACAATATCGTTAGATATTTTAGGTCCATCCTAACAGGTACTGAGTTAGTTATTGAATATCGGACTCATCTCTAGTACTAGATGACATAATACAATATATTACATAGATATATATTGTTTTATTATACCTACATAGAAAAACGACCAGAACACTCTGAACAAATATTTGCAGATCGTACAAATATTTGTCCCGAGGTGGGAATCGAACCCGCAACCTCCTGAGTTGCAGGCGGACCTTCGCCCACCGCGCCACATCGGTCGTCAAACAACCTGTTGTTTCTCAAATAATTTAATTGCAAGTGAAATGTGAATTGATGTATTCAGTGTACCTTGAGCTCCTACGTCAAATAAATACGAGTAAGTATGAGTGAGATAATTGTATGTCATGAAAAATGTATGTTTGTTTGTAAAATCTGAAAACAGGTAATTATCTACGTAATTAATTTATTTAAGATTTTAGTTAGTCATCTAGTAATCATAAGCCAAACTGATTGCTTTGCGGCAACATTATAAATAAAGATTGCAAATGCAAATTCACACAGGATCATCTAGCACCAAGCTAAGCAGAGCTTGTGTTATAGTTACTAGATGACTGATATTTTTTTTTTATTCTTTATTTATTAAACGGAGTTTTGTCACACAGTGACTATATCACTCCTATCTTAGGCTTCGTCATCACAATCGATGAGGAGGATTATAAAATACTTATTTATATAACTTGTAGATACAGCTTGACTAGCATTTTGGCTTCCTCAGAGTACGGGGAAGACAAAATGCCATTACAAGTACCTACGCTGTAACCATATGAACACATGACTGATATACATAATACATTACAAAGATAGATATTTCTTATACTTAAACAGGAAATATCCAGAACACCCGGAAGAAATATTTGCAGATCGTACAAACATTTTTCCGAAGGCCGCAATCGAACCCGCAACCTCATGCGTCGCAGACGGACCTACGCCCGCCGCGCCGTGCCATATTGGTCGTTACGATGCTATCCAGCATTTTTTTCCCAAGTAAAAATAGGACGAAAAATTTCTGTCAATCTATTACTTTGTTGCTACGTTCAACCTATGATTCTGATAAAACAAAAAACTAAATGGAGTTCGTGGAAGCAATTACATTATGCAAAGAAAACATTAGTCACCTTCGCTACAGTGGAAACAGAACAGCTGGTTCTTGAGTCACACTTGTAAAACCGGAAGTTCTTTGGTACACCACCCAAAACCTGGTGCATGGGCAAATTGTTCATTTTTGCAGAGGCAGCCTAGAACAATATATCTAGAGAAGTCTTGTATCACTGGATGATCAACTTTGAGTCGCTGAGACACTCAGGAGTCAGTAACTTCCTTATGTTTAAAGATCTAGACTTGTATTGCGTTGAGCGGGTATGTAAAATGTGATGTTGAATTGAGTTTACCGTTTTCGCCGTTCCTTGCTTTCCGACTGTGACCTGGTTTCCTGCAAACCTTTTAGCAATATTACTAGCCTTTAACTTGCACTCCGTGACATATTGCTTGCTGATGATGTTCACTTCTCAGTCTAATATACCGCTGCCGAAGATAGAAGGGCAATATACATGGGTAGTGCAACCTCTTAGCCGCAATCATAGGGTCTTAAAAAAACTCTAAAGGCGTTTAATGGTGATAATTTGTCCGGGGCGACATTTAACCCCTCAAAGGTAAAACTAAAAAAATAAACAATTAAGATCATGGATAATTATTATAGCTTGCATGTTTCATGCTAGCATTTTGCATATTTACAGCTACAGCTAGTTATATTGTTTGCAATTTAAATAAATTAAAAGTTTGCAAACTGTTTGTTAATTTTTAATTTGCAAATATAAACTAGGTCACCAACAATTAAAAACTCAAAAATAATGTTTGCATGTTTTACAAACACGTGTTTCAACAAAGAAAACGTTCAAACACATTTAAACTACGTTTTAGGTTCTCTCAATTTACTCTTTCGAGCGGATAAGAAAGTTTTTACAACTTCATTCCCTTTTATATAAAGCCGGCCAAGTGTAAGTCAGACAAGCTTACTAATACTAATATATTGTATATACATATTATAAACTATTTATACTAATATATTTTTGTGTAAAACTATTATACATAGCTTAAGCCTACAAAAAACTAATGGTAAATCTAGTAATAGGGTTCCATTGGTACACTCTAGGCAAGAAACCGTAAAATCTCTGTTATTCTTGTTTCCTCTAGGAAACAACTTTATTCATCTCATAATTTCTGTAACATCTCGGCTGGCTATTAATATAAACCAAGGGTTGGCTGGAAGACGCAATCGGTAATATGATAAAGTGCTCCCCTCTGTTCAATTTCCCCAAAAAATTGAATTAATTTCTGCCAAACATTCGATAGAGCATCAATATTAATGAGTGAGCATTTCTGCCCTCATTCATTCTCTATACAGGTAAAATGGGGAATCTGCAAAAATAGCTCCCAGAAATAGGGCCGAGCTTTTGTAGCGTAGATTAAAAAATACAAGTTACTTTGTTAACAAGGAAATAATACAAACAAATTAGAACTTTAATTTACAATTCCTGACCATCCTACTGAGAAAAACAGTATAGCTAACTGTAGACTGCAAATAATCTTGTGGTAGCTCACCCGACCCATATCAATGATACCACTCCAAAGCGTACCTATGAGCTGGCTGCATTACATACGGTCAACGCCAAAAAAAATCTGATTTGTCAATTTCCAATAATCGTAATAGCCTCCTTGAAAACAACGTCACTGCAAGATTGTAACTTTGAAATTTTTTGTGTTTTATGTAGTCAACTATACCAACGACGTAGGTAGAGAAAAAAATGCATGAGTCAAAATTTTAGACAGAACCTATTGTCTTCTTATCAATAAATGAAGTTGGCCGAACTAATTCGGGATGCAAGATTCAAAGTCAAAACACCTATTATGACGAGGCCACACTCAATCCCCAAGCCCACGATCATTTAGTCTAACATTGTACACCGGCCTTATTTGCCACGTGGCTCACAGATAGAGCTACCCAGTTTAATCCATCGCCCTCTATCGGGAACTGTTTGAAGCTTACACAATAGACTGCAGCTTTTTGCGCGGCTTTAAAAACGGACTGCAAATATTTTCGCCCGGAAAAGTGGATCAATGCTGTTAGTTATGTTACCCAGGGATTAAAAAACTGAAATAGAATATCCATGAAAACTGAAATAGAATGTTTCTTTAAGCTGTTACCTTTTTCATAAGTTTCTGCGCGAAATTTCACTCACGTTGTGATTGTAGGACTCAAATATATATTTACCTAGTACTCATAACACAAGCTGTGCAGCAGCTTGAAGCTAGATGATGCTGTTCCGGATTCCGAAGATTACCCACCTCCTGAATCCAAACTTAAGAACTTACAGACTTATCCTCTTTTCTTCTTTTCAACGTCATATAATATTAGTTTTGAATAACATTAGTTTATTAAAATCAGATTAGTTTATTGATATTATAACTCGCACAAGACAACACCTAATACAACTTGAATCTCGTAAGACAGAATTTTGTACAAATAAAATATTATGTATGAATGAATGTAAAAGCTCATGATTTTTAAAAATGCTGTAAGATGTGTTTAGGTACCATTTTCAGTAGCCTTCACGGCCTCTGAGACAAAATTGAGAAGTCAGTAAAATGGCGCTTGCACCTGAGCATGTAATAAAATAAAACTAAGGATTACCACCAGCTCGCGTCTTATCCCATAATTTAAGACCCTTGTTTTAGCTAAATGGTGGCCAATTTCGTCCCCATTTCTAAACAGTGAGAGAACGTGGATAAATGTCTACAAAATAATGCTTTTATTTGATTCGCTAGGGCAGAATTGAGGGGTGTCGTGTGTCGCATTGACCGTCTCATGTCTGTCTATCAGGGTACATAAATGTCAATATTTACTGTAATTGGTGGCGGGAAAGGCGCCTTGAATAATTTAGGTATCCTTGCAAAATAAGAGATTCATTTGGTATCTAGGGTGGTATCAATTGCTACACACAGGTAAGCGGTTATTCTCCTTTCACTAAAATACCCCATAACTTACCGCGGACAATCCAAGCTAAACTTAGTACCTCTACCGCTCTGGGAGGAAAATACACTCAGCATGTATTAAATCAAGAGATAAATGACTATTTATTATTTTTAGAGGATAAGATCTTGAAGAACTTATAATGCTGCATTCGTTAGTGTATTTTCATGAAGTTATATTAAATTGTTTATCAAAAATGAGACTGTAAAATGTCAAACATCCCATAATAAGATTTTTGTCTGGAAGCAAGGTTTGCCAAATTCCCTGTCTAAATTTTGCATGAAGCTAGAACGCTCTCGTGGATACAACTAATTTGCAGAGTTGCTGAGAACCTGCACACATGTCCTGACATAGTAGTACAGAGAGCTTCATCGATATGTAAGTTTCCAACTCCAAGTCACGTCACAAGTCACTCGCTTTCTACTTTATATGACACTACTGTCCGCGTTTTATCGTGATAAAAAATAGCCTATATCTTATTCCAGGTGCCAAAATATACCCATACCAAATTTCAGTCCAATCAGTTCAGTAGCTTTTGCGTGAAAGAGGAACGAACTTCCATACCAAATATTTAGATTTTTGGTAAGATAGCATTTGAATACAGAAGATATAGTAAAAAAACAAGAGAAAACTTATCTGATTACATTTGCAAATAGAAAAGCAGGTAGGACGAAGCTGGTGGGACGCATGGGACATCACGATATATTGACAGCTCATACTTTCTGATCAGAATTAACACACTTGTAAAATACCCAAGTAATTATTATTATTAGGTATTTAAAGCATATTATATATACATTATAAGTGTATTAGTGTAAGGTAGTTACTGTCTGTACAGTTAGCGGCACAAATTGATAATTGCGTTATCGAATATATGTACTAGGGTGTAGGAAGCAAGAGCGATTCCTTTCAATGAAGCGCTCTGTCTCTACAATGCAAATGAAAATTGTCTTAGTCCGGGCAGTTTGTTCTCTGCAAACGTACGTCTAGCTGCGGCGGCGGACAGTAACTGAATGCCGCCGCGTGACTCGATTTACTGACTAGGATTGGACCGAAGAGCCATTAAAATATATAAAGAAAGGTGATAGTTTTCAGGTGCCTTACTTGTAGGTACGATTATGATCTACATATTTTGTGGTTAGGTAAGGAGTTACAGATCCAGTACCTTGAGGATCCTTTACTTAAATTTCCTTGACCCCATGAGATCTCGATCTCCTCAGATAACTGGATGTGTTTTCCAAGTTCTCATTAAAGTTTTTTTTTTAAAAACCTTTTTTCATGACGCTACTTTTATTCATGGAAAGTGAAGACTTTAAAATACAAAATTTTAAAGATATATCAAAAGTCATAAGAAACTTGTTTGTATAGCTTTTAACGTGCTCTTAACTTATTTTCAAACAAAATACAACTATGACGTTGTTTTGAAATGAGTTCATTTGTGACGAATAGATACTGTAGTTTTGCTTTCTCTACTACCATACCTAAGTATTCAATCTCTCCCAACCCAAGTCTTCGAGCTGGCTCGTTTACGTTCATTATAAGTTCGTTCAGTTGGCCAGCCATTATAAGTTAAGGTACTCGTATACCTGCACCTACTGTAAAGTTAGGGCAAGTCGTGATCTAACTAAGATTAACCGAAGCCGGGGCTAGTAATTACGGGCATTATTGGCAGCGTAGATTTAGTGCTCGGCCAAAGACGGTGAGATTACGGAGGAATTGATAGTCGTTGTTACCTATAATGGAAGAGGGAATTAGGTGGGAGATCTTTATGGAAATCTATACCTTATCAATACTAAGATCACTGGTTTAAGAGTTGGAGTAAGAATTGTAAAAGAAAATTTATTTGATCTAGGAACCTTCTGTCTTTGGACACCAACACAGATACTTTAAGATGATCGATTAAGATCGATGATAAGGCAATGGGATTTACTGAATGAACCATGTAAATCCTAAAATGTTAATCTTCCACAACCAGTTTTTTCATTTCTTCTCTTTTTAATACGTCAATTTATATGAATTTAGCTACGCCCAAAACAAGTACCTTACTGAGACTAACAGTAGCTAGGTACTATGATAATCCGTTTGTATGTTATGTGCCACTGAATACCAAAATAGCAAACTATCTAATAAGACTAGCACATCAAGAACGCTGCCTTCATAAAATTCGGCCCAATTTTTCACATAATTCATTACGGTCCACTTGCAACCCTCGCCCATGTCCTCTCCGCGCTTTATCTTCACAATGAGCCCGCGTACACTGAAAACAGGGAAAAGTTTTAAGGTACTACAAAATGCGACAAATTATCGATACTGAGTCAAAACATCATCGTAGGTCACGAATTCACGATATCTATAGGGCTCGAACGTATGTATATCCTATGCATTAGCGCCCGTTTCACAACACAGCAATATTACGTAGGCGGCAGAAATGCATATGACATGTGTGGTGTTACATTAATTCAGACTACATATTATTGTCCCATCATCCCACTGGTGGGACGAAGACGGAGGTCATTGGAAGAACGGGATATCACGCGCCGCATCACCCTAAGATCCTTAATATTGATCCTTGATAAGGACATTGCTCTGACGGGCTTACATTCATTATTTTTACTATTTTGAAGACTTTCCATCATAAAACTGAGAATTAAAGAAATCGAATGTAAGAAATGCCTAACTCACTGACGCTCCCAATTTTTTTTTTAATTTATATTCTATTGACCTTCGTTTGACCACAATCTTACCTGATAGAAAGTGACGATGTGGCCGATGGTGTATCACGAAGGTCTAGAAGACACCTATTCACTTTTGTCATGATTGTAATTGGCCGGAAAAAAACAGCAGCAGGCAGCGTGTTCCATAATAGTCATCCAAATTGTTGAAACCTACTTATTTATATTATAGAAATACAGATTTATTCATAACTTATTTATTATATATTAGTATACAAGGCGTATACAAGTTTTTAATTAATTCGAATTATACATAGAGTCAATACAAAAATTGTAATTAAATAAAAATGGATAAATTATTAAAAGTCAAGCAATTTACATAGATAAATATAATATAAAACTAGTTATCATTAGCCTAATTTTTTTCGAGTAGTTCACCTACAGAGTAGAAGTTCTGCTCGACAAGCCAACGTTTCAGACGGAACTTGAAGCCAGATAGACTGCCAGCAGCTGTGACACAGTCTGGCAGTTTGTTGTATACTGCCGGACCCATAACGTGAGTCAACTTTGGGGACTTGGTGAGGGAGTGGGCGATAGTCGAGAGCTTATCTGCGTTCCGCGTCCCGTATGAATGAATGTCGCCGTTCTTCATATACTTATCAAGGTTGAGGCGAACATACACCGCCACTTGCATTATCACAATGCTGGGCAGTGTAAGTATGCCTAGTTCTTTGAAATGTGGTCTGGCGGAGACGTCACGTCGTTTGTTAACTAAGATGCGTATGGCTCGTTTTTGCATCCGGAAGGCACGCTCCCAGTCAGCAGCGCGCCCCATAGCTCTGCACCATACTGTAGCACCGAGTGAACTGTTGCAAAGTAACAGCTTCGTGCCACCTCCGCCGGAACCACACGAGCCACCCGTCGGAGCGCAAAGCATGCGCTACCTACCTTCCCGCTTATCCTATCAATGTGGCCCTCCCAGGTAAGGGCTTTGTCCATTTCGAAGCCAAGAAACGTCGTGGCTTCGGATTGACTAATTGCCGTTCCATTCACGTTGACTACAAGTCGTCTCGTTGCTTTACCAGATAAGCAGAAATGCAAGTAGTAGGTCTTACTTAGGTTCAGAGCCAACCCATTCACCTTGAACCATCCCGACAGTTGGCCAGCCGTCTCATTCAGTTTCTCCTCCAGCGCATCTACGGACTTTGCGGTATTGCTAGAATGTCGCACTTTAGATCACTTCGTAGTAAAATTTCCAACCTACCAGTTTTATTGTCAATTGAAGCAATGGCAAAGCATAATTTAAAGATCTCGCGTTGTAAGTAGAGAACTAAGTACCCCTTCGCTGAATCACTGAAGTCTGGCAGTAAACATGATTACTTCTTCCTTCCCTGCTTTCTACCCAAACAAACCTAAAGCCTAGGATATTATTCTGCCCGCATAGCGGTCCGGCGACAACCTTCACGGATAACTGAGCTCGGAGATTAGACCCCCCGTCATGGAGCCGGTGACTGGACCTGCTTATTAGATTAGCGATAGGCTGTCAGTTGATGGCTGTGAAACTATAAGACGGTCTGGTCTCTTGATAACAGTTGCTATAACAATAAGAGGCTGTCCCTCTTGAATGATATGCTAGCATTCTATTGAGACTGAATTTGAAGGGGTGTAAAATGAAACAGTTAAAAGAGGTGATGACAAGTAGAGTAAACTGACGAGTGTTTGGTGACAGAGAATGACCATAAGAAGTTTCGGCCCGGTACAAGGTTGGCAAGAATAATATAGGCAACGATATACCTAATAATACTATACGTAAAGAACGCTTTTTTGTAACTTTTTCGTTTGTGTTCTTCCAACAAAAACAAGGCGACAAATCCGAACTACGATTGTCATACTATGTTAGTTTTAATAGTAAAACTGAAAAAGAGATTTACAAAAAAAGTTTCACAAGTTTCAAATGAGAGCAAATATTTTTTCTCTTGAAAGGTTTTTCCATAACCGGCAAATAACAGCGACATAATATATCTCACTCAATCATACAAATCGACTTCGCAGAAAACGATTTCATTCGACAAATTAACTTCCAATGAGAAAACCATCTCACCAGTAAAAAACCACGAACAAATGTTCAGTCAAACAAAGAGTTAAAAACTGCGACTTATTGCAAAGTGTCAGAATACATAACAGGAAGGAAAGTCCTTATCACTCGGCTTTTCCAGACCATTGAGGCTTCTGACGGGGCCATGACGTGTGAAGAATCACCCTACTGCTGAGAAGGGCCACCCTGAACCATTCACAGCGTTTATTTGGGTTCATTGCACTTTTTTGGAGGCTAGGTGACGTGTTGAAAAGTGGCAGGTACTTTACTGTAACTTAGGTCAGGATTTACCAAAATTTAATATCTAACTTACAGTTTGGTCTGAGCTTACAGTATGATTATTTTTTTACACTAACTTCCTCCCGCGGCTTCACACGCGTTTTCTGGGATTAAAAGTATGTTTTAGTCTAGAACTATACACATATGTATGTAAAATTTCAGATCGATCCGGCCATAAGTTTTGGCGTGAAGAAGACACGTCGAAGTATTGACATATACTAAGGGAGATGGTATGATATGGTTTGATACCTATCTCAGATACGTTATTTTGTTAACAATCAAGAGATAAACTTAAACACACACTACCTATCTCCACTATCTAATCACCGACAAAAACAAAAGAAACAAAATCAACACGTAAAGCGTTAAACCTAGAAGTTAGTTTCGCAGAACAAAGCGCGAACGTTTCCTTTCAGACTAGCTTATCTTAGTTCAGAACAAACGTGTAAGTTCAAACCTATTGATCCCGGTACCAGCTTCAATAAATCACGGACCTGATCAGGGAATCCCATTACTTGAACGTCCGATAGCGGGAGAGTTAGCTTTTTCTAGCTCTCTTAGTATGAACACTGAGCGGATCTACCAATGTAAATGTTCTCTACGTCTACTTTAGTTCGTATCCACTTAACCATATTTTACTAAAGGAAACTTTCTGCAGTTTTTTCTAAGTGGCATGAGAGATAGAGAGATAGCAAGAAAGAGAGAGAGAATTTATTTACCCAAAAAAACATACAAATATCTTATTGACTAGGCAGCACTTAAATATATATAGTAGATAACATAATTAAAATTATAAGATTGTTATTATGGGTAAACTGCCTCAGCATGTTCTAGTATTAGATAGAGCATTTTCCCAATACTGCGCTGGTTCTTCGAATCCATAGAATTTTCGTTTCATTTTAAGTTTGAGACCAACGGGCGTAATTTTTTTGACTTTTTTTAAATTACGTACTCAAAATAACGCACGTTCCAGCCCTTCATCCAGCCTAAAATGCTATCAATGTGTAGAAGCTTTTGAAGGAAATGGAGAGTTAGATAGAGGTGAGAAAAGTTGTCCTCACATTTTTACTTCCTCACGTATTTTCCGCTGTTGTGTCGCCGTTTTACATTCATAGAACTTTTAAAGTAGGGTTTGCGTGTCTAAAATGCTGTTGGAAAGGAGCCAGTTATCGTCTCCGAACGTATTTATTGCCGGTTAATAATTTGTTTCAATTTACGGAGAAACGTCGATGCCTTTGTCTCGTTTTACTGAAGCGCACTTTGTTTTAGAGGACGGGCTGATTTGTAGGTCAATTAAAAAATGATTGCGACTAAACCGGAGGTTCTCAATTCGTCTGTTTTTTTTTTGTATGTATGTTACGCGATATTCCGCCCAATCTCCAGGGGATTAGTATTTATCCCACAAAAATAAGTGTAAAAGTGAATTTGAAGTCGGTTTATCGTTTTTTAAAACACGCCATATTACAATATTTTTAAAGTTCAAATTAATAAATACAAAATAGAATAATAGGACACATGGTTTTATCACGGATTACTTTAACGCATTCACTGTCCAGCCTCAACGGTGCCACCTGCAAGCGCGAAGATTTTCGCTGCGCTAAGAGAGCAGTTATTGAATTGTCCAGCATTATTTATTTATTAATTGTAAAGTAAATTTTTATCTGGGCAAAATTATCGGTTTTATATAAAAAATATTTGAATTTTAAGAATGAGTTTATTTTGCCAACAACCAAATTGTTAATTTCGGGTTGATTATAAACAACAACAACAACAACCCGGCCAGGCTCATTTCGCTCATTACCACAATGTCGCGGATCCAAACGGGACGTGCCTGGCATAGCGAGCTATCCGATAAATCAAACTGTAATGAAACGTCTGAACTCAGATTATTTCCATATAGATTATTACCAACCGTCACCTTTGTCTGTCCTTCTATGGGGACGGTTGGGAAGAAATAGTATCAACCAGTCACCCTGTCGCATAGGTCCTAGAATCACGTTTAATAATATTGTAATTGATTTGGGATATAAACAACACCTCAACCAAACTCATTTTGCTCATTACCGCAATGTCGCGGATCGAAACGGTAGGTACGTGCCTGGCATAGCGAGCTATCCAATAAATCAAATTGTAATGAAACGTCTGAATTTGGAGTAGGTAGAGATTATTACTAACCGTCACCCTGATCTGTGTCACTACGAGGATTGTTGTAGTCACGAGGATTGTTGAGATCAACCGTCCTCTTAGGAGGACCAATAGACAAAGGTGACAGTTGAGTATTTGGCCACCACCGCGGCGCGTGCCTCTACTTCTAGTGAATGAGATTTCCTCTCCGTCGACGTGTGTTATTTAGTTTTGAGATAAATGAGGTCGTTTTTTCATATAGTTTGTTTAATTCAACTGTATATTCTTAAGACAACTAGGACAACATTTGTCCCAGTAGTCTTGTGGACAGGACAAAGTTGTCCTAGTTGTCCTATACAGAACAACTGCACAAGACACTGAGAATAGGCGATTATTTCTAGCCGTGGCGGTCGCGGCTTAAGAATCGACCCCTCCTACATAGCTTGTGATCTTATAAGGCCAATAAAGGACCTACTACAGGAAGGGGAAAAATTTCCTCCTTTGTCTTCATTTCAATACGGCTGTTTTTTCCATGGACAGCAAGAGCAAAAACTAAATAATTTTTTGTCGCTTTTCAATTACTACCCGCAGTGGACAGATTTCTCAATCGAATCCTGAGCCCTGAGTTCGGTTAGTCGATAGTATCAAGGCGTTCCATTTTTGTAGGTATAGGATTTTGTTGCCTCTTAGGTGTAAATAAGGCAACGTAATAATTGGCTGAAACCCTGACTTGCTGTGATAATATGAAGACAAATAAATAATGTGTACTTCTTTCCAACATGGCGTGTAATGTCATCTTGTACAAGTGCCAAGGGCATGAGCATATCTGCGGAGAAGGGATGCCTATTTTTTTTCTTTAATTTTAATATGAGTTAAGGTTTAATATAAAGTTAGGCGCGAACAATTGGTACAGCGCCTCTAGCGTGCGGAGAAGAAACTACGTAAATCCCATACAAAAATGGAACGCTTCGATGACGTCAAGAAATTGAACTCAAAGCTCTGCTTCCGCCTCCGCCCCCCTCTTACAAACAAAAACACACCGTTCCTTATGAGTAGATTGACATTTAATTTTTATATGGTGAATTAATCTTATTAAGTATTAAATAAAAAAATAAAATTAAGTACATTAACCTTTCCATGCTCCTAACTTTTTATGTTATGCAAATAAAGAACATTTTCCTTTTAAGTTTTTGCTGTTCTCACAAAACAGACAATATACAGACACATTTCGGTTCCCTAAATAGAGTAACAGGTATCGGAGCGCCTGAAGCAAATTATACAGCATGTCCCGTTTATGTCAGCTAATGGAAAACACTTGTAAAGTTGGAGGTGTCTGTCTGTTACTATAGTGTGTAATGGATTTACGTTAATGGAGAAATAATTTACATAAATAAGTACCTCTTGTTACACTTTTTCATTAATTATTAGCCGATGATCGCGATTCTTGGAAAAGTTTGGGGGAGACCCTTACCCAGCAGTGGGACAATATAGGTTAATATATACATATATAATTTGATTGAAGGTAAGTACAGAGTTGCTGCGGAAGATGCTTGCAGCACCAAAATGCATTTATTGTAAAACTCAAAACTCAACAAATATTTACTGATCGTAGAAACATTTATCCCGATGCGGGAATCGAACCCGCAACCTCCTCCTGTTGATTACTATGATCTACTCGTATGTGCAAATAATCAACAACAAATACAATAAACAGTAATTTGAAAATAATTAGATTTAATATAGAATGAAAAAAGTCATTTCTGCAATCAATGTCTGCAGCAATATTATTTGTGAACAACAATAAAACGATTACTTCATCAGTTTCAATAAAGGGCAACATACGTGGAAATTATCCAATAACGTACACGTACGGTACCGGTCTATAAAGTAATTGAACGTATCTACTGGCAATATAAATCAGTGTTCGACCGAAACTATCCGAACATTTATTATGGTTTAGGATGAAAAACACCCATACATTATTCAACTGGCGGGTTACGGTAGACAAGTGGCTAATAAACTTAACATTCTATCAGGCAGTGAGTACTATTTTAACAAGTACTTATACTATTTGGGAGTACGTTTTGTTCAAAATCAAATAGGCACTTTGTAATAGAAACTTCTAGTATGTATGCGATTTTGTCAGAATTTTTCTTTACGTTTTCGTTTATGTAAGGTAAACAGCTTACTGCTGAACATAACTTATGTCATGAACCGGACCTTTGTATACAATTAATAATGCAGATCTTACAGGAAAGCTATCATAATAAACATACCAGATAGGGTAGGTTCTAGAAACATTCTATTCGTGATAATGAGTATAGATGGTACATAATTGGTAGACATGTACATATGTACTTACAAAATGTTATATTATATATATTTGAATATTAACTACCTACAAATCTAGGCTGTAATTTCTCGCAACTGGGTAAAAGCCTTTCAAATCCTTTCAGTCATCATCTTTTACAATATTGTCTGTGTCTTCTCCCAGCTTTATCCAGTAATGTAAAGGACTTCCCACCAACAATACTTTAAAGTTAATAACATCAATCATAATCATCATCATATCAGCCAATACACGTCCACTGCTGGACAAAGGCCTCCCCATACGAACGCCACAAATAGCGGTCCTGAGCCGCCTCCATCCATCGACTCCCTGCGACCGCTACGATGTCGTTATAACATCAAACCATAAAATTCATAAGATCATTCCTATAACTGACTCAAATCAGCCCCAACTCAACCTAACAATAAATAATTTAAATGAATCTAAATCCACTAAGGCAGCTCTCTATTTTGTATTCAAGCAGCATTATATAAACTGACTCTGTCGACTCTGTCTGACTCTTTCTGACTAAGCGGAGTCACCATGTGCCGATTATTAATCCAACCTACGTTTTGGTCAAATGCAATCATTTTGTTGGTCGGGTTCGTTTGAATGTCCTGAGTGATTGGGCGGTTTTTTTTGTACACTGTTTTGAACATATGAAATTATTTGGTTTGAAAAAGGATATTGAAGGGACTGAATGTGAAATAATTTTTGGTTTAATAAACGAGATGTTGAGGGGAGTGAGTAGGTACCTACCTATGATCATTTTAACGACGTTAAGCTACGATAACCTAAATAAGTAAGTGGTTTTGTAATCTATGATCAAACGCTACAGGCAGAACGTATGAGTTCTTTCAGTTACTATGGCTGGCTAACGACCAGAAAGTAAATAAATACCTACCTATAATGTATCTCATACCACCTCAACATTTTAATAACTGAATATAATATTTTCTGTACAAAGAAAAACAAAGAAGCATATTTTTCCAGCTGGTATTTTGTATTTCATTTCATGTTTGCATACCTCGTTCCAGCTTCCGAATATCGTTTATTAATTAACATCGGACGCGGTCATCCGATTCACATTCGCTGAGAGCTGAGCATTCTATCCAGCTATTACAAAACTTCCATTCATCCAATAGTTAGCATCCGCCTACCAACAAGGCTCCTATGCAAGTTCCTATGCACTTTTTTTATTGCTAACCCAGTTTAAATTGACCTGCACTGTCAGGTTCACTGCCTGAAACTTACGTGGAGATGGAAAGTATTTTAGGTCTGTCGATGCTGGTTGTATAGATGAGCCGAAGCGAGATCTGTATAAATAGGTGATCTAGATTTCGATCACGTAGTAACGGGCCGTCGCGAGAACGCGGCGCGATCGATCTAACATGATGAAATTTGCAGGACTTTATGTCGGAACATGCTGCGTTAGCACGGTGTTTACAGGCTTTATGTTGGAGTAAATTAAATTTCTCAAGTACGTGCTCCTAAAACGGATACCTGAACTGCATTTTACCTTCGGGTTAATTTTACCTACCTACCTTTCTACATTTACACCTACATATATTGCGTCAGGTTTTTGAAGGTGGTAATATTTTTAAATACGGTTCAAAGATTTTCTTAGTCAATACGTTCACTACACTGAGAAAAATGACTCCCGTCCTTCATTAAATATAAACATGAAGTATTTTATCTAATCAAGACAACTGTATTAGTATCATGTGCATTTTAAAATGTTATTCAGCTGGGTTCGATTTACGTTGCATCACAATTGGTTTTAATGAAAAACTTGATGGGTTGTCATGATTGTTCATCATTACAACGTAAAGTTACATACTAATGAATTATCAGCACTAGCATGATGTTTTATCAAGAAAGTCATAATAATCTCGTTGTTTTCCTGACTATGTGACAAGCACGACATTTTTAAAGTTTATAAGTTGCATGAGTAATGATGATTATGAAATTACCAAGACCGCGCATGATTTTATGTCAAGACTGTATATTGAAAAATCGAAATTCGTCATGTTACTTTTTCATGAATTCCTTCTAACTTTAGGGATAGGGTTAACAGGAGAGTCACTTTAGATAGTTGGGAAAACATAATAGTTTACTATACTATCATGATAAACTTTCATGCTGTCAGGATAAACTTCTATCAGTTCCTTTCTCTGCGTGTTGTAGATGTTTTTTTTTTTGTAACATTAAGGCAGGCTTGCCAAATTTTGGGGGTTTTCCCTAAATATAGGGAGTAAGTAAGTAGTAAGGGGTAATCATGTCGATAACTGCATACATATGTTCATCTAAAATAACATAATAAATATACCAGTTATTCGAAAATGATGATTACCATAACCTTCGGAGTTTTCCGCAGATTAGGTCTATACCTACTCGTGCATAATGAATTAGTTAAACAGCTACCCTACAAGGACAAGTACAAAAAATGTTAATTTAATATTAACGATTTAAACTATTTATGTAACTCTCGACCAGATTAACTAAACCAATACATTTAATTGTATATAGATCTATGGCTTGGTGGTGTATCTGTTACCGTGTAATATTTTTTATGAATAAAATTGTTAAAAAATATTACACGGCTATAAAAATCACATAGTTCATTTATTGAAATAGGTACTGTGTGATTTTAGATTTGAACAATAGTTTTCTGGTATAAGAACGGAACGCTATGACAAAGATTTTGTTCACGCCAAAAATAGCCAACCGATTGAGCTGAAATTTCCACACATACATATAGTTCTAGCTCAGGAATAGGACAGTATCCTACTTTTTATCCGGGTACCGGTACCACGCATGCGAAGCCGCGGCCAGAAGCTAGTGTTTTAAAAAAACGTAAAAATATACAAAGAGTAAAATATAAAGGAAGGCTTCCTTTCTTATTCGTAGTCTTCTATGTGACGTGCTATGTATTTCCAAGTTATATGGGCCTTATCGTGTCTAATGTAATGTAACGCCTAGCCTAGGAGATTCGCCAGATTGTTTAACATGCATAGCGAAAATACTTTTTTGAAGTCTATGTATAGGTATTTACGGGTAAAAAAATGTGGAGTTGGTAACCCTTATTTCTTTCTTTTCTTTCTTAGACTAGACTTTGCTTGCGCCATCTTGATAAAAATAAATTGTGCATAATTATTGTGAATTTGTGCTGTGAAAGAAAACCTGACCTGACAAAATGGAACAGTATACGTCTGAACTTCTGTGTAAATGGGGATTACTGGAATATGTGAATATATTCGCAGGTGAGTAAGCAAATTATGAGTGGTCGAGTTTCTATTTCTATTCTATTAATCGGTGCACGTGGTGTGATGTGAGGTGTGAAGGTGGCATGCATTCGTGTCGTGTTCCTGAGATTTCACCAGCATCAAACTTGTACCTACAAGCTTGGTGCTGGTATCTACCTAGGTACTTAGGTACTGAACGATGATGTGCATGACCGCGACTTGAGACCAGCAGCGTATTTGGCCTGAGGACGCCCGAAATCGCTGTTTCTTCGGTGTCCTATACACTACATACGACCTCTGTGGCGCTCTGTGGGCGAAGGTCGGGCGCAGGAGCCACTTCCTGCGCCGCAGCCGGATACTATTCCCGCTTCGGGACAATGTACGATCTGCAGATATTTGTTCACGGTGTTATGGTAGTTTTCTATGGATAATAAAAAATATTTATCTCTATATCTAATCATAACAAAAGCTCTGCATAGCTTGAGGCTAGATAATGCTGTGTGAATTATCCAGCATTATTTATTTATATACTAATACACTAATACACAATAGGTAATATCTAAATGGGTATGTAAGTATATTGACTTACCCATTTAGATATTACCTATTGTGTAATGGCTGTGTTTGTATGCTTTACTAATCTTGTTTATATGGTGGCTTCCGCTTTGTCTAGATGCAAGAATAGATATAACAACACTGCAACTAATTGAAGATAGAGATATAGCATCACTTATTGGTCCAATAGGACATCGATTACGATTAAAATCAAACCTAGAAATTTGGAAGAAGCAATTAACAACAAGTGCTAGTTCAGGTAAAGCCATTATCAAAATGCTCTGTGCATGTAACTTTTTTAGTAGTTAGTAATGTATTCAGCCTGTGTGTACTTTAATTAGAAAACAATATGTACCTACTATATTATAATTTCAATGCACACATTTGTATGTACTGAAATAATTATGATTGTTGCAGCTTCCAGAACTCAATTCGAGCTTTTTGAATGAAATATACCGGGTTAGCCCAAGCACCACAGTTAATCCTGAACCGCATTGGACAAACGAAAATCCAAATAACGAAATATTTTATAAAAATTCGGTAAGAAAATTTTTATTATTAACTCACTAGGCTTATTTAATTTTGTCAAGTATAAAGTATTTACTACTGTACTAACTAATCTTATGTACTTACTAGCTTCTGTCTAGGTAACCAACTATTTCTATTTCAAATTTCATTCAATTGGTTCAGCGGTCAATCACACTTACTGAACCACAAACATCTAAACTCACCAACTTCTGCTACTACTGTACAGTGATATATAAAAATATATATATATAATAGTGATTAAACTTCCATAATATTTATTTATAAATTTTTATTAGATACCCAATACTTGGATAGAATAGTTTCATATTTAGTTTATTTGCAGGTCCTAGAAATACTAAACCAAAAAGCTGAAGGTCGAGCAATCCTCACTAAAGGCAATAATGGCCTTTAAAATTATGACCTTAGAAAACAGTTGGCAAATATTATTATTAAAACAGATTAGAAAATGAACCTGGAAAAGCATTACAAGGACCGGATTTTTTAAACACCTATACGACACGAAAAAAGCATCTGAGGAACCTCGGCATACTACCTCAACCTGCTAGATCTCGATCAAACTCTTGTGCTTCTACAAAATCGAGTACTGACACTACTGAACTGTTAGTACCTGGATCAGGAATTCAGATATCTGACTTGCAACGAGGTTAGTTGAAATTTAATAATTCCATTCTGTTGTACAATCTGTTGAATACAATTAATTAATGCAATCAAGATGATTTTAGCTTTTTTGATAAATGTTTCTCTAGTAATACCTACTGACTATCTGTATAATTTGGTATACTATGGAATGGTGTAACAATCAGTGTAAATATATAGATGTGTTGTACAAGATATAAAGTTATAATTCAAGGATTTTTATGTGAAATGTGCTGTGGTGGTTGTGGCTTAAAAAACGACGGAACTCAGCCCGCAAATGTCGTAAAAGTCGACTAAGGGACTTCACCAGAGGAAAGGCAACAGTTTCCTTCTGTTTATTACCTAATACTGCAATTACCAATCCATTTGCCAAGCGTGGTGATTATGGTAAAACCCTCCAGTTTTGGAGGAGGCTCCTGTCCAGCTGTGGACACTGGCTTGTAGAAGAAGTTGTTTGGATTGTATAAAATAGTTATAAAGACCTAACAGCCTACCAAGGGTTCGTGATTAAGATTATTATTATTGTATTATATTGAGCTGTAAGTGTGTTAAAGATAATATTGCATAAATTTATTTTTAGATGACCCAACAGTAAGCGAAGAGAATCTTACGATTTTAGAAAGTTCAGACCCAGGGCCATGGCAACAGGTGGAAAGATGTTGGAACAGCACAGTGTGTGCCCGTCTTCGTTATCTCTATTATGAGAACTGACTACCTAAATAGATTTCCAATATTAAAATCATTTTCAGGCTTCACACTTCTACTTCAAGATTATGAAAAATTATATCCGAATAATACTGCTGTATGTATTTTTTAAGCCGACTGTACACTTTCTCTTAATTCAGTTCGTTCTACTATATATATAAGATTAACACAGTATTTAGAAATATGTATTTTAATAAATAGAAATATTATTTCTTTACCTTATCAGTTTATTCTTTCTGTTTACACCTGAAATCCGCTTACAAATAAGGTATTTCTAGGCTATAATGTTGTTCCATGATGGTTTTACTCCTTGACTGTCTGCAATGGTATTAAGTCCAGTTAGATTTACAAAAAAAATTTCCCCTGTTTCAACCCACCTTCAAGAGCATTTTATCTCTTAAAGGTGTATAGGAGACATTTTTTTATCCCTGGCTCATGTTAACAGGGCTGGACGAAAAAAAGTATCTACGCCCACGAAAAAACACCCCTCCAATATTAGGAGCATTTCTGGTAAAATACCGATAATATATATGGAAAACATACAGATTTGACATGACGGTACGAATAGTTTAAAGATAAAAGAGGTCATACTTATCCTTACAATACCAACAATCGATTAGGGTAGGTCATGACTATATTCCGATTTTGTAATGTTAAATCAAGAGGTAGCTCAATATAAGATGTCATGACATTTAGAAAATATATTCTTAAGTTTCACAAAGCGTAATTGGGAAATTTCTACTGATTTTCAGGATGTTCATACCAACACGCCATTCAAATAATTTTACCGTAATATTACTTCAACAATCTCTGTCATTCCCATCATGATTTTCATCATTATTGTTAGGAGTATTCAGAGAGTTTGTCATGACAAAATGTTATGACGCGTACCGATGAAACAAGAGTATGCAGCACTCTACATCAGTCCCATCATGATTGAAACTCATTTCTAGTAATGATTGTTAGACGCGAGCAGAGAATTAGTCACGACATTTTGTTATGACGTATAACGATAAGACGCGAGTTTACAGCACTTTGTATTATCGTGCAGTTGTAATGATTTTCATTGATGATGAGTTTCATTATAAATTGTTACGATTTACGCACAAAGTGTTAGTAAGAACTCTTGGTTCCTTTTTGTTGGGAATACGGATTAAATTGCTGGAATTCCTTTATAATTGTTCGTAATCATGAATGTTATTTCTCTCAGTGTACCTAGACATAAGCCTCCCCTAAAGATCGCCACAATGACCACTCACTATATTATTCTGCCCGCATCTAACCTTTACCAGGTCATCGGTCCATCTGCGGGCATGATGGGCCTTCTCGCAGCGCCTTTTAGTATTTCGGTACGTGCCGGCCAATTTAGAGAATTATGGGTCCAATAACACGATTCTTAGTACAAAATGTGAAAGACGATTTCTTCGAAAGAACCAGGAACTTTAAAACAACATTTCACAATTCTCACTTGCCTACTATATTTATTGTGCTCATAGCCTGTACGTCGCAAAACAAGCAAGCAAAGCTCTCGCCCCAATACTTGTATCTCAGCTAAATCCCAGCATTTCGAGAACATAGGACCAAAACGCTGGGCTGTTCTAGATACGTCTGCTGGCATTGTTCGCGTGTCTTCCAAGCATTATCCACGTCTACGAACCTCACGGGAGCTGACCTACTTTGCCGCCATATCCCTAAGTGCCTACGCATCTAGGTTATTGTGCGATAACAGTAGGCACCTATTGGAATCGATAGCTTGATATACGATATTGAATATCGCTTTTACCGCAGATTGCGTAATGGAAATCTGAGTTTCCGCGTGAGTAGAAAAAACAATGTGCGCTTGCCAAATGGAATCGCTTCGCCCATTGGGACCCGTGTACTCGTATGTGGGTGGAGTAATCTTTATTTTGTTCAAATAAAAATACAGAAATAAACGCTTATCAGTGCCTTTACGTTTGCATACAAGCAATATATATTTTATAGCTCCATACGAGTGTACTTTCCAGCTGAAAAGTCGGCAGTCCTTTTCCGGACCATTTTGAGGAAGTAGAGGGAATCTAGTTTTAGAAAACCTAGTAACAAAACAGAATTAAAAAAAAAACAATTAGCAAAAATCAAAATTCGTCCTTTTACGCACTAACTGGGGGAAAAATAAATTCAACAATTATCTATTCACAAAAAATAAATTACATCAACTTTAGAAGATGATGATTTATTTATGTTTAGTGGGTTTTTCGTTAATTAAATTAATACATAAATACGACGATAAATAAACTTTTTAAATGGGGTATTTGAAAATAAAATGTTAAAGTTCTATGTTGCTTTTTAAATTATTTTTCACTTGCTTTATTCATCGAGGAGACGCGAAAAACGTAGAAAAACGAAATTGGCTCGGGGAGCCGCCTTAAGTTGTATGGCATCTTGTACTACATTTCTCCGTGGTCAGAATGATTTATTATCAATTCTCTTCCGTTGGACGACTACAATTACCATTCAGGTTTATTGTCACGGTGTCTTTCTCTTGAATAAAAAAAAAAACAGTTTGTAGATTGTTACCTGATAGCTTTCGAAGCAAACAAATAGTTCCTCCAAATCCTCCCTAAGGAATTCCCAATTACATCCAAAACCATACCTATCAACTAAAAGTTAATCTTACCACTCAGCCATTTCTAAAGCCCTATATCTGCTTCCTCATGTAGCTAAGAGATACGCCATTACTCGACAAATCCCATGATAGTTGCGACCACGTTGAGACTAGTTGCATTGTCAACTCTCAAAACAAACAACTACAACATTACCGAGCTCTGCAATCAAAAACGAGCTAAACTGAACTTTACGCCCTGCTAATAGATATTAGAAAGTTTTCCAAAAGTGTAAGGGTAAGTTTGTAAAACAAAGCACGAGCACGTGGCGCGAACGCATCTACGTTTAATCTTCGTGCCTTTGAACTTGTCCCCTGTTTGTCTAAACAACCGTTTGATTAGGGGCTCATTAATTTTGGATTATTTACAGGCATCCGGTGATAGTGAATCGACTGCTTGTTAGATGGATCAAACTTTATAACGTTTGTTTTGTAATCAAGGGAGGAGGTCTCAGTTTTCTGAAATATATGAATCTCTGCACAAATTTGTTTATTTTAAAGTATAACAGTACCTATAGCGAACATCATCATCATCAGATAATTATGATCCAACTTCTGCATTAGCTGCTGCTTTTACAGGCTTCTATTTTGTTTTTAAAGATTTATAATAGTTTGGAGGATGTTCGTAACTTCTAGCGTAACGTTTTGCAAAGATATTTAAGATATGAGCACATTAAGTACCTAGAATAACATTTAACCTGGGAAGATTCAATGCACTTCAGTTGCGTTCTTCACTCACAGCGCTCAAATGCATTTTCCTGTAGATCAATAATAATAATAATACCCTCATTTTACAGGTTAGTAAGTACGAATTTGCATTACAGCGTAGATATAGCTTTCACCCCAAACTGGGGACTGAAAACTTGAACAAATTACTGTAATTATGATTCCCAATTCGGTAAACAATGGTAATGCGCGACATCTGCTCAGTATGCAGGCGGCAGGGCGGTTACTGGATTACGGCAGACAGTGCAGACAAGGGGGCAAGTCAAATACGCATTACAGTGCTTCCGCTTTTTGCGGGGATAGGAAGTGAACGTAAATTAACGTAATTTCTACGTGATTATGTAAAGGTATAATCAAACGTTATTTAAAAAAACAGTGTCTCAACTACATATGTATTAATTGTAAACTTACATTAATAAATCCTTTATAAGTTTATTTCTCTATAACAACAAGGTTGGTGGAAGAGAACTCTTTTTTGGGTATAGCTCGGCTTTGCCATGCATTTTGCTATTGCATATTTTCTTTTAAATGTTTTTATGGAATATATTTTTATTGTACAATAAAGAATAAAGAATTTAGAATAAATATTTAAAAAAACGGATAGAATTAGTTTTTCTTTAGAACTTATTGAAACTAAGATCACGATGTGTATCATATTTTATTTTGTTCTATCTCCCATTGGCCTCAACTGTACATTTTAGTATCAAAATTTAGAATTGTTCAAAATTTTTCGCTATGAAGATGAAAAATATAATACTTACACTATGTAGATACTCCATTTTTACACAACTTTATTTTTAAGGAAAAAATCGCGTCCTAACCGTTTAGCCGTGGAGTTAAGAAACTTTAGTATAAATCTAACTATTTCCATCTGGTTTTATAATGAAAAGATTTGACTTGAAACTTGCTAGTTTGGTAAAAAAGAAACAGGAAAATTTTTGAAAAACAGAAAAACAATGATTAAGAAGAGGTCCTATGTCTAACAGGGACTAGTATAGGCTGATGATGATGATTCCATGTCATTACATTAATTCCCAATTCAAAATGGAGCATTGAAACGCACAATAAATCCCTACTTTAAATTTTATGCAAATCGAAATCAATGTAAAATGCACCTGATTCAGAAACGTTTGACCTTAATGGCTATTCATTAAACCCAATTATTAACTGTAACTGGGCAATAAATTGTTCAGATTAACTGGTGAACTCGTATTAATCACAATGAATCGAAGCTTGGAACTGGGGCGTACCTGGAAATATTTAGCCCCTAGGCGATGTCCGGTGGTCCGGCCAAAGTGGATGATATATCCCTTGGACGCGAGTTTCCTTGAAGATTGCTGGTTCGTGAGAAAATTATCTGTACGAATTATAAATTTCTACCCTACGTAAAAGTTAGGAGCAAATTGTTCATAGTTCATTTATTCATAACATTACAAGTTACAGGTCAATTACATAGGTACCTTACATGTCATAAGGATTAAAATATAACCATTTCTATGACATTGCATAGATTCAATTAAAAATTAAATTTATATAAAGTAATAACAATAATTGATATTGATGAATTTAATTATTAATCCGAATTAACATTTAATATCCGTGAATTCACGGAAGTCTTAAAAGGATTTTTCTACAAGCCACTGTTTTATCTTATACTTAAAGGATTGTGTCGATGGCGCATTCACAATTTTAACTGGCAGGCGGTTGTACACTGTGGGCCCCATCACATGAATTAACTTCGACATTCGCGCCACATAGCGAAACAAGCCCGACTGATTTTTGAACACATTTTGACAATATGTTCCTCCCAAGTCAGACTTTTGTCTAGTGTAAAGCCCAAGAAGGAAGTACTAGCAACACAGTCAAGGACCTCGCCGTTCTTGCCGCACCTTTCTTACTGGCACAAGGCGTTACACCTTAAGGGGAAATTCCGGATAAAAATTTTGTTCCAGTTTTTCCTCTAAGGCGAAATTTCGAGGTGGAAAACTGCAATAAGACTGTCATTTTACTAGAATTGTGCTTATAATATTTTTTTTATCTGACGAAGAAGTACATGCAGCTCTATTCCAAAAGTTAAACCTCCGCGGTCAACGCGATTGCGTCCATAAGTAAAATGGCAAGGACTTATCGCTGGAAGCAGGTGACAAAGAAAATAAAGTTGTTCGCTGGACGCCATTATTCATGTTTATCGCTCCACGGCGGCGGCAGTAGGACACCGCAATTAGAGGACTCCTTCCAGTTTAAATACGCAAAGCTTTAAAGGTTCCGAGTATTTTTACGCTTTTACAAGGATGAGGAAAGTCAGTAAAATAACTTGTGGGTACCAGTTTGTGGTATGAAATGTAGCCTTTTTTGAGTTTATGTTTGGAATATATCAATTCTGCCAACATCTCACCAATTAAAGAGTCTACTCTCCAAAATAACTTACAATATTCATGCACTGAAATATCGGGCTCTGTCGGTGGGTTCGTGTGTAGTCTGTACATAAATTTGGAATGACAGAACACTTTAATTGGGCATTTTATAGGGATCTTATCAAAGTCTAAATTATAAAAACTTATCCAGTGTATTATATCCTTTAGAAGAATCTTTACATAACAACATTTTCATCCACCTGTTATGATCCACTGCTGGGTATGCTGGGCCCGTCTTCACTTAACCTCAGTCTTGTACCAGTCTGTGTCTAGGTGTCTTGGCACCATGCGAGATGAAATATTTGTAATTTTTTTATTTATGTAATTAGAATTATTGTAGGTATGATACGTAGTTATTATAAGTATACATTTAAGAATTAAATATAAAAAAAACCACTGAACCATGAAAAGAAATAAATACAAAAATATATTTATTTTGTAATATATATGTACATAAGTACAAAATAAATAATTATCAGTGCACATTCTACCCCGCCAATATTTATTCTCTCGCCTGTGGCCTGACGGTTCACCGTTTTGGTTAAATAGAGCATGGATGTTCTTTGTTGTGGATGTCGTTTTTGGCGATTCTCGTTATGAGCAAGCTTTTTCGTAATGGGATTTTGAACTGGTATGTTTTTCTTTTACAAAGACCACAATACAATGCCCCCCTGAAAAATACCTTTGAATTGGCTTACCTTTCAAATGATGAAAGTACATTTTGTTCAAGCTTACTCAAACTACGTTATTATATAAAGGTTGACTTGTGCTTTTTCTACAATTCAAATTTCGGCCAACGTAATAAGAATGGGAACCATAAACAATAAAAATCTATGGTATCATCACCTATGTACATATAATATCTAAATATCAACAAAAAGATTCAAAGGCTGCAACAACGTATCTATAAATATTTTCAAAATGGCCACCGCAAAAATAATATTTCCAACAAGCTCATAAATAAAGCGGCCATTCCTATTTTGATTCCATTGGAAAACATTTTCTGTGCAAACATCCGATACAACATATAGGTACAACTACAAAAGGAACAAAGTGAACTAATTAAAACAAAACAAGTGAAACAAAACACGTTCGACAGATTAGAATATTAATGCGACAGCCCCTACCTGGACCTTGCTAATGCCCTGATCCCTTGGCTACCCTCGTAGAAACAAAAATACCTGATACAGGGGAAAAAGCTTAGTACGTATTTTATCAAAAACAAAATAAAAATTAAGTGCTGTATGTTGCTATACACAATTGCACATACTCACTACTAAGGATTTTTTAATTTGTATATTCCAAATAAGATTTCAAGGGAAAAATATTTAGTTAAAAAAATTATTAAAATCAAATTATTAGAAAAATGACAAAATTGGGCATGGCAAAAAATATTACCTAAAAATTTAATTTTCACGCTTTAATTGCCGACATTCGGCTATTTCTTTTAGAAGGTTCTAAAAACCGGCAACACTTTGCCAAGCCTTTTACGTTTTCTTTGGTCACACCTTACTAATCAGGTCAGCAACAGCTTCAAATATTTGGCAAAACCGTGAATCACGAGCCCATGCCAGATTTGCAAATATTTGACGGGCACAGCGCAGCCTACTTTGTTTCAGGTGGATTTTTGCCCACTGAACATAGAAATATTTTATTTGTTACTCAGTATAATGTATTACATAGATAGTCTTAGAAATCAGACACATTATAAATGAAAAAGAACATAATATAAAAGAAAACAATTTGCTGGAGTCGCAAACCGGGCCCTGTCTCAGCATGACTGGGCCACAGACGTCAACCGATTCACTTTCGGAATGAATATTGAGTACCATTTACATTTTAACCAAGATGCAGAGATCACCCCAGCAGCTCTCTTCCTAATAGATTAACGGCAGGTACCTCTGGGGTAGATAATATGATTATAGTCAATCGATGGCTCCCTCAAGATTAGGGCTGAAGACACCACGCTGTGATATTTATAGGAAGGCGCGTTTTTTCCAATTACCCACTTGATTTTGTAGGGATTTTCTACTGTGAAACGTGTGCAACGTGAAATTGAAAAATAAAGTTTTCCCTTCTACCAATGTACGCCACTACACACACTTGTCACTCCTGGAAGAGTTGATCGATTGAGATTTAAAAACTGACCCGAAAACTTGCCATACTTAGTAGAAACAAATTACACAACTAGCTATTTCTCGAGATTCGTTGGTACAGTCGTCCTCAGAAATATAGCCTATATACATTATGTACTTACATTTAAATATCCCAAGACGCACAAATCCCCCTGTAGCCCTTGGTGGGCTTAACGCGGTGGTGCGCTTTGCAGGTCGTACCTTCGAGACTGGGCAGTGAATGCGTTGTACCTAGCTTGAACAGAAAATTATCTTGTATATTCAACATCTCTACAAAACTTTTCGTCTATTGTACCTAAAACCCAGCACCAAAACACAGCCAAAACTTTTCAAGTAGGCTTTCACTACTTCTCAAAAGGCATTTTCAGAGATTACCGTTCCGTAAATATGACTGGAAGAATAACATCATTCATCATTCGAGGCTCAAGGGATCGTCTATTCCATTCAGGATGGAACCAAATCTTTTTGCGCCTCCGGTGTTTTCTCTAACATTATGCCGTCTGGATGACGAATGCGTGATGTGACAATGTAAAATGGATGTTAGGTGCCTAGGGAAACGTATGGGTGACCAATTTATGAATATGTTTTGTTCTCTAGGTTATTTCATCATAGGTTCATTCGATTTGTATATTGGTTTGTATTAATTCTTCTTTCATTGGTATGTTTTTTGGTGGTGGTCATTGCAAGCTTCAATTATTCAGTAATTTTGCAGCATTTCTTTCATTCGATTTTTTAGATGTTTCTTTGTCCTAAGAAGTATAGGTACCTACTTTATTCCTAAATTTTTGTGGTCTTGCTCTTTATTTACCTATCGATATTTTATAAGCAATTAGGAAAGTATACGCAATAAAAGCATATCTCTATTTTAATGGAAGTCCGCAGAATATAAATTTCTCGCTTAATGTCCCTCGTGAATTTTCATTTGCAAATCCAATAAACAGGTTAATAGCTACTCAGAATATTACCTGATTAGCCTTCGAAAGTTCAACAACCTCAACGTTAAAAAGCCGAAAACAAACAGCAACCAGCTTGTTTAATCAAGCGTTTAATTGTCCCTAAATGCAAAAATATTGTTCAGACGTCTACATGTTCAAATAAAAGGGTGGCTCGTCCCTTCGAGGCTTGGAATCCGGAATACACGGGATTTTAGCGTTCTTGTTTTTAGCTGTTCCGCTTAAGGGTGTTTCTGTATTGATTAAAGCTATGAAAAACAACGTCTTTTTTTATAAACATTATATACGTTACTAACCGTCTAACTTTGTAATCGCGTATTTTCAGCAGACAGAGTTAGCAGATATTTGACAGTTAACAATAGAACGTAAGTATGCCGTGTAAGATCTTTTTTTAAACAAGAGATCTCACTTTATTAACTTTCTCTCTGGTTACTGAAAATGAAAGCATACAACGTGTAGCTACTGTTCTTGTATAATCCTTCATCTACGGCGTTGTTCCTCTAAATAATTTTCGTGTAGCGGACAAGCCACGGGATTAATTTGAGCACGAAATCAAAATGGCCGACAGGTAAAAGTTTAGGCGCTGCAGTTCATTCTGGAATCCGGCTTATGGGGTGCTAAATATTATATGAGTTTGTGTCTTGTTTTGTTCAAGATAATGGAGATTATCAGAGAATGAACGAGGAGCTAGTTTATTATTCTGCGATGACTTTTCAGTGATGTAGTTTTTCTTCAGCTTATAACCAAAGATCTATAGATTTAGGTAGTTGGATGTTATCCAGCTCGCTTTTGTGAGATAGATCAACTAGGTACTTGGTATGTCTCACAAAGGTGGTTTAGACATCGACGTTAGTGTTTTAATCCGTAAACTAAAACAACTGTGCCAAGCAAGTCGCTGTGGAGTGACTTTTGTCACTCTCGCGTGACTGAAACAGGCCTAAAAAGTCCATGCTCTATTACCATGTAACAAGATTAACACTCACGTTCAAATAACGACGGTAGCCTGCACAAACGTCCTGGCAATAAATCAGGCAGCCGGCTCCCATCCGCTGTCTCATTCCCTTCCCTCCTGCGAAGCCGAGCCGGGACGTGACTCGACGCACCGTCAATACAACCTTGATTCCGTGTTTTTGGTTTCGGTTTTAGATACATTTATTTCTGAGTTGAGAGATATGCTCTGAGTTGGAATATGAACGTTTTTTATAAAACGACTTTTTGAAACAAACTTCGATTTTTCAACACACGTATTATGTTTGAGGTGCTGCTGTAACATATCTCATGTAAAGTAACATTCAGCATCGTCGATCTGATTTCAACTGATACTTCAGTTTTGTTCACGTTTTGACACAATTGATAATCATAATACTGAAACCTCTTCAATTCTATGAAATAGCTACGACGTAGCTCGAAGCATTCTATACGCAAAGTGCTACGTAAATAATAAACCTGCTTTGTTACAATAAATTTAAAAGGTATCAATTCCTTCCCCAATTTTTAAATGAGAAAAGAAAACATCACAATTTATCACACAAGGTTTCATATCCAGCCGTTTCTCTCGATAACTCATAAACACATACCCCCGGCTTGTGCTAAGCGGTGTTTATGTCTAAATCGACAAAAAATCTTAGCGTGAGTGTCTGCGACCCTCGCAGGGTGCGTCCCCCCACGGCGGCACCTGCTGCTTGCAAGATGTCTGCTGACATACTGAAGACGTAGCGCTTTACTGCACATTTTCCGATCATAATGTTATACGGGGAATTGTCTTATTTTCCTTGCTGAAGTATTCTTTTATTTCAAGAATTTATGTGTACGAATACCTACTTAAAATACTAAAATAACATAAAAACGATAAATAAAACTGCGAGGTAATTATTTTCTTCTTGTAAAGATAACGGTCTTCTAATAAGAGGTATTTTTGTATAGATAACCCCTTTTTTCTTAGGGGTTAAATATTTAAAATAAATCATTAAATAAAATCAAACAATATAAGATTCATTTTCAGCTCACAAAAATATTCATTTTCTCCGTAGAATCCATAAAACATTCGAGGCAGCTTTTTTCATCACCTGAAGTGTGTAAGTGTACTCAAAATATCGCCACAGCCGCGGGCTTCGGCAGGTAGGGTGTATGACAGAGGCGTAGAGAGAAAGATATAGCCCGTGAAGAAAACTCATACATACCAAGCACCAACCTTGACTTTGAAATCTGTCAAAAATCTGCTAGTGTAAATACATTTACGCCATAAACAGTTGAATAAGTTTTTCAACTACTTACAGAACATCTATCGATTTCATACAATAGATAGTTTTTATCAGTAGCAATCTGAAACTCTAGCCATGATACTCTCGCTTTTGATTTCCCTTATGTGAAATAGGTCTAACAACTAATATTCAGAGTGCACAACTCTTAGAAGCTAGATATTTTAAAATACATTTTAAATGCTGGTGCGATTTCATTTCCTTTATTTCCACTGTAGGTATTACACTTGATGTCGTTAATTTCTAAATTAAAATATGACTATTACATTAATACTCAAGTTATAATTAGGAAGCACCCTAAGGGATTGTACACAGAAAGAAAACAGACAAACAGTAAAATCTAAATTAAAACTTTATAAGAGTTGGCTTGTAAAAGGGTAAAGTATTTATAAAATTACAATAATATGTTATTTATTGTGTTTTGTTTTATCAAAAAACTATCCACGCTGACGTCAGAAATCTAGGCCTCCAGTTTAAGAAAATAAAAGATGATCTCGCCAGATTTTAAAAGTTTATCTATAGTCAAGTCTATTTCTACTCTTGGAGTGCAATTTCTCTGCCCTCGCTCACCCTCGTGATTATGGAGCAACCTGCTCAACTATTTGAAAAATGACTCTGAATATTAAATCCTGACCTGATGATGGGATTCTGCATATATGGAGATCACTCTGAATCTACAATCAAGAAGAACAGCATAGTAGACAGGTATACATATTACTACCAAACACTTTAATTGCCTATCAATTATGATATGATTATGATCATTTGTCTGAAACTTGGAATTCCTTTCATAAGTTTATGGTATGGAATAAAATCGTTGGGATATTTACCATGACTATAGTATTGTTTTGAATAAATCTTACTTCAGGGCTAGGTGATGAAGCTGTGTCATTATTTTCACCATAATTTATTTATTCTAATGAGTTTATAGTTGGAGTCATTAGAAATTAATGGCTGTGATCTAAATCTAATAGCGGCATTGATTTAATGTTATAAATGTTCATTGTAATTTATCGCTAATACCTAAATCAAACCACGACGTTTTCGCATTGAACCAGAGTAAATTGAGCCACGTATGTTCAGATTAATTGAGATTTTAAGGCAAGGAATCTGTGCTGAAAGCTCTAGATAAATTGGGGTGCTCGACGCCGTGATGTTAATGAAATTAATTAGTTTGAGATAAGACCTTTGCGACAAAATTTTGATATAGGCACTAGTTTACAAGACTTCCTTCTCAGTTAGAGCATTAGTTAAATGCTTTTCAATATTTATAAGGAAGAAATTACTTATGTATAATTGCTATGTAAGTTTATGTAGTTCTTATCTTTTAATAGCTTAGAGGCTATATTTTATCAACTGCAAGGGGTTAAAAATTATCATGAAAAGAGCTGAGCAAAGCCGAGGGTATCATTTCATCATTAATCTATTTTACACGGGTTGATTTTGTTCCTTGCTCCTCTATACGTTGATTGTGAGTGAGGGAATAGAGGGTGCACCTGTGTTTGCGCACACACTTGCGTACAATATGTCGTCCTGCGCACATGCTGGCTAGTCTCCGTTGAGTTTGCAGTCGTGGCCGAAAAAAAGCCGAAAATTCGGTTAGGAGGACATCATCGACATCATACCTTGATTGAATTGTCAATCAAATCCTTTCATAGCCCTTTACTCAGTATCCTTCCATTTCGCTCCCTCAACTGTAGGTTAATACAGAGTAAACAGAGAAAGCTGATCCGGATATTCGTACCGGATGTAATTTACTGCAACGCTCGGAAATTCATTCTCAGGTGATTATTAATCTGTGCATACGTAAAATAGTTATCCGACCGCGTTTATTTACGCTCTGTTGTGGGAAAATGCTGAAATATTTAAAATAAATATCGGAAACTGTGAAACTTTTCTGTATAAACTAATTTAACTCTTTCTTGATTACAAAAATGCAGTTGTCCGTCACATTTTGGGTATATATAATGAGCTGTAAAAAGTGCGTTAACTTGCAAACTATTGCAAAAAAAAACGGTGAACTATGAAGAAAAATTAGGTATTTCAAAAGCTGAAAGTAGTTCAAAAGACTGTGGGCACTTTTGCTCAAACTTTGTGTTTTATTTTCAATAGTGATGAAACATACGAAAACCTGCAAGGGGTTAAAAAGGATTAGTATAGTGCCACTTTCCCACTTTACATAACCGCGAGGGGAGTGAAAGTGCATGGCAAATTAGAATGACCCATGTTAATACTGCCTGACCACCTTCATTTCAAATTCCTCTCACAAAGGTACACTATTTAATTTTGCCAGCAAACGTGTTAAAATTTTCAACGGATACTATGCTAACCAGCAGGACCTTTGCAATTGTTTTAAAGTTTTTAGAATAGCTACCTATTACACATAGGTGTGACTTTGTTCTAATACAACGTCTCACTCACCTATATATGCGTAATTAGATATAACAATGACGACAGGGAAAGTAAAAAAAATATAGTTTATTTTGCAGCTTCCTAAATATGGTTTTTCGTAATCTAGTAGTATTTTAATTACGCTGGCTCTATGTTTAAGAAGGCACAAGTTCTCGCATGGGAACTTGTAAACAAGCGACGGTACTAAAACTTTATAATTTAAGCAAAGTATTCATAAATTTTATAACATTATAAAAAAAAATAAAGAAAATCTGAAAAGCGTGAAATTTCGCGGGTCTGGCTTTACGTGACAGGCGAAGGCATGATCCCCTGAGCCCTTCTCCAGCGGCGGCATCTGACACCAATATTAGGGTCCTCGCTGTACCTATAAAATAAATGTCAAAAGTATCATTATGATTTTTTGAGGTCCATTATTTACATGATTATGTTTAGAGCGACACACTTGCGATTTCAAATCTGCCTGCCATGCGCGGTGATCATGACAAGCGGATGGAAGCGGAAGCGGAACGTTCTTTCCCCATTCTTTGGGGTAGGAACGTTCAGTAGTGGATGTAAATGAATGCTGATGAGGTAGGTAGGTGATGAGGTATTTCTTGTGTCTTGGAATAAAAATATGTAACAAAACAAGGAAGAAAGTGATTATAACGAAACCTGAGGTGTGTGATTGGAACATTTTGTTTAATTATGAATTCTTCTAAGTGTTGGAAAATATGAACATAATATTATTTTACAACCCTGCCTCTTTTGGTTTGATCTATTAAAATTTGAGCTCTCTAATTATTGAAACTAATGGAACGGGGAAACTCGAATCCATTAGCAATCAGGCTTTTATTCATTTCATCAAGGCTTTTAAGAGTTTCTAAGACTGGAAGGAAATAAGCTAAAGAACTCTTATCTACATAGTGCAGTACGTCTTACAAGTTTTCAAGGTAAGAATAAATTATGTATATCTTTTCTTTACACTTATTGCTGGGACTTTTTACAGGCGTATTTTAGTTTGGTTAATATAGTTTAGTAATTATTAATCAATTGCAGCACCACAAATATAGTAAAATATCCCATCCTAAGCGATTTAGTGTTGTTAATCATGATTGTTTCAAAAGCTAGTTTTCACGTCAGGCACAATCCAACCGCCAACTCTATCAGCAGAACACGAAAGACAAATAGCGACGCAAGTAAATGAAATAATGCTAAATAAGCAATATGTAAAGTGTTGGAAAAGGAGAACGCAATCGATAGAGGCTACAACTGAAAAGAAATAGCGGAGAAAACTAAAATTTCCATGTAAACATAACACCCGTTTCTTCAAGGAGGCTCTACATACACAGGGACGCTATATCTTTGATATATGGTAGCATTGCATATGAATTTATAGATCTCTTCTATTAGTTCAGTAAAGGTAAGTTTAAAAGACTTGTATTTCGGTTTTGGAAAAAGTTCGTCTTGTGAAGAACAGAAAAATACTGTGATAAAAATTCCTAATTGTAAAATCTACATCAGCTTTTTCGGATGAATCAAGATCATCTTGCCAGGGTTTCCTACGCCTGCCATGACTTTTTCGACGTGCGCAGGCACCCGTTGTGTGCCGAGGCCACCTTTTTCGACGCATACGGCTCAGTTGCCCCGCCCAGTCCCTTCTAAGCTTATCAAGTCTTGCCTTGCCCCTCACGTCTAGCTGTAGTAAAATTCAAAATATATAGAAGAACAAAAAATCAAAATGGTTTCCTAGGTTTACATGTAATTTGTTTTTTTCTGAAGTCTGGTCCTGGAAGGTCTAAAGGAATTAAAGCACTAAGTTTTGATTAAAATATTCTGAAACCATTTATGAACCTCTTTAAGGTTACAACTTGTCCACAAACCAGCAGGTTAAGCCAAGGGTAAAGAAGCAAACAGCTCCAGGGTAAGCAAATATGCTGACGACGACACGGGTACCTCATCGGAACCGTTTTTATCTGTCACAGACACTCTATTGGGCACGGACGCAGGGCACGCTTTAATGTCCTTCTACTAAGTAAGCATGAGAGCTCTCGTTTATGTAGTTTTCATTACAACTAAAGCCTGTTTATACAAGGGATTATTTGCTTTCTCAAGCGTGAATTTCAGCTTTTACTTTTAGTTGAGCGAAAAGGAAAAGCTGAAATTCACGCACGTATCAAAATTTTATTAGAAAAATTTACTTTATAATTTGTTTACTAGAACAGTTTTAATATTTATTTTGTATTAATCCTATCATTTTAGTAGGAAAAGTAATGTATTTGTCCATCCAAACTAGTGACCGAAACAGATTGTTGTAGATTAGGAAACATATTAAAGGCAATTTTTAAATATAAAAAAAAAATGTTTTCTAACGTTTCGCATCCAGACGTCATTTCTTAGCATATTAAGCACACTTTGGCCTTTATTCATTTTCATGAGCCATAATGTAGGTAACTCTATTGTGGTAGAAGGTACCTCTCCGTGACAAAAGATCAAAAAGATTAGAAATATTTTATTCATAATATAAATAAAATCTTAAAATTAAAATACTTCCAATTATATTCTACCAAAAACAGTTATGCAAATATTATTTATTGATGAACAATATTAAAATTTTAGCTATTGTTTTTAAATTTCATAAAGTTTACGAATAGCCATAAAGCAAGCAGCTCCCCATGAAGGGATGATCCGCGAGTGTACTCGTAGTGCACTAAATGCTACGTCAGCGGATCGAGAGGGCGTTGCTAACGTCAATCCTCGATCGTATGGAATCGGAAGGGTGAAGCCCTGTCGGTTATGTATTCTGGGACATGGGGTACAGATTGTTCTTTCTCGTTTAAAACTCAAAGACACAAAAAACTTGTAGGTAATAAAATAACTATTTACAAATAGTACATATTAATTTCGCCAGCTAAAAAACTGCGGACAAGTTGTCACTTACAGGTATTGCGAATGGACGCAGTTTATTTATTTAATGAATTAGCACTGAATTGTGATTCAGTAAATACATTTTAATGAATTACTGATATTTCATAAATTGAATAAATACAACTCCCGAGACATTGTTTTGAAATTCCCTAATTACGTTTTTACGTTGAGTGTCATTTATACCACGTTTCACGTTTAATGAACTTCTTATTTGGTATTGCATTGTACACGTAATTTATTTTATATATTTATTTTTTATGAGTGACGTAAAAAGCTTCGACAAACTTTTTAAATTAGTTCAAAGCCCAAAAACTTTCAAACTAAATCCTTTCACCATATTTTCATTCCAAAATAGTTTGTCTAGGTCTCTGAAAATTTGGTTCGAAAACAACTAATATCGGTCAAACTTTCCAAAACTGGATGGTTGGATATTTTGCTAAAAGAATTTTCATTAGCAAGTGCAGGGAACCAGGGAACCGTTGTCGACCTCTGTCACATGCATACCTACCTACATACATTATGCCTCGTGGGCAAAGCACCCGATTTTTACTCTGATAAAGAATTTACAAAAGTGTTGCTTGGGGGTCTACGGTGTAGAGGTCTCGTAGACCGTAGAGGGTCTACGAAATATTTCTAAATCGGCTCAAATTAAATTAAAATGTAAGTAGGTATATAAATGATATGTTTCCATTTATATACACGGTGAATCAACTACTTCGATAAAACGTTATTCCAGAAATTACTAGCAATAAATAGCGTAAAGTTAATCAACTGTTAGTGAGCAGTAAAACTACAAGTTTCTCATCACTACTGTCCTCTGACATTGTTTCCACATTATCTAGCAAACAAATAAAACGACAATAAAACGGTAGTAACTACAAAAGTGGAGGAAACCATGAGCTTTATTTGTGTTCCCAATAAGTCATCGCAGTAAACTTTTACGAGACTGACATCTTGAACGAAATGGACATTTTTATGTAAATAGGAGCTGTTACAAAGTCTATTTTGAGTCATTTATTTGTGTAAAAGCTTAAGTTCTATCTGTCAGCATTTATAAAAAAATCCATAATTTCGAAATTTGAGTGATTTGGGTATACTCCTATCATGTTGACATACCCTACTATCTAAATTCTAAAGGTCAGGGAAAGTGATTCGCCTCCAAATTAACCAAATACTCAAAATAAGCTTATTCTAAAACCCTTATTTGAATTAATATTTTCGTACTTACTATAATTACTCAGTAATACCTAAGAAACTAGACATCCCACATTCTAATCAACTCAGCAAGCGTAGAGAGAGGCACAGCTCTGTTTGATTATCCTACAATAATATTTGCTTGCAACTTGTTCCGGGTTTGAGCTTTGGTTTGCTACACCGAGCTCTTTGCTGAGGCTGAAGCACACTGCGTCAAAGGGACTATTATTTATCGTATAGGACCGAGTTGGTGTAAATATCACTGCATCAAAGACTATCTGCTCGAGCCTGAGAGTTTCTATAGCTGAATTCAAAGGGGTTCAAACTTCTTTTCACTTGTCTGATAAACGGATCAAGATATTTATTCCGCAAAATTTCAAGTGTAGCCCTGCCAGCGTTCTTGTCTTCCGTCTACAGCACTAGTTTAGTGGAAAAAATTTTAAATCCGTCTTTGGTCTCACCTGGAAATTCATTCGAAATTTCGTTCTTAGACGAGGCTCGAATGGCTTGGCATAGTGCTTGCCCTGATGCTGCTCCCCCAAAATCTCTTTTGTCCCAACGGCAATGGGACGGGCCTCTGTGTGAGTTGACACGGAATTGTTTGTTACAAACGTGCTCCAGCTCTGCAGATCGTGCCCGTCTCCTGGCCGTTTCTAAATGGGAGTCAGGACATTGGTTGCAAGCACTTCCTTCATATAATACTGGCACTCTATTGGATCCCGTAACTTTCCGTATAGCAACATGTCTTCGGTTGGGTGCAAGGTGTTGCGCGCCTCATCAATGCCAGTGCGGTACTGTTGTCGAACAGCTTGGTCATCACGGATTATCGTGTACTAGGGCTGCCGGTCGGATATCTCGCCATGCCAGCCTTAACGACATCATCCGGCGGGCCTTTGTCACCGCTAACGTACCAGCTATTCTCGAACCGAATGGTCTGTTGCGTGACGATGGTAAGAGGCCCGACGGCATGACTTTAGTCCCTTGGGAGCTGGGCAGGCCTATTGTGTGGGACGCTACATGTGTCAACACACTTGCGCCTTCCCATCTTTCAAGGACATCCGTGAGGGCTGGTTCGGCGGCAGATTTGGCCGAGGATCTCAAGAGGCGCAAATATGCAGGTCTCGACAGAGCCTACGCATTTGCTCCCCTTGGAGGCGAGACCCTAGGTTCGTGGGGTACCGAGGCTCTCCGGGTTTTCAAAAAATTATCTGAGCGCCTGGTCGAAGCGACGCGTGACCCGAGAGCTGGTGAGTATCTGGCGCAGCGCATTAGCATTGCCATACAGCGGGGCAATGCAGCCAGCGTCTTGGGGACGCTTCCGACTGGTATTGATATGGACCAGTTGAGCTATCTGTAGATTGTTTGCAACAGTCTGCAGTTAGCTCAATTGTTTCAATTGTAAATACTAGTTTAATTTCTTTATATTATTTGATTGTTATTTTCTTTGTCAATAAAGTTATATTATAAAAAAAAAAGGATATTTATAGAATGAATGTCAAGATTATTTCAAACACACGAAAAATATTGTGTTTCTATTATATTTTTCTCACATGTTTGCAAAACCAATCAGATTTTTTCTTATTTTGGTGCGTATTTGATACATTTTCATCGGGAAAAGAAAAGGCACAGAAAAGTGACAACGCAACGTCAAATAATCCATACCATAGAGTAAAAAATCGCTGCTACTTTTTCAAAAGACACTTACTACGTTTGGTAGGTTCATGAAATGAATGTACTGCCCAAAACAAAGCACTATCAGTGAAAGTCACAGCAAGAAGCAAAGTAGGCAAACTACAGTCAAATGTTCACACTAATCGAAGTAAAGTTTACAAATTACTGATAGGTATCAACCAAGTTCAGTTCAGACGGCCATTAGTAAACTACAATGAGCCAAACGTGCTCAATGCGTACCCGAGCCAATCTAATTGGATTCGCAAACCAATTATAGTGAGCATTCTCCTCATTATGCGAATATATTGTGAAGTCAATGAGATCTGCTTAGGGAGTAATTAATATGTGCATCTTGTCAATACACTTAAGTAGGATAATAGCAGGACACCATTGTGAATGAAGAAGAATAAAGGTGTAGGTAAGGAATAAATTAAGAACAGAATAAGTGAATAAAGAAGAAAGATACCTCAATCAAGCGAGTATGTAATAGTTAGATTTAAAAAAGCATAAATTTTATTTAATCAAAATGGCTATGGTGACAAGCTTGAGATCTTATCGGTTTTATTCTAGACCTTTTTTCAGCTTTTGTCGATTAGTAAGTGGTGTCGGTTCTTTCAAATTCTTCTAATAGGTATGTGTTATTTAGGCCACAGATGCTAAGACCAAGCGAGTGTAATTTTTGAGTGGTGAGTCGTTTAAATTATTTCTTTCAACAAAAGGAACAACTTATCATGTGGACAGAACTTTTGTATGAAACGACTTATGTTACACGACTCACGACTCAATAAAGTACTCTTTTTTGCCTCAGCCTCAGGGTGCAGGGGTTTTGACTTCGTCCTTCATTTCATTTGTAGCAGTCTTTGTTTCTCCTTCCCCAAGAGTCTCCTACAACATCTCCTTTTAAGAAATATCTGGCTAGCTTTCAGCACAGAATAGAGTATTATATACTACGGGCCTATGTTATCAGTAATGATACTGAGACAAATACACGGCCTAACTGGATGGCATACGATGACCGTGACACTGACTATGAAGTACTTTCAGGTAAGGTAGGTAGGTAGGATAAAGTCTATATTGACGCCCCAGAAGGTTTTTTTTAACGTGAATAGACTTTCTTTTGAACTTAATATCACCTGATTGTAAGTGGCCGAGGGATGATGTATCAAGGTCTTGAAGAAACCTAGTCACTCTCGCCTTGAAGAGACTCAAGTTGGAGTTAGAAATTGGTCTACGTGCCCCAATGCCTTATAAAACTAGCTATCATATTTTGAAAGGCTAAATAGGTATGGGCTGGAAATTCAACTAAATATTAAAACTATCAATACTTGATTATGAATTTCAGAAGTAAGTTAATTTATCGATGGAGTACGGATCATTACTGAGGCAACTATCCATACTTTACCCTATTTATAGGCATATATCAAAGTTCCAGTCATCAATGTAAAGCCTTATTCCTATTCAGACTTGATTATTCGCCGTTTGGCGCGGGGCGAGACAAAGCAAACCATCAGAGCATCAATATCCAATGGGTTCCGTACGCCGATTGGTTTCATTGGCTGATTGGAATTGAGACGTTATTCAAAACTAAAGGGTTTGCATGAAACAGTTGATCATCAGTGAGGATGACAGGTTTTAAATTGAATTAAGCGATGATCTTTTGGACGGTATGTAAAACGACATTATGTATATTCTGTTGTTATGAGGTTGCGATTGCTGTCAAAATCAATATTTATTTATTTAGAAAAATATTCTGGGTAATATCTACCTATAAAAGTTGTAGGCAGTCAATCACGACTAGCAAACGTAACTGAATAATGGACATATTGCTATGTTATAAAAGTCAGGCCTATTGACGCATGGACTTTTGGGCACACCTATTTTTTTGTCAAAAACGTACGATCGTACCTTAGGACATACATACGATCTATGATCATACGTACGTACGTACGTACTAAGGTAGGTACTAGACTAACTTTTACATTTGTAAGGAAGATGAAGACTCATGTCACGTATGCTTCAAGTAACTATTAATAAGATACGATAAGACCGCCACTTGTAACTTAGTTTTAAAATTGTCTTTTTTTGTATATCTGTTTCTTATCAATAAGTGTGCAATAAAGAATTTTCTATCTTCTATCTATCTATCTATCTATTGTACCGATTTAATTAATTGAGTTTTGTAGCTATCTTTGGTTTTCTGTCGGATAAACTAGATCATAAACATAATCCATCTGAGAAACTTAAGCATCATTGGTCATGTTATGTACCCAACTACCTACGTAGCTACCGGTAGGTATTTCGGAAAGTAGGTACTATTAAGCTTGCAATTCCCCCAGACTTAATCAATAGCAGTGTTTGTTTGTTCTGCTTAAGTATGTATTTACTAACTTGATTCGATTATCGCACGCGCCCCTGCGATTTTCATGCTTACCTTGCTGCGATGTTAACGTGAAACTGCTTAGCTGTTTCAGTGAGTGGTTGCCACACACATAAATAGATACACAATGTGTAAATAGGTACCTACTAGAAAGGTTGGTAGATGATTGATGAATGATCAAACTTCGGATCGTTCATACGTCTTGTTCCTTCAACTTTTTACAGGATCTGTGGATATGACTCAAGAAGGCTACGAACCTCTCCCAAACGGAAACGGATTTCCCCATGCGGATTTGTTGTTATTTCACGTAGAATGAAATGGGGCGCGCTATGAGTGAGAAAGCGCGTCTAACCATTTAATACGAAGCTGTCATGCGGCTGTGTGCGTGTGCTTGGTGTTGGCACCATTTTTTGATATTTTTTCGTACTTTCCGATTAAGTTTGAATAAGAGATTGTTTTAAAAAATATTTTTGATTATTTATAATGTTGCATATATTTAGGATGTTTGCAGGGCGACAGATTTTCGAATAAAGGTGTCTATCATGCATAAAAAATAGCTTGAAGATGTCTCGATTTGGGGGTCAAAATTAGTTTTGCTCTCATTTAAATATCATTTTGTTTTTTTCAAAAACTAAACCGCTGCAAACATAGCTATTTTTCATCCGGTTAAGTATGAAAAATTTCAATAAGATCGGGGACATAGTTACCAAATGAAGCGGAAAGTACGTTTGTATGGGGAATAAGGCTATCCGTTCCGTTCTTATATTCAGAAATTCGATAACCTACCAAGTATAGCTGTGTATAATTTTGTATCTATTCTCATTCAGGATCCTAAGTTTAGTTACTGTCGACGCAGAGCCTGGTCGACGCAGGGGAAACCATTCAGTGCGTCTTATGGAATAATTTCTTAATTTCCCTTAGGGATCTATCAGTACCATTAGTGATAGATGTAACATACGCGAATACAGTCTATATACTTAATATCTCAAGGCCCAATGCGAGTGCAAATAGAAAAAACCGTAATAATCAAAGTCACGCTGCTGGCAGTAATCCAATAAAATAATTCGGTTTCGCTAGTATTCATTGATTGTATTTCTTACATCTCGAAGTCGTAGGTACCAACCGTCGACTTCACTGAATTCTATTTCAGTACTTTGTCGTTATAAACCGCACGTAACTCTCCGCTTCCCTGAGTAGAAAAGCGCCTATGAATCTTCTTTTTGGCATGAAAAGGAAAATGATAGATGAGAATGGATTTTCATAACGAAAATAGAATAAGAGAAAACTAAAGTTCGTAAGAAAACTACTGCATCGATCGAGAATTTAAGAACTGCAATAGGTTCCTCATTAATTTACCATCGATACTTACTATTGGTAACTCTCCGTGCCTTTCGGAAAGCACGCAAAGAAATTGGTCCTGTGCGCCTGAGCACGGCCTAGCTCACATAATCCGATAAGGATTATGTGAGTGAGGGTCGTCTCCATCTAAAAAGGTTCTGTGCACGTGGTGTGAGGGCCAATAAGTCAAAATCATTGTGAAAGTCATAATTTAAGTACCCGAAAGCACCACCATGGAGACTAATACCTAACAATCCCCTTTGTTCCATACTGGTCACATAGAAACTGCTGAACTTGCTAAAATGATTTCCATAGCTATCAGTCAGTCAGCCGTTACGCATTCTGCCTTTGAACTAGCAATAATTTAATTGGAACGTCTCTATGCTGGCAAGTTTGCAACTTGCCTCTGCCTTCTATGGACAAACTTGAGCCAGCTTTGGGGCCACTGCCTTAGTTTATTCTGTAAGGATTATTGAAGCGTTAACTTTCAATTAAGTACATTAGCACCAGGTTGACCGGTTTTTTTTGGTATATATGTTTTTTAGAAATTATATTTAACACCTGGGTTAAAACAAATGATATAAATAAACAATTGTTTTTCTTGGTCTAACCTCAAACCAAACACTCATTGGCTTAGTGTTGCTTAACAACGCCACCTGCTGGAGTAGCTTTAGTGTTGTTGTGTCGTTAGAACAGGTAGTTGCTCCCAATTTAAAAAATAATAGTAATATGATTCGTCAATAGATGTCAGGAAGAGTCATATTTTTCAGTTTATGTCACGCCTTTTATCAACAAACAAAAATAATGGACTTTATGTCTAAGGGTTCATCTACCTTAGCCTCGAATCTTAGCTGACAACCTCCTTCCTCCCCCATTGTGACGTCATAACGGAGTATGTGCAGTAAATTAAAAAACTGTCAAACATGATATATGAAGGCTTTGTAGCGTTGAAATCTTGTCTATGGGAGTGCCCTATCGATAAAACTGATTAATAAAAATGAATAAAATTACATTTTCTAAAAATGAATACTAGCTAGACCGATTCATCGCCCTCGAAAACCCCTGTGTACTAAATAAATATCTCTAAAGTGACAGGCTCAGACAATATAAGAAGTATTTTGTCTGCTGGCAGATGACACAATCACAAGCTGACCGTTGACCGTTCCTGAGCCATAAAGGGGAACCAAAATAAAATACAATAAATAGTTAAGCACACCCACAATTTAATTAAATCTTTTATAGTTAGAATGACAAAAGAATTCTTATACTTAAAAAAACAAATACTGCTGGAGTGCTCCAGCACCCCTAGTAGTGTTCTAGGGTTAAGGAGTAAATTACCATTCAAACATAATGTAGAGTATCTATTTAATGATGTAATTATTTTCATACCATTCCACGCTATTTACTTAGGTGGGACGTAACTTTAAAACTACTATATGTAACTGGGTGTTCTTACACCCAGTTACATATAGTAGTTTTAAAGTTATTACATATTCATACAAACATGTATGTAATATAATATATGGTGTTGATTCTTTTGATTTAAAAACGAACACAAATTAACTCCTCGCACTGGAAGCATTGACACTGCGGGCGGAATACGATTTTAAGAAGAGAGCTGGCCCACTCTCGACACAAGACGGCCAGAAAAATAGATCCACGCAAATCTTGAAGGAGGCATATACCCAAACAGTCTTCCTACGGAAAACTGGAAACTATTGATTTGTTTAATAATTTTGTACCTAATCCGTACGAAATAAATGGCTTTTGATTTAGTTATTTTATTACTGGAAGTTAGTAAAAAGTCCCTACGACTCACTCGGCAACAGGAAAATCACCGTGCACATAGATGTTTAGAAAATCAAAGGTCACAAGAAAAGCACTAGAATATGTTTCAACTATACATTGATTCTATTATTGACAAGACTAAAAATGAAGTTGTGCCTTTTATTTTCATCGTAAAACAGGTCAGCTTCTCAGTGTCGTCAAATTAGTAGGCCTTATTTATTTTTATCAATAGAATCAACACAATTCGGTAAATAATTATGTAATGTTCACTTCTAACTTAATTCTTGACTTAACCAAAACCATACTAACACAATATAAATCACATAGTTACCTACTTCATTGTGTTTCCATAGTTGCAAATATGCGTAAGAATAGTTATTTAATTTTGCTGTTAGCGTTTGTACGCCCCTAAATAGGCGGTGCAGTTTGGACAATAGTGCGTTGAATCGCGGCACGAATCCATGCAGTATGGAATACAAGCACATGGACACCTGGAACAAAATTACATTATACACTATAAAAAATCTGTATATCACGCTATACTGTTTATTTATCAGCGTTCGATTTGCATTGCCCGGGAGATTCAATTTTAATGCGATTTATTTAGGTAATTTACCGTAAACCATTCAGTGGCACTTTCAGAGCATTTGGAAATACCACTAAATACTAAAGATCATCATATCAGCCCATACACGTCCACTATTGGACAAAGGCCCCCCATATGACGCCACAAATAGCGGTCCTGTCCGCCTCCATCCATCGACTCCCTGCGACCGCTACGATGTCGTCGGTCCATCGAGAGGATGGTCTCCCATGTAGGGGGGATTTGCCATAATCACCACGCTTGGCAGGCGGATTGGTGATCGCAGTGTTGGTGTTGAAAAATACTCAGAAGGAAGCTACTGCCCTTCCTCTGGTACACATCTTTCAGGATTTTACGACATCCACGGGTTGAGTTGGAGATACTAAAGATGATTTAGTAAAATTCACAAAATCCCCAAATGCTCAAAATTAGGTACATTTTGTACCATAAAAACAAAGCTTGTGACAAATTCATATTATATATGTACATACGTACTTTTAACTTAAAAGTGTCACACTTTACACGAAAACTTTTTACTATTACCTGTGCTAAGGCCGGGGTATGTATTTCAGGCCGTTCTATTTATTCTATTCTAATTATCCTGGATTTCCGAGCCTTTATTAAAAGTACCAGAAGTCCGGTCAATTGAATTAGTAACCGGACTTCTGATACTAAACTCCAGTTTTGACCTTTTTGTTTTGAAGGTGTAGCAACTTTAGATCTAAAAATAATTATTATTAAATAATTATTATTTTTATTCCATAATGTATTAGTTGATAGATATTAAATTGGTTGACTATTTAAGTAGGTATTTATAAACTCTATTGACATGAAATTGGTTATTGTATCATCACAACACTGAATTTGGATCAATTTTATTGTAATTCATGTATAACGTTAAGTTATTGGAAATCAGCGTCAGTGAATAACAAAGATAGATCTAAAATAAGGGCAAGTAAAAACACCGAATATATAATATGTATGTATTCGGTGTTTTTTATTAGATATTATCTAGTATCAAAAGTCAAAAATTCTTTATTTCCGTAAATACAATAAATGTACACTTAGAAAAGGTCAAATTGTTAAAATTAAACACTGATATGGAAATAAAGTGATATTTGGATTTCGGTCGCTTCGGTGTGTAGACTAAAGTAAAGAAGCGACGAAGAAACCTTTAGCCTGTTAGGTGTTATTTTTAGAGTTGGAGCAAAATCCGTCCCAAGCATTTTTATCTTCTACATAGTCTGCTATTTTGTAATAAACCTCTTTACAAAGGATATGTTTGACAATTTGTTTAAAGTTTTTTCTGATGGCGTCATCGCACCACTCCAATTCTATAAACGAAATTCACTATAGTTGGGACTACCCCGGAATGAACGAGTTCTCAGAGACTGTTATTTTAAAATTGAGAATAACATATTCATACAAAGAAAGCGCAGCTAGCGACTAACCATGCGTTATTTATAAACCAGACTTCGATAACAACACATAAATCACCCGTAAGTACGTAACTCTCCCAGCAGGGTCAATCTAGAGAAAAGGCGTTTCTTGTCTTTCACAAAAAACGCGTATTTGTTGATACGTGAGTGCTTCGAATAAGAGTGTTCTTTTAAAAGCGAACGATTAATTTTACTTTGAGAGAAGTTTTCAATATCTCATAAATAACGGATGAATAAGGTAATTGTTCTATTATTTCCACAAAACTCGACCCTAAATCAGATAAAATACATAGGGTTTGTTTAGGGCCACATAAAGCGAAGTCTTAAGAAATAATAACTGCTCATCGTATTTGTACAAACGGGAAACATTTTTTAAAGCGACCCATTTTCGCGACTCACAACTCTAATAAAAAAAAATTTTTAATATGTTATTTTTTTTTTAATACAAGCTTTTATATCTATAGGTAGGACCAAAATGCTTGAGAAGACAACTCCAACGAACCGAATGGTTCGGTACTACTCGATGGTACCATGACACTACATTGTCACCGTACATACCTAAGTACCTATGCCAAATTTCAGCTCAGTCGGTTGAGTATAACTGGTCTAAAGTTTAAAGTTAGTATATAAAAGCTTGTAAAAAGAAGCAGAAATGTACTTACAGAAGGCAACAAATGAACATAGCAAATGCCATCATGTGAGTTCTGGTAGTTGTCTTGTGCACCACGCGGGTATGAACAGTCGCGTTGCAGGAATGACAAACCACTTCACACGCGGCTGGTCCCACTGGGAAGAAGGGCTTACTCATCGCAGCTGAAAAAAATTATGTGTTTTTAAGTATTTACCAAATAAGTCGCTTAGAAAACTCAACTTTGATGATGCCCTTCTGACCCAAGTGCGGGGGGGGGGGGGACGACGACAGTGTCAATGAAGAGTAACCATATGCGCAGAGTACATAAGGAATTTAGTGCGCATGCAAACTCAACTTTAATCATACGCTTAGTAGTGTTCTATGGTTTTCAGGCTTACAAGGGGAGGGCACGGTCTGGGAAATTCACTTCGGGACAAGACTCTATGAAATAATAGTACTCCATTAGGGTGTTCCCTTAAAGTAAAAGCGCCAGTACTTTAAAAAAAAAAGATTTATAATTTAAAATTTTAGACGCAGCTTATATACTTCGCTGTATAGCATAATCGGTAACGTGTCTGCGTAACATGTCGATGCTCAGGGGAGAGAGATTCAGAGATTGACTGATTCAATAAATTCACTTACCTACTATGGCTGGAACACGCAAAAATTAACACAACGACGACGTTTCGTCCCAAGTTATAGCACTGAACTAAAACGACACGAGCTTGTTTTAATTTAGTTCGTACTATACCTACTTCAATAAGTTAGCAACGAATGTATTGTGCTTTGTGCTTCTGACAAGGTTCCCGGAACAGGGTTCCCTACGATTTTTGAAAGGGAAAACAGTCTAACGAACAATTTTATAATAGGTAAATTCTTTATTTGCAGACACGACGAATAAGACCCCTTATGTTTATCTGTATATTAGTTGCCTAATATTTCATATATTACTACAAAATTTAATTATAAATTAACAAAAAGAACTATTAGATATTAAGAGCTTTGATCATTGTCATTGATTAGTTTTATTTAATCCGCGTACGATTCACCAGCATTTTTACTTAGTACAAACCTTCGAGTCCCTTCGTCGGTGACATCATAAATTATACTGCCTGGATAATGTACGTAAAAAATCGGCTACATACATACATAGGGTGTCAAACTCATAACCTTCGGTAGTCGGGTAAAAAGTCACCGATTGTCGAGTTGAATAGTAATGAAGGTTTTGTTCTGATAGGTATGTAGTTGAAATCCATCTCAAAAAAAATCACACACCTTTATGTACCTTGGTGTACATACTGACTGATAAGAACTCGAACGTCTAACTTGTATGTATGTAAGCTTCGAAAATCAAGCAAAATGTGAGCTAAGTATTTTCTTTTAAAATATGTATACTAAATGTATAAAAAAAGTTCGACCAAAGTTCGATGAAAGTTTTTTTTAGAAATACCATTTAGAATTAAAAAGGTATCAATCACTTTTATTTCCTTAGGGCACCAAAATAAGATCCCAGACAAGTCGAATTTAAACATTAAATTATTATTGTCAAATAAAAAATTATGTGTTAATTAATTTTCTCTTGACTTCAATATAACTCGTGGAAAAAGTGAAAAAGAAACCACTAATATTTTTACGGAACCCTTCATTCGTTTTTAACCCAAATCATCTCGCACTTGACTTAATAACAAACTTCAGCTTGAAACTTGATAGTGTGTTGACGGTTGTGACGGTGACAAACCTACATCTTAATTTTTTTCTTAATGTAAACCTACAGATATCACTATTTTAAAATTAGAGAAACAGGAGCTTTTTAATACAAAATTAGGCAATCCGATGTGGCGCGATCCGCCGGCGAAGGTCTGTGAAGCAGGAGGTTACGAGTTCGATTCCCGATTGTATTATGTATAAGTGTCAGTCATCTAGTACCCATAACACAAGCTCTGTTTAGCTGCTGATAAGCAGCTGATGCTATGTGGATTGTCCATTATTTCTTTTTTATTTATATAATATGTAGTAGACAAGCGCGGCTATTTATGCTATCTTGCACCGCACCCATACTGGGTGAATGATAGGCAGTTGACATATTCACAGAGTGAGTACCTACATAAGGTCGTCGTCGCGTCGGTCGGAAGCGGTACCATAGACATCTACATAATAGTTTTGTATTTCGATTTCCGTAGTCGGTTTTTTTTTATGGACAGTATTTCGTTTCACCACAATCTCACAAGGAAAGTGACGATGTGGTCGTCGGTGTATCACGAAGGTCTAGAAGAACCTATTCACTCGTGTCTTGAAGAGACCCAGATTGTAATGGAAGGAAAAACAGAAGCAGGCAACGAGTTCCATCCATTCCTTAGCGGTCCGAATGATGAAGGTGGAGGAAAACCGCTTAGTACGAGTGGATGGTATATCCACCAGATAAGGATGGTACTATAGAATTTCAAATAAAAAAAGGTACGTTAAAAATCAAAGGAGGTCAATGAGAAGTGTTTTTAGATATTTTTTTTCTCAAAAAGCATTACATTATTTTCATCGTGTGACGTAATATCAATCATCTTCAAGCCCTCTAGAGCATTAAGTAACTGTATCAAGTTTTCACAATATCGATTATGAAAACTCAAGATTGTTAATCGCTCAAAGATGATAATAAATCTTTTAAATTCTATTACTTTGAGAATAGGCAGTCAAAATAGTTTAACTGTCTTGTCGGCACTAATAAAATAATAATTATAATAAATCAACAATAAATAATTTAATGATAGTAATTGGTGCTTAGGTGCCGTTTGTTAACAATTTAAGCACGGATGGGTCGTAAACTATCGAGCTACTCAGACTCATTGTTGCTGTTGATAAACGACCTCTTGTTGTCTCTTATGAGATTCTCTTGTTCGCCGATGACTGAAGCTCTACATTGAGCTCTACAGTCTACAAGATTGTGCGTGTGTCGTACGATTGCTGGGCACATCACATCTGCGGAACATTGACCTCGTTGCTGAATTGAGCAAACTCAAACGTTTCCCTAACTAAACTACTAGACCCATATTTTACTCGTCGACACTATCCCATTCTGCACAACTACAATTTATCTGGCTCTACTTTCTGGGCACGTTGTTGAGATTCGAAAACTTTGACTGGTGATGGATCCGAACCTTCAATTGATTATAAAAACATGGGCTACGACGTAGACCGAGAATTGATGCTTACCCTAGGGCTGTGACAATGGTATTTCGCATGAAACGTTAAAATTCCGTCGCTTTGCTCGTTATGAGCGTCGCTGTATAACACGTTACATTACACCCCGTAATACCGGTCAGTACCCGGCTTGAGAGTTGATAATCCAATAGCGTTAAAGCTTGAGGAGACAATGCGTCGACGCTATACTGTGCCTAGCATGGCACAGTACAGCATCGACGAGTTGTCGCTTCAGCTCGCGGGGCGTCTTCCGCGTCGGCCCGTGCTGTTTAAATCTAAATAATAGTACCTAATTATTTAGATTTCTGTGGTACCTACCGTCCTAAATGAGTTCATTGACGCAACTGACGCCGACGCATTCTTTGACAGCACCGCAAATTGTACCAATTGATCCTTTATTAATTACCATTTTGACCTATAATAATTGCGGATCAACATTATGTACAGGACCGCTATTTGTGGCGTCGTACGGGGGAGGCCGATGTCCAGCAGTGGACGTGTATGGGCTGAGGATGATGATGATGATGATGATGATGATAATGTACATATTTTATCAGAATATTATAAAGGCATTTCTTAAATAAATAAAATGTTATTCAAAGAAAGTCGTAAATAGACATTACATAAGTGTACCGTTTAGACTTATAATAAAACTGTTACAGGTCCAATTCTTTACATTGAAGATAGATTTTTTTTTAACGTAGCTCTGTTACTTAACCTATTTTTTTTTTTAAATTTTTGTCTGTCTGTTTCTTGGCGGCGTGGGCGGCGCATCATCGCGGCACTGAGTGGATTCAAATGAAAATTGGCATGATTTGAGTTAATACTACGAGGAAGGAAATATGTAAGTTATTTTTTTTCCCGGAAATCAGTCCGGTTCTCTTGGTAGAGGGAATGAAAATATGTATATATATATATATATATATATATATATATATAATATATATATATATATAAATGTGTACTTATTACTACTTTATTAGTAGTGATAATTCACCAACGTGTTGTCCGATTTCAATCATTATTTTTTTGTTAGAAGCAATGTTGCAAGATCGTTAAAAATCTGACATCATTATCATCAGCCTAGGTATACTAATTAGTACACTACTGGACATAGGCCTCCTTTAATTTGCGCCATAGCACCCTGTCTTCAGCTTTCGGCATCCAGCACTTGTATGCAGTCTTTCGCATGTCATCTCCCACCTGGCCGGAAGGCGTCCTACACTATGTTTGGCAAGTCGCAGTCTCCACTCATGAACACCTTTACCCCGGTGATTGTTGGTTCTTCGCCATGGCCGGCCCACTGCCGCTTCAGCTTGCTAATTATTTATTTAATAACCAGCTCTCATGTGGCCTGAAACTCAGGATTAACTGATATATTAGAGTTCAAGGTAAAATGGTTAGTAACTTAGCTGTATTTATTCATTAGCTGTACCCAGTCAGCGGTTTTGTTTGCAGTTACCATACGTACAGACTGATCTTCATTCATTATTAATTATTACCCACATTTGACCACAGTTTCTATCTTAGTAAGAAAAGTTATGCAAATAAAATACTTCAATTAGTAGAATATGACCTGTTACAATTTTCAAGATTTATTTAAATCTTATACCTTTAAACGAGCAATTCTTGTATATATATATATAATCTGAATCTCGGAAACGGCTCCAACGATTTTGATGAAATTTAGTATACAGGGGTTTTCGGGAGCGATAAATCGATCTAGCTAGTATTCATTTTTAGAAAATGTAGTTTTATTCTTTTTTCATCAATCAGTTTTATCGATAGGGCACTCCCATAGACAAGATTTCAACGCTACAAAGCTTTCATGTATCATGTATGACAGTTTTTAATTTACTGCAAATACTCGGTTATGACGTCACAATGGGGGAGGAAGGAGGTTGTCAGCTAAGATCCGAGGCTAAGATAGATGAACCCATAGACATAAAAGTCTATTATTTTGGTTCGTTGATAAAAAGCCGTGACATTAACTGAAAAATATGACTCTTCCTGACATCTATTGACGAATAATATTACTATTATTACCCGACTACCGCAGGCCGAGGGTTATGATTTTTAAAATTGGGAGCAACTAACTGCTCTAACGACACAACAACACTAAAGCTACTCCAGCAGGTGGCGTTGTTAAGTAACACTAAGCCAATGCGTATTTGGTTTGAGATTAGACCAAGAAAACCAATTGTTTATTTATATTGTTAGTGTTTTTTTAACTCACGTAATAGATATAATTTCTAAAAAACACAATATACCATAAAAAAAATACCGAGCAAAGCTCCGTCAACCAGGTACTAAATTTAGTATAAGTCACGTAGATAAAGAATGAACCCAACAACCGCTGGAGTAAACGTGTTCTTGGGTGGAGCCCGTGACTCGGCAAATTTAGTGTAGGATGTCCTCCGGCCAGGTGGAGTGACAATCTCCGAAAGATTGCAGGCAGATGCTGGATGCCGCAATCTGAAGATAGGGCGCGATGGAGGTCATCAGGGGAAGTTCATGTCCAGTTGTGGACTAATATAGGATGATGATGAGTCCTGTTCAGCAGTCAGTAGACATTTGTGGCTGATACGATGATGATAATGATGACTCTCCAGTAACGAGTTTATTAGAATAGCAATACCTAATTAACCTTTTACCCTGTTTTAGCGACTTAATGAACTATAATTGAGCCAAATTCCGGATTAAGTACCTATGACTAAAACAACAAATATAGCCTGGATAATCGTTATAGTTCCATTGGTCTGGCCTTGACTGGAATCTGACCTCCGGTTACAGGTTCGATGGAACTTTTACGTCATCTGAAACACATGCAGACCGAGTACTAATTATGGTATTACCACATTATACCTAGAACAGTGTTGACATATGATACAGATAAGACTTTTATGTTGTTATAACACTGAAAGTAGTTAGGTTGCACTTTACGAAAATAGTTTACAATTTGACTTCTATCTAAGAGTTTATTTTGCAAGACTAAAGAAATAAAAGTTTGTGACAAAAAAATTATAGTTCATAACTCTGAACTTCGTAGATAGCGTTTATTGGAAATGTTAAACCTGTAGATCACAAATCAAATAAAATTAAATTTAACTAGTAGGTGTTCGAATAAAGTGTTTTCATTTAACAATAAGATTATAATTATGTAACCCTCTAATCTATTATGTGACAAAGATGCAATTGGACTGATTGTCAGTTTTAAGAAGCATTGTAACTAAAGAAAAAGACAAAACAACAAAAGTAACATTTGAATGACCTATTTGGGTCAGGTCGTGGATTTTGCCACTTGGAACATAATAGTGATATAGCCACTTTTACGTTACAGTAACGTAAAATTTACGTAAAAGTATCCTAAAGCTAATGACATACTGGTGAATATTTGAATAATTTTGAACACATCATCATTCTCATCACCATCTTAGCTGGTTGACATGCACTGCAGGGCTAGACTTCCCGCTTAGAAAACCACAAGTTGCTTTCTTACTACTAAGCTAGGTATACATATTACATATATATATACCAAATATCTAATAAACACGGCATAGGAACATAAATCTTGTCGAAAAATACAAATATCATGACCAGCCGCATCCGCTAGCTGATATGCACCAGTCCTTACAATTGCTTATACGTTACTTTTACATCTTCAGACACATAGAAGTAATGTTAAAGCGTGAAAATGCAGCGAATTGGTGTAAACAAACTAAATTATCTCTCCAAAATATCACGAAATTGAACACGAATCGTTGTCCATGTCTATTTAAGACGTAAACACAAGAGTATTGTGCCAATAAGTACTTACCTTTAAAATTACCTAAAATCAAATTTTCACTCGCATCACCTCCAACCTCTTGACGAAACTTTTTTGTCTGATTCGAAAGACAATATGTCCGCTTGTTTATTTTTAATTCTTCAGTATCATTTTTTGTTGTGCTTAATTATAAAATATTCTACCATGAAATAAACTAATGCGTTGATCTTTAAACGGTAACGTAAGTTGAAGTTACGTAAAAAGCAAAATAATAGGGACAAAGTTTTAAAATTACGATTAATATAAAAAAAATCTAAGCGATTACTTTATTCATTTAATAAGTTAGGTGGAATAACAACCCTTTAATATCCTGAATTCAAAAAATATTCTGGTAGCCATTCAAAATGTAACACAAAATTAGTTTGAATTAAATTTTTCGGGATGGACTCGCTGTTTTTTGCTGATTTCGTCTATTTTTTGACAAAATATATTAATTTTTAGGCTGCTTTTGTTGATTTGGATAAGGTGATGAGAATAGCGAGTAAAAGCATTGCTCTATAATAATAGTTCATTGAGATTTGTTTTTATGCCTTCATTATTTTTAAGCCTGTTGAGACAAAACACAAAATAAAAAGTGTCAAAATCAACGTTCTGACCCAATGAAAAATTTAAGGATATAGTTACATACTCATACATACTTAATTAAATTTAAGATTCTGAAAGCTTATCATTAAGTTCACATCTCGTGCGTTTTAGAACTCAAAAAATATAATTCACTGCGCGTGTGCGCTTATTACATAATTATTTAAAAAAAAGAAGTTTGTTTTTAAATTTAGTTTTGTTTTTAACCTCCTCGGAAATGAAAACTTTATGGGACAATCAATGGGAAAAATCTCCAGATCATTATACAACTGCAAAGAATCAGTCAAATCAATGTCCAAATCGATCGATAAATGATAGAAATCTTAGAACATAACATAAAAAACTCTTTTGGAAGTCGTTTATAAAGAATCATTAAAATTTCTTTGATGAGTCATGACATAAAATACAAAAATATATCAACTAGACCTACTAGATCGAAATAATATGTTACATATCTATACTTAATTACCTACTTTGTAATTATAACCCACAATGTTTTAGTGCCATATTACTTTTTGAAAAACTTTTACTTTAACTACTTATTGATAACAAGTATATAATAATTTTCCATTTACGCGGTAAATAATAACAAAAAAGTTTATATTTATGTTATTTATTATATGGATAAAATATCGTCTTGTATAAATGCATAACTTTTGCGTAGTACTGCGTATCTACTTAGGTAATACCTAATCAAAATCAAGGTGTGATGAAATTATCAGGACATTGAAATTTCCTGTAGAAATGGAACATGCATAATAACGTATTAAATCTATTCTTTAAACCATAAAATACAAACAAGACCAAGTAGAAGTATACATAAAATAAGGTTCTATTATGAAGCCGAAATTTCATATTAGTTTTAAAAAAAACGCGGTCGTTGTCACTCTTCGGCGATGAGACCCGGGGAGGGACGCGCCTCGCTGTGAAATGAGCCGGATGTCGTACATGTCCTGTCGTGTGCGTCGTTGGCAGTCAAAGTGTTAAAGGTTCCATTTTTCCTTGGATACATTGAATTTGGTTGATTTATAATATCAAGGAATTATATTGATTGAAAATATAATTATAAATCTACTGAAATTATGCCTTGAGACCAGACATTTTTAAGGTTATTATGTTCTTCTATACGTTCCGAGATAGGCGTCACAGCTCGAGCAGTGGTGGTCGGAGTTCATTCCTATGTTGATGCAGTAAGGCAGACAGACGCAGGGCCAACACCTGGGAAAACAAAATAGTATGTTTTCATAAAAAATTGCTTCTCTAATAGCTCCTGAAAGAGCGAGACGGCAGCGGCACGCAATACTCCAATACATTCTGCAAAAACTCATTCAGGTCACTCGGAGCGTTCAGCGTTCGCACTAGGAATTTTAGGCCTGAATTCCTCCTACGCTGACGTCCGTTGTATACGTCTCGGTTGAGTGCACCAATATTGCTACATTGGCTACGTTCTATGAAGCACCGCACTGCAACGCTGACGTACACTGCGGGACTTTCTATGTTCATACGCGACCGACGACGTCAGGTTAGGAAGAATTCAAGCCTTAATGTTACCAAAATAAGAAAATGTAAGTTGACCTACACGTCAAGAGTGTTCTCAAAAAGATAACCGGATGATTGTTTACATTGTGACGTTTTACCTACCATCTAAGTGTTGACAGAATTTTTCAAACATAAACCTCAAAGAAAACGACTTACCAACAAAGCTGCTAATTTCCTGAATATCTTGAGAACTTAACGAAAAACCCACCCTGAAACGGCCAACCTGTTCCTTCTAATAATGGCCAAGCAAGCCACCTACGGAGTAGCTAAATAGCGTTAAATGAGCACGCCTAAAATTTATCGATCGTGAATAGAAAGACAACTGAGAGAAGATGTTAATTAATTACAATTAAAAGCCAGAGTGATTTTCACTATAAAAAGGCATACCTATTGTTTTGCTTCTATTGATAAGATAAGACTTTCCGATGCCTGATCTGCTTTTACTCAAAGGATTCATTACATAGAACAGGCAGATGGCTGGCCCATTCGATGCATGATCAACTTTCACTCAAAGGATTCAACATCCCGTTACATTGGCTCAAAGTGGAAGATTTACTTACAACAAAAGGCACAGGCCTATAGCAACAGCATGCGTAATAATAGTAGCTTTCGGCTGAATCCTTGTCAGCCCAGTGGCTTTGCACGTCGGGCACGTCACATTAACGGGTTCAGATCCCAGCGGTGGCAGGCTCATTTTTATCTGAAAATCACCAAACGGTCACGACACTGTTTTTTGGAATATTCCTTAACTATAGCATAATGCGACCACGCCACGAACTCTCATCAATTAAAACTAGGAATTCGAAGCCACGCTATTTTTAAATTTAGAAAGAATAAACTTGGGTTTAAGCAGGGATGAGTAGAATTTTACTAGTCCCTGGGTATAAGTATACTTTTTATTAGATGCTGATACAGAAGAAAAAATTATCTGCTAAAAAAACGCGTAAAAGCGATGCGTCGGACGACCGGAGTGACTAGAACAGAACTAATCTAGACACTGAGTCACGGATATTTGGGAGTCGAGGTCAAATACCGTCTGTAGGCAAACCTGTTCCGCACGATGTTAATATTCGGCTCGCCATTGTGTACCACATCCATTGTTAAATAATAAATAAGTGTTCATAAGTGCTGCTTAATATTTTACTCGTCTTGCATTCCAAATTGCTGCTTTATCTGAAACATTTACCTGTATTTTAGATACTCACTTCATCGAAAATAGATTACTATAAATCTTTCTATCTATCTATTACTCAGTCTTTGCTATATAAATAGACTCATCGTTCAGTTCATGGCAGAATACTCATTAAGAAAAAGAACTGAATGTCAAGGATCTAAATCGGTTGTATATGTATACATTAGTAGTGAATGTACAAAAAAACGTCATAGCGTGTTTTTTTGTCTAAATAGGTATATCGCGTTCAATTCTCTCTAATTTGTGTCAGTCTCACTCGTCTTTCTTTCCTCTCTAGACCGACACTCTAAAAATCTTTTGTACTTTTCTCTTTGTGCGCTATACCTATGGCCTGCCCAGTGCCCACTCTCACTTTGGCCTACCCTAGGGCTTACATACCATTAGGCGTGATTGTTCAAACGGAAGCCCATCATAAATACTAACCTAATGGGATTCTTCAACCTTGTGTTTACGTAAGCATGTCGTCGGTCAGGCCAGGCCCTTTATTGACGTCATCACATTATGACGTCATCAAATGTTAAATGATAAGGTGTTAAAGTTGATCGTTTCGTGCGCGAGATCTAAATTTTTTTGTTGTTTTGAATATTTTCTGCATTCTACAACGAATAAAACTAGCAGAAAAGTAATTTGCCGCAAAATGTAAACTATTTTCTATTAAACCTATGAATGCATTGGATTGCAAAAATTGGATCATCTGTGATTTGCTAAAACCTGATTTTGTAAAATATTTTTCATTAAAATACACTTTGGTTCTGCAACCCAGACGGTATATAAAAACATTCTAGGATACTAGGACCAAGTAGGTATCTAGGTTACGTTAGACGTGGCAGTCACAGCGCGTAAGAAACGACCCCTCCAACTTAAATGTCTACTAAAATTATCTGACAGAGTAAGGGCAACAGCTTCCTCCCATGTATTTTTAACACCTCTACTGCGATCACCAATTCACCAGCCAAGATTATATTAATTAATACTTCCCTGTTTGAGGAGGTACGTTCAGCAGCGCACGTATAAGATGCTGGGAATATATTCCTACGTATACGGCGTTTTACTGAAAGAACACTTCATTTTAATTTTAATAACAATTCAAACAGCATTGAAAACATTTTTGAATAATCGCCAGTCTGAACCAGGAATCGAACCCGCCAAAGTGTAAAAAAACACTCGTAATTTTACGAGAGGAAGGATTATTTATTTCAAATAACATCATAAAAGCATCTTAAATAAAATGAAGATCATAAAATTTTACATTTATTAAAAATAATTACGTTTTAATTCCTTTATTATTAAATATAATGTAGCAAATGGTCAAAAGGTGTCCATTGTACTATTTCTCACTTTTGAAAAAATTTCGCTCCCTATTGAATAATTTACCTTTTTATAGTGAAATTATTAATCACATTATTATTTTATCATGCACTTTTAATAGGGAAATTATATATATTTCTTAAGTGGGTACTTATTAGTAATACTTTAACATGATAAAATCATTTGTTGTGAAGGCTACGTATTCATTTTCCTAAAATTATGAATTTAACATTTTATGGTCTTCATTTTATTTAAGAATATATGTTATTTGGAAAAATGAATCCTTATGATTGAGCCTTTTTATCGGTATCGTAAAATGAAGGGTGTTTTTTTTTACAATTTGTCAGGTTCAATTCTCGGTTTAGACTAGCGTTTATTCAAAAATCTTTGAATTCAATTTTTTTTTTTAAATAAATATAAAATCTTCTTTCAGTAAAATTTTCTATCATATTTAAGATACTTTTCCTCCATGTGGCTTGGCCGTGGCCTGTATACTTTACAAATACTTAATTAAATAAAAGTGGAATTTCGTGGTAGTGGGTTTTCTATTAAACTGTAAAACAACTTTCACTTGAACAATTTATTTTCATGAGAAAAATATTATCATTGTTATCGTTATCATCGGTTTATTGTGATTCTATAGAAAAAAAATGCGTATAAACAAACAATTGATACTGATATTTGAAAATGCTGAGATAAGTTTACTTTAAAATAAAAGGCACTTCTTATACAAAATTTACCTACATACATTTTGTTCATTGTTTTGGAAGTTACAGACGACGGACCCCTTCTTAATTACTTATTGTCACTGTCTGTATCTTAAAAAAGTTGATTCTGTTATTACTGTTTTCATATTTACAGGGAAAATTTTCATAACTAGCCAGACATAAAAAATTATTTAAGTTGATACTGATGATGCTGACATAATTTACCTACAGTTACTTAAATTTTTTGACCTACTGAAAAAAAAGAAAACCAATTAAAATTATTTATATAAAAGTTTATTTTGCCACTTTAACACTTTTCAAAAATAATAACGTGAGACAAAAATCAAGATCTTCAGGAAATTCACTTCTATTTTTGTAAAATAGTGAGGAAATCCTTCAATAAAACTATGCTTAGAACCCTATTTATATAAAAATCTCACGGTTTTTATCAACTTGATACACAATAATATACGAAAATACAAATGCATACCTACCTAGAGGATTTTTACTAATAGAAAACTTTAGACCAAGGTTTTCTACATTTTGTCTACATCTACATAGTAAGTACTAGACGAAAAATATGAAAATATAATAAAGAGAAGCCCCATTTAAAAATTAATATAATAGTATGTAATTAATTGTTCACATTATGATGTACTTTGATCTCGTAGGGTAATTTATTAGGTAAGGTTAGAAATACAAGATTCATAGGTACCTTACCTATGGATCTTGTATTTGTCCATTTACTTCATAGTAAGTCTCGCGGTGGGAATCGAACCTGTCTGTCTTCAGTGAGTTGTGACAGTAATGTCCGCACAACCAGGAAGGTATGCTCTGGTTAGCAACTTAAACTATTCATATAACAAATCGGTTTCTACTCGGGTGCCTTACCCTGTTTTTCACGCGGTTACAATAAAATATCACCAGTTTTTACATCTTTTCACTTAAAATAACATGAATTACGTGTTAAATTGCGTCAAAGATCATCAGCGTGTGAGCGATCAGTCTTAAATCATGCTATTTTGCAAAAGTATTAGTTTTACTATAAAGTATTTTTTTGTGCTGGATAATACGATAATATTCTTAACCGCGTGAAACCTATGGTTGGTTCCGGGCCTAACCCTGGAATAGGATTTACTCTAGATTAATATGTCCAACATTGATACAGTTTTCACTTCATTATAACAAAATACATCATATCCTAAAAACTCTTATTCTAATAAAGAATAGGAACGTAAATATAAGTAAGTATATATACATGCATATGTATAACGTGTTAAAACTATTTCATGCTCAGTTCTCGTGATCGAGGACAGTTTGAAAATAGTTCCTACACGCATAGTAATAGATATTTCAAGAGAGACTCTTGAAATATTTTTATTAAATTATTATTAATTCTGGGCTTACAAAATTACTACTGATATGAATAATTGATTTGCAGTCGTAGATATCTTAGCAAATCTTTATCTGTAAGTATTACAGATAAAAAACCACTTTGCTTATAGGTAATTGGAACATTATTACAATCAAAAATATTTCTCACAAATTATTAAATTGTCTGATAACGTTGGTATACATAATTGTTATTTAATAACAACACTACTTTAGTACACATTTACACAAATTATTTTGAAGAAATATTTTTGAGTTACTCTACATTTATAGTTGCTAACAAATAAAAATAACCTTGTTGGTATCTGAAATCGCTCATGCATCCTCACGGCCAAGGTTGACGTGACCAACAGTTTATCGTTTTATATCTACAATACTAGATCAGCAATTTTTTTTTTACTCGTTACATTATCTGTAATCTCTAAATATAGTAGAATACATTAGATTTCATCGGTTTTAAAGGTAGAATACAACTACAAAGATTATTTTAGTAATACAAGGCCAGTTTACATAACATATCGTTCACAATAATGCTCATTAATTAGTAGTCCGGTCAAGAAAGATATCCAAGCTTACAAAAATTCAGATAAAAATAAAAATGTGAAAAGTCCGCTTTTGTAGTAAATTCCATGACTACAATTTTGACTCTTGTGTTTTGATAATAAAACTTACCGTTTGGCTGGAAAATCTAATAGGACCTTACATAGTTTAACCATGAATAAAAAAAATTGTTTCTTGGGATCTATAGGGACTTTTCACATTTTGTCTATAACGGTATCCTTAACGCTCAATCCAATTTTCAGCTATACTCAATTTTTCGTAAGCCTACCCCTAATTTTCGAACTTACTTCTCTTGGTTTGACCAGACAACACTATAACACGACGCGACTAATGGTGGTCGAACTTAGTATTAACATTAGTGCTGTTTTGACTATTTAGCGTATGTGCCAAGGTAAGAGTTGCAGTTGGGGCAGTAGTGGTCGGCGTTTCTACAGGAGTCCATGCAGTAGGGGACGCACACGCATGGCCAGCATCTGTGGAAGGAAGAGGGGTACTAGGTAAGTACTTTAGACTCGATCAATTTACGTCTAGACTAGTTGTTCCCCGCGGTTTCACCCGCGTTAAATTCATAAGCCGTATAAGCCGTAAATCTCCCATGGGAATTTGATGTTTTACCAGGACAAAAAGTAGCCTACTCGTATGTTACTCCATACTTTCAACTAACTCTATGCCAAAAATCAAGTCGATTGGTTCCTTATTTAGGTCGTGAAGGAAGGACAAATAAACAAAAAACACTTTCGCATTTATAATAATTAGTTGAGATTAGGATTACAGGTATGGAGTACCAAATGATTTCTAACATTACCAAATTAAATTAACGCATTCGACCCGCGACCCGTGCAGGGGGCGCCACCAGCGGGCCCGTACTCGTAAAAAGTAAATAAAGTTTTGGATTCGTTTTCGTATAAATGGGTGACATAAATAAAAGTGAGCTTTGCAAGAAAACGAATTAGTAACTTCGGTTTTCGCTTTGCGAGTCCCTATTGTGGTAAAATTATTTTTAAGTGCGATTTAGACTCGCACACTGAGGCCGCGAGGGTTCCTTAATTATGACCTTGTTTCTTGCCGAATTTCATGATTCTAGGTCAACGGGAAGTACCCTATAGATTTTCGGTCCACGGTGAGAATCAAGTATTATTTTTTATGTGAATAAACTACAAATTCACGGTTTTCGGATTTTTTCCTTTACTTGTGCTATAAGTTCTTGCTTCTTGCAAAATTTTATGATTCTAGGTGAATGAAAAGTACCCTATAGGTTTACTGTGCATTTGATTCCTTGCAAATTAAAACATATTTGGTATTTCAACTGTCGTTTTAATTTTTATTCCGATTCACATAGTTTATATTATAATCTGCACCAACAGGATTTCAGCCGAGTTGCTACATACATTCAAACCTACATGTTTAGTTAGAGATAAGATAGTGGTAGTGAGGGTGTTGCTTACATACTTACTGCAAGTGCTGCACGACATAGAGTATTGCTCAGAATTTTTGTTTATAAATTGTCTCTCAGATTAAAAAAAGGAGATTCTATGTTCGGCTGTATCTGTTTTTTATTACTTACGAAGAAAGTTGTTTGATTATTTTTTCTTTGACAAACAATATATTCAATATCGTTTGCGGCTTGGGCTTGTTATCTGTGTTGAATAATCTCCTGTAGTATTTTGCATTAATATAAAAACATTCTATAAAAACAAGTGTTAAAGAAATCTAACCTTCTAAATCTAGATCATGATCAACATATATCAGCCCTCAAAGTCCACTGCTGGACAGACCTCCCCCGTACGTAGCCACAAAAGGTGGTCCTGCTTGAGCCGCCTCCATCGATCGACTCCCTGCGACCGCTACAATGCCGTCGCATTGGTCCATGGAGTGCATGATCTTCCAATTCCAACTACGATCGCTACCAGAAAATCTTTACTCTCTAGCTAGTGGTTATCGGTTAGTAGGTACCTATTTTAATTTATTAATTACTAACCATAAAATCTTCATCCACTTAGTTCTTATTGTAACAAGAGTTGAAGTGCCTTAGTCATACAATTACTTAGACTCGTGCATCACCCAATTAATCAACATGGTTTTTTACCCGACTACGGTAAAACCATAAGCAATAGTTATAAAGAGTACTTCCCATCCCTACCAGTTATGTGTCTGTACACAGACACACCACAGACATACCTCCCATACCTACAGGTATGAGAGTATAATGTTTGTATTAATATTATCGCTATATTTCACCGTTACACCTACACTACTCGTTTGTTTGTTGATTATATTGTTAAAAACCTTGACATATCCAACTCTCCTGTAAAAACTGTGTGTTTCTGTGAGTCACTGAATACCACAAAAACTCATAACAAAATAGATATCACGTGTACTCCAGATAGTATGTAGTCCGTAGGTAGGGGAAGTAGGGCTAGATGGGGTTCTATTCCTATAGCAAAGGCATATTGGTGTTTTTGAGCGTCAGGTGAGGTTGATTAGACGAGACTGCAAGGATGATCTCAGGCATTCTGAGATAGGAACATCATTATAAATAATATTATTAACTGAAAGTAATTTCTTTTTAACAGAGACATGAAAACAAGGTTACATGTTACATAGCTGACCAATCTTAACAATACTGCCCTTGTAACGAAAAAGGACACATCTAACATTTTTTCAGATTTGAGTTAGATACATATTCGGAATCAGGAAAAAAAGGCGCATCTGCCTGAATTTAAAAGAAAAATCTATCCTTATTATGCTAAGAGCTACGATAAGCCTAAAAGGCACATGTAACATCCAAATTCATATTTTTTAACTCAAAAAGGCACATATTACAATGATTAAGTTAAAAGAACACAAATGCATAGATATGGCTTTCATCTTATATTATTATTTTTTTGTTTTACTTAATAAAAAAGGCTTATTTAAAAGGTGTTACATTAAAAAGGCTGATTTGGCAGATATTCCTTTTATATCTAAAGTGAACATTACTTCTCAAACAAAACCCGCTCGACGAAAAAAGAGAACTGATGATCAAATATGTAGAAGGGAAAGAATACATATGATCAAAAACTGTCTCATATTTTTTGGTTAATGAAAATTGCGATAAAGTTCAAGTATGCAGGACTTTTTTCCTTACGACTCTGGGATATAACCAAGGGTTTTCATGGTAACCAATGGACGTGGTTACCATGAAAACCCACAAAAAATTGATAGTACAAAAATAAAAGAACACATAATGTCATTCTGTCCTGTTGTATCTCATTACAGACATGCACCAAATAGAAATTATCTGCCTTCTGATCTCAATATTCGCATAATGTATGATCATTTTTGTGAAAACGAATCTAGCATCAAACTATATTACTGTTTGTACCGAAAAATCGTTAAAGAACTTATCATCTCCTTTCCGAAATTGGGGCATGAGCAATGCGAAGTGTGTGAAAAGTTCATTATTCACAACCCGAACCAAGAAATTAGACACAGAAATTGCGAAGAATGTAAAAAATACGAAACTCATCATGAGCGGTATATTTCGGCACGTAAAAAGTACGAAGAAGACGCTGATAACCAAACGCAGAAACGCAGCGATCCCGACACTATATATTTTGCGGCTGATCTGGAAAAGGTAAATTATGTTACCTCGTATGGAAGAATTCAAAACTGTGATGTTTTGTCCCAGAATCATAGTGTTCAACCAGAGTTTTGTTCCTATAAGAGATAAAAAAATGCACGAGACTGGTAAAACCTTGCATCTGTATGGCATGAAGCATCTGTATGCTCTATCTCAGGAAGAAAAAAAAGAGGATATAATCAGTTGCTTCAGAGCGTTTTTCTTAGAAAATCGAGAATTGAAGCATATCGTGCTGTGGTTAGACAACTGCGCAGCACAAAATAAAAATTGGACTCTGTATTCCTATATGGTTCATCTAGTAAACTCTCCCGAAGTTAGTTTTGAGACTATTACACTGCGGTATCTGGAGGTCGGCCACACATTCATGGCTGCAAATGAGTTCCACCACAGAGTATAGCTTTCTCTTAAAAAAGCGAAACGAGACTACGGCTTTGAAGACTTTACTAAAGCCATGTCCGATACGGGTCCAAACACTAAAGTTAAAAATATGACTGTACAAGACTTTTATGATTTTGAAGACTGTTCATTTATGTATATATAAACTACAACATTCCAGACCTCGTGCTTATATGAACAGTATGTGTGAAACTGTTTTTCGGAGAGGATTTACATCACTGTTGTATAAAATCAACTACAGCACAGAAAATTAGAGTTATATTTTCTTAAGAATAAGAATATAAAAAATGGCATTCCACCACCAAGACAAAAGTTGGTTGAGAGAGGTGTGACACCAATAAGTCTGCTATTTTGGCAAAGCTCGGTCCTCTCATGCCTTCTAATAGAAGAGTGTTTTGGGAGACTTTAGCAGTTAATGATAATTCTCCTGACCTCACTCAAACTTATGAAGATTAACTAATATTGTTGCAACAAAATTCGAAACAACAAAAGACATTCTAAACCAACGTTGATTAATTTTATAATCTTCCGTTCATAGTTCTAAGTGTAATATTTGATCTCTTTAACTGTGTAATTTAAGTTCCTACAAATCTAAAAGTTATTGATATAGGTACCTAAAAGGAATGCTAGCTCAAAAAGGTTTAATTTTATTATAAACTTAACATAGTCTATCATAGTTATTTGTTGTGATCTCAATTATTTTTGTGTGCCATATACCTATTTCACCTTGATTAATAATAATTACAACTGTGCGAGAAGGATGATTAGGTAATAATTAGTAAGTATGATGTGATCTTTTTAAATATGCAAACAATTAGAAGGTAAACTTGTTGATTGATTTAATGAATGTTTTTTCAATAGGTATATTATTTTCGTTTCATTTGAATAAAAAAATACTCTCCTGTTTGGTAGGTAGTTGAAATATTTTTCAATATGATAAAAATATGTTATTGTACCTCTTGAAGTAAAATAATTTCCAAAATAAGCTGTTATGATATTACATAAGAAAGATACAACTGCGTAGAATGTGACCTTTTATTGTAATATATAAAACAGTATTACATTAAAAAGTCGCATTTGGCTAGTTGTGACTTTTTAATGTTTAATTGATACCTTAATTTTATTTTTTGTACTAAGTCAAAAGGAAAAATCATGATTATAAAATAATGGGATTAGGTAAATAAATAATAAAACTATGTTTAGGTAGATCTTATGTATATGCAACTAATTGCATTAAAATATTTTATAAATTCATTATTAAAAGAATGTTATGTCAGAAAAACATCAAAAAACTTTAAACCCATTTATCTCGAGTTTTACAATTTGTTAGTTGTGCCCTTCTTCGTTATGAGGGCAGAATACTGCTCCAACGATTTGGTAAAAGATAACAAAACTTCTACTTATGCACTGTGTAAAAACAAACAAGATCTTATCTGCATAAATGACGGTAGACAAAAAACTTCGCAATAATTTTAAATTGAATCAAAGTACTTATGTATGTTGTTCAGCACATTAAACTAGCCCGAACTGTTATTGTCTAACCTATAATCCCACTGATGGCCAAAATCTTGAAGGATCGCGATCATTTGCCAGTTCCCACCACTGTAGCACCTACTGTTATACCTACGTTTACAAAATAGCTAAAAACCGGTTTAAAAAAGATAATAGCTTGACTCTTGATTCTATTTATATCCATCAAAGAGGCACATCGTCAATCACGAATCTGTTTGTCTTGATCATGTGACGTGTGAACACTGTGATCAGTTTCCGTGTGATCAACTAGGACATACCCATCGTAACAATCGTGATCTGTCAATTGAAAAAAGTCGGTATCCCGTTTTGCCCTGTTCCTCCTCGTTTTCTGTCACGTAAACATCTATGGTTTTAAACATTCCATGTTGTAATACCTATAGATATTATAATACAAATAGGTACCTACCGTACATAACATCTTTTGAACATGGTATATCTAACCAACTAGATAAACCAAACTTTTCATTGATAGATGTACATATATATATAATGAAACACATTCCATCTTTGGCTATAGGAACAAATACTAATATTCGATAGTCTAAGCCTTCCATAAATCGATAGATTTTTTTCTAAACCTTTTACTTATAGACATCGTTACCTAATTTTGTAATAAGGAGGGTATTTTTAAAAGAATAATCAACAAATAAGAATAGGTATTGACTGCTAGCCAACAACCTGTCGATAGATGTTAGGAAATACTTACAAGAACAAGCAGAGCACCAGCGCCACTATGTGTGTCCTCGTGGTGGCTTTCCGTTCAATCCTCGTTACGACCACGGCCCTGCACGAGGGACAGGTCACCTGGGAGGGGTCAGGTCCGACCGGCACAACATTCATTATTATCTGAAAAAAGAAGACTAAAATTATTGAAACTATTTTTTATACTCATACTCATTCGTCGTAGGAGCACAGGGCACACTTGGATACGTCAATTTACAAAAATATAGTTTACAATAAATGGTACTTATATTATAATTCAAAGCCATAAATAAAACAGACATGACAGGGAATCAAGAACCTAGGCAAAGCAAAGAACTTAATATATACTAAGTAACGTTAGTATATAAATTCCTTGAGGCAAAGAGAATACAATACTTGAACCTAGGCAAAGAGGATACAATAACTACGTTAGGTTTTGTTATAGTTGAAACTTTGGTCATCTCACTGACTCATTCCTAAAAAGAAAAAAAATACCTATACAAGCTTGAAAAGTTAAAAAGAGTTAACAAACTAGTAAATTCACTGGTAATAATAGATATCTATGGTTTGGTACGATTTCAAATGCTTACATTTTGTAGGAACAAGCGAAGGAGCTGTGTGATGATAAAATATCAATGTTTTGTTGTATTTGAAATAGTAATGCGTCTTCTGAGCGGCGCGGCGAAGCACAAACTGAACTGACATGAATCTAACCGAAGTGGATACAGCAGCGTGACGAAACCAAGGTTACTCTAGTCGGCTAGGATAACTGGTTTTTATACGATTGCCGCTTGCGGCTTCGTATGCAGCATAATGTTACCTTGCATAATGTTTGACGACTTGGGTGGCGCGGTGGGCGAAGGTCCGCGTGCACCACAGGTTGCGGGTTTGATTTCCGCCTCGGGACAAAATTTGTTGGAATCAAATCAACAAAGATTTAATGTTTGTTCCATAGACCTAGATTTTTTTTTTCTGTTTGTACGATCTGCAGATATATGTTCAGGGTATTCTGGATGTTTTCTATGTATAGTAAAAAATAACTATCTATTAGTGTATTATAGTACCCACAGCACAAGCTCTGCTTAGCTTTGGGCTAGATAATGTTGTGTGAATTTGTCCAGCATTATTTATTTGTTATTCAAAGTCTAAAACTATCATCCGAATTAATGCATTATCTATCAGGGGCACCACTGCAAAAAAACCGTAATAAATATTTGATTGGCTGGGTAATGTGTAAAATTGAACCAATCAAAACTTGATTCAGATTTTTAGAAGTAAGGCTTTTTGGGATAAAGTTCCGAAAAGCCCATATATGCCGGATCGAATTAAAATTTGGTACATGTACGTTTTTGAAAACGATAATTAAAGTGAATTGTTTTGTTCTTTTTTTAAAATTATTTTGTGTTTTTTGATAAAGAAAATTACTATAATAGACAGGTTTTCCGATGAAAGCTTCTGGGCCGCGTGGCTTGACTTTTTCCGACTCTTGCAACGTTATAAGGATTAATAAAACCTCCAAAAAACACTCTGTATGTAAGTAGGTATATTCAAGAAATGTTTATACCAACATCAGTATATAAATTCCTTTGGTATATTTCTATCTACCTAAAGACAACAAACACAAAACAAAAATGCACTTTTCTGTAGGTGAGAGAGAGTCATAGTGAAAAAAAATCGGAGACTATTGATGATGTCTATGGAGCGAAAACGCTGTCTATGGACAGCGTTTTTGATGTAAACGGTTTGACTTTTTCCGACACTTCCAACCTCTTGACAAATTATATGTATACCTAAATCCTCTTCATGAATCACTCAATTGATTGGTGAACGCATGAAAATACGTTCGGTAGTTTTTGAGTTTATCGCGAAAAGACAGACAGACCGACAGACGCGGCGGATGACTTTGTATGTAGTGATGGTAAATACATAGGTACTTGCTGGATGCGGAGAGTAATAGGTATATGATGGTGATGTTTTGAACTATAATATTAATATCGACTATCCGAACATTATAATACCTACCTACATATGAACAAAATTATATTAATTTGTTCTGTCGTTTTGGCGTGAAGTATAACAAACACCCCTCCGTTTGTTTCGTTCAAACATTCGCAATTATATTAAACTAGCTGGTGGCCGCGGCTTCGCACGCGCTTTTCATGTAGGTAAGGTACCCTATGTCCGTCGTCCCCGGGATACCATCTACCTCACTGACAAATTTCATCAGCCGTTTAGGCGTGAAAAGGTAACAGACAGACAGACAACGTTACTTTAAAATTTATAATATTAATTAGGCTTAGTGTGATATGGATTTTTATCTAAGAGCCAGGTAGGTGTTATTTCAAAGTAGGTAATTATCACTGCTTTTGTTAAAAATCAATGAGTAACGCGATAACAATATAATTATGTACCTATACCAGCCAAATTGGATATGAAATGTATATAAACAAAATATCCATACCACAGAATAATAAAGTTACTCCCATACTTAGCCTAAAATCTAATTATTGTTACGCGTCATGGTAGCGCTGACCTTGATGCGCAGAAGTCGATTAGTAGATTTTTACACCGTTTTACACCTGCGCAGAACTCCTCCACTTTCGCCAAGCGCTATTAAACCGTCACGAGTCCTGTACATTGTATTTTTATACGCAATTTACAATCCTTGTCGATTTAAGATCGTTCTTTCATTAAATATTGCTTACATACCTGAAACTCGACGCCAAAAACGCGTGACTTAGTTTTTTGTTATGCTATGTTTACAAAAAATTTACATCGAGTTTGGCTAGACTATAAGAAAGATCCTATATAAGAGTACTTATTACATAAATGATGAGATTATGGATCGGAGCGAACGAAACGAACCAAGGTCTCAGTGGCAGTTTGGGTGATTTGTCTGTATGGTGAAATATTCACTTCGACCATACTCGTAACTGCCCAACCGTTGATGTACAGATGAGATAATATATATTAAATATGCTGGTTACTAACAATTAGTGAGTCCAAATCCGTCGCGGGATTTTTAAGACAAGGGATTCCAAAGGGGGGTATAATCTATCAATTAAATCATGTTGGGTTTCGTATGAAAGCTTCGACGGGTTAGATTTTTCTAAGTATGAAAGGTTCGGCGGCAGATTTGGCCGATGATCTCAAGAGGCGCAAACATGGGTACGCAAACAGGTCTCGACAGACCCTTCGCATTTGCTCCCCCTGGAGTGGAGACCCTAGGTCCCTAGGTGGGGTACCGAGGCTCTCCAGGTTTTCACAAAATTACCTGAGCGCCGCCCCGAACCTGGTCGAAGCGACGCGTGACCCGAGAGCTGGTGAGTATCTGGCGCAGCGCATTAGCATTGCCATACAGCGAGGCAATGCAGCCAGCGTCTTGGGAACGCTTCCGACTGGTATTGATACCAGTTGAGTTACCTGTATGTTGTACCTGATTGTTTGCAACAGTCTGCAGTTCGCTCAATAGTTTCCATTGTAAATACTAGTTTAATTTCATTTTTTAATACTAGTTTAATCGTAATTCCATGATGATACTACATCGTAAGTTTTTTAATGACGCTGTAATAGTTTCATTGTTTAATTTTTTAATTTCACTTCTTACTAGTATGCATAGCTAATGCTGACAATTATTATTCAAATTCGATGCCAACAAGAGTTTTGAAAATGTTTGTTGTGAGCTGTTTACAAACAGTGTACCTAGGTAGGTACAAGGTACCTTAAGAATGTCTTGATAGTTAGTTAAATTAATCAGAATATTTATTGAGGGTCATTAGTCAGATAACTCGCCTTTTTATCAGACACTTTTTTATTCATACTTAAAAATAAAAATAGTAAATGGTGAATCACGTTATATCAGCTAGCCATCCTGTTGTTGCATTATTGCGTACGATTAGATTAGAAACGAACATTTGGACTTTTTGAGAAGATTGTAGGTTTTTAGTACAAGTAAGTAGCCATAGTAATAGTAGTTAGCATATATCCTTTGATAGGCAAAATTTGTATATGATAGATTTTTGTATCGTCGGCGGGCATAGTTTCCTGATAGTGTTAATTAATTATATTCTAGTATAATAATCTTTATTTGTAGCTAAAATATAACCACAACTTTTCATTTTGTCAGCAACATCATCCATCATAACCTCATCTATGCTAGTTCCCTACTGGTCAAAAGCCTTTAAGGATTGCTAAAACCTCTTTTTTTAACCGACTTCAAAATTCTTCGAGGAAGTTATATGTTCGTCCGTATGTATTGTTTTTTATATACATATGTTCGTCGATTTCCCCGTCAATTATTTACAATTTCATAGAAAAAAAATCTAAGAGCTTTCTACCTACTTCCGAAGTGGTTCCATTGTCATCAAGTCAGAATCGGATGATGATATCCAATCGAAGAAAATCCTCAAATTTTACTGAAATTTGAGTGTTGACTGACGATTTCGTTATGGTTTTGTACCCAAAGGGTCCCAACCCAACCTAAAAAATCCTATTACTAAGCCCCCTGTTTGTCCGCCTGTCTGTTTGTCTGTCCGTCCGTCTGTCAGCGGGCTGTATCTTATGAACCGTTATAGGTAGACAGTTGAAATTTTTAAGTGTGTATTTCTATTATCGCTCTAACAATAAATTATTATCATCAGCCTATATTAGTCCACTGTTAGTCTCAGGCCTTCCCTAATGAGCACCATAGTGCTCTGACTTCAACATAGGTACTGCATCTAGCATCTGCCTGCTGTCTTTCACAGAACGTCATCTCACCTAGCTGGAGAGTCATACACTAAGTTTGCCAGTTCGCGATCTCCACTCAAAAAACATGTTTACCCCAGCGCTTGTCGGTTCTTCGCGAGATATGGCCAGCCCACTACCACTTCCTAGACCTTAGTCCGTTTCTCCAGGTTCCCGTTTTCCTAAATGTACCGGTACCTATGATCAATATCAATTGGAGCTCCTCGGTCTCTCTCACACCAACTTTTGAAGCTAGGAATTCTAAACAAGGTAAAGCGATATACCTACTTCACAGCTTCTATCCCTTTATCAAGCAGAGGTCCCGTCTGGTTTGGAGTGTTGCTGCCATGTTTGGGATGGCTCGGCCAAATACCAGCTTGCAGCGTTAGACTCGATATATCGAAGAGCCTTCAGACTTATTGACGAACAGAGACTAAGGTCTTAAGTCTCGAACACCGTCGCAAGGTCCCACCCACGGAGAATGCTCCCAGTAACTTCATGACCTAATCCCACATATCTCCCTTCCACTCCAGGACAAGCAGAGGTACGTCATAATATCATCCTTATCTTGTCTATATACAAGGTAATTCTTTGAGCTATTGCAATAACTTTGGTTATCTGTCAGATATATTCGTTACGAATCATATTCTTCAGAGAAGCTCCGAGCATAGCTCCATTCATCCAAACTTTCGCATTTAAAAAGCCCTCGATGAAGATCCTTTTACCTGTCTGGCTGGTGCTGGTTCTGGGGTAGGGTTTAGTGCGGGATACATGTATCTTGGTGCTGGGGTAGGGTTTAGTGCGGGATACGTGTATCCTGGTGCTGGGGTAGGGTTTGATGCGGGATACATGTATCCTGCTGCTGTTGGTGGGTAGGAGAGCGGGTACTGCCCTGGGCCTACCATGTTATAAGCCGGAGGGGCGTTAGCCGGATTCCCATCATAGTTTATCATTGCTGTAACAAATAAGGTACAATTAAGTAAAATCTAGATAAGTACCAAATCCAATATATTCTGTCAGCCTACAATAAATAAAATGTACAGCAGTACGATATGCGCGCGTGCACATTTCCCTCGAGCTAACAAATAAAAAGTATAGTAAGTATATTCGAGCCCTTCGGCGTCTTTAATATACAGGGTGGATACGAACTCAGAAAGCAATTATTTTATTTATTTACTTCTTTTTTTACACGATGCATTTGTTTATAGTAACATATCTAGGTAATCAATTTTATTTTTTGTTTTATTATGTTATTTTTTTGTATTTTGGTCTCACAACGTTTTCAAAGCTGCGATGTTTTCCTACAAAATGTACGAGAAAAGCTTTTTGCGATTTCTGACTTCTTTAGTACATAATCAAAATCATTTATTGCATAAAAAATGGTTCTATAAAGGTCTTAGGCTAAAAATGAGTTCCACATAATTCTCCGATCGATTCGGCATGCAAAATAGACACAAACACTCTGCTATAAATTCATTTATAAATTTAAACTGATAGAAATATAAAATGAATTAAATTAAATTTAATAAAACAACAATTATTTAAAATGAATTAATCTTAGAATGGCAGTTATATATATGTAATGTCAATCTCTATAGTTAAGAAATTCTTTGATACAATCATATAAAATGATTTACCTTGCAGTAGCTTTGCAAGGTAGTTCACCAACCATACAACGTCAGTTGGTTCGTTAGAATTTTATTTGATCAGAATAATTAGCTGGTTCCCTGATCGGATGGAAGTTTTTGTGTAAAATACGCATTTCCTTTCTAACTTGTACATTTATATTTTAAATCTGTGAATGGTGATATAAAAATCTCTAAAAATTATGGATAGTCTCGTAAGAGCATTTTGCTGTAGCTACACCATCAAAAAATCAAAAAATAATTTATACACCCCTGATTTAGTTAGTAAAAAATGTAAGTCACTTACTTTTGTCGATATTTTTGTGTACACAAAACAGAAAGTCAACGTCTAAATATTTTCACTCACTGAGACGCGTAACAGAGAGATACCATGGGCAAATGTGGTATTCCTGTGCTACAACGATAATGTAAATGTAGATATTAGAAATATTATTAGAATTATAATATACTTATCGATAAAAATTGTATATTAATTATGAAGTACTCACACACACATTCATACCTTCATAATCGGTTTATAGGTACTTCGGTACCATGTAGTTTTGGAGAAGGAAGTGACAAAATGTTATACCTAGCACCAAACTAAATGTTATTTTTTGGGCTAGGTACGTCATCGCGTAAAACCAAAAATAGTAGGTATATATATTATATACATATATCTACTATCTATATATTTTTGGATACATAATAACGCTAATTATTTTTAATGCGAATGTACCTAGTTCTATCACTCTATTGTATACCTTTTCAACTGAACCTCGGCTAAAGCTGAGCCTGAAAAATGGAACAATTGTCAATTTAATAAAACTGTGCCCAGACGGATGGATGCAGGCAGTTTGGTTTGATGGCAAGAGGAGGCAAAACTATGTACATCCAGACTGTGTCACCCATCATCAAAAAAAACGTTAATAATAATATTAAATTTTCATTGAATTATGTCAAAACCCCTCACGCTGCGTTCCTCTAAACAATATCCATGAGTGTGGTTACAGAAAACAGTTTCGTTATCGAAAGTAGGAACGTAGTTAGGTCCATAAAATAAAACGAATATAATTATAAACAACGTCATTGTATATTTTTAATAAATAAAGATTTCGCTAGATAGTCTAAATATAAATATTTGTTATTTCCTTAAATTTGGTCAAACTTATGTGACACACCATATACATATGTAAATCCAAAATAACTCAAGTAATGTAGATTTTTTATTACTACATTACTGATTATCCTTTAGCTTAAGTCAAATATTTTTTGTTTTACTTACATTATGTAATTCATCTAGCAGATGTATTTCTTTTGACTGACCCCTTTTTCCTGCAGATAACGAAAATGTAAAAATTGCCCTAATATTATAAATTCAAAAGTTTGCATGCTTGAATGTAAGTACTTATGTAAAATCTTATGCCAAAACTACAGAACGTTTCGGGATGAAATTTTGAATTGTAGACCTGTATTAACATGAAGATAAAACTAAATAGTTCTTGAGAGTGTTTATCATAATCTACTCTCTTAGCTACAAAATAAAATAATCATAAGAAAACATAGGGTTCGCCAATGACAAAATTGTATTATTGTGATAACCTGACAACCTCTGACATGACAAGCAAGCATTGCTGTAGTTCTGAAATAAAAACATATATTTTTTTCAATGCTAGTTGCATTGTTACATGTAACAAAACCTATGCCTAACGACAATATTTTATCTACACTCGCATAATATATACGTACATTGTCTTCACAAAATAATATATCTACGAATGAGGCATTTCCTAAAAAGAAAAAACCCTATTTATCTTAGAACTCTATAGATTACATGGTGCTGATCTTAAGGTAGTCATTAGGATGTTATCTGCACCAGCAGATGTGTTAGTTCTGGTAGCTTCCTAGGTACGCGTTGCAGTTGGGGCAGTAGTGGTTGGCGCTCATGCAGTCGTCCATGCAGTAAGGAATGCACACGCATGGCCAGCATCTGAGAATACAATAAATAAATATATAGTAAACACTGGACATATTCACACAGCATCATCTGGCTTCAAAGTAAGCAGAGCTTTTGTTATTGGTACCAATCAGATGACTGATAACAAATAACAATATCAGAACACAAGCCACCCATAACAAAAGCTCTGCTTACTTTGAGGCCAGATGATGCTGTGTGAATATACGAGTACGTACTACATAGAAAATCACTACCTAATTATTGTACAATAATTAGGTAGTGGGTATTTTCTATGTATAATAAAAATATTTATGTATGTGTTTGAGTCCTATCCCGAATCTCTGTTCTGATGAGGTATTAGAAATAAAACACCTTGAACTCACGGAATAGACTCAATTTATTGGTTCATAGAAAGGCTTTATACCTCTAGACCGTGCGTTCTCGTCAGCGCGATCTAGAGTTGGTTCACTTTTACTAGCGACATCTAGTTTATTGTTGTGAAAACTATGAGAGGCGACTGGACTAAACAGTATGTAATATATTGTATTCAGTATTATCAGTCATCAAGTGCCCATAACACAAGCTGTGCTTAGCATGGGGCAAGATGATTCTGTGTGGTTGTCCAACATTATTTATTTCAGTCGGAGATGATATCTGGCATGTAAAGCTATGGAAATGGTAAAACTAATGAAATCAACGAAGATCGATTCATTGCAATGGATTTTTAGTAGATTAGTTAATTAATTATTCGTATTATTTCGAGTACCTAGCTTACAGAACGGGTGATAATGCTAATGACTTTAATGAACATTATCATCATATCGGCCTATAAACGTCCACGGTATTTTTTTATTGCTGATGGTCAAGCACCATGATCTCCAGAATCGCGACTGTATCGATACAAACGCGTTGCTGTCGCACGTTTACATCGCTACAAAAAGTCGCCGTGGGCACGCGGCACGCGCTCTGAGTAAAACTATCTCTGAACTAACTAAGACTAAGTAAAACTATCTATTAAATCCTCAGTTATAATAAAACACATCGAAAATTAAACATTGTCTTTTTCATTATATGAGCGCAAAATCCTTTTGTTTTAATGGTTCTGAAAGGGTTTTTCACTTTTAAATTATCTTATCGATTTATGATAAACCGATAAGACTTTATTAGATATAACTAAATACGTACATAGTCCTGCTTATCATGGAATATAAATATTGATTTTGTAAGCCTTTAAACGCAACTTTCTAATAATTGAACTCAGATGGTATGATTTTTCGTTTTTATTTACCCAGTTTCGGTACCCATACGACGGACAGTAAAACAGCTGAAATGTCGGAAAAACAGGGAAATGAACTCGATAAAACCCGTAAATGGTAAAATAATAATGAGTTCAGCATATCGGAGTTTGTCCAATAACATAACGGAAAAGTTTTCGTCAAGCCACCTACTAGTCATAATGCTATAATACAAATCATACGAAAACAAAAATCGAGTTCATTTGAAACGATTTGATCAGCGATTACATCGTTCCATACTGTAACGTAACATGAAAAGTAGTTGCTCGGTATCCGGTGGAATATCATGATGGTATATCAAAAACTTAGCTCTGCCCATGGCTTTACGCGCACTTTTTATTAAAAATATCATTATTAATGTTTATCCGGACCTACGAACCTAGGATTCTTTTGACGACCTCTGTGGCGCGGTGGGCAAAGGTCCGCCTGCGACGCAGGAGGTTGCGGGTTCGATTCCCGCCTCGGGACAAATATTTGTACGATCTGCAGATATTTGTTCAGGGTGTTCTGGTGGTTTCCTATGTATAATAAAAAAATATTTATATATGTAATATATTGCATTATGTATATCAGTTATCTAGTACCCATAACACAAGCTCTGCTTAGCTTGGGGCTAGATAATGCTGTGTGAATTGTCCAGTATTATTTATTTATTTATTTATTTTTTTATTTATTTTTTCAGTCGTTTTATCATGAAGGATTAACGAAATATGAATCCATCCCTCCATTCCAACTTTCGCCGATTATAACAATCGTGACGTGAGTGAAGTGTTGTGACTTACCCAACTAAACAAAGGATAAGCGCGAACAAGTGGGTCCTGGTTGTTGCATTGGTTTCTACCCTGGTAACCACCTCGGCATGGCAGGATTTGCAAGTCAGGTGGGTAGGCCTGGGACCCATGTTCTGGGTAATGATCACAGCTGAAGCCACTGTAACCTGTAACCAACGAAATTAATAGGTTTGAAAAATGCTAGACTATCTCTATATAAGACATTTTTTCAATATAATAAGTAAATATAATATATAGATTGTTTAATACCGTAGTTTTAAACTGTTTTTTTATTTAGGCCGGCTAAATACCAATTCCTCGGTATCATTCTCTATACAACCGCGAAATAATCATCCAAATCGGTTCATAAATGATGCAGAAATCAAAGATGTAAATCGTTGACACCAAAAACTGTGGCATTGTCTTTGAAGTATGTAGACGTGCGCGCCGCGCCGGCACGCGCCGCTGTTTTCTCACGCTGCCGCCGCCGTCTCTATCAGTCGCGTCGGTGCGACGACCAGCAACCAGAGCGGAGAATCTGTTCAAAACTCTCCAATAAACATATCATTTATCCCTCCAGTACTTAAGAATGTAGTCTCCTTCAAGGTTTTCTATGATTGCGGTTGCTAGAAGAAGTAGAAATCTTCAGCGCACCACTGCTATGTTTCTTAGAGAGTTTTGATAAAACAGATTATCTATACAGTCTGGTCGCTGGTCGGCGCGCTGACTGATCTCGTGACTACACATGGGGCAGCGGCGGCGCGGCAGTGGATAGTCTCGAAAAAACGCTCGCTCTTTTCGCTGTTATTACTAGAGATGAGTCCGGTATTCAATAACTAACTCAGTACCTGTTAGCACGGTCCTAAAATATCTAACGCTATTGTAAAATCCGCATACCGCTAGGGAATAACTGTGCAAAGCAAGCATCGCGCCTAACCGACCGTGAGCCATAACTACCCAACGCTTTAATACCTATACTTACCTAACCTATCATCTACGCATAGATACTAGCGAACCGTTCACCCGTAAAGTAATGTAGCTGCAACAAGTATTTGGTATTTCTAACCAAATTGGTTAGAAATATATTGGGTAGAAATCAGGACAGGTATAGAGTATTGTAACGTTATTCGGTACCAGTTGGTACTAGCGGAATTGAAACAAAATACCCAACTAATAATCGGTAGCCAAAATATCCAATAACTCCTATCCTTAGTTATTACTGTGTACCTTAAACTAAATACCGACCTATCAAATGAAAGCTCTTGTAGCCTAGATCGAGCTGTATTTTTTTTTGTTTTGAAATTTGAATTCGTACATCGCTTTCTACAACAAACTTAGCGAACCTCTTTGACCGTTCATCCAGGAGAAAGCAAAAAACAATAAGAAACCCATTTTTAAATGGTTTATTGATTTTTTATTATTTTTGCGCCTTACGTCTTGCAATGGCAATTTCAAACCGTCATAATTGTAGCTCCGGAACAGTAAATTTATTATATTAACTATGAGGGTGACATGATCACTCTGATCAAACCCTCTTTAATGAATAAACATATAAAAAAAACTCGAAACAGACGATTCGAACTAAAATAGTCACGACGTTACGGTTAGGTGCTAACCACTATTTAATTTTAAATACCTACATAAGAGACAAAAAATCAAACCACGCCGGCGCGGCGGCGCCGCCACGCTGACCGTGGAGGTCGGCGCGCCGCCGTCGGCAAATTTAAGGTCGGGGCGCACGTCTAAGTCTGTGTACCACAGATTAGCTGGTAGTTTTACTTTGTTTATAGTCCGGTCGCAACGAAAATAATAGTTATTTAATTATATCGCAATCCTAAGAGTGAAATGGCCTTTGGATTAATTTGTATTTTAACAATTTATTGTTGCATTTGCGAAATGCACGTGATAGGATTTTAAGACACTTTTCAACAAAAAATGCCAAAGTTAAACAGGTCCAGCTAGCACCGTGTTTAGATGTACACTGATTCCAAATGAGTGAGCGAACTCATTTCGCGTGGCACACAAAACGGCGCGGTCTCACTACGGTAAGGGCCTATCTAACGATTTACATCTTTGGCAGAAATTGAAGAAGATTATACTGAAGATTATACAGAAGGTACATATATCGAGAACATATAAAACAGCTGGACCCGAAACAACAAATATCTGCAGATCATATAAACTTGATGATATAGCTGTGTCTCAAGCAGTGTGACCTGATAAAATTTCGAAAAAATACCGGGCTTTGCATGCAGAATGTATGAACACTGCGAGAACTGAGGGCATTGATAGAACCACCGAGGTAACCGATATAGCGAAAGATATAGCAAAATTGTGTTACTCAAGTGGCAGTGCGCTGCGCAGGGCACATACCTACACGTAGCTCGCACATAGATTGGAATTATTTATTATTGTTCTCTAAATTTTTTTAATTGGATATTAGCTATTCATTAGGGCTATTCATAAATAACTAGGCAATAGGTACAATAAAGAATATTCAGGAAAAATCCAGTATTGGGTATTGTACTGAGTATAGATAACATTTTTGAACCTTTAGCAGATTATTATTTCTAGAAGCCAAATTCTAGATTCTTGTTTATTGTTTAACGGAATCGTCATAGTCGATATTTAAGCAAGAAGCAGCGTCCTGTCTTCAGCTTGCGTCATCCAGCATCAACCAGAAATCTTTCACAGATCGACCCCAAGTGGTCGGAAGGCATCCTTTACTTACTTTTCCTCAACTCAAGTACAATTTTACCCCAACGGTGGAAGGTCTTCGAAAAATAATAGGCTGTACGCTACCACTCGCCACCTCCACACACTTCGTTTACCCAGTTATTTTGTTCTCACGAAAACGGGAACCGTAAAGAGATTGCATAAGTAGTATCTGTTGCCCTGGTGAAGCCATATAGTGATGTGAAGTGGCCTCAAGCGTCCACACTACGTTCACCGAGTCACAATCACCACTCGTGATTCTGATTCTGTGACTCATGCATGACATGAGTGATACTGTCCGAATCGGATGTAGGTTCCCCGTTAAAAGGCCGTAACGGTAAATTATTGATTTGGTACCTGTTGTCTCGGGGATGTAAACTGGATCTGCTGGCCAGGAGCCACGTACCCTGGCTGGGGGTACGCTGGCTGTGGCTGCGGGTACCCTGGCTGCGGCTGCGGGTACCCTGACTGCGGCTGCGGGTACCCTGGCTGCGGGTACTGAGAGCCTGGCATACTGTAGGGTGGCGGATTGCCTTGTGGCGGCTGGTTGACTACTGTCTCGCCATGGTTAATCACTTTAGCTGTAAAGTAAAATGCAAAAATAAAGAAGAAGCCTATGTTCAACTGCTGTGTTTTCTGACGTCTTTGGGCGTAGGCGACAATTATGATGATGATGAAGTAAGAAGAAAGAAATTATGTTTTATCCGATTTCGAGCCATAAGTTATTATAATAAATAGCAATTTTTTTAGCTACGTTAGATAATATTTATAATAATGGGATATAAAAGTCACAAAATAAAATCACTATCATATTAACTAACAAAAAATTAATGGTAATTGGTCCACCCGTTATTGTGCCTGTCCTGCCGTGTTGCTCAGTATTTGCACTACCCCAACTCAACTCTTTCAGTGGGTGCCTTAATGGCTATTGGGTTACCCAAGAGCATAAAAAAGCGTTTTTCATGATCCCCCTGAGACAAACATAAACTGTAGAGGAAGTGTGCGTAATCGTCGAACATTATTTTTCACTACATACCTATTATAAAACGAAGTCCTCCACCGCGTTTGTCTGTCTGTTCGCGATAAACTTAAAAACTACTGACTGGATTTTAATGCAGTTTTATCCAATAGATAGTAAAAGTAGTCCAAAAGATATATATTTATGAGGAAGGTTTAGGTTTATAATTTATCAAGGTTTTGTATAAATTGGTTGAAATATAACGATAATACTATGTAATATTATATGTACATATATGTGAAAGTTTGTATGGATGGATGTATGGATATTTTTAACTCTTTCATGCAAAAACTACAGAACCGATTAGGCTGAAATTTGGTTTGAGTATAGTTTGGGACCTGGAATAACATATAGGCTATTTTTTATCCGGATAAATAGCGGGCGAAGGCACGGGCAGCAGCTAGTATACCGATAATTGTTGGAAGTGTCGGAAAAGTCAAGCCGCTTGCCTGAAAGCTTTCATCGCAAACGTTGCCGAATCCCTTTGAGATAATATATATACATAGGTATGATCTACTACCCGTGCGAAGCCGCGGCGGGTTGCTAGTATTTAAAATAATATTTTGGTAAAAAGATATCAATTTATAGTAAGTTAGCGGCCCGTCCTGGCTTCGCACGGGTGGAATTTATTTTTTAAACATTTAGGCATAAACGTACAGTAAATGTAGGACATAGCCTATATTAATCAATCAGTGCTAATGTAGCATTCAAATGGTGAAAGAATTTTTAAAATCGGTTTAGTACTTTTTGAGCATATTCGTTATATACTTATATACAAATCTTTCCTCTATATAATATTAGTATAGACTAGTATAGAGCTTGCTGACCCGTGCCCACTTTGGCCGGTAAACATTTTTACTTGTTAATATATTACCTGTGATACTCACAAATAACGTGGCTTTCTATAGGTAAAAGAATTTACAAAATTGATTCAGTAGATCCAGAGATTACCCCCTACAACCTGACAAACTCACAAACTTTACCTCTTCATAATATTAGTATAGATTGTGCCACAAAAATTGTGCAGGCGTTTGTTGACGTAACCAATAGTGATGGGTTTTTGTGACACCTCGTATTATTTAACCACTGTGCTTTTTGGTAGGAATGTAATACAAGGAAAATGAAATCACTTACTTTGGGAATCCATTTGTTATTTCGCACTGTTTTCGCGAACAGAATACTTTATTCGCGTTAGGTGTAGCGCGATGACGCAGATCTACTGCTGAAGAGGTTATTATCAGGCGAGCAATGGGCGTTATCTGGGGCCTTCACTCTGAGGCACGCTTTTTATTTCTCAAAAAAAATATTTTATTGAATTTACACTTTTTTAAATTATTTTTTAAAATATAGTTAAAATAATCAAACGCTTGCATATAATTAGAGTTTAGAATTTACCGACTTTTTTCGTTCCCGAGAAACGGGAATAATATTATCAATTACCCGGTAATCCCGGAAAATCAGGTTTGTGAAACTTCTATATTTAGTTTTATTTTTTTACCTTGAAAAATTAAAAAAAACTCATTATTGAATAAATTACCTATCTATTTGACCCAGAAATAATTGAGTCCCGATCAATTATAAACAGATTAGAAACTTAATGATTTGTTTCAAGCATGAATATTAATATGTACATAAATGTATATTGAGAATTTTACTATTTAAGTTGTAAAAAAATGTTACTTATTACTCATAACATAACGTAAAATAATTTTTTTAGCTTTAAAATTAAAAGCATAGTAAAATTGTATTATGTACTCGTAAGATAATATTTGTAGGTTTAGCTCAATTGTACCAATAAGTGTAATGTAACGTTGACGCTGAAATACTAGAGGAAAATAGTAAATTATGCACTGAGAGCCTATTGCAGTGTCTTACGGCGCGCGGTGTCGTCACGGGCGTCATAGAATCCCGAGCGCAACTCAAAATTCTAGGAATTAATCACTCCGATCAAAAAACAAAAGAAAATAAATGCGCGGCGAAAACATTATGAGTGCAGAGTGACACAAAAATAAATGTGAATTGACCAGCAGTAGCGAGTGCCGTGCATCAACAGTACTTTGCATTTCATCACATTTCGGGAATTTGATGTGTTTACTGCCAAGCTTCAACGATGCGACCTGAAGGGGCGCGGCGGGGTGGCGGCGCGTCACGTCCTCGCTGCTCGGCAAGCAACCGTGAGACGGCTAATAGGTACGTGCGTCGCGAGTCGGTTGTAGCCTAGGCGTCTTGTAATTAGAAGATACTTGGACTGAAGGACTTGTTTTTTATGTAAGGAGCGATATCGGTGGTATCGATCGCAATTTAATTTCTGTTTATATTCTATGACTATATTGTTATGTACTATATTGTTTACCTTACTTTTCTTGACTTGTAACTTGGTGTTATCAATAAAAAACTATGAACTATGATTGTAATTTTTTTGTTGAAAAAAATTACGTACCTAGTCATATTATCAGTACTAATGTTTGGTGAAATTGATAATCAGAATCAGGGCCCTGATTTGTAATTTTTTTTAAATATTCACCAAAAGTTGCTGTTTTACTTTAGCAAAATATTGTAAAGTAAGAAATATAGTCGATAGATGTAGTCTATAGTCCGTAAGTCCCAAAGATTTTCGACAGGTCGGGTACTTGCCTCCGTGGCGCAGTTGGTTAGCGCATCCCGTATTCAGGGGAGAGTCGCGGGTTCAAGTGCCGCCGGAGTCGTAAATTTTTGGGATAATATTAAATTCTTTATATTTGCAATGTATGGAACCTGAAAAATAATTATGCCAATTTTATAACAAAAAACTACGATCCGAGATCCTTTATATGAATTGAAAGTTGAAACATAATATGTACCTATCTTAGGGTACTTTAGGAAACTTTAATTATGTAATAAAATTACGCAAAAAATAACATTTTCTTCATTCTGCTGCTCGTGTAAGCGCTGCTTTAGCTAGTTTTCGCTTTAGCGCTAGTTCTCGCTCCTGCGTATTGTAGAGTACGCGCAAATCTTTATGAGCTCTGTGAAGTTGGCTTCAACGGCTGCGCATTGAACCGTAAATAAGGCGTTGAGGGGAAAGAACGGGGTGAGAGGGGATCTGTCTGTCAAACCAGGGTTGCCAGCAAGAATTCTGCGTATTTTTATTTAGTCTAGCACATTTTGTTCTGCAATTTTTTTTCGAATTCAATATTTAAATAATATATAAAAACATCTTACACTCAATGACGGATTATTTTAAACCCAAAATGTTAGCATAAATTAAACTTTTTATCTAACGCAACTAACCCAAGTTTGAAAAAAAAAACTATGTAGCAAAATTTTTTTTAATCTGGCGGGCAATACTGTCGAATGAATGCTTTTGAGTACAATGACAAAGCAAAATCTTTGACGCTTGTCCAGTGTTCGTTTCGTTGATTTGATAGTTTGTTCTTGTGATTTTTTGTTGTATTCCCTGTTAATAGCTGTTTCTCTTAAATGTTAAATATGCCTCGCATGCGGTTTAACGTCAAACATGGAAAATGGTGTTCGATTTCATGAGTTTCATGACAAAAGAAGACAATGAAGGTCTTAATTTAACCTCAAAATGGTACTTCAGCGGACTGCAACTGCAACACGTGTGTCTATTAGCACCATAAAAGGATTTCTAGCCGAAGCCCGGGTGGGTAGCTAGTTCCTAATTATATTTTTTCTATTTGATTGTACTTGCGCAGTTTTGCTTCCGTGCCTAAGTTCACAGAGATCATTAAGTTTTGCGATCACTCTACCTAAGTTAAGAAAAATATACTAATAAGTACCTATAATATACCGACAGTCTAAAAAATAACTTTGATGCATGATCATTTTTATGCAAGCTGGGGATAACTGCTAATTTTATTTTTCAGAATTCCCCACCTATCGTGGCCCACACTATATCTGACAATCGATTAGACAGGCGTTGCGAATGTGCACGTTTTGTCTTTTTTTTTTCATTTAATAGGCTTGCGTTTGGCCTCTATCACCTGATGGTAAGTGATGATATGGCCGAGGAAGTATCACGCTTGCCTAGATAGAAGAGTATTATTCACTCTAGCCTTGAAGACCTCTAGATTGTAGGTATCGTGAAACGCAGACGCCGGTAGGGTGGTCCATACTTTGCGTATGAAGACTGTTGAATTGAAGCACTGAGTACGGGCCAGTGGGATATCCACCGTGTCTGCGCGTTTTATCACATTGTATGGGTAAAACTTAAAAGACTTAAATTTTCAACTTCTCTTTATTGTAAACTTAAAAATGAATAAGATAGCATTAAAACAGTAGCCTTGCCTACGTGACTTTCGAGATTAATAAAATGCATTTAAACGTATCGAGTATCTAACGTTAATATTTTTCCTTGTACTTATGTGACTCACAGTATGTTCTATAAACATTATCTCCGGATTCTTGTAAGAACCGTTATCGATATAAATCTAGTTCCGACATTTCTGAGTTATCCCCGCATATTTTCATTGATATGACTTAGTTATACAGTTATTGTTGTCATAACATTATACATGTAAAATTTTAATATAGATAGCGTTGAAGTCCATTTAAGCACACCATGCAAGTTTCAAATATTAGGTACCTAAAGTACGCAAGATTGAACCTGACCAGGTGAAGATTGTTCAAAGCCGCGCTGGATCCAGGCAGCATATAACCGATCATTATCCAGTTTTGCGTGCAACAGCTCAAATATGAAATGTTTTTGTGTAACATTGCCAATTTGTAGGCAAAAGCGCTTCTGGTTGTGTCTGTTGGTGGTCAATTAACTCAATTAAAATCCCAACAACTCCAATTAAATAAACTATCTAATATTTGCGCACGGCACAAATTGAAATATATTCATTTTAAACGAAAAACTTGCATGACGTAAATCGACCTTAGGTTAAATTGTAATTCCTCTTATTTCTCGTATGTTCCCAGGTACGAGTTGCAGTTGGGGCAGTGGTGGTTCAAGCTCTGGCAGGAGTCCATACAGTAAGGAACGCATACACATGGCCAGCATCTGTAAATTGCCAAAGAAATAATTTAGCGATCCTACTAATATTATAAATGTCAAAGTTTGAATGGATGGATGTATGGATATTTGTTACTCTTTCACGCAAAAACTAATGAACCGATTGGGCTGAATAGTTTGGGACCTGGAATAACATTATAGGCTATTTTTATCCTGATAAAATGCGGGTGAAGGCGCGGGCAGCAGCTAGGGTATAATATCGATGAAAAGCGTTATCAACTGAAATAGATACAATGATTCATATAACTGACTCATCTAGCTTTCTATCGTGCAAGGGCGTTTTCGATGGATAAAGTCAAGTCCAACCTTATCGATTTCTGTTGATGTTGATTCGTGATATTTTGTCATGAAGCTTCATAGTATATATTGTATATATATATATATATATACCTATCTGGCTGGAGTAGGTATAATTACGTAAAAAGTCACAGTAATTACAAATTTACAATAACGACAACCATTCATACAAAGAAAAAGGATTTCTGACAGTTTTACTGATAACTCTCAGAGATCCACTCGCAGCACTTTTTCCAGAGCAGAAGGCTACTTAATTAATATCCCTTAATCGAACATTTAAAAGTTTCAAATGTTTGGTAATAAATATAGTATGTATGTATAGGTAAATTAAAGTCTTACCCGACCAAACAAAGGACCAACGCAATTATGTGCGTCTTCATAGAAGCGACGGTATCTACCCTGGTGATTATTTCGGCGCCGCATGAACTGCAGGTCATGCCGGTAGGGTTCGGACCTACGAGCGGAGTGAGCACCACGGCTTGTGAGGCTATCACCATCTTTGTGAACATACAAGTTTGTTATTAATATGATGTTTCTTAAAAAATAAATGACCTACATATTGTTAAATATCCACTTATTTTAGGTTTAAAGAACTTTATTTCTCATAAAAACACAGGGTTTACTTATAATGAGATACAGAATAACAAATTAATCTAAGTTTTACAATAATTAAGCTAGCCTCTGGTACCTATAATAAATTATAACTAAATATTATCTAACCTATAACTAAATATTGTTTAACAAAAATTTTGTAATAATATTGAACAAATACTAAACATTACAAAAACTCGTAGGTACTCAATTAATTATGAAGTTGTTGGTATAACTAAATATTAGCTAAGTAACATTTTTTTATTCATGTATTGTTACAGAGTGTGTACATGTTGTTTAAGTTTATTTTTAAAGGCATTTAAATGAACACATTCCTTTATGTTATTAGGCAAATTGTTAAATAATTTTTTTACCATAATTAGTACGTGTTTTAGCTACTTGTAATTTTATTTTATTTCTGAAATTGTATTTATTTTCTTTAAGTTTTAATTTTATATTTGATTGAATGGAGTTTGAAGTAATTTTCTTAATTAATATGCAAGTGTAATAAATGTAAAGTTTCTCTATATTGAAAATATTAGTTTTATTGTATAATTCTTTAGTCGGCGTAAGATAGTCATAATGGTATAATATTTTAATTACTTTGTTTTGGGTTCTTTGAAGGGGGGTTCAATTTGTAGTAGCAGCCGTTCCCCAAATTTCTACCAAATACTCTATATGTGATTTAGCAAGAGAGTTATAAATAATGTTACGCACTGTTTTTGGTATACATTTTGAAACTTTGTATAGTGCTCCTAGTAAGGATTTTAGTTTTGCTTTTACGTGTTCAATGTGGTTTTTCCACGTCAACTTGTCATCGATCCACAAACCTAAATATTTTTCAACATGAGGTTGCTGAATAATATCATTATCTATAACTAATGGAAGAAAAGAAGGTATTTGTTTATTTTTAGCCTTAAAAATCATGAAAAAAGTCTTTGATGTATCAACTGTAAGCAAATTATACTTGAGCCATTCATTTAAAATGTCTAGATCAGTTTGAGCTACACTTGTTAAGTCATTGATACTTTTTACGTAATAAAAGAGACAGGTGTCATCGGCGTATAGAGTTAGGTGCCCTTCTAAACCTATTGAATTTATATTATTGATATATATGAGAAACATGAGAGGGCCAAGTATTGAACCCTGCGGAATTCCGTAGTTGACACTTTCAACACTACTAGTAAAGGTATCGATCTTGACCACTGATGAGATGTTTTCTTCATATCTAACTAATAGGCTACACCTATTAGTTAGATATGAAGGAAACATCTCTAGAGCCTTATCTCTGATGCCTATATTGTGAAGCTTTTGGAGAAGCTTAGGGTGACTCACAGTGTCGAAGGCCTTCTTCAAATCAATGAAAATACCTAATGCCAGATTTTTCTCATCAATATTAGTTTTAATTTTAGTAACAAGATCAATAACCGCTGTTAGGGTGCTTGATTTAGCGCGAAATCCATATTGTTCGTTTATTAAAAAGGCTTTTCCTACAAGATACGTATTAAGTCTTTTGTATATAATCCCTTCGAAGATTTTTGAGAGTACAGGTAACACTGATACTGGTCTATAATTGTTGGGATCGTTCTTATTGCCTGCTTTATGTATCGGACTAACTTTGGATATCTTCAGAGAGTCCGGAAAAACTCCATTAGCTAGGCATACGTTAATACAGCGACTAAGTTTATCAACAATTAAGTTTTTAATGCATTTGATTGCCTTAGTATTAATGCCATCTAAGCCAGAACTAGTGTTACTGTCCAGTTGATCTATTAATCTAGACACTTCATCGCAGTCACAGGGATCAAGCTCACTTATTTTTATTTCATGTATGTAAGCCGGGTCGTATGTTAAAATGTTGCCATTATTAGTGTGATATTCAATCGGTATCCTACTTGCTAGATCGGCTCCTACTGAGGAAAAGAATTTATTAAACATGTTACAAATTTCGGGACGTTTTTGATCAAACCTTTATCTGTTTTTAGTTTAGGTAATGGTGAGCTGTCTTTGACTTTATATATATTTTATTATCACGTAACAAATTTTAATAATAATCTGTCAGGAATTAATCTTTAATGGGACCATTTCATGATAACATCATCGCATACCAATTGGCTAAGGATGGGAGTTATTGGATATTTTGGGTACCGGTTATTAGTTGGGTATTTTGTTTCAATGCCGCTAGTACCAACTGGTACCCAATAACGATACAATACTCTATACCTGTTCTGATTTCTACCCAATATATGTATTTCTAACCGATTTGGTTAGAAATACCATCTAACCGATTTGGTTAGAAATACCATCTAACCGATTTGGTTAGAAATACCATCTAACCGATTTGGTTAGAAATACCATCTAACCGTTTTGGTTAGAAATACCAAATACTTGTTGCAGCTATATAACTTTACGGGTGAACGGTCCGCTAGTACCTATGCGTAGATGATAGTTAGGTAAGTATAGGTATTGAAGCGTTGGGTAGTTATGGCTCACGGTCGGTTAGGCGCGATGCTCGCTTTGCACAGTTATTTCCTAGCGGTATGCGGATTTTACAATAGCGTTAGATATTTTAGGACCATGCTAACAGGTACTGAGTTAGTTATTGAATACCGGACTCATCTCTACAATTGGCGGAGGTATGAAGTAACTTCCACACAAAAAACAAAGCCGAATAGAGAACCTCTTCTTATTTGAAGTAGGTCAAAAAATGAGAGAGAACCCCACCTTCTCTTAATGGAGGCAAATACCGTCGCTGGGCCATACAAGTAAGTACCTGAACATACAAAGCAAAATAGTTTAAACAGAGCAGAATCCACATACGGTTCTTATTGACAGTGGGATTCTGCTTTCAGACTCAACATTTGGGTCAGTCGAAATTAGGAGGTTAAGTGAACAATGAGTGCTCGTGCTATTTCGGAAATAAATGTGGTATGACGTGACGACTGGCTCAGTTGTTGAACTATAATGTAAACACTAAATAGTTTTAGTATTCCAAATTCCATGTACACATTTTTTATTATTTTGTACCAGTATTTTTTCTACTAACAAGGCAATAATTATCATTTGTTGGCCACCATACACAGTTTCAGTTTAATTTATTTCTATAAGGAAAATTTTAAAAATAAATTGAATTAACCCTTAACTAAACAATAAAAAATATAAGGTTTATGCTGATCCTCATCATCTTCTTCATTATCTGATCAGATCAGAGATCGGTTCTTTTTATTTAAATTATTATTACAATTAAAGACTGGAAACAATTTAGATCTAGTATTTATAATTCAAACAGTTGAGCTAACTGAACAAACAATCTAGAGGTAGCTGATCCCAGGATAATCGAAATCATCTGGAATGTTATGAAGGTTTATTTTGACAAGGTTTTTACGGCTCTCACAGGACCAATTATGCTGCAAGCAGGATCAACATGATTACCCTATAACTATAACTACAGCCATTTGTATTCAGTAAAATAGACATTTAGATGATATCAAATTGGAATGCGAGGGAGTAACAGCGCATCGACACGAAATCATCGACCACACGAGGTCACTCCGCGAAGACTGTGAAGATCCCTGGAAGATTCTGTCCACTAAGTTAGGCTGGTTACTATAGCAAAACAAGACTACGCACAATGGACCAACCCGAGTTTCAGTGCGGATCATCGAGTACATACCGATGCTTTGGTTAAAAGAGTACACACAACATAACCATAACGATATCAAACAGCAAAAATATAATGAATAAGTAGGTATTTTTTTATATTTTTCTCTTCTAAAATACAAAACTTTGTTGGTGGTCATGTCGGCAGTATGAACTGAATGAACACCTTAGAAAGGGGTTTTGCCTAAAGCGCTGTCGAGGGCATTTGTCTTCAGTGCTGATTTGTAAAATATGCGGCCCATCCCAGCGGTGGGATATTACCTGTGGCTGAGGTTTCGGTTGTCCAGGAGGGCCGTTTTCTAAGCCCGGGTAGAGAGGCGTGTCATCTTGCGGTTGCTGCACGACTGTGACGCCGTGGTCCACCATGGGTGCTGGAAACGAAGATAAGACAAATATATACTGTACATTTTAAAGAAAAAGATCTGCTTTATTTCTTTTTAAAAATAATAAATAAGGCTTGAAAATCCACACAGCATCATCTAGCCCGAAAGTATGTTGAGCTTGTGTAGGCCCGCTTAGTACCTATGCCACCATTTTTATCCGGTAACCTATAGTGCGTGCGTGACCTTTATGTGTAGGTAGGTATATTATGTGATAGGGGCTTGAAAATTTACTGGCAACGTAAGAAAAAATAATTTTATGACTCAAAAACTCTTTATCGCTTTACCAGTTTAGAAAAGATACTTTATAAAGCATGAAATTACTCACTTTTTGATTCCATAACAGATATATTGTATAAACTAGTAAATTTCTCGTGACCACAAAGTATTTATTCCCAAAAAATAGATAGCGTCAATTCTCTGAGGTCGTGCCTTAACACTGCTGTAGTGCCGATATCTCGTCAACGAATGCCGTTATCACGTGGCCACGACTCTGGAATATTGGATTTGATGATTTGGTCAAAAAAGTTTCGGCAAATGGAACAGCACTTGCGGAAACGTTGCAAACAACATCGAATTTGATGATCAGGGTCAGGGCCGTGTTATCATGAATTATATCATTTTTTGTCATGTCCAATACAAAAAAAAATGGAATCAACGTCGCAGTTTACTATCGAAGAAGTAATAATATAATTTATAGTCATAGCCGCACCCAAGAAGTTAGTTTTTACCTTATAAACCAGTAGTAATCTAAAAAATACAGATATAATAAAAATCTTAAAATTCCAATGAAAGCTGAAATACCTCCTATCTGATATTATGTCGTTGTAACCTGACTGGATGACCCTGTATACTATCACAATCACACACTAGTTATGTAACTTCATAGATAATTGTGATATGTACATATGTTAAAATGTTGGATAATTTTTTATCTCGCTACATAATATACACGGAATTTTATAGCATTTATTTACTTATGCAGTCAGGTTCATCATGATCATAATAATATCACTCGTGCTAAGCTGTTTTCCTCCACCTTCATCATTCGGACCGCTAAGGATTGGAACTCGTTGCCTGCTTCTGTTTTTTCTGCCAATTACAATCTGTGTCCCTACAAAACAAGAGTGAATAAGTATCTTCTAGACCTTCGTGATACACCGTCGGCCATTTCGTCACTTTCCATCAGGTGAGATTTTGGTCAAACGAAGGTATATTGTCCGTAAAAAAAAAAGACTACAAATGTCTGAATAAATGTAGACCAAGTGACGATGAAACAAAAAGCAGAATATGAAAATAGTTCAAATAGTTTTTCGTGTTGATTATCATTGAGGTATTAGAAAGTTTCACTAGGTACAAATTTTGTTGTCATCATTTTCAAAAATACCTACAACGTCAAGTAGATTATCAAATGAAAGGTTTGAGTTTTCAAAACAGCTTTTGTTTTTCTAGATTTCATACATTTTGAAATATTTTGCCCCCCTAGCTTCGAAGTTTGCAAGGCAATACACCTAAATTGTAAGGAAAAATAGACAAGGAATAATACCTACAGATTTATTAATAAGCAGTTCTTATATATGTATCTCTAGGCATTCCCCGAAAACTCAAACTCAACTCAGTTTCGATCGCGTCTCATGTCGTGAATTTTATCCGACTTCAAAAAAGAAGGAGGTTCTCAATTCGACTGTATTTTTTTTTTGTATGTTACGCCATATCTCCGCCAATTATGGACCAATTTTCATTATTGTATAGAAAATGATCCCGAGATGGTCCCATACAAAAAATACCCCCAGGGAATTCGTATTTTAACCACAAAACTTAAAATGGTGTAAAATTAAGAGAATTTGAAGTCGGTTTATCGTTTTTTAAAACACGCCAAATTATTACAAATAAAAGTTTCAATGATTACGTTTGAGTATTCAGGCGTAAAGCCATAATAGAACAATTCGTTTACTAAGACCTACATATAAGTTAACCTTAGTGGTTACGTTAATACTGAAGAATTCCATCAACTCCAGCTGCAGCGCGCCCCTGCGCAGGTCGCATCGGCAAAGGCATGGCAGTGAATGCGTTAAAAGGCGTCTTCTTCACTTGTCGTAGGTTCCCAGATAGGCGTCACAGTTGGGGCAATAGTGTTCTACTGCCAGACAGTCATGGGTGCAGTATAAACAGAACGCGCAAGGCCAAAATCTGGAGGAGTATAAAAAATTATGTATTTCTGTGCACACTAATAAATGTAATTTAAGTGGACGAGAAAAAACCACGAGACCGCCAAGTCGCTGGTCTGACATTGTGAAAGAGATCACCGGACCCCCAGTGACAACCGTTCTCAGACAAGCCCAAGACCATTGGAGCAGCTGGTCAACTCCTCAACAAAGGCTTTTTAGGGCGGGCACAACCTTCAGCAATAAAGAACAAGTAAATACGACAGTCTAGAACATTATTTTAATGGAGGCAAGTTTAGCAGTGGACGTTCATATGGTAGGTATGAAAAGATGGATGGATTGTCTGAAAGAGGACATGTTAAGGAAATGTGTAAGTACAGAGATGACGGCTGATAGAGGAGAGTGGAAGAAAAATACATGTTGTGCTGACCACACCTATTGTAGGATAAGGGCAGGAAGAAGAAGAAGAAGAAGAGTTCATATGGTTGGTAGGAGGAGTAAGGTCCAACCAGGCGATCACCCTACTACTACAGCGTTTACTTTAGGGTACAATATGGGTACAATAGACAAAAACTGTAATTAATTCCTTCACTCTTGACATTTTCCTCATTTTCTCAATAACTCACCCGAATAAACAGCAGAGTACGGCACAGAAATGCGTCTTGATCGTGGGCTTACGAGTAATTCTTGTCACGATCGTGGCGTGACAGGCTTTGCAGGTCAGCAGCTCCGGTCCCGGTCCCATTGGCTTGTTGACGTATATACCTTAAAATAATAGTAGTACGTTTTAGCTTGTCAATACGTAGTGTTGGACTCCCTTAAGTCAGCTGGGATAACGACTTGCGATTGACTGCAGATGATGCTGTGTAGATTGTCCACCGTTATTTATTTACCTGGTGGGGAAATAACGACCGCGCCTGGTATCGCAGGGCCATAAGGAGCTGCCGACGGTGTAGGGTAGTACGCCACCTGGGCAGTTACCGGAGCGGGGTAGTAGCCACCTTGAGACGGTCCGGGGTAGTGGCCATATTGTGGCGGCTGGCCCTCTCGGTACGCTGGCGGATTTTCAGGCGGTGACGCCGTGGCGGGTTCACGACTTTCGGCTTGTTCTGTAAAGTATAATAAGAGTTAATAGGGAATCTTGAACCTACTCCGATGATGTTGACGTTTGGAGCGCAGCACTTTATTTGGATTCTTTCGTACTACGTCAAATAAACTGCGTAGGTACATTTTTGCTTGTGTGCAACTGTTCAATCTGTCAGACTCTTTCACGATCGTGTTCGAAATTCGGTGCGAATTGAAATCAGGATTTACATTTGATCAGAAATAATCAGAATTTATTACATCGACTTTACACTGTTTTTTTTTAGAATTAGAGAGGTTTTAATTTCATAGATACCTAAGAGTTAGCAGTGTAGAATAATAGGTAGGTACCTGCTAAGTTTATTTTGCTAATAAACAAATAATAATTAAAAATCTAGGTACACTTCTTTTTAAAAGCTTTGTAAACACTTACGTGTTGTTGTCATTTTCCTGTTCGTAGGTATAGTGAAACGTCAACCAAAATCACAATTTTACAGCTCTTTAATATAGAAAAAATGCAGGGTTTTATAAAAAAAAAATGTGCAACATTGTATATTTGTATACCACATGCTCATGCGCAAAATAGCCAATAACTGACGAGCATAAGTTACTAGGAAATACTAAGTATTTTATCAGGTTATTACTAACGATAGTGGATGATCTGATAACACGAAGTATCTCCCTCACACTTTGTGCACGTAGAACTGTAACAACAAGGATGTACGTACCTAGTTACTTGTGAACATAATAATCGCTTTTAATTTATCGATAGCATTATTCTCCAAACTTTGTTGATGTTCGACTATTTACGAGTGCTACCTACCCACCTTCTTTTGTCTGTCTGTTTTCTCACGATTTTTCACTATTATACCGTAGATATGTAGGTATGCTTCGTATGACTCTCATGGTTTCGAATAATGACCATACACTCGCATGTCCTATAGCCACTTTTTATTTGTAAATCATCAAAAGTTACTTGTTTTGGTCTGTCCCGGAGCAGTTTCTGCCAAATTAGTACTTGTTACAAAATCATGCTTTACTTTTCTGTTGACGTTGACATAAATGTGGATCAGTATTAAGCATTTTTATATGATCGAACGAAATATGTCATCCATCACTGAGAGGAATACTTCTCATCTCGGCGCTCTTTTGAACCTATGCAGACCCATGGCACGAGGATTGTTGTATATGGTAGAATAGGGTAGAAAAGAGAAAAATTACGTCACTTTGTCATCTAACGCGTAAATTATATGAAATCTGTTCCTTCAGCTTCAATAATGTACCTACGCATGCAATGTAGGTATGTCGATGCGATGTCATTATTATCTATTCTACCCTAGAAAATCCCTGTGCTAGGGGGGCTGGTGCATAACAGCGTAAAGCTGAGACTGACTGGCCCAGGCGAGCAATGACTATCTGCGTTTAGACTAATTAGGGTTTATTCACACAGCATACGTTTTACAGGATCCGTTTATTTTCGCGTGATGGTGTATGTAGCTCTAGGAGCGAGTTTTGTGTACCTGCTTTATTATTTATTATTATTTTAGCTACTGGAAAATATCTTTTATTTGATCTGGAATACTTTCAGGTGTGTGAACTCGCTCCTGCAACTACATACGTCATCACGAGAATATAAACGGATCCTGTAAAACGGATGTTATGTGAATGAGCCCTTAGTTAGGCACTTATTTATATCATACTAGTGCACAGCCTTTTTCGGGATAAAAATAACCTATATCCTTACCCAAGATACTGCCTACCTCCCGCCAAATTTCATTGACGTTGTTTCATTATTATTGTTATTAACATACATATTGAACTAGTACAAATAGATTACAATGTCAATCTATTTGTACCCAATAGAAATTTAAAACTAAATGATAATAAAATAAAAAATATATTTAATATATTCGATATAATATTAAATTTTTATTAAACATTAAATTGGTTGGTACTCTAAACTATATTAGCGTCCATAACGTTTGAAAGGTACATATAAAGACAGAGACTTTCACTTTTTTAATATTAGTTTGTATTTGTTGTTTTGTTTCAATTATTTTTCTGGTCTTGTGTAATATTATGTACCTTCCTTTTATGCCTTCATTTTCATCTGTGTTGTTTGTGGGCGATCCTAATAAAATGTTGATCATCTGTTTAATACTAACTAAGCGTTAATTTCATTGCATGCTTAGGTTTGTAGCTTCATTGATTTCCACATAGCTTGTTAACAGATCCCGTACGGGTCGTTAACTATTCATACAACATTCGTGTTACCGACCTTGTTTTTGTTGTGGTTCTAATTTCTAACCACCAATTGTCAGGTAAAGTAATAATCGCGTGTGATCATGGAGGCACAGATATAACGAACAACCTACTGCTTACGATTTTACATTGCTGGTAATTTTATAAAAGTTTTTGTTTGGAAGTTATTGCTAAAACCGTCTTAAGCCCGGTGTCCACCGCGCACTCTATTCAACTCGCAAGAGTAAACTGCATACTTGAATTTTCACCAACAAATAGACAAGCGGAAAGGCCTGAGTGATCAGAAAGCGTTGAAATGACGCTCATTTTCCTTTTGCGGTGTAAATCAACAGGTAAAACTCTTAACTACCTAGAATAGAAAAGAGTAGATTTTCTTTTCTAACATCTCTCCATATCTGCGGAGCGACGCGCAGGGGCGCGGAGCGGCGGCGCGGCGGTGGGGCGGGCCGCAGCTTGTTGGACTCGTTGGCAATGAAAGTGCTAAACGTCAAGAAAAAAGTCACTATTTAGACCTTTAAGGACTTTGGGCCGGTGAATTTGGACACGGACATTATCTCAAATTACGTAAAGTATAACTTAGAAATAAATTGGCCACTTTGGTTGTTTAAATTAAAAGAATTTCATTTTGATCAGACGTCAACATCACGGAAAACTGTTGACACACATTCAGATTTGATATCTGGCTCTGGGCTCAGGGCTCTGGGCTCGACAAGCGACGTTTCAATTAGGCGATTGCTTGCAGAGCCGGTGTCGAGCGGGACAAATAGAGGCCCTTTGTGCGACGGCACACCGGAGAGAGCTCATAACATAACATGGCATGCTAGCCCAGCTACATCACTTTAAGATCTACATCTACCGCCTATACTGGTCCACTGTTGAACGCTGGTATCACCCTCGTGCCTTATCAAATAAAAAAAAACTATCTTCTGCCCGCGGCTTTACACGCGTTGATATATGAAATAAAAAGTATGTTAGGTAAGTAAAAGATGTTTTATTCCGGACCCAGAATTAATGAAAATGTTTAACCCGATTCGTTCAGTATTTATGACGTGAAGGGCTATCAAACATCTACCCAAACATCCAAACTTACGCATTTTTAATGATGATGATGATTTTTAGTATGTGAATCTGATACAATGTAATATTGTGATGACATTCGCGCTCATCTAATGATGGAGCTGGAAAGTGTCTATGTGAACTTTGTGATAAAACGACGAGTTCATCGAGTTTGGGCTCATTTGCCTAGTCCTAGGTGTAATAAAAACTCTCATAGTATATTCCATTACAAAACGAACATCGAAGAAAAAGAAATTTTAATAAAAACGAAGAAAAATAAGATTACCTTAGCTGAATGCCTTATAGCTGTGGCATAGGCCAATATGCTGATGCAGCATTGAGATGAGGATTGAAAAGCGAAAGTACAGAAAAGGTTTTATAACAAGTCAATCAGGTTAATGTGGTTTGTAGGAGATAAGCAAACACGGATGTGTCCCGGACGTCTGTTGATTTTAGATTGGGTTTTTTTCTCTATTTATAAAGTCAATATCTGTAGCCAAAACGTTTTACAATACACAAATCGTGACTTATTTAAATGAATATTTTATTTTATTCGTTTTTGTGGTTCAATAAAGTTTTACATAATCAGTGTATATACTTTCATTTTACCCCATCTATATCCAATGATCCTATCCATATCAGGTTGTCTGGCAGAGATCGGTCTTGAGCGATAAGACCGCCCATTGTCACCTATGTTGTTTTTGTCTCATTTGTAAACTGTTTTCTAGTTTTAAGTGTGCAATAAAAGTATTTTCTATCTATCTACTTCTATCAGACTCTCTACAAATCATATTCTGCTGTGTACGCATAGGTTATTTAATTAGCGATGCAATCTAGGTCATAAGATTGTATTTTTCTATTTTTTTAATGTTTTGATTGTGTTCCATTTTGTGTGCCTAACTTAGATGCCAAATATACAAATACGATATATCTAAACTGAGTTTAGAACATCATCGTTTTTCTCACGTTCTGCCTTCACCCGTCTAAAAACTAACTGCTAAACGTTTCAAGTGACCGTCAAGTGAGCTCGAGAGCTTCATAACTCGGTTATTGCTTATTTCCTCGCACGTTTCCAACTCGTAAGTTCAGCTCGTTAAGTATTTTTCCCGGCTTTAATAAGGAAAACTTGTGGGCTAATAAAATGCATAAGCTGAACGTGTGTGCTTTAATATTAATTAGCCTATTAACATATTTTTAAGAACTTATAGCCGTGACGGTCGTAAGAGTCGACTAAGGCTATGCCGCGCGTGCTCATAATAGTAAAATAAAACCCCACTTGTTTGGGGGTCGCACGTTCAGCACTAGATATTATGTGCTGAGTTTGGAATGCTTATTCCCAGTTGTCTTATGCAGTACACAACTGATGGGACAAAAGTTGTCCCAGTTGTTCTGTGCACCAAAAACACTAGATATTATAAAACAAAGTCCTCCGCCAAATCTGTCAGTCTGTCTGTTTGCGATAAACTGAAACTACTGAACGAATTTCATGTGGTTTTCACCAATCGATAGAATGATTCATGATAGGATGGTTTACCTCTATAATTTTTCAAGGTTTTGTGTAAATTGGTTGACGTAATAAAACGATGAAGTGTCGGAAAAAGTCAAGCCATATGAGAGCTTTCATCGAAAACGCTGCCCAATTCCCTTTGAGACATAACAAAACATAATCAGATGAATAAATAAGGCAGCTGCAGACATAACATATTGAAAAAAAAAACCATAAAATCATAAAAAACATTTTAAAAAGCATAAATTATTTAAAAATGTTTTATAAATACTAGATGAAATGGTCATAAATATAATGCTAGTTAGTCTACGACCTGTAAAAAAGTGATAACTTTGTATTCACTTCAATCTTTTCACCATCAGATATTGACTTTTACATATACTCCGCTCACAATAATTCATTATAAAGTGTAACAATCACTGATAGATATTGTCATTTCCGCCTTAGGGAGTTAATGTTTTCCTCCATTAGCCGAGCGCGTTATGAAATTCGTGGCCGCGATCCGACCGCCTCTATTTATGCGGGTAGTGGCATGTTTATAAATTAGGGGTGGCACCAGACTTACGTTCATCGTTTAAAATCTTTAAGTCGATGAAATGGGATGGTTTTTGATTCGAGCTGAAACTTTACCATGAGAGTCTGTCATCAGTCATCACAGACAGAGGCACCCATGAAAGATATGATATGTTTTCGTAGTTTGACGAATGCATTATAAATGTAAGCGGGTTAACTACGAACCTAGTTAGTGTCGGAAGAACACTAACGTTGAACACCAGTGTGCGCTCGATGCTGAACGAGCGCGACGCAAACCGCACTCACCCTGAAGAAGTCCCTCGTTAAGGGATGAAACGTTCGTGTTCTTCCAACACAAACTAGGTTCGTAGTTAACCCGCTGACATTCATAATCGGTATGACATGTATTCATTATTTTTTTGAAAAAAGAATATTATAATTAAAGACTAGAAACAAATTTGAACTAGTATATACAATTGAAACAATTGACCTTTTTTTATTAGTAACGGTAAAGCGTTGGACCACTATCACACTAATATTAAAAAGCAAAGCAAAATACAGACTGATGCAAAAAATGTAGAGGTATTCTTTATTATAGCTATAGTAAATTTTGTCAGGTCCATCTTTCATTTCCGGTCCTGGAAAATTCGCCATTTCACATTAACGATAAAATCTATACTAATTCTAAGTTAAGCTAAATTATGATCAAGTAGAGCACTCTACTTATAGTTAAACTTATATTCTGATAGTGTTGATGTTTTCAAGTCAAGAGTCAAGGTTTTCCATAAATCACCCATGATAAAATAAAAATATTTAATAACTTTTAAATAAAACACGATTTGAAGTCTCCCATTAAGCAAAAATTACTAGTAGATATAAGAGGACATCGCTTTTACCAGAAATATTATCAGTTTATGAGTTAGAAGCACAATGTTTATCTAGTTACGAAAACTAAAAGAAAACAAAGCACAACGCTACGAACAGTCGTTCAACAACAACAATAATAGTTTTTGAATTTCAGCGTTTCTCATCCCTAAATCGGTACCTACTTATACACCTTAGGACAGCAAAACAACAACCCTACCCCATCTCAGCACAGCACCTGAGGCGTTGGTTACATCTTGAGCTAGTCCACTTCACTAGACCCCTGATTAAGCACCCCTCGACCCGTATCGTAAGCAATCAAATGCTAACCAGATGAAGGAGACGGGTCAACGCGGCTGGTTAAGCCAAAATTAGGCTAAACGAAGGTTCCTAATGCAATACAGATGTGACGAACAACATGCCTGCTGTAGTAAATATCTACATGATGTTTCATGTGCCATTCTCATCATCATTGGTTGGCACGCCATGTTTGAGTTCCATTATGGAGGCCAAATGGGTACTGTCGTTCTGCGGCACCATACACTTTGCAGTTGATCTAAGTATCTTTAAAAAGTACTTATCGCTAAAAACCTGTTTCTATGTATTTTTAGCCGACTTCAAAAAAGGAGGAGGTTCTCAATTCCACTGTATGTTTTTTTCCTTTTATTTTTGTATGTATCTCCGCCAATTAGGAACCGATTTTAATTTTTTTTTCACTATTGTTTATGAAATGATCCCGAGATGGTTTTATAAAAAAAATATCGCCAGGGGATTAGTATTTATCCCGCAAAACTTAAAAACAGTGTAATAGTAAGGCATTCGAAGTCGATTATTATTATTATTCAGCAATTGAAGTTGGTTTATCGTTTTTTAAAACATGCCAATTATTGTGTTGGCGACCTATGTATTTTTAAAGGACTTAGAAAAAGGAGGAAGTTCTATATTCGACTATAAGGAGTGTATTTTGTATGTACATTATGTTCGTCGATTTCTCCGTCATTTATGGACCGATTTGGATTATTTTTTTCCAGTAGTATAGTTACATATAAATAATCCCGAGGTGGTCCCATAATAATTTTGTTTCCGAGGGATTATATTCGTATTTATCCCGCAAAACTTAAAAATCAGTTTAACACTAAGGGATTCGAAGTCGGTAATGTTGTTGATGTTTGCATTGCAGTACCTACCTAAAAACGATTAAGTTTAGTTACTTAAAAGTAAAATTTAATCAAATTTAGGTTTTTTTATAATGCATTAGTTTTTCTCATAAGCTGATTAAAGTTTTGTTAAATTAGTACGTAATATTATTACCTACCTACGTAAAATTATTACCTACTAACGTAAAATAACGCACTTCGTATAATCTCTGCATTAGAACTTTGGCAGAAGCTTAGCCGACTCTCAGTTCAGTTCAGTAACCATGTCACCGTGGTTTACCATACTGACAAAAACATCCCTTCTCATTCACTTACGGGCTTCACCTTAGTTTACATACCTGAAGATTTAATGCCCGAGCAGGCCCTTCCTGTAACCCTTTATAAGTCCGCCCAAGCGAAAACACAAACTGACTTCTGGGGTCGTGTTTGACTCTTCATTTGGACTCGACAACGTAATTAGAACGTAGGTATGTATGTATTTATTTAATAAGTCCCTGTGACGTCATATACTTTATCTGTGACTGTTTTTTGGAGTTGTATTGAAGACAATACAACTATTCTATCCTATTCCTACTAATATTATAAATGTCAAAGTTTGTAAGGATGATGTATGGATGTCTGGATTGATATTCGTTCCTCTTTCACGCAAAAACTACGGAATGGGCTGAAATTTTGAGTAAAGTTTGGGACTTCGAATAACAACATATAGGCTATTTTAATCCCGATAAAAGGCGAGCGAAGGCGCGGGCAGCAGCTAGTACAACTTATAATAAAGAAAGAACATTGTGTAACTGCCTTTAATGAATCTGATAGATGATTTGATTGAGCATCATTTACTTTCATTCATATTATTTAAACTAGGGACTAACTCATGTCGTAAAGACCTGTTTAAGTGGCCTTGTAATTTGTTTGATAAATATATCCATGAAATCTATGAATTATTATAATTTTAGTAGCATGCATAAAAATTAAATTGATTTACTCGTATATGATTATTTGACATGTTAATTCTATCATTTTCGAGAACCCTTATCAAGGCGAAGGCCTCCTCCAAAGATTGACATCGATCCTTCTCTTGCTTGAGCCAGTTTTATCCAGTCCGGTCCTGCAGTATTTTTTAATATCGTCCACCACAGCGGCCGAATGATATGTTAGTAGGAATAAATAAATTACAAACTTCCTCTACCTGTAATATAATAAACACACTATAAACAACAAAGTCAATGAAATGCCCGTTCAAAAATCAAACGGCCTAAAACAATCGGAGGGTAGAAAGAAGGAGAAAGTGGTGCGCCGGACCGGAAGTGACGTTGCAGGTAGATAATAACCGAGGTCGACCCCTCGTTGTGCAGCTTCCGCCGAGGGTTCTAACAGCAATAATCTCAAACGTACGAAGGTAATTTCCAAATTGAACTCTGAAAGACATGGAGTTGAGTAACTGGTTTTGATAGAAAGTTCATCGACGTAGTTTCTCAAACAGAAGGGTGTCCACCATTAAAATTTTTGAGACATTATTCCTCTTAGTGTGGTCAAACGTACGAAGGTAATTTCCAAATTGAACTCTGACAGACATGGAGTTGAGTAACTGGTTTTGATAGAAAGTTCATCGACGTAGTTTCTCAAACAGAAGGGTGTCCACCCTTAAAATTTTTGAGACATTATTCCTCTTAGTGTGGATCTACATATGCCTTGGATTATTCTTTTTGAGATATATATGCATGTTTGCAGTTGTTATAATATAATATGTTCCTGCTTAAGTTGTTTAGAAACACTTGCAAAAAGTAGGTAGAATTGAAGTACTAACTTTTCTTCATCATCTCCACTGACGGTTCAACGACGAATCAACAAGAAAAAAATTAATTTTGAATTAAGTATTATTTTTTGTGAATTAGTGTAATAAATATTGTTTTCTTAATTATTTAGCAATGTCGTCTCTAAAGATTTCTGTATCCCGACACCCCAAACATCAGTGTAGTGACCCCGGCCCCAAACATCGCGGGGTGACTAAGACACCTGGGTGCAACACTCGACAACTTAAGTACACGGTACCTAATGAAACGTAAATATTAGTACTTGGGATTACAGCCTCTTCAGACATTTATTTCTCGGTGGAAACGTACCAATATTTTAATTTTGGAACGTTATCAATAACATTGGTATTAGTGGCACAGATTATGTAATGGTGGTAACATTCGTAGCAAAAGACAAAGAATGAGGGTAGATCGGTATGTTTGCCAATAAAACCATCTCGCAGTGACTTTTGACAGTTGTTGCCGTGATTATGGTGCATGAAACTGTGCCGAAATATTGGAGAACTCATAACTTAAATCATGATAAATATCCCATAATTAACCTTAGTGTAAAATTAACGAATTTAAATAATATTCCAAAAAATCGCAACCGCAGCAGAACTAAATCGTTGTTTGTCCAGGATTATTTATTTATTTATTTTAATATAAATAACTGTTATTTATTGATTTGAAAGTAGGTTATTCAAATCATAACGCTGTCTGTATTTGTATTATTGTAGAGTTTACCGACTTAATAAATGAATGTGTCAAAGTATAACAGCTAGATAAGGTAGAATGTCTGAACTAGCCAAAAGTCAGGTACCAGGTAGGTGCGCTTGCTAACGGGCTTTTATACAGGCCCGGTGCCGATCCATAGACAATAGTACCAGGACAATGCTTTCGAGCGATCTGCAATAAATACCAATCAGCATGTTTGTGCAAGCAAGCAGTCGGGGATTCCCCTAGACATGTTCGAGTTAAGATCAATTAGCGAGTCAGACTGCGAGTTTCAAGTGTCGAGCATTGTTTAGAGTGTTCAGACGCTGCTGTGCGAACAGAGTTTTCAGTTTGAAAGGAGCAGTTGAGATCGCAACATTGAACGCATGATGGCATTTACGAAATTGTATCTTCTAAAACAGTATATGGTATTAAAAACTTGGACAACGCGACCGATTGTTTCTGTGTCAAATAAAATCCCTAATTCAAATGGAATACAAATACTTAATACCATCAATTTATTCATCGAACATGGACCCAAATAATAATTGTTCAGGGTCATTAGTAAGTGACTGTTCTTTGCAATCCTATGACTACAGACAGCTCGGAGCTTATTTAGTCGTCATAAGCTTATTTTAAAATACTTTTTTATCATTTTCATGTAGGTATATAAATTTTATCCATATTGAAAAGTAGCCCACAAAAGTTTGTTAGCCCTTTTTAAGGCCGCTGTAACCCTTTTTAATCTCCTCAATTTAATGTTAGATGTACTGTAGCTTAACATAAAGAAAACTGTAATCTGTGTTATAACTTTTCAAAAAGGGCTATTGTCCCTTTTCTGCTTTACGACGGTTCAATGTGGCGGAAGTACGTGGAAACTGGTGGAAACACTGAGATACGGCAACACACGTCATAAATTTATAGTCACGTAGCGAATACTTTTTCATAGATTCGAATGCGTTTTTCACACACACACAATTTTTTTCAGGGAGATAACCGGCATGTTTTTTTTACTGCTAATTTTTTTTTAATTACTTTACTTAGCTTAGTTTACTGTAATTTCAAGAAGAAATCTGAGCGAAAAAGTTACGTTAAAAACGTAGTTAGTTTTAGCTCCAATGTTAAGTAAATTAAAAAAGCCAAAGCTACTGCAAAAATTAAGATGAAAGTGCTTAATCATCGTGACATACCTACTACCTATTCTGCTTTTTATCTGGAGAAACTCACCCGGCACCGCAAAGTAATTGAAAAGTAGAAAGAAATTTATAATCCGGCAACGACTCAATTTGAGTTAATATCGTATAGTATCTATGTCACACTGTAACTAAATTTTTTTTTTTTAAATTAACTGACATAACGTCTTTATTGACAAAGAAAATAACAATCAAATAATATAAAGAAATTAAACTAGTATTTACTAAAAATTTGATACAGTTAGTGTTCTTGTTTTTTTTTTGACATGTTTTTCTTTTTTATTGATAACATTATGTATTTAATTTGTATTTTCCAAAGATCTTGGTAGCCTACGTTCCGTAAGTATTTTTCGCATGCAATATATGTATACTTACTACTTGTATTTTTGTTTGATGGTAAATAAACATTGCAATATATTAAATTAAAAAAATTAAGTTATAAACTACAACCTGGCAACGTCATAAAAGTCTTACACAAGCGTTCACTTAATTGTCTCTATCATTTTCTTTTGATACTTAGGCCTTGATCCCACTTGTACCCTAGGTATAGGGGGGTTGGGAGCTTTTAACAAATTGCTTGGGAATCGTTAACATCACAAAAGTTTGATAAACAGTTTCGGAAAGTACCTATAAACAAAGACCTTGGCAACGATGCACACGAGCACATTTATTAACATTGGGGATTTTGACCTTACTACCCCCCCCCCCCCCCCCCGACTCCCCTGACCCCCCCCCCCCCTGACTCTGAATCGAAATAAAAAATGCGAAAGTTTGTATTTTAAGCTGTTTGTTACCTCTGCACACCAAAACTACTGAACGGATTACACTAATATATTGCAAAGATTTAGTTAGATGAAATAACATATAACACATATTATTTTATTTCTTTGTGTACAATCTGTCTATCTATCTTTCTATCCCATAAATCAGCTCCCATGGGATAGAAATCAACCTAGAAACGTTATCTACCATACCAACAACGCATGAGGCCGCGGGTAAAAACTATTACATTTATAAATCTGCTCGTACCAGGTAATAAACGAAATATTTCCATATATCCAAGCAGAGCCCGGAATTTGTGCCTATCACGTACGACGTAGTACAATTATTCTGTGGTACCTCGTGGTCCGGCGTCGACCAATCAACGCGCATTATTTGATTCCGACCACGTAGCTCTGCGGCCAATGAGTCCATACCTGAATTACCTGAATACGGATTCCGGTGGGGTGGCTTTGATTGAGCGCTTACATTTATTTTGTTAGCTATTATAGACATGGTTGTAACACCTTCATGTAGCTGCCACGACTTGCCGTGGCGGTCGCGGCGCAACAATCCACCCAATCGAACCAACCATCTCAGCCCGTAGATGTCGTAAGAGCTGACTAAGGGTACCTACTAGAGAAAGGACAACAGCTTCCTTCTATGTATGTATTTTTAACACCGCTAATGCGATTACCTATCCACCTGCCAAACGTGGCTATGTTAAAATACGCCATATCTAGACGAGGGACGAGAGCAGTGAACGTATGAGTAGGTACTGATAGATAGGTATGGTCAAAGATGTAAATCATTAGATATGCCCTGAAACCCAAAACTGTGACATTGTCTTTGAATGAAATGCCGACGCACGCACACTAATGAGTACTAGTTAAAAATAATGTTTTTGCCAGTAAACCTAACCACGGACCTAACTGTTATTATAACCATATTCACCATACACTTTCGTGAAAAAATAAATGTCGTCTAAGCCCTGAAATTGAAAATGTCTCAATGTGTGCGTCAAAATGCGACGCACGCACACTACCAAATGGAAAGTTAAAAATAGTGTTTTTGTCAATAAACCTAATTATTATTAATCCCATGTATTGTGAAATCATATTGCACATATTTTTGTGAAAAAATAATGGTCCTATCATGCCCTGAAATCGAAAAGTGAAAAAAGTGTGCCGACTGTTGACGTGTAAGTGTGTAGACGTGCGCACCGCGCCGCTGTTTTCTCACGCCGCCGCCGCCGCCGCCGTCTCTATCAGTCGCGTCGGTGCGACGACCAGCAACCAGACCGGAGAATCTGTTCAAAACTCTCCAATAAACATATCATTTATCCCTCCAGTACTTAAGAATGTAGTCTCCTTCAAGGTTTTCTGTGATTGCGGTTGCTAGAAGAAGTAGAAATATTCAGCGCACCACTGCTATGTTTCTTAGAGAGTTTTGATAAAACAGATTAACTATACAATCTGGTCGCTGGTCGGAGCGCTGACTGACCGACTACTCATGGGGCAGCGACGGCGCGGCAGCTGCAGTGGCGCGGCGCGGCAGTGGATAGTCTCGACAAAACGCTCGCTCCTTTCGCTGTTATTACTGTGGACCTTACACTAAATACCGACCTATCAAATGAAAGCTCTTGTAGCCTAGATCGAGCTGTAATATTTTTTTGTTTTGAAATACGAATTCGTAAATCGCGTTCTACAACAAACTTAGCGAACCTCTTGGACCGTTCTAGATTATGCAGGAGAGAGCAAAAAACAATAAGAATCCCATTTTTAAATGGTTTATTGCTTTTTTATTATTTTTGCGCCTTACGTCTTGCAATGGCAATTTCAAACCGTCATAATATGTAGCTCCGGAACAGTAAATTTATTGTAAACTATGAGGGTGACATGATCACTCTGATCAAACCCTCTTCTATGAATAAACATATAAAAAAAAACTCGAAACAGACGATTCAAACTAAAATAGTCACGACGTTACGGTTAGGTGCTAACTACTATTTAATTTTAAATACCTACATAAGAGACAAAAAATCAAACCACGCCGGCGCAGCGGCGCCGCCACGTTGACCGTGGAGGTCGGCGCGCCGCTGCCGGCAAATTTAAGGTCGGCTCGCACGTCTAAGTCTGTGTACCACAGATTAGCTGGTAGTTTTACTTTGTTTATAGTCCGGTCGCAACGCTACAGCAGCGGAAGGAAAAATAATAGTTATTTAATTATATCGCAATCCTAAGAGTGAAATGTTCCGCCTTTTGATTTATTTGTATTTTAAGAATTTATTGTTGCATGCACTTCAACAAAAAATGCCAAAGTTAGACAGGTCCAGCTAGCACCGTGTTTACTGATTCCTGATTCCAAATGAGCGAGCTATCTCATTTCGCGTGGCACACAAAACGGCGCGGTCCCACTACGGTAAGGGCCTATCTAACGATTTACAATCTTTGGGTATGGTGGGCTTAACTTCATGTAGCTGACAAGAAGTTCATCATACAGGATTTCCTAAAATATTACTCCCAAACGTATAAAAATCTTAGAATTTTGATCTTTTTCTAGCAGATTGTTTTCTATGACTTATTAGATTTTTATAGATTACCTATTGGAAGAAAACAAATGACTTTTACTAAAAATATTTTTTTTTTACATCTTATAATCATCGACAGGCAATTGAACTGGAATACACAAGCTGATGAAGTATGCAAGGCGCTTAGCAAATATGCAAATATGCTCGACAAACTGTGGAAAATCGTAGATATGGATGGATTCACATAAAATCGTTTATCACAGCGACGTTTCATCTAAATTGCGATACGGTATCATGTTTTGGGGGAACTGCACAGACAGAGAAAAGATCTTCAAAAAAGATGCATAAGAGATATGTATTGCCTGAAGACAACCGAAAGTTGCAAACCCCGCTTTATAGCTTTCCGTTCCAGCACTATATCTCGGTTTTTGAGATAGCTATTTTTGTTAAAAACCATCTAAATCTATTTAAAAAGCCAAGCCACACACGCAGTAGACGCGACCAACAACGTCTGTGTTCAACCAGCGCTAAAATAGCTCTACCTAATTCTATGGCAATTTGTTGATAATTTTAACCTTTTTAAATTGCTACCACTGCAATTGCTTTTATTTGGACTTTATATTTGTAATTTATTTCTTCTATTTCTATTATACAGTATCGTCACCTATTAATTCAACTAATTTAGTTGATTAATTTTAATGTGTATAGTAATTTTAATTTAATTTTAATATATTGGTAACTAATGTAATTGGTTAATTATAATCGTGTTAGTTGCTCAATCCAGGTATACTTATAATAAAACTGTAATAGGTCCAATTCTGTACATTGAAGATATTTTGAAATTTTTTTTTGGAGGGCACTCTATTATCGATACTGATGCCAAAAATGATTTTTTTTTCCATCATGTCTGTCTGTCTGTCTGCCTGTCTGTATCTTGGTCGCGCATAGCTCCGAAACTACTGAACGTATTGAAATGAAATTTGACAGGATTTGAGATCATACTACAAGAAAGGACATAGAATACTTTTGATCCCGAATTTCCATAGGGTTCCCTTGGGAGAGGGGATAAAAGTAAAATTGCTTGGCTGCGCATAGCGCCGAAACTCCTAAAGGTATTCTAATGAAACTTAGCATGATTTAAGTTCATATTACGAGGGAGGGCAAAATATACTTTTCATCCGGGATTTGAATAGGGTTCCTTTGGGAGAGGGGATGAAAGTTAAATTTTTTGGCTGCGCGTAGCACCGAACCTACTTAATGTATTCAAATGAAACTTGACAAGATTTGAGTACATAGTATGAGGAAGGACATAGGATACTTTTTATCCCGGATTTCAACCGGATTCCCTTGGGAGAGGGGATGAAAGTAAAATTTCTTGGCTGCGCATAGCGCCGAAACTACTGAAGGTATTCTAATGAAACTTAGAATTATTTAAGTTCATATTACGAGAAAGGGCAAAATATACTTTTCATCCCGGATTTCAATAGGGTTCCCTTGGGAGAGGTGATGAAAGTAAAATTGCTTGGCTACACATAGCGCCGAAACTACTGAAGATATTCAAATGAAACTTAGCATGATTTAAGTTCATATTACGAGAAAGGGCATAGGATACTTTTCATCCCAGATTTCAATAGGGTTCCTTTGGGAGAGGGGATGAAAGTAAAATTTCTTGGCTGCGCATAGCTCCGAAACTACTGAAGGTATTCAAATGAAACTTAGCATGATATACGTTCATATTACAGGAAAGGGCATTAAATACTTTTTATCCCGAAATTCAGAAGGGTTCCCTTGGGAGAGAGGATGGAAGTGAAATGTTGCGCGTTGCAGGATGGCGCGCGGGGCAAGGGGTAGAGAGCGATAGCCTCCGCTAGGGGGCACTGGCAGTGGGGCCCCAGGCAGTGGGGGCCCCAGTAGTGGGGCCCCTCACGTAACCGGACCCTCCCAGTAGGCCCCGGCAGTGGGGCCCCACATTGCCCCACAGTGGGACCTTAGTAGCCTCCACAGTGGGGGGCACCGGCAGTGGGGGCCGCCGGCAGATGGCCCCCCGAAGTGGGCCCCCACATTGCCCCGCAGTGGTACCCAATCATTAGCCCCTACATTGGGGGCGCCGGCGGTGGGGCTCTTGGCAGTGGGCCCCCCACATTTCCCCACAGTGGAACCTCCAGTAGCCACTTGCAGCACCCCCCGCAGTGGGGCCCCCACATTGCCCCGCAGTGGGACCCACTCAGTAAGCCCCCACAGTGGAGGGCACCGGCAGTTTGCCCCCGCAGTGGGACCCCCAGTAGCCCCCCGTAGTGGCCCCCGCAGTAAGGTAAAATTTCTTGGCTGCGCATAGCGCTGAAACTACTGAATGTATTCAAATGAAACTTGGCATGATTTAAGTTCATACTACGAGGAAGGTCATGTAATACTTTTTATCCTGGAATTCGTTAGATAATGAGAGAAGACTGCGCGCTGAGAATTATGTAGATCTGCGAGACGCCATGAACCAAGATAGAAATTGTGAAGATTTAGGACGACTGGTGATTCTTCCTTCCAGTTTTAGAACTGGACAATAGATGTGTAGTGCCCTATTCTCCAGTAGGTCAGGTACTATCAGAAACTTTTGAAATGCATAATATACCTAGGTAAATGTGGAGCTGTGTGATGTCCAGTAATAAAATCTAGGTATAAGTAAATCTATACTATACTACATTAATAAAAATAATTAAGTTTTGTGAGGTTGTGGGGAGTAATCTCTGAATCTGCTGAACCAATTTTGAAATTTCTTTCACCTATTGAAAACCACGTTATTTGCAAGTGTTATAGGCTATATATATTAACAACTAAAAATGTTTACCGCTCAACGAAGTGGGCACGGGTCAGCTAGTAAATAATAAAAAATAACAAGTTGACTAATCCGTCTCTTTTATGAGTTTATTAAGTATTATTTAAGAGCCTCCACGTATAGCATGTGATCTTCAAAAAGAACTACCAACCTGGTGGTTACTGAAGTTAAACATAAGCTCATAGCTTTTCAGCCAGTGTTCTGTTAATCAGATGATGTCGATATCGAATGAGTTCATGTACAATTCCAATTCTAATAATTTACTTTTGAATCCTTGAATATTCTGGTGCACGAAGTTACTAAACTTTGCATTAATTTTACAATCTTGTTTTCTTTGTTTTTTCTTGTGATTAATAATATCTGACTGTTTGGGGCTAGAGACTTCCTCTATTGTCGTTATTTCTAAATTAAATGACTTGGAATAACTTCCTATGTCTTGTTTTTCAAAATATTACATTGCTCAAAAGAAGCAGTTTGTTTAGCCAGATTTTTGGCTGTTATGTTAAAAAAATAGGATAGCGAAATTTCCATCTGTCTGTTATAAAAATTAGATAGGTAATAAGTACCTCGAGTCAAATAGTATTTTTTTACGATTAATGATTTTTATTTACCTAATTACGATTATTAGATTATTACCTTATAGGTGCCAAGTTTATTTTATTCAAGTTTCAACAAGACAAAAGATTACAAAATCTCTCAAAGGATTTTAACACTTCTAAACAAGGTTATCCGTTCAAATCTGAGCAGTTTTCCGTAAAGTTAAGTTACTCCATAATTCAGGAGCAAACATCACAAGCCGGGCTCGGGCAGACGTTTCTATTTCCCCATGTTGGCAGTCGGTGGATTTTAAAAGTGTCTAAGCAAGTAATTGCTCTGCCAGTTAGACTATCGCCTGGCAGATTTGGTAAATAGACTTGCTCTTACAGTCTACAGTCGTCATTATATCGACGGATCAAGTTTACAAAAATACAAATACAATAAGTAGTCAGAGACCTTAGTATGTATTGTGCGTACTTTACGAAATAATAGTATGTGTTATTCCATACACTTCCCACCTTGCGGGGGCCCCGCCAGGCCTACCTAATACTGAGAAAAACTAACTACTTTCGTATACTATGACAGCGTTTTTTTTACTAACTTTTTGTCAAGTAAGCAGTAATAAACAGTCATGTTCTCGAAAACTATTTCCGTTTTGGTATTGTACAAACCCATAGTAGCCAGTAGCCACTCAGTTAACAGTTAGTGTTTTTTCGTGTTACTAATCATTGTAAATCAAAAAAGAGAGGAAGAAGCTAAGGAAAGATAAAATGTCTAGAAATAACTCTACAATAGTGAAGGAAGAAATTAAATCAAAGAAAAATTTGTTTATACCAAGAAAAATAAAAATAGTGATACAAATTAATACTTGTTTACACAAACAAATTAATATTGTTTTACAAATTAATACTTTTTTAGTAACACTTTATTACTAATCATTATTTTAATACATAGATACTGATACATAAACTCAACAGCATGAACACCACCACCCGGAAAGAGACCGGGCTAACCTAAGAAAATACTATAGGTACCTAATTAACCGCAGATAGACAGACCGGTATCAGGGAGATTAAGGTCGAGATTAAAACGAAAGTCTATTCACGATAACAAAAACCTTTTAGCTCTCATTAATAAAATGTAACACACATGAGTATATAAATTAAAAAGATGCCCCATGGTGACATGACATGTGTATGCTCGAACTGGATGCAACAGCAACAGACACGCGTCCCTTTGATGTGGGACACGGCCCGTGGACTTAGGCCGAGTGTAATAGCTACCTCGTTATTTTCGGATTATTTGCAAAGTACAGCTTTGATCACTGCATGTCCCCTGAGTTTCAATCAGCATGTCATCCACTTGTTTAATTGCTGGAAATATTTGTTTTGATGCTTCAAATGTTCTTTTTAATTACATTTTGTTAGGTGGAGGTAGCCTGCTTTTTGGAGTTGGAATGGCTTGCGTACACAAAGGTAGTAGTTAAAAACAAAGTACACTGCACGTCCAGTCCGGCTATTCGTCTGTCCTGCCTTTGGAAGTCCTATTTAAACCATTTTGTTGCATTAATTGAAAAGAATAAATTTATTTTCTCCACTCTAGCTCGAAAACGGTGACTTTGCTGCAAACAGTGAGCGCTTTTTGCTCACAAGTGGAATAAAGGATATTATTCAATTTGTTGAAAAAAGTTATTTGAATTCAGAATGCTGAAATGAATTTCGATGGTGTTATAGTTATTGATACTCTGTGGTCGGCGCTGAAGAAAAGAAAAAACTACGCGGTCTGCACCAGGGGAGGTCGACATTCTCACTGAGTGCACCTTGACAACTTAGCTTGTAAAACCCATTTTTCTAGGCATACAGCGCCATCTACAAATAATTTCCGAAGCAACAGGCCCGTGAATTTATATGGGAGTCTCACCTCTGTGAGCTAAACTTATTTTATTTTATAGAAGGGAAGGAGGTAAGACAACGTTCAACCTTCATAGAGAATAATAATTTCGTCGTTTGCGGTTTGAAAGAGGTTTATAGCATTTTTACCCTCCATGGTTTTAGACCAAAATGAGTTTCTGACGTTCAACCTCAAAAAAGTGCCTTCAAGTTCAAAATAAATAAAAAAGAGTATTTTGTACAATTCCTTATATTGTTCAAGCTACAGAAAAAATATTATAATAGGTTTACTCTTAAAAATAAAAGATTGATAGAGAGATTACGGAATGTTTGAGTTTTGTAAGGGAAATGTAACCTCGATAAGTTTTTTAAGAGTTTTTGGAATAATCATGCATAGAAAACAACATTTCAAACTCAAAGTGCTTTATTTCTTTAGACCTTACAGGACTCTTGTACACGTTTTGATGCTTCAAATGGCAAAATTAATTCACAAAACTAAATTACATAAGTAGAATTGGGAAATAAAATGATCACATTCGTGATCATTTTGATTTTTGTCGACTTCAATCTTTATAAGGTAAAGTAGCGAACAAGAAACCTCTACCTTGTTAGATTGTTAGTTTTCGAGTTGGAGCCAAACTCATCCCAAGCTTTTTTATCCTGTAGATAATCAGATATTTTGTAGTAAGCCTTTTTACAAAGGATATGTTTGACACTTTGTTTGAATGTATCTATTGATAATTTTTGCAACTCGTATACATATACATTTCCCTTTAAAAGATACATTAATCTTATGTAGCCTAGTTTTGGGCACAGCGAATTTTCTAGTCTTTACACTATGTAGGTCGCAATTTTTAGTGAACCGATCGATATTTCTATGATTGTATAACAAGTTTTCATAAATATGTATATTGACATGGTACTGTCATTATATTTATTTCTTTGAATTCATGTTATAGATTGCACGAACAGACCTCTTCTGCAGCACAAATACGGTGTTAATATCCGCAGCAATATGCCATGAGACATAATACTGTGAAAGTACCTGAAATAGACAAGTCTAGAAGTATCAACGTCTGTAAAATAACGGATTTTTTTGACTGCATACGCTGCAGAACTAAGTCTCTTCGATAGCTTATCTATGTGTGGGCCCCATTGAAGTTTACTATCAAAGGTTATTGCTAAGAATACGGTACTGTCGACAATTTCTAACATTTCTCCTTTTACGTTTACATTAGCCTTAACTCGTTTTACATTTGGTAGAATAAATATACAAAATACAATACAATACAAAAATTCTTTATTGTACACCAGAAAAACAACATTACAGAGAGATATTACATGGACGGACAAGTACAATGGGCGGCCTTATCGCTTAGAAGCGATCTCTTCCAGGCAACCTTTGGATGGAAAGAATTGTGAATTTAAGAAAGGCAGGGGGTGTACCAAAGATGATTTAAGATAAATATTAACATAACATTATAAATACCTAATAATAATAATAGATAGATAAATAAATACAATCAATTGAAATATAAACCTGCTAAAATATATTCAATATACTAAAATAAAATACCTACATAAATAAATGAATAGTCTATGTAAAGTAACAATATTCAATTGTCCGAAAGGAAAAACTCCTTGACTCGACTTTTAAAATCTGGCAAGAATAGTACTTTTCTCGTCGACTCTGGTAGTGCATTCCACAACCTTATGGCCTGGATGGAAAAGGATTTGTCGTAGAAAGTTGTTCGGTGAGGTGGCATATTTAACACAAGATTTCCTAACGACCGGAGGACACGGGAGGGATGAGCATGTGAATCATGGAGAAATTCAAAACGCTCCTTTAAATAGAAGGGAGTTACAGGATTATAGAGAATATTATGAAGAAGAGAAAGGATGTGGGAATTTCTGCGGAGACGGATAGGAAGCCATTTTAGTTTTGTTCGGAACTCTGAAATATGGTCGTATTTTCGTAAACCGAAGACAAAACGTATGCAGACGTTTTGGAGCCGTTCAAGCTTACTAAGCTGCTCCTCAGTAATGTCGAGGTAGCAGACATCAGCATAATCAAGAATGGGAAGCATGAGAGATTGCGCGAGCACAATTTTAGTGGCAGTGGGCCGGAAGGCTGCAGAGGCAAATATCTTGCGACTCACCGCATCCATTTGAGGGACCCAAGACATGTGACTATCCATGTAGATTCCCCGATTTTTAACACTTCTGCTAAAAGGAACAATAAAGTTATTAAATTCGATTTTAGGGAGAGTGGACCTGTCAATTTTAGCAGAAGTGCGCGAGCTACCTATAATTACGGTTTGTGTTGATAGAATTAATAAATAATGCAAATAAAAATGGAGATAATACACCGCCTTGTGGGACACCAGCGATGATGTTGCGCCAAGACGAGAAGGATCGTCAGTACGAATCCGTTGCCGGCGCCCCTGCAGATAACTCCGAAATCAGCCCAGCGCCGATGGAGATATGTTAATAGAGCATAATAGTCCAAGAAGGATATCGAAATCAACAGCGTTGAAAGCATTGCTGAAGTCAAGCAGAGTAAGAATAGTTAGATGTCCGTTTTCCATTCCCGATCTGATATCGTCAGTGACCTTAACAATGGCAGTAACAGTACTGTGACCGGGACGGAAACCGGACTGGAAAGGATTAAGGAGGTTATGAGAGGAGAGGAAGGAACTGAGTTGGGCGTGAACAAGGCGTTCACAGACCTTGGAAAGGAATGGAAGAATAAATATGGGCCGGAACTCTGAAAATGAAGAAGGCTTGGGTTTTTTGGGAAGAGGAATAATATGAGCTTCCTTCCAGACCGCCGGAACGGTTTCAGATTGAATTGAAAAGTTAAGGAGATGACATAAAATAGGCAATATCTCCTCAATAATAGGAGTGATCATGTTACGACCGATATTGTCACCTCCCATGGCGCTAGATGAGATGGACAAAATCCTCTTTTTAACATCACAAGCGGCGAATGGACTAAAGGTAAACGAAGGATAGTTGGGAATAGGCACGGAAGAAATATAATTGAGAGTAGTAGTTTTAACATTCATATCCATGTTAGATGTTGACGAAAAGTGAGCGTTAAGTGAATCAATATTATTATTGGATGTACACGCCTCTTGACGTGCCTTGCCAATTCCTAAAGTTCTTAAAAATTTCCAGGCTTTAGCTGGGTCAGCATTTGAGAGTGAAGAGTGTATATAGCGGCGTTGAGCATCCCTACACATCCTATTGCAGCGATTCCTGGCGAGAAGATACCTTTCCTTGTTAACGTCATTAGCACATCGTTTGAATCTCTTTGAAATATAATAAATTTTATTCATTTATCCTCTACACAATAACATATTTATTACTATAATCTTATTCATAAATCTAAATTTATAGAAAATCCAAAATAAGTTCAATAAACATACACATGTCGAAACGACGTGAGTTATCTTTAGTTTACTGTCAGATATCTTATTTTATTTTGATTTTCTTATATGGGTTAATCCATCAAAGAGGAACGAAGATAATTCTGTTAAATAAAACCAATATTATTAATATTATTTATTTGAGCATAACATGACCATTGATGAAATGAATTCGGAATTTTATCTGTTATTTTTACACATCTCACCGATTTATTGAAAACTTGCGTCAATAGCGTCAATCATCGTAATGAAAAGAAATTAATAACTGATTGGTATTTTCCGTTCTAAAATTACAACTGTACGTAAACTACGGGCGATTTATATCTTCGTCCCAAATTGTGTGCCAACTGTCCCAAGTTAATTCGGGTTCATCGTCTGGCATTTTTCGCGTGTAATCTTGTTAAGCAAATCCAGGGCCGTGACATGGGTCGGATTGTGTTAACACGGCATTTTTTGTAGTGCTTCGACCTTTTGTTGTACAACAATATTTGAAACATCTGCATGCAAAAATTTTGCTGAAGTAATATTTGAATAAATTGTTCCTGAAAGCAATAAGACTCGCAACCAAAACCTTTTATCCTCATAGCAGAAAGAACTAACAAGTTCAAACTTACGCGTTTCTCATCTTAGAACGTGAAGTTTCCCTTCCTTATAACCACAGAATCCTTGTAAATAAAACTTTCCAATGATAGTAGGTTCAAACCCGTCGTCGGGTGTGTCATAGCAAAGTCTCCAAGTTTCGGAGTTATAACAAGACAAACTTCAATCCAGTCGCTAACAAGTCAGTTCCTTGCATCGTTAGGGATAAAGCATAGTGCAGGACCAGGACCTGTGAGCTTTCTTACGTTATGATCTTTTCATATCCTATTTTGTTATGCGTGCCTAGTATTTCAGTTGAAAAGTTTGTTTGTTTGCTAGTCTTCTTTCTAATAGGACGACAGTTGTGAAAATTCACGCCGTATAATTTATATTTCATTGCTTAATTAATTACATTTCGTTTGTATATGTCCGGATCATGCCCGGATAGAACACAGCTTGACCCTAATAATACCATGTTAATTAACCAAAACCATGAAAAGCTCTTGCACTTATTTTATAATAGGGTTTACTATTCTCTTTTTACTTCAGTCTATCTCACAAAAGATCAGTTAGTTTCATTACATTCTTTTTATCACGCTTGCTCTGTGACTATTTTAACTGAAATCGGCTTAGTCACTTCAGCGGTGCATATTCTAGATAACATGCTATTGAATTATTTTCTTCAAGAGCCGATATTTTCCTGATTCAGAAACCTAATAAGTAGGTACCTATTTAATTAATAATAACAATATTGTAGGTGTTCCCAAAATTATAACACCAGGAGGGCAATTCTGGCAATATATCTACATGGTATTTTTATTTCGTGATAATGAGTATCACTCGATAAAGTATCACGTGATACGCAGAATTGCCCCCCTGCTCATTCGTATGACCCACATGCACTGAGTCAAACTTTTTACTCGCTCAGGTCAAGTCAAAACAATTACTAAGTCAAACTAATAATAGGAACCACCTTAACATTACCGTATATTGCTAATATTAATAAAACGTATTGTAAAAACCAACTTCGAATTTCTGAATAATGAAGATGGGTTTGGAAGTAGTTTTAAACCTTCGATAGCGCAATCTAATTTTTCAAATACAACAACTAGTAAAGATCTAGTCTTACACATGGATGAAACGACGAAGGAAGGGAACCACTACTTACTTCGGTTAACGGATCTAAAGAAAGATCGCACGAAACGAGCTACCTTACTGTTCAATGTACAAACGTGTGTTGCTTCGGACGCGTCACTAAATGACACCTTTGGTTTCGGATCTATAAGAAATAAATTTCAAAATCATTTTCATCGTCATCGAAAGAACAGATCGGACCCTTAGTTTTATGTGATCTATGAAAAAAATTGTTATAGGTACAAAAAAGTCTTATAAATTATCAGAACTGTTTTCAGCACTCTGGCCTTAGACTTAATCTATCGCCACTCTCATTAAAACACTTTCCGTGCTGTAAAAATACATAAAAACCTAACAACTTAAAGAATTCTTCTTCTCAGACAGGCCATTTGACCGTAACTTCCTTATCCGCGTAAGACCTCGACAAAATGCTAAGGAAGTAAAGTTCCTGCGAAATATTTCTAAAGCCCCAGCTTTAAGTTTTTATCCGTCAAGTTTCCACATAGATCTCCCTCGAGCGGGATGCATTACCATCGATCGGCATTGTTTCAAACTAACCTGCTGTTGTACGTGGAAAGAGATAATATAATAGTTTAGCAAGCGATATACTGCTGTTAAATGTTGGCTGACCGAGTCATTTGACAGATTTGACAGCCACTACGCAAGCTTTTTCTCGCCATAACCTGGACAAACTCGTCTAATATCCTTGAACCAGGTCATGTGCGATAATATTCAAGCTAGGATGATGATGCGGCATCATGTATCATTGCAACATTGGTAGATCTTGGCATCTCTTTATACCAGTTGTACTAGAGTCTAGACGAGGCTAGTTTTCTGAATAGATACTACGATTCGTCAGTGAGGTTGCACCCTCGTCTTAGAGTACCTATGCCTACTAAAGTGCTGCAATGTACAATATAACAAAATATAACAATTTAAACAGCAAGCAGGAACTTCCGTGTAGAGCAGCGCCCTCTCAAGGCTGTGCAATAAAAGTTAAGTGTGTTGTCTCCCCTTACCTTAACAGTTACGTGAGGTATTAAGAATTTAGTGGAGGCATCACGGCATCGGTTTTCTTTTATAACCTTGTCGTCAGCCTTGGCGGTGATTTTCATTGCCAGGTTTTGTATTGCGTTTCGTTTCACGTCTGCTTGGGCTTTTTTTTGCACTTTTTTTGCTTAAAGGTCAACACAAGCCGTGCGGATATTGCTTATGATTGTGAGAGCAAACCCAACGTTTTTGGCTTGGGGCGCGCGACGCTCAATAAGGTCTGGTATACCTAACGCAATGGGACGCGTTTTATTGCTCCAGAAATAGAACATAAGAAGTTTGGTTCAAACTTAGGTTTGAACCAAACTTCTTATGTTCGCTTTACGCTCTGCGTTTCAAAATGGATTCTAAGACCTTCAATATATACATACCTTTCAGTACTAAATGAATACCAAAACATAAAATGTTGCCAGTTTTCCTTGCATCAAACGTCGATGCGTTTGATTCCACGGCAGGAGGGAGGATCAGGATTACATACATAAACAACAGTCATCTCATCCCCTAACAAAGGTCGCAATTTATCGAGGGTGCCAGACGCATTAAAAAAAGGAAAATGTACTTCTACCTTTTGGTGTTCCCAGTTAAGAGCAGTTGAGTGAATAATGCTGAAAGGAGCGATAATTGTTTTTAATTCTGGAACATTGATTAATGGGAAATCGGCCCTTGGACGGTTTAAATTCAGACAAAGTAGCTCAAACATGAAAGTGGATGTTGGTCCGCCTGTTACCTTTTCATAATAAAACTGCTGTATGGATCATAATGGAATTTAGAATGGAAATAGATTGTACCCTAAAAAAGTATATACCACAAGGAGCTGGGCTGGTGAGGACCTAATACGACATATGGATGCAGAGCGAGGATAGAACGAGGCTCGCATAGGAGCAAGATGCCAGTTTTGATCTCATTTATGACACGTTAAATTAGAATAAGAAGAATATATTTTTCAAACTGAGAGAACGAGATCAAGAGCTGTCATGTCACATAATAGGTATTACGAATTTGAACTCCATCAAGCTTAGTTTTGTCAACAAAAGGTGAAATTTTACCTTAGTGGGAGAACTGAGATCGAAACTGACATAGGCTACGGCCAATCCTGGAAAAGAAACAAGTAAAGCGTAGTGATAACATAACAAGGTTGGTAGAGCTTTCTTATTTAATTTCACACATATACATAATGAAGCCTGGAGTAATAATCTTACTAACGATCACATAACCCTTGCCCAATCGGAAGGATACAATGAAATACTTGCCTGAGCGCAAGAATTTATTAGGGTTAAGGCACACTTTATGATTTAATCCACAATTATTAGGTTACACGGGACACTTCCCTGAAATTGCGGAAAACGCGGCAATTATAAGACCTTACTGGCTGTTGGACTTTTCGTGATTTTCCAAAAAATATTTATCAACTTTTCAGCTAACTGCAGACTGTTGAAAAAAATGCTGGTAAACACTTTTCTATCACTTATCCTTTTAAATCTTATGTTGACCGTGATATTTGTTGTCCAAGCACTGTAACATATGTATATACAAATGCCATCTGTACTATAAGAACCAGTTTTTAACTACCTTCCTTCTTTTTAATTACCAAAATACCTACCAAAGTGGGGCAAAGGGGACGGCTGTCTACAATCGTAATCCGACTCCTATCAGCGCACAATTCACATTATCTTTTAGGACTAAGTTGAAGAAGAGGCTAAAACATCTAACAATTTATGATATAACGAATTTATGACTTTGATATGATGATATTTAATTTTAGCCTAATTATGTTGTATTTTTAATTTATTTACTGATTTAATTATTCATCATCATTACATTATGTAATATTTTTATTGAATACCTGTATTGTGACCTGTAACGTTATGAATAACTAAAATAAGAACTATAAGCAGTACACTATCCATATCCTCCCATACAACCTCTCCACACAACACCACCTCAATCAAATCACTTCAAAGAGATCACAAAGGCTCTCTTATCTCGAGTGCACATCTATAACTCTGTCAAGTAAACAAAACATCGACTACGTAGAGCCATAGAGCCGTAGGGGAAAGCTCTATCTACTTGGCTCTGGCTCTATGCAAAGCGTACATGACGTGAGTGTATGTCACCCAGGCTCTGATATATGACAGGCCACCGAGCTGCTAACTTATGGAGTTCCTTAGTGTGCTTTTAGAGTTGGGTAATGTCGATAGTCGATGGGTGCTGTTTTAATTCATTTAACGTTTTTATCATCACGGTAAAATATGAAAACCTATCTTGTAACTTTACGTCGAATAGCTTTTAGTCTTCTCTCACAAAACCAACAAGCTGAGAAAGATGTAGGAATTTAATTGAAGCATATAATATAATTTTCTCTTGTACTCCTAAGTATTATAATTTATCATAAGTTATTATAATGTATAAGTTAGTTAATTTATTTCAACTTCTGATGACTCGCCGAACGGAAAACCAGCGTTGGTAATTTTTTGTGGGCCAACATTATGCTAAAGTGGTGCCTAGTGGGTTACGTACGGCGTGGAGACACTTGTAATTAATTAAATTAGTACTAAATCCCTTTCGTTCTTTCTGAAGGGGTATTATTGCATCGATACTTTTCCCATCCCTATTGCAGCACTTTACATTCATCGCTCGCTCGGCGGCAAACGACTAATCTGCTGATATATCGACGCTCACCTTCCCTTATCTGGTGGATATCTGAAAAAGTGCCCCTTTATTACCCCTGGATTATGGATCTACGGGTCCTGGGAGGTTGATAAGCCTCTTAGAATAAGTATCAAATATCGCTACTGTTATATTTCACTTTAATTTAATCTTATTCGATATTCTGATCGTGATGGTCAATAGAGCTTTAAGTAGGTCCCGAAGTTATGCATAGCAGAAGTCCAATGCAAATTGTGGAATTGGTATTTTATGAAAACATGGACGGTACAGGACATGTCTTGTTTATTTATTGTAATGAACTGTAACTAAGGAGTGGTCAATAAACTAAAATGACTGAGATAAGATCAATTAGAAATTACATTAATCCTACTGAAATACAATAGCACATACATACATAGCTCGTAGGACCGACGGCCGCTGGGGCCGCAAGGCTCTAGAGTGCCGACCACGTACCGGAAAGCGCGGTGTGGGTAGGCCCCCCACGCGATGGACCGACGACTTAGTGATGGTCGCGAGAAATCGCTGGATGCGAGCAGCGCAAAGTCGGCCATTGTGGAGATCCTTAGGGTAGGCCTATGTCCGGCAGTGGACGTCGATCGGCTGATATGATGATGATGAAATACAATCTACGACAGGAATTCCTGAACAGGGTCAATCGTTTTCAGGTGAACTAATGTGACGACGTCTTAAAACATATTTTTACAAAAACTTACTTACCACAGGGTCTTTATTGACAACGAAAATAACAATCAAATAATATAAAGAAATTAAACTAGTATTTACAATTGAGACAATTGAGCTAACTGCAGACTGTTGCAAACAATCTACAGATAGCTCAACTGGTCCATATCAATACCAGTCGGAAGCGTCCCCAAGACGCTGGCTGCATTGCCCCGCTGTATGGCAATGCTAATGCGCTGAACCAGATACTCACCAGCTCTCGGATCACGCGTCACTTCGACCAGGCGCTCAGAAAATTTTTTGAAAACCCGGAGAGTTTCGGTACCCCACGGACCTAGGGTCTCGACTCCAAGGGGAGCAAATGCGTAGGCTCTGTCGAGACCTGCATATTTGCGCCTCTTGAGATCCGCGGCCAAATCTGCCGCCGAACCAGCCCTCACGGATGTCCTTGAAAGATGGGAAGCCGCAAGTGTGTCGACACATGTAGCGTCCCACATAATAGGCCTCCCCAGCTCCCAAGGGACTAAAGTCATGCCGTCGGGCCTCTTACCATCGTCACGCAACAGACCATTCGGTTCGAGAATAGCTTACCACACTTATGTTGTTGATTGGATTGACTGATTTCAATAAAATTCATTTTATTTTATGGTCTTACCTTTGGGTTCCGAAATACTGTTTCAATCCCCCAATTCTCAAAAGCAGGAATACTAAAGTGCATTTCGAAAGTTACCACAAGAAATTCGTCCATTCGACTTGTACACTTGGAAACAAACAAGTCAGTTATCTCCCGGGGAAGTTTGACAAAGCTTTTATTGTCAGTGAAAGTCGCGGACCACACCCGGCAGGCTCGCTGGCAGGAGATAACGAGATTGAACTCGAATGTGGAAATGCAGTCACAGCCTGTCTGTATGACATTCTAGGTATAGTGCTAGATTTGCTCGATGACGCTTGAAAGGTGTCACCACCATAAGTTCAGTGTGGATGGAGTATCAACCATGATGATCCAAAAAAGGTCTAGTATTCTGGAAATTACACTTGTTTACGTCAGTTCAGTCGCCACTTATTGCAACAACAAAAAATACATAAAAATGACAATGGTTAATTTTGTTTGTAAGGTCACTCAAAACCGTTTTAGCTAATACACGCGAGTTAATGTTATAAATAATTGCTTAATACAAAACCACCTAGTTGTATCGTATTCGTACAGGTAATACAAGTAAGTAGCTCGGGGAGTTACGATTTTACGCTACGGTAACACCGGAAAACAGTCAAGTTTTATCTGATATGAAAAGTATACTTGAACACATTTCAAAATAGTACGTTTTTCGTATATACTTTTTTAAATAATACGAGTTTTAATATGTACTACCGAAGTCGGATATTTCGGTGCATACTCGGTGCATTCATTTTAGAAGACCTCCAAAATTATATATCCTACCTACGAATCTCTACCAAATCAGAGCTCTTGTACGCTAGATCGAGCTGTCATTACATATTACGAATTCGTACACTGCGTTCTAGATCAAACTTAACTGACCTCTTTGATCGTCCCAGATTAAGTAAAAAGCAAAAAAAAAAAATGAAAAGGAATTCCATTTTTAAACTGTTTATTGATTTTTCTAATAATTTTTTGCGCCATTACGTCTCTGAATCATGTATTATTCTCTTTGCTCTGAATTTCAAAGCGTCATAACTCCGGAACCACTCAAAACAGACGAATTAAACTAAAACGGACACAACGTTATTGTTAGGAGCTAACTACTAGTAACAATTACAAGAGATTACCTTGTTCTTTTTTGTTATTAGTTTTAGTTATGTTTAAAAATGTCATTATTGACATAAAATATCTTGGATTCTAGGACCGAGTATAGAAAACCACACTACCAAAATCACCTTAAATGAAAAGGGAGTCAAAAAACTTTCATCGGTATTGTCAACAAGTTCAGGGGACTAAGCGAGAAAGAAAATCTACGTTTATGATTCGTTTTCGCGCAAAACTAACTCTTCACTTGCATAAGACAGCGTTTGCACAAAAATGATTTTGATTTTCGTTTTTACGAGTAGGTACGGGCCTGGGATGTCTGTAACACAACGTGGTCCTAGTAGAGTGATCGCAAAACTTAATGAGCTCTGTGAACTTAGGCACGGAAGCAAAACTGCGCAAATACAATCAAATAGAAAATTGATATATAAATAGAAAGTGACATTTATCAACTAGCGACCCACCCGGGCTTCGGCTAGAAATACTTTTTCACCTGTTGCATCTGCAGTCCGCTGAAGTACAATTTTGAGGTTAAATTAAGACCTTCATTGTCTTCTTTTGTCATGAAACTCATGACATTGAACACCATTTTCTATGTTTGACGACGCAGTACGTTAAACCGCATGCATATTTAACGTTTAAGAGAAACAGCTATTAACAGGGAATACACACAAAATTGCAAGAACAAACTATCAAATCAACGACAGGAACACTGGACAAGCGTCAAAGACTTTGCTGCGTCATTGTACTCAAAAGCATTCATTCGACAGTATTGCCCACTAGATTAAAAATAAATTTGCTACATAGAAATTATTTTATTTTCCTCGGTTAATTACGTATAATAAAAAGTTTAATTTATGTGGGAGATAATTCAATTTTATTTAATTCAACATTTTTATTTAAAATTCATATCCAATTATTCTCACTCTTACATTTATTCTAACATTTTGGGTTTAAAATTATCTGTCATTGAGTGTAAGATGTTTTTATATATTCTTTATATATTGAATTGGAAAAAAAATATTTGCAGAACAAAATGTGCTAGACAAAATAAAAATACGCCAGAATTCTTGCTGGCAACCCTGGTTTGACAGACAGATCCCCTCTCACCCCGTTCTTTCCCCTCAACGCCTTATTTACGGTTCAATGCGCAGCCGTTCAAGCCAACTTCACAGAGCTCATAAAGATTTGCGCATACTCTTGAATGGTTATCACTTCAAACATTATATCATATTTTCTACTCACATAACATTCGAGTAACTGTCATTAAATTTTACCAATTAATCAAATACATAAATAACTTGGAAACTTCCGTAGATATATCAGGCCGGCGGATCAACTTGAGCTTTCTAAAACTATCCGTCGGAACTACGATTAATAGTCCAAGGGCCGCGGGTATAAATCTACTAAGATAACGTAACGATGAGTGAGTGCACCGCATTATGCTAAACTGGAGCCATTTCTTTGGGAACTATTCGAGGGACTAGATGCTTTATCTGGCTTCATATTTCACGAAGCGCTGTTTCAGTATTCCGAACGTGCCGTCAACTCACTGATTTAGAACAAAGTGGAGTCAGCTCTTCTACTATTGTTTCCGTTTTGAATGTAAAATGGTTTCGTTTTTGTACGGTGTGCATACGACAGAGTTAACAAAAAATGAGGACTCAAAAAGAGTTATTGGTCGCTATTCGGTTCTTTTGCGTCACACGAAAAGCAAAATCTTGTTTTAGGTACATACCTAAACATGGGTCAAATGAAAAGTTCAAACGTAGAGATGTTTGGGAAGTAAATTTTCTCTACGTACGATTTTCAACAAATTCAAATCAAAAGCTGAACCTACATTATTCAAAACAAAGCGAGCAGCTTGGCATACAAAAAGCTTTGCGCAAACAAAAGGCCCGACTTCAGTTAATTTAAAGTGTCATAAGCCAGTGTAGAATCATAAAACAATACAATAATTCAGCTGAAGGATGAACGGTCCTGAAGCATTGTGCCGTTTACGAATCTGCGAGCCCTTTTCATGGCGACGTCGGCTTAAAACCTCATTTAGCGAAGCCTTTCCACTCAGCCTTGCCCAAGAAAATTGTTGCGCAATTTAAATAAGTTTCGCGTCCGAGCATTGTCTTGCTTTTAGCACTTATAACTCAGTAATCTGTTCTAAAAATGTTTGTTATTTACCCCCAGAAAAAAAAATATGTTAATACTTTGTTGTAAGTTATGCTATAGATACATAGATTGATACAAAATTATTTTATTGCCCTAAGAGACAAACCTATGATTAGGTACCATTCCTGATTGTAAAGTAAAGTAAAAGTAAAAAGATTTTTATTTGCCAGAACAGATGAGTACAGCAAATTAACCTTAAGTAAAAAGAAAAACTGACAAAATCGGACTCCACTCAGCATGTGCTATGGTAGAGCAGATCATATCATAGCGCTCGTCTTACGTGGAGACCGTGGTGCTCAAGGCAGCCTTATACACACTTACAACAAAGAACAAAAATAATATGCAAATTTAAATAACAAAAACTAAAACCATGAAATGTGTGTGCCCTAGGACCCCAAAGACTTGGGGTTTCCTAACAACTCAAACAGGTACCCTCGCTCCAGATGAGCTTATTTTCGCTTTCCCATTTGTTTTTAAAGCACTTACAATTTTCTCCCAGTTTTTTATTCAATCTACCCTTTCGTTGCTTGCGTTCCATTTATTCTTATGAGATCATTAGCACTTCCTAGTGGTAATATAGTTAATCAAATTCAAAAAACCCGCAATCAATCCCGAAATTGCCTACTTAAAATCCCTTAACAAGGAAATTTTTGCAACGATAATAATTCTTAGTAGAAATACATTATATTCTCATCGTTGCACTAACTCAACACTCTTACATTAATTAATAGTTTGCATTTGGCTCGTCTGATCACCGGAGTCACAGAGGAACGTTACACTACATCAAAGGAACGATGGGTATGATACCTGGACAGAACTCAAACAGATGCAGTTAATTGAAACGAAGATGTATTTACACTGCGCCGGGCTGTGTGCCCGCCTCTTGTACAGACCGCCAGGATTCATAAACACTACGGTATAGCTATACCTATAATTATTTACTGTGTTATCATAATAATTTTATGAAGCAACATTGCTGTGTTCCGTTTGTGCGGCATTAGAGGCACATGAGGGTTGCAGCAATGGCTCAGGTTGATGGGCCTGGGGCTGTGCATCGTAGAAGGCAATCTAAGTGTGTGTTTCCTGTGCTATATGTAACTATATGTGCTATATGTATTAACGTATGAGGAATTTATAATTAATGAATTCAATTTCTATATTCCATTTTGATAAATGTCGTTGTACAATAAGAAAAGTCATAGAGGTACACGTCATGGTTAACAATTAACAGAAATAATAATAATTATAAACAAATTACATTATATGCATCTAGTAGGTAACCTACATACAGAATTCATCGGTCAGAGCTTCGTCAATATCATAATAGGATTTTAACAGTAAAAATAATCTAACTTTTCTGCTAAATTATTGGAAATAAAAGTTTCGGACGTCGACAGGTCGTTTATTGTAAAAAATTATGCATATGCATACAAAACTGTTACTTACTTTAGCAACGTCCAGCAGTGGAAGTGTATGGGCTGTTATGAAGATGATGATAATAGACTTTCTGATGATAAGAGTCTTAGACCATTAGATTATGAATATGATGGTTATTAACCATTGCCATTCACACTTCACACTAATATTATATAATAAATGCGAAAGTTTGGATGGATGGATGAATGTTTGTTACTACTTCACGTCAAAAACACTGAACGGATCGAGCTAAAATATTGCATAAACAGAGGTCTAAATTGAATAAAATGTAAACTTTTTATCCTTTAAATCATTTTCCATGGGATAGAAATAACCTTTGAACATTTCCATAGACACAACGTGTGCTAAGCCGCGGGCAGAAATTAGTAATATTAATACCACTGAACATAAGGCAGCAATTTGCTAGATCAGTATTTTTGGTGTAGTAAAAAACAAAACGGTAAAATTATCGAAAAATACAAGAGCAATCGTGAAGGAAACAAAGTCTCAGTAATCAAGAACAAGCACTCCGGTGATCCAGCCAATTTCCCTGAAAGCCCTGCCAAAACTTGCCTTATCAAAATTCAAAGGCGACGTTTGACGTTTGTACCGTTACTTAATTAACTGAATAGCTACGAGAAACTTTAAGCCGCCAAACTCAAACACAAATCGGTTAATGGAGCCTTATGGAGCTTATTGAAATCACCCGCCGCCACTAATCAATACGCATAAATGTCGAAATCGAGATTGGATACCTAAAGCTTGCGAATGCGAATACTCTAGAGGGGAAAGACTTGTAGACGCAGGGATGTACTTTACGAGAGTGCTACGCCCGCGTCAACGACGACGTAGACATTCTACGAGACTACTACGAGTAAGTTTTCGTAGCAGTTAAGTATAATTGAAAAGTTGTGCGTGATTTCAATCTAGCCCTGTTACAAAACAGCATCATGAGCAGCTATAGGATATAGACACACGGTTAGACAGGTAGTGTGGGACACGTAGCGATTATCGCTGAGATCGTGCAATGAAAGCGCTTAAGGCGCGGTATATATCTTTAAGAAAGATTAACGATCTTCAGGCAGAGCGGGCTATAATTAAACGCAATGGATGTAGCATCCCTGAAGATTTAGGGGAGACGTGCTGAGTTATGATTTCACACTAGACGATGTGATTGGCACCTTGTAACGAGGGCGATGAAATGACTTTTTGAAGGGAAATGAGCTGGGAAGTAATTTACTGTTACTGCATTTTACTGCTGGTTCGATGAAAGTAGTATGTTTCCATTTTGATTGTTTAGTTATTTTTTTCACACTTCAGATCTGATATAATTTATCACGATTTATTGTTATAAGTATTTTTAGTATTAATATTTGTGATGGTTTTAAGCCTTTTATTTGTACTAATATGTACCTTACCTACTAGAAACGTCTCTTAAAGAATCAAAAGGTGTTTTATAGAAATATAAGTGAGTCATTTTTGTGATTTTTCCTACTTTTTTATACTAAGCGTCATATATTTCATCTAATTCAGTCAAACCCGCAGTAGTTAAAGCAACCTGAGGTTGCAACATTCCAATCCAAAAAACACTCAACAGAGCTTTACAACTTAAACTTTCTAACAATATCCGGTAATTTAGGAAGTTTACCCATTCAAAGGACAAGGCAATAGGGACATTAGTTCCATATCGTGTAGGGCGGCAAGGGCAGGCGGTGAGGGCGGGCGGTTGAAATATGTGACAGGGCGGTCACGCTCGGCGGCGCGGGAAAGAAATGTGACCCGCGACGTCTAATATCTGGGAAACTTCTTGAACCGTAGATTATATAAACTAGACTAGAATATGTTTAGTGTCACTGAAAAAAGTGTGATAAATGGTATCGTAATTAAATAACCTATCCTAGCTATCGGCACCTCAAAAGTGACAGTAAAGCCCATAACAATTACTTATTTTATACCCCAGGATCTATTGTGTATGTTCCTATGTTCAGTTTCCGCTTATGAGTCGAAATAAATTTTATGGTTCATCCACATCACACCAGAAGAAGGGCAGCAGCTTCCTTCTGAGTATTTTTCAATACCAACACTGCGATCACCAATCCTCCTGCCAAGCTTATGTCAAAGTTACATTACACGTACAGGGGTGTCGGTCGAGTGGTTAGTTCGCGCCATCCCTAAGCCCTAGCCCGAGCTAGATACATGCTAAGTGCGTACATTGCGGTGCTAATACCAGAATAGCGATACGGCGGCTGGTCGATTGTCCGTCTGTCGCCGGATTTCGCTGCTAAATCTCTACAAGTATGGTCAGAAGAAATATCTTCCTCTAACAACATTAGAAATGCAAAATTAATTATAATGTTAGTGTGAATTTCCCAGTATCAATAAGATTCAAAAGGCCGCAGCGGCCCAAAGTGAACTAGCGAGGATTTTGACGATTCCAAGTGCCATGTTATGTATTTACTATATGTTGTACATATTATATTCTATGTGAGCGGCACATTGTTCACAACATTATTTAGCTCAATATACTCATAGTACAAATTTAACAAAGTTTGTACTATGTTATATACATACCTACATGCTTTTAATAGCACACCGTACTATCAAAAGTACAGCAAATTCTATGATACTAAAATAAACTAAAAGTTTACAAAACGTAAATGACCAAAATAGAGACTGTGCTACGTAATGTTTGACATCTTTATTTCTAGAGTAGATTGTTTTTTTACTTCTGTACTTGTCGCCTATGTTTTTCCATGCTACTTCATACGTAACCTCGAACTGCTTTTAATAACAGATTGTAAAGTTACTTTCGTGCTGACTGTACACAGACTGACATGTCAATTAGGGTATTGGATAGGCCGCAGCAAATTGTGAGGATGTTTGGAGTGTATGACGAACTGGTTCAATTAGAGCTTTTTTCTTACTATTGTTACCATAAAATGCAATGTGTTTTTTTTATATTTCAACCATGTAATAAGCTTTGGTTGAGTAACAAAAAAATCTTTATGGTCCACTGTCACTGCGTTAGTACGTCTACCATGTTCTCTCGACCACTTTCGAATATTTTATAATTGTTTTTACTTTGAATCGAACTTATTGGTCACTTTGGGCAAACGGACAGTATTCGCATTCACTAACTCGAACGAACGAATCTCTTTGCTTATTTACCTGTCCGTTGGCACTAATCACTTAACCCCCACTAAAAACAGTCCAATCCACCGCTGTCACGTCCGCAAATACAGCATTGCTTCCTATTCAGTCTAATTTAATTCCCCGTACGCTCAGACAGCCTAAAAATATACTCATTTGAAATTCCAATGCAATTTCAGACGTGTCCTTTTTATAAACCCATTTGGATGCACTCCGACTCGAAGGCTATGTTAACGAAATTAAAGGTGAATGTGTCGAGCTTTGCTACAGAATGCCATGAAAGGAAGATTATTTAAGTGGACTGCATATTTTTTTGTTGTAGAGTTGTATGAAAACCAGCATAATTTCAGACTCTTGGGTAATTTGTTGAACGAAGCGCAGGACGTTTTTCAGCCAGGTGGAATGACAATATGCGAAAGAATGCTGGCAGAGGGTGGATGCGAAGGCGCTTTGTGCTATTAGGGGATATGCAACCAGGATATAGATCCAGCAGTGCACTATCATGCCTAGGCTGATGATAAAATAAGACTAGTCTACAACTTAAAATGAAACAAATTAAAATATTTTTTTGTAATACATAAGATTTATAAAACCTTAAAATGCATCATCCATTATAAAGGTTAAGTATGAAAAGTAAACTCCTGTGTTACAAAAATCTTTTATCATATTATGTCATCTCTAAACAAAAATTCAGAATTCTCGATTGCTGCAAGTAACGAAGCAAGCTGCAATTAAATCACTAAGCCAATGAGACAAAGCCAAATCCCATTGCAATAGCTGTTCTTTGTCCCCTTCGTTTTCCGATACCGCAATGCTTTTATTTTGGGTCCTCTATTACACTTCCAATGAGAGTGCTTATCGGAAATAATGACCAGAGCTAGTATCAAATTGTGCTTGCAGTCTAGAAAATTGCTTGGTCAACCGACTTAGTCCCAGAGACATTGGATAGAGCTGAGCCTTTTAAATAAAGTATTTATTTTGCAGAACCTAATAAGTCGTCTATCTGTCTCTTCTTTAATCGAGTAATACACGAGACAGTGCTTACAGTTCATTCCATACAATGCGCTGCATGTTTTTTATATTATATTTTAATTATTTTGGATGGCTCAGGCCTGAAATATTTGTTTTCCTAAAATGTACAATTCTCAAAACATCTGCGTTTTCTCTTTAGCTAGCACTTCTAATTTGTCAGTTTTCTCAAAATGTTTACTAATTAAAATGTGTACAATCTCAGGAAGTTGTCTTGTGATAATATTAGCATCGCCTACTTACTATAAGTTATCATTTCAGTATGACTTCGGTAGTTAATATGCAATATATATATATGTATAAGTACATGCAATACCACCAGTATTACATGTACTTATACTGGTTATAATAATACCGTAATTTATTGAAAATAATATTAATTTGTTGCTTCAAGCGCCATAATCGTTTTGCTCAAGCCAGCATTAGTTCGTCGTTGTATTGGAATATAGCTTATCTTTGTCGATCGATATACTTCGTCTCGTTAACTTCGTTTGTTGCAAGCCTGATTTTGGTAAAACCATGAAATCGGAACTTTATTCCAAACACAAAACAAATATAAAAGTTATCTTATCTCAGAACTCGAGGGTCCCAATAACAAGCACGTAGAGTTTACTGCAAAAATAGCTCAAGCGGTAGACATTTATAGCTGACCACTATTTTGGACGGCGGCGTCGACGGTAATCGCTGGACAATCGGACAGGAGCGACGGTACATTGAGCCCGGTGATAATGTGCCCTGAATAAGTGATGCTTCTGCAAATAGCTGAGCCATAGACTCAGACACAGAGCTAATGCAGTAGGTAGACAGTGTTTTTTTTGGCTATGTGAATTACATGAGATTTAGAAACGTAAGTAGCTTCAGTCAGTGACAAAAATCTTTTAACGCCTTCACTGCCAAACCTACAAGCAAATAGATTAGGCGGGGCCGGGCGCGGCGCTACGCAACAAGCTACCGAAGAATGCAAAGTGCGTCGATGCCTGTCTAAGGGTTAACAGGGTCTAACCTTCTAAAAAGGTTTAGAAATTTTGTTTTCATTGTTAACTGTTTAATTAACACTATAAAAAATATGTTTATCACAAAAGTTTATAAAATTCAAAGAAATTATTATTTTTTGACACAATAGACAAGTAATTACGAAACTTGTTTTTTTTTCTTTTTGTTTTCATCTACGAGTGATTATGCCACAGGATTTTTTTATGTCAATCTCATCATAGCATGTACCTACCTATCTAGAAAAAAATCACTCTTCTTCATGAGTTGAGCCTCTGCAGACTCCCTGATCTGTGGTCCAACCGCAAAGCGAGCTAGACACATTGGACTTTCTACTTCCGGACTTCTGAAATAAAACATGTCGGCTTTTAAACGTAATAGCTCCATGTGAACTTGCAAAATCACGTACCTTAGAGATTTATATATTGCGAAATGGTAGTTAATTAGTGCACGGCAAGGATTTTATCATAGAAATTTTTAACACAAGATGTTCCAATTTGGAATCCAGATCTTCTGCTTCTGAGATACTGTACCTACCAACTAGTTCGGGGATAGTGAACAAGTACTGCGGTCCATCATAATCAGCCCACATACCCTGATTGTGTTATAGAAAACCCTTTCTGCGCGGATACATTATTTTTTTAAATGTTGTGTTTGAAAATCAGAATGTTTGTATTAGAAAATATGGATTGCGATTGCGCTCGCGAATGCTTATTTTTATGTTGTGCGGCAGTTGAGATAGAACTGTGAGCAACAACCTTTATTTGACGACCTCCTGTGGCGCGGTGGGCGAAGGTCCGCCTTCGACGAAAGAGATTGCGGGTTCGATTCCCGCCTCGGGACAAATATTTGTACGATCTGCAAATAGTTGTCTCGAGTATTCTGGGTATTCTATGCATAATAGAAAATGTCTATTGATGTCTATTGATAATATATTGTATTATGTATATCAGTCATCTAGTACCCATAACACAAGCTCTGCTTATCTTGGGGCTAGATGATGTTGTGTGAATTGTCCAGCATTATTTATATTTATTTATTCATTTTACTTAACATACATTACATAAACTTGATAATTATGTATTTATTTTTTATTTATTTATTTAATTGGAAAATCAACGGCCTAAACTAACTTAAAACAATTTACGTAATAACACCAGAGAGCTAATTAAAGATTTTCACGTTTATATTGTTTTATATTGTATCAGAATTTACACAGAATTGACACTACATTTACAATGAAAACAATAACATACCTTTTCATTTTATTTAGAGGGGATTTTTTGAACTAGTTCAGTTTGTGTAATATATTAACAATAGGATAGTACATAATATGATAGACTGTGTAGTTTTGTATTACTATCGAACGTTATGAATGCAGTTCAGATAAAAATTACCTAACTGAAGAAACTATGAAATTATGAAAATGTTTGCAGATTTAAACAAGTAGGTACAAAAATCAAATAAGATGGCAGTAGTTCCCCTGAAAGATCTAACTTAAGAAGCTACTGAGATTTGAGTAATGTATGATGCTGTGATGCGTCATACTGATATCGTACTTCCTACTATATATATAAATCCTACTAATATTATAAATGTCAAAGTTTGTATGGATGGATGTATGGATGGATGTTTGTTACTCTTTTACGCAAAAACTATACGGAACCGATTAGGCTAAAATTTGGTATGGTAGGTTTTTTATCCCGATAAAACGCGGGCGAAGGCGAGGGCAGCAGCTAGTACAGAACATTAGAACGTATGGATGTATGTATGTAGCAAACTGACAGTTATGACTGCATGTTTTTGTATAAAAACATTATCATTTTATTCAGATGAATCCAATAAGGGACATTTAGATCTCAGGCCACTTATAACTTCCCTTGCAGCCAAAGAAAAAGGAGATATATTTCAGTCTTAAATGTGAAAACGCTATTCTTTCCACAATAAAGCTTTTCGGCTGCCAAAACATATTTTTTGCAGCTTCCTTAGGAGCTAAACGTCTGGCGTCTCGACTGGTCGTCGCCGCCAGCATTATGTTGCTTTACTTCCTAGAATAAAATGCTGCATTCACATTTATACGCTTGCAGACAGATAAAGTCAGAAATAATTTTCTTTACTGGAATCTTAACAGATGTAAAAAAAAAAGTAAAAGTAATGCATTTACAAGAAAAACAAAACGAAAATTGTTCTAGACAATCCTTGGATTTTAAAAAACAACCAATGATCTGTATTTTTTTTTCCTTTCATCCCACTATTACACAGACATGACTGTGAGACTTTGTTCCATTAGTTCTAACTCTGCGCCATATGAGAAATATGCTGTTTGATGGAAATTTTCACGCATTACATACGCCTGATCTTCTCATAAAATAAAAAAACATAAATTTGTGCACAATTGTCAGACTTAACTTTTTTACGAACGTAATATTTTAAATGCTTGTTTACAGATTATTGTCTTAACTTTTATTTAAGAGAACTCTAGTGTCTAGTTAAACCTAAATTAGGATTTACGATACGATATATACTAGAAACAATGTACGTACCTATCACACATCACCCTAATTTAATCTTTTGACCAAAAAACATCTATTAAATACAGGCAATATTTTGTAAATATTATTCCGCCAGCAGCATTTTAGTCCGTCTGTTTTGCCATCGAGCTTGTAATTGCCAAATTTATGGCACCCTACACTAACGCAATTGTGGCAGAGACGGTGGCATGTATCACTCCAAATTAGATTCAGCGGAAATTCGCAAAATGCCTGTCAGAGAAAGTGGTTTCTTGACTCATTATTTACCCGTATTCGCTGTAATAAATTCGTACCATAACTACTACAGTAAATAAGGCGAAATTTGCGAATATGTGTGTTTGTGCGCGAGAAATGAAGCGATCCTACTGAATTTTTATTTGCATGGAGTTCTAGATCAGGCAGCGTGGTTCCAGGGGGTGGGAGAACACGGGGGTCGTGACCTCTCCCGCAAAATCTTAGTTTATACACAAAAATAGATAAAATAAATTATATACCTAGCTTCAATATACATTTTAAAAACTCCTTCCTGGCTAACATCTATCTAACTAAAGTACATATGTGTGGGGTGTACATATCCTTTGTAAAAAGGCTTATTACAAAATTTCAGACTATCTAGAAGATAAAAAAGCTTGGGACGGATTTTGCTCCAACTAAAAAAATAACTCTAAAATAACACCTAACAGGCTAAAGGTTTCTTCGTCGCTTCTTTACTTTAGTCTACATACCGAAGCAACCGAAATCAAAATATCACTTTATTTCCAAATCAGTGTTTAATTTTAAGAATTTGACCTGTTCTAAGAGTACATTTATTGTATTTACGGAAATAAAGAAACTTTGACTTTGACTTTGTGGCAAAAAAAACATGGTTTGCTTTTCGCGGTAGGATCCACTCGCTGATAATATATGCTCCGTTAAACTATGCTCGCTTAGTCACTTTGCATAATTTGCTAAACAAAAAAGTTACGAAAACCAAAAAAAGTCGCGGCTTGATCTGCTCGCGCACTAAATTTTTGGCAGGATATTTACCTACCTAACACTGCAAAAGATCTATGCCACAAAATATTCGTAGCACGTTCACACATTTCGTCCTTTGGTCCAGAGTTCGACCATGTGCCTACTCGTATGCCACATCGCCATAATAAAAATAAATAAATTAAAACTCAAAAAAACTGGGGCTCTCTCCGCTCACGTCCATAATTTTTGCCTTCTGAATGTGGTCTAGGAGAACCGCCGTTTGAGGTCAATATGCAAAACATTTCAACTAAAACATCCCCTACAAATTATCTAAAAATAACTTAATGGTAGCATGCACCCTGCTTGTTGTTGGCACCTGTTCTTTGTTGTTGACGACTTCAACAAAGTCCTGTCATGTATTTAGAAGATAAAATAACCCGTTATATTGCAGTCATAAGATAAGACAATTCCAACTTTTCCGGCTACAGGTGAAAGTTAGAACAAAAAGCTTGCTGTCATGCTAAGGGGCCTTTCAAACATCTAAAACAGCTCTTGAAACTTTGTTCAGCCGGTTCGTTTCAAACTTCTGACCCTGGAGGCATTTCGTTTAATTTATTTTCTAAATTAACGTCAAGGCAAGTAAGTGCTCGAAAGTAGAGATAAGTCTCTACACGAGTTTTGAAATTCATAAGCACTTACGTTAATTTGGTCAACAGTTAAAAGCTTTTGCTAGAGAGAATTTCTGTATGTTTATTTATTATTACATTATTTTACATTACATTCATTCGTTCGTACGTACTTAGGTATAAAATTCTATGAAGACTGTGTATTTATTTAGTAATTTACTCGGAATTATTCGTAAGTACGAGTTACGTGCATGTTATTGGTAAGTAAAAATTAATAAACTTTCTACACTCAATTAAAAAATTAAGTACTTACAGAATCGTCATATTTGATAACGGTCTATGTACTACCAACGAACGTCTTGACGATTTTGTAATTTTCTAGCAAGGGTTGTTTCAAGAATCAAAATTAAGAATTCTGCTGCTTTCCTAGAGTCATCAAGTCATTAGTTCAGGGGGGCATCCTGGGGGAAAGAAACGGCACAGCTCGCTTTGCGAGCCGCAGTGCTACGCCCCTGCACTGCGTGGCTCGCTTCGCATGGAGAACAACTATGTTCATTTCATAATATTCCTATCTCAATCAGTGAGTCGGTCTCAGTCAGCAGCTTGCGAAGCGAACATCGATGCTTCAGCCGACAACTGCACGGCTGCTTGCGGCTCGCGCAAAAATATACAACTATATACTTACAATAATAAACACTGTCATCATGCCAACTATCTGAAAACTATAATTACCATTAATAATGATAAATTCTACCTCGATAATTTCCAATTCCTACATCGGGTCTCGATAACTACACACGGGGGATCTCCAAGTTTCGAGTTCGATTAGATCTCTCGAATAAATCGCTAACTGACTGTAACGTGCTCCTGCAATTATTCTATACCAAAACCCTAAAGGTTAAACTCACTTGTCCAACACCACGGCGGCTGCACAACACAAAACTGAGCTTAAAGAATTCAAGAATGGGTTTAAAGTCATGATATTACGCAGTTTATACCGATGAAACTGATCATATTTTTTTATTATACCAAAAAGATGGCAAACAGCCATGCGATGCGACCCGCCTTATAAAAACCTGTTTCCACATCCTATGGATACCTGCAACAGCAGTCTTCAACATCATATTTCACATTATCACGCTACAGAGTACTTCGATAACGTGATAAACTGGGATGAGCAAAACTAATGTAATCCGGGTAGTTTGATCACGCCATACAGTTCACGCCATTCCTAAATTGGAAAAACTGCAACCACATCGAAAACGCAAAAAAAATCAGCTTCCACAGTTTACCAAAAATAAGATTTTTTTTCTCTTGTCAAAGCGATAGGAAAATGTGGACCTAAAAATGAATTTACTCGTGAGTGGGATACTAGGTAAGTTTAGTATCCAGGTAGGTAAATCCGCCGGGTAACGGCTTCATGTTGAAAACCAGAGTACAAAAGCTCTGCAGACGAATAACGAACCACGGAGCTAAGCTATAAAACTTTTCAGTCTTTTATTTTTATAAATGGAAGAACGCTCCAAAGTACAGGCAGTTTAGAGGTCCACGTCCAAGCTTCCTGAGAATCCTCAACAGTGAGAATCCTCGAACAACACGGTGTGGTGGATTGATTCCAAGTTGATTCGCGAACGTTTGCAGTTGTAAATGCTATATTGTTATTGATCTCATTTTGCCAGACTTATAAAAGTCATAATTTCTTAAATTAAAATCATAGTGTAAAAATGTACGGTACGCAATTAAATAATAATAATAAATAACGTTGAACAATCAACACAACATCATGATTGTAGTCCCGAGCTAAGTAGAGCTCGTGTTATGGGTACTAGATGACTGATACATATATGTACATAATACAATATGTTACATAGATAGATATTTTCTATTATGCATACGAAATACCCAGAAAACTCGAGACAGATATGTGCAGATCGTACAAACATTTGTTCCAAGGCGGGAAACGAACCCGCAACCTTTTTTATGTTAGAAACACAATGACGATAGCTATTAATCGTGAATCAGCCTAGCCCACGGTTCTTTAGGTTGCTATGTTGTGCACGGTTTATTAGAGGGAGCAAAAGTTTCTACACAATTATGTTTGTTCTTAGTTTGTTAGTAGTTGCTTTTGCGGGATTTTCAGATAGCTTTATGTTTTAATATATTATTTTTATAACTTACCACAGCTAAATTTGGTATAAAGGAACGTGGCAATGCTGGAAGCATTCTGGGCACTTTGCCTCCAGTCACAAGGAGGCAAAGTGCCCAGGCTTAGATTTTTAGGATATAGATATATAGTTAGTGTACATACACTCTGAACTCTAAATGCCTAATTCAATTTCAAATTAATAGATGTAATTTAAACCTAAGTGAATTGACGAGAAACTGATAACACCTTACTTTAGATTAACATTGAGTTAACCATTGTTATTGTGTATTTTCATTTCATTTCATATAAGTTGTATTTTTTATTCAGTAAGGGATTAATATTTTCATCTACATTTTACCAACTATCTTAGCAATAAGTAGCGTAAAATTACAGGAACTAATTCAAAAGTGTTTTTCAATCATAGGCACGGCACTTACGAAACTGACCACCGCCGCCGTGGCAGAAATAAGGCTTTATTTATTTATTCATTTTTCTATTACTTAGCGTTTATTGACGTTATTGTATAATGAGGTAGTTGTAGTTGACAATTTTTTTATACCTGAGACTTCACTGACCAGGAATACCTAAGGAACGCAGTAACAAAGTAAACTTTGTATGAATTTTTCAAATAAAACTGAATGTGAAAAATCGTCACCAAGCAATCAATTTCAACGTATGATTTGATTGTCATGTGGCCTGACCTAAAAATGAAAACTCATCAATCACTCGAGTCCACTTTTATATGTCTACCTGTATAGGTACGAATTAGATAAAACAGATGTACCATACAAGAGAATCCCGCATGGTTACAGGTATAATTTGTTCTTATTTGTGCACAACGATTTTATATTAATTAGAGGCCGGTATATTCTTGCAATTATCCCGCAAATGCAACCATAATCATAAGCTCTGTTTAACTTAGTGCCTCACCCGGGGCTAGCCAGATGATGTTATCTGAATGGTATACACTCACTTACTTACTATCTTGGCGCATCAACCCAAAAGTGGGTCTTGACCTTGGACACAATCGATCGTGAACGGCATCTGTCCTGCGCCACCTCCATCCAGTCCGGTGCGAAAACTTGAAGTGAGCGAAGGTCCTTCTCTACTTCGTCCTTCCACCGGTATCTGGGTCGCCCGACTGGTTGTCAGCCGACTGACCCTCCAAGGAAAGCTCATTTTGCAGCCCGATGCTCCACCATTCCGAGCCGAGCCAGATCAGCCTTTGTGCTATAAGAATATAATATAGCCTAGGTATATGAAATGTATAGCATTATTTATTTATTTATCGATTTTTTAATGTACTGTTTATTCCTTGTCAAATCTGTATGTTCCTGTTTATGGCAAATAAATGTATCTTTAATGCTGGATTCAGTTATTGCATATTGGAGGGCCAGATATTATTATCATTCGAAGAACCACAATTTGGCCAAATAACACTGAAATCGGTGAAATAAGGAATTTCCAAGCCAATTGTCTTTTCTCATAAACACGCAACGGCCGAAGTAGGCCACGGTTACGTAAGCTCACATCTACGGGAGACTTTCGTTTGACTCGAATGTTTTTAGCTTTGGCTAAAACATAAGAGTTTGTAAACAAAATATTTTTTTTAGTTATGCCGCTTCCACCTATAAATGTGTAAATAATAAGGTAGGTATTATAAAAATAAGTTGGTAGAGTCAATACTAAAAAGATCTTTACAAATGAACACTCCACAAAACACCGCGTCCATAAAGACAAAAACCGCAAAACTTTTAATATTTCAATAGTCGGTAAGCCCGCTCGACTTCAGAAGGTGCTGAACTTTTAATGAGTAATTAATACGTAATGACTCGTATCGTATGGTTGAGTTGAGAGTTTTCTTGAACCATAATTGGTAGACAGTTGAAGACAGTTTGCCGCTATAACAACAAATAATAAATGTTAAATAAATAATTATTAGGGTCGGCAACGTCCATACCACGTTGAATATAGATCACCGAACTTATGCAACGACACAGGCGCGCCAGCCTGGATTGGTGACCGCTTCATTTTTTTTGTTCTCAGAAACGGAACTCTCCGTCCTTCGTCCATGTGCGAGTCGACTAGCACTTGGCCGGTTTTTAATATCTACGTCTTTTTTGTTCAGCGCGTTCTGGAGTATTAGCGATTTTAGAAGTCGTGTGAAGTTTAGTTTAGTTAGAAGGATACTGTGGGAGTTGTGTGTACGCGGTAGGTATTTAGGAGTTGTTCAACTCTGAGAGGTGCTGACTGAGCAGATGTTTTTAGTGGACAGCGAGAGGAGGAGGGGAAACAATTGACAGTTTTAATTGAACCTAGGTAACTTAAAATTTAACAAACGAAGGTCAATTCACGATAAAAATTATTTTCGCCCAGCTTTCAAAACTAAAAAACCAATCGAAAATCCTTCTGCTTCTCCTCTCTTCTGAAAACGAATCGAAAGTTCTAACGTTGAAAAGTTTTCACAATAGATTTCCTCTAAAAGCTTTTCAAAACTAACCGCAAAATAATTCATTCAAGAGCTGTTAAAATTCCATCACAACTCAAATAAAACTGAAATGTCGAACAGCCCGTAGAATGTCTCCTTGACGAGTAGATTTCGCATGCAGCGGGCGACGGACTCATGAGAAATGTTGGAATCCCCACGCTAACGCCGCGGCGACACGGACCGCTCCGACCTACTAGATTCCACCTTGAGGTTTGTTGGCGATGCCGAACATGGGATTCAAATTGGTAGAATTTGGATCGACGATGTATGCTAGCTAAGTTACATTATGAATTATTTAAGAGCTGTACGAGATTTCAGGTTTTGCATTTTCATCAGATATTACCAATAGATACCAATCTTAAAATTAACATAAACGATTTAAACATTAATGTGATTTTATAGAAAATTAAATACATAGTCTCTTAAAAACTAAAGAATATTATCAAAATTAGAGGTCGCTTGCGTAGAAATAGATGTTTTTTTTAATACTCAGCATGAGCATATTGAAAGAATCAGCTAAGTCAGGCCACGCGAATGAAGGTCCATGTGAAAATGAGACTCACACTCGTGACAGTTGACGCTATAGGTCGCTATAATTCCACCCTCCCAATCTCCTGGGAAACAGTGATCTTTGATAATCCTAAACAATAACATAAGATCATCCACCAGCCATACGTTCACAGCAATATATCGCCTCCTTTATACCACAAAGCCTGTTTATATTTAAAAAACCCCGCGTCCAAGAGCAAGGGCGGGCGGAGTGAAATATGCTATGTATCTTTCAGCTGAAATTGTGATTGGGGTTTAGGGAACGATAACCTCACTTTATGGCCCAATTTTTGTCGGATAAACAATGGAATTTGAAATTTTATCGCGAATTTCGCTTCGATGGTCGTTATTGGGCAGGAGAATGTCGGATCGGCCTTCCGTTTTTATTTCGTAATTAATTTTGGGCAATTTTAATTTATTTTGAGCGGCAGATATGAATTAACTTTGATTTGCTTTAACGACGTGAGGCCCAATTTTGTATTGGATTGGAGTTGCGAAGGTTTTGATTGATTACCTACCCCTCTTGTTGTTTTGATGCTATCCCTGTAAGCAAAAGATTCAATTTCCAATTGCAAAAATTCTTTATTAACACCGTAACTAACATTAGCCTGATACAATTACTAGCTAGGGCGTGCGCTTATCAAATCTTACGTAGGTATTTTTACATTTCGCGTTACAAGACAGAATAACATAATCATAAGTAGACCTGGTTTTAACAAAAATAACATTCTTGATACTTTCCTACAAAATATGCAAGCTGGAGCGTTTGAAACTAACGTAACCGTTTATAAAACCATAGAAATAAAAAACACATTTGTAAAAAATTCAATAAAATAATTTTTATCAATCTCGTACGAAGTCTTTTGCTAAGTTTTTATGTCCTCTTATTAATCCCAATAGTTATGAACAGTGCTCACTAGACATTTTAGAGGCACTACTGCCGATGTTATAATTTAACGACAAAATCTCTCGGTATGTTTTGGAAACATCGTCAAAACTATCGTTAAACCGAGATGAGCGCAATAAACGCATATAACTAAATAGCTTATGAGCGCATATACTCGCTAGGGGTGTTAGTCTCCTACCCTCTAGGTAGCACTGAACCCTTGTGACCTCAGACATGCGTGTATTTACATGGTATCGATCTGTTAATATTGCAATACATTTTTTTATTGTAATTTATTTCCTAAAACAACCAGCCCGATTCAAAAATACTTCACTAAGCTCCGTTATCCCTAAGTGTTTCATCATCATCACTTTATGGCTGAATGGAATGCATGAGCTGATCCCATCATCTCCCTTCCACTCCAGGTCTAGCAGACGGACGGCACCATATCATCCTTACATGGTGTTTATACCATCCACTCGTACTAAACGGTTTTCCTGCATCTTCATCATTCGCAATGATAAGGATTGGAACTCGCTGCCTGCTTCTGTTTTTCCTGCCAATTATAATCTGGGTCTCTTCAAGACAAGAGAGAATAGGTATCTTCTAGACCTTCGTGATACACCGTCGGCCACATCGTCACTTTCCATCAGGTGAGATTGTGGTCAAAAGAAGGTCTATTGTCCAGAAAAAAAAATATGCTCGGCCGAATTACATAGAAAAATATTTTAAAAACAAAGCCATATTCCCCTAATGATTTAGATGATGCTATGTGGAATGTCCAGTATTATATATTTATGTATCTTATAAAAGCTTATCATCGCTAAGGTATTAGTGTTGCTGAAATAAAACAAGATATCACTTTAGATAGGCTTATAATCATATAAGATTCTTTAACAATTTTTCACAATATAAACAATACTTCCCAAACATCGCCATTTCTCTACATAATCGAGTTGCCCGCTATCAAACAGGGTTGCCTGATTTTTATGCAAGCTATCACTTAGTACCACTTGAACCAAGCTGTGAACAGAATACATAGAAATTAAATAATCTAGAAAATACTCACCTACCAAACTTTTTCTTTCCCCAAAAAAATTGGGAAGTGTTCGTTTGACAAAACAATGTACATAGGTGGGGAGGTTCTCTACGTCAAAATGTAGACCTAATATTACATAGTGTAAGTTAGTTTTACGCTAGTTCGGAACGCGTCTTGACTGTTCACTTGTTTGCTTCAGGTGTAAGTAGTTGCCTACCTTCATAAGATGCCTTTCTATCAGCAAAAGTTGTCAAAACATTTTACAGGCCCTGTTTTGTTTTCTCTTCAGTCCATTGCTGACGCTTTGCCTTAATTACCAGGCTAAGCTGGTGAATTTGTATTTAAACTAAACTGTTCATTATCCAATAAATAAATAAATTATGAATGTGCCTGGCTGAACGGAAAGGCTCGTTATTTCCTCTTCAGAAGAATTGCACAAAAATCATCATTCTCTGCTCGTAGAGATACGGGTACTGGGTAGGACCCATTACTGGGTGTAGGTAGGTATCATATCATGGTCTTGGGCTGTTATACATAGAAATACCCAGGTACAGGTCTAATAAAAATAGCTAAATTCATAAAAATAACGAAATCGTTTGAATGAATGATGTTTCCCTGGGGGTGTAAAATTACCCTCTCTATGCTTAGTTCACGTAATCAAATGTACCTACTTACACACTAGTTTCTACCCGCGGCTTTGCATGCTTTGTATGGAAACGTTTTAAGATTATTTTTATTCCATAGAAACTGATTTATGCGATAAAAAGTAGCCTATGTGTTATTCCAGGTCTAGCTAGATCTATATATCTAATTTCAGCCCGATCCGTTTGGTGGTTTTTGCGTGAAGACGAACAAACATCTATTCAAACTTTCACATTTATATTTTCAGTGTGACAATGTAAGTAGGTAGATGTCGCGTGCTGGCCAGCCGTTAGCATTACTAAAATGACTGGGTTTATCCGATCAATACCCATAAAAAAGATTGATTCGTAAATCCTGTAAAAATAACGAGAGCTAATTGAATGGCGGTGGTTTATCATTTATCCAACTATTGGGTTTATTCCGAGAGCAAATTTTAGAAACGTAATGTAGGCCTCCAGGCCTCCCACTGGCCAGGTGGGATGACGACCTGCGAAAGACTGTAAGTGGATGCTGGAAGCGGAAAGTTGATGACAGGGCACTATGGCGCTCATAAGGGGAGGCCTATGTACATCTGTGGACTAATATAGGCTGATGATCATGATGAATTTTGGAAAAGATCTGAATTCCGACTATTAAGCTTGGATACGGAGTTGATGAACACCATAATGACATGGTACTGTGCAGATTTCTATTGAAAAAGGCAAAAATAAATATTTTTTGTATTAAAACACCATCACATTGTTTCGGGGCTACATTATACAATTAATCACGCTGACATCACAAATATGTCGATTAATTTGTGCTAATAGTCACAGACACTCGTTAGTTATTAAAAATCTTTATAAGGATTTTATTAGACAGAGGGGTTCTAAAAATCCACTTTGCAAAAAATTACGAATTTAGGAATACAGTCGACATGATGGTGCAAATCCATCAATGGATCTTTACAATGGATTTTAGTGTACCTAGGGACTCGTAGCGTGTCTATTGGTTGTGTCTGAGTCGGTGGGTTCGATGTGTAGAGTCTATACTACATATACTACAAACTTTCTTCCACAATAGATATGTTTCCTTGTTCAAGACACCCACGTCGTTACATTTGATTTAATATCGCGGAGTAGATGCCTTATTGCTAAATACAAAGTCAAAGAAATAGGGTAAAATTTTAAATCAGTCAAATAACTTTGAAACTTCCCTTTTGCTTCTATTGTATAGCATTCTACAAAGTAAACATAAGCCAAGATCTTACGTGGTATCATAGCAAACAAGGCCAAAGCGCAGGCTCTGAAATGTATTAACATTGTCATGGACTCGTTATGTTAGATTAGCGGAGCCGAGGAGTCAATTCCTGAAGAGGCTTATTACCAGAACGCGTTCTTATGAATAAATTAAAAGACATCTTCAAATGTTTTGAGGAAATCTTTGTATTTAGGAACGTATTTTCATTTAAATTGCATGATACTTTGGACACTTTACGAAGCTTTTCTTTTGTTACATCGAAGTTCACTGATGGGATAGGAAAAGTACCTGCCAAATCATGCAGAGCTTTTTGATTTTTCTTGCGGAAAGTACGGCCTTTTAACGGATTATACTTTCTTCAATAAAAACAAAATGATGGATTCTCGACATTCAACGTTCGCTAAAACAAAAAGCAACTTCAATATTTAACGTGCTAACAGGTAGGAGCAATAATCTCCTTTGTCAAGACTTATTCCTTCTGAAAGCTTTCGCCTTTTCACGCGGACTTATAAAAACCGCAATATTCGAATTATTTATTGTTCACGTTTAAAATTTTCTCGCCTCGTTTTGTAACAATGAATATTTCACGGAGCAATTTGTGGTCGACTTTGCTCTTTGCGAGCGATTAGGCGAGGGGTTATGGTTCTAACGGGAAGTGCTAGAATGTAGGTACATTTGCCTGATCTGCCATTTCTACTTTAGTCGATAAAACTCAACAATGAAACTTTTGAAACTGTCATGGTAAGTAAAAGGAACCCTAGGAGGTTTTAACCTCCCTAGAATCCTACAGAGCTTCATAGTTCCTTAAAAACCAGCTTTTGCCTACAGATTTATCTGGATCACAAAAAGTAGCAATCTACACTAATTAAGAATAATGTAGTAAATATTTTTATTAAATCATTAGATATAAAAAAATATGATTGAATTAAGTCTCAATCAATATAATTTTTATATGTCTCATGTACCCGTTACTAGATGACTAAATAAAAAGAAACCCTAACGCATTTTGGGATAATTTTGTTAACTATCATCATCAGTCCGTATACGTCCACTACTGAACATAGGCCTCCCCCAAACGACACCACGTATAGCGGTCCAGAGCCGCCTCCATCCAACGATTCCCTACGACCGGTACAATGGCGTCGGTCCATCGAGTTGGAGGTCCTACACTCCGTTGCATTGCACATTGCTATTGGACTTATAGTTACGGAAATGGTTACCCTATTTCTACCACAAAATAATCTAATCTAAAGATCAATATATTCTTATAATCCACTTTGTAGAGAGAAAAGATGGATGGATTGTGTGAAAGAGGACATGTTTAAGAAAGGTATGTACAGAGATTACGGCTGATAGAAGAGAGTAGAAGAAAAATACATGTAGTGCCGACCACACCTAGTGTGGGATAAGGGCAGGAAGAAGAATCCACTTTGTAGAGAGCCTGTTCCGTGAGCTAAATATTAAGTAGTAAATAATATGAATCGTCCTATATCAGAAAAGGACATGAACCCCCTTCATTCTACTCATGAGGAGATCTCGACACGACACGACTCCATTAGCAAACAATTTAACGCCACGTCTTGCAGCGCGACTGTCATTCATAACTCAGTTCTCGAAATAAGATAATTTCCAAGTTATTTATTAGTTATTTAACGCTGTTTCGTTTTTTATGAACGCTCTCTCATGATTTCAGAAGAAAAAGAACTTAACTATAGACACATAAGTGATATTATAATGTGCTAGTGGTTTCTTTTTCACTTCTTCCACTAGTGGACAAAAAATTGAAGTGAAGAGAATATCAATAACACCTTATTTCTTATTTGATAATAATAACTATGTTTATAGTATACAATTTGACTTATCTAAGTGCTTATTTTGTAAGCCTAAAGAAATAAAGTTATTGATTCTGATTCTGATTCTATAGGAACCTATAGTAGGTAGGTACCTAACCTACTTATTCAGTAAAAAACTAAAAACCACAGACTGTTTTTAGTTTTTACTAATACAATAAGTACGGATATAGAATACAACACAAAAATTCTTTATTGTACAGCAGAAAAACAACATTACAATGAGATGTTACATAGGACAAGTACAATGGGCGGCCTTTTCGCTTAGAAATAATCTCTTCCAGGCAACCTAGTGTAGTAACTTTTGTATGTAAAATCCATCATATATATTATATTCATTTAACTCAGGTTTCAGCATACAGCACTGGGACATCATTTGGGACTATAATAATGAATCGAATAATAACATCGTCAGCAAAAACATTCACACAATAAACTGCTAAAACTAACCTTTATTTTCTGCTTGGCCGTAGCAATTAGCACTCTCATTGCTTTTCCCTTGTTAAAATAAACAAAAATGAACAACAACCCAACTTCAAAATAACTACATTAACAAAGGAACATAAGACCCTGGCCGAGGATTTGAACGTTCATAAACTAGCAAGAACAATGTAGTGCGATCTCGAACCATTACCCCTCAATTAGTTCACTACTCGCTACACGCTACAGGCATCCGTGCATAAATTAGTCTTGTTAAGTGCACAACAGGAATTTAATCCTCATATTTCGTCTGGAAGCTTCAGCATATCTTTTAGGTCTAAATGAATTGTACATGAACGTGTATAAACAAGGTAATTTATACTTTATTATCTACAAGTCAAGGGTCAACTTGCGAGTAACGTGCTGAGATAAACACGATTTGAAACGTCCTATCCCTATAGACGTGGGTTTTTGATTTCAGTTTTAAAGTAGGGAAGTAGGGTTTGAATTTGAATGGGGGATGGTGTTTTTGAATCTATTTTGGTTATTAAATTGGGATTGTTAATGGTGCTCATTACTTGCGAATGGAATCGGATTACCAGACGCAACCAGTTTGATCTCTGAGTAAAACGGAGGGGTTTCCATTTTTAATGACGATTATCGAAGTTTGATACAAACCTGCATCGTTACACTGATTTGATCTAAAAGTAATTTGGTAACTTTTTGAATATGGGGTGAAGTGAAGGGACTCACTCATTTATCATTGAAGAATCAATCTCTAATCATAGTTATTTAAATGTACCTATAAGGGTCAAGTATTCGAATATAACCTAATAAACAAGCAAATACCAGAAATAGATATCTTTGAACATAGTATGAACAAATTTAAAAATGTCATGATGAATCACTTCAACACATTTATTAAAAATCCATGAACCTACTTTTTATTTTCTCTCCTCTGTGTAACAATTTTATTCTTAATACACCTACTTACTGACATATATGTATTAGAATAATAACCTCTTCGATTGTATTAGTCATAGTTACAATATGTATGATGTTTGTGTTCTATAAATAAATAAATAAAAAAACTTTTATAACTCCTTTCAGGTTATGCTGTATAGTATACCTTTCGTGCGTATCTATTTGGATCTACAGGGTGATACGTAATATCCTGGTACCCTGTATCGAAACGAAACCTCGAAACATCGAAAAAGCTGAAGCAGATTTGCTAACAGAAGTATCAAAAGTTGGTCTGAAAGCCAGCTACGACACTATATTTTGCAAATCTTTGCCGGGTTTTTTATATCAATTACTAGGTACAATAATTTGATCCTCAGTTGTACATCTAATTTGCTATTTATTTATTTCCTTTTGACCAGCAGACTATTTATGCAGGGTAAGTCCATAATTCAGTCTATTGTTTAACATTCCCACCGTCAAACAGTCTTTGTACTACCTAGTCGTTATTCCACGACGAGACAATCCCGACTTATCTTTGTTCCTCGACAACACTTTCCCTTGGGCTCGTGGCTATTTCCACTTCCTGACAACCTTTCTATCAACCAAAAAACAACTCTAAACTTACTAACTCAAAGCTGGTTTTTCGTCCACTTCTGAATCTAAAGACACCGGGATTTATGGAGAAACTTCACAAGTTTTGTTGTAGTTTTCATTACACTTATGTCTGGATTCTTTTCATTGTTTGGTGGTTAATATTGTTTGAGTTGCTTTTAGTTTTTAGATTTCAATAAGAGATAATATTTTTGAAGACAAAAAAGTTACTTGCAAATACAAGCAAGTACAAGCTTTTATAAACAGCTGATATAATCTTTAGTCAGCCTTAAATAATTTGGACTATATTATATTTTGTCTATATAATTATCTATTCCTCTACTTTCAGGCTCAAATCAATCAAGTATAGAATCTTGCTTCTGAATTTTTATCAATCCTAACCATAGACCTTGATTTTTTTTCTATAACAGTTTTTATTCAACCACGTGAAACTTTTTATTCCACCTCTGGGGATGCAGTCTCGACAAAGATAGCGACCGCACGGCGACCGACATCGTTCGCAAAGTCTTACCGGTCACATTTTAAGGATTTTTGAATGTCTTCACAAGAATCAAGTTTCAACGAGTCGAAAACTATCTATTTCCGTAAATACAATAGACGTAAACTAAGAAAAGGTCTAATTCCTTAAATTAAAATAGATCAACCATCGGAACTATTGATTTTTTTCGCAACCGTACTGAAAACAACTATCATCTTTACGATTTTGCGAATGTGATTGCGAGCAAATTAGACAACACGATAAGTATGTAGCGATCGGTCGGTAATTATTATCTATTTTACTTAAATTGCGGGTAGTTAACAATAATAATGCCTTCGAACTACATTTATCCGCTCTATGATTGCGGTTATAAGTTTGCGACGACTCAAGTTACGATTTTACACTTTTTATCGGTAGAAGATTTGCATTTAGCAAAAACATCGTTATATCAAGCAAATGTTGAGTGAATAGTTTGCGATCGGTACTTTACGATCGCTAACTATGTCGATGTCGAGACTGCACCCCCTGGCCAAAAATTACAAAAGTGGTTATTTCCCTTCGACCTTACAGGACTGAATATGTAATATCTGACGTGTCCAGTTGAAATCACGTATAAAACTAAATAGATAGATAATTATTTATTAAACAACCTTATAAAATATATAGAACATTCAATAAAGCATACTATAATGTGTCTACTGAACTAAGCCATCCAAAGCTATTAGATGTATTTATTCTGGGCTATTAGATACAACAGTAAGTAACCTCTCGCTTTCCACCTTAGCAACCACTGGGAGGTTTAATCCAATGAACAATCCAAACAACACAGACGTCTGCAACCGTCTCCAAACATAACCCCAGCATCGCCTAACGACCTGCGTGAATTAGCTGCAAGCCCGTGGTTTTCTAATTCCTGTAACATATGATAGTCTGCCTCCGCACCACAGCGGGAAACCTATAAATTGCATACGAATGCATCCATGCCGGCAACGAGTCTCTATGGTAGGGTAGCGAAGAGGTTTCGGCTACATTTTCGGTTTTTCGCTTAAGTTAAAAGCTCGAAAATACAAAACGAATAGAAGCACAACAATCGTGATAGCGAGGTAAATAAAATAGGTTAAGCTTTCTACTTGAGGTCGCTCTCGCTGCTTGGTTTAGTAAATAAAGAAAAATATTTGCATGGTACAGTTTGTAATTTCCAATTCGAAGTTTTAGGACAATTTTGGCAGTGGATATTAAAAGAATCGCAATGAAAAAAATTTGCGCTTAATGTACTGGTACAGACCGGCGTTACAGGGCGTAATGTAACGCGTTACACGGCGAGAATTCGTGCAATAAGGCAGGGAAAGAAGGTGCTCGCAAGGAGACAGATTTTAGCATACGGTGAACCGTATCACGCTGCGAATTAGGTACATTACGCCCCGTAACACTGGTCCGTACCCGGCTTTATATTTGTGTTGTGATATGTGTATATGTGTGTGTGACGGGCCCACATAACACATTCCTTGCTAAAACGAGGTTTGTATAATTATTTTCTTGACACACTTCTAATCCTACTAATATTATAAATGTCAAAGTTTGTATGGATATGTATGGATGGATGTATGAATATTTGTTACTCTTTCTAAAGTTTGGGACCTGGAATAACATATAGGCTATTTTTTATCCCGATAAAACGCGGGCGATGGCGCAGGCAAACACCAAAGTCGCTAGAACTTTAGTGTTCGGCCGAAAGCTCGCGATTGATTCCGCTAAGCCCTAGTATTTACATTACTCCAGAGTCCGTATAACTGTTTGAATGGAAATCACCGGGAACGCCGTACCTTCAGTCTCGTGGTATTTTTCGCAAGTTTTCAATGCAAACGAATCGTGCAGAAATTGTTTATGTATTCACACGATACTATAAAAGTCTTTCTAACTTGAAATAGCAGCGATTTCTGTTGAAATGTTGGTTGAAGTTGAACTGAAATTAATACCTACAATAATATCTCATTTTAAAATAAAAGTGTTATTTTTCACAACTTTTCAACAGGTTTACACTCTGTCGTGGTCACGGGTGACTCAAAATCAACTTTTATCAAAATCTCATTTATTTTATTTTCATAATTATATTTTCGGAACGAATTGTTTAGAGATAGTCATTTAGTTTTAGGGATATAGGTCACTGCAACAGCGTTCTAGCCGAGCCTACTTCGGACGCACCTAGAATGCTGTACAAACTTGTAATGTTAGGTAATTAGGTTGATTTTGTTTTAGGTGTTAGGTTTTGATTTTGTTTTGTTCTGTTTAACTCACCAGCACGGCTATTCTAACTCGATGGAAAAGTTTCCGTGACTCGAAATCTGACACAAATCCGCGCGAAATTCAACTATTTTAGCGGTTTTTAATATTTTCTGCGTTCTACAAGGAATAAAACTACCTAAAAAGTAGTTTTTCATAAATCGCTGATCATTTTCTTTAAATCTATGCTCTAATGAAGTACGATTAATGGGGCTTATGGTAATGATGTTGATTTTTAGTAATACATCTCATAAATTATGAATTTCTCCAAAAGTCGAGTCGAATCGAAATTAGTTAAAACATGGGTTCATAGAAAATGTTTTACGATTTACGGTAAACTACTTTTCTGCTATTGATATTGCTTGTAGAACGCAGAAAATAATAAAAACCCTAAAATATTTGAATATCGCGCGGATTTGTGCCAGATTTCGAGTCACGGTAACTTTTCGATCGAGTTAGAATAGCTGTGCAGGGCGCCATAATCGCATGTGCGACAAAGCCCTTAATTAAGATTTGAAAAACAAAAATATTGATCACACCAACTGTTAAAAAATGATAGAGGTAAATAGATGTACTTATAGGTAAGCCAGCCATTTTCAAGAGTAGGTATTATACTTTTGGACTAACATTTTATACGAGTTAAAGCAATTACCTACGTACCTGGGTACTATAATAAACCATCCATCTGCCAGCAACTCTTAAACAAAGACATCACGTGCCGGCAGATGATAAAATAAATTTTGAACATGCCATTACAAAGCTAATGGGTTGTGTCTCGAATAGGGAATAAAAGATCGTCGATTAGAAACTTTATGTTTGCAATTTTCCGGACTCCCCTCGAGAGTCCGCTTCGAACCTCGAAATTAACGTTCATGGAGCGCTTTCCCGCTTATACGTACACACACTCATCTGGGGGCCTACTCGGAAAAGCGCGTGCAAAACCAACTCTTATGTCCTTTGCATAAGATTAGAGTTTGCACGAAAAAGAATCAGAAACTTCGATTTCGTTTTTAAGAGTAGCCCTGTATAGCTTCTTGCTGTCGATAATTGAGATTTAAGCTACCTAGCTTAAATGTAAAAGGAGGAGAACTGTTCATTTTACAATTGTGCTGTGATGCCAACTTTCTCAAAGAAATCAAATTTCCTTCCTTCTCATAAAGATAGATTTTACAAAGACAGGTCGTAGTAATCCACTACTTTGTGGTCTTTATGGAAGGGATGAAATAAGTAGTTTCAGCTCTCCACGAGACTTCACCACAATGCTCGACACTGACATTGAGCCTCGAGCCTAGCAACAACGGCAGAGTCCCGCCCATGATGTAGCCTCTCCGAGCTCCACGTACCAATTTGTGGGAGGGCGGGCGGTGCACGCTCACATTCTGATAAGATCCAACAAAATGTAGTCCACGGTTATCTGGTAGAGATTATTCGTAAGCGGTCAGGCCGCCAATTGTCCAATTTTTACCTAATTGTTTATATTGTAGTACAGTGTGCAATAAAGCATTTTCTATCTTTCATTTTCTTGGATCATATCAGAGAAGGTCTTACGCGGAATTGTTATATTTTTATTCTTAAATTTTGCAATGGTTTTCCGCCCGAATCTATTATTTATTATTTATAATACGAAAGTTTCGACGTTTGTTACCTCTTCACATAAAAAACAGAACGGATCTGATTTTTTTAATCTGTAGAAACGCGTGCAAAGCCGCGGCTAGAAACTAGATAATTATAATACAAAGCGCAAGTTAATATTAAGATCTAATATCCGTAAGCCACTAATATCTCATCAATGCATTAGTAGAGCGAATAGTGAGTACCTAGTCAAGGGCGAAATGCTTGATGTAGACAAAGGGTGATTACAGTTGACTTGAGATCAGTTATATACCTGCTCTATGAGCGGGGGTGTCGCCAGCAGTAACGTCACGCCGCTTGTTCTACGACTCTATGAGCGCATCTCTACTAAGGATGGGAGTTATTGGATATTTTGGCTACCGGTTATTAGTTGGGTATTTTGTTTCAATACCGCTAGTACCAACTGGTACCCAATAACGTTACAATACTCTATACCTGTCCTGATTTCTATCCAAAATATTTCTAACCGATTTGGTTAGAAATACCAAATACTTGTTGCAGCTACATAACTTTACGGGTGACCGGTCCGCTAGTATCTATGCGTAGATGATAGTTAGGTAAGTATAGGTATTGAAGCGTTGGGTAGTTATGGCTCACAGTCGGTTAGGCGCGATGCTCGCTTTGCACAGTTATTCCCTAGCGGTATGCGGATTTTACCATAGCGTTAGATATTTTAGGACCATGCTAACAGGTACTGAGTTAGTTATTGAATACCGGACTCATCTCTAATCTCTACCGGTATTATGGATGTTTCCTAGGTAAAAAATGTATTAGTCCGCCAGTTAGATTATCAAAAAATGTAGAAAACATTTTTTTTTGCTTTATCTAATCAATCAAAATTGATAAAGATAACGCACATCAAAGTTCGGGAGAGGGGGCTCATGACGTCACTAGCCTATTGTCTCGCCGCGACCCAAACGTACTGACAACGTATACATATGCCACGTAGAGGAAACTATTGTTTCACCTTTGACTGGACTTTAATTGAACAGCTTGGTATTTCAAGTTATAAAATTAAAGTCAGCTGTAAGTCGAAACCGGAAAAACCAACAGCTTCAGAAAAACAAACTGTACGTATGCCTGCATTTAATTGTGAGCTGAAAAAGCTGTCAGATATATGTATAGTTTAAAGCTATCTTCCCTGAACACTCGCATACGCATTACGTAGATGAGGTGACTAGCCTTATAGCTAGTTAACAGCTAGGTACAGGTCGCGTCACGGTTTAATAGCGTTGAGCTTGATGCGCAGAAGTCGATTTTTGCATTTTTACACCGTTTTACACCTGCGCAGAACCGACGAGACGTGTACCTACTTTTGTTTTTGTTGGGGGGTTAATACCCCTACGATGAAAACAAAAAGTGACGGAAATCTGCTTTCACTCGCAAACTTGCGCTGAAAAAGCGAAAACAAGAATTTCACTAATTCTGGGAACGAAAAAATACTAAATCTATCAAGAAACAGCTTAGCCGCCAAATCAATATCGCAATCTTCCTTTGACAAATAGAAACAATAGATTAATATTGCATTCAATTAATTAAATTGTTTGTCTAAGGTTTCCTTTGTGCTGGCTGCAATAATCGATTAATTATATTCAGATGACTGGGAAGGTATTGGGGTGAATTGTATCTAATCATCGTCAGCCCGTATACGTCCACTGCTGAACATAGGCCTCTCCCAAACGACGCTACGAATAGCAGCCCTGTTGAATCTAATAGGTAGGTATTATTAATTAATTTGTTTATATTATTTGATTGTTACTTTCTTTGTCTATAAAGATAATTAAAACATTAATTGATGTTTTATAATAAGTTCTTCATTAAAGAGCCTTTTTTCATAATTTGTCGTACGTCTAAGAACCAATTTCTTAGTCAGTATTCACTTGGCACCCAAAAACAGTAGTTAAAAATTTACCCGCATTAGCAGTTTTTGTAACTGACTGTACCTAATAATGATGGCTCAACCAAGGCGGCCGCGCCTTGGTTGAAATTCGGCTAGGAAGGCCCCAACGGACACTAGCCAAGTGCTCAGCACATATTATAGTGCACCAATATATGCGCTGACACAGGTGCACTCGCTATTCCCTCACTCTCATAATCCGATGGGACGGCAAACCGTCACGACAGAAGAGAGGTCAGGCCAGGACCAACAGCTTAACGTGCTTTTCGAGGCACGGGAGTGTAACCCCACCAATTTCCTGACTTCGGACTGCTACTGTGAATTTTTCTTGCTAGAAAAACTCCAATAACATTATGCTAAATATAACATAACATAATATAATAAAACCCAAAGTAGCTACCACTTGGTACTGGGGAAAGCTTTGTTCGAATGTTTAAGCCTCCTGACTACCATTTTTAAAATTAAATCGACAGCTACGAGAGTTCAACGAACAGCATTAAATTATAAAAACCAGACTCAAAACAGTAGAATTGAAAAGCTACTGTCATTCAATTATACAAAATAACAATCCCCAAACCTTTAAAATGTATAAAAGAAAAATTGAACGACGGCTTTCAGAGGCAGTGTGGCGTCCAAATTAAAAATCGCGAAAATTGACGGGCGCAGTGAAAACATATAAATCCGGGGCTAGCGGAAAATTAAAATGGCACCCGAGGCGACGAACCGGGGCGTAAACTGGTTCTTGCCACTTCCACCTGGATATAACCGATCTCTCATTACTTTATTTTACATCATTCTTTTGATTTAAAATTCATTTGATTGCTCTCCAGGCGAGCAAAGAGCCCTGAAATGGCAACGGAAATAGCTGGCCCATTTTTATTTTACCTATTTGTGTAGAACTTGCTTGAAAATTCCTGGGGACCTCGCCGAATCGCTTTGACGTTTCTAATCTATATCCATTAATTATAATCTTGAATATTTTTAATATATGTACCTACCTACTCGAAGCGCTACCGTCGTCCATGTGATTTTGACAAAACATATGTAGGTAGGTACCTACTCGTTTCCTACCTCATGTAATTTAGAAATGAGGTAAATAATTAATAATCAAATCTCATGTCAACAGAGAAAGAACTATTAGGCACTAGCTATCCTTCTTTTTATTCCTGCGGTTTTTTTCTGCCCGCAGCTTCGTATGTCCTTTCGCGGGTTACCTACGTCACCACTAGAGGATTCGAACCCGGGATCCCGGTCGATATCGGATCCCAAAAATTTCGGGATTACATTTTTAAAATCCCGGGATTTTCGAGATTGAGAAAACATCTTAAAATCGATAAAAATAATCAAAAAACGAAGCTCATTAATGTAAACACAAATTAAGAACTTTAAATTATAACAACTTCTTATCGGAAACCTCAACAAAATATGAAATAAAGCTTTTCCGATCATTTCGATTGACGTCGGTACAGATTTTTTAAAACGTGTTTTTATTTTTAAATAACTGGAACGAATATTCTAAAATTTTATACATCTAAACTAACTTACATCATATAAGTATTAGCTCTTTTATACCAAACAATGCCATTTAGGTTCCTGTACACAAAACAAAAGCATTCCTTAAACAAGTAATCGAACGCCTCCTCAGTCGCGTCGTCGTCAAGATTATCGTAAAATTATTATTTTTTGATAATTACGACTTGCCCTTTTTGCTTGAAACAATACGTCAAACTTATAAGAAACAACAGAGATCATACTAACAGCCTTTTTTTAAATCATTTATTATTCTGTAGACATTGTTTGGACGTTTGACTGATAGATAAGGTGCATGAAACGAAACGCACTCACTTATTGATGTGGTGCAGCGGGCGAAGATGGGCAACTGAGACGCAGGAGGTTGCAGGTTCAATTCCCGCCTTTGGACAAATGTTTGTACGATCCGCAAATATTTGTCTCGGATGTTCTGGGTATTTTCTAGGTATAATAAAAAATATCTATCTATGTAATATATTGTATTATGTATATCAGTCATCTACTACCCATAACACAAGCTCTGCTTAGCTTGGGACTAGATGATGCAGTGTGAATTGTCCAACATTATTTATTTATTTTATCTGTTCAAATCTGTTAGGAGTATTATATGTATACGCAAAAGTAGAGGGTTATTTACTATAAGAGAAACTTGAAGTAAATTTTTTATCTTATTGACTGATAACGTAACCAATATTTGCTTACTTTAATTAATATTATTTATCTATATACCGTAAAACAGTAGAATTAAAAAAGTGTTTTTTTATATTTATATTGTTAATTTATGTAAAATTAAGTTTTTGGGATTTTAGTTGATTTTTATGTTTTAGAAAGTAAATAAAGGCAGATTTTCAAATAATACTTCGATTTTATTTACTTATCTACGGTGAAACGCGATCCCAGGATCCCGGGATCGCGTTTCATCAATCCCGAAATCCGGGATTGAAAATAAAGCCCGGGAGCGAATCCTCTAGTCACCACCCTGCTAAGTTTCATTAAAATCCGTTCAGCTATTTAAGTGTGAAAAGGTAACAAACAGAATTGCTTAGCTTTGATAATATTAGTACCTATGGATGAGATTTTAACATTTAATAGTTAATCAGCGTAGGAATAGGAACAACTGGCTGAAAATGTGGGGAACATTTTCAGCCAGTAACGACAGCTACGCTGATTTTTCAAATGAAATGATAAAGTAGCTTTTGCGTTTTGCATTACTTTTCATATACCTTCTAATTATTATCTCTCTCTCCTCTTATTCCGGAATAAAAATAATCTTTAAACCGAGAAATAAACTCCTTCGAATCATTGCGATAAAGGCAAGGTAAGATTTTTTGTTTATATTACTATATACATATATCGAAATAGAAAAGAATTTTCCACAAAATCTTCAATCGCGAGCTTAACGACGGTAGGATCAAGAACCGTGCGCTATTTTGGAACATTCCATATTGGAATAACATTGGAATACGTTCGAAATACATTGGAGTAACATCGTTTCCGTTAATGATACTGTAATGCGTTTGCACTGTTACCGTAACGGGCATAGGGTCCTGATATTAGGTCATTAGCGAAAACTATTAGAGGAAAGGCGCTAAATCTTGCATTTTTCTATGGCACTTTAGTACCTACCTAGAAGTATTTACATAACAGAACACTTTCAAATCACTTCTAAAAAATCTTACCTAAAAAAATATGTAAAATAGAAGGACTCAAGACTCTTTAAAAATAGAACATAATGTCAAATTATTGGGAACCGGAAAATCCGGAATGAAATAGTTGGGTTGATAACAGCGATCTAAGAAAAAAAAGGGACAAATCCCAAGGCATCTCTTTTCACTCATAAGTCCAACAAAACTTTACATTTCGCGCTGGGAGAACGTACCTACCATATCTCCCGAATTTTACTTAGATCGATGGTTGATAAACATTGCGTGCTCGTTCAATTTTTATGAGATTTGGTACCAACATCAATCGTGCGAGGGCAGAACCACCAAGTTTGAAAACAGAACATTGACGCCACCTTCCGATTGCAACTCAGATCTGGGTGTTTACTAGAGAAAACAGTCCAAATGTTGATCCTGATTAATTTTTTTTCAAAAGCTAAAGGATTTAAAGTTCCAAATTAAAACGAAATAAAGAAAAGGGTTGATTCTATTCCATTGTGACTCTACAAAATCGAGTATAAAATCGAAATTGATTTTAGAACAGCATTTCAGTGTAAGCATCATTAAGCATATTGTTTTTATTTATGTATTTCAATAAAATAAACACAGATAATTTATTTTCCCCGATCGGACTCGTCGTACCTATCCTTTCATAAATAATTCCAGTCGTGCATTCGCGCATTACGCCCATCTGGAGATTTATAGTGATTGTCCGCCACGCCATATTGTTCCAAATTTAAAAATATTTAGGAAATCTTACATAATATACTGGTTAGAAAATAATTTTCTGGAGTCTTACCCACGCCACGATTTAGCTTATCTTTTATAGCTGCCTAGGGTAGGATTACAGACAAGATGCTCGTAGGTATGTAGTAGAAAAAGTCATCGTCAGTAGGTCTACAGTACCAACACAATAGGCAATAAATCACGGTAAGGTTTACGATTGTAGACAAAATTGGATTTGATAAATTGTGGATGTTTTATTCCAAAACAAAAAAAAAATGTTTTTTAATAAACGTCCACCCGTATGTTATGGCCTCGACTCAGATAATATAATTGGACATTGCACGTACCTACCTATATCAACACCAATTTTTACTTTTGCGTTAATTTCGATTTTGAAAATAAAGAACCTTTGTCTGTACATAAACAAGTGATTAATTAAAAACTATAAAAAACCTCTACTTGATCTTTGTTTTTTCACTTTTTTCGCCAAATAAGAGGACAAAGGAAGGCCTAAGAAATGTAGCACATCATAATGGAGTATTTTGATCGGTACCTACCTCATTTATCCAAATCGCTTTAGCAATTTTGATGCTTGGAGGTAATACATACTGTCCACCAAGCTCATAGAAAACCTCGAAATACATAACACTCACGGGTTAATAAGAAGAATAATCTCTAAAAGCAAAACTAAATACAAAACGAATTTCTCCGTTTCAACTAAATTAAATAATATTCACGGAACACTAACGGAGAACGCGATAAAATATAAAGTGTTGTCGGGAAATCTAATAATCCTTTCTGTCGAGACGAAGCCGGATCAGGCAATTGATCAATGACAGAAATTCTCTGAATTACCTATCCGAGATATTTAATTTGCCAACACTCGGATTGTCATTTATTGGCTGATTTATTTTCTATTTATCTTGATCGGAATACTTTGAACGGATAAATAAATATGCTCGGATTAGTACTATTGGCATGTCTTGTCAACAAGAAGTAGGTTCCTTTTACACCTAGCGCCAGTTCTATTTTGAATGTAAAAATCTTCCTATTCAAATATTTAAAAATAGAACATTACATAACTTTCCCGATATTGTCTGAGGCCACGATCGCTACGACCACCTACGGCTGATTAAAATCCAAAGATCGTTCACCTACGTATTCGATATTTGAACGTTTGAAACGTTTAAAATTTTCGGGGATTCGATTTTGTTTTAAACATGAAAGTACGTTACTTACTACTGACTACCACTACTACTGACTCTTCTTCTGAGAAGTCGTCGTGTACGAAAGGAACTCGTAAAGTTGTAACTCATCAATACTCGTACGTCCACTAGGTATTGTATTGAATGAGCCTTCCAACAAGGAGGGTTTTGCCATAACGGCGGATGGTGTTAAAATACACAGAACAGAAGGATATTGCTGCTCTTCCTCTGGTACTGGTTCCCTCAGTAGGCTCTTACGAAATCCACGGGCTGAGTTGGGGGGTCGATTTTGTACGCCACCGGCATGGCTAAGTAACGTTACAGCTACGTTGTAAATGGTAAAGTACATATAAATAAAGTTGTAAAGTCATGTCAGAGCCGCAGCCTCGTTAAACGTCAAACTAATTAATTGGACCTGTAAAGGAGAGCCCTTTCTTACAGAGGTGTTCATTTACTTTGATTATTAACTTTGCTAATTTAATGATTTTGGCGAATTAATTATTAGGTATCTGGTTTGAATAAGCAGGTGAGTAAATTATTTTGCGGCGGTAAGATAAGATAAGATAAAATTTATTTATTTACCCACAAATTACAAGAACAATAGGTGTATAAAAAGTCTAAAATTAACGTAGGAGATAAACTAACTATTTTTACTGTACTAATTATTAAAAATGGGGTAAAAAGGGTCCCTATCTCAGCTTTATGCAGTATTGGGCAATTAATTGTCCAATACTGCGCTGGTTTTCAGTAGGGCCCTTGTGGAGTGACGACGGCAGAGTGCCTAACAAGTATGTACATAAATATTATTATTAGTTAGTACATTATTATTAGGTATTTAAATACGATACATAAGTTAAAACTAGGATGATACTTATATTTAATATTTACACATTGAACATACATATGAAATCCAAGCATATCAAAAACATTTTTCCTCAACCAACTAATTTGACTTCTTGCATTCGTTGCTTTGCTTTGCTACGTCTCGTCGCGACACTGACAGGAGATTGATATAAGCGTAGAGCTGGCAACCCTAATTTACATGTAGTACCAACATGACAAACGAACAAACGAAAAGCTGCGCTGACATCGTTCGTGGCGGCGTTAGCGCGGCATTTTGTTTGCGATGTGAATTGAAGCTTGGCAAACAATTTTGATACATAAAAGTAAAATATTGATAATAAAACGTGATGAATATCATAAGGTCAGTGGAATTCTAAGTTTACTATAAGTTAGTGCAGTGAAAACATTTTGAAATAAGACGAAAAGTGCAAAACATGAGGTTGACGCGTCCATTACGTTGGTCAGTGAGACCAAGTGAGACATTGTAAGCTTTTCTGCTCGCCTACTGAGAGCAAGCTTGTGCAAACCCTACAGGTAAGTTATAAATAGTATGTTTCATTTAGTTTAGAGATGCACCCCACCTACCCAGCGGTAAGTTCCTAGTGCCTAAATCTAGTCAAATACGGTTTCAGTTTTCTCTATTTTATAACTAAATAACATTTCCTACTTGTTGGGAGACTAGCGAGATGGAAAATTACCAAGTCATGTGATAAATAATAAATAAATAATAATGCCGAACAATTTACACAGCATCATCTAGCCCCACGCCAAGCAGAGCTTATGAGTACTAGATAACTGATATACGTAATACGTAATAGAAGACTACATAGATAGATATGTTTTATTAGTACATAGAAAACATCCAGAACACCAGGAACAAATATCTGCAGTCACACAAATATTTGCTCCGGGGCGGGAATCGAACCCGTAACCTCCTGTGACGCAGGCGGACCGTCGCCCGCCGCGCCACATCGGTCGTCGTAATAGAATAAATATACATATGTATTAAAATGCTAGTAATATTCATAACCTATATGTGTTCATACTATGTATTATTATCTTAGCGAAAAGTAACTCGTGTCTGTTACTATTTCACTAATAAACGAATTTTTTAAACACTTGCAATCCAAGATGGATTGCATTTATGTATGTTTCCAAAAAAACGAGAAGGAAATAAATGAGGGACTTAATCAAGAAAAGGGCTTGCGAAGCCTCGGGCAGAAGCTAGCTAATGCCCGGCTACAGCTACTGGTACCAGAGCAGTTTGGTACCAACCCACTGCATCTACAACCTTACTAGTCCACAGCTGGATGCAAGTCTACCTTTTATCATGGGGGGGGGGGGGGGGGGGGGGAAATACCTGTCATCCCCACGCTGGGCATGCGAGTTGGGGATCGCAGTTCGGTGGTAGAATTGTTCTGCAGGAGGCCGTGCTGCCGGCCCCCAGATATCTCTTAGTCGCCTCTTACGACCCCCGCGGGAAGAGTTGGGGCTCTGCAAATTCTAAACCACGCGAGCAGGTACTACGACCAACATAAACAACAATACCTGCGTGTAAACGAAATGAAATATTTTAGTTACCAACAATATCATTAATCTCCTTTAGAAACACAATAAAGTATCAAGATTAAAATAAATAAGCCGCCATTGCAGAAATATAAACACTGCCATAGATTTTCATAAAACATAATTCCTAGCGTTTTCTTCATAACACGTTTTCGAGATCCAAATCCGAGGCCCTCGACTATCTCTCGAATTAAATTATGTCTTTCCATGAATATTAGACAAGGCGCGATCTTTTTATGCTATTTTACTGAGCTTGCGGAAAATCTTATAAAAATATATCACACAGACACCTACTCGAGATATATGTCTGTAAACAACTCACTAACTTATTTAAAAAAAACAAAGTGTCTCTTGTTTAGCGCCGAGTTTTGAATATAATTTGTCAGCTACGCGCTGACAAATTATATTCAAAACTGCATTGTAGGGAAGAGCTAAAATCAAAAAGTACCAACTACGAGTACATTCCCGAAATTCTTCAAAAATTATCAATGACTGTTCGTTTACACAACAAGTCTATAATTACAGGATCGTTTTAACGGATCCGTCGCTACTGGAGGTAATGTTCTCACCGCACGCACTATCTAAATTGAGTTTCATTCTAAGGATTCTACGTGACGATTGTTTTAATCGAACCGTGAAAAATTGAAGTTGTTTTTGCGACATCCCATCAAAACATTGATTTCCTATTGTCGATGCATCCCTGGGAAAGTGAACGAGTGTTCATTTTACCTACTTTGATTGTAAACAAGAGTTTGCTTTGGTTTGAATACTTTTAGTGATCAGTTAGGTTTAGGATTAGGTGCAGTATCGAAGTATGTTTAGCGAATTAAAATGGAATTCAATACAGTAAGAGTTTTTTGTGCTGTTAGTTTGGTTTTGGTTAGAGGTAAGATGTCATCATCGTCATTAGAATCTACATGAAATATATAAAATAAGGCTGATCGTCAACGGTCGCTGACAAAAGTTTATTTTTTTTTAACTTACAACGAATCATGCAACGACTAAGTTGTTGCATGACTACATATAATGCTTATTATCAAAGTTGTGAGAACGGATGTAAGAATGTTTGTTCCTCTTTGACTCAAAAACTACTGAAATGACTAGGCTGAAATTTGGTATGGGTATAATTTGGGACCTGAAATACTTTCTCTACATACTTTCCCGATAAAACGCGGGCACAGGCGCGATCAGCAGCTAGTTTAAAATATTTTTGACCAAAATCAACGTAATGCACGCTCAAAAGCAACAATTGAATCGAAGTTAGTTTTAGCATGTGCTTACAAATGTCGCAAAACGTCTATTCTGCTAGCTATCACTTTGTAGAACGCAGAAAATACAACAAACTAGAAAAACAAATCTTGCAGGACAGTGACAATCAGCCTTAATAAAAACAACCTACTTACTATTCAGCCAGTTTAAACATTAGTTACACCCCGACATTTAGAAGCCCTAAACCATGTACAAATTATTATTGCCATCCCACCAGATAAGTAAATTAACATGCAATAATTGTTAGTAAGATGAAGTGCATTGACCATCTAGTTCACGATCAACGCTGGAGCACTAAAGTTTCTTGGGTGGCGACCGCGATATAACGCGAAACGGAGTCTTGGGAGACTATTCACTCGGACCGAGGACATCTAAGCAGAGCGAGTCAATGGTTAGAGGACATCGAGTAGGTACTATTTGTGGCTTCGTTTCGGGAAGGTCTATGTTCAGCAGTTGACATTTGTGAGATAATGATGACAAGATGCTTGTTTTTGCAGTGCCCTGCGTCCTCACTGCCGATTGGAGCAACATTCGCTGCGCATCGGAGCCGGTTCTGGAAGTCTCGGAGGGGGTCCAGCCACACGACAGGTTCCGCTGGCTGGGGATCATACAGCACAACTTTGGTATCCACTTCTTTAGTTGTATTCGTTAACGTAGCCTCTTTCTACGCGTTACAGAGTGCATAGAAATGCTACTTACGCAAAGGAACGCTGGATATGTTTCTAAAAGCTGGTGCGATCCCCTTTTATTTTTCTTAGACCGACGTCGTCGGATAATTGTATGGAAAAACGAAAGAAAATCGCGCTGGCTTTTAATTTACCTTACTGCGGTCCAAGCCATGGAGACCCAGATTCGTATATTAAGTATGTATTGTATATCTTATCCGTAGAATTTAAAGTTCGAAGAAAGTTCAAACTTGAAATGGAATTAAAAAATCGAATAAATGTTTTAAATTTCGAATGCATTACAAAAAGAACGATGACGGATCTGAACACAGAACCAGAACTATAAATTAAGGTTTCGTGTTACAATTCACTTTTAACAATGAAGTTTTATATTAAAACTCAATGACTATTGAATAATTTCCAATGTGTCGAAGCGTCTGAGACCTGAGATGTTTTTCAGCTATAGATAATTTTTCGTATTGACGCGAGATTCAAATTATTTTATTTAAAAATTTTCCGCCTTTTACAAAGAAAAAACTAGCGTAAAAGTAGGTAATTTGCAGCAAATCGTTAACCATTTTCTACTTATGAAACAAATAACTTCACTGTATTTTTGGAGCATTTTAGAAAATAAGAGAATTTTGGCTAAAAATCCAAAAATTTTCAAATGTTTCCAAAATACAAATGTATCATTGGTTATCATGGGTACTAACATCAGTTTTAAGATTATTTACTTAATGAACTAAATTAGTAGGTAGATACCTACTTATACGCAGCTTATTTAATGTATATTTGAGCACGAGTGTGCTTACCTACCTAAACACATAACGTAGGTACTTAGAAAAACAAAAGAAAAAAACAAGACAGCTTTATCAGATGTAGGAATAAAACTCATTTGGTATTTTGTCCCTGCTTTAGAAAACCCACCATCCATCATTTTCTATAGACCTAGATATTATTTTTTATGAATAGGTAGGTACTACCAGGTCCATACATTTTTTTTCACTAAATATCCACCTTAAAAGATGAAACGTTGGTCTTCTACCGCGAACAAATAAGGTTCATGTTTATTTTGTTATTCAATTCATCAAACTACGATAGTTTTTATGATAAAAAGTTGGTTGTCAGATTTCGATGGAGTCCTGAAGTTTGCGGTAACGAGTGCGATCCTCATCCACCCGGGGTATGCGATAGCGCCGGCCGAGGACATCTCCAAGATACGCATCGAATCCTTCAGGTACGTTCTTAGCGGAAAGATCGCCTCGGTCAGGGAATTTTATATTAGCTACTAGCCTCTGCCCGCTGCCTGGCACGCGATTAAAAGTAGCTATGTCCGTCTTCGGGACACCATCCACCTCTCTGACACCGTCCACCTCCCTGACAACGTCCACCTCCCTGACACCGTCCACATCCCTGACACCGTCCACCTCCCTGACACCGTCCACATCCCTGACACCGTCCACCTCCCTGACACCGTCACTTTTATAATAATAAGTACCTACCTATGGATTATTTGACGAAATAACCAGATGGCCTTCTTGATGTCAAATATACACACGTCGATCCGCGAGTTCCCTTTTGTGCAACTTAATTACGCAACTCAGCTGAGCAAATTGAGCAATGGGATCCTTCCTTATCGAACTTATTTTGTTCCCCAATACTCAACACAAGTTGCTCAACCCAGAAAATCAACAAGGTATAAATCAGTTGAGCTACTTGTAGACTGTTTACAACAGTCGGTTGCACATTAGCATAGATCTAAGTAAAATATTTTTTTCTACACATCGCAATGACTATTAGCTTATTTTGCAATAAACGTTATCGTTTTCTGATCTCCACGTCCACCTGTTCCAGCAACACCACGAAGCTGATCCTCTGGCACAGTGCGGACCTGAAGTACGCCATCAACGTTGTGGACTACGTGCTTCATCCCGAGTTTGTGGAGGGACTGACGTCGGCCTCGATCGCGGTGGTGCAACTGTTTACCTATGGAGAGACTGGCCTTACTGGGAATCCCAGTTAGTATTATTTTTCGTCCTTCAGGTTAGCAAGGTATGCCTTTCTTTACTTTGCAATTGGAAAGATCTTTTAGGAAGGTAAACTTCATCTCGCCAGACGCTTTCGTGACCGTGGTGCATATAAGTTGGTTGGTTTACAATGTTCAATCTGTCTAATCTATACCTACAAGGTGTTCTAATCTTAGTAAGAGGGTAAACAAAATTCAAATAGACTCCACAGATTCTATATTTTTCTATATTTCCTACACTGCGGGAGGGTCTGCGAAAGATTACAGACATATGCTGGATGAAGAAAGCTGAAGGCAGGAGGCTATGGTGCACATAAGGTATAACGACCAACAGTGAACTAGTATATTACGCTGATGATGATGTTGAGTAAAATTAAGTAAAATGACAACGGTAGCTTAATCAATTAAACTTACTTATGTCAACAATATAACAAATGTGGATTTATATTTAATAAAATCCCTAATTTCATCAAAGACTTACCGTTAAAACTATTCATAAAAAAGTTAAAATTATGGCTTATTGAAAAAGCTTTCTATAGTGTTAAGGAACTCATGGACCTAAAATAGAAACATTAGTAGGTACCTAATCAACATTACTGAATTTATTTTTATTTAATTATTTTTCAATTATATTAATGAAGATCGTTTAAATGTAATTTATATAGGATCCTACTTTTAAGAAATTTTGCATGCCAATGTGTTTTGGTGAAGTATGTGACACTATTCTTATCTTTAAGAACTTGTATTAAGACCATATTTCTTGCAATAAATGAATTAAATTGAATAGTTATTCGTTCAATAAGTGGGCAAAACGATTTTTGCTAGCTCTCGGGTTAAACATACCTACTAGCGAGACTTTTCACCTCGACTAGGAAGAATAGTACATTGTTCACCTAGGCGAGAACGTGCCTGATTCCTATCGAGTGAGTCGCTTAAAACACACGAGGTAGGAATCGCACTTTCTGAGTGATACATAGTGCTTTATACTACACCTTCGACGAAAATAAAAAGCAGAATAAATATTAGCAACTTTCTGAGCAGGTGTATATAAAATATTTTATATTACACCTGTTGCCTATTCCTTTTCCAAATACATATAAGATAGAAATTAAGTCATTGCAGGCGTATAGGAATCCGGGAGGATAAACTCTATGGAATTTCATTTCTCACGCATTTTAGCGGGAGAGAAAAGTGTCTGGAAATGCCTTTCCAACGTGTTCTTTATTAAAAATTTCTTAAAAAATCGGCCGGTAGCTATGGATATTTTCAGTAAAGGTCAAACGAAAAAAAGTTTTTACTCCAAGTCGGCTTATGCCTCTTCCGATTTCCGAACAATATTTTGAAAAAGAACCCAAGTGATAAATGCTGGCGCGGGAAGTTCTTGTAAATTTGGATTTGGTGTAGGCAATTTTATTAATTCTACAGAATGTCGTCGAGTGATAGAGAAAGTTTTATGACATCGCCAGAAATAAAATATTTATTCTGCTATTTATTTTCCTAGAAGGTGTAATATAAAGCACTATGTATCACTCGGAAGAAATTGCGATTCCTACCTCGTATGTTTTAAGGCCCTCGGCTGCTCTTTAGGCCTCAAATGACACACTCGAAAGGAATTGGACACTTTCTCGCCTAGGTGTACAATTACTATTTCATCCCATCTATTCCAAAAGAGGGAAAGGGTTCCTCGATAAGTGCGAACGAAGTAAGTAATTCCAGCGCACTTAATAACAGTGACGAAATTACTTTTGAATTTGGAACACTAATTAATAATTAATTAACGCAATTTGCTTCAATCCTGGCCGGTAGTAAAAAACAGCGCATGTTGAAGACGCGGCATTGGCTATCCAAATAAAATAAAAAAAGAATACGCGGGAACTTTTTATTAGTTATGTTATTACTGTTTATCAAAATATTGCAGACAACTTGAATATGATTCACTCATATTGAATGAAAGATGAGAAGTGAAAAATGAACACCAGAAAATATAAAATTAATCTAAAGCAGAAACTGTGTTAAACAATTTACTTCCAAACAAATCGAGAGAAAAGTGTCTAAAAGCCTATGAAAATTTTATTACACGGAAAAACGAAGAGGAAGCAAATAAATTAGTAATTTGCTTATGTATTTAAATGTAAATATTCTTCACTACTAAAATAAATATAAATCATTTATTTCAGACCCAATTTGATCCATAGGTACACAATCACATTTAAAAACTTATATTAAAATCAAAATCAAATTATAATAATAGCCCTTATCTAGCACTAGATCATTGAGCCACCAGCGATGATACCGGTTTCAGCAACATCATCCAGTATAAGTAAAAGTATCTCTTATTAATTTTTGTCGTATGATTAATTCGATTAGGATGAAAAGCAGAGTGTGTCACATGCCAAAATAATTTAACTTCCAGCGACGTACTTAGAATCCCTCGTTACGCTTGATTCATTATGGTCAAAACTATATAATCTAGTACTATAGAATCCCACTCTTCGCTCTGCTGGATTAAAAAAATCGCTCTCGCCCTAATTACGTTATTTTGTTCACTTGTGATAAAATATACTATTATTACACTTGTGAGCAAAAATATAGCTCACTGATTTTGAGCAGCAAAGTCACCGTTTACGAGCTAGAGTGGCAAAAAGATATTTATGAATGTTAGCTTATCTTGTATATTAAGAAAAACGGATAACAATAAATAATAAAAGCTGATAACAGAAAACAACAATGACATATTTGGTCACAAGTAGGTATTGAATTCATGTGTTTTGTTTCAGAACCCTGCCTGCCAATTTGCGTACCATTGAAAGGCACAAGGAATTATGCTCATGCTTTTGCAGCCAAGATGTCAGATGGTATGGCTTAATTAACGTAACAAGTACTTAAGTTATTAATACATAACTATGAAAAGCCGACTTATTCCCCCTCGCTTTTTCACTTCTTGTCGCAAAATGTCAGTAAATTATGAGAAAAAAAAATATAGGCCTATGACTCCGCAAATGCCCATAAACTGCAACTCTTTTACGTAGGCAAGTAGTGTTTTGATTTCAACCAAAGCCGCGACTCTTTGTTGCATCGAGATACCAAGTAAAAAATTTCAGACAACCAAATACATTAATGTATCTGTCTATGTAGCGAAACGAACAATGTACCTACCCTCATGGATAAATAAAAAATAATAATTGACCTTTAGCAGGTACAAGTTAAGTAATTAAAAACCGTTTATTAACCCCGAAGAAAACATTAGTGTTCCTTCAAAACAAACAAGGTTCGTAGTAAACCCACTTAAGTTAAACCGTATTCATTCCTCTACAGAAAACAAGGAACTTCATAAAGAGCTATTTGAAATGACCGGCGTCGATGATGACACCTGCACCAAGTTCTACAACGACAACCAGGTACTCGTTGTCGAGTTGCCCTAATCATTTGACGACCTCTGTGGCGCAGCGGCCGAAGGTCTACCGCGGCGGGTTCGATTCCCGCCGCGACTCTAATTTTTATTATGATCTAAGAAGCAATATTTAGCTAGCTATACGTCCGCTGCTGAACATAGCTAATATCTGCTATGCTATGTTCAGCAGTGGACGTATACGGGCTGATGATGATGATGAAGCAATATTTTTTCCCCGCTCCGAGTAGTAAGTATCCATAGCTCCTCAAAACATACCTAATAATTGCATACTTACAAAAAGAGGGAAAGTAATTCGGTCTGTTACTTTTTCACGCTCTAGCAGCTAAACTTGATATAAATGGTATCCCGGACATACGTATGTATGTACTTGTGCTTGCTGCGGGTAGAACCTAGTTGTTTATATCAGTCATCTAGGCCTGAATCCATTATTCTATGTGAATAATGTACTACAGAGTATTATTTTAACATTGATTAGTAAATCTCCTGACAGCTGAACCAACCGAAGATGGCACCTTCGGAGCCGAACTGTGCCAAGGCGGTGCATGCGACCGCCCCTTGCGTGTGGGACGCCGGGGTAGCCCTCATCAGCAAGGAGATCTGGGGATACTGGACCTTGGTTAGTGAGCTTTACATTATGTATGACATTATCATTTAGACGACCTCTATCTCTGCCTACGATGCAGGAGATTGCGGGTTCGTATCCCGTCTCGGGACAAATGTTTGTACGACTCGCAAATACGTAAATTTGGTCCGGATGTTCTGGGTGTTTTCTGATAAAAATAATGTATACCTAGATAGTGAAGAGGACAGTGAAAAATTTCTGATAAACAAAAAAATCTAATCCTTTTATATTTCATTTCGTAGCTGTAATGAAACTTTTGCGCATAGGAGGTGATTATCTCAACGTCCTCATAACAAACACCTGGCACTAGGTATTCATTCTAAATTGGACTTGACTACTCGCAGATGTCTTGGGATATAACCAAGGGCATGAGCCGACCAAGAGAACCTGCCAGAGGAAACACTAGTTCGATCACCCATCCGCCTGCCAGGCGTAGTGATTACGGTAAAAGCCCCTTGTTCGAGGGAGGCACGTTTAGTAATGAATGTGTGTGATGATGAGAAGGTATATGATGTATGGTGTTCTCACAGATAGGGTTCGGAGCGCGCGGGCCGGGCTGCGGAGCGCCGGCGCGATTCCTAGGTCTGCCTGAGTACCTCCCGTGGATCAATGATGTCATCTCGCCTGATGACGACCACGAAGGCAAGGTCCGCGTCGGCTTTCGACGAGTGTCGCCCTACGAAATCCAGTTGTATAGCGGTGAGTCAAGTACTTACTAGCTCTGTGAGTACAAACAAAATTGCAACAGAACCCTATACGCTCAGGTCTGACTCATTCTTGCTGGCTTTCTCGTTGTTTCCTAGCAAATTTTGAGCGGCTTTTTTGTTATTTTTCTCTTAGGTTTCCAATCTATTGCCAATCAGCTGTTGAATACTGAAAATTCTATATAATTTTATAATTGCGCAGATAGCAAAACGATGAATAACTTTAAACACCTATTGGCCACCAGCTTATGAGAAGAACAAAAAACCGCAAAAAATTAGGCTCTTAAAGAATTTAGCTAGGTTTCAAAAGCTGTTGAATGCATTCCACTCGCGATTTGTATGAACAAGCAGATGGTCCACCTAAAGTTAGCAGGTTCTACCATCACCGGTACACAGACTGGGTGTTCTCTGCCAATTCCGAAATGCACTGCACCTGGCAACCTAAAGTTACGCGTCCACAGGATCGGTGTCGCTGTTTATAGTACAGCTGCCGGCTTTCTTGTTGGTTCCTAGCAAATTTTGAGCGGGTTTTTTTATGTTTTTAGGGTTGAAATGAAATAAAATGAAAGATTTTTATTTCTCGGGTTCTGTACCTCAAAAAGAAACCCCGATCACTTAGTTGTCCGTCTGTCCGTCCGTCTGTCAACCCTTTTTTCTCAGGAATGCAACGAGCTATCGAGTTGAAATTAGTATCAAATACTCAGGTCCGTAACTTCTTGGAGCCGTGATATACCTACCTACATCAAACTTCTAAGTCAACGCAATCCAAAGTTACAGACATTTATGACCAATTTTTTTTTTAATTTCCAACCGATTCACATTCACACAAAACCTATACCTTCTCGTTGACCTAGAATCATGAAATTCGGCTAGAAGCATGGCCTTATAGCACAACTAATGGAAAAATCCGAAAACCGTGAATTGGTAGTTTATTCATACAAAAAATCATATTTGATTCTCACCGTGGACCGAAAATCTATAGGGTACTTCCTGTTGACCTAGAATCATGAAATTCGGCAAGAAGCAAGGCCTTATAGCACAAGTAAAGTAAATAATCGAAAAACCGTAAATTTGTTTCTTATCACATTAAAAAAAACACTCTCGCCACGGACCGAAAACCTATAGGGTACTTTTTGTTGACCTAGAATCATGAAATGTTCCAAGAAATAAGGCCTTATAGCATAAAACGTAAAGGTAAAACCCCGAAAATCATAAATTTGTAGACAAATTACAAAAAAAAAAATTGGTTTAGCAAGCGACCATAATTATGCAAGTGAAAAAATCCCGTTGACCAAGAAAAATTAAATTGGCACGAAACAAGGACGAAACAACTTATATTTACAGAACCCTTTGTGTGCAATTTAACTCGCACTTGACGTTTTACCTCTGGGTGATGGCTACTAGGATCTTTAATCACCAATTTTTAATCCTCATGTGTCAAAAACTTCATAGAAACAATAAAGTCTAGTAGAGGCGAGGTTTTGATTCGATCATACGAGTAGAACGAAGGAAAAAAAAAATTATCAAATCCCCGAATATATCCCCCAATCATTATATATAAAAATTACGTGTCACGTTGTTTGTCCGCGATGGACTCCTAAACTACTGAACCGATTTTAAATTTGATTTGCACACCGTGTGCAATTTGATCCAACTTGAAAGATAGGATACCTTACATCTCAATTTATAGTCGCAATTATATAAAGTGGAAAGATTTGATTGTTTGTTCGTTTGCATTGAATAGCCTCCGAAACTACTGAACCGATTTGAAAAATTATTTCACTGTTGGGAATCTACACTATCCCTGGGTGACATAGGCTATATTATATTTTCAAAAAGATTAGAGATCTTTAAATTTTTGTTAAATACCCGTGCGAAGCCGGGGCGCGCCACTAGTTATATATAATGCATGTATATTATTTTGCATTATCAAGACACTTCTTTCTTATATGCCAATGTATTGGAAAATGCCGTTATTCCTACCTACCTACCAAGGTTACAAGTAAAAAATTTAAGGTGGCATTTAGACGAAAACATGAATCTAATGTAGAAAAGGTTTAAAAAGTTCATATATTATAGTTAATTATAATAGGAAGTGTGAAAGAGATAGCCAAGTAGACATGGTCAGCTGTGGCCGTAGATATCTGCTAATGAGGGATTGTTTCCTTTTCTAGCAAATATCCCCTTGAACCCGGAGGTTGGGCAGTGCGAGCGTAGGACTCGGGGCTCCGTCCAGTACAAGGAGTACTCGGAACTTACGAGCACTAAGACATTCGCCTACGGATTCTTCTTCGTGAGTACCATCTATACAAAGATCCCTACGAACCCGGAGACTGGGCATTGCGAGCGTAGGACTGGGGGTGTATATTTGTTCCAGTTGTTCTGGCTGTTTTTATGTATAACTAGCTGCTGCCCGCGCCTTGGCCCGCGTTTTATCGGGATAAAAAAAGCCTATATGTTATTCCAGGTCCCAAACAATACCCAATTTCAGCCTAATCGGTTCAGTAGTTTTTGCATGAAAGAGAAACAAATATCCATACATACATACAAACTTTGTCATTTATAATATTATTAGTAGGATTAAAATAACCTATAGGAACAAGGTGGCTTTTTGAGACGAGAGTGGATGGGCGAATCCGAAACTATGAGACTCAGAGAAAAGTCGTGAAGAGTCATGTGTTCCATTCCATCGACGAGAAAATGAATACAGCACACTTAATTAAAAAAAATCGTAATTTCAGTATTGTTTACAAAATTTATTACGAGTCGATGTTTTATCTCTGATAAACCACATTTAAGTACAGGATAAGCATCCTGGTTAGCGGTAAAAGCACCAGTTGTTCGAAAAGATTATTTAATTTTTTTACTTCGGTGCTATAATATTAAATATAAAGTTGTACAAAATAGCCATTTCTTTTCATTTTCAATAAAGCATTTTCCTTGTAAATTTTGATCCTTATCAGTTACCGAATCGTTTCGTTTAGGTGTTCCTATCGTGCGATACCATCTCGATGGTACAATGACATTGCATTGTCACCGAACTTACATAAGTATGCCAAATTTCAACTCAATCTGTTGAGGCTAACTGGTATACAACTGAGTTGCAAGATTCCACCCGAGCAAACATTGCAAGACAAGTAAAACCTTGTAAAATAGCAATAAAGATAATTCCATCTGAAGCATTATTTTATTGAGCATTATTTATTTATGTAATATGATTTCAGATTGCCGTATCCCAGATAGCTTCATACACATGTTGCATAGTCAAGTTCGATGAGGCACTAGGCCGCAGCCAAACGGCTGTCTGGGTGGAGCATAACTGTCACATAGACGTCATGGGCGCTATCCCGAAAGTTCGGATGGAGAAGATGTGGGAAAATGAGCGATACGTCACAGATCAAAGGAGGTAACTACAGAGAACCATCGATAGTTTACCATTTGACAGGTTTCAAGTCCATCGATCAAAGAAGGTAGGTAATGCAGAGAGCTACATCGATAGTTTACCTTCTGACAGGTTGCAAATCGTCTACAATCGTTAGTGAGGCGCGCTCTATCGAATAGACGTGTTACACTGTATCGCTCCAATTTTTACATTCGCGGACTGAGCGGCTTCGGCCGAGGCACGTATTAGTAGCCATGGGTTCCAAAAAATTGTGGCTAATAAACTGCTGGTCTTTTGCCAAGATCACTTGGATGTCATGGACGAGGTCTCGGCGGTACAGATTTATAAGTAGAGTTTCTGTGAAAATGAGATCCACAAGGCTAGGACGCTACTCTACGAGTTCTTGAACATCGTCGATAAGATGAAGTTCTACAGGAGGGAAGACCGAGGTGAGCGCAGTCTGAAAGACATCATTACCGTCCTCAAGGTGACTGACTCCGATGACGTGCCAGCTTTCGTCGCCCGTAACCTGCATCGTGTGCTCACCAGCTCTTGGGTCACGCGTCGCTTCGACCAGGCGATCAGAGAATTTTTTGAAAACCCGGAGAGCCTCGGTACCCCACGGACCTAGGGTCTCGACTCCAAGGGGAGCAAATGCGTAGGCTCTGTCGAGACCTGCATATTTACGCCTCTTGAGATCCTCGGCCAAATCTGCCGCCGAACCAGTCCGCACGGATGTCCTTGAAAGATGGGAAGGCGCAAGTGTGTCGGCATATGTAGCGTCCCACACAATAGGCCTCCCCAGCTCCCAAGGGACTAAAGTCATGCCGTCGGGCCTCTTACCATCATCACGCAACAGACCATTCGGTTCGAGAATAGCTGGTACGTTAGCGGTGACAAAGGCCCGTCGGATGATGTCGTTAAGGCTGACATGGCGAGATATCCGACCGGCAGCCTTACACGATAATCCGTGATGACCAAGCTGTTCGACAACAGTACCGCACTGGCATTGATGAGGCGCGCAACACCTTGCACCCAACCGAAGACATGTTGCTATATGGAAAGTTACGGGATCCAATAGAGTACCAGTATTATATGAAGGAAGTGCTTGCAACCAATGTCCTGACTCCCATTTAGAAAAGGCCAGGAGACGGGCGCGATCTGCAGAGCTGGAGCACGTTTGTAACAAACAATTCCGTGTCAACTCACACAGAGGCCCGTCCCATTGCCGTTGGGACAAAAGAGATTTTGGGGGAGCAGCATCAGGGCAAGCACTATGCCAAGCCATTCGAGCCTCGTCTAAGAACGAAATTTTGAATGAATTTCCAGGTGAGACCAAAGACGGATTTAAAATTTTTTCCACTAAAGAACTAGTGCTGTAGACGGAAGACAAGAACGCTGGCAGGGCTACACTTGAAATTTTGCGGATACCTAAGCCTCCCAATTTGACAGGCAGGGAGGCCTGCGACCATGCCTTGTCATCGAAACAGATATTCAAAACCGATGATAAAGTATTCTTTATTATGTTGTCTAAGCCTTCCAATTCCAAGAGCTCGCTGTGTTTCCACAGTTGACAACATCTCAAAGAATACGTAAATTTTGGTACAAACAAGCAAAACCGAATAATTGTAAAAGCCATGGCTATTAATTTTGAGAAGTCTGTCCGAGGTTTTGTTGAAATTTTGAATTTTCTCATCTACAAATGACTGAAAAGAATCAAAAATTGGTGAACCAAGGAGGCGAAGTGAACATTTATCTACAACTGTAATGTTGGGAGCCAAACTATTGAATTTTATTATGATATTGTTTTTGTCTACACAAGAGTCCGAAATAAAAAGCTCGCACTTTGAAAAATTTAGGTCTAAACCTATTTGCCGAAATTCATCTGTGATGATTTTGTAGCAGCCAGCGTCTTGGGGACGCTTCCGACTGGTATTGATATGGACCAGTTGAGCTCTCTGTAGATTGTTTGCAACAGTCTGCAGTTAGCTCAATTGTTTCAATTGTAAATACTAGTTTAATTTCTTTATATTATTTGATTGTTATTTTCTTTGTCAATAAAGACTTTATGTCATTAAAAAGAAAACTGTATAAAATGTTACATTTTAATTTTGCACGTCCCGACGAGGCAGAATGTATTAGAATTACCACTATTATTAAGAGCTTTTGTACCTATATTCCGGCGAATAAATTATTTAATTGATTGATTTGAAGTGAAATGGCGCGAGCGCATATAACATGTATGTATATTCTAATTTGAGTTTACAATTTGAATTTAGTCTAATGATTTTGAAGATTCTAAAACGATGATTTAATGAGTCACACTAAGACCGGATTTGGGAACCCAACATCTTCCTCGTAGGTGTTGTAAATGTAGGCAGTGCTCCGTCACTCGCGCTCGGTTTTGAGTTATATACCTACAGTTTTCTTACCCAGGCGACTGGGTGGTTTCTAGGGATGCCACGAGCCGCAAGTCAAACAAATGAACGATGCGTTTCGTTCGCTCGGACATTGCATTGATTTACCTACGCGCAGATTGTTTTTTTTTTGTAGACGTTCAAATGTCCAAATAAATGACTGAAAGAAATTTAGAACTATTCTCTATGGTAGGGCCATAGAGAATATTCTACCGATGTTCCCACCGTTCGTACCTAGCACAGCCTACATAGGTACAATAATTTCTAGTAAATATGATGTAATTTTTATCTACATTTTGTTTTTATTCACCGACTTGTACCAAGGTACGTAGGTACGTATAAGATTGCATGAGAGAATTAGGTAGGTATGTATAATATCCGAACTTGGTCAAAAACTCTGTAGGGTGAACCCTATCGACTCAGTGGCGTGAGCCAAGGAGCCGGCGGCGAGGGGACTGCTAGGTAGGTGGCTTTCAGCGGGCCGCCTCGCTGACAGTAAGCAAAGCGTTAGTAATATTATTTCTACCTCTATAAGACTCAAAATTGATTGGTGTAAACGACTAAGTGAAGTATCTGTGATGTACGTGTCACTCGGGAAAAGTGCGATTCAAACCATGTAGGGTTTTGATGTTTTGACACATGGCACACGGTAAAAATCGGGCAAATTAAATATATGCACTGTCATCGCAAAAGTTTTTATTTCTTCTCTGAAACTACTAATTTTTTCACATAGAGTCATCAGCAATGTCAAAACGTTTTAAACCCTCTAACATTTGCTAACATATGTATAGATAACCATTTTCCATTTCAGATTACAGTGCTTCATGTACTTCAAGACGACCGCTTTCGTCGAGTTCCGATTTTACTTTTCATTCTCTGTTGCCTACGATTTAACTTTGTACGGGAAACAGGATGCAGCCTTCCGCTACCCAGACCCCGAACAGGTCGCGGACACGACGAGCAAATGGTTTCCCACTGACAAATTTTTCAGCTGGACCAATTGGAATCCCAAAGGTATTTATATGTAATGACACTGTCAATAGACGGAACGGAGAAGTTACACATTATGAGCGTATATCTTATATCTATATATATAAAAATGAACCCCTATTACTCCTGGTCACGCTATAACTTGAGAACGGCTTTACCGATTTCATTCATCTTTTTTTAAATGTTTTCTAACACTAAGCACAAAGTTCTTACATTAAAAAAAATATAAGAAAATTGCGCAGAAACTTAGAAAATTTAAGAAAACTTAACGACTAGGTACTTTTTTATAAGATTTTTTTAATGTAAACTTAGCCCCAGCGTGATAATGATAATACTCTTTGCTAAGCACGTTTGAAATAACTTTCTGTTGTTTGACTTGAATGACAGGAGAACGTCTGTCGGTTATCTTATAAACAATTATCTATACGTCTAATGTGAGATTATTTTTACTATCGTAACTTCACTAAGTACTTAGACAATCTAACCCGCTGTATTTACTACTACTGTATTTTGCTGAGTACTAGCTGCTGCCCGCGGCTTCGCACGCGTTTTTCATGTACTCTATGTCCGTCCCCGGGATACCATCTACCTCCCTGCCAAACATTAAGATCCGTTCAGTAGATTTGGCGTGAAAACGTGACAGACAGACAGATTTACTTTCGCATTTATAATATAAGTAAGGATTACAAATGTTCGGTATATAGGCTCAATTCAGAGGCCATTATTAGTCCCTAGCTCAATAAATGTATTTATTTGGCAACTGAAAAAGATGAAATGGCAAATTCTATCATTTACTGCGAAAGAACCAATAAACCATTGGAAAAACGGAAGAGTATCACGGAGGCCGATGCCCGTGATTTACATCAGTTGGTCTGTAATTTGTTGCCCGGCTGACGGGCTGGATAAATCAACGTTGGCCCCCCGCTAACCGGGTATTTATCTCAGCTGGGCGATAAAAAACTGCCGCGTACAATCCAATACCTTCAGGTAACGACATCGACATACCTGAAGGTATTAGATTGTATGCACGAACGCATAACTGTAGTAATTTATTGATAACTTATATACAGATAAATTTCAAAAAATGTCGTGCATAATTTGTCTGTAATTTTGTCTATGGACATTTGTTGTCTGCTTACAAAGTTATTGTATTGTTTAAAGAAAGTAATGGCAGTAGATATGCACAATCATCTTCAACCTACTTACAGTCATTGCTTTGACAAAGACCAGTCGTGCTGCCGTACGTGAAGCACGACTGGTAAGCTACAGGCTACAGTGTAGCACGCTATGATGAGTCACCGTAGCGTGCTACGCCGCAGCATGCTACACCGTAGCGGGCTACGGTTGGCTACACCGCCCGTAGCAGGCCCCATATTGCTACGTCGTAGCGTGCTACGCATGGTTACACCGTAGCAGGCCCCATATTGCTACGTCGTAGCGTGCTACGCATGGTTACACCGTAGCAGGCCCCATATTGCTACGTCGTAGCGTGCTACGCATGGTTACACCGTATCAGGTCCAAGACTAATTAATTAAAAAAACGATTAGTATGTACACATAATACGTGGCACCTTGTATTCCGCTCTACACTATTACCATTGTAGTTATTTTTAGGCAGACGCAGCAGACGAGGCGTTAGTAAGTTTTGTAACAAATAATTATTATTTTTTTAATGCTCTACTTGTTCTTATTACTTAATTATTAATTGATATGTTAATTTTAAAACGGCACAGATATCTGTACCAGTGTAGTGTAATACACCCCCTAGCTCGGGTATTGTTCTCTAGGGTAGAAAAGACTAATGACATCGCATAGCCATACATATTGTAACATTATGTATGGCGAATAATGTATGAACATTATTGAAGTTGACTGAATGAATTTCAAATAATTTACGCATTCGATGACAAAGTAACGTAATTTTTCTCTATTCTACCCTAGACAACAATTCCTATGCTAGCGGAGCAGTATTTATCCAATATAAGTGGATGAAGTAAGTATGGCCCCCTGACTACTTAATCGAGGTAAGTATAGCCTCCTGAGTGGAGGTAAGTAGTCATGGGGCCATACTTGACTCTGCTTCGCATACAGTAAAGAAAAATGTACATAGTATTATTTATTTAGTTTTGTACAGTAGGTACCTATTTGTTTAAGTAAAAATATTTTTATTCATTCACTCTATGGCTACACGTTACTGCATTATTTGTTATTAAATATTTATTTATTTTCGTATAAAAGTGTTAAGTTTTGAATAAATCGTAAGGTTATTGAAATAAAATATCTTTATAAATTCTATTTTCCTTTCCATTTTACAATGTGTAATAATAATGCTTATTAAACCCCCATACATGGGAGACCATCCCCTCGATGGACCGACGACATCGTAGCGGTCGCAGGGAGTCGATGGATGGAGGCGGCTCAGAACCGCTATTTGTGGCGTCGTATGGGGGAGGCCTATGTCCAGCAGTGGACGTGTATGGACTGATATGATGATGAATGCTAATTAGCTACATCTTCAGGAGTAAAAAAAATAATAAGTTGCTATCAGAAGATGTTTGGTGAACTTATACTTACCGTGAGAGTATAATTATTACCTATCTATGCAGTACCTCACGAAATGTTGGTATTCATATGCGATAACGAGTGCCAACACGAACTCTTCAATTTATGATCCATTCAAACACGCAGCAGAATATTAAGTACCATTTGGTTTTATGGCCCGAGAGATCTCGATTGTAAACAGGTTCCAAGTGTTCACATTCTGATCGTCATGTCATCAATAGGTACGAGTATGTACCTTCCGCAATTTCTTCATGAATAGAATAGAAAATATACATTGGCGTTTCAATATTACATACAGTCGCGGATAAAAAATAGGCCACCGGCTCAGTATTAACTATGTACATTACTATATAATTATAACTGATTTCTATGATCGCGGGCTATAAAGCGACTGAAGCGAAGAGATTTTTGAAAATTCCTTTGTTTAACGTACATAATAATACGATAAAGTAGGTGGCGGCGCTGATTTGGGTCAGGGAAGGCCCTTAATCTCCGGAAATACAGGTGCCCTATTATGCTAAACTACTATGACGAATAGTGTCACAGAATTTCTACGAAAAACACGTTTTTCATGGTAATTCCGCAACGACAATTATAGGCCGATTTCTAAATCTAAGAGAACTGTCTACTTTATGGACATAGACAGTAGGTACATAGGTAGTAGGTACCTACCCGAAGACTTGGAAAGGAACAACTCGACAAATTCAATAGAAAGAAGACAATTTCCCCTTTCACCCAGTGAATGGTGAATGGTAAGTAGGTACCTGCGCCGGTCAACATCCGGTCCGAGCGGAAGTGATTTCAGAACCGGAAAATAACCAATCTCCGCCCAGTCCAGGTGTTTTTATTTCAATTTCAAACTCTCGTATCTGGGACTGGACTCAGTTCCTTGCATATACAAGGATGTACATAGGTATAGGTGAAACCTTTTCAAACGATGTTTCTAACTACCGTCCTACGTGCCTAGGATATTAGATAAGATACCTAATAAAACTTATTAAATAATGCTGGACAATTTACACAGCATCGTCTTACTAAGAAGAGCTTGTGTTATTTATAATGATGAGTCCCTACTAGTACTAGTTACTAAATAACTTATTGAACTTCATGGTAAACTTCATATTCTTAAATAAATAAATATAAATTACATTCCAAAGACCGGTGTTTTTTTTTAATTAGAAAACCCCGGGCAAAAATATCTGATTCTGCAAATCGTGCAAACATTATTCCCATGTCGGGAATCAGACCCGCAACTTCCTCCATCGTACGCGAATCTTCGACCACTGCGATACACAGTTCGTCAGCAACAATAACGAAGCGTTGTAATCGAAAGAAATCGATGATTAGTAAGTAGGTAGGTGTTCTCTTCTTAGTCGGTCACTCTTGGCAGAGTGGTCGTAATTATGATTGGGTTCTTGATGAACGGCTGCTCGTGCAATGCGCCGCTATCGTTCCCCATAGTTGCGCAGTCGGTCATGGTGGATTGTGTCAGAGAGGTGATCAGCAGTGTTGCCAAAAACGCAGGGCCTGATCTCGCCATTTTTCCCAGCATAATTAGTATAATGTAGCCGAATTTCAACTTCTGTAGCCCTATCCCCAAAATATCCCTATAAATAAAAAAAAGCGCAGCTTAAATCAACTTACTTATTTTACCAACTTAAAAAACATATATAGCTTATTTGGTGGCGTTAACCTTACACAAAATTACGAAAAATTTATTAAATCCAGTTTCGTTTACCAGCAATAACAATACTTTCACCGTCTACGTCATCGGTGGTAACTGATGTAGCTGTTGTGCAAGTAGAAGTGATCGCAAAACTTAATGAGCTCTGTGAACTTAAGCACGGAAGCAAAACTGCGCAAGTACAATCAAATAGAAAAGTGATATTTATCAACTAGCGACCCACTCGGCCTTCAGCTAGAAATTCTTTTTATGGTGCTAATAGACACACCTGTTGCAGCTGCATTCCGCGAAAGTACCATTTTGAGATTGAATTAAGACCTTCATTGTCTTCTTTTGTCATGAAACTCATGACATCGAACACCATTTTCCATGTTTGACAACGCAGTACGTTAAACCGCATACGAGGCATATTTAACGTTTAAGAGAAACAGCTATTAACAGGGAATACAACAAAAAATCGCAAGAAAAAACTATCAAATCAATGAAACGAACACCGGACAAGCGTCAAAGACTTTGTTGCGTCATTGTACTCAAAAGCATTCATTCGACAGGATTGCCCACTAGATTATAAATAAATTTGCTACACAGTAATTATTTTATTTTCAAAGTTGGGTTAATTGCTTAGGATAAAAAGTTTAATTTAATCTAACATTTTAGGTTTAAAATAATCCTTCATTGAGTGTAAGATGCTTTTATATATTCTATAAATAATTAATTGGAAAATAAATTTTTGCAGATAAAAATGTGCTAGACAAAATTAAAATACGCCAGAATTCTTGCTGGCAACCCTATTTTGACAGACAATCCCCTCCCAACCCGTTCTATCCCCTCAACGCCTTATTTACGGTTCAGTGCGCAGCCGTTGAAGCCAACTTCACAGAGCTCATAAAGATTTGCGCGTACTCTACCTACTGGCGCAAGCTTCGCGTGAACTGCGGGAGACGTACCTACATTTTTCTGCCAGCAGCATGTAAACTGACCATGTAAATTGGTTTGAAACTGTTACAGTGAATACTTCTTACATTCTTATGGGTATGAAATCTGAGAATAGCGAATGGTGCCAGAGAACGTGCGTTGATGAAACGTCGCGCGAAGCTTTAGTGCGCTGCTCAACATCGAGCGCGATAGCTATCTGCACATTTTATTGAAACTCTGAGAATGTTTTTTATTTTTTTAAACAATATGGATAGCCTTTTTCCTGTAGGAGAACCACCCTTTATTGCCCGTCAAAAAATCCACCCGGTATATTCTCTGGTGCCTACTTACCTACTATATATTTACATATTAGGTATGTAAGGCAGCAGGTGCCTCAATTACTTAAGAAGGTAGGAGCCAGGTATGAAAGTACTTACCTCTAGCTAGCTAGCTAGGTATATGACAATACCTACCATGTCAATATATTTATGAAAACTTGTTGTACACTCATAGAAATATCGATCGGTTCACATAATTTACCTAAATAATAGAAATAAGAATAAACTCGCTGTGCCCAAAACTAGGTTACACAAGATTAATGTATCTTTTATAGGCTTTATAGGGAAATGTATACTTCTACATTATGTACGCTTCTACAACAAAACCCCTAGTGAGTTGCAAAAACATTCAATAAATAAATTCAAACAAATTGTCAAATATATCCTTTGTAAAAAGGCTTATTACAAAATATCAGACTATCTAGAAGATAAAAAAGCTTGAGACGGATTTTGCTCCAACTCGAAAAATAACACCTAACAGGTTAACAATTTGACCTTTTCTAAGTGACTAACATTTAATGTATTTACGGAAATAAATAATTTTAATTTTTTGACAGTTACCGACATAGCTCTCAGAATTAGCAGGCTGAAGTGGCGATGGCAGGCCATATAGCTCGTAGAACAGATAACCGTTGGGGAGTAAAGGTTCTCGAGTGGCGACCGCGATGCAATGCGAAACGGAGTGTGGGAAGACCTGCCACTCGATGGACCGACGACATCGTAGCGGTCGCAGGGGGTTGTTGGATGGAGGCGGCTCAGTACCGCTATTCGTGGCGTCATTTGGGAGAGGCCTATGTTCAGTAGTAGACGAATACGGGCTGATGATGATGATGATGATGAGTAGATAGGTAGTTACCTACCAATGTTAAATACCTATCTGTACTTAGATCAAGAATCCAAGATATTTTTGTTACCTACTAATATTAGAGTTACAAAACCAAAGACATTGATGAAAAATGTTTTACACCACTGATATCATCAGACCAAACTGCAGAAGTTCGAACATTTTTTTGGTTTTTACCCGACTACCGGAGGGTTATGATTTTAGCACCCTATGTATGTATGTAGGTATGTATGTATGTATGTAGCCGATTTCTTTGTTCCCACGTAGCGCTGAAACTACTACTTCGATTTCAACAAGTGAGGTATCGATTGATTCGTCTCATTACCCCGATAGTTATAGGCTATATGGTGTCCGACAAAACTGAGGGTATTAAGAGATAGCTGGGTCTAAATTACTTACACCTGGAACACTTCGATAGCGCGATAAAATTTTGCAAGAGACGACATCTAGTTACAGTTCAAGTCTAATTTAGTTTGATGTGATGAGTGAAGGATGACACACCCGTTGCCATGGAGACCTCTTGTTTATTTGTTACCATGGCAACGGGTCATCTAGGGATGGGCAAATGAAAAAATGTATCGATATACATATGTATATTGTATCGATATATGTATGGTACAAAAAAATATAGTTAAAAACTAAAACCGGACTACATAAAAGTCTTAAACAAGCGTTCACCTATTGTCCATAGCATTTTCTTTTGATACTTAGGTAGTCGGAGGCCTTTGATACTCATTGTACCCTAGGTGTATGGGGTGGGTGCCTCCGACTACCTAAGTAACAAAAGAAAATGCTATGGACAATAGGTGAACGCTTGTTTATGACTTTTATGTAGTCCGGTTTTAGTTTTTAACTATATTTTTTTGTAGCTTTCATTCGTCGTGACATCTCGCCGCATCGCAGGCATCGTCACCATCTTCGGTAAAAAACTGAACTATTTCCTGACTCCGGAACCAACCTTGGCGATGAGAAGTACGATACAATCAAGTCCTTTACAAAGACTACAGATGGCGCTAGTTATAAGACAATAAATTGTTAAAACAGTGTTGGTTCGGTCATGTTCGGTACAGTTTGTTGGTTAGTTAATTTACAGTAGGTACCTGGATGACCGACTTTGCTCGTTTTTTTTTGGTATATTGAGTTTTTAGAAAATATATTTAAATACGAATACCTACTGATGGAATATGAATAATATTTTTCGATACACGACATAATATGAACTGGTTATTTATGTAAAAAATCACGAGTGCAATTAGTTTAATACATATTATAATAGAAACAAATGCTAAAAAATCTGGTTTTAATCTAATACTTCCTTCCATACTAATATATTGCGGGTATGTCGAGGATTTTCATTTGGAAGATGGACTTTTAACGTAGTTGGTCGCTTAACTCTATAAAATGCCACATACAACATGCCATGCATGAAGACCGGACTTCACTATAGGTCAACCCCAACAGATTCTAAAGTTTGCCCTCGGGATTTGTGTCTATCAGCCATCATTGTGATACTCCTGTAGAAAACATACACCCGAATGCCTATCACTAACACTAACACTGACTACTCAGGTACTATAGGTATAATAGCATATTGAAATCATTGCCTTATTTTCGGGGGAGACTCCAACAAGGTTGCGAAGAGCCGGTAGCTATGGCATACCGATGGAACAATTTTCTCACTTCACCTAGGTAAATAAAAGTTTTCTCAGGCTTTGCGAAACTGCCGTCTTGAGAAGTCCTTTGCTCACAAATAAATTCCGTCCGTGGCTTCTAGGTAGGTATATAGTTATCCTGTGCCATTCATGTCACAAGGACAGTCAAATGAGTAGCCGGGCCAAAAAAATTGGTGAATTCAACAAACCAGAAGTAAATTATAGCACCAAACGAAAATTGAAACGATACCTAATTAGTTGTCGTTGCAATGTTTGTAATATTGGGTCGTTTTGATACAAGTTTCGCTGTCAAATTCAATAGAACGTTTCGTTTTTAGTGCTGCCAGAGTACCAATTACGACGTCGATTGTCAAAAAATATTTCGGTCGTGTTATATTTCGTTTGAAAGTAAAAACGAAGGCACTTAGAGTACGATTTGCACGAAAACGAAAAAGAAACTTCGCTTTTTGGTTTGTAGAGTAGGCCCCCAGATCTAACGGGAAATTGGTTACGGTGCATGGTGCATCCCAGTTGTCCTTTTGATGAGTCAAGGGTAATAATCCTTGGTATAATGTACTTCTTATTACGCTATTCGTGGCGTCGTTTGTGGGAGGCCTATGTTCAGCAGTGGACGTGTACGGGCTGATGATGATGATGTAGGTACTTCTTTGCCGGATTGTTCACCAGTAAAAAAAATTGCCTTTATAAACAAAAGTCAACAAGTCTGTACATTCACTTAGCACAGACTTGTTACCATAAATCTATAAAGTTGATTATTGAAAACACGAATAAAACGACATTTTCTAAAAATGAATCCTAGCTAGATCGATTTACGGCCCCCGAAACCCCCTGTATACTAAATTTCATGAAAATCGTTGGACCCGTTTCAGAGATTCAGATTATATACACAAGACTAGTTTAAAGATACCTATAATATTAAGTAGGTAGAATACATAATAATAGAATTCCAATATGGTCAAAAAAGGGGGAACTATTTGATACTAAAATGCTGAAATTTACAAAACCTATCAATAGTTCTAAACACATTTATTAAATTACGGGAGGTTGTCTCACATCAAAATATCAAAAATATAACTACGATTAATTTATTCAAACTATAACTGAAACAACTAACAAAACAGACTTATTTTTACACCTCATCAATAAGCTTGAACCTCTGATGTTGTGGATCTGGAATAATGTTGTAGTATTTTTTTAGAATTGTCTGATCTGTGCGACCGCTGTACATTCTTTGAACCCAAGTGTGATCCCAATTTGGTTCAAACTTCTCACAAGTAACCACAACTTTGCCAGGTTCCATTGCAAAAAGGGTTCCATTTTTACCAAATCCAACCTGGAAAAAAAAAATTAATTGCCGTTACGACCCCAGACAATAATATTTTTCTGTAATTAACAAATATTTATAGAGCACTGACAAGCTACCTACAAATATTTATACAGTACAATACGTTTATTTCAGACAACCTTAAATATAATACAAAAATAAATTATGTGTCCATATTCGAGTCATTAAAATATCAATAAAAATTAAATACCTACAATATTAAAATCCAAATCACAATTAAATTAATTAATTAAAATTATCATGAAAATCAAAATTACCTGCAATTAAAATTAAAATCATCATTAATATCAAAATGAAGTACCTATAGAACACTGATCAAGAGAGCACAATATACGCTCTTGTCCAGTGTTCCATAAAGATACAGTCAGTGTCCAGCCTCTCAGCAATTAGCTGTAGGTAGCTGTTGGAGCTGTCGCGCACCCGGCGCATCAGGGACGCAGATCTTTTGCGCACTATTGCCTGAGTCTGTCTGCTCGTGTGTCAGCAAACATTCCCGATGCGCTGCAGAAGCGCGGCAGCCCCATTAAATCCTTTATAGAGCACTAATGAGCTGCCTACAAATAAATAAAGGTGATTTATAATTGTCACACCTTTATACCTAATCAAATTAATTTTGTCATTTGGCTGGCTCACAAACACACACAGGACCAGATTCTTATAACAAACCATGGTTTAGCCATCGCAGCTGCAGGGTAAGAATCAACTGCTCCAACTCAGCCCGTGGATGTTGCAAGAGCTGACAAGGGACATACCAGAGGAAGGACAGCAACTTCCTTCTGTATATTTTTGACACCTCGACTGCAATCACCAATTCAGCTGCCAAACATGGTGATTATGTCAAAATCCTCCTTGTTTGAGGGAAACACATTCAGTAGTGGATATAATTGTACACATCCCAGTAGTTTCCATATCAATATCTAAGTTCTCTTTAATAGGTTACTTTAAATAATCTTTTGAGCTAAGCTACAACACTAACATTCAACCCCGGGTGGAACCGTGTGGTGCGTTGAGTGACCAGCATGTGCCCGGCCTGCACATGGTGCCCATCCTGCACCTTCCATCCACGTCTCTTCGGCTTCACCTTGCAGTTTGTGTTCTGAGTACTGCCTCCAGTCTTCTTACTAGCACTGCGGACAAACTCTGGAAAAAATAATTAAATGAGGTAAAATTACAAGTTTGTCTAGAGAAGTTTCTATGTAGGAGACATAGAAACTTCTTCATGTTAGAATTAGAAAGCTTACTCCACTGTGTTAGCAAGGAGTTTTTTCCTTTGTATCATACAAAGGAAAAAACTCCTTGTTATCTCCTGAACGACTGGTCTGTCTCAGAAATATTGTTAGAATAATTCATACTATCCAGCCACTACGTGAGAAAGGCCGCGTGATCTGTGCCTGTATATTTTAATAAAATTGGATACACATTGGCTACATTTCCTACTCAAAGTAAATTTTCAGAAAAAATTATAATGTAAATAATGTGTAACCTCAAACTGTAAACAAACCTTTTGCACAAGTTTTGGCTTTCAGGGCATTTAAAAGGAAATTACAGGACATTTCGAAGTGTAAAATATTTTTATTTTCTAAATATTTAGGCAGACAGAATGTTCAGACAAATAAAATAAATTATGTACATACAAAGTGTACAAACAAGAACATTATACCCTTCTTCTTGACTTGACTTCTTTGTTATTGGCAATATGTGTCTGGGTTGCCACTTTTCTGCCAGTGTCCAGTTCATGGAAATTTCTTAGTCATGGAATGGAGGCGGGATTACAACAATAATATGAACGGTAAATTTGAAAAACACCAATCAGATTTCAACTAAGAACACAAATTATATAAAATTATAAACAGATTAAAAACAACATAAATATAGTTATGAAAAACAACACAAATATGATTAGATAAAGAAGATATTTACAATTTTAACTTATTTACATCCGATCTTTCATTTACATTTATATTAAAACCAGATAGGGAAACTAATTGTGTCAATTTAGCGGCAACGTTGGACGGTAAGTTTTCAGGGTTCGAAGTGATAATATTTATTAATAATGTGAGGAGGGTGTCTATTAGACTCTCACTGTGAGGAAGTACTTGGTTGGCCTTTAAACCACAACCGTTTGGAAGAGAAGAAGGGGGATTGGAAACTATTCCTCGATGAGAAGCTGTATCGTAGGACTTGCTAAGAGGGGCTCGAGAACGGGGAGAAGAAAATACAGTCTTAAAATGAGACTGGGAAGCCTTAGGGGCAGAGGAATAGTTATGATTTGAGGACAAAATATAAGGAGAGGGAGAGAACAGCTCCTGAGAGGGAGAGAAAATCTGCTGGGAGAGTGGAAATTGCTCCTGGACAATTTCCGAATATGAACGCGAAACCCTTGGAAATTGTGTGGCTGCCTCCTCAAATGATACAGCATTGGAAGCCATCACAGATTTAATCGATTTTTGCCTTACAAGTTCAGGGCAATTTTTACTAGTGGCAAATGCTTACCAGAACAATGCAAGCAAGAGGCCTCGGTCTCAGATATATCGCAGCTATCACCAGAGTGTTCCTGGCCACAACGAAAACAGCGGGGTTTGGATCTGCATTGGACTTTAGTATGTCCATAGCGGCAACAGGAGAAGCATTGGATGGTGGGGAACTGATAAATTTCGACAGGAATCGCATTATAAAATAAGAAAACCCTTGCTGGTAGAATTTGTCCTTGAAAAGTGATGACCACGGATTGGGTCGGAACCCAAGAAACCTTACCATCCTCAATTTTTTTCCTATTCAATCTTCGCGCTTTTAAAACTTCAGCACCTACAGGATTCGAAACGGATTCCGCAAATTCCTCCATGGAGAGGTCAGTGGGAACGCCTCTAATGAGGCCCATACGGGTAACATTGTAGGTGGGGATGACAGCATGTAGTTTGTACAATGAAAGGGTTGGAGATATAATAAAAGAATTAGCGTCTTTGGCAGATAAGAATGCGACGCTAATTTTATTACGGCCTACACGTTTTACCCCACCAGGGATAATATTTTCAAATTTATTTTTTTGTAGAAATTGGCCAAACTGTATTGTCTTTATGGTTGTACCCGCGGATTGGTCTGTATCAGTTCTTGAAACATGGACCACATATGGACCCTTATCAGTCGAGTTGTATGATTGGATAGCCCCAATCACAATAAATGGATCAGTATAAACAGTCTGAATAGATGGAACAGACAAATCAGGAGAAGCAACTTTTTTATTGGGCGTGTGAGCCGACTGCTGAATATCGTTTCTTTCTAAAATTTTGCGTTTAGTAGAATGAGATTCGGACAGAATAGGGGGAGGAACAGGGTCAGGTGGAACAGGTGCCGGCTTTTGAGCCGGCTCCAAATCATCATCTGAATCCATTTTTTATTTGGAAGTGCCAATCACAAAGGATTTTTGTGACGCCCTCCCAAAGAATATGATGAAGTAGGTAAAATTACAGAAACTACGTTATCTAACTACCAATACCTTAGAAAAACAACACAACACACATCTGAATCAAATTGGTGCAATCAAAAAGCAATAAATTTGAAATTTCCCACAAAAACTCTCCAAACACAACTGGTCGTTTCCAATGGCGGGCTGACAGTCCATACCCTTCTTCTTCTTTTTCTTTTAGCTTGCTTTGGCTCTGCATCTGGATTGATGCAATTCTGCCAGTGTCAGTTAGGTATGAATTGCGCATTTAGGAACAATAGATAAAAATTTAAGGAGGTTGAGTTTGGATTTTTCAGAAAATAAATAATTTATATAATCTCAATCAAGTTCGTATATGTAGAAAAACAAACAGAAACAACCAAATTAAAAGTTATATAAACATCCGAGCTTTAGACAGACAGACGTACAAATCAGTGCTGCCAGGGCTCTTGAGTTGTCAGTTACGTTTCGTTTCCTAAAATGTTATTTTTTTTCTGCAAAAATAACATTAGGTACCTATTGTTTTTTTATTTACTATTTTTGGGGCGGGAGTTTATTTGAACCAAAACCAGGGCTGCCACACCTTATAGTTAATTTACCCCTAAACCCTAAATTCAACCATTTTCGCACAGTTTTCCTGTAAAAAGTGGAACAAATAAAACATTCAAAACGTTATTACTTTTTAATTATTCTATGCTTAAATTACAAAGTTCTTGCAAGGTTATAGAGTCGCAATCTTTTACGCTACTTTTTTAAAATAGTAAATTGTTTGTGTGAATTTTTTCAACATAGTATCTGATAACCGGTTTTCAATGCACCGCAATGTAGAAGAACCCGCTGTTGCTGTTGATCAGCCGGAAGAGTGCGTGTGATGGGTTGTTAACTTTCAAAATTTATTATCTAAGATATTATTATTTAAGGCTACCTTTGAGCTAGCTAGTTGTAGCTAGTTGCGTGTAGAATTTGGGCTAGGCCACCGTTTGTGAGTTAGACGACAGTGGTTGCTCACTATCCGCCGATGATGTCTCATTGTATTTCGTAACCACATAAATCTAAATAATAAGGTGCCTTATTAGGTATTTAGATTTCTGTGTTCGTAACTAACTGCCTGCTGTTTTTATAAGCTGTCTTTGTCATTTTCTAAAAAGTTTGAAAGAAACGGAGGATCAGTCCCCAGTAAATATGAAGTATTATGAAGCGCCGTGGCCGTTGAGATACTATAAATAGGTAATGATTTGTCCATCGATGTCTTTGAGAGATTCAACACAATGACAAAATCTGTTACCTAAAAAGATTCTACACCCCAAAAAATACCCTAGGCATCAAAAAATCCTCTAAATGTATGGGAAATTACCATCAGTGGTGGACACTAACCAAAACTATAAGGTGGTGCATCTGTTAGTTTAAAACTGAACTAACCAAAGAGAATGTAATGCCAATGAGATTTCAAATATTTGGGCATAAATGGCCCCAACTTTTGATTGCGTAGACTTAGAAGTTCGATTTATTCACGGCTCCAAGAGTTATAGAACGGAATAGGTAGAATTTGATTTTTGGCATAGAGTTGAAAGGAGGAGAGTAACATAGACTGCTTTTGTCCTGGTAAAACATGAAATTCCTATTTGTTTTCTGTGATTTTATAATAAATTTTTAGGTTCATCTAGTTGGGGAGGTTTGGTGCATTTTAATTTTGATACAGGCATAACTTCTTAATAGATTGTGCAAAAAATTCAACGACAAATTTTTCCATTATTAGTCCTTCTATCGTCTTCTTCCCCCACTGTAGCCTATTCTTATCCCTATCTACATATAAGTTTGATGGTCAATATACCTACCTACATAAGTTCAAGCTACGTGGAAAAAGGGGGTGAGGACCCGATACTTTCTCTATGCACCCGGGGCCCTTGTTCACCTAGCTACCTACCTACGCCACTGGGCACACGGCCTGGCACTTCCGCTCTTATGAACAAGTCCAAAATTAGATAGATTCGTGGATCGCTTCAAAAGACGACCAGTTCTTTCACCACGGGATCGAATTGCTGCCAGAAAGGTGGGAAGAAGGTAGTGGCAAACGGTGGACAATATTTTGAAACATAAATCTACTAGCTGCTGCCCGCGCCTTCACCCGCGTTTCGTCGAGATAAATAAATAGCATATTATACCTATGTATGTTCTTCTAGGTCCTAAACTATACCCATACCAAATTTCAGCCCAATCAGTTCAGTCAGTGGTTTTTGCTTACAAGAGTAACAAACATCCATACATCTCACATTCTCACAAACTTTGACATTTATAATATTAGTAGGATGATCTGTCTTTTACAATAAAGCTTTGACTTTTAAAAAAACGGCATAAGCAAAGTTGTATACCTACCTACCTACCTACCTAAATACTGTTACAAATTTGTTTCTATTTCATTCTCCCACAAGCCGACAATTTTTTTTGTATATTTAGCTACACGTTTTTTTATATTTGATAGATAGATCAAATATTAACCAACCTTCAAATCTAATTATCGTGGTGTATACAATTGATAAAATAAAATAAAATAAAATTTATTCAAAGAAACTCGTACGTAGAAAAACATGAGTGCTTAATAAATAAATATAATTAAGTGTAACAATTTTGCCTGAACTAGGTAATCCTGTGTTTCAGGCGACAAGAGTGCTAATTGTATTTCGTTCATTCGTCCTTCTATATTTGAAAACATATGTAGTATACGTGTTAGGTATCGCCAATCTACCACTAAAGTTGAAAGCAGAATATTTGCAATAGTTTTTATGTGCGGGTACTCCTCCGTCCGGCTGCTTGCATTGATTGTCATTCGCGTTTTAGTGCGTCGCCGATCGCCACGTTTATTCGTAAAAACTTCAAAATAAGTACGTAGCAAGGCTAAAACGTCGTCGCAGTGATGAGAACGATGAGAACAGTGACTATTTTACACCGGAAAATGAAAAAATAGGAGGAAATACTCGAAAAAAGACGTCACACTATTTGTTCACAAAGTAGCAGCTCACCGGTGATTATTTCACCTCTCTGCCATCTGAACATGAAGGTAGGATGACACCTAAGTACACTTCATCAGAACCTCTTTTCTACATTTAAAAACAATGTTTAAGAAGCGTGATCATCGCAGAAGCGTCAGCATCTCTTGGAGATGTATCCTTCATATAACTGAGTACATTTGAAAGGAATGGTACCTTCGTTATTCTTTTATGAGAAAATTAGATCATGGTACGTACATACACCTATCGAATAAACCAATACAATACATAATTATTTATGGTACACAAGAAAAACACCATTACATACAGAGAGATATTACATAGTACAAGTACAATGGGCGGCTTTATCGCTTAGAAGTGATCTCTTCCAGGCAACCTAATGCAAAATTGCTCAGGAACCGTGATGTGGTCATCTTCAGATTATAATAGGTACATACACCTACCTAGTACCAGAATGCTCAGGAACCGTGATGTGTTCATCTCAAGGGGATGATTCCTTCACATTATAACGACTGTGTACATTTGAAAGGAATGTTACCTTCGTTTTTATGACAAAATTAGATTATAGTACATACATCTACCTAGTACCAAAATTCTTAAGGACCGTGATGTGTTCATCTCTCGGGGATGCTTCCTTCACATTATGACGACTGTGTACATTTGAAAGGAATGTTACCATCGTTTTTATGACAAAATTAGATTATGGTACGTACATCTACCTGGTACGAAAATGCTTTGGAAGCGTGATGTTTTCCTCACATTATTAAGACTGTGTACATTTAAACGGAATGTTACCATCGTTTTTAAACAAAATTAGGTAAGTCACTTTATATGAATAATTTATGTACATAGTTGTATGAACTTCTGCCTGAGAAATATTTGTACCTATGGGAAAATTACCCATAAAACTACGAAACCTCAAAGGTTAACATAAAATTTTGGAAAAAATGCCGTGGCCCTCGAATAGGTAGGGTTTTTTCTCTTCGTTGAAAAATATGTACTTACCTATTTACATTCCACTTAAACCTGATATGGTTTATGCGTTGCATAATATCCCCATGGCCATCTGTTTAGAATGCTTTCTTTTGTGCTTTTATAAGTATATACTAAGTATATGATTATTTTTACAGTAAGCAGGTGCCCATATTGCAGAAAAGACTAAAATATTTTAAATTTATTATTCATCATCATCATCAGCCTATACACGTCCACTGCTGGACATAGGCCTCCCCGTACGACGCCACAAATAGCGGTCCTGAGCCGCCTCCATCCATCGACTCCCTGCGACCGCTACGATGTCGTCGGTCCATCCGAGTGGATGGTCTCCCATGTAGGATTTGCCATAATCACCACGCTTGGCAGGCGGATTGGTGATCGCAGTGTTGGTGTTTAAAAATACTCAGAAGGAAGCTGCTGCCCATCCTCTGGTAAGTTCCCTTAGTCGGCTCTTACGACTCCACGGGTTGAGTTGGAGGGGTCGATATTCGTACACCGCGGCCCCACGAAACTATTATTGAAACACCATAAAAGAATAAAAAGATGGATACCTATGTTAATCGAGCTGTGCGCTGGACACAAATTGCTAGTGTAAAAATAATGAAAACTACTGGACATACATACATTGAGTTCCAAGAAACTGCACGCGCCGTAGCTAGGCGCTATACCCTGGGATAAATGTAGCTTTATCCGATTCGCTTCTCAAAAGGATGAGGCGTATTACTTGCTTAAGTGAAGTTATTATTAGATTGTGTACAATAGAACACAAGGATCAAGTGGCCGTCTAATGTGTTTCTCAACTTATAGAATTCATTATTATCCATGTATATAATGTTTAAATGCATATTTCCTATAGTAGCTGTAGATTAATTACAATGTAACCTAAATTAGCATCGCCATAGGGCTCAAAAAAAAAGACACCTGTATTGATGTTGTATCTACATAAAATAAATAAATAAATTATGAGATTACAGAGACAAGCTAGCCAAGTCTTTAAACCAGAGGCCCCCGCTCCCTGCAGCCAGGCACGCCGGAGCAGAGGTGATACCAGCCGCCGCGTACCTCAACAGCTGCATCAGCAGCCGCCCAGACGGCTACTACCGCCCGCGCTGGCATTGGCAGCCGCCCCGCGCTTGCGGCCGCCCCTGGCCTTGCGTCGCGTCGGTCGCTAGACCCACTAAGCTCCGCTGGACATCTGTCCAATTTTTACGATGAATGGAAATTCATTACTAATTAAATGAATGATCCTCTGATATTATCGTGGTCAAGAGTTGGGCTTCACGAACACTGTTTCCAAAATTATAGACCAAATAGTCCAATAATTAACCAGATATTATTTAAAACTATGAGACCGTTGCTAGTCTTCTTGAGAGCGGAACCATTTCTCATTACGAACCCTGTCAGGAACAGTTATTCGTCATCCTTATTAGTTATTTTCTTACTAAGACACAAAAAACCTTATGGTAAAACAGATTCCAACCAAAATTTTTAAAATTAGCGTTCCGAGAACAATCTTAAAATAAATAAAAAATTGCTTCATGGTCTGACTGGTTTTGAAAAACGCATATAAGTAATTAAGAAAGATAAGATAAGAAACATTTTTATTGGTTCACAAAACAAAAATACAATAATGAAAAGGGATAATAGAGAAAAAAAAACACAATGTGAGACCAAAAAGCTGCCACTCAGCATGTGCTGCAGGAGCTCAGGGAGCAACTGCAGCGCTGGTCTTCTGTGACACCTTAGCGTAGAGCGCGTCACTGGCTATGAACACACTCTTTACAATACACCTACGTTAAGTGAAATTTTATTAAAAAAAAAACATAACAAGACATGTGCGATACAGGTGGTGAACTATAACAGATTTTATGACAAAACACATAAATTGAAATAGAAAAGAAACAAACAGAAAACAATAAATAGGCGCATAAAACAAACAAAAACAGAAACTATGATCGACCAAATTAATCGGAATCACATTGAAGTTGTAAAATATATTTTTTTAGATTGGCTTTAAAACTGTAAAATGAATTTAATAATTATTTATTTTCTGGTTTCTATTATACAGATGTTAGAAAGTACTTACGTTTTAAGTGCTAGAATTCGTTGATAGAATTTTTAGTTCTACCTTTTTTCCAATCCAATACGATTGGATTAAATAATCTAAATGTATGGAGAGATTTAAATACCCTAGCTCTGTGTCACACAAACAGCTATGATAGTATTATGTCTTTAAAACTTAACGATTTTTTATTAGGAAGTTAACCTTGTTTGTGGAGAAGGAGACCCAATGATAACGCAGTCAACCTGATCAGGGAAGACACGTCTTGCCTGAAGTTTTTTCTTATGTTAGCAAAAAAAAGGTTAGGGGGTGGTATGTGGTCAGGCGACTGTTGGTGTTCAATGGAGTGGTCAATCTCAGAATCAGAAAAATACGTTACGTGGAACTTATAGCAATTTTATAAGACCTGCAGATCTTTGCAGAAAATCTAAAAGATTGACTAATTGATGTGACATCTTTATGGCAATAATGGTGTGAAAATATTCGTACTTATTTCTAGTTAGTCGTACTTAGTACTAGTTCCGAAGATAGCGAAATACCAAATTGGGGAGTCACGGAGAGTTCATCAAGACTCTAAATAGGTGTTTAAAAACATGCCTATGACAAACATTTTAAAGCCGAACACGGCCTGAAATAGTATGAAGAAGTGTCTCATGGATTTTAGATCTAGGAGAATTCACTGTAAATGCTTTGCGGATTGAATATAAATTTTATATATCATTTCTATACATTTTGAAATTATAACGGACAGACTAACTTTGATAACATATTACGAACAAACCAATATTTATGGTTCTTATCTGGCCCATGCAACCCTGGTTTCCCCTATTTCACGACTTTTCTGTTTTGATACAATACAATTTAAGTCCCAACGAGCAATAACGAATTGTAGTCTGTTAGCAACAGTCACCCGGGGCACGGGATGCCCGGGGCTGACGTTCATTGTGGGCAAGGGGCAAGATAACAAGACGGCATTACTAAAAAGAAGCGTGCCACCGTCTTCGCTACATTGCTTCAATGTGTGAAAATTCAATTAAGCCGTATGATGTCGCTATAAGAGGATAAGTATTTTTTTTAATAACATGGTTATTGATGTGTACTAATCGTCAACTCCTATGGTTATTTATTTCCTAACAGAACGGTTCTCTGTACAGTTCGTTCTGGTCACTCTTTGATCAAGGGTAGGTTCCTGATGACCGTATTACTCGGCTATTCAAAGGCTTCTATAGACTTCGCTCAGTCCCAAAATATATTTAAGTAATCTGGGATCAATAATTTAATTTAGAAATTTCGTCTGAAAGGTTCCCTTAATGACAATTTAAAATTGAATATTTAGGCATAAAATTAGTAACCATAGTAATGTCGGTAACTGCACCTTAGAGTACTTACATACAATAAATAAAATAAAATTAGACAATGTATTTGCCTACGGCAAGCAAAATAAATTAAACAAACAAGATCTATTTAAAACCTCGCTTCCAGGACCAGCTCAAATATGGATCGGAGATATCCATAGTTATCCCATGTTATAAAAATCGCTTAGAAACGTGCCGTGAGCAGGCTCTTCAAGCCTAAGTTGAAAGGACGATATCATAACTAAATAAATAGTAACAATGAAGCTGGTCTGTTTACCAGTAACAACTTAAGAATTTCATAAATTGGATACAAAAATAACATTATACTCTCAGATTATTTAATCAGACACGCCGCCACTTTGACCGCGAATAGAGCTGGTCAGCATTGACAGAATAACTTTGTAACACCACCGTGTAAAGCAATTTAAATGGTTTTTCCAGATTTCATCGTAGAGATTTGTCAATTCTAAAAATACTGACGTAGATGAAACTAACTAAATTTCTTAGTTATGATTAAGAGGGAAATAACTATTTGTTTTGTTTAGTGATCAATATAATTCATCATGAGTTTTAATATTTCACAACTTTCAAAATCTACATATGTTTTCAAATATAAAAGGACGAATGAACGAAATACAATTTGGATAGAACTACACCAAAGGTTAGTTTAATCTCTAATTATGATGACCTTTTTATGACGCTTTATGATAATTTACATGAAAAAAATAGAAGATTAGAGTGTTTGCCATTCGACCGTTGACATATGTATCGCAAACTGCGTTGACTTGTTAGCTAAATAAGTACTTACTAAATTTTAAAATTTTAATCATGTTTAAAGAGATCGATAATATCAACAAAGAGAGAGAAAAACTGTTGAACGATGAACTTAAAATGATGCTTGGCAGTGATATTGTGCTTAGTGACAGTGAAACGAAGGCTAATCGAATTATAATGGACCTTAAGTATAAGGAATTAGAAAATACATTAGATCAGACGCATGTTTTCTATTTGGGACAGCATTTCTTTGAATATAAAGATGAAATCAAAAACAAGGATTTGTTCAAAATATTGCAAAAGATGCCAAAAGGTGCAATGCTACATGCCCATGATACGGGTATTTTAAGCCCTGATTATGTACTAGAAATTACCTATATGGAGGATTTATACGTTTATTTTGAAGATGAGTCAGTGCAGTTTAGATTTTCAAAGGAAACACCAACAACGCCATCTAACGCTCAGTGGTTTCTTATGAAAACAGCAAGATACTCATCCGATTTTGAAAGCGTAGAAAAATTTGACGCTGATTTAAGAAAACACTTTACCTTGGTTGTTGAGAATCCAAACGAAGTTTATACGGATATCAACGTAGTATGGCAGAAGTTTCAGCAGTGTTTCATGGCTTCATCAGGTCTGTTTTCCTACAAGCCTGTATGGGAAAAATATTTCTACGATACACTGAAGGCGTTGAGAGAAGACAATATTATGTACATCGAAATAAGGAGCGATTTGCCTCAACTTTATGATTTAGATGGCAACGTTTACGATACAATATCCACTGCAGAATCCTACAAAAATGTAGTCGATCGTTTCGTAACAGATTATCCAGACTTCTTAGGTGCCAAACTTATTTATGCTCCCGTGAGATTAGTAGGAAAAGATACAGTTAACCAATACATAAAAACAGCTAAGGAATTAAAAAATAAACTGCAAGGTTTCTTTGTTGGTTTCGATTTAGTAGGCCAAGAAGATTTAGGAATGCCTTTGAAGGAATTCTTGCCTGAATTTTTGGCAGCAGGAAAAGAACTAGAGTACTTCTTTCACGCAGGTGAAACAAATTGGTATGGAACGACCTCGGACGAAAATCTGTTCGATGCTATAGTCCTAAATACGAAAAGAATAGGGCATGCTTTTGCTCTGATCAAACATCCTTTACTGTTAGAAGAAGTTAAGAAAAGGGAAATAGCAATAGAAGTGAATGTTATATCGAACGCTGTGCTGAAGTTGGTTGATGATGTTAGAAATCATCCACTTGCATCGTTTTTGTCTAAAGACGTTCCTGTTGTTTTGTCCAGTGATGATCCAGGTGTCTGGGAGGCAGATCCCATGACTGACGACTTCTACGTAGCCTTCGTTGGAGTCGCAAGCAGACATTCAGATTTGAAGCTTTTGAAAAAGTTAGCGTTGAACTCTTTGAACTATAGCTCGCATGAGAATAAGAAGAAACTGGTTGATGAATTCGAAAACCGCTGGGCGAAGTTTATCGACGCTGTAGTTAGTGGTGATTGGAAGAATATGAAATGATTCACTCATGGCTCAGGGTGGAGCGGGACGCTGCACTGCGCGTGATTAAAAAAATCCGGTTTTATGTAATTTCTGCATTCTACAAGTACATATGTACATGGTACCGTGTGGCCGCCATACGGTACCAAAATTATTTAACCTCAAGCGACGTAGCGAAGAATTCAAAGTACGTAAGCTTGAGGTTAAATAATTTTGGTACAGTGTGACACACTCTGCTTTTCATCCTAAACTATGAGAAAACAACTGCAATGTATTAACCGTGGTTTTTAACATCAAATATTTATGCTGTAGGTATGAGTAGGTTTTTTGGTCATCGCTAAGTGTTGAAAATATGATAAAAATACACTTTCTGAGAATGACTCCGCTTCCTTTTCATTTTTACATGTAGTAAAATTTTCATAAGCTTTGATCACAGTTTCTGCGTTTAATTTTCTATTTTCTGGTGTTAATATTTCACTTTCACTGCTAGAACTCATCTTTTCAATTGTTTTAATTAAATTAAAATTGTCTGTAATCTATATTTATAAAAGAGTAAACTGATCGACTAGGTGACTCATTAAGAGATCTTTGAAACTACAAGAGCTAAGAAGCTGAAATTTTGCACGAAGATTCCTTTTAGGACGTAGACACCCGCTAAAAACTGATTTTTCCGAAATTCGTATTCTAATGGGTTCAAAGGTCATTTATAAAATAACTTCATTACCATAACTGTTGGTCTGTAAAATTTGTAGCATAGAAAGATGAGTAAAAATAAACAGAGACGTGTTTCAGGGTTTTTATAAATTCACACCCTAAAAGTCAATGGTGTGGAGTCAAAGTTAGACGACTCAATGACATCACAAAATCTCAGGAACTAGAAGAGCTGAGGCTAAAATTTTGCATGGAGGTTTACCAACCAGGAGGAAACCAACATTAGTACCTGGGTATTACTAAAGTCCACGCGAATGAAATCGCGAGCGGGTCAGTATGCTGAGTGTAAACTGCCATACTGTTTACTACAAAGTTTGCGTAACTTTATTTTCTATGGAATTCCTGAACAGCGCTCCAAGCGGGAAGTTTTAAAAATAGGAATTCCATAGAAAATAAAGTTACGCAAACTTTGTAGTAAACAGTATGGCAGTTCACACTCAGCATACAGGTCAGCTATTTATTGATAAAAGTCTCAGCAAAACGAATAAAAACGTACCTACTCTTTTTTAAATTTGAATATCCACCCACCAAAAAAAGCAACATGCCCACGCCACCGCGTCGGCATGCGTGCTTTTTTATTTTCGGCTAGGACTTTACCTATTGAGCGAATTTTAATTACTGTAAAGCGAATTACGTTCAAACTTTATCACAGTGTTCTAAATTCAAAAGTAATTTTGTCAACGTTATTAAGTGCGCTGGAATGACCCACTTTGTTTGCACTTATCGAGGAACCCTTTGCCTCTTTACGAATTGATGGGATGAAAAATAAATATTTGAATGTTACAGTATGATACATTTTGGAGCCTTAGTAGGATGGCGGCGCCGCGGACCACTTTTGATGCTTCCAGGGACAACCAGTGTTCCGCGGACCACCGGTTAAGAACCACTGCTAGATAGATAATAATATTTCACAATTTAGTTGATACTCGCAACTGTATCCAAGATAAGAAAGACGTTTTTGACCCGTCGCAAACGTGTTATCTACTAAATAAGGCCTTTGTATTTCCTATTTATATTTTGTTATTGTTCCTTGAGACCCCATTAATCTTATTCCCGAACCATGCCCCAACCCACTACCCAGTACCAAAATATAAGGTGTTAGTCAAATTAGTGAACAATATTACTTTGTTTAGTGAAAGTTAATCTGTAGCAGCAGGTGCAGGTGGGTAACCTCCAGCGTTATTGTACACTAATTTGACTAACACCCTGTATATGCATATTAGTAACAAGTAAGCATATCTAACAATATCGTCGTTAAAGCTTTATTTTTAACCGTCTTCAAAAAAGGAGGTTCTCAATTCGACAGTTTTTTTTTGTATGCATTGCCCGCAATATTTCCTGTAATTATGGACCGATTCTGAAAATTATTTCACTATTATAGAAAATGATACCGAGGTGGTCCCATAATTTTTATCCCCAGAGGATTAATTATGCATCCCGCTAAACTTAAAGATAGTGTAAAAGTAAGGGGATTCGAAGTCGTTATCACAATGAGTGCTAAGTTAACGAATGGGCATATTCGTAAAAAAATAACCTTTAATTTTTGAAAGTTTTACATTTTGTTACCACATATACGCATCCAAACAAAATAGAAGTAACGTTCCCATGGTACCCGAGTAATTATTTTGTTAGTTTAACTTTACAAAAACTTACCAGCCTAAACTGCAGTTACAAATCGGAAAAAAACAGCATGGTAACATTCTGCGAGTTTAGACACGAATTGTGATAACGACTTCGAATCCCCTTACTTTTACAGTTACAAACAGTGACAGGGCGCGCTTTTACAACCAATTCAAAATGATGTAGATCGATGAGTAGTGGACTAGTGGTGTCAGGAATAAAATTCTGTGCTCACAGAGTAGTTTCTCTCATAATACCTAATACGGTGATATTGCAGTTACAAAATGGAATTCCACATTCCACTCATGTCCAAAATCATGATGACACAATTAAATAGATACTTAAAAAGTTAAAAATGTTAAAAAGTGAGATAAAGCGTTGTTGAAGTTCTTAAGTCTTATTCATTCATTTTTCACATTGCAGCACGAAAACTTGACGAAGGAACGACCACACAGGCTTATTCCACTCCTTATTCCACTCCCCGTTGACAATCCCCGTCAACGGGGATAAGTGAACTTTTTGACAGACATCGCAACATCATGACTCGTCTGCGGTTGGTGCAGCAAGTGTAAATAGTTATGCACGGGCAGCCGCAACCGCAGTCTCCGCAGGAAATCTTGGTTTAAAGTTAGTGTTTTAGTTTTTAGTGATAAATTTGCTGTTACTTTGTTGTTTTCTGTTATTGTTATCAGTTTCATATGTCTTTGTTGACATAAAAATAATTATCTTGGATAGGATCCAAGATAATTATTTTTATGTCAATTCGTCGTCGTCCGCAAACATGGTGAGTAGTAATCAGAGGTTAAATCTTGCTGACGAGAACGCACAAGTTAGAACGGCCTCTATCGGTCTTTCTGGAAAGATTGGTCAATTCAAATAGTCTTGGGTTAGGTATACTAGGCAAAATCCGATACCTGTGACTTACGTTACTGTGACTTCAAAATATCTGTGACAAATACCAGTGACAAAATACTAGCTACTATTTCTACTAATCACGTACAAATTCATTGTTTTACTGATTGAATAATATATTTATTGCAGCAATAGTACCGCTACGTAACAAAAATTCCTCTTGAATTGTATAATATGTGTATAACGCAATGTAACAACTTTGTTACATTGCGGTATACATTTCCGGGGAGTAAAAGTTCTCGAGTGGCGACCGCGATGCAATGCGAAACGGAGTGTGGGAAGACCTCCCACTCGATGGACCGACGACATCGTAGCGGTCGCAGGGAGTCGTTGGATGGAGGCGGATCAGGACCGCTATTCGTGGCGTCGTTTGGGGGAGGCCTATGTTCAGCAGTGGACGTGTACGGGCTGATGATGATGATACATTTCAAATTTCCGAGTATAAAATACTAGGTGCTCATTCTGACTTAGTGATACTATCAAAGAGATAATATAGAAGCGATATTATCTAGCTGAAGCGATTTATTGCGTAGGTACCTAATAAAATAACAACGATATAATATCGTGGACTCGTGACACTGGCACTGCCTGTGTGACAGTCACAGATATATTTAGTTTCTGTCACTGTGAAATACCACCAATTTTCTATACCTGTGACTTTTATCACTGACGATAAATAAAAAAATAAAAATCATCTTTATTGAAAACAAACATACATAGCAATTATAAAATGAAGCCCTGACTCCTAAACTAGGGTTACCTGTGTGTCAGGAGTCAGTTCCTTCCCAGATATTGAACGATTATTTAGTTTATCAATAGAGAGATATAAATAGATAATTATAAATAAAGAAACCTTACTGCAAAACTATAATTGAATTTTGTTGTTGATATTATTTTATACAAACAGAATTAGATTTTGTGTGTTTGAGTGGTGGGTCTCCCGAGGACACCAGTCTCTTGAGAGTCTGGGCAACCAGAGACCCAATGAGTAATGTGTGTTAGTGTATGTGTTGAGTGCTTGTTTTTATGTCATTGTGTATGCGTGTGTGTGTAAGATGGGTGTGTTTTTTATTATTATTATTTTTATATTATTTTGCCACAACCAATAAATTTTCAATTACGTAATAGTGTAATTTTTTGAGCCAATCTGTAATTGTGTTCTTGAACTGATAGTTATTAAGCGGTTTTAATGTCATAGTCTTGTTTATTTTATTGTAGATAGTAGGAGAGATATAGTTGTAATGTCTTTTAGCTATTTGACTTTTTGGAGGTGGAACAGGACAACGGTCTAACCTAGTAGTAGCGTGGGTATAACTAACCTATGATATCGTCTTAAGGCATTAGTAAAAGAATAATTTACGTACGCTTAATACCTGAGCTTTCTCATAGACCTCAGTGGTTAATGGCAGAAACATAAGGACCTTTAGAACTACACGTTGCGCACGTTCCACTTTGATAATGTGTGTTTTGCATGCTCCGCCCCAGACACAGATGTTAAACATTATTATTGCTTGACAAAGAGCATTAAAGGTTTGTATGAGTGTTTTGAACTCTGGATGTTATGGCAGCTATTTGTGGTACCCATGTAAGATGTTCGTCAATAACGGTTCCGAGGTACTTAATGTTACTCTCTCTTTTGAGAAGGGGGCAGTGACATATGCCTGTTTTATCATCAACTACTCTGTTGCAGGGAAATGTATGTATGTTGATTGAAAACGTACTCGGTGGACCACCTCTTTTGTTATGAGTAAAACACAGGTATTTAGTTTTAGTAGTATTTAGCGTCAGCAGGTTATCCTCTAGCCAGTTTGTCACCTTACAGAGACCCTTTTCAACCACCTGTTTTAATTTCTGCCAGTGATCCGCATTAAATAGTAAAACTGTGTCGTCCGCAAACATGGTTACGTGAGCCTTGTCAAGTTTTAGCTTGTTTAGTTGGTCAATATAGACTAAAAACAGTGACGGTCCCAGAGTGCTACCTTGGGGTACTCCGAAAGAGCAATTAGCATATTCACTTTTTACCGCTCCAATCTGGACGTATTGTTTCCGGTCATCTAGATAGCTTCTAAACCAGTATGAGGTAAGCCTCTTACACCGACTCCATCTAGTCTACGCAAAAGTAGTTTTATAGACACGGTATCGAAGGCCTTCTGAAGATCTAGGAAGACCGCTGTACATTTTTTACCCTGATTAAGTTTTTCAGTGCTCTGCGAAGTAAGTCTTAGAGTAGCATCTTCGGTAGAGCGACCCTTGCGAAATCCAAATTGGTGTCCTGACAGAAGGCCGTTAGATTCCAGGAATGTCACGAGTCTTTTATTTACGACTTTCTCGAGTATTTTTGACAGAGTGCTTAATAAAGAAATAGGTCTATAATTTGTAGGTTGAGATTTATCTCCAGCTTTGTGTATAGGTATGATGACCGCTTGTTTAAATGAAGTAGGGAATATACCATTAGCTAGGCTAAGATTGCACAGGTGAGATAGGGGAGGGGAAAGAATATGGTTAAACATTTTTAGGAGAAGGCCAGGAATCTTATCCAATCCGGTAGCGCTATTAGATTTTAAAGTCAAAATAATATTCGAAATTTCATCTGGGTCAGTAGGTAGGAAGGCCATGGAATGACAGGGACTACCTAGATTGTTAATTTTGTTAATAAGGCTACCTTCGTCCTCTCCAATCCTATCAATAGTGTCTTTTGTAAGAACTTGACCAATCGAGGTAAAGTAGTTATTTACCTCGTTTAAAGAGCTAGTCGAGCATTTTTTTATTCTTAGCAGTTCTGTAGGTGGGATTTTTTCAGTTTTTAAATTACAAATTTCTTTGATTATGTTCCATGTTTCTTAGGGGGTTTCTTTGGGGCTCTTAACAAAATGGAAGAAATATATTCAGCACTTTCTAAGCTTAAACAAGATGGTACAACTGTAGACATTCTTTGTTTTACTGAGAGTTTTATTTCAAAGGGTTCAGAAAGATTTCTAAAAATCCCAGGTTTTAAAATTGCATCGGCATACTCACGTACTGAAAAAAAACGTGGAGGTGCCTGTATTTTGGTGAAGACAAATATTGAATATAAAACTCTGGACTTTATTAATGATTTTGCATGTAATTATTGTTTCGAATGTACAGGAATTCAATTATTGACATATAATATAATTTTAGTCTGTATTTATAGAACCCCCGATAGTTCCACAGAAGTATTTTTTGAAAAGTTCTCTAGACTACTGGAAAAACTTACAGTAAAATATAAAAGTATAATATTATGCGGTGACTGGAATATTAATATATTAAAAGCCAATAAATATAGTTATGAACTCTCAAGTATCTTAAAAAATTATAATTTTGAAATCTACATTGATAGTCCTACTCGCAGAAAATCATGTTTGGATCTCATTGTTAGTAACATCAAAAACTGTATTGGTACAATTCATTACTTAGCCTTGTCGGACCACGAAACAGCCCAAACATTGGAAGTCCCCATAAAGAAAAAGTTTGAATCATGTCAATGGTTTGAGTATAAAAGAGACTTCTGCGAGGAGAATATAAACAAGTTTTCCAAAAGTATGTCTGCTTTGTCTTTCTCAGAGATGAGGGAAAAACAATCCCTAAATGAGGCTTTTGACTATTTCCATGATCTGTATGTATTATTTTATAATCTCTGTTTCCCTGTTTACAAAATAAAAAAGTCAAACAAGGGCAAGAAATGTAGATGGCTCACTAAAGGACTTAAGAGGTCAAGTTCGAATAAAAGGAACCTCTATTTAAAACTAATAAAGTCATGCTCAAATAAAAAAATACATGAGAGTGCATACTACAACTATTGCAAACTATTAAAAAAGTGTATTTACAAATCACAGCAGCTGCAGAACATGAAATTAATAAATAATAGCAGTAATGTATGCAAAGCTGCATGGGAAGTAATTACTGACAATATAGGTGATATAGAGCCTTTAAAACAAATAGACAGTATCATTAGCAATAACTTGACATATAATGACCCGCATGACATTAGTGAATTATTTAATAAATATTTTATAGACATTACGAATTCAAATCAATTTAATTTTAAATCATCTGACATATCTAATTCCATTGACGACTCTAACTTATCTTCTATTTTTCTGTATCCAACTGACCCAGTTGAGATTTTTAAAGTTATCAGGAGTCTGAAGAATACAAATTCTGTAGGCATAGACGGACTAAGTACTAGAATTATTAAACTCAGTGCTAACTATATTTGTGAAAAACTTAGTTATTTGATAAACAGGTCCTTTGAAGAAGGTGAATTTCCTAGTAAACTAAAGGTTTCCATTGTTAAGCCACTTTTTAAAAAAGGTGACAAACTTAATATGGATAATTACCGCCCTATAACTCTTATACCTATAATGTCAAAAATTTTTGAGAAAACTATGTTAAGCCGGCTTCAGAGTTTTGTTACAAATAAAAATATACTAAAACCCGAGCAATTTGGATTTCGGAAAAACAGCTCTGCTACTAGACATGTCTAAAGCCTTCGATTTTGTTGATCATAAATTGTTGCTCTATAAACTGAATAACTATGGCATTAGAGGTAGAGCTAATGAATGGCTTCAAAGCTATCTAAATGATCGTCAGCAATGTGTTGAAGTAGCGAAAGTTTACAAGGGAAACAAGAATACTGTGCGGTCTAGCTTCAAATACAATAGATTTGGAGTACCACAGGGTAGTATTTTAGGACCATTCTTATTTCTTATATACATTAATGACATTCCTAATATAACTAACCATAATACAATTTTATTTGCTGACGATACCACAATTATTATAAAGGGAGAAAATAAGATAACATTTGAAAATGAAATTAATATGACATTATCTAATACAATTGAATGGCTGAATAAAAATAATTTGAAAATCAATTTAACAAAGACAAACATCATACAGTTTGGAACATACAGAAGGGAAAAGGTGAATGTTGCTATTAAATATAACAATACTGGGATTACTGAAGTGGATTCAGCAAAGTTCTTAGGTATTTGGCTCGATCAGCATTGCAACTGGAAAGCACACGTCAAGCATGTATGTGACAAACTGGACAGATTTGTTTTTGCCATAAAAAGTCTGAGACTACGTGTCTCTATAGATGCCGCGATCAAAGCATACCACGGGTATGTTTCGTCAACCCTGGCGTACGGACTGATCTTGTGGGGAAATTCAACCGATATACAAAATGCATTCATTGTCCAAAAAAAGTGCGTCCGAGCTATCTGTGGCGCTTGGAATACGGATAGCTGCAAACCCCTATTTAAGAAATATAATATACTTCCGTTGCCCTGCATGTACATAAGAGATATTTGCTTGTTTGTGAAACAATATCCTCACTACTTTAAGACTCATGCAGATGTGATGGAGAGACACACGAGACATAAAGACAGGCTCTATGTTCCAAAATATAGAGTAGAACTTGTTAATCGGAATGTATATCATCAGGCAATACGCATTTATAATAAGTTACCCAGTGAATTTAAAACTATGACATATAATTTATTTAAAATTAAACTGAAAAGGTGGTTGATGGATAGATGTTTTTATGACATGAAGGAATATTTTAATAACAAAACTATAAAATAGGTATTTAAACATAAGTAACAAGTTTTTTATCCTTTTAGTTTTTTTTTTCTGTTTTGTTATCTGTCTTTTATTGTTTATTCTTACATTTCTGATAAATTTTAATAAGCGTAACATTATAATAATTTTGCACGCCCTGACGAGGCAGAATGTATTGGAGCTATTATTTTATTATTAAGAACTATTGTACCGACATTCCTGCAAATAAATGATTTATGATTTATGATTTCTTTTGTATCACCATTGTGTTTAATCAGTAGTTTTTTATAATATTCTTTTTTAAGTGATTTAATAGTTTTGTTACATGTATTTCGGTAGAGTATGTATTCTGTTTTCAACTCCTCATATTAATGTTCTTTTTTAGTTTTTTGTGCAGTTTGTCCCTTTTTCTTATACACTTGACCAAGCTAATTGTAATCCACGGTTTTAGTGGTTTTTTTCGAGATGGAATTTTAACACAAGTGCTGCTGGATTCAATCGCATTCTGAATTAGGGTAACTAGGTAGAACGCTGCTTCATTTACATCATCTATTCGGTAGAAGTTTTCCCAATCAACAATATTTATGATATCATATACTTTGTCATAGTCTATTTTGATTCTTTGTTCGATAGTTTTATTATTTTTGATTATGTTTGTCTGGCTAATGTGCAGTAGAACAGGACAGTGGTCTGTAAACTTTTCGAACACTAACGTACTGGTTACGGAATCAGTCTTGACCATGAAATGATCCAGGCAACCATTTTCACGAGTAGGCAGATATACACCTGTTCTGAGACCATGTGACGCCATAAGATTCAAATATTCATTTGTTTGTTCAGTTAATTTTTCCGGCATTAGATCTAGGTTTATGTCTCCTACAAGTATTACATTCCTTGTGTATGTAGATTTAAGTATATTGTCTATGGAGTCAAGATAACTAGTAGGATTTTGGAAACTTGGTGGTCTGTAAGTGCAGATAAGGGTATATTCGTTGCCTATATTGATGGAAAGACAACTACCACCATTAATGTTAGGTTCAGTTGTTTTTATATTTTGTAGTCGTTTGCTTACATAGACGACAACACCGTCGTTTTGATTATTAGTATTAATCGTGTGGTAGCATTGGTAGTTGTCAATCTGCGGTAATATATGGTTGGAATGAACCAGCATTCCGTTAACACTATAACATCAATGTGTATGTCAAACTGTGACAAACACAAGAAAAGAATCTAGGTTTTTGTTGATGCTGCAGATATTCACTGCCAATGTTACAGTTACGTCCGCAAACTTACATGGGATTACAACTGAGGAGTCAATTTCATGTAAAACATTCTTAATCAAACCAAATTTTAGTCCGTAAGAATCTTGCGACAGCTCTACTTGTACATTGGTTGACTATTTTAACCATACCAATCGTAGATGGCGATACTTGTACATAAATCATCTTTTTGTACATATATTTATAGAATTTAATTGTTTTGTTATGTGATTTATTAGGTTGTGTGTGTGATGTGTTTTGTAAAATTGTATGATGTGTCTTATAGGTTTTACTTTAGTGCAATATTGTAATAGTAAATTTCTTTTAAACGTTTTGCAGCAGTTTACAAAAAACTTTTTAGGCATATTCTTATGTAAATATCATGCTAACAACTTGCATCTAAAATTAAAAATATTGAGCCACTTCTTTAGTTTCTCTAATTCTTCCTCTTCGCGTATGCGTATGGCTGGAGTGCCGTCAGCCTTTCGTAAGTAGATAGTCCCATGCGACGACCAGCAATACTTGTATGAATTGTCTCGGGCAAATTCGCGTGCTAGCGCAAATATACGTCTTGCTTTCGCGGTTAGGTTTTCTGATACATAAATCGGGACCGAGGGTCCACCAATGCTGATCATGGCCGACGTCAATTGGCTACCCTTTTGGTCTTTTTTAGGCACTTAACTGAGTTAAGGATCTTCTCTTTTTTTATTACACTTGACAATTCAATAACAATTGGATGGTTTGCCTGTTTTGACTTTGTGCGAAAAATGTTCTTTATTTCAAATGCTTCAATTGGCAACTTCAGTACATTTCCCAAATTTTTCGTCATATTGACAAGGTCGTCTTTTGTTTCGTGTGTTGACTGTGGAACGTTTCTGATCGCCAGGCTAGCTGCTTTGCAGCTTTTTTCCAATAATTCAATTCTGTCTTCCAGCTTTTTAATTTGCAGGAAATTATTTTTTCTCTCTGTCTCTATTGAATCAAGGTTTAATTTCATGTCGTCATATTTATTAGACATGTACTCAAAGGATTTGCGTAGCTCGGAATTTTGTTGTTTTATTTCTTTCATGGACATGAAAGAAATAAAACAACAAAATTCGAGGCATAAAAGTTTGCTCTCGGACGAGAGCAAACTTTTATGCCTCGTATCTTGGTTTGTGTTAGAGTTTGAGAGCATTTTCTTAATTTCATCAATGGACGTTCTCAGTTCATCATATCTAGCATTTTCGTGTTTCTTTTTGAGACGTGCCGCGCGAGAAGACTTACCCGCCTTTCTGTCGGGATCCGATGTGTCTTGGTCTGAGTAGGAATCAGTCCTTTGGAGTGCAGGCGATTTTTTCCCCAGCGGCATAATTATGCTCGTAGCGGTAGTATAGAAGCAGAAAATAGGCCTTGCGCAATTTATTTGGAAGCAAGAGCTCTGTATTAATCGGCTTTAGCGTCTATAAAAAGCTTGAGTTAAGCAGTCTGTCCAATATAATGAGATCTCTTCACTCAGTGGGCGCTGTGCCACAGATTAGTCGTCAGTACTGCAGCGCGTTGTGTTGCAGGCTGCCACAGATTAGTCGACAGTACTGAGTTGCGTTTGCAGTCTGCACACTGGTAAATCGTGTTTTGCTGAGAGTGTGTTTAGACTCACGTACTTATAGTGTTCCCGCAGCAACAGAACTGTTCGATGACGCGCCCGTGGATCTTGGTGTGCGTGCGTAGGCGAGCGGTGGTGTGCGTGAGCTCCTAATGAGCTATGCGCTCCTGGTACTTCAACGAATTAATTAACTTTGTTTCGTATTTAAAATAAAATAAAAATTCGGCACGCACTTGGGAGAGGACCACTCTCTACCGAGGTCCGAGGGGAAGGGGAAGGGGATAAATACGCCTCAAGCCTAAAATGATTTCACAGGTACTATGAAATCATAGATAATGAATCGGAAAAGCATGAATGAAGAAAACTGCGTCTCTTACTAACTGTATGAATTTGTAAGGTACCTACAGAACTCATGGTCCTAGGACCATGAGTAAATTTTCTGTTTCGCGGATCAATTTAATTTTAAGATATCAAAAAGGAATGAAATCTAATTAAAAACATAAATGTAAAAACTATCCAAGTTCGGAGCTGAGATAGATAGATACATAGATAGGTATGTAGATATGTGCTAAATTTCATAGCATCTTTAATTAATTTGTGTATTGTGATGTCCAGCATTTTAAAAAATGCGGTGGGTATCCACTTTCGAAGACACATTTTTTGATTTTTTTAAGCTATGCTTTAACTAGGCACCGATGCCAGTAGGTAACAGATTTTGCTATATTTTTCCTGTTAAATGTAGAGAAAAGTAATCTTGTTCAATATTTCAATAAAATATGAAACCTATACTTTCAAATTTGATTTGACTTGTCTAAGTGCTTATTTCGTAAGCCTAAAGAAATAAAGTTATTGATTCTGATTCTGAAATACTTAAAATGCACAAGCCGATAACTTTCATGGTTCTCACTCATCACTGATGAGACCAGGATGAGTACATGAAAGTAATTGGCCTCAGAGAGTATATCGTTGCCCTGGAGAACGTTATTCTCAGTGTGTGTGAAACTGTTAGTTATGGAGGAGGATCTGTAATGTTCTGGCGGCGGCATCTCGTTAACCACACATACAGGGTTAGGTTTCGTTGAAACGACGACCGACGACGGGTCGTACATGTGAATTGACTTATCATCGTTACATTATTAAAATACTCGAAGACCATTTGGTATAATGATGGGAGTTATTGGATATTTTGGCTACCGGTTATTAGTTGGGTATTTTGTTTCAATACCGCTAGTACCAACTGGTACTCAATAAAGTTACACTACTTTATACCTGTCCTGATTTCTACCCAATATATTTCTAACCGATTTGGTTAGAAATACCAAATACTTGTTGCAGCTACATAACTTTACGGGTGAACGGTCCGCTAGTATCTATGCATAGATGATAGTTAGGTAAGTATAGGTATTGAAGCGTTGGGTAGTTTTGGCGCACGGTTGGTTAGACGCGATGCTCGCTTTGCATAGTTATTCCTCAGCGGTGTGCGGATTTTACAATAGCGTTAGATATTTTAGGACCATGCTAACAGGTACTGAGTTAGTTATTGAATACCGGACTCATCTCTATTGGTACCTTAAACGGGATATGTTGATGCATGATAAATATGATATCGCACGGCCTCATTTTGCTCATGTGGTGATGGTGACCCAGTATCTACGTCGGCATTCGTACGATGGACTGGCCAGCTCGAAGCCCAGACTAATCATCATCAAACGCATTTTCTGTAGATAAAAAAAACCTAATTTATTCAGAACATTGTTACACGAGGTTCATAGTTACATATAGAAACGATGTAACTTAGTAGTAAGTTTTAAACTTTAGAGAAAATCGAATCGGAATTCCAAAGTAGCGCGCGGCCCGGTTTATTTGCTTTCCAGTGTAGATATTGTCATGAACATTTCAAAACATAACCTGATTTTAAGAAATTTATAAGGCTTCTATTACCTATATAATATTTGAAATATTTACAAAAACATCAAATAAATTTATCATTCACCCCTCCCCCTATCTCCAAAGTTTGCAATGCACGGTAGGTACATCTGAAATGTTTCATATGTACTGTTTTCAGATATTCTTCTACATATATTTAGAGGATAAAAATAAATAAATATTGTTTTATTTCTTTGTTTTTTTTTTTATTTCGATATCCTTTTATCGTCGTTGGTACCCGAAATCCACTGTATTACCTAAGTCAAATTGATGTCAAAACATTTTTTGTGATAAAAAATATGTACATATTTTAGGTGAACTAGCTAGCCAAATGCCAATCGTGCTACAAAATATAAATTAATTAGTAACAAATTAATCAGCTCCTGGGTTGGAACCCAACGTGGACGCCATTCTTGGAGCGTAGGATGAGATCCGCACACAGTATCGGTTCGATTCCCGACGGGAGCAGTTTGAAGCGCCTCACCACTGCTGCTAGTGTCACCTTCATTTCCATCATTGCGAATTTTTGACCTGGAAAAAACAACGGATTAGGAAGGCCTTTTTTTGCATAGAGGTAGTTCGAGGCCTGGATTAACAGGCTACCTTTTTTACTTTGACGACCGATGTGGCGCGACGGGCGAAAGTCCGCCCGCGACGCAAAAGGTTGCGGGTTCGATTCCCGCCTTGTGACAAATGTTTGTATGTACGATCTGCAAATATTTGTTCCGGGTGTTCTGGGTATTTTCCATGTATAGTAAAAAAATATCTATCAGTCTTGAAATTTTAACATATTTTTATTACCCGACTACTAGAGGTTTATGATTTTGACACCCTATGTATGTATGTATGTATGTAGCCGATTTTTATGTTCCCACGTAGCGCTGAAACTACTGGTCCGATTTCAACAAATGAGGTGTCGTATGATTTGTCTTAATAGCCCGATGGTTATAGGCTATGTGACGTCAGATAAAAATGGGGGTCTAACGAGATAGCGGGGGTCTAAGAAAGGATCTAAAATCTCAATGTTAGTAAATATGCTCGTGTGTGGTATCGTTGCAAAGGTCTTTTTTTGTACTTTCCGAAACCGTTTCTCAAACTTTTGTGAGGTTAACGATTCTCAAACTATTAGCAAAATGGTGTAAAAAAAATATAGTTAAAAACTAAAACGTACTGACCCCATATACCTACAATTAGTAACAAAAGCCTCCGACTACCTAAGTATCAAAAGAAAATGCTATGGACAATAGGTGAACGCTTGTTTAAGACTTTTATGTAGTCGGGTTTTAGTTTTTAACTATATTTTTTAATATAAGTTAAAACAACAAATAATAATAAATAAATAAGTATAATCCAAGGTATACATATCCCCATACAATAAACTTGATTTGTTTGGTCATATCGCTCGATCTTAACTATCCCTAGTACGTAATAAATAGTAGGTACGTTCAATTACGTTCTATTTATTAATCTATGCTCAGCCCGTGACCACCCACTGTTGGGCATAAGCCTCTTCACCTCACCATTACGTCATTCATAAAATAATAGTCCATGGTCTTGTGGCACACCCTAATCCATCCACTCCTACCCGGCTATCCTAACGATGTCGTATGATACTCGGGCTGATGGTCTGCCTCTTTATCTTTGAGCGTCGTCAGTTTATGTTTTAATAACACAAAGGCGGTAATCAAGAGTGAGATCCGCCTGATGACGCCTGCAACATCACTTTACAGAGTATAATGACCGGTAGAACGACTACATAATAATGAATAATAATGTCTTCCTAGCCGAATTTCGACCACGGCGGCCAATCTCAACGAAGACTAGCCAGATGCCCAGGACATATTATAGTGCACAAGTGTGTGCGCAAACACAGGTGCATTCTCTATTCCTTCACTCTCATAATCCAATGAAACGGTAGACCGACACGACCGGAGAGAGGTCAGGCGTAGGACCGACTAGCGTGCTTTTCGAGGCACGGCGGTGTAACACCGCCAACTTCCTGACTCCGGGCTGCTACTGTGAGTTTTCTTGCTAGAAAAACTTCAATAACAACTATTGGCTCAACCCGGGATTTGAACCCAGGATCTCACAGCGGTTGATCCATCTGACCGCGAAACCAACGAGCAGTCGCAGTCTTACTATTAGTGGACAAACTCACCAATGCAATTCCTCGGCCCAGCACTGAACGGTATCCAACCGTAGGCATTCTTTGCAGCTTGCTTCTCGAACCGCTCGGGTACAAAAGCCAGGGGGTCTTCGTACATGTCAGGCCGCCTCTGCATCTGTAAGATGCCCAGCACGATGGACGTGTTTTGTGGCACTTTTACACTACCGATCTCTGCAAAATTAATTATTATTATTAATTATAATTATTATCCTCCAAATCAAATCTACAGCGAGCATACATTGGAGGAGAAAAACACTTGACCGACCTCTACGGAAGAATCTGGGGAAGGCTGAAAAGCAATACAATCTCGAGTATTAACTATAATAATTATTTGTGCTTTACCGATGTCTAACAAATACCTATCTATTAAATATTTAAGATATAAACTAGATGTTAGGATTTTTTAATAAAGGCCTTTTGAAATTGAATAATTATTATACTATACCTACATATGTGTAGAACATAAACAACAACATCATTAGAATCTCTATGATTAAGTAATTTATTTAATTATTATTAAATTGATTGATTATATGTATACATTTATCTCGATTATTAAATATGATTGTCCGACTTTAACGGATTAATAGCCTAGAACTATAGACCACTTATTTCATTAATCGATACTGGAATTCACACAAGTAATAGAAGTCAGTCACACCATGGAAGCCCTATAAAGTTCCTTTTTAGTATTTGCATAATCACTAAACCGTGTTAACTCTTCCCTACGGAACTTCCAAAAAAATACATAGTCAAAATAATTTTTATGATTTTCCATGGATTTTACTATTTGTCCATAACGGGCCCAACGTAGTCATTAAATTAATAAATTTTGTCCCTGTTTAACCTATTTTGCAATAGTAGGTTATAGTTGGTAGATACCATACCATAGTAAAAAAGAATTTTAATAATATACCGTGTTAGTTAACAGCCGTGACTATTATTATAACTGGCATCTCAATGTCAGTCACGTTGCACTTCTTATCCACCAGTATCAGAGGTACAATTATCCAATTTCCTTTAATAATGCATGATTCACAAAAACTGGAAGATCATGCCAGGAGTATGTAGTTATCTACTAGTTAACTTTATTCTCTTGCTTGCTTTAATTTAATTACATAGGTACATTACTTTGTTGATACTCGTAACTATTGACAGTAATGACATAGGTACGTAAGCGAACATGTTACTAGTATAGTATTATATGTATAATCTGTTATTATCATAGATAGTATAACAAAGTTGCGAACGCTGTTTCCTGTCCCTATGTATGCTTAGATCTTTAAAACTACGCGACGGATTTTGATCCGGTTTTCTTTATTATATAAACTGATTCAAACGGAAGGTTTATATGTATAATTTAGTATCAGCACTGCACCCGTGCGAAGCCGGATCGCTAGTGGATAAATAAGGTACCTACAATGGCTTTCGAAGACCGGTAACAAAATTACCAATCTACCAACATCATCAGTGACGGGTGATTGCTTATGCCTGGGGTTCGACTTTAGTTCTTTTATTTTATTGTTTTACTGTTTACCCTCTTCGTGGCGAAGTGAGTAAACAGGTAAGAAGTCATCAGAGAAGCAGGTTCGGTTCCTTACGTAGATCCCCTTCATTCAAAAACTTACCTGTATCTCTAACGACAAGCCTCTCTATCATTGGCACGGAGGGGTAGAGTCGGAGGGCCTCCTTTATCACCAGCTCCAAGTATTTCATCTGTTTCATTTCGCTGTAATTAATTTTACGATTAAGAAAATCCGCGCCGGTCCGCTGCCGCCGATTTTCTGGGTATTTTCAACCGACTTCATGGAGGAGATTCTCAATACGACTGTATTTTTTTTATGTGTGTTACGCGATCATACCGTTTTTTAAAATTCCTTGACTATATGGAAAATGATCCCGATGTGGTCCCATTAACATTTTATCCGCAGGGGATAAGTATTTATCCTACAAAACTTAAAAACAGTGTAAAAGTAAGGGAAACGAGCGAGGTAGGTTTAGGAATTTGAAATCAGTTTATCTTTTCTTAAAAGACGCCAAATTATCTGTATATAATAAAAAAAACTCTTTGTAATGTTTTCGGCTCAGGACCCCTATTTGTGGCGTCGTATGGGGGAGGCCTATGTCCAGCAGGGGACGTGGGCTGATATGATGATGATGATGAATGTTTTCTAATAAGTATCATTCATCTAGTACCCATAACACAAGTTTGCTTAGCTTGGTGCTCGATGATGCTGTGTGGATTGCCGAGCATTATTTATTTCTGTACGTTTTCTATGTGTTTTATGTAGTGTCAGTTATAAAACTCACGTGTAACTCGGATCTCTGTCAAGTTCATCGCCTAGTATTTCTCGCAGTTCTTGTAATATTTTATTTTGCACTTCCTCATGCTTCGAGATGCAGTAGAGGCAGAACACAATACCAGATGTGGTGGTATCGTGGCCCTGAAATTCAACACAAAATTATTATAATTATTATCTCTACAAACATTATGCATAATAGAAAAGGACACACAAATTGTTTTGACTAGCAAGCCTTCCAACTTCATGCTAACCTTTTGTTAAATTGATAATGGTAAAACGTTTGACCACCATCACACTTGAGAAAGTGAAGATGTGGCCTAAGATGGAGCACGCTTTCCCAGAAGGAACTTATTCACTCAGGATTTGAAGACTCCTAGATTGTACTCTACCGGAAAAAGAGACCCAGGCAATTCGTTCTACTCTTTACCGGTACTTATAACTATACTAACTACTGCCTGCACAATTGCACGCATTATCTTATACATATATAAAATTTCCATGTCACAATGTTAGTTACCGTACTCCTCCGAAACGGCTTTACCGATTTTTACCAAATTTTTTATGCGTATTTATTATTCAGTAGGTCTGAGAATCGGCTACTATCTATTTTCCATACCCCTAAGTGATAAGGGTTGAAGGCAAAACAACGTTTGGCGGGTCAGCTAGTTTTTGTATAAAAGTTCAAAGGTCATTTCTATCCCATATATTACGCATTAAAAAGTATAGGTAGTATAAATAAATTATTCCTGGTCCAGAATTCTTCTTTTTCATAGTATTCTTCATTACTGACGTCGTGCCCATATTGCCCGTATTGGAAAGTCTTCGTCGAGGAGTTGACAAGCTGCTTCCACGCCACCCTATCTTCGGCTTCTCTGAGAGCAGTAGTCACTGGGACCCACATTCTAGAATTACCTCTAGAAGAGGTAACAAACATCGACATGACGACCTTTGTAGCGCGGCGAGCGGAGGTCCGCCTGCGACGCAGCAGGACGCGGGTTCGATTCCTGCCTCGGGACAAAAATTTGTACGATCTGCAGTTATTTATTCCGGGCGTTCTGGATGTTTACTATGTAAAATGGCAAACGCCGGAATTATAGGTACTGTTGATTCTAAAATGTATAATATGTACCAACATACTATGTACCTATGTTATACCTATCCTTGTGAGCAAAGCCAAGAGCAGAAGAGCAGCCAAACCAGAAAAGTTAACGGCGCTAACAGTGGAAGGAAGGAAGTTCCAGAGTTTTTCGACTCCTAGGTCACTTGACCTCGTGGCATCCCGTACTGAAGGAGGGTTGCAGGTTCAAGTCCCGTCGAAGTCGAAACATATTTGGATCTTATTTAAAATTTCAGATAAAAGTTGCTTCGTATCGGCAAGTCTTTCTAATGTTATATAATATTTGCCAAAAAAAACCTCATCAGTGCTATCTAACACGTATCTACCTATCCTACGGCTCGTCTATTGCCCTTGTGTCTGCCCTGGCATAGCCCTGGGCCACCTGCGATGTAAGCCTGGTTGGACCACGGGTGTTCAAGTATCTTGCTAGATAGATATCTACTATATACTATGAAAGCTACGCCTACCTCAAACATAAAGGTGTCTACTTCTTCCCGAACACTCTCGTCGTCAATTTTGACACCATCGATTTCCGATAGAAGAAGCAAATCCAGAAATGCGTGCTTGTTCTTTATACCTGTAAATAAACAAACGCATATCATATTTCTATCTTTTTGACAACTTTTCAAAAATACTTACTGTCACTAAAGTACCTACATATATATTATACGAAAAAATAGCAAAATTCTTTTGTTCACTTAAAATCTATTGTAAAGTTAAGTCAGCTCTGCGATTTTTTGTTGGATAGTAGGCAGTCTTCAACTCATATCGTCATTTGTCTATTTACCTAGGTTATGTATGATATGATTTAGAACTTCAAGACCATGCATCGATCATATAATGGCATCGACTAATTATATACTAGGTTCATGATCGCAATACATAAATAGACGGTAATCATGGATGACTGTCATTAGATCCATAATTGGCACGGGGTCATGGAGGAGAGCCGCCTTATTATTACCACCTTTTTACGTCAATTATCATGTTACTGTTTCTGATTTTTGGTATGTTTTACACTTTTTTTGCTTATACTTGTGACGAAAGAAATGTCTATTCTTTATTATCTAGCGACCCGACCCGGGCTTTGCACGGGTGTAATGCTTATACTAAATTATAAATATAAAACTTCATCTTGAATCACTCTATCTATTAAAAAACGCATTAAGTTATTAGGTAGCTTTAAAGATCTAAACACAGACAGCGGGAAGCGACTTTGTTTTATACTATGTTATTCTCCTATAATATTGCGACATCACCTACCTATGCTATCTGCGTCAGAAGGTAAGCTTATGATGTTATTTTTCTCCAACTCCTGTCGTCTGGCCTCGATGACCCGCTTGGTCTGTCCGTGTAGAACTGCTAGGGCTCTGTCTTGTCGTGCCTTCAACGGGAGCATGTTGAAGAAAAACTCTTCCGCGACAAATGGGTTTCGCATCTTCAGGGAGATTAGAACTGTGAGCCTGGAAAATAAATACACGTATAGAATATAAATAATTTAGTCCAGACCAGTAATATACAAATTAAAAACAAAAAACACCTTAGTACACACTTAATTATAGTATAAGAATTTGCACCTGAAACAAAATTCGACAATAATATAAATTCCTGGCGCCTCTTCGAGTAAGCCAGAAAGGCCGACTTTCCTCAAAGAAATGACCGGATTACGAGCGTTTTTGAATAAAAGCTTTCATTCACCTTATTTAGCACAGATAATCCTACACCTTTAAAATGAAAGTACAGGATAGATGTTTGTTTGAATCAATAAATAGCTAGAGTGTCTTCCACTAGTAGACAAAAATATGTATAAGTGAAGGATGAATCAATTAACATTTTATTTCTTACTAGTTTCTGCACGCGGCTACGCACGCGATCATCATCATCATCAACATCCACGAAGATGATGAATGGTTAATACAGTGTTCATTTTCCGGCACTTGTGTAGATTACAAAAAGTGGCCTATGTTTTATTCCAGACCTAAAACTACCTGTATGCAAAATTCCTTCTGTAGTTTTGGCGTTAAGAGGGAACAAATATACAAACATCCATCCAAATTTTCGCATTTATATTATTAGTGTGATTGATTACATAATATTGACGTCCGATGCGTTCGCCTGCGGCGCAGGAGGTTGCAGGTTCGATTCCCGCCTTGGGAAAAATGTTTCAACGATCTGCATATATTTATTCCGGGTGGTCTGGATGTTTCCTATGTATAATAAATAATACCTATGTATTATGTATATATCAGTCACCTAGCACCCATAAGACAAGCTCTGCTTAGATGATGCTTTGTGAATTGTCCAATAATATGTATTTATTTATTTTATTTATATTTTTGTTTAAAATACGACTATTTTATTTGATAGTTATTTATAGTTTAAAATTTAAAAAAAAATATGAGATTATATTTTGTAACACTAAAATAAATAAACGATGCTTCGAGCGTGCTACATTTTTCTACGAAGGGCTACGAAAGGCCTACGCTTCTCGTAGCCCTTCGTAGGCCATAAGTAGGGGCAGCCTCCGGAAAACTTAGTCTAATCCTATAAGTGGAACTACCTACGCTTGCGAATTCTTTAAGGTCCTGTAATTTGTTGTGAAATTACGGTGTATTTATCATTAGAAAGTTAATGGCAATGTTATTTCGATAACATTTGGTGAACAAATACATATATGTTTTAGGGTTTTACAATATTAAGTTTAGGCCTTGTTTGTACTATATCAGTCAAAATTAATTAGATAAGTAGTTAAGGTACAAATAGAAAAGTATCAGTACATAGGTACTCATAACATATGAGCCATCACACTGGCGATTTGCGAGCGATTTCAAAGCTATGCGGTTGCGCATTATGCACACGTCCGTCTCGTCGCGATTAGCGCCGCGTGTCGTTGACGCCTGCAGTGTTCAAAACCTAAAACCGAAATTGCTCGCAAATCGCCATAGGGATAAGGCTGTAAGTTCTCTTTATCTTGATATGATAGATGATGCTGTGTGACTTTTATTTATCTATAACTAATTTCTGCCCGCGGCATCGCCCACCACTCGTTGTGTTATTTCTTTGGAAATGTTGTAAGGTTATATTCGATCCAACACATGAAGTAGTCTTTATAAGTAGATCATTCCAGTTTAATTAGACCTTTTTTTTAAAGCTGTACAATGCAAATAGCGTCGTCTAGCCCCGAGCTAAGCAAAGCGTGTGTTAGGGTACTAGACAAATCCTAATAATACACTCGAGAGCAATGAATCCGGGTCACTCAAAGAATCCAAAAAATCTCGGAAAGTAAGAATGCTACGTTAATGCAATAAATTGTATTTAATAGACAATTTAATACTCCTTAAATGAAAGTATTAAAACTTCTTAGTTATTGTAAAGTTATATCATAAAAAAATCAAATTTGAAAAGGAAACACTATCGAAGATGGAACTACGAAATTACAGGATTTGTTTTTGCTTTTGTTTGTAATCTGTCATTTATGTTGGTACATAAACCAGGTTGATAGTGCTCAATATTCATTATTCAAGCTGAAATCATGTCGCTTACACTTGAAGAATGCACCAGAATACTTACATTGGTAGAAACCGGCCAGAGTCAGCGCGATACAGCCAGGACTGTCGGTGTGTCGCTGTCAACAGTACAAAGAGTTCTCCGACGTTACGAAGAAACTGGTTCTAACCTACGCAGACCAGGAACGGGCAGAACTAGGTGTACCACAGCACGAGAAGACCGATACTTGGTAAACACCATGCTTCGAAATCGCTTTCTCACAGGAACTGAACTCACAAATCAGTTTCGACGCCTCGGAGGAAGTAACCCAAGTGCATGGACAGTAAGACGTCGGCTTGCTGAATCTAACTTAAAACCCCTTAGACCTGCAAACGGCCCTAAACTGGAGCGTGGCCATCGTATTTCAAGACTAAGATATGCCCAGAACCACGTAAATGGGAGTATTGAAAATTGGTCGAAAGTTATGTTCTCCGACGAATCAAAATTTATGCTCTACAAGCACGATGGAAGACACAGAGTGTATAGAAGACCAGGGGAAAGATTCAAGCAAGCATGCATCGAAGAAAAAGTAGCCTACGGTGGTGGGTCTGTACTTGTGTGGGCCGGAATTTCCTCTGAAAGTCGCACAGAGCTGGTGATCATAGAAAACGGCTCTTTAACTAGCGTAAGATATGTGGAAGAAATCTTCAACGAACACGTTGGTCCATTTATGGTCAATTTGGGTGAGGATGCTATATTTATGCATGACAATGCCCGACCTCATACAGGTAGGATTGTGAATGACTACCTTCAAGAGATGAACATTACTTGTATGGAGTGGCCAGCGCGCAGCCCCGATATCAACCTGATCGAGCATGCTTGGGACGAGCTAGGGAGATGCGTAAAACAACGAAACCCTCCCCCAATCACGCTTCCTGAGCTCAAAATTGCTCTCACAGAGGAATGGGAGAATATTCCCCAAAATCGTATAAGGAACTTGGTGTACAGCATGCCAAACCGCGTAAACGCAGTAATGGAAGCACGAGGAGGTAATACGAAGTATTGAAATTCAAGAAAATCGTCATAAAGTTAAAAAATTTCATGTTTCCTATTTTTGTTTTAAGGAGAGATCAGCAGTTTTTTTCTTTATGTAATTTTGTGTAAATAAAATGTATGGTGACTCATATTTTTTTAACTTTCATTTAAGGAGTATTAAATTGTCTATTAAATACAATTTATTGCATTAACCTAGCATTCTTACTTTCCGAGATTTTTTGGATTCTTTGAGTGACCCGGATTCATTGCTCTCGAGTGTATTATAAATGTCAAAGTTTGTAAGGATGGATGGATGTATGGATTTGTTACTCTTTCACGCAATAACTACTGAACCGATTAGGCTGAAATTTGGTATGAGTATCGTTTGGGACCTAATAACATATAGGCTATTTTTTATCCCGATAAAACGCGGGCGAAGGCGCGGGCAGCGGCTAGTAATACATAAATAATGTTGGACAATACACACAGCATCATCTAGCCCCAAGCTAAGCAGAGCTTGTGTTATGGGACGATACTACCTTATTTCTTATTTGATATTAATAACTATTTTTATAGTATAAAATTTGACTTTTGAAGAAATAAAGTTATTGATTCTGCTGATTCTGATTCTCAGAATCAGAATCAGCAGAATAATATTTGATGTTAATAACTATAAACATAGTTATTAATATCAAATAAGAAATAAGGTAGTATCGTAGTATCAGGTGTTCTGGGTATTTTTTATGTATAGTAAAAAATACCCAGAACACCTGAGACAAATATTTGCAGACCGTACAAACATTTGTCCCAAGGCGGGAATCGAACCCGCAACCTTCTGCGTCGAAGGCGGACCTTCTCACACATTTTCTCTTGTCACTTAGTTTCTTCAAAAGTACTCGACAGCAGGGTTGGAAAAAAATCAGTTTTTTTTAAATTTTATAAAACAAACAGTTCAAATTGTTTTAAACAAGTGTTTGTTTTGTTTTTTTTTTGTCCTTTTTAGTTTAGGGCATTATTTTAAATTAATTCGACCTATAATGTTTCATTTCCAGACTAGATCTTTTGACTTTTCAAATTTTCTATAGTAAAATAAATATATTATAGAAGAAAGCCACTAAGTTCATTGTTTGACCATTGTCAAACAATGAACTTAGTGGCTCAGCTTCACACTGCTGTAGCTTCAAGTGCTGGAATTGAAAGACTGTTTTCAACATTTGGATTTATTCATTCTGACGTACGAAATAAACTGGGTACAGAGAAAGCTGCAAAACTTGTTACAGTTTTTAAATACCTTAATAAGGAAAAGAAAAAATAATTGTTATCTTGATCTTGTCATATTGTCTTACTCTCCTGACTGACAAACAATTTTGATTTTATAATGTTTATTAAATATAGGTAATTTTGTTTGTTATAATTTTGTTTTTGATTGATTTTAAATTGAAATTTTTAATATTCTATACTATCTAATGCATGTTTCAAAAATACGTGTTATCTTATCCCATTACCCATATAAATCCTGGTACTTGGTAGGTACTTAGATCTTTGTTTGACTGAATAAATAACTTATCAAAAAAATATTACTTTCATTTTATATCATTCATTCGCAATGAAAAGTAGTTTTAAAGCTTGTTTTTTTCTCATCGTTTTATACAATGTTTAAAACTTGTTTTAATCTGTGTTTTTAAACGTGTGATAAAAAACACGGTTTAAAATCAAACTGTTTTAAACATTGTTTTAAACATGTGTTTTAAAACCATTTGTTTTAATCATGCCAACCCTGCTCGACAGATCAAGATGCAATTTGGCAAAATATTGTCTCTAATTACAGGAATACCTAATCTCATTTATTTCTGGGATAATTTGCACTGTGATAAAAATACAAAACACCCGTCCTCTGTGATATTTCGATATTTTCCCCCCTTTCGAACCTCGGTTGATTATAGACGACCCATTACTTATTATACCGAAAACGTGCGAAGCCGCGGGCAAAAGCTAGTATCTTATAAATCCTACTAATATTATAAAAGTCAAAGTTTTTAAGGATGGATGGATGTATGGATATTTGTTACTATTTCACGCAAAAACTACTGAACCGATTAGGATTGAAATTTGGTATGGGTATAGTTTGGGACCTGGAATAACACATAGGCTATATCTTATTCCGATAGACCGCGAGCGAAGATGCGGGCAGCAGCTAGTAAAAAGTAAAGCACGACATGCGACACTCACTCTTCGATCGCCTTCACGTAGTTGGATTCACTGTCCTTCTGTGCGTTCACTGACACGCCCATTATCGATTCTGAGAACGGAAAGAACATTATTATACATATGTTATCATGGAATGACCATAGTTATTAACCGACTTCAAACAAGGAGCAGTTTGCTATGTTAAGCTGTATGGTATATATTTTTAGGGTACCGTACCTCAAAAGGAAAAAGGAACCGTTACAGGATCACTTCGTTGTCTAGTAGTTAGGTGTAATCGAGGGTCCTTAACCTCTTGGAGCCGTGATATAAATCTACCTTCTAAGTCAACGCAATCAAAATTTAGAAAAAAAAAATCCTAGTGAATCGATATATGCACAAAAAACCTATAGGGTACTTCCATTGACCTAGAATCATGAAATTTGGTAATATCCAAGTTTTTATAGCACAACTAAAGGGAAAATCCAAAAACGAAAACAAAGTGAATTTGTAGTTTATTCACGTTTTTGCAAGCGTACAAAACCTAGGATACCTACATCCCGTTGACCTAGAAACGTGAAAGGCAAGCAACAAGTTTTTATAATTACGGAATCCTCGGTGCGCGAGTCTAACTCGCACTTGACATTTGATTGACAATCAATTAATTACTCCTTCAGTTGTGAACTGATTTGGATGATTCTGTTGTCTGTTATTGTTTAGAAAATGATCCCGGATAAAAAAATATTCGGGGGGATAAGTATTAGTCCCACAAAACTTAAAAAAACCGTGTACCTACATTTAATCATTATTAAGGAATTTTAAGCCGATAGTTTTATGAACAATAAAAATATAGTTTTTTTGCCCTACAATATAATACAAACTAATAGCTTTGTTTTGATGTGCGTTTTGTGTAGTATGTTATTTTAGTACCTAACTCTAACTATTAACTATAAACACAACGATAACATAATAAAACTGGCCAAGTGCGAATCGACTCGCACATGAAGGGGTTCGTCCCATCGTACTATTGCGCGAAAGGAACCCCAAAAATCGTATTTCTTTTTAAATCGATAAAATCAATAAGCTAACATTCCTCGGTCACCCATCCAAGTACTGACGGCGTCCGACGTTGCTTAACTTCTTCGGTGATCGGTACTCAACTTGGTAAGGACGTTTTTTGTTTTTACTAATTTTTGTTTTGTGGCTGTAATAGTTATACACACACAGTCAAAAGTTCAACTGTCTACTTATTACGGTTCAAGAGATACAGCCTTGTCAAAAGTAGAGCAACAACATCCGAAAAAATCAATTTTCTTGTATGGGAACCCCTTTAATTTTAGTATTTACATATTTTATATTTATTATTTGATATTGCAGGTCGATGTAGTGGCAAGAAAAATATACGTTCTGTAAAAATGTCAACTGTCTATATGTACATTGTACCGCACTATAGGTAGGTAGAGTTAATTAAATAGGTCATGTACTACATACATATCTACTCAATTACACGTTTTTGTACCGTTTCGCTTACCTAAGTATTATTGTTCAATTACTTACAAATTAAATTAGTGCCAACTAGCAGTCGGGGGTGTAAATCGTACATTTTCCTTCCCACTATTTAACTAACTTGTATAAATGTAGGAACCCCTACATTATATCCTACAGTTCATGAGACAGTCTGCTGAAGGACGGACGGACAGACAGACAGCGGAGTCTTAGTAATAAAGTCCTGTTATCACCTTTTGGATACGGAACCCTAATAACTGTTGCTGTGAGCTCGGCAATGATAAAATGGCGAACAAAGTTCACCAATCATTGGTACACCCACACAAATTATCACAAATTATCGGTATTAGGTAGGTACCTATTGTTGCGGAAGAGTCTCACCTTTCATTTAAGCCATAGAATGAAACTAGCCCGAGTAATTTTCGAGATATGGCCATTTTATTGGCACTGTTTAAATTATTTCTGAAAACCAGTGTTTGAAAACCTTGTATTGAAGTGTTTGCCTTCGTGTATCAATAAATTAATTTTCTTTCTTTATCTCTTACATTTAAATTTATGACAGCATATGTCATTTTGATATTTGCTGTCATTTATGACTGTAGGCTCCATAGACTTAGGATTTGTTCACTAAGCCTAGACTTAATTTTTTCACTGTTGAAAAAGATAATTAATAGATGATGTAGTGGTTTCTTTTTCACTTCTTCCACTAGTGGACAAAAAATTTAAGTGAAGAAAATATCAATAACACCTTATTTTTTATTTGATATTAATAACTACATATGTTTATAGTATAAAATTTGACTTGTCTAAGTGCTTATTTTGTAAGCCTAAAGAAATAAAGTTATTGATTCTGATTCTTAATGTAAGTACGTAACATAAATGATGTAAGTAAGTATTTTTAAATCACATATTTTGTAAAACTACAGTAAAATAATTATTTCAAAGTAAAGAAAAACTAATATTTTAGCGATATTATCTTTAGACGTAAGCAATAAATAACAGTAAGCAACCCTGGCAACACGTCTGAACGACAGAGGGGCGTAACGACGTGAAGATGTAGGTATAAAATAGGCGGCGTTTGGGTCTCTGTCAAAGATGATTCCCTTCTAGTCGGTTTATTATAAGCCATAGGTGCGTTTTCGTGAGACGTTGGGAATAACTCTTCTTTTGTAAGAATGTTGACTCATTCCCGATCCCACTCGGTCAATGACACATGTACGGTCAGTTGGATTTGTACTCGTTACGAATACGTCGAATAAATGATTATGTGAAATACTACAAACTAGTATTTACAACTGAAACAGTTAAGCTAACTATAGACTGTTGCAAACAATCTAGAGGTGGCTTAACTGATCCATATCAATACCAGTAGGAAGTGTCCCCAAGGCTGCATTCCCCACTGTATGGCAATGCTAATGCGCTGTGCCAGATACTGCGATAGATTGTCATTCCCCACCTGTAACATTATCCAAGGCAGTGAGCGCGATGATGGGGAACAAGTTGACCGGCGAACCGTCCGCCAGCTGGTCCAGCTTCTCCACCAGCACGTGGGCGTTCTGGCAGAACACAGGCAGGAAGTTCTGGAGGATGTTGAAGTGAAAGGCGGGTGTCAGGAACTTACGATGGGATCGCCACCGGTTACCTGCAAAATATTCAGTTATACAGAATACCACGTAAATAAGTGTAATAAGGGGGTGATTCTGGACCCCGAGGCGCTCAAGATTTATTAAAGGATTTTTTTTAATTTCTATTATTAAAATAATACTTTTTTCTTCCTTTTCGGGTTTTTATTGATTATTATCAGTCTGCGGAGTAAACCCCAATTTTAAGATCTTTGAAAAATGTAGGTATGTAGAAAGAAAATAAGAAAACTATATATATATATATATATATATAATCTATAAATAGAAAATTCTTTATTGCACTTGGAAACAATTAACAAACAATAAACTATTACAAAACAATGCGACAATTGGCGCTGTTATCGCTCAAGAGCGTTGTCCGCTCTAGATGGATAGCAATTAGCATCGCAGGATTGTACATGGGAATTGTTGATTGGCAATATAAACAAATCTACTTACCTGAACTAGTCAGAAGACCTTCTCCTAGCCAAGGTCTGACGAATCTGTACGATTTACCCTTCGTTATCAAATCCGTGCTTGCGACGACAGCCTGAAAACATAATTAATGTTAACCCCCACCCCAAATTAATAGGGACCTTCAGGTATTAAAGGCCACCTAAAATAAATATAAATAAATATAAATAAATAGTTTGAGTACCTAAAGAATTGAATTTAAAACAGACATTTTAAGTTCATTTACTTTACAAGTATTCAGAAAAAATACAATTTTTGGTTTTTATTTTCACAATTTTCTATCAATTACAAGTTTTACACCCTTTGTTTATCACATTAAAATTCAAAATTGTATCGTTTCATGATTATAAACACAAAGGTTTCTATTTTCCTCAGACTTTAACTATGATGTAGTAACAGATTGCGCTTTCGACCTTATGAAATAATCTTGAGCTTGACGAGCTTCTGGTTTGCTTGGCTTTTGGTTGACTGGAAGAAATCGCTGTAAACGATAAGGCAGCCTATTCTTTTACCTTTTTATCGCAAAGCATTATCTATGTATGTAGCTTCTAATAAAAGTTTTTTTTCACATCTAATTTTATTGTAAGGCAACAGACGAGGCATTAACCAAATCAATAATGACCTTATAAAAATTAATGAGTGGGCAAACACATTGGGACTCTTGGTTAACCCCTCCAAATCTCAAGCAATCGTCTTTGGTTCTCATTATTTGCTTAAAAATTTTCCCCTAGTTTCTTTTTCCTCTGTGATGTTTGTTAATGAAACTATTCCTTACATGGACAAGGCCAAGAACTTGGGTGTTATCTTTGACAGCCGTTTGTCTTGGTCCCCTCAAATCAACAGCATCAGCAGCAAAATCAACTACGCTTTTCAGTCCCTTAAACGTCTTCATAAATTTCTACCTCTTGAGACCAAAATCACACTTGCCCAATCACTGCTTCTTCCCATCCTTGATTACGCGGATGTATCTTATTTAGACGTCTCAGAGGAGCTTTTAAATAAACTAGAGCGCCTTCAAAACTTGAGCATCCGTTTTATTTACGGGCTGCGCAAGTTTGACCATGTGTCTCAGTTCCGATCCCAGCTAAAATGGCTTCCCATTCGTCGCCACCGAGATCTCCACATGTTATCTTTCCTTTACTTTATCCTCTTCAATCCTCTCTCCCCTTCTTATCTTCGTGATCGCTTCGAGTTTCTTATCCCCCGTGGCAAGCCCTGTAGAACAATTACATCTCTTCTTCTGAGAACTCCAGCGCATAGATCCAGCCGCTATCATGATTCTTTTACTGTAATGGCACCCAGACTTTTTAATGCCCTTCCCCACTCAATACACGCCAGTCCTTCACATAGCGTATTTAAGTCAAAGGTAAAAGAGCACTATCTCTCGCTACAGTCATACCAGTTATATTTATATATGTAGGATATTATTTTATGGTTATAATATATATCATATTTATCTATTTAAGATATTTTCGTTCTTGTAGTTTATGTAAGCTTTGTATGCATATTAGATTTTAATTTTATTTAATATTGTTCTCTATATATATTTTTTTTCTGTTTTGTATGTAGTACACATCTATCCACACTCACAAATTCTCATTGTAACTGTAGGTTTGCTGTAAGAAAACTCTTTTAGGGTTAAGCTCGCCTTTGTACATTTCCAATAGTTGTTATTTTTATGTATGATATTATTTGTGTGTACAATAAAGAATGTAAGAAAACGTAATTTTTCTAAATAACAAAACAATAAATACATTTAAAGTTGCGAAAGTTATTGTAAAGCCAATTTCACATGGTTCTTATTACAACACGCATTGTAAGTGGCCCTAGAGACGAAGATACAAATTCCACTAAATTCAATGTTAAATTAATAAGTATTGATGTAATAATTAAACTTTTCTTAATCCCACACGATTTACTCATTTTACTTTAAGAACTGCAAAATCGGAAAATAACAGTCTATTTTTCAAAGAATGATCCGTTTCTATGTAGATTATTTACTATGGAGTTATCCACACCACCTGCATGGATGGGTTCGTTGCTTCAGACAAGATGGCGGATATTAGTACTATTTGTCCTAAAAATGTGAGCGTTCTCATCATCAGACCGTATACGTCCACTGCTGAACATAACATAGATTATGTGAGCGTTACTACAGTGTCATAAAAATATTGGAAGTGGATTTTAGGAGTAATGGTCCTTGCTATCCGCCGAACCTTAAAACCCGCAGGTACCTTACACACTAACTACACAAGCTATAAACGGCTAGGTATGTAGTTAGTATTTAATAAGTCCTTATTAAATACATAATAGTCTGAAGAGGGCTAAATCTGAATGCATTCATAATAATTGTCAGGTCAGAGTGGTCAGCCATGCATAACCTTATGTCACCATGAGCGTCACAACAGAAAATTGACCACTTATTTAGGTATATCACCAGATAAATTACTTCAGTCACTCGGTAGGTATGGTACCAATACCATTAATATTATTGGAAAAATGCAACTTAGTACATATCCGCAAATACCTACCATTGCCAGTTATAAATACCTACTTTGTAAGAAGAAAATTAAATATCAACCTGACGGATAAAAGTAGGTAATATCTTATCAATATTAGGACAACAAAAATTATAGTGAGAATCAGGGACGAGGGAAAATGTGAGAATTTTCAAGGATAAAAATTTGCCTCCGTGATAGTATTTATTAGTATTCGTACCTAGTGGGTTGGGTTCCTATACCTACCCGTGATAGTATTTATTAGTACTCGTACCTAGTGGGTTGGGTTCCTATACCTACCCGTGATAGTATTTATTAGTACTCGTACCTAGTGGGTTGGGTTCCTATACCTACCCGTGATAGTATTTATTAGTACTCGTACCTAGTGGGTTGGGTTCCTATACCTACCCGTGATCCGCCTAGGTACATGTTTTCTTGTTACCAAATTTCGTATCAAATCTGTTCTACCGAGCGTGCAGTTTGAGCGTGCAACAAGCAGTTTTGAGTGAGTAACAAGCATACATACAATGCAAAAAGTTTGTACGTATGTTAGTTACTCTTCAATAAAATTCACGCCAATTTTCGTTTTCATATTTGTACTCAGGAGGTCTAAAAACGTACGTGTACCAAATTTCAAGTCGATCCGGCATAGGTTTATTACCTACATGAGCTTTTCGGAACTGCACCGCAAACTTTTGCCTTTATAATTATTTATCATCATCATCATCAGCCTATATTAGTCCCCTGATGGGCATAGGCCTCCGCTGAACTCCACCTCAGCGCCCTGTCTTCAGCTCGCCGCATCCAGCATCAGTCTGCCTGGAGTCTCCCTGGTCGCCCACCCACCGTCGCTGGAGACCCAATCATAATTTATCAGTATGAAGTAATAATTACCTCAATGTATTTCGGATCAGTGATGAAAACATGACGATTAGAAAACAGGTAAACTCTCAGGAAACCACCATATTTTTCTACAAGCCTGAAAAGGCAGTCTAAGAAATCTGTAAAAAACAGGGCACTATTTTAAGTAAGCACTTTCAAGCAATACTAGGTTTCAATTATGCTAGGTCTTAAACTTCGATCAGTTATCCGGCGGATAGATGGTCTTACATAACAAAGAAAAATTACACCTATACAGGGTGATTAGTACCTACTCGTGGACCGATCTGATTTTCGGGGGGTTGAGGGGATCGTTTGCTACATTTTCCCGATAAAACTAATGTCCTAAATTAATTAAGTGTCACGGTTGTTAATTGTTATAGACACGATTTTTTTTAAAGTTGTTTTGTTCTTTTAATATTAATGATTATAAACTAATATAAATGATTATAAACAATCATTTATTTGCATAAGACATCATTATTTATATATTAATATATTGTACATAACATTAGTATGTCAGATCTTAAAACTATTTCAGTAATATTATTTATCCTCGGTCTTGCCTTTAAATCGTCAAATTAATATTTTTTTGTTTATGTTTGTAAGGCCTCAAAATAACTTGTTCTGTAGCTATCCTTTTTTTACATTATATTATTTTATAAAAACGTACATTATTATGTACATTTTTATGGAGTCTAGTTTGTTAAAAAGTCAAGGTTGCACGCAGCATATTTAAACAATCAGCTAATAGTATACACGTTTTCGTGTGTTTTATCTTTTTGCACGATAACCTAAACAATTTTTCTAAATTAATGTAGTTTAAGTTAGCGGTAACATCTGCCAGTTCCGTCAAAACCTGTCCAGATATGTCGGATATTACCCAAAATAAACAGACAGATAAACAATTATGTTATTGTTTTTGGTACCTATACCCAAATGCATTTAGTAAAAAGTTGTTATTCCTACGTTACAAACAGACACATAAATTTATTTGTATCGTTTTGCATGGTCGAAATAACATTTTTGTTTGTTTGTGTGTAGGTAGGAATAAACACGTCGTCAATAGAATGCATAGATTGTATCTAATAATGAAGTAGGCCTCACAATAATGTGAGAATTTTGCTTGTTTTAAATATAGTACTGTACAGAAACTTGTTTTATACGTTTTGTCCGCTTACAATGAATATTAATTTATACATAAGTTTGATTGATGTTTTTTATCATCGTTTTTATCTAAGAAAATTGGAGTTATGTATATTATTTGAATATATAATTGTTTTTTTTTCTAAGTTGAAGTTAATTGTTACAACAATTTGAGTTTAAACACATTGATAATGTATCTGAATACAGAAAAATAAATGATTGGTTAATTTATGCTTTATTTCTTATATCCCAAAACTCTTTTCGATTACGCGCGACCGTTGCTACAAATTACCTTGTTACAAAAGCTTGAAGGTTAAACGAAAAGATGGAGCATTTTGAACTGTATCAGTCTACACTAAAAATACAAAAATGATCATTTGAGGGTTAACGATCTTATAGATAACAGACAGCAGTGCTCTTACGCATGAAAACAAACAATATTTTGTAGTACAAGTAGGTATGTACTTGCACTACACAGGCATGTAAACGTTTCATAATTTTAAGAGACTTACATTCCTTAAAAAGACTAGGTATTCAGTAGAATTTATTTTCCTATAACGAAAAATAGAGAGTTTACCTACTGCGAGTAACTAATACTAAAGCATAAGTATTAGGTAACTAGGTATGTATTTTTAAAACTATGTAGGTACATAGGTACTACCTATTTTATTTACTTCTTAGGACGTTCTTCACTTTTGAATTAGTCTAGATAATTTATGTTTGCTTCACCTTTAATAATAATTTAACCGCACTTATAAAAGTCATTTGGGGAGAGCAAGACTCACTCGACCACGTGTAACAACAACACTTAATACAAATACCTACCTACGTATATCTTATACCTACTCTAACTAACTAATATAATTATAATATAGCCGCAATGATATAATGCCATATAAATTTTTGAATTAACTTTTACTTTACTTTATTTAAGACTAGTGACCCGCCCCGGCTTCGCACGGGTGCAATGCTGATACTAAATTATACATAAACCTTCCTCTTGAATCACTCTATCTATTTAAAAAAACCGCATCAAAAAGCATACAATTCATAGGGACAGACAGCGGGAAGCTACTTTGTTTTAAACTGTGATAGTGAAAGAAAAATAAATTGTGACCTTTTAAATTTTAAAATGTACTTACGTGCAGAATCACCTAGGAAGATCAGTCCATTCCCCACTAAAGGCAAGGGCAAAGGTCCAGGTAGGCGCAGCCTCTTGCTATCAATCAACAAAGTAGCCCATGACACCAAAATTATCATCAAAAACGCCACTAATATCAATAAAATCATGTTTAAGTTAGGACCAACTATAAAAAATATATTTTATCTATTATTTTTTTTACGTCAAACGTGTGTATTGAATCTGTATCGAAGCAAAAATGAACGGGGAGGTAAAAATGACCTTCCGCGGATCGTTTAAGTCATTAAGAGGGAAGGACACATTACCTACCTATAACCTAGTATAAGTCAAAGGTGGTCTACTTTTTCTGCACGGTTCGTGGTGTAAATTACTTAAGATAATTATTGTAAATAACTTAAGATAATTACTAAATTGTTATATTGTACTTGGCTAGTTTACACCGAACAGTATATGTAAGTAACTACAACAACTTATAATTAGTAGGTACTTAAGTATACATTTAGTTTAGATAATCATTATTGCCACACAATACGTGTTTATTTTCAATACTGAATACGGGAATCAACAAAAAAAGAGAAAATAAAATGGACCTACAAATAAGTTTTTTCTACCGACCGCCGTCGTTGCGTCGTCGTCGTCGTCGTGAGAGGGTTATTTAGAAATTTTTGTATGTTGAAATTTTTAGCTTTTTCTTAGCTTTTGAGATGCAATGTTCCTAATAGCCCCAAATGCTGTTCTACTAAAGATCGTTATCTATATTTATAAAAGAGTAAACTGGGTGACTCATCGAGAGATCTCTGAAACTACAAGAGCTGCGAAGCTGAGATTTTGCATGGAGGTTCCTTTTAAGACGTCGCGCGTCGGCAGAGGCACCCGCTGAGAAAGGATTTTTGGAAATTCGTATTCTAATGGGGTCATAGGTCATTTTTATTGCATTTTAACTTCAGAACCGTAACTGTTGGCCTGTCAAGTAGCGTATAAAGATGAATTAAAATAAACAGACACGTGTCCAAATGTGTTCGTGTCAAAGTTAGGCGACTCACTGACATATCACGAAATCTCAGGAACTAGAAGAGCTATGAGGCTAAAGTTTTGTTTTTACATTACATGGAAAACAACTTTAGGTAACTACATGGGGTATTACTAAAGTCCACGCGAATAAAATCGTGGGCGGGTCAGCTAATTATAAATAGGTATTGTTTTATTAAAATGCTTAAGGCGGTTCCCAAACTAGCGCCACCATATATTTTATCGTATTATTACGATAAAAATAGGAATTTTTAAAAATGCCTTGGCCAGTTTGTGATACCTATCATAAGCTTTTTTTTAACGCCTCTGTAATGGTTTTATTTTGTATAGTTTATAAAGATGTGAAGTTGCACGTTTTGGCCACCAAACTTGGTTTTCACATCTCCTCATAATGTATACAATATAAAACTATTACAGGAGCATTAAAAATAAGCTTATGATAGGTATCACAAACGGGACAACGTATTTTTGAAAATTCCTTTGTATATCGTAATAATAAGATAAAATAGGTGGTCGGGGTGGGTCGGGGTGGGTCGGGGTAGCGCCTTAATAAATGTTAAGAGGCTCTTGAATAAATAGTATGATTTCTTTTCTGCACAGATTGCAGAAGAACAGTGAGTTTGTTAATTTAAATTATTCAAACTTAGATTATTTTATAAAGTACTTTTATATAAATAAAAAAGTCTAGGGATAAAATATGCGTGGAATTTCATGTGCATTCATAATATTTAAAAATGATATCTTGTCATTATATACAATCAAAAGTGTTAATTTTTCTTGGATGTAAAACTTGCAATTATTTTTCGCTTATTATTATTTTAAGGAATCTTTTCGGTAAGAAGGTCGGTAGGTACTCGATACGGAGATAAAAAGTGATGTTGGTTGAAAAATTAAAAAACAAGAAATGTAGCGTTTCTTGTTTTATATAATGATCGTACAGTATAAACAGAATATAATTTTATTCAATATTTGACCAATATTTTTGCCTTGGCCCATAATTATATACAGAGGACAAAGAATGTTGCTCCAATTAAATAAAGTCATTGTCAAATGACGACCTGCCCGGCGTAGTGGGTGAAGGTGAGACTGAGACACAGGTAGTAGGTACAGTTTCCGGCGTACGGCATGATTGTATGATCTGAAAACATTATGTGGATAAACTTCCGAATAGCTGTTACCTCCGATTTGGTTCAAAATCTGAATTGGAGCCAAATCGGAGGTCACAAATATCCTACATCCATCCATACAAACTTTGACATTTATAATATTAGAAGGATTTGAATTATGTGATTCTATTTTTTTTTTATTGTAATTTTAATCAATTAAAAATGTACATAGTTCTAACATATTTTGTGTAGTTAGTGCTTTGGTTTAGACTGTAAGCTTACTACTTTTTTGAACAAATAAATCTAAGAAATCGACACGTTGAGTTTCATACATCTATGTATGTATGAAACTCAACGTGTCGATTTTTATCCTAGCGGTAACGGTGGAAACTGAAAATTATTTCCTTGTTTATTTTGTGATAGAATCAGAATCAATAACTTTATTTCACTTGACATTGACATTTCACTTTTTTGCAGCGCAATCTAGTGTCAAAATAAAAAGGGAGATTGTTGTTCTTGAAGATTGCATTGAAAAGCCCGGTGGTGTCAACAAAACAATCCAAGAATCTGCGGCTCATAGTGATACCTCATCATCATCAGCCCATACACGTCCACTGCTGGACATAGACCTCCCCCATACGACGCCACAAATAGCGGTCCTGAGCCGCCTCCATCCATCGACTCCCTGCGACCGCTACGATGTCGTCGGTCCATCGAGTGGATGGTCTCCCATGTAGCGGGGGATTTGCCATAATCATCACGCTTGGCAGGCGGATTGGTGATCGCAGTGTTGGTGTTTAAAAATACTCAGAAGGAAGCTGCTGCCCTTCCTCTGGTAGGTTCCCTTCATCGGCTCTTACGACATCCACGGGTTGAGTTGGAGGGGTCGATATTCGTACTCCACGGCCCCACGGCCTAGTGATACCTCACACTGTCTTAATCTGCTCTAGTTGGTTTAGTAAAAATAATTTGGTAGATTGAATTGAACTTATTTTATTAAGAGGGGTATTACAAAAAAACGCGAAATTGCACGAATTCCTCGTCCAAACTTATGATTTTCGTTCGTAGCACCGAACACCGAACCTCTAACACCGAAATCGAAGAGCGCTCTAAGCAAAAAATATACAATTATAGAATGAAAATTGGAACTGGAATTTACAATTGAAACAGTTAAGCAAACTTCCAGACTGTTGCAAACAATCTAGAGGTATCTCATATTCTTATTGTTACAGTCACGTGGACAACAAGTTTAGTTCAATTCCTCGGCTTGAAGTTAACGAAGAGCCCGTCCTTGGCGCGCAGCACGAGGTCGCTGTACAGCACAGGTTCTCTGCCCGACGGCAGGAGGTGGAAGTGACGCACGATGGCAGATATCAGCACCTTCATCTCTAGTATGGCGAACTTTTGACCTGCGGAATGACAACTCATCCTAATTAAATATTTTAAAAATATAGAAGGCAGCACCTGGGCCTTTACGGAGAAATTAGAAGTACATCATGAAAAAGCTTGGGCATATACCAGTCTACGGGTCGATAAAGATAGTAAATGAATAAATATAAGGAGCCGTCGCGGCGTAAGAACTGAGCCCTCCCCGTTGATGTCGAGGTTGACAATGTGAACCTACGAGAGGAAGGGCAGCAGCTTCCATCTGTGTAGTTTTAACATATAACTTAGTACATGTATGTACTATCAGGTACTTTATTAACAAAGAAAATTACATAAATGAAACAAATTATGAAAAGTATAAATACTAATTGTGTAATATTTAAGTGTGCCTAAATGTAATGTGTTTTTGAGTAAATAAAATATTGTATTGTATTAACGATTGTGGTAACTACAGACTTTTGCAAACAATCTAGAGGTCAACTGATCCATATCAATACCAATCGAAACCGTCCCCAAGACCCTGCTTTGCCCAGGTGTGTGCCATGTCAATGCTGATTTGTCGTGCCAGATACCCACCAGACAGATATCGGGTCACGCTTCACTCCATCCAGACCCATGACCAGACGCTCTGATAATTTTTTGAAAACCTGGTAAGCCTTGGCACAACACAAACCTAGGGTCTCAACTCCAAAAAAATACGTACCTACGTAGGCTCTATCGAGACCATAGCTATAGAGTCTTAGCTAAGTTTACCACCAGCCTATTATTCCTTACCAGCTTAATTTGATGTCTATACGATTTTTCTTACACTGTCCTAGAACTGTACTCACAATCTTGAATTACCTATTCCCTTTTATGTTATGTTGACATACAATAACGTATAAAGACTACTTTTGAACAGGGAGGCATGTTCAACAGTGGATGTATGTGTGCTGATGAGAAACCTCTAGCTGGTTGCCCTAAAATAAAAATATCCTTACCGATGCAGTTCCTAGGCCCAGCACTGAACGGTGTCCAATTGTAGGCGCTATTGGCCTCCCTGTTGGCAGTCTCGAAGCGTTCCGGGATGAATGCGAGGGGATCTGCATACACCTGAGGGTTCCGCAGGGCTTCGAACAGGTTCAGGATGACATTGGTGTCTTGGGGTACGAAAAGACCGCCTAAGTCTGAAAGTTAGATGTAATGAGTTAATATTAGGTTTAGGCTAAATAGTATGTTACGCAATTAGTGAGTAAAGGACGAATACAAAACGACGGCCAAAGATGAATCACGAGCAAGTGAAGGAGTCGACCGTAGGGAGAGATTCATGATGATTGACATTGTGTTAGAATCCTAAGCGACGATCCGAGTCACTCATGGCCCTCGATATAAACCCGTCCTTTATTGAAGAGTTGCATACTATACTTTATTATCATGACTACGTGAAAAAGATAGATTTAAGACATTATTCTAATGCTAAACCGCTAAACTCTGTCGAAAATATCGACCGCACAAGGAGTTCGTATCGAGTCCGCACGTGTTATTTCACGACCTTTCACTCCCTACTCCAGTACGGCGCAGAGTTCTGTGGGCGCGCTACTGATCGGGCGCGCATCTTCTGCAAGCAAAAGCGTGCTGTCAGGGCGACCGCAAAAGCAGCGTGCGAGACGCTAGCGCGGACATTTTTTATTTCGCTCCAGATCCTTATGTTGCATTTAATTATCATATTCCAGGTAGTGATGCACGCAAGGATAAACCTGGAGCACGCAAGGATAACCCAGGACGCGCGGAGATCATCACACGCGATGCTACAACACACGCGGTACTGGTAAGCTGGCTTAGTTGGACAGACTCACGCACGTGCTAGAACCCGCGTTGTACAACAACTTACCGGACCGGATAGTCACTGCGCCTAGCCTAAGGTGATTGTCACGTCATGGGTTAGCGCAAGATTCAAATTATTTTGAACCCATCATAAAACCTACTTCAATTTAATTGTATTTTGGGAGCATTTGGGAAAATATTAATTTTTAGCCCAAAATCTCTTATTTTCCCAAATGCTCCAAAGCTACCATGAGCTGAAGTTACTTCATAAGTAAATGGTTTACGATTTGCGCCAACTTACATTTCCTCTAGATTTAGTGCTTGAAGAAAGCAGAATAAATTAAAATACGTATACAAAAAATATTATTCTCGCGCAAACCGGTGACCGTCAACCATAAGCGGAAGCGGAGACTTAAATCGTGGCTTGTCGAGAAAGCTATAATGTTGAAGAATTTGTGACAAAAAACAATGATATTTTAATAATGTTTTTTTTTTTGTACAATTCTCATTATTTAGATTTTATGTAATTTAACAATTTTATTATCAGTACATAGTATAAAACAAAGTCGCTTCCCGCTGTCTGTCTGTCTGTCCCTATGTACCTACGCTTAGATCTTTAAAACGACGCAACGGATTTTGAGGTGGTTTATTTAATAGATAGAGTGATTCAAGAGGAAGGTTTATATGTATAATTTACTATCAGCATTGCACCCTTGCGAAGCCGGGTCGTGGCGCTAGTTATGTTATAATTTGTGAATTGATCGGCTTGTATACTTGTTACTAATAAATTAATTATTCTGATTATAATTTTTTGCGCAAGGAGGTTGACTGTGGGTATAGCATTGAGATGGAGGTCGAATATATTGGTGTGTTCTATATTCTAAATTCAAACAACAAAATAGTGACTAAAGGTGCTCTTTATTTATTGTTATCGGTGAATAAAATAAGCTTTTTAGAGGGGGAATGTTATAAAAAGTATTTAACTAGCCTTGTTATTTTTTTGTTAATATTTAATTGCAAATGTTTTAGACTAAATTGGATTTATCGTATATAAATATATTCTCCTGATTCTTTACATAGAGCAATGAAATGTGTGTGATTTCATGAGATACGCACCTGCGTCTTGTGTTATTTTTCTTTCAATGAACGTGACCGAAGGAAAGACCCGAAGAGACTCCTTGATGACCAAGTCCAAGTATTTCATATCCCGAAATTCACTGAAAAAGAAATCAATAATATGCGATCAGGAATCACTCCAATGAAAAATAGGATTTTCTCCTACTTTGAAATTGGGAGCAAAGAATATATTATATACCATTCTTAACGTATAACAAATATATACCTAAAGGATTAGGACCTAATTAACAATCACTATGGTCAAAGGTTCGTTGTCCTCGAAATTCATTTCAATAATTAATTAACTTATTTAACTTATTTTAATATCAAAGCAAATCACACTCAAATAATAGAAACAAATTAGAACTAGTATTTACAATTGAAACAATTGAGCTAACTGCAGACTGTTGCAAACAAACTACAGGTAGCTCAACTGGTCCATATCAATAGCAGTTGGAAGCGTCCCCAAGACGCTGGCTGCATTGCCCCGCTGTATGGCAATGCTAATGCGCTGCGCCAGATACTCACCAGCTCTCAGGTCACGCGTCCCTTCGACCAGGTGTTGAAATAAACTATTTCAAAAAAAAAATTGTAGAATCAATGACTTTTAATCGGTAAACTTTGACTCGTCATACTGGAAAAAATATCCACGACGCTACGGTAGGCCGGCATGTTCTGTTAAAAGTTGTCGCTCGTTGGGCTTGATACTTATTTGAATTTTTCACAATGTTTTTTTAATTATTTAAATCACCGTTTTGTATTTACAGCTAACGAGTTTGCAAAAGAATCCAAAAGAAAGCCGGGTGAAAAATTAAAATAAGTATCAAGCGCCACGCCGATTTACGAAACGCCCTTTTAAAAAAAATAGTGACAAACAATTCGGACAGACTTAAAAGAGGTTTTATGTTGAAGTACTTACCCTTCCGCCCTGTAAATGCCCGGCTTAAACCCATCTCAAATAATTAGCATCTGTTATGTTAAGAGTTGATACTATCTGAAATCAGTTATTTTCAACGATCATATCTTCCACAATTCTGAAGCATTTACTTTGAGATTTTAATATGTTATAGTTCAGGATTGATGCTAGACCACTAGTCTTTTTAAAACACGATTACATGAAATTTTCTCGATAGAAAAAAAATCCAAAGTTCACTCTAAACTGTACTTTAAACCGTCGCTATTCAATAGATACGTTAAAATAAGCCTTGATACTTTGCACAGTAAACAATCAGAGTATAAAGCAGACGGTGTGTGTTTTAGATTTTCAATATTACTATTATTTTTACCGTAAAAAACAAAAACATTATTTTTGCGGTTATGACGTTCTACTCTGTCCCGCTCATATGAACGCGAAATCCCAAGCCTATCCTTTTCACACAATAGTGAGGTATTGTAGGCCCTTAAGTAGATAGATGGATACTGGATTGTACTCGTAGATTTTAAATATGTAGGTACTTAAATATCAAAATAGCAATGCAAGATGACTGGTAAGTTTATTGTCATATTTGGATAGCAATGTAGATATTAAAATTGTGTTGCAAGATAACAATTAAATTATTACCTATGCAATGTAATTAGTACCGCCCCGCCGATGTGATATAACTTATACCTCGGTAACCATAGCAAGTAGGTACCTACAGATAAGATAATTACAAATGTGTTTGTTATTTTTTTGGTGGCGATAATTTATCGTACACTAGGAAAAGTTTTTTGCGATTTATGAATTCTTTAGAAATACAACCTCAGCTGGTCAGATATAAGTATTTGTTATGTAAGTATAAGAAACAGGATGGGTTGGTATAAAAAAGTAGTCGTGTAATATTTTTTTTTCTAACTGTATTTTTTCTCTAAAAAAATATGGATAGTCTCCTCAGACAATTTTGCTGTACGTGTGCTGTTTGTGTGTTTATGAAAATTGCATAAACTAATGCGAGTTACCGCACTAGTTATTGCACAAGGAGGCCAGTGTAGCTACGCCGGTTAAGGTACCCTGTAGGTTAGGTAGGTATAGTAATATTTAAAACTATACGGATGGAGTTTAAAATATTTCCTTATAAACTTAACTAATAAACTATACCTACTTATAGGTCGGGTCCCGGTCCATCTCCTCTCCAAGTATCGCCTTTTGTTCATCGTACAGCTTCTTCTGAACAGTCTCATAGATCGAGATATTGTAGAGACAGAACGAGATGCCCGATGTCGTCGTGTCATGACCCTGTCAGATAAAACAGTAATTCCATAAAAAACAAACTGTAGACTCTATACGACTATATTATAGAGTCGATCTAATTGTACGTTATAGTGTTATAGGCAACAGAACCCCAGACATTAATTTTTTAGTTTTTTCACTAATAAACAGTAAGGGTCTTGATCAAATCATAAGGCAAAGGCCTATTTCTCCAGTTCGACGAATAAGGAAAGATCTGGGCTCCTTTATTCCGTAGATGGAAGTATATGTAACTAGTCCTATTATTTTCTGGGATTAGATTATTATCCATAGGGATAAAGATAAAAAGATAAAAGATATTCTCTATTAACTAACAATTATTAAAAAAAGGGGTAAAAAGGGTCCCTATCTCAGCGCTATGGTATTGGGCAAATAATTGTCCAATACTGCGCTGGTTTTCAGTAGGGCCCTTGTATATGGGATAGATCTAGTTCCAGATTTTATAATTTTCCTGTGGTGCGTCAGACATATTTCCTTCAGAAGCCAACTGTCCCTACCTATGTATATACACTAGGTTTCAAAATAGGTTTCACATGTAAGTTCACAACAACAATAGCTTTGCACTTGCCTCAAACATGAATGTATCAACTTCTTCTCTTATTTTCTCGTCTTCGAGCTTTTGTCCATTTACTTCCCCTAGCAGCAGTATGTCCAGAAAAGCGTGCCTGTTTCTTATACCTTAAACAAGCATTATGGATAATTTTAAAACTATGAATAATTAGGTACCAATAAGGTTGCCATACGTTCGGAATTTTTACTATTAAAGTAAGAGTGGAATAAAAAATTTCATGAATTAAATACTTTTATTACAAATCAATATAACAATCAACATTACTTCTGATATTTAATGCTCCCAGAAATATTCTTCAACACTTCCGAATGCTGCATTATAGTTTTGTAGAAAATTTCAAAACTCATATTTTTTAAATCATACTGAGCAAATTTTGGATTTTCAAAACTTCGTTTATTCGCACACTCTTAAGTATATTTATAAAAAAGTCAGGAATTTTTATCAAATGTCCGGAATTTCCTCGGGAATTTGGATTTTTGGATCTGGGAACCCTAGGTACCAACCACGCGCCGCCCGCCCGCTGCGCCGCTCGCGCCGACCGACGAAGGGGCGCAGCCCCGCCGCCGCTAAGTCCCACTGTGCGATGGTGCACCATGGATGTGGGCCCTATCATGCCTGGTTTTAGCTTTAGTTGTCTACTAACTGTACCCGCGGCTTCGCTCCCGTGGATATTTTTTTTGCGCGGAACCATAGCCCTTTAGAGATCATTAAAATAGGTCCAACCATTCTTAAGTTATTTATAAGTGACGTAACTAACACAACTTTGTTTTATATAGATAGATTTAAAAGATGATTAGAAGAAAGGTCTTACCCAATTCAGAATTATTTCCTAAACTCGTGATATTAGATTTAGCAAGCTCTTGCTTTCTAGACTCGATGACCTTCAAGGTTTGTCCGTGAAGCACCTTCAATGCTTCGTCTTGTCGTCTCTTGTATGACGTGAAACGGAAAAACGTTTCGTTGGCTAGGAATGGGTTCCGAATGCGGTAGGACACAATCTCTGCAAGCCTGAAATTATCCAAATATATCGTTATTTATCCAAATATATTTTTTACCTAGACGCAAGGCGCCCTCTGTCCTTAAGCGAGTGTAGGAATTAAAGTAAACTTCTTCACTCGCGTACCTGAGGACAGTCGCTTACTGTCATTTGTTGATGTCGTACGCCAATAAAAAGCAAAAAATTCAAAAATTGAATGTTTTGTTTTTTCCTTAAGGACAGTCGCTTACTGTCATTGGTTGATGTTGTACACAAAGATTGTGGCCCAAAATAAGATTGACAAAATTAAAAAGAAAACATTTTAAAAATGGAATGTGTTGTGTTGTGCAACTGTTATTTGTTGGTGTTGCAGATAATAAAGTAACAATTGATAATTTGATATTGTAGTTTCCTATAGTGAAGCGATGTTCCTGCGGTTCCACTGAAAGTTCTGAAGTAGATATTCGAAAAATATAGTTATTTTATTTAGCCACAAAGTAGGTAGATATTCGGTAATCTGTGGTATTAGGCTATTGGCACAGTTAAGGTTATGTTACTATAGCGATATAATATTCAAATGAATATCACTATTGTGTGAGGGGTGGGTGAGGAACGAAAGTCATGATGACACCATGCCTATCAGCACCATATTACCTTCACTGTTGAACATGAACATGCCTCCCCCAAACAAGGGTGGGGTTTGTTATAATTTATAACGGATGTAATAAAGGTATATAATTTATAAATCATGTATCTAATAAGTCATAATTTATAACCTACCCCACCCTTATTTGGGGGAGGCACGTTCAATAGTGAAGGTATGCGTGCTGATAGGCATGACGGCGCCATCATGACTTTCGATCCTCACCCCTCACATAATAGTGATACTTATTCATAATAAACACTCTTGTCAAGCGGATTCGTGGTCGCAGTAGAAGTGTTAAAAATAAACATAAAAAAGCTGTCCTTTGTCTGGTATATTTCCTTACGACATCTCCGGGCTGAATCTGAAGGGTCGACACCACGACCGCCAAGGCATGATGGCTAGGCTCTATACGGACGGATATGAAAATACAACTTACACTTCAATAGATTTCACATACGATGAATCTTCATCTTTCTGTGCATTGATAGAAACACCCATAATCGATTCTGTGAAGGAACATACATACTAATGTACAGTAACTGTATAAACAACAAAATGCCGACTCGGTCCCCGATTTTTTGCCATATTATAGGAGTCCATTTTGCTACCTCATTCATCAAAATTGGCGCAGGCGTTTGGATGTATCGAGGTAATAAAGAGTAGGTACCTACCTACCTGATGAAGACATCACAAAACACTCGAAAAATATAACTCGCATCACCGGGTAAAAAAATCAAGTCTTTAAATTCCGTAGTATTATAAATTCCTTAATATTATATTTATACTATTTTTTAAGTTTTCGGGACAAATACATCGGGAATAAAATTCATTCGGATCATTCACAATACCATAGCGAAATAATTTTCTAAATCAGTCCTTCATTGACGGTAAAATCGACGAACATACACATCGGACTCGCGCACGCAGGGTTCCGTATAAGAATTAAAGTTTTATAAGACCTTGCTGTTTGCCAAATTTTATGATTCTAGGTTGACGGGAAGTTCCTTTTAGGTTTTTAGACCATGGCGGGAGTCAAAAAATAGATTTTTTTTATAAATAAACAAAAAATTACCGTTTTTGGATTTTTCCCTTTACTTGTGCTAGAAGACCTTGCTTCTTGCCAATTTTCATGATTCGTGAACGGGAAGTACCCTACAGATTTTGTGTGCGTGTAATTCCTTTGGAAATGAAAAAAAATTGGGCATTTAACTTTGATTGCGTTAACTTAGAAGTTTAATTATTATGACGTTCCCAAGAGGTTACGGACCTGACTATTTGATGTTAATTTCAACTCAATACGTCCACGCGTTCTTGAGAAAAGATGTTTGACAGACGGACACGAACAGTCGGACAACAAAGTGATCCTATTGGGGTTCCGTTTTTTCCTTTTAGGTATGGATTGGAACCCTAAAAATATATATAGCCGATCATAGAAGATCCTCCTCTTTTGTTTTTCGTTGGTTAAAAATACTAACCCGTAACGCTGTCCAGAGCAGCGAGAGCCACCAGCGGGAAGACATTCACCGGTTTCCCACCCTCGCTCAAAGCCTTTAGTTTGTTGCAAAGTATTTTGTCGTTTTTGCAAAAAACTGGCAGGAAGTTTTGTAAGATATTGAAATGGAATGCGGGCGTTAGGAGCTTTCTATGGGTCCTCCATCTGGTCCCTGGAAAAAAGTGAAGGTTAACAATATATGTATTAGAAAGTAGCATTTTTGGAACAAATATTACTATTTACTTATTTATTATGTAAAGCTGTGATTTACAACTAAACAACAGGTGCCAAATAGAAAATTTATTATCTGACGTCTCATAGCCTATTACCATCGGGCTATTATGACGAATCATACGACACCTCATTTGTTGAAATCAGACCAGTAGTTTCAGCGCTACGTGGGAACATAAAAATCGGCTACTATACATATTACTCCATAGGGTGAAAAATCTCATAACCATCGTCCTTCGGTAGTCGGGTGAAAATATAAAAAATTCTGCGCAAAACCTCATTAAGATACAGTTCGCGTGCACTTCCCTCGTCTGCAATAATTAGTATTTGGTGTGAATACAATCTTTAAAAAAACCATGAACAGAATATTACAGGACATATTTATTTGTTTTACGTGTATGGCTACCTGTTGAGGTCAGCAGCCCTCGTCCCAGCCAATCGAACAGATTATCGTAGGACTTCCCTTTGGTGATTAGTTCGGAACTCGACAGCAGAGGCTACAAGAGAATAAAATGAAAATACGATTTATCATCATCATCATCATCATCAGCCCATAGTTCACCGCAGGGCATATTCCTCCCATAATTAGCGCTATAGCGCCCTGTCTCCAGCTTGCCGCATCTACCATCTGCCAGCTGTTATTCGCAGGTCGCCATCCCACCTATGGGCTTATTAAACTAAATCATTGGATCCATGGATGGCGATTACGCAAATTTAATCATCGAGGTCAAAACTAAAAAATAATGCAGCAATTTTTCTTAGTCATTCCAACAAATAAGATCTGAGACAAAAATATTTTAAACAATAGTTGTAGATTATGCCAAAATGCATACTTTATGTTCTATACCTTTTTTCTTCAAATCCTTATTCTGTTCATTGTTTGGGTTTTTTTATATTTTAGGCATCCGGCGCGAAGCGCCGCCGGTAAAAAACGTGCGTGTAACAAATTTCAAATAGATCCGGCATATATGGGCTTTTCAGAACTTTATCCGGTATTTTTCCCGAAATCTCCCACGGGAATTTAATGTTTTACCACGACAAAAAGTAGCCTAGGTTACTCTCCATCCATCCTTTCAACTAATACGCAAAAAGTAAATTTGTTACTTAGAAAAGGAAAGGACAAACAAACAAACACATTTTTGCATTTATAATATTAGTTAGGGTACCTAGGTAGGTAGGTACGTAATTATAAGGTTACGTCATTTCGAAACAAAATCTTGTTTTGGCTGGCAATGTAAAAACACAGGTGTCTGAAGGTTTAGCCTTAACCTATGTATGTTTCTGAGTGCTAAAATTATCAATACCGTAAAAAAGTTAATAAAAATATTTTTAGCACCTTCTTTACCAAGTTTATCAAGAGTTACCTTCTTGATAGGAAGAGAAGATAGTTAACAGATTTAACAAGGTTCAAGCTCAACGGTATGATCTTCCACTAGTGGACCAAAATTTGAAGTGAAGAGAGAATCACATTAACAATTACTTATTTAATTAAAACTTATATATTTTTATGCGTATATATTTTTGTGTTTGTATATTTTTTATTGTATATTTTTGTATTTATATATTGTTGCGTTTGTATTTTATTTTTATGTGTATATTTATATATTTTTATGTATGTTTTACTTGTCTATGAGCTTGTATTTTTGTAAAAAATATTCGTTGTTGATTTCTATGTAACTGATAGCTTAAAGCTATGCACTATCTTTATATAAAAATATCATGTGTGTCATAGTGTTTTTAACCATATTCCACCGAAACGGCTTGGACGATTTTTTTTAGGTCTGAGAATAGTTTGATAACTATTGTTTATATCCATAAGTGATAAGGGTGCCTCACCACAAATTTTTATTTCTTATTTTTCGGACAAATATTGAAATTAAATTTTTTTCCATACAACGTTTGCCGGGTCAGCTAGTCCACATTATAAAATCCTGCCTTCTGTTAGTATCCACTTTTATGGTTAATCGCCGCAGGTTAGCGCGAGTTACTTTTTGTAGTTTTTAATTTATTCTGCTTACTTCAAGATATAATTTTTTTTATTAAATTACAAAAAACTAACTTCGGCTCACTTGTATGCAATTGTAATTTGAAATTTTGGACTAATAATCGACATTCTCCCAAATGCTCCCGAATGACAATTAAAATCGTAGTTGGTTGATAATGGGTTCATAGAAAATATTTCACGATTTGCGCCAAATTACGGTTTTATTCTGTGTAAAACGCAGAAAAAATTTAAAAATACAAAAATTATTGTATATCGCGCTAACCCGTGTAGATCACCCTATACATAATATCTATCTAGTGACCTTATCTAATTACTTTGAAATTATTTTAGTACAGCTAATCCTACTAGTTCAAATTTATTCTTACTTCGATGTACTTGGGGTGAGACAGGACCATATAGCGATGTGAGAACAGGTAAAACCGGGCGGCATCATTGTACTTCACTGCTAGACGACGAAGAACTTTCATAAACTCTGAAAATAAAAAACCACTCTTTAGCACTTCGCTTTATACATTACCGAAGTACTAACTCCTGCAGGTGCTAGTAGCTTATGTATGTCCGTCTCCGGGACACCGTCTACCTCCCTGACAAATTTCATTAAGATTTGTTCAGCCGTTTAGGTGTGAAAAGGCAAAAGACAGACTTCATTTAATTTTTTATAATATTAGGACGGATAGCAACAAAGTTAATGCTTCGATGAAGGCTTGTAGGGAAAAAAACTTGTCCTACGTAAATAAAAGGCGGCTTCAGTCACTAGGTATTGTATATTGATCTTCAGTTACATAAATATGAACATAAATACAAGATAATCATCTCGTGTCGTTGTAAAGCGCCAAAACCAGAGACCTGAATCTTATATGTCACCCGACTAGGGATGTCGCCATGAAAATAGAGTTGTGTTGAGCGAGACAATGGAATCGCTACAGGCTAAACGTGTGCGAGGTTTTTGACTTTTTGTTTCAGTCCATGGATTCAGGTTTTCAGGTAGACGGCGTGTATACTGACTACTCTAAAGCTTTTGATAAAATATCTCATGATATTTTGATACAAAAACTGTTATCAATCGGAGTACACGGTGATTTGATTCGATGGCTTGAAACATATTTACGTGATCGTAGTCAGGCTGTTGCAATCAAGAGATTATGTTCATCATTTATTCCTGTTACCTCAGGCGTGTCCCAAGGATCTCATCTGGGTCCGCTACTTTTTAATATTTTTACTAAGGATGTTTTAAGCTGTTTTAAATTTTCGAAAGTTTTGCTTTATGCAGATGATAAAAAGATTTTTAAGGTCATAATGTATCCAAAGGATTGCGAAGATCTACATTCTACAAAGTGGTCTGCTTAGATTAAGTAAATACTGCAAGGATATTTTTTTATTTTTGCATCACTTTTTCTCGTAATAATTGATTATTATTAATTTCAATTATCGCTTAAACGATATTCCACTTCAGAGAGTAACGGAAGTTAGAGATTTAGGAATTCTCGTTGACTATTGTCACGGCTGACGTTCAAATCCCACATCCAAAATATAACAGATCGCGCATATCGTTTATTAGGCTCTGTGCATAGAATTTAAATCTTAATTTTAAAATCAATAACTCAAAAAGCTGTTATAGTTAACATTGATTCAATTCAAAGCCGAAGCACGATCAAACAAAAATGTTGTTATTTAAAATTATAAGGAACATGGTTGACTTACCGTATTTATTAAATCAATTAGGTATAAAATATTCTCATACGAATGCTCGTAAAACAAATAAACTTTTTATATTAAAGAATCATAAAAACTAATTATGCAGGCAATTCTTTTATACCTACATAGAGTAAGTAGGTTGCACAATGAAAAATTTTCTGGATATGACATATTTTTGCTCTCTAAAACTAACTTCAAAAAACAAGTTTCTCATTTAAGTAATTTTTTGGTTAATTCATGCATGATTTGTCTTGTTTTTTATTTGTTTGTTATTTCTATTTTCCAAATTAGCATCTGTAACGTGTCTTATTTTTCTTTTAATAATGTTTCTATATGTGGTATGTATCTTAATTGGTCTATAAATAACTACATAAATATATTGTTAATTTTAAGAATATTGTACATTGTTTGTGCCAAAATAAATGAAAAAAAAAAATGTTTGCGACGATATTTTACTTACCTACGTATATTCTACCAACCCATAATCCTACTAATATTATAAATGTCAGTTTGTGGATGTTTTTGTTCCTCATTTACGCAAAAAATACTGAACTGATTGGGCTGAAATTTGGTATGGGTATACCTAGTTTGGGACCTGGAATAACATTAGGCTATTTTTCATCCCGATAAACCGCGGGCAAAGGCGCGGGCAGCAGCGAGTAAGAAATAGGTAGTTATTGATTTTCTCTTCACTTCAACTGTCTGTTCACTTGTGGAAAAGTAGCCATGTTACACTCCACCCTTTCAACTAACTCTACCTATGCCAAAAATCAAGTCGATTGGTTGCTTAGTTATGGCGGCACGGCGTGAAGGAAGGACAAACAAACAAACTCACTTTCGCATTTTTAATATTATTTACGTAAGTACCTAAACAAATAGATATTTAAATAATTGTCGACACACACCGCACCACACCGCACCGTAGAGTTATAGTTTGCAAAATAATAAATATGAATTATAAAATCAATTGGATAATTCATATTTATTACTCTAAATAATTTATATATTATAAATAAACAATTATATATAAACTAATATAGTATTTTTATTTAGTTGATAATTATATATCTGTTATTCAATTTGTATTATAATAAATAATGAATATGTATTACTTTTATTTTTTATTGCTATTTATATTATACACTAGCTACTGCCTGCGCTTTCACCCGCGTTCTATCGGGATAAAAATTGCCTATATGTTATTCCATGTCCCAAATTATACCCATACCAAATTTCAGCCTAATCGGTTCTGTAGTTTTTGCGTGAAAGAGTAACAAATATCCATACATCCATCCATACATACAAACTTTCACATTTATAAACTTAGTAAGAATAAAGGAAATGCAACAAAATAATCACATAAAAATAATATTTAGAAAAACAGGAACTTAAAATAAGTGTCAAAGTAAGGGAATTTGTTGTCGGTTTATTGTTTTTTAAAACACGCCATAATATTTAGTTACAAATCATAAAAAAATGTACAAAAAATAAAATAAACCGTTGTGGTGGGCCATCACTTAGATGTATAAAATATTACTTACGACTTATTCTCAGAACTACCAAATAAGACCAACCCAAAAAAAATCGAACAAGTTTCGGATGAGTTCAGTTTGTTTACAAACACTGTGACACGAGATTTTTATTTAAATAAAGATAAATATAAGTAACATAACATTGTGAAAAATGTCTAGATAGAAAATTGGATGTGAAAGACGGAGAAGGCTGGCAAAGATTAAAGGAGTCCATTAGGACTCCTGAGCCTTTTTATCACTCATTAACCCAGCAATGAGTGATAAAAAAGGCTGCTATGATGATGATGATGATGAACAGTTACAAGCACAACTGACCACTTACCAACAGAATCTACTATAAAGTCGTACGCGTTCCCCAAAAGAGGCAGAGGGAAGTCTCCAGGCACATTTGTTTTTTTGCTGTCCAAAAGTAAATTAATCCATGACACAATAAGTAAAGCTACCAGCGTAAAAAATAATAACAAAACAATCATTTTGTTAGCGTATTGTATATATATTTACAGATACGACTGCCAGGCTAAGAAACCGAACAGTATGTGTTTACGTTCTGAAGGTTACCTGCTAGGTACGTAACTTACCTATCTGCTGTTACTTTGGTTAGGCACTTACATTATACATATCTGATGAATCATCAGATAGGTAATGTCAGTAATGATGTAACGATAAGTATAGAATACTGAGATAATGTGGATGTCAGACTCAAAACAGAAATAATGTAATGAAAAAATAAATAATGCTGGACAATTTGACACAGCAACATCTAGCTCCGCTCCAGCTCATCAAACAGATCGTCTGTTATGATGGGTGACCTACTAGACTAGATAAACTGTACTTACTCCTTTGGTTCAACGACCCAAAGTGAATCTTAACCTCTGGCACAAGATTTCTAAGGCGTTGCGGTTCTGAGCTGTCTCTCGCCAGTTATTGGCATTGAGTTTGCGAAGATTCCGTTTAAATTTCGTCTATCCAGAGATATCTACCTAGAGCAGTCGACTGGTCTACGCCTCAACGGTTTTCCCTCATACGCCTTCTGAGGGCGTTGAGAGAATGGAAGAGGATCGAGCTGTTTCTTAACAAAGAAACAGCCCGGTCCTCTTCCATTCTCTTAACGTGTCCTGGCCAGCACAGCAGAGCGACGACTGGATATATACTGGGGGGTCCGGAAAAACTAGGAGCTAAAGGACCTGTATGCCGAATTCATGGTATACATAGCGGCACATAACTTTAGCGCTGACCGTTATTGCGTAGCAGTAAAAAATAAGGTACGTGGGCGGAGCTAGCGGTACATTACCCATGCGCAGCTATCCCCTCCGCGTATCGCTCAACGCTAGCTTACGTGCCGCTACTTGTATAAGAAAACAAGGTATGATCTTCCGGGACACGATGGTCACGTGGGTGGCCCCTGCTTACGTCATCATCGCCATCGGCGAATGAGAAGACAAATCTGTTTCCTGGTGTTACCAGTAGCGTAGAATCTTAACTTCCCGACTTCTTGTAGGTATAAAACTTTCCTGCATAAATCTGATAAAACTACGTGGTTTTGTATTTACCAATTATTTAAGACATTAACTCGCTTTTAACTAACGCTGTTTTTACTGATTTAACAAACATACCTAATTGAAAATTCACTTAATTTTATAATTTTTTCAATTGACCCGTCATATTTTGTTTCACAATTTCTACGTTTTGTGGAAATAAAGTGGCAATTGGACAGTAACGTAACCAAGAGACACTCACGGAGGAGCTGACCTTGCTTTCTTGGTTCATGGCCGAACCACGCCGAACCAAACGTCATAGGCGAGTTCAAGATACATATAATGTAGGTAGGTAGGTAGGTACCTATACTTTAAGAAATTTTAATAAGATCCCTAAATTTTTCGACTTCGACGTGACTTGAACCCGCAACCCTCCCTCAGAACGGGATGCACTGCCAATTGCGCCACGAGGTCATCTGACGTAGAATTGGAAAAACTTCCTTCGGTCTCAAGCGCCGTTAGCTCCACCTACAGGGAAAACATTCAAGTTTATCCAAATCTGGACTCATAGACTTATAACTTTTTCTGTCTTAAACGTATCCCAGACAGGCACGGTCAGCGGTGGCGATCTACCGCTGACCGCTTGACTGACTGTTATAAGAATACACTGCCTGGCTGCGGTGGCGGTCTACAGCACCATTAGGTACCTACGGCTGTGCCTCCGCTACGTTCTGACGTCAGTCAGCATGGCTTACCATGCTAATGATTACTTTAAACAACATGCCTTCGTATTAAATTTAAGCACATAATTTTTTTTTTCCTTTTTACTTACCATCACTTTCTCATAAAGGTATATCAGCAATCGTATCCCATATTTTTTTTTAATTCTGTTTTTTTTGTAGTCAGGATGTGACGTATCCTATAAAACAGGTTATTTTTATAGGTACTAATACTATTCAAAGTTAACGCGTAACTCGGTAACTACACACGTGGAAGCTTAAATACACGCGCTAATCGCTTATTAGCACCTTTTAGACAGTAATCTAATGCGAACTGACATATAAGAAGTTGATAAAATAAGGTTTCATTCGGTTAGTTCGTTTCATTGCTCAAAGAAATAAGCGCCGCCGCTCACGCTAATAGTAGCACAACTTAAGCGCATGCGTTGCGTTGCATTACCTGAATTCCCTATATAATCAGGCTGCAGAGACATATTGCCAATAACAAAAAGTCAAGTCAAGTCATCGAACACAAACCAGTGTGACCATTTTTGGAAGATATCTAACACTAGCTCCACGAAATTGTATATACTCTGTGGTGCAAGTTTAGAAGATGACGTGTAGCGCCTCCCTCACCCCGTTCTTCACCCCTGTTAGCAATAATCAGTAGCCAGCCATTATAATGCCGGCAACTATTTATAATGAACACAGTGCTACGACAGCACGCAGAGCTTCCATACAGCACTGAATTTACAAATAAGAGACGGAATGATAAAGTTTGCCCTAAACCTTCAACCCTAAAATTTGCCTATACGGATAAATTTTATCTATTTCTTGGTCCCTTCCTATACAACAGACTAAATTCAATGTCTAATTTTTACGCGCTTAACTATAATAATTGTAAAAAATGCATTAAACTTAAACTTCAAAGTCTATCCTACGATGAAACAGAGAAGCTATTAGATATTGTCAAATAAATTATATTTTTTATACATTAAGTTAATCTAGTTAAGATAGTGATTAATTTAGCTATACTCAATATAAGTTAAGTTCCTTATTAATACCATGAACCGTTTGTAAAATAAACAACATTGTTATACTAAATATGCCTTTATCGTAATATTAAAAGATTATTTTATTTAATAATTAGCACTCTTGTCGCCTGAAACACAGGATTACCTAGTTCAGGCAAAATTGTTACATTTAGCTATATTTATTTATTAAGTGCACTCATGTTTTTTTTTTTTTTTTTTTTTTATATGTACGAGTTTCTTTGAATAAATTTTATTTATTTATTTTATTTATTTATAATCAGCGGCCATTACTGTGTATCACCTGTTTAATGTTTTGATGTTCAGTTTTTGTTCAATCAGTAATAACAATAACAAACAAAATGTTTCGCAAGTGTTGTGTTCCTAGATGTGATAGTCAACGACATGACTTTAAATTACATAGATTTCCTTTAAAAAAGAAAGTATGAGATCAATGGCTAAGATATCTCAACTGTGAAAAGCTTTGAAGGATGAATAATTTAATAAACAAAGTGTTTGTTTGTAATAAACACTGAAAAACGGTTTATTTCAACAAAATGCCTAATCGTTTAAAACTTGGGGCATATCCAACTGTGTTGTTTACTGAAATGAAAATGACGTCTGGAAACCCATCAAGCAGTTCCTGTACTGAATCAGGTATAAAAACGTTCCTTCCTTCCTTCCTGAAATATTATTTATCTAAACTTTTCAGTACCATGAATTTAAAAGCAAACCCTTTTAATTTTCAGTACAAACGTCAAATACGATCATACACCAGTGATCATAGTTGTTCGAGGAAGCCTCGTTACTGTGAACATATTTACTGTTCAGATGGTGTCCGAATATCCAGGAGAATATCGAAGTCCAGGCATGTAAGTATTTCTTCTATAAATAAATAGTAGCAGTTTTTATTTTTATTCTGTGGTAGCAGTGTTAAAGTTAAAATGCTTGAATTTATTCCATTGATTTCAATTAAATAAGTTATTCACAATAATAATCATGTTTTGGTGTGTAAAACCAACGTTTTACAAACGCTCAGCTGTCTGTTGCTTTTGAAAGGTGGCAGCCATAATTGCAAATGTACGAAAAAATTTAAATTTAATTTCAACAAAATTCATGTTTTAGACTTCGACCAACCATCAACTTCCATGGTTCCATACCCGAAGAGTGAAAACGGGACCCTATTGCTAAGCCTTCACCGGCTGTTCAGCGATTTGTATATCAGGTAGTGTTGAAATTTTCACAAAATATGTACTACTCTGGCGGATATATCAACAAATAAAATAAATATTCGAATTAAAGGGGTATCCCATACAAAAAATATTCTTTTTTCGGGTTTTATAGCCAAGGCTGTATCTCTTGAATGGTAATAATCAGACAGATTAAATTTTGTCATAGTATGTAACATTATATCATATATGGATTTGTCATTGTTACCTTGTATGGAAACATAGACAGAGAAAGCTATATGGAAATGTAAATATCTTTTTAATTTCTCTTTATTTTCAGATTGCACACCTCGCGGGTTCTGTAAAAGAGATTGATTAGAGTTGTTAAATCATTGAATCCAAAATGCAAGCGTTTATATAAAGTGTTTGAAAAATCTAGTCGTCAAAGGAATTTTCATGAAGCCTTGAAACGTCATCTTTACCACAAATGCAAAATAAGGCGTTATGTGAATGCAAAAAGAAATAAAAAACTGAATAAGTAAGCTTGTTATTGCTTCCTGCTACCTACATTACCTACCTACCTATTTTATAATGTATTAGGTACAGAAAACCTACCTAGTATAGTTAAAATATTTTCATTATTGACTATTATTTATTCTGTGACTTGACGCTGGTAGAATGCGCAAGCCGCGCAATGCCGCACGAAAACGATTTAAAAAAAAACAGCTGTCGTCTTCTAAGTTTGCAACGGTACAACGTCAATGTATGACAGATGACCGTCTGTGTAGTTTGTGCTTACCATTTTGACAGATTTGGCTCTTATCCGCTTGTGGCTTCGTTGTATGATAGTTGCTTCCAAAACAATTTCCGTCGATGCACTGTTGCTCGAACAAGCAACATTTTGTCTCTTGTCCTGCTTCGTCTCGAAATAGCCGGGAAGGAGTTCCATCCTATTCCCACTACCCTAGGCTTCATTTTCATATGTGCCAACCAGTGGCAGATCTTGTCCGAACTTTGGCCAGTGTGTGGCAGAATTGCACAGACATGGTAGTTGATGGTGCGCCCAGAATTGCCACTTTTGAGATGGTTACCAACTGACAACGTATTGCCAGGATCATGGCCAATAGTACCCAAAGTCCTAACCCAACAAACAAAAGTCAGTATTATATTCTCTTTGAAACAAAAAAAGAAGATGTTGAAACCCACAGTATTGTATTCTCTTTGGAAACCCAAAACTAGATTATAAGATGAGTGAAGATTTTGTAGAATTGTGCGCAGATTGTGCGATAAATGATATTGTAAATTCGAGAAATTACGGCTCAAGAAAAAGAACACTAATCTTGCCAAAAATAAAATAATTCCACCCCTAAAATGAGTTCCGAGAACCTGAACATTGCCCGGCGGAAGCTAAACGACGTTTTAGATCAGAAATCTACAAAGTATTTCGCCCAAATGAAGCTCTGGTTTCGGATGAAACTAACAAAAGAGGAGTTCGATGCTGAAGCAAGAAAACTGTTGAACGGTGACCAAGTCCGTTTCCACAACGAGTTTTTACTTGCCTTGCTGAATAGAGTCAGTGGTTTAGCAGAGACGTCGATCACCGTTGCCGAGGAGAAGGCTATAACTCAGAATAAAAACGCGAGGAAGCACAAACGTAGCTCCACTAGGTCATCTGAGAAGTGTAACTTTGATCCCGTGGACTTGGGCGACTACTTGCCGCCCACCTCGCCGCAGGGCGCCGGCAGCGATGGAGTCAAATATGCTGCTCAGGTTAGATGCAAATCGCTAATACATTGATTACCTGCAATATCTTTATAAATATTATTTATTTATTTGTCTTGTGTTCTATGATTGAGTCTGAACCTAAACCACCACTGAAAGTTTGGTATTTAACCAAACTTTCAGGGGTGGTTCAGTTAAGTTAGTTAGTAGTCTTTACTTTTCATGACCCATGAAAGATAATATAACCCTAATGAAATTAAACATTTTAGGAAGTATTTCTTCCTGACCATGCTCTGGTGGTTGGCCGCTTCATGCTGGCAGCCTGGGATGCAGGGCTCGAGGGGGTGGAGGATGATGCAGCCGATATCATGGTTGTAGCCACACAGACTTTTCTCAAGAACATACTAACAGCTATCATAGCTCGGCGCCAAGGCTACAAGAAGAAGCAATCTTTTATCTATGACTTTGGAGCAGATATGCCTAATATGTGGCTACGGAATTCTGCAAAGGTCAACGATCCGTTAGGTGGGAGTCCAGTGGAGATAGGGGAGGTCTCTGGGATGGCACCGCAGTGTCCACCCACCATTGATGAAGTGGAGCACTCGGCAGCTCTTGAAATGGCTTGCAGGTACGTTTGGGAACCACTGGCATCTGCTCATGAAATAGATACTCAGATAAAAACAGCTTATAATGCTCAAGGAAAAGCAACTTCCTATCATTGAAAGAATTTTTAATATTACATCAAATCTTTGCCTTTTTATTAATATATATATATATTATATTATTATTAAATTATATTAATATTATATTATATTAATATTATATTATATATATTTATATATATATATATATATTACACAACTTATTGATAGAAGTAAAGACCACACCAACTACACAATGAAAAAACCGTCAAAGTAAGTTGTCAACTAGTTTCATCTCTCCACGAGACATCATCAGGACACCACAATACTCCACTTTGATACTGAGATTGCCAAGCAACATCAACAGTGATGTTGCCTCTGAGCTCCTGTAGTCACTTACGACATGACTCCTTATGCGTAAATGTATGGGAGTTTTACGAGACTTCAGACTTTTAGTACTGTTTTTTTTACTCTTGGCAGTTTATAGCATCTTAAATCCTAAATGGGGCTTATCTAGATGACTTGATCAATATTGCTACCTATTGAGAAACAGAATTAAATAACAACATTAAATACCCATTTGCCAACTGTACAGTTTTTAAAAGTCTGTCTATGGGTAGGATTACTTCTACTATATACTACTTAATTTCTCCAAAAATTATGGATAGTCTCCTACTAAGACCATTTTCTGGTAGGTTCTAAAAAAAACACCCTGTAGGCTGTTATATGTATGTATATATTTATCAGTTCAGTATAGGTATTTACGACCTTGATGAACTGGTTGCTAATCTAAAAAATTTTCCTTTGTTCCAGTGGTCCATACGAAGATGGAACTGACAACCGAGTGATATTAGATGAAGTGTTCAGCACGCTGATGGCAAACCGTAACATCATCGCCTCCCATTCCGTGTACGCCATCAACATGGAGAGAATATCTTGCATGTTGAACCATCCTAGTACTTAAACTTCATTTCTTTCATACTGTCAGCTTGGTGTTATTTTATCACTTGCTGGAAAGGTTGTGGTAAACTGCTGGAAGCTAAGAAGAATCTGCTGAGATGATGATGATGATTCGCTGAAACAATGCAAGGCAAGTATGTATTGCCCTATTGCATTGTTGCTATACTCAGTGATCAGTGCCCTCTAGGAACCCTTTCAGGAATAGACTGGAGAAATACTTAGACTAAAATAAAGATGCATCAGCCTCATGAGCTGCCTGTATATTACAAATTATAAGATACCTAATGAATTATAAAACTATTTATTTAAAAATAAATTGTTTAATTGGTTAAATTAACATAATATTTTATAACATTAATGAAATTATTATTCTTTAAGCCTTAAACATTATTAATTAATTGCATGCTAGAGAATAGAGAAACATGAGCACATTTACTTAGTATATTATATTTTATGCAGTAAAATAATGTTACCTATCTATGAGGTCTTAGAGGGGATCCATGGAAAATCCTACGGATAGGCTCATCATGGACTGAGCTTTGTAGTCCGCATGGTTCGGGTACAGAACCTTGGTGCGATGTAGATTCGTGAGACGAATCCGGTTGTTACTTCACTGGTGTGCCAAGGTCGAGCACAGATCCCTGGCGTGAGTTTGATTCAACTACAGAACACGGTGCGATTAGTTCGTATTCAGAACCTTGATGAGTTGAAGGTTCACAAGACGAATCCGGTTGTGATTTCACTGGTGTGCCAAGATCGAGCACAGATCCCTAGCGTGAGTTTGATTCAACTGCAGAACACGGTGCGCTTGGTTCGTATTCAGAAACTTGATGGGATGTAGGTTCATGAGACAAATCCGGTTGTGACTTCAATTGTGTGCCAAGGTCGTACTTAGATCCCTGGCGTGATTTTGATTCAAATGCAGGATCCGATTGTGGTCTTAGTTCGCGGGCAGAACCCTGACTTGTGCCGAGATCGTACGTAGATCCCTGGTGCGACTTCGGTTTGAATGTAGAACTCGGTGGTGGTCTAAGTTCGTGGGCTGAACCCTGTGGTGGGCTAAGTTCGTGGGTAGAACCCTGACGTGACCGGGGTTCGTTGATGGCCTCTAGAGAGCGGTGAGTGGGCAAGCGTTGCAACTCATGTTCAGTTTCATCAGGTACGCTTCCGAGGAACCGCCTCTTCTTCCAAACGACGAAGCCCAAGACGGCCAGGAAAGCCGCGATCCCGATGGCTCCAAATGTGATGCCGGTCGCTGATGCTGTTGACATGGTGTATAAACCTAGGTAAAACGTTTGTGTTTAGTGAAGGTAGGATGATAATGTGAGCGAAACCTAGCAAACAACAGAGGTAGGTAGGTACCTAAGTGCTTTATGAATGCAAGAATAGTGAGGAATGTCGTCACTATTGTAGCACCTAAGTATAACCTATGTGCAATTAGGTAGAGTGTAGACTACGCACTGAACTACCGGGTAAAATGGGGAGAATAGAAATGGACGAAATACTGAACCAAGACATTATGTACCTGTAGCAGTGGACGTATCTTTGTCCGTGACTATTCACCTCTTGTGTCATAACCTCTGCAAAATGATGTTTTTGCTCCAGTATTTCGTCCATTTCTATTCACCTCGTTTTACTGTACTTGTACCTACTTATGAAGGTAAATAGTGGAGTATTTATTGTACCTATGGTAAGTGAAGATACCAGAGAAACTCTAGATAGGGAGTGCAGTAATATTTTTAAAATAACAATATGTTTATTTTGTCACATAAAATATGAATTTGCACAAATATTTATAGAATTTATTTCATCTTAATTTTTTTTCACGTACTGGAAATAGTTTTTCTAATCCACGCGATACAGGAAATGTAATGCCTAGTGCGCAGATCGTTAGATAATTATTTTGTGGTGGTAATACCACGTAATCATCATTATCATATCAACCCATACACGTCCATAGCTGGACATAGGCCTCCCCCATACGACGCCACAAATAGCGGTCCTGAGCCGCCTCCATCCATCGACTCCCTGCGACCGCTACAATGTCGTCGGTCCATCGAGTGGATGGTCTCCCATGTCTACCACGTAATACTACGTAGTATTACCTAGTATTGAAAAAATATTTTTTGTTAGTATTATCTATACTCCGATTCATAAACCTGAATATTTTTTGTATACACAGGAGTGCCAAGACCCAAGGAATATTGGTGGAAAATATTTAACGACATTGGTTTCATCAAAGGAAACCACAAAAGCTCGAAACTATTTTTAGTTTTAAAAGCTGTCATTCATAATTTAATTGATCTCTTGTTCGTTTTCGAATTTAAATTTTAAAATTTTTGCTACACTTGAAAGATACAATACAATATATGACCAATATCTGATCTACACGATAAAATTATTTCATTTTAAAATAGGTAGGTACCTTACCTACCTATTTTGTGTAGTTTTATAATTAATCACTGAAGAAAAAATAAAAAATTAGCGCGGTGTTTAACCCTCAAGGAAAAAGAAAACTTCAAATGAATAAAACAACATTAAAACTGTTCTACTTCAATATCATATTATTGATTTTCGTAATTAACACAGGTGTTAGTGTAAACAGTCTTATCCTTCAAACCAGCGTTTTAGTATCATGAGTAGAGTCTAAAACGGGAGAAAAAAAATTATGTTATTTTTCATAATTTTAGAAAAATAAAATCCTCATAAGTCAAACGTGTTGCACCCTACACCAGGTACGACACGTAGGTACACGTGCACCGGCGCTACGCGGTACTCTCTGTCGGTATGGCACTTTGATACGGGGCGGCATGTCGCCTGCATCACCAAAGGTGACCGAACGAGCCCGAGCCCGCGCCATCCCCCCTGTCCTATCCATCCATCAGTCAAAGCCAAAGAGTATAATACTATACAGGGAAATTAAAGCGCGCCTATTATAAATGATAGTGAGCACGTGTCACTCTCGCGTTCAGTGCTAATTCCGATTCGCGGGTTAATTTTTAATAAAATTGCAGTAGGTACTTGTAGAAGTGAAGATGTCGCTGGCGATGATGGATTGGTCGTGGAGGACCAGTCGCGAGGCCTGCTCGTTCACCTGACCTCACGCCCTTGGTTTTTTATTTGTGGTAAGATTAATGTCTTGCGCAGATTCTACAAAGCAATACCAGACTTAAAAAGTCGTAGGTATTCTAAAGGCCATCAGGGAGAGGTGAAAAATTACCAATTTGTGTTTGTTTATCGAGTGCGTACGTGCGGAGGCTTGCGTGGCTGTAGTAGGTGAGTGAATAGTCCATGAGATAACGTACGATAGCGCAGAAATGAATTATGTAAATCCATCAAAACTAATTGTTCGGTAATATTTTTTTCTCCCGTTTTAGACTCTACTCATGATACTAAAGCTCTGGTTTGAAGGATAAGACTGTTTACACTAACACCCTGTATAATTCAATACTTACTACCCCAAAAAATCACATGTAAAGGGTCAGTGCGAATTTATATTTTGTCAAAACAATTTCAACCTCATTTGTCATATTTTGATATGATCATAATTGGTCATAGATATATTTTTCAATTTGTTTCATTAGGTAGGTTAGGTACTTAGGTATATTAGTCTCGTTTGAGATAAATATTTTAAGCCATAGACCTTAAATCTTTGTGAGAGGTTTACAAACCTGTGATACGGGTCAACGGGCCTCACTCTGCATTGTCATAGCTTCACGATTACTAAAGCAGAACAAACCCTGTTAGTGCCTATGTTTTTAGCAAGGCAGGTGATTACCTTCAACCTGCAGTAAGATAGTGTCCAGGTGTTCCTTTCCGTCGTCCAGTCCCGCGCCGCAGCTCCAGATGCCGACGTCTTCGTACTTTACTTTGCGGATGGAGACTGCGCAGTCGCCGCGGTCGAGGCTCTTGTTGTGAGGAAAGTAGAAGCGCTTTAGGATTGGTCTGGAAATAAATAGTACCTACTTATATAACATTATAACTAATGCTGAACAATCTACGCAGCATCATCTATCCCCAAAGTAAGTAGATGCTATACATATAACTGATATTATACCATTGATTATAAATGGGTAGGTTTTTTTAGGGTAGATGCGCCTGTTAGCCTTCCAGGCCCCTATCTCGTGTGCCAACGCAGACGGCGACACGGCCGGCCCCGAGACGGACCACTCCTCTGGGTTTTGCGCTCTAAGCCTAGTTGGAGCGGTAGTAGTAGGTTGCGGTGTCGTATGGGAGGCACCCAAACTGTGCCGTATAGGCGGCATAATGGCCGCGGTGGGAGAGGTGCGCCGCTCTCCATGCCTTCCGCTGCCTTAGCGGGGTCGCCATTTAGCTTGTCGCCACAGCAACTTAGATCAAAATAAAGGTAACTCACTTTCCCGGCGTGACGTCAGAGTTGATACTAAAGGGTTTCCCGGCTGGAGGCTCGAACCGACAGTACCGGAGGGGTGCTCGCCCGTCCACGGTCGTACAAGACAGCGTCACCTCCTTGCCATGCACCTGCACAAACGTACAACAATGTAAGCGGGTTAGCTACGAATATTGTTTGTGTTGAAAGAACCAACGTTTCATTCTCTAACGAGAGACTTCATCAGTGTGAGTCCGGTTCGACTCGCGCGCGTTCTGCGTCCCTGCGTCGCCGTACGTGTGCGTGCACTGTGCATTCACCTACCACAAAACGAAACAAAAATTATTAAATACAAAAACTGTGTAAGTATATTTGTTCCCTATTAGGTAGGTACTAAGCCTCCGTTGTCTGTCTGTCCGCCCTTCAGCGGGCTGTATCTCATGAACCGTATAATAGCAGTGGCGGCGGCGGCGTAGCGTGTGGGTTGGTGCACGGGGCGGATTTCTACGACTATGGTCGCAATAAGAAACTCGAATTAAATCTCACCGTGCTGACATTTTGTTGTATGGCAGCGAGCTGTGACGTCACTCGCACGTTGATGATCTTCATGATCTCGAGTCCTATGGACCCCTTGCGACCGATGTGGCACCGCCATTGGCCGCTGTCGGCAGCACTCATGTTGGTCGTGTAGCTGCACTGGCCAGCTTCTAAGGATGCGCCGGAGAAACTGTGAGGGGTTAAGGTTAGGTTAGAAATTCATCTTATGAAAAGTAAGTAGGTAGCGGTACCTTGCTAATAGGAAGGTGATAATAATTTTTAGACCAAATTTTTTTGGAAGGTCTTTCTAGGTTTGTTTACAATAGCGCCGGAATGTGAAGCGGGCCACCCTCGCCATTCTGTCAAGAGTGTGTGCGTAGTGATATTTTGTCACCCCGGAAGAACCTTGTTACCACGATCGCTGCAACACTATGGAAACGCAGGGGAAATAACAACAAAAGGTCGTGATGAATACCTGAATTTTTTTTTGTCCTGGAAAGAACTAGCAAAGTAGGTAGGTAGGTTACTGCGGCTAGTTCGGTAATTAATACCTACCTACCTACTTTTTTAGTTGTTACTTTAACTTAGATTGTTTACCTACGGCTACAGTGCAGACAGCACAAAAGACATCAAAGCATAAACATAATAGTTACAAGTACCTATCTACTTACGAAAACCGCTTCCCAGAAGGATGAACAAATCCACAGTAAGCCATTGCAGTATCCGCCTTGCACTCTATCGTCACCTCTTCATGTTCCAGGGCCAACAGAGTTTCCGCTCCTTCCACTTCAAAAACTCTGAATGCTGTGCAAAACAAAACACCAAGGATTATATACTAACATTAGTATACAAACTCCTTGCAAAACACATAAAAAAATCTCCTTGACAGCTCTGTTCCTGTGTGTGACCTAGTTAAAAACTTGACATCACATAAAACAAGCTCAGCCCCGAATACTCAATAGGAACTTACATATAAGTACGTCTCAAGTCGTGGTTTTTTGACAGTTTTCAATGAAAATATGTCAAACATTCGTCACTTGAGACGTATACGCAGGTCCATGTACTATTACTTACTAACGGAGTTGTTTTTTTCAGTGATTACTTAGGTACTAGAAATTGAAATCACAGACGTTTTTATTTGAACCCGTAGGAGAAAGCTCAATGGTAATAACAGAAAAACCCCTACACAGATTTTTATCAAAAATAGATAAGAAGACTATTGAAACAAGGTAAACTAAATCAAAATTTATTCATCCGTTTGGGCTACGATGGCACAGACACTTGAAACACACGAAGACATAAAACGCTCCTCTCTTTGCGCGTCTTGGGTCATACCTAAGTAATTCGTAACTAACACAGTAAAAGAAACACTATCACAGTAAAAACTTCCTCATCATAACTTAAGAATATCATAAATATGAGAACTAACCATCACAAAAAGTTAAAACAGCTGCAAGAAATATCAAGACAACATTCATCTTGATTTTACTCGAATCACAAAGTCGTAATGACCACACAGCGACACAGCTGTGTTCCTCAAAGCATTTACGACAACTACCCTCATTTTATCAATCCTAGTGTTGAGATGGTGACAGGTCGAGGGTCGTCGATGCAGTTAATTATCCGATAACATTCATTTAAACATACTCAGGGTTATCTAAGTGATAACTATTTCTAATTTAAGTATTTGAACTGTTTATAACTTCTTTTGCGTTTCGTCGTTGCCGAACATTGCGACATCTCCGCTGAGGCTTTGTCGTGATTTTTTCACCGCTGTCTCCATCCGCTTGGGTTTTGTCACAATATGGTTTATATTGTGACAAAACTCAAACCATGGTTGTCCTCTGTACATAAACCATGGTTTAATGTACCATGAAGCAATAGCAACCGGTTATTCTCAATATAAGTAGCTCATAAATCCTATTCCTGTTTTTCTAAATATTATTTTTTTGTGATTATTTTCTTGCATTTCCTTTAGTCCTACTAAGTTTATAAATGTGAAAGTTTGTATGGATGGATGTATGGATATTTGTTACTCTTTCACGCAAAAACTACTGAACCGGTTGAAATTTGGTATGTGTATAGTTTGGGACCTGGAATAACATTTAAGCTATTTTTTATCCCGATAAAACGCGGGCGAAGGCGCGGGCAGCAGCTAGTAAATAAATAAATCTATAGGTAATGTGTTGGCACGCCCCACTTTTGGCATAGTTCGTTTATCCTGTCTCTTGACGAGATTTTTATTAAATTGTTTTGTACCTACTTATCTTCAAGAGGAAAGTACATATAACAATATTTTAAAACCTCTCAATTCCGGCAACATTTTAACGTGGTTAATGTTACCTATTACCCTCCCTCTTAACATTGCAGATGAAAATTATTCAATTTGTAATTATAATAGTAGGTAGGTAAGTTCAAAAATATTTAACCTCAGATATCAGCGTTTACAAACAAACCGTTATCGGAGTACTACACGACGTATATTTATCACCACAGGATGGATTGAAGATAGGTAGTTACCATTAACTTGCGCCCATGTGGTACAAGTATCTACCTACGTAAGTTGGATGAATTATGACGTTATTTATACTTTCGATTCTTAAATACAATTTGATTCAATAATCATCAGAAATAATACATTGTTCTTGAGTATTAGCAAAATAATCCTACTTCCTACTAATATTATAAATGTCAAAGTTTGTAAGTATGGTATTTTCCTCTTTCACGCAAAAACTACTGGACTGATTAGGCTGAAAATTGGTATGGATATAGTTTGAGACCTGGAATAACATATAGGCTATATTTTATCCCGATAAAACGCGAGTGAGTCGCAGGCAGCAGCTAGTATATCATAAAATAAACCATTTTTTTTTAATATAAGTGATTTTGAATTGTAGAAATTTCATAAATGCTAACGAATCACCTGTAGCAAGCTAGCAAAGGTACAATTAAAAATTTAAATATAATTAAACTGCAACAAATTTATTCCATTCATCTGATTCAACATCTCTATGTACAATACAAACAACTATATAAATAGAACATACAAACATCTCTAGTTTTTCCTATCGTTATTTTCTTCTGTATCTATTCTTTTTATTCTTGTCGTATTTCTTATCTGACGATAATTCTTGCTGCAGTTTCTTCAACATTTGTGGAGTTATCAGACCCTGTAACAAACATCACAACCAATTTATTACTAACTCTATAATTATATCATAATATACGGAGACTATTTGTAAAGCGACATTAGTCGGAGACGATTCCAATTGTACCATAATTTTGATTAACACTTTTTCAGTTGAAAATTTAATAATTGTTATTTACATAGAAAACACCCTAGAATACCCGAAACAAATATTTGCAGATTGTACAAACATTTGTCCCGTGGTGAGAATCGAACCCGCCTTCCTGCGTCGCAGGTGGATCTTCGCCCGCTGCGCCACAGATGTCGTCAAACTAGTATACTCCGATTTAGAATTCAAGATATTTTATGTCAACAAAGACATATTTTGTGAAAGAAAACTTAACAAAAAACTGATTTCGGAAACCAAGCTAAAATTATCGACAGATCAATTAAATGATGAAAGAAAACTTTCAATACCAAAAATTGTTTCGAGCTTCTGTGCTTTGCTTCGATGATACCAATGTCGTTTAATATATTCTACCAATATTCCTTGGGTTTACAACCCCTTTGTATACAAAAAATATCCAGGTTTTTGAATCGGAGTATAGGTATTAGGATCGTTCTCAGTCTGGAGATTTAGTTGGACGTTAAGTTTAATCATAAAGACTAAAACAAACTCACTCTCGCCACCAGCATTTCGGAAAGTTTTCCTTTCTCGTCTCCTTTGGTTAGATTGGACATAGTTTTGGCGCCTTTTCTCACAGATGTGGGGTCCACGCTCTCAGGATCTTGGAGGACTTGGTCTGAATTTCTAAGTAACCTGTGGATAGAAACATTCATCACTGCCACTCCCATCAGAATAATCCTATCACATCATTAACCGTCACAGACGTAGCTATAATATATATTAACTAGCTGCTGCTCGCGTTTTATCGGGATAAAAAATAGCCTATATGTTATTCCAGGTCCCAAACTATACCCATACCAAATTTGAGCCTAATCGGTTCAGGAGTTTTTGCGTGAAAGAGTAACGAGTATCCATACATCCATTCATACAAACTGACATTTATAATATTACTAGGATATACCGTGCTATAAAGCAACAATACAAGCAATTACAGTATAGCTTGGTGACGTCATAGAAATATAAATATAGCTGCGTGTGCGGTCACTCGATTTTTTTATAGAAAATATATCGCGCTATGCGTTACTATGATTTATATTACTATATATTATAGCTACGTCTGTGATGGGCTTTAAATTATAAATACAAAAGTTTGGATGGATGGATGTTTGTTTCACTTCTTCACAAGCAAATATGACCCGTATTTTTATAGGATGAGAATCATTAATTTGCCGTAACATAGTTATAAACTAGCACGGAAACTAAAGTCTTTGTCCGATAATTTTTGAAACTTTTATCGATTTTTAAATATTTTTTCGTTTAAATAACTTTGTATTTAGTCAGTAGGTAATTAAACAATGTTTTATAATTTTGTACAAATAAATATTGTTATTCTTGACGCTAAAACTACTTGCATAACTACATGTAGCTCTGGGAAGACCTGGAATAAAGGATAGGCTACTTTTATATTCTTTTTATTATATATATGTATATACTTAAGAGGAAAGATTTAATTGTTTGTTTGTTTGCATTGATGTTCCGAAACTACTGAACCGATAAAAAATTATTTCACTGTTGGGAAGCTACACTATCACCGGGTGACATAGACTATATTATATTTTCAAAAAACTTAGAGATCTTGAAATTTTTGTTAAATACCCGTGCGAAGCCGGGGCATGCCGCTAGTATCCTATAAATCAGTTCCCAGGCCACGGGCTGAAACTGCTAGTTGGAACAAATCTTTACATTTTAAAGCTTGTGTTAGGAGTAGATGATAAACTTCTCATATTTTTTTGTATAATCGTGGGAATCAAATCAGCAGCCTTCTGCGACTAAGGCCGACGATTCACCCTCTATGCCACAGTCGTCCCCATGATTTTCTAGTGGAATTTTCTAGAAGGGAGCCATAAAATGTGCTATGAAACTATGAATGTATAACAAAATAACAATAAGTTTTATATAGAAACTCACCTAGTTATTTGGAATATGCCTTGTTGGATGATGGCGTCTAGCTCCGTTTCCATTTCCCGCACCAATTTGACATCGGGGAACATGTCCGCGAATCGGTAACTGGAACAGAATAGTTATCGACAGTGAAAATACGTAAAAAACCCTTTCCGAAGTAGTCATATCCTATGGTAACTCAGCGGAACATGGGCAATCCCCATACAAAAAACGTGTGTCCCCAGGCTTCTCCTTTGTATAGAGATTGCCTATGTTCTGCTGAGTTACAATAGGATTTTTTTTTTTTTGCTATGGACTAAAAAACTGTGAAACTACCATGGCAGAAGAGAATCTAAGTTTACGTTAACATTAAAACAATCATATTTTAAATTGAAATACAGATTTTATAGTTATACAAAAGGAGTTCCTTAAAGGTTTGTTGCGGTACCGGGGGTATCTACGTCTAGAATGAGATTGAGAATAAAGTCCTCGTCGTCGTCGTGAGACGACGTCATTCTCAAACCTATTCTTTAGGTACGCAGGTTATACGTAGTTTGCGTTATCTATGGAATACTGTATGGCTCGAGTAGAAGTCATTTGTCCCAAGTGGAAATGTCCGGACCCGCCTTTCATACAAATAGGTGCCGGCAGCATATGTAAAATTACCTTAACCACAGATACAGCTCCAGCACATCGAACACCGCCTCGAGATGGACCAGGTCCATTATAGTCTTGGGCATCGGCATCGGCCAGTCCACCGCGTTGCTCAGCCAGGCCTTCGTGAGCGGCTCGCTGCGGCTGTATTGTCGAACCATCTGGAACAAAATTACTTTTGAGCCTTTGTAAGAAATTGTGAAGTTGGCTGACTGCGATGGTATAAATGAATGGCTAAAGAAGAAAAGAAAGAAAACTGATTAATAGGCGCGTTGGACTGGACACTTTGCCGAACGAGTGCGTTTAAAATTCGGTTGAAATATTAACCTGGCAAACAAGTTTTCTTTATAATATTTTTTTTTAATTTAATATTTTTTTAATTTAATATTTTTTAATTTAATATTTTTTTAAATAGTAATTATTTATTTGTTTAATCTCCTGGCTGGTTTGCTTTTTCTAAACTGCAACTGTTTGTTATAAGCTTCCTGCTTATTGTAAATATTATGAGATCTCATCTTCTGAAGGTCTTTGGTAATGTTGGTCAACTTTGAGGAAGGGATGAGCTTACAAGGGAAGATCTACTTGATCCGTACCTTTAGGAAGGTAGCGCAGACAAAGGGCAGCTTGTTGTTGATGGGCGCGCAGCAGAAGACGTACCGCGCGCGCAGAGGCAGCGGCACGTGCTGTATGGTCTCAGCTATGAACTTGAACCCTTCCGTGTTGCACATGAAGTACAGGGAGTCGTCTACTGTGCACAGGTGGACGAAGATATCCTGGAATGGAGGACCCGAGTTATAGAATAGCAACATGATCAAGTAATTCCGTAAATAAATTTATTTTAGGAAGGCGCTGATTCTCTTCTCGGGGCTCTTGAGGTGGTGACTTGCTGCGCTCGCCGTTTGTTCTTTAATGCATAGATGTCACTTTGATCAGATAATCAAATATAAAATATTAAAGTCATAAAATACCAACCTCAGTTGATCCCATAGCAGTTTTTGAACAGTATACGAAACATGATGGACGTGTATGGGCTGGTATGATGATGATGATAAGAAACATGAGCGATTGGAATAAAGTTATGGCGGCCTATAGCAGCAGTCGATGACTTTTGACTAGATACTGATGTAATACAGCTGTCTACACTCACCATAGACCACTGAACTCGCATGCGATACATGAAAAGCGTAGAATTTCTTCCGATTCTGTTCACTTTTTTAAATTTGGAGTCTGTCGGAATTTGTCTAAGCGCCATCTAGCAGATTTCCATTCAAGTTTTGTGTTGGAAGGTTTCAATCGAAGTTCTATTGTTGCTATCTATGTAGTTCTGGTAGTGATGGTTAGGTGTCGCTACAATACTAATATCATACAATACAGCTATCTACGCTCACCATTAGACTACTCAAACTGGCATGCGGCAGGTGGTATGCATACAGCTCCATCTGTTCCGCCGTGGGGTGCAGGCCGGCCTGCGCCACCGGATCGGGAGGCTTGCTCAAAAGAGTCTTCAGCGTGGCGAGGTCTTCGGAGCGGAATGACGTCACGTAGCCCGTCTCCCACGCGCTGCCGTAGCGACCGGCTCGACCTGGTACAAATCAATAATTAAATACTATAAAAACTGCAAAACGCAGTTTTTTTATTGTATTTTGTTGATATGCCACCATAATTATAACAACCACATAAAATAAATCTGAATCTTAAATCTTCGTGATAAGGGTCAAAGATCTAATATACTTATCTATCACAATACATACATATTTCAGGTTGCCAAGACACATAAAGGCAGTGATTGTGGACCCCGAGTAGATCAACTTTTGAGTAACGATTTTTCGAATTCCAAATACATATAGTTTATTGTTTTTAAGCTTTTCCTTCGTATTATAAAATATTAAACAAATGTTTTTGCTTGTTTTTTCCAGCAAAACCAGTTTTTTCTCATGAAATTATTACAAAAACATGATGTAAATCCTTTGAAATTTCAAAGCAATCATAATAAATAATGTAAAAATACAAGTATCAAACACAAATACGAAAAAAAAGACCTTTTTTTAAATGAACAAAATCTTAGAAATTGAAAAAATCCTAGAACAAAAGTTGATTTCCTCAGGGTCCAGTATCACCCTATTTCGGCTTAGTACACATGTTTCGTGGCACCCTGTATAGATATTATACAGAAGACACCCAGAACAAAACTCTGCACATCGCATAAATATTTGTCCAGAGGCGGGAATCGAACCCGCAACCTTCCGCGTCTCAGTCGGACCTTCGCCTCGCTGCGTTAAAGAGGTCGTCAAACTACTATACTCCGAATTGAGATCAACTACTAGTATAGTGTTATACAATCAGTGCTTCAACCAACATACATCTTTTTGAAACGAGAAGTTTTCGGATGGACATACCCGCTATCTGTAAAGCTTGTGATGTACTGATCACGTCCATTTCTTTGTCTCCGTCTTCAGTCATAACTGGCTTGATCAGTGAATAGAAAATTATCCTTCGTATACTCCTGAAATCGGAGAAAACGAGATATTAGCCGCTGATAGCAATCTAGGTTTTGAACTATTACGAGATGACCTCTGCAGGCTGTTCAAAAAGGTTTTGCGCAAAACTTACAAGTTAATTCCAAGTCCTATAGCATCCGTGGCCACCATAACATTACACGAGCTGTCGGGGTCATTGAACTTATTGGCCTGAGCTAGCTTAGTGCCCGGGGGTAAGCTCCCGTAGATAACCGCGACCTCGTGACCTCTGCAACAACAATACAAACAACGTTAATACTCATTACCAGAAATATCGGAATTTCTAGAGTATATTAAATGGAATATGACACCTACCTCTAGGACAGGCGCGGCTGACAGTGTATATATCGTTCTTGTTGAAACACACGATACAGTAAGTAAAAAGATTGGATACCTGCCACTCGGACTGACCTCTGTTCGATGGCACGACTGACGATGTAGATGTCGTTCTTATTGAAGTACAGGATACAGTTGGTACAAATATTGGATACCTGCCTCTCGGACTGACCTCTGTTGGATGGCACGACTGACGATGTAGATGTCGTTCTTATTGAAGTACAGGATACAGTTAGTACAAAGATTGGATACCTGCCTCTCGGACTGACCTCTATTCGATGGCACGACTGACGATGTAGATGTCGTTCTTATTGAAGTACACGATACAGTAAGTACAAAGATTGGATACCTGCCTCTCGGACTGACCTCTGTTCGATGGCGCGGCTGACGCTGTAGATGTCGTTCTTGTTGAAGCACACGATGCAGTCGCCGGCGCGCACGTGGTCCAACGTACCGAGCGCGGAGTCCTCCACTTTTAGCTCTGTTAGTCGTTTGTATGTGTGGATCTGGAAGACAAGAGCAATTCGAAATCTCTTCTAAACTATTCTAAAGATAGGTACATATGCGATCAGAACAAAATCAAATAAAACGGTTATCGGTATTTCTCGCGTTCGTTATCTTTGATTTTCCAGACGTCTTGTATGTTTACATTAACGCTGCCGTGGTCTAGGAAAACACGAAAAATATCAGTAAATAGACATTCTCCATTTTAACAATTTGTAAAAACTTCTTTTTGATTTTGTTATGAAAACTTATACATAGCCATTTGGGGTAAATGCTTTTATTTTTCAAAGCGACTTTTCTGTCCAAATAAAACCTAATAAAGTCCATCCCCAAACAAGCTCTGAACTAATATAATCTTTTTTACAAAGAAAATAACAACATTGAAACAGTTGAGCTCCCTGCCGAATTTAATTTTTGTATAACTAATTGAACTCATTTCAAATCGTTTTTAAATATTACCTCTACATCTTCACCAGTCGTGTTGCATATTTGTTCAATAAGATTGATGGCTCCAGCCTCCCCGCACAGGTGTATCTCGTCCGCCTGCAGCCCGAGGATGGCTCGGGTCCACGCCCAGCCTCTGCCTCTGTCTGCTATCATTTGGATTTCATCTATTATTGCTACTTCATCTGAAAAAAAGTTTATTTATGTACGAGCTTCCACATAAAGCGTAAGTTGTATCGGGGATGAATTTATAAATAACTTGCTTCTGCGTAGCTTCTGCCTCAGACTTTCAAGTAACATAATATGTCCTGCCATACCGTTTACGTCCCTGCCGTATTTCTTTAGGATCCGTTCAGGTGTGAAAGGTAACAGACAGACAAACATATAGGCAGATATGCTTTTATAATATTATGAAAGTATAATAATTCTGTTTAAGAAAATAACTTGAGGATGTCGACGACTACATAGTAAAAGTTGCTGGGCACAAACAGCTACGAAAAGAACAGGTCATAGAAGGTTTGTTGATAAGAGTATAATTTTAGGTATGCCCCTGCCTTACTTAAATTTATATACTTTTTCCATCCAAAAGGTTGCCTGTAAGAGATCGCTTCTAAGCTATAAGCCGCCCATTTTACATGATTTTTGTAATATCTATTTTTAATGTATTCTTGTTGGTGTACAATAAAGCATATTGTATTATTGTATTGCATTTTGTATGGTATTATACTCAGCCAACAAATACCAACAGAGAATCCTACTATATTCTTTATTTCCGTAAATAAAATGTACACTTATAAAATGTTAAATTCTTAAAATTAAACACTGTCATGGGAATAAAGTGATCAAGTCCTGTATGTTTTTAAGAAATCATCAAATCAAAAAACTCGTCAGAGTTTGATTGCGAGAGATGAAGGCACCTGTCATCCAGTCCGTCATGAAATCAATGGAAGTTTTTAAAGAATTTGTTAAGTTATATCCATTGCCTATTGCACACATTTTCTTTCACGATAAAAAAAGTCACGCGAATTCTGAATGCTCACAACTATTTCATAATAGTAAAGTGACAAGTACACTGTCAATAATCAAAATCTTCAAAGGATTCCTTCAAATCTGCGCCAATGTGACTTGTGACCGGGATGCCACATCGCCGCGTGACTTTGAATTTTTTGTGATAATTACAAGTACACTCTTATTAAATCCCAAAGGCTGTGATGATGATGCAGGGAATTCACACATCATCATGAACTAGCGCCATTTTCAAAGTATACCCAAGAATATTGACATACTTACAATGATTATTTAGTGATGTCATCTCAACTGTGCATGCTACATGACTAGATGGAGTCCGCTCAGCCTCATATAATGGCACTTCCTCTTCATTTGGTTCACTTTCCTCTATACTTGTCAATGTGCTATATAAGGAGGCATGCCTTCTTTCCTCACCCGTGATTAAATCGCATGGAGTACCCTGAAATGGTTACCATAATGTTTTACAAAAGAAAATAAAATTTCATGACTTTTGTAATCATTCTTATCTATGTAGTCTATCGCCTCTAATCCTATTATAAATATTTGTGTTTTTACTCTTTGACTCCTCATCATCATCTAGCTAGCTTATGTAAGTCCACTAGTGGACATGGGAGATAACCAGATCATCACCATACTGATATGGAGGAGACCTAAGTTCAAGGCAAGCAGTTGATATGATAAGGACTGATCCTTATTATATCAACTGCTTGGTTTGGTCGCCCCCATCAGAAAATACTAAATTGCAGTGAATTGAATACCGACCATTTTATTAGATTTGTGATAGATTTCAGTGGCTAATAATTTTAAAGGTCCACAATAAACTCCTGACTTTGCTTTGAGGAATTTTTCCATGGCATGGTAAGTCTTTCCCGAGTTAGTGGGCCCTGCATGGAAGACTATTTTCCTTAATTTACTGCGCGCTTCTGGATACCTGTTAAGAAGAGTTTGCATAACTTTACTCGAATCAATTTATTCACAACATTTAATGTTAACTTCTATAAATGATATCTCTACAAAGGTTTTATATTTACATACCAATTAGCTGGGGTCCTTAAGTCAGATATTTTCTTCAAGTCATCTAGGCAATCTAAATGTGGGAAGGCTAGTCGAGCGTGCCGCAGAAAATATGGGAACAAATCATCAACATGGCCTGCTCCTGAAATATTACATTCTTAATGATTATAAACATTTCATATTATTGTGTCTTTGTGTAGTTTTCTAAATAAGTTTTGACTACTGTTTTTTTGTTTACTAACCTTGTAAAATATCACTTATTGTTATGTGTAAGTCAGGTGGAAGATCATGCTCCAGGCAATGTCTTCTGAAGGATAAAAAAGCCTGATGTAAGAGTTGGTCATCTAAACCATTTTCTGATGCCAACACTCTGACTTCTGGTTTTTGATAGAATTTGTTGAGGATTTTAAGCAAATCTTGTTTCTTTAGACGCCCTGTGAACTCTTCTCCTATGTTTATGTCATCGGGATTGGGTTTCACTGGCACAGGCACAAAGAGAGCCGCAGGATTGCGATCGTGTTTTTTGGTTCTTATAAAAACATAACCTATATTTTCCGGTCTGGTCCTGCGACTGCATATTACACTACTTCTCAGAAACGGATAAACAGATGTTTGTAATTTGTCGGAACAATAAAGAGCCAATATTCTTGTAAACCCCTTGTACATTTTTCAATAATTTACTAAAATTTTATAATAAAAACAGAAATCATTGTCCACTTTGCTTTGAGTAAATTCTGAAAAATTGAAAAAGCTGATGTTTGGTTTGATTGATTTGTAACATGACAGTACGTTTGACACATGACGTATCATTCAACATTGACATGTAAAATAGGTGGTTGGGAGCATGGACAAAAGAAATCGTAGCAAGAACGAAACGAGCCGTTTAGAAAAACTTTCATTTCAGTTTAGTACGTAGAAAGAGAAATATCGGATTACGTATCTAATTAATGCAAGCTAGTATTGTCCGTGATAAGACGCACATGGACATCCTTCCAGCTTGTGGAACTGCGCTGTGAAGTGTGAATGCTGTTGGAAAGTGCCTAACTAAAGACAGTAGCGAATGGCGAATGCAACTAACTAAACACCATGGAGTTGCCGTGTGGATTAAACACCCCACGGCAACTCCACGGTGTTTAGTTAGTCGCTACGGTGCACCCCGTAGGTAACTAAACACCCCGCGGTGTCTAGTTAGTCGCTACGGTACTAGCAAAATAACATTACTCTGTGCCGTAGCTAGATGTTTCGTAGACCCGTAGACAACTCGTAGTATCGTACGTAGACTTTAGATAGCAATTTATTTTGTAGACTTGTAGGAGGACTCGTAGACACTTCGTACATAATAGACAAGATAATAATATGTACCTAGGTACTTCACTAGCTACATAAATCTTTACTGTATACTACACCTGCTCGGAAAGTTGCCTATTCCTTTTCCAAATATAAGATAGAAAGTAAGTCATTATTGCAGGCGTATAGGAATCCGGGAGGAAAGACTCTATGTAATTTCATTTATCACGCGTTTTAACGGGAGGGAAAACTGTATGGAAATCCATTTCTAACGTGTTATTTTTTTTTAATTTCCTAAAAGATCGGCTGGTAACTATGGTTATTTTCATAATAGGTTAAACGACAAAAAGTTTTTACTCCCAGTCCGCTTGCCTCTTCCGATTTCCGAAAAATATTTTGAAAAAAGAACCCAAGTGATAAAGGCTGGCGCAGGAAGTTCTTCTAATTTGGAAAATGGTGTAGGCAATTTTATTAATTCTACAGAATGTCGTCGAGTGATAGTGAAAGTTTTATGACACCGCCAGAAATAAAAGATTTATTCTGCTTTTTATTTTCCTCGAAGGTGTAGTATAAAGCACTATGTATCACTCGGCAGAAATTGCGATTAGCACGTTCTCGCCTAGGTGAACAGTGTGCTATTGTTATATGAGCGTTTCTAAAAAAATATGCCACTAATTTTGAAAAACTTGGTAATTTAAAAATACCTATGCGTAAATATGTTTTTTTAACTGAAATCATGAGTTTGAAATAAATATTCAGTTTTCATAAACAGGCACAGCTATTTTACTATTTTGAATTAATTATATTCAAGTGGTGTGAGAAACCAAAAAGTGAAAATGGCATTTTTTTTAGAAAAGCACAAGAAGATTCGACACCATTTTTTTCTCGTGACTTTTCGAATTTCTTTTAAATTATTTTAACCATAAAGGTAAATTTTTACTCAGGTTTTTCATATTTATAGATTCTAATATTATCAAGCAGCCTACTCAATAAAACAAACTTGATTATTATGATACGTATGTAGAATTTATTTTAGTTTAACAGGTAGGAAGAGCAGGTAGGTAGGTAAGGAACCTACATCTGTACGTTATTCTAATATTAACATTTTATGATACCTACAACTAAAGTCGCTAAAGTGGAAAAAGAAAATCTCAGTCTATGGCTAAATCACATAATTTAAAACATAGTTTTCACCTTAGGTGTAATAATAATGACTTAAATCATACTTAAATTAATCTATAACTGAATAAAAAGATCTTTGTATGTAGGTACCTATTTGAGACCCGCTTCGCCCGTGTGTGGTTTCAATAATTAGGAACTAGTTTCTTATAGTCTAATCAGTTTATTTAAAATAACGTATACTAGTATACGTGGGTGGATAAATATTTAGGTATAGTGCTTTGGGGTATAATCGGACGCGAGTTGAAGTCTATACGAAATTAATTTTAGCCGAACTAAGTCTATGGTGGTCTATGTTGTGGCTATGGTGCGAGAAGTAATTGAGTGCAAAAAGCTAGTTTGGAGATAATCACGATCAAAGTTTCTCTGATCTTGAAATCGGTGTGAACTTATTAAGGCTTATAGTTACATAAATGATTTCCATGAACAAAATATATGTAATTTTACATACACCCTAACGTTCAATAAATTATGTAACTATTTTCGGTTACTGAGATACATAGTAAAAAATAAGTTAATTAATTCTAGCAAACTCAATAAGTTACTAGGTTAGAAGCTGTACCAAGAATTTTTCATGTCACTTATGTAACTGTTTTTGGTACACCTTTGTTCCAGATAGTGATTAGTGTAGTGACAAGTAAGAAAAAAGCCCATGTCACTATCCAGTGACATGGGATTTTTTCTTCTTACATACTACACCAGCTGTACAAAAGTCGAAAGCAAATAGCAATAAACAAACGACACAGCACCACCAAAATTTTAAGGGAGCTCCATAAATCGACATGTTGAAGGCAGAATGACAGAGACAATCGCAGCAAACTAGTTTTTATAAACAGACACAAATGACTGTTCATGTACCTCGGACTGCGTACGCTCGGCTACTCCCGTTCTGAATGCTCCAAGTAATGTATTCCCGATAGAGATCCTTTCCCCGTGTTTCGTTAACTAATTTGAAATGATGTTGTATACATACATCACGAGTCCAATACAAAGCCTCCTTTTTTTAAATCGGTTAAATGGGTACAAAAACACATGGCATTTTATTCATTCCATCATTCACTCAATCAATTTCATTCAACTAGTCCCCACACTACGCCCTCTACCAAGGAATTTATACTCACATTACTCACCTACACCCTCTACCAAGACGTTGGCGTCGTATTAAAACTGTCGCAACTGCTATTCCATTTGAATCTAAATTAAACAATATTACAAAAAACAATTGACAAAAATATCACTTACTTGTGATAGGAAATACCGTGGTACACCTTAAGTTTGATGTCTCTGATCGTCTTTTACACCGTTATACCGCACAATAGACCATTTTCACTGAGCACTACTTCGCGACACGAAACGACAGTTAATGGTCGCGGTTACGAGTGAAGTAGTTTTATATAACGTGTATGGCCATATGGCCGGCAGAGGGGTACGCCTTGCGGTTAACATTTCCGTTCTAGATACTCTAAGATTACATGCAGCCCCCAGTAGTTGAAAAAATGTTAGTAAACGATTGAAATAAATTACTTAAGTATCCTTAGGTTTTTTCATAGCCTGTTTTTGGCTCAGCAAGCAGATAAGTACTTTTGACATTCTTGTATTTTTAAAATAGTTCTTTACCTTTGTATAGGGTACATAATGGGTTTAAAATATTTTAACATCTCAATACTCAATACACTGTTTTATTGCTTGCATGTGTACGTACAAGTAGGTCTTAAAATTACATTACAAATGTCCAACATGCACCCTGCAAGGGCGCGGCAATATGAATGCTAGGTGGTTTTATACAATTATTTGCATTAAATAATATTACCGAACTAATTCTATTCACGTCTAAAATTAATATAAAAACGGAAATCAAAATTATACCTGGTGCTAAACACATCAAAAACATCAATAAGTCATTTGGGCTACAATTTTCACTTAGTCTCGCTTCTTCTCGCACTACAACGACGATATTTTCTAAAGCTGACAACATTTTCTATAATGCGATTCAAAATGTGAGGAAATACGGCATAATTCGTCTAAAATAAATTTTATACGGCCTTCAACCCGCACCGACATACCCCAACTGTACCAGAAACTTATTTGTATAACTGACTGTTGATAACTTACCTAATTAAGTACGTACATGTTTTACTCTACATCCCTTCATTGCCTAAAACTTTCTTACAGTAAGATTAACATCACAGAAGATTCAAGATACTTACACATGTTTGATTAACTAACAGTTCTAAAACTTTCACTGAAAATTAGCTAATTAATACATAACGTTGTACATCACTACAGTAAAAACTTAATTACTGTGATCTCAGAATATTTAAATTTGTCAATTTAAGATAGGTGAAAATAATTTTAGAAGCTCGATATAATGTTAATAGAGATAATGTTGATAGAGCCCGAAATTCTCGCTAATTAATTATCATATTAATCATCGAAAGCTAATTTTAGTTATGTAATAAAACATTGTTACGTACGAAGTATTAGGTATCTATTACGTAATTACCTAGGTTCATCAAAAGATTGTAAGTAGGTATAATAAATTCGTTTTAAATCGAATCAGTTTGAGCTTGAAGCGAGCTTCCCATCCATAAGAAGTTAGTTTATCTGCATGAAGGTGAGATTTCATAGATATCTTAACTAATATTATAAATGCGAAAGTGTGTTTGTTTGTCCTTCCTTCACGACCTAAATAAGCAACCAATCGACTTGATTTTTTGGATAAAGTACGCACATATATATCAATTTATCCAAACAAAGACGTGTAATTTTTTTATATATATATTCGTGTATATTTCAAATAGTACATTACTTTTTATATTTTTTTTAAAGCGAGATGAGTTGATTGTTGTTGATGAAAATTAATTCTTTAGTCAACTCATCCCGTCGGATGAGTTTAGAGCGGGATCAGTTGACTGAAGAGCCGTTGAAAGGATGGAGAGTAGCATAGGCCACTTTTTGTCTTGGTGAAACATCAAATTCCCATAGGAAAAAAATACATTTATCTTCCTAGAAATGTGAAATTCGAATGTAACGCGGGTGAAACCGCGGGGAACAGCTAGTAAATAATAATTTGTTTGTGGTACCTAAGTAGGTACGAAACGTAATATTTGAAATCTTAGGTATCATTTTCAGGCTAACTAACTTAAAAACGGGACATGGTAAGTATTCGAAGGTCTTTGTTTAGCTTTTAGTAACTAATTAGGAAAACTGCATTTTACATAAAATTTTCAGGAGAAAATAATTACTAAGTTTTTATTCTAGTTTCGTTATCCCCGGATAAAAACTATGTAGGTTAGGATTGGGTAATATTATTTACATATTTGCTTAGGTTTTTTCCTACTATTTTATTATATTATATATCGGAATCTGTAGTACCTATCTGTTGTATACCACAGTGTGGTAAAGGGAAAGATTTGTCACAATATATTATTAAAACGTTCGTTATCAGAATATGGGCAACCAATATTTTTAAACACTGTCTCTGACCGCGCACACTTGATGTTTCGCTAGAGGACGATAGAAAAGTATTAGGCAGTTTTTCCTAATTCAGATACCTACTTAACGGTGTGTATTAGTAGATATATATACAACCAATGTTACCGAAATATGTAACTCTCAGAATTAGCAGGCCGAAGTGACGATGGGCAGGGCATTTAGCTCGTAGAACCAATAACCGTTGGGAGTAAAGGTTCTCGAGTAGCGATCGCGATGCAATGCCAAAGGAAGTGTGGGAAGACCTCCCACTTGATGGACCGACGACGTCATCGTAGCGGTCGCAGGGTGCTATTCGTGGAGTCGCGTCGTCGTCGTTTGGGGGAGACCTATGTTCAGCAGTGGACGTGTACGGGCTAATGATGATGATGACTGGTCGACTTATCGGTGCGACGCGACGTTAAGAGGATCGTGGTGGATGGCACAAACTGCAGGAGCCCTATTTCTCCGCAGTTGTTAAATCCAGCTGCGTGCGAATGATGATAATTGTTACAAGTATAGGTACTAGACGTAGCTCTCTCGTGCGTTCTCTAGCAGTGGGGTTCTCGTGGTGACGATCTCGCGTAGTCGCGACGTGGTCCCACTCGTTACACTCCGTCGGTCCTCCGCCATGGTGCCGATGCTCTGCACGAATTAATAATCGCTCGTAAAACAACAATAACGCAATGGTTTTTGACGACAAATTCGTCCGGACCGTAGACTGAGCATAGAGGTTAGCAAAAGTCCTCAATCTACGGTTCGGACTGATGCCGAGATACCTCTACTTATCAGTTTCCGAGTAGGCCCAGAAAACGAAACTCGAAGTGATTCGTTTTCATGCATAACCGTAGACGGAGGATTTTTTACTGAATACGGCTTTTTTACGAATATGCGCAGTCTTATGTGTTTGCACGAAAACAAATCAGAAAGTTTAAATTCAAAATTAACCGACTTAAAAAGGGAGGAGGTTCTCAATTCGATTGTATGTTTTTTTGTGTAGGTATGTTCCGTGATATTTTCGCTAATAATGGACCGATTTTAAAAATTCTTTCACTATTGTATAGAAAACGATCCCGAGGTAATAAATATTATCCCAAGGGGATAATTATTTATCCCACAAAACCTAAAAACAGTGTAGAAGTAAGGAAATTTGAAGTCGGTTTATCTATGGTTTTTTACAACGCCAAATTATTGCTTAGAAGCTTAGAACATGGGTAGGAAGTAAATATAAAGTTGGTCGTAATATATTATTGTCAACAAATATTCAGGTTTTCGGGCATACGAATGTCAATAAGCCAATTAGTTTTCGTTTTTTACCAATATGGCCTCTGGTTGTTAATACTGTAAGTCGTGTACCTACGCCTACGACTTTTCACAAGAAATGTGCCGCGATAGCTCTAGCGCGCTACAGCTTTCGCGGCGGTATGAGATTGATGAGAATAATAATATATGGCACCTTAAATAACATTTTCAAAATGAAAATAGACGACAATGATCCACTCGAGGATCATCTATTTTGCCTAAGCTGCAAAAGCTGACAAGATTTTTCCACTTCTCTCGCCACTCGCCTTTCATGTCGGAAGGGATTAGCACTTGTACTAAGAAGGAAGATATTTACCTGAGCATCTGAAAGCGTAATGGGCGTATGCGCAGACCGCATTTCATGTAAACTGTGCGCGCTTCTGACTTCCCCCGGGAGCTGCGGCAGTGAAGTCACGCCGTACCGGGGAGGCTCCGGGTGCTGGCCACTCTCTCTGTAGTTGAACCCTGTCGAACATTATTATGCACATGAATATATAAAATGAAATCAATAACTTTTATTTACTAAGGACACAAAATAGGCTCAGAAAAAAAATTTGTTAAAAATTAAACCCGACTACATAAAAGTCTTAACAAGCGTTCACCTAAGTATCAAAAGAAAATGATAAGGACAATAATAGGTGAACGCTTATTTAAGACTTATGTAGTCTGGTTTTAGTTTTTAACAAAAAAAAAATATACCTTTTTGCTAATAGCTTGAGAATCGTTAATCTCACAAAAGTTGTAAAAACGTTTTCGGAAAGCACAAACAAAGACCTTTGCGGTACCACCATATTTACTAACATTGAGATTTTCGACCCTTACTTAGACCCCCGCTATCTCGTTAGACCCCCATTTTTCTCTGACGTCACATACCCTATAACCATCGGGCTATTGAAATCAGACCAATACTTTCAGCGCTTCGTGGGAACATAAAAATCGGCTACATACATACATAGGGTATCAAAATCATAACCCTCGTCCTCGGTTATCAGGTAAAAAGTGAAATAGCTTAACAGTAAAAAAAACCACGAAACTAGGTAAGAAACACCCCTTTTCAGCAAGCACCTTACGCTTTTGAGACGTAAGTACAATGAACCAATTCCAGTTTTGGTGAATAATTTACAAAATCGCCACATTTCTAATTACTACATTTCTACCCACACGATTCAAATCTTCGTGATTTCCTTCATCCAAGGATCAAAGCCTTGTAACTACCTATCCTTTGATCAAAATGTCACCTACTACTCCGCTGAGATCGGTCATGGGTCATGTACCTAAAGCTCCTGGCAAGTGGCTTTGGTCCATTCGACTGTCTCTAATGTAACACCTTTTAATCAATAGGTAGGTAGGTATGAGTTTGCTTAGCCGCTTGCATTATCAGCCTGGTAATTGCAATACAATACAATAATGTTTTTTTTTGTAATTAAAAACGCCAAGTTAAAAGTCAAGAAAAATAAGGTAAGCAATATAGACCCTAAATAATGATAATAAATAATGTCGGACAGGGCACACAACATCATCTAGCCCCAAGCTAAGCGGAGCTTGTGTTAATGGTTGGTACTAGATGACTGATATACACAATACAATAGTATATCTATTATAAACATAATTAATTAATTGTATATCAAATTCATTTATAAATCCAATTTAAATAACGGGCAAAGCATAGAACTCTTTGACCCTCAATTGACCCTGGCCTAAAATTCAATTTATGATAATTACTGAGTGAATAGCTCACAGCGGTTACGAATGAACTGCAACGAATCGCTGAAAATACGTCCCGAAGAACTATTTTTATGGTACGTCCTTGTTTACGCACTACATCCGAAATATCGAAGCCTGAAGTGCATGGATTTAGATCAGAGATCGGTTTAGTGCGGTACAAACCTAATAGAACGCCCATTGTCTGAATTGGTGAAAGAAACAAAGAGCGGTATCGAGAGCCAGTCCCCTGACTCGCTTAACGCTTTTTTGTTTACCGTTCAATGGGTAATTAATGAATATATTTTTTTGTTCTTGGATGTACTAAAATTGATTCAACTGGAAAATATTACATTCGAAAAAGTGCCTTTCAAAAGTTTGCAGTGTGCCTTGAAAGCTTTTTATAGATGACTGATAGTATTTGACACGCTGTTGTTACAAAAAATATCATTAGAAATAAAAAGCTCTCGTGCTCGTGTGCTCGTTTTTGTTTCGATATCCAGTCTAGAGGTCATGTTACACCGTTTTTAAATCAACACGGCATTATGAAAATGAGGCATCGTCGGAAACTTCATTTAGCTTGTTTACTCTTTGGTGTCCTCAAGTACCGCGTACCCTTATATCTCTATGAGAAACTTTCATGGATAGGCAGCACCAGATCGTGCGGACTTCGAAAGAGCGCCAAACAGCTCTCGATGCAACGTCATAGCTCAGCCGCCTTTCGAGGCAGTTTCCGTTACGCTGCATCTCGGTGCTGGAATAATATTCCTCCTCCAATAAGAAACCTGCAGAGTTTTTATGTATTTAAACAAAAACTACGCAATTTTATTTTTGAAAGTCAGAAAAGACAAGAGAGTCATAAAAACGATACAAGCATCATATAATGATGCGATGTAAGTAGCTACTTACATCATAAAAGTTATCATAGCATAATTTATTATTTACACTACCTATATTTTATTTTACTTGTATAAAACACACCATTCTATGTATCTTTAAGATTTCGCCTGTTTCAATTTTATCCTTTGTATTAAACTAGATCAAAACGCGTACTGTTTTACTTAAATTTGACTTTGTTGCATAGACTAGACCTGTCAGTAGAAATTACTTCTATGTTGTAGTTCAGCGTTTCATCCTAAGTTTTTGTAATTTGTCTAGAAACGTAATCATTTCATGTCATCTGTACCTTGTACCTTGTAGTTTATTGTTATACTTTTGCTTGTTTTGTGTCTTATGTGTTATCATCCGTGACGTCACCAAACGGCTCTGTCGGAAGACCAGCGTTGGTTGTGACGTGTTTACAACTAACTCATGCTGAGACAGAGACCGATTTGTGACTCAAGGCAAAAATTTGGCTGTGTTGCCTCTTATTTTTAATACATTGTTAATTGTTTTTGTTAATTGAGTTACAAATAAAACATTCTTATTCTTATTCTTATTCTTATTCTAAAAGTTAACCATAAAATAATGCAAACCTACATACATACTTCTTTGTAAGTAGAGTTAAATAGTTACCAACCTTTCTCCAAGGGAACGACGTCGGGATTCTTGTCATCAGGCTGCAGAGGGGAACGGTTCACTTTCAGGATCTGAACGGGCGCTGAAATATGCAAAGGTGAACAAAATATTGATACGTGTATTTTACTCATAAATGTCGAATTACACTCTGCAAACCTATCATCACAACATTATTAAGGCGCACAGTGATGTGAGACTAGCGCCACTCTTTATTTTTTCCTATATTGTCGTTATGGAAAAGTATTTGGTTCCAAAAGTTCTCACCGCCAATTGATAATACCCAGTATAAACTATTTTTCGACACCTCTGTAATAGTTTTTTTTCATTTAGTATTAGCAGAAAATGGTTTATTGCTTTGGTGGCCACCAAACAAACACAACAAAAAAATTATCAATTGGCGGTGAGAACTTTTGCTAATTCTTTTCCATAAAAATAATATAAGACAAAATGAAGAGTGGCGCTAGTGTCACATCACTATGCACCTTAAGAGACTTTTAGTTTGAAAAGAGGTCTATTTGCGGCGGGCGAAATTGGCATTATTCGGTAATCAACATCATCAATCAAAGTTGCCTGGGAGAAATCGCTCTCAGCGATAAGCCTTTTGTACTGTATTTATTTTTATTTTAGATATAATAGTTTTTTTGTAATTTTAATAGGTACAATAGAGTGTTCATTCGTTCATTCATTCATCAATGGTCTTTTGATCCGCGAAGGATGGTTTATGTATTACATACATACATACGTGTTCGTTTTTAAGCCCTTACGTAGATCACTTGTAACTTGTAAGGGATATGCTTATGTATGGGAAAGACAGATGCGGCTGCAGTATTAGATAAAAGATAAAATGTATTTATTTACCCACAAAACACAAGAACAATATATAAATTATATTATCTCGATGATATAAATAGTCTAAAATTAACATAGGAAATAAACTAACAATTATAAAAAATGGGGTAAAAAGGGTCCCTATCTCAGCTCCTCATTCATCAGCTCATCTCCCTATCTCATAGTTCTGTATTGACATCCGTATACACCCCAGTAGATTGTGGTGGGTCTGCGGCAGCCGCTGCAGCCGGTATTCGGTAATATTCGCTTGAAATACTTATATACTACAGGTCTACGTGGTAAATACTGCATAGTTCTGAATAGTTCTTTGCGCAATATTTCGTTTCACATGAAACTTCCAAATATCGCTTATCATTGTGGTACATATCATAGGCCTACTTCCGATTCAAAGTATGGGAAAATAAATTAATATGTATCGCCCACCGCAAAGGAATGGAAGTGATAACCTACCAAGTGTTATCATATCACTTCCATGGTCCTCGCTTTGAGTCGCATCAACAGAAAAATTGTTGCTGCGTTTGTTGAAACTCTTTCATCCTATCCTACTAACCCTACTAATGTCCTACTATTATAAATGTCAAAGTTTGTAAGGATGGATGTAGGGATGGATATTGGTTACTCTTTCACGCAAAAACTACTGAACCGATTAGGCTGAAATTTGGTATGGGTATAGTTTGGGACCTAGAATAACAGAATAATAATAATATAGAATAATTGTTATGCTGAAGAATTTAAAACTTCGAGAATGATATGAGAATGTCCCTTTGTGTCACGGAGCATATTTTGATATTTTATGCGTTCTTATCATGATCTAAGGTAATCTAACAAAATTAAAGACTGAATGATGTAATGAAAAATATTGATACCTCATCATCATCATCATCAGCCCTCACACGTCCACTGCTGAACATAGGCCGAAACGAACGACGACGCCACGAATAGCGGTCCTGAGATTTGATATTTAGTATACCTACAGACAGATATTTGTTCCGTGTGTGCAGGGTGGTTTTTAGGGTTCCGTACCTAAAAAGTAAAAATGGGACCTATAAATCTAAGGTTTGCTGGAAGAAAACTCTTTTCAGGGTTGTATATGTACATAATCTTTTTAGATAAGTTGATCAAATGTATTATTGTGTACAATAAAGAATTAAAGAATAAAGAAGAATCACTTTGTTCTCCGTTTGTCTGTCTGTCCGTCTGTCAACTCTCTTTTCTCAGAAACGCGTGGAGCTATCTAGTTGCTACGCACGTCGATCACCTCTTGGAGCCGAGATATAAATCAAACATCTGAATTAACAGCCGTTTATGCCCATTTTTTTGTAAATTGTAAATGAATCAAATGCACACAAAACCTATTGGGTACTTCCCGTTGCCCTAGAATCATGAAATTTGGCAAGAAGCAAAGTCTTATAGCACAACTAAAAGGAAAAATCCGAAACCTGTAAATTTTAGTTTATTCACATAAAAAATATTTTTTTGACTGGACCGAAAACCTATAGGGTATTTCTCGTTGACCTAGAATCATGAAATTCGGCAAGACACAAGGCCTTAAAGCATAAGTAATGGGAAAATACAAAAATCAGGAATTTGTAGTTTATTCACTTTTTTGGTTTTAGCTAGCGATTAAAACCTATGTATACGTATAAAGTCTACGCCGACGACACCATTCTCTTCGCAGCTGATGAGGCCGAGATGTATACCCTAATAAATAGAATGGAACAATACAGCAATGAAGTAGGACTAGGCATAAATAGGTCAAAAACAAAGATCATGGTCGTAGATCGCGCATGTAAACTAGAGCTCAGAGGAACACTCAATTTGGAAACAGTCGATCACTTCATTTACCTGGGGTCTAGTATCAGCAACAATGGCTCTTGTGAAACCGAAATACGCAGACGCATTGGGATGGCTAAAAATGCCATGTCCCAGCTCGATAAAATATGGAGAGAGAGAAACATAAGTAATAAGACAAAAACCACCTTAGTCGACACCTTGGTCTTCTCCATATTCCTATACGGAGCGGAGACGTGGACTTTGAAAGCCAAAGATCGCCAACGCGTAGACGCCTTCGAGATGTGGTGCTGGCGGAAAATGGTGCGCATTCCTTGGACCGCGCATAGAACCAATATCTCGGTACTTAAGGAGCTCAAGCTAGAACGGAAGCAACGCTTATCAACGGTGTGCCTCCGCAGGATTCTCGAATTCTTTGGTCACATAGCTCGCAAGCCCGGAGATAACCTCCAAAAACTCATCGTCACGGGAAAAGTAGAGGGAAAGAGACCGAGAGGAAGGAGCCCAATGCGATGGTCTGACCAGATCCGCACCACACTCGGTATCAACATGTCAGTAGCGGTGCATGTTGCTGAAAGCCGGAGCAGATGGCGCGACATAGTACAGAAAAAGCTGTTACCATGATGGGTCACGACCCCCAGTATTGGGGTAACGACGCAAGGAGGAGATACGTATAAGGTGAATGGCATGAAAATTGGCTAGAAACAAGGTGTTAAAATTACGGAACCCTCGGTGCCCGAGTCAACTCCCACTTGACGTTTTTACTTTATGTAGTGTATGAAATATAATAAAAAAATATCTATCTTTGTAAAGAATAAAGAATTATCAGTAATCTTAGATAATACTTATAGCACAAGCTCTGCTTGGGGCTAGATGATACTGTGTGAATTGTCAAACATTTATTTATTTTTCAAAGTTGGCTTCCCACTATTGATTCGTATATTGCAATATTTGCAATGCATGTATTCAAGAGTTTGGTCTTCTTTTTTCCAATATCATGGTAGACCATAATGCGGCGCACACGCACACCGCACGCACTTCCGTGCTGCGTGCTATAAAACTACGATCGAGATAATAATTAGTTTATTATTGTCGGAGCGCTGTCTGTGCACATGTCTGTCTGCGAGAGGACGCTGGTGCTGGTGAAGCCAGAAGGCGTGCATTGCGGCAAGGTACCAACTCAGATTTATTGTACCTACCTACTTACATAAAACTAGTAGTCAGCCCCTAACAATAACGTCGTGCGTGACCGTTTTAGTTTCATGTTTAGTCGGAAGCTGGAAAAAGTCAAAGCGCCCGAGAGTTTTCATCGAAAAAGCTGCCTAATCCCTTTGAGATATATGGGATATTCTTCTCCATCCACGCGGACGTAGCCGCGGGCGGGTCAGCTAGTACATAATACTACGGTGTGTTGTCATCATAGAGTTTTAACCTGTTGTCCAGCCTTACTTTAGTTCTTCAGTACCATGACTGCATCCTGACGTGAGGCCAGCACTACTGGTCTTGAGTGTCAAGTATGCAAGTATTTATTTTGCAGTCCATTCATACATTTAAAATCACTTCATACATTACATACACAGTTTTTTTTAACTACGTATTCATACACCGCATTCTAGAACAAACTTAGCTAACTCCTTTGTCCCTTCCAGAATAAGGAGAAAGCCAAACACAATAAATATGGATTTTTCTTATAATTTTTTGCGCCATTAGCTACGTCTCGGCCATTTCATACCGTCATAACTCGGTTACCATTGGAGACAGACCCCGACATTGGGTATCTAAGATATCAGAAGAATGAAACTAGCGGTCATGAGTGTCACGACCATAGAATTAACATTTTTAAGTCTATGGGTCTCGCAATACCTAGACTTAGAATTTTAATTCTATGGGTCACGACGATATTGTTAAGGGCTAACTACTAGTAACATACTGTGCCATATACATTATGTATTTAAAATCTTGTTCAACATGGTTTCTACCAAAAATAAATGTCAAAGTATATTTAACATTCTGTCCACTTCATAGAGGTATATCTATCTATGGTATTAGAACCTGTGCCATATATGTAGGTATACTGTTGGTGTCATCATCATCATCATATCAGCCCATACACGTCCACTGCTTGACATAGGCCTACCCCATACATGGTGCATCTATACATAATTCTATAAGTAATAATAAATACTTTGAAACCAGGTGGGTACCGTGATACAGCGCTTCGAGGCGCGAGGGCTAAAACTCGTCGCCTTAAAGATGGTGTACGGGTCGGAGCAGCTCTTCCGCGAACACTACGCCGATATCGCCGACAAGCCCTTCTTCACCTATCAGGTTCTCACTTTGCTTTTATGCCACCATAGTTACAACTTAAAACCAGCGTTGGAGAACCTCTGAGTCTGTCCCCCAACATTTTCTTGACAGAGTCAACTCCCAAGTTTAAGTTAAGTCCCTATTTTTTTTTTCGCCAGCACCATGATTTCTTGTACCCTAAGATACTTTTACTATTATGACGTTTCGTATGACACCTCACATGCTGAAATCCATCCACCCGTTTAGGTTGCCGAGACCGTGACAAAAAAACTTCATACTCTCGATAAACATAGGTAACCCTCCTTACGCAGTCGGGTTAAAAACCTAGGACTTCATAAGCTTCCCAACTTAGAAAAATGCAAGTAACAGTAAGTAGTAGTAGTAAGTACTCTCTCTACTCTACTCTATCAATGAGTCTGTTACCTTCTCACGCCTCAACGGCTGAACGAATGTTAGGTAGAGACATTATTAACTCCTGGGCGGGACGGATATAAGGTAGGTACATGAAAAGCGCGTGCGATGCAGCGGGCAGCAGCTAGTTGATAAATAAGTCACTCATAGTCTAGGGATTTGATGAAATCGCTGAGTTTACCATTTCCCTATGAGATATACATTAACACTTTGGGTGCCCACGACATATGTACATGCAGAATCACCACTAGAGTATTTGCGGCCCGCCTCCCCACGGGCGGGCGTCGTGTCGTGCAGAGGCTGAGCAGTGATTGCCTATGGCAATAAATGTTTCAATTTGTTCATTCAGGCACGATACATGACCTCGGGCCCTGTAGTGGCCATGGTGTGGCAGGGATCCGGCGACTTGGTGGCCGCCACGCGCACCCTTATCGGCTTGCTGGCGGGCCCCCCAGGCTCTCTCCGCTGCGACCACACAATGCAGGTCAGTAGGAACGTGGTGCACGGATCGGACAGCCTCGCGGCCGCACAGAGAGAGATCCCACTCTGGTTTACGGAACACGAGCTCGTGCCTTGGACGCAAGCTCACGAGAACTGTCTTAGAGAATAACTTGACGTTTATAAAATGCAAACGCTTCCGTATTGGTTTTGGTTTGGATCAGTTGAGCTCCGTCTAGAATGTTTACAAGAGTCTGATCCCTCCACTGTTTCATAATATCATAGATGAAGGAATAATATGTATTTTGTAAATACCGACTTGTAAAAAATTAGTACCATTTACTCTATCAAAAATCGTTCAACGAAGTAGAGTAATCGTAAAACTTAATGAGCTCTGTGAACATAGGCACGGAAGCAATACTGCGCAAGTACAATCAAATAGAAAAGTGATATTTACCAACTAGCGACCCACCCGGACTTCCGCTAGAAATCCTTTTTATGGTGCTAATAGACACACATGTTGCAGCTGCAGTCCACTGAAGTACCATTTTGAGGTTGAATTCATCGGCTTCTTTTCCATAAAACTTATGACATCGAACACCATTTTCCATGTTTGACGACGCAGTACGTTATTCCGCCCACGAGGCATATTTAACTTTTAAGAGAAACAGCTAATATCAGGGAATACTCCACAAAATCGCAAGAATAAACTATCAAGTCAACGAAACGAACACCGAACAACCGTCAAAGACTTTGCTGCGTCATTGTACTCAAAAGAATTCATTCGAAAGTATTGCCAACTAGATTATAAATAAATTTGCTACATAGTAATTATTTCATTTTCAAACTTGGGTTAATTGCGTTAGATAAAAAGTTTAATTTCTTCTAACATTGTAGGTTTGAAATAATCTGTCATTGAGTATAAGATGTTTTTGCATACAACAACATAAAACATTCGTAACTTTTAAATTATAATATTAAGCAATTTTATAATAATTATTGTTCTTTTTGACTATCTGAAAATTTTACCATTTTTTTTTAAATATTATGAATAATTTGCCTAATACCAAATAAATATAATTTTAAATAATTGCATGCCTAATTTTAAGATCAATTAACTTATCATTCAATAGCTTCTTGCAGGCAGGTTCTTGAAAAAAAAAACAACAGTAATATGGCGACTGGAAACTACAAGGAAGGTACCTAATGTTTTTCGGGGTTCAGCCCGTATTTTTTTCTCAGACCATAGTTGGAGCTCTGTAGGGAGGTAGATACGTACTTCGGTTTAACATCTACCCCCTACCTCGGTACAAATTGAAGCAAAAGTGCCTCCAATGGCTATTGACCCTCTCTTATGAAGATACCGAAAACATTCTAAAATGGCCGAGCTAAATACCATGTCAGTCATACCTTACAACCAATGCTGGGGATCTCTTGTTGCTTAGACTCTTTAGAGACTGGTGTCCTCAAGGGGCCCTACATTCGCAGCTCTCACTCACATACACTCACCTACACAAACAATCACACCCTGGTAGCCCCTGTTGCCTGGACTCTCAAAAGACCAGTGTCCTCAGGAGCACCCAACCTCACACACACTCTTACACTTACCACATTCTCTTGGAAAGACTGTATGAAAAATTTGTCTTGTATAAAAAAATACCTAATACTTACAGAATAATACCTAGATTTAATTTAGTAGTAGTTACAATTACCTACATATATGTTAGTAACTAACCTAATAATAATATTTTTTTAACATAAGCTAATGTCATATTAGGAAGCGTGCGAAGAGACTAACTACGCCGCAGTTTTATCTTTTGTCGTCTCCTCGTTCAACCTGTAACCTGTTATACTTTTACTTGTTCAAATAAACGATTTTTTTTTGTATTTTTGTAAGGTCCTATATTTTATTATCCTTACCAGCATATTGTATAGGGCGATGGTTGCCGTTCCTCACGAGTACGATGAGGGTCACTCTCCACACTGCCGTCGCCAGCAGGATGGCCCCCGAGAGACTGGCGAGAACTTTCGTGGTCCAATTCAGGTCCAGGTTTGTGGAAACTGTTTCTGTGGGAAAATATTTTATGCAATAAACTTGAATATTATGCGTCCGCCCCGCTTTGGTAGAATACCGCCTTATAGTTCCATATTTGTCGCGGTTTTTATCCACAAGTGGACAAAAAAAATAAGTGAAGAGAATATCAATAACACCTTATTTCTTATATAGATAATAGTAACTATGTTAATAGAGGTTTATGTAATAGTATAAAATTAGACTTGTCTAAGTGCTGATTTTGTAAGCGTAAAGAATTATAGTTATTGATTCTGATTCGGATTCTATATTCAGTGGGATTGTAGGTAAGGTACCTACTTACTAACCGTAGAAGCGGAATATTTGGCTTTGTAACAAAACTGCAGGTGATTAAAATATTTATATTTATTTTCTATATATATTTGTAGCTATATATTTTTTCACTTTAAAGATTTTTAAAGAACATCTACAAAAATGTTATCCACTCTTCTCTGGATAAATCATATAAGAGATTACGGCTCATTATTTGCTTCCTCGCATGAAACTTTATTAAATATTAAAACAGTAAAAGTTAGCTAGTGAATAAATAAACAACTAGGTATTGCTTTTGTAAATTCAAAAATACCTATCTCATTTATAAATTAAAGGGCGGAAAGCTCATGCAGGCAGCGATAACGCACCTAAGCTTAGATTTGTCAAAGAAAACACATAGTTTTTGAACAACAGTTCAGCACCCTAAACAGCACCATTGTTCATGGTTCATTCGGTAGGTTTGTCATTTCATCACCTTGATGTGTCCCGCTCGATTTGAGTTCCATGGTCTGAGATCAGTGGTAGGACAGTCGCAAAAATCGACCCCTTTAACTAAATCTGTGGATATCGTATGAGCTGACACCATCACTGCTAACACCAATTAGCCTGGCAAACGCGGTGAGTTTTGGGACGCCATGTTCAACATAGGACGTATGTATGTTGATGATCTCTGAGTTTCTAGATCTTGGACTATCGTCCGCCTTCGTATCTTCGAAATTCGATACAACTGGTTGATAAAGCCTACCTGTCTGTAGAGCCAGTCTAGACTGCGTGTACACTCGAAGCGTGGTGATCTCGGCGCGCCCTCGTTCATCGAAGGCGTAGAACACCAGTCTCAGCGTCCTCCCCGATCCCAGCCCGCGCAGCGTCCATACAGGCTTGGCCGTCGACACATTGAGGATCAGGTGACCTGCCTCCCAGGCTTCCACACAGTAGTTGGTGTATAGACCTCCGTCGTACCCTGCACAAAGACAATTCAATTCTTATATTAGTGCACTGAAAAAGCCATTACCAATCAGAAATGAAAGAATAGAAGAAAAAAATTAAAGTAAGTTATTTTCACCACACGCGCGAAAATGGTGACTTTGCTGCTCAAAACTAATGAGCAAAATCAGGGTTTGCTCACCATCATCATCATCTCAAGGGTGCAACTCCCTTAGAAAATCCAACCAAACCGCTAACATGTCCACATAAAAGAATGATCTTCACATGCCGAATTGTCAAAGTACACATAAATATGGCACTGCGCTCAGCACTCAGTTCTTTGGTATTCTCTTTGCCTTCAGTAAAAGTGGACCTAGCCTGGTGCAGGTCGAATAGTTTTTTAATTTTCCGGCAATTACTTTTTTCAACAAGCTGAATAAAATTCTTTTCACCACTCTAGCTCGAAAACTGTGACTTTGCTGCTCAAAAACAGTGAGCAAAATCGGTTTTTGCTCACAAGTGTAATAATAGTAGATTTTGTAAAAAAAATTTTAACTTCTTCTCCATCCCAGGAAAGGAAGAAATCGCTCTCAGCGATAAGGCCGCCTATTGTACTGTTCATTTTTGTTTAGAAATAATATCTTTTATTAATGTATTTATTTTCTAAGTACAATAAAGTGTTCATTAATTCATTCATTGTGTTACAAGGAAACAAAATAATTTATTTAGGGCGAGAATTCAGTTTCTGAGCAGGAAAGTCACCGTTTTCGAGCTGGAGTGGTGATATTATTTCTGATTGTACTCAATACTCAATATATTTATTGTTGTCATCACATTGGCTTAATAGGTAGGTAATTTAGTTAGGTAATTATCACAATGTGAACCCTGTTGGGCGTAAACAACAAGTGGAAGGCAGGCTGAGGTTGTTTATGGTTATTATATATTGTATTTGAATTGATCTGAATAAAATACCTACTTAGTTAATTTACAACAATTTTAAATTAAAAAGTAGTTATATTATTTGATCTGCGTTAGTACGCCGAGGTAGGTACCTTACCTACGAGTACAGAGCTGCAGAGTAATCATGAAAACGTTGGCGGGGCGACATCTACGTCTTCCTGGGAATCGTATCTATTAACTAGTAGGTAGATCACATTATTGCAGGGGATCGTCATAGTTCCCTCAAATAATTATGCTGTTGTATGCTTAATCGAGTGTGGGAAGACCTCCCACTCGATGGACCGACGACATCGTGGCGGTCGCAGGGAGTCGTTGGATGGAGGCGGCTCAGGACCGCCATTCGTGGCGTCGGCGTCGTTTGGGGGAGGCCTATGTTCAGCAGTGGACGTGTACGGGCTGATGATGATGATGATGATGCTTAATTTTTTTTTTTAATTTCGCCCTCAATATATCTTATTTGTCAAATGACAAAAAGTTCAACGTCATAAGAAAGATTGAGGACACATTTATTTTGTTTCTTCCTATGAATCCTACTTCCTACTAATATTATAAATGTCAAAGTTTGTATGGATGTATGGATATTTGTTACTCCTTCACGCAAAAACTACTGAACCGATTAGGCTGAAATTTGGTATGGGTATAGTTGTTGGACCAGGAATAACATTTATAGGCTATTTTATATCCCGATAAAACGCGGGCGAAGGCGCGGGCAGCAGCTAGTATTTTATAATTTTTCTGAGACATGCAACACACTCAAAATACTGTACCTAAATCACATTGCAGCTCCACTGAGTCGTCCGTCAGGTTACCAGTGGAGCAGTTGTAGGGGCGGTGGAGGACGAAGCGACAGGGCTCCGCTTGCAGCCCGCCCGCGTTGGAGGCGCGGCAGGTGACGGCGCCGTAGTCGGCCGCGGAGCGAGGTGAAAACGAGATCGAGCTGCCGTCTCCACTCGTAATATTCTCCTGAATAAAATTATTACTATACCAACTCGTGAAGATCACTACCCATTACGTAAAAATTATTTCCTGAAAGGTGTAAGAATTTTTTGCATTTAACTTCATCGAGCAGAACACAATAGCAGAGCTTGTGTTACTCGATATTATCGAAACGTTCAATTTTTGTATCAAAGACAAAACAAGACATTTGGTAGTGCTTAGCTACGGATATGGAACTACGCAAATCCTATACAAAAATGAGAGGTCTCGAAGACGTAACCAAATTCAGGGCTCTTATGTACCTATATCACCACAGATAACATAATTATTCTGTTATCTATGTTTACTAATACCTAAATAATATAATTACTACATTATTTTATCTAAGTCACAGCACATATGTATTAAAAATACAATATAAAAATTAGTCATTAAATAACCCACCCCTGACCGTTCCCGGTGCAAACGTGAACATAATGTTTTCAGCATTACCTCACTCACTTCATTAAGTTTACGGCCTAATTCTCCCGCTAAACACTTCGCGTCTACACTCGAACTGCCCAAGGTCTCCACTGCTATAAGTGTTACATAGACAAGTCCTTAAAACATTTGACCAATGTGAGGATACTATAAATTAATAAATATTTTATTTTTCGTTTCCACATCCTGTCCTTCAATGTTAACGGAGCCGAACAATACAATGATAGTAGGCAACAGTAACATGTGCCAGTAATCCACACTTACTGTGTCTATTTCCATGAACCCCTGAGAATTATTGAGGTACCACTGGTAGGTATGTGGGCGCGGGAAAGCATCGACTCTGCACGTCATATTCGCTCGCTCGCTGATGGCAGCCCCGACCAGCGTCGTCAACGGCGATTTGCAGATCGGCTTATCTACCAGAAAAGTCAGAACATTTGATTAATATTTATCCACTAGTATGAAAGGATGTTTCTTACTTAACTTATCGAGCTGAAATTTTGCATAGATGTAGACTTGTATGTACATCTATTGTTATTCCAGTTCTAAACCGGGAATAACTCAGGCTACGTTTTATCCCATAAATCAGTTCCCATGGGATATATGTAAATAATCTTTGAGCGTTTCCGTTGAAAAAAGGCGTGCGAAGCCACCAGCAGAAACTAGTCGAGAACATAGGAAAATATGAAGCAAATTACGAATTTCGCGACACGGATTTCTCAAAGAAACACAAAGCGTTGTGATCTGTTGTTTTGATAAATAAAATTTTCGCCCATCTATTTAGTATCTACCTAAATATTTACCTACGTATATTCAATACGGTTCTGCGACTTAGGTTCAAAGCTTAGGTTGTCAAAATAATGGTGGATCCATATAGCTATTGTATCCATAGACTTAAGGATGTAGTAGAAAAAATACTAAGTACCTATGTACTACTAACCGTGTTATAATAACATTCAAGAGGTCTGCACACTACAGTAGCAGTGTTATTCTAGTTTAACGACGTGGAACGATTCTTGTTCTATTCCTCGTAATAACCCTACAACACTCACAGATAACATTGAGCTGGAAAACCGTAGACCTCCCATCGCCCTCCACATTCGACGCCGTACAGGAGTAATTCCCCGCGTGCTCCCTCGAAACCCCCTGCAGTGCCAGATGCCCGGAGGCAGCCAGCACTCCCGCTCGCTGCTTGTATGGAATTACTTGACCCTAAAAATACAAGGCACAACTGAAGAAAGATTATTTTTCCAGGGTAATGAACAAGAATTATAAAAACAAAAAACCTAATGCATAAAATGAAGATACATTTCCAATTTCATAGGTAACGTTATAGTCATTTTGTCTTGCCAGTTGACGAACGATACAATACAATGTTAGGGAACGAAATGATTTATGAAATAAATGATAATGAAACGGAAGGAAGCAATAGAAATGGTTTCAAACTCTGTATTCATCGGCTGATTTATTTCCTAGTCGCATTTTTACTCGATCGTGTTTTGTCACAACCAACGTGCTTTATGTATAATCGCACATGTTTCTACGAGTATGTAGGTATAACCCTGTGGGTATTTTTCCAACTGCATATTGACTTGGTCGCTTTTTACCCAATCAATAATTTGTTTAACAGAATTTTTATCGTACAAATGTCTACAAAAATAATATTTACAAACGCGCGACGTATGTAAGAAGTACATTTGTTCTGTTCATCTAAGCATTATTGAGGGAACATTTGAATCTACCTATTCAAATGTTCCCTCAATAATGCTTATTTCTTGAATGTTTTTTTCACTACTTCATAAACTATTATGTCCGTAGACGTTTGTTCCACAAACATCTACTAAGTGGACATAGCCCGGTTAAAGTAATAAGTGTAGTTATGATGATGAACTAGGTTATATGAGGAAAAAATTATGTCCAACAGTGGCGTCTCTTGGCTGAAATGATCAACCGGGTTATTGTATGAGCCGAGAATAAAATATTCTATTCTGTTCCGCATGATAGGTAAAGCAAATCAGTACCTTCCTCTACCGCGACGATTCGTGTAAAAAAGCAATTTCTGTTGGTAAAACGATTTAAAACTTCGTTGAAAGAAACCTGTTTATCGTATGAAAATTCTTCATAGCTTATAGTTTTCATCTCGATTGCAAAATATTTTCTTACTAAACTTCTAGCAAAAGTGGCGACTTTATTTCAAAAGCTTAGAGCAACAGTTGCAGCGACTTTATTCGATGTTAGTTTAAAAGGCGCGAGCACAAAAAACCAAACCACCCGTTGACAGACAAGTGAGCAAATGGGCTGTGTGGCGCCACACCTAGGTGCTCCTAGGTGCTCCTTCGAATGTTCCCTTCCAATGTTCTTTCATATAAAATGTAAAATAAATGGGAGAATAAAGGGAGAGGGACGTGATGCAAAACAGAAAGAAGAGTTGCGCTGATGGCAAGCCCGCGTCCGCACCCGCCATTTTATCTAGCCTGCACCTTAGGTGGTTAAACTAATACAGATGACTCACGTTGTGCTCCCAAAGGATCTTGTAAGCAGGCGGGTACGCCTGGACCTCACATGTGAAGTACACGTCGTCGCCTTCTTCAATGTCGCGGGGGTTCAGCAGCTTGGACCCCAGTTGTAGCACTACGATTGGAACATCTATAGGAAGAAATGTTGTCAAAAATACGTGAAGAAATTGGCAGTTCCAGTAACCTAACCATATCATCGGAAAAAATCACGAAACCTCATTCCTGATACCCGTATTTCGATTTATCGATAAATTGTTGTATCTACAAAAAATACACGTGATTTTTTCGGTAAGGGTGTTAGTTTAAAACACCATAGTGGAGGGGGATGAAAAAAAAACATGTGTCTAGATAGTTAGTCAGAACTTCCATTCGAACAAAGCTTTCACTTTAGATTCCTCAAACTTCCTCACTTTGCTGAATCCCCGCATCAGCCGCTTCACCATGTATAGGTAAATCAGTACAATCAGTAGTGCCACAATAGTGGTAGTAACAATAGACAATACTCACAGTGCAGATTGAGCATTAAGCTCGTGTCTATGGTCGCATGCCTGAGCACTGCATGTGAGGCGCGGCAGGTGAGAGTTTGACCGTTGTTGGCCATACGCGGCGTCCATCGTATCACCGATAGTGTTTCGTTTTGACTCTCTGTATCCTGTGATATTCAAAAATTGAAAAAATCAAATAAAGCTCTTCGAAACCGAAACAATCTTACTGAAAGTAAGAATAGCAATCAAATAACCAAATACAGAAAATCAAATAAAGGTAATTTGACAAGACTTGATTGTTGACAAGATTGTTTCCTGATAAAAGAAATAGGCAATATTTTACCCAGGAAAACTCTGAAAGCCACCAGCAGGAGTACATCAAGTAGTAAATATACATCATTATATTACGACTATTTTACAACACGGGACCCACGGCGAAAGTCTATGGACCTTTTGGACAGCATTGAGTTTTTCATTGTCCAGCCACCAGGTGATAATTGCAGGCGGTCGCGCCCCGACCGTCCGACATGACACTTCAGCGGTCTGTTGTACCGACAACGGCTGCTCTCTCGTCAGTATCTCCACGGAGAGCGGTCGCACTGGAACAAACATCTCTGTCAGTGCATTTTAAACAGAAGTACATTTCGCTAGCATTCTCAAACTATAATATAAGTACCTACCCGGTTATTTAAAAAATACTGACTTTGCTACATGCACTTTTGCACAGTAAGCAACAATCGTTTAGACAATATTATTATGTCGCGTAGTCTTTACAGTGCCGGTCTACGCCGTAGAACCTAACACCGATCAGCCCTATTTCTAGCCTCATTTTAGTACTTCCGTAGCCCCCTTAGATTACGTAGCACACAACAACTGCTACATAGGTGTACAGTGCTACGAAAGTGGTTATAGCAGGACAGACCACTAACGATTTTATTTTGTTTGTCGTTGCTTTGACAAAGTTCTTATTTTAATGAGTGGCTATAATAATATATTAAAAATTATTAACTTCAATACGATTAACAAACTGTGAGTAATTGTTCAATTATTGTGCAAGCGATACGACGAAGTTCAGCACTACATAATGTTTATGACCACGAAACAATTCAATATAAACTTTGCCGGTACATACATAGTTCTGGGGCTTCCTGTGTCGTTTTACCAACTTATTGTGAGAAATATTTTATGAGATAAATATTATCGACGATCGACCTGGCGCGGCGGGCGAAGGTCAGCCTGCGAAGCAGAAGGTTGCGTGTTCGAGTCCCGCCTTGGGACAAATCTTTGTACGATCTGCAAATATTTGTTCCGGGTATTCTGGATATTTTCTATGTATGGTAAAAAGTACCTACATATGTATTGTATTGATTAAGTATATCAATCATGAAGTACCCATAATACAGCCTAGATAACTTGTGGTTTACCATGATGAACGACACTTTTGTAAGGTTTGTTCTTTGAAATTCAAGTTTTATATTTAACTGCTTAATAGAGCATTGCATAGCTCAACTGTCTATAGTTTTATGTCACACTAATATTATAAATGCGAAAGTTTGTATGTTTAGGTGGATATTTGATACCTCTTCACACCAAAAATACTGAAAGAATAGGGCAGAAATTCTGCATACAGGTAATTCTAGACCAGAAGATATAAATAACCTTTAAACGTTTCGATAGAAACAAAGCGTCTGAAGCCGCGAGCAGAAACTGGTCATTTATATACCTAGTAAAGCCATGGCCAGTAGAGCGTGTTCTCAGTATGTGTTGATGTCCGAATCAATTATCTGGGAATAGCTGTGCCGTGAGCCGTGATGTTGCCCTGCCCTAGACACCTGACACGGTACCTACTCTACAATACCTTCTTGACATTGTTCAACTGCAATGCAAACTGTGGAGTTTACTAAATATAGGACACTTGACATTAACGACAAGATGAGAAATTATACTGGCAGACTTACATGCCCAAAAGACGTAATAATGATGCAGTATTTTACCAGCGAGGGTTGAGTTACCTATGTTTTTCGAGCGTTCCTGCATTTGGCGGACATCTATTATACCTACTTCGAAGCATAAAAACGGCTAAAGTGATTTTGATAAATATATACTCATCGTGACTGCTTTATGGTTGCTGTAAAGAGAGATATACCATAATGCCATAATATGACGTGTTTTAAAAAACGATAAACGGACTTCAGATGCCCTTACTTTTACACTTATTTTAAGTATTGCGGGATATATACTAATCCCCTGGGGATACAATTTTTATACCCCTTCGGGATCATTTTCTATAGAATAGTGAAACAATTTTCTAAATCGGTCCATAAAATTGGCGGAGATATCGCGTACCACATACAAAAAAACCTATTTTTGAAGTCGATTCAAATAGCAATACCTATCTCATCTTAATAAAGCCTGACACGAGACATAAAGATGTGGTTTTGTCAGGAAAGCACTAGGTGTTGGTCGATCGATACACCATTTTCTATTGTCTAATCAAATAATAATAATAAATAATAATAATAAATAATAAATTTAAATACAGTACATGAGTGCATCAAAATAATAATTTAGGAATGCCAAAGATGGTCATTTTGCCTTCGCCCTCACATTTGGTGAAAAAAGCGAGGACCGAGTCGGATTTTCCTATAATTTTCCATTAATCACTTGTTTCACATTTCCCCTTCACTTACTCGGACACCGTAGGATGCGGCAAGCTAGCTCTCTCTCGCAAGGGTCTTTATAGCAAGACTGAGTTAACTCACACTGTAACTGAATCTGTACATTGGTTCTTAGAGGAGCGACCAAGGCAGTGTTGTCAGCGGTGCAAGAGTACACCGCCTCATGCTGGTCCCTGGTCAGCTTCGCTATCCGCAGGTCCAGCACGCTTATGCGAGACAGCCCCGCAGCAGCCAGCGTGGACAGCACTTTGTCATTATGCCACCACCGGATACGAGGCTTCGGGTTTCCTGTTATCGGAAAAAATGTTTAAGTTATGAAAAATAATTGGTTTATGACCTTGTTTCTTGACGATTGTTAATTTCGGTGGGTACTAATTCAGATATTTACTTTTTGATTATTGTAGAACACTTTGATAAGCTTTATCCCGTAGATTGTAACGAAATGACGTTAAAGTATAAGATCTTGCGACACAATTTGTCTCTGAAATACCCTATAAAACGACGACAGATGGCGATTTATTGTGTCAAAAGCTATATTACTCGACTTTCCAAAAAATTGAGTGTCATGTTTTCAAGGTTCATGTCTTTAAGTGAATAGAAGATTCCACCATAAATCATTTAAATGCTTTTTTGAAAAAAGGAAAGGCCTTCGTGTTTCCTCTTTTCGTAATTAGTTTGTTACACTTTTTGTTAAAAATACACTACCTTCTTATGTTAATTACTAACACATAATAGCGCTCCCACATGTTGACCGAATCTGGCGAGTTTCGACCAATATGTCTGACGACTCGGCCAATATATGGAGGGACCACGATGCTCCCACTAGTTTACCTCCACTTACAACACATGTAAGTTTCAGGCTGCTGTCCTCATCGTAGGGGCCCGCGAACATGATGACTTCCTTGTCAAGGTCATCAAACACTTTGGGCTGTTCTGGTAGCTCTGCGAAAGAGAAACAAGCTTCAAACTGGGACACAGCAATGCCGGAGCGCGGTGCGATACGTTACCAGAGACAAAATTGGTGTTTACCGATGATCCTACCAAACTCCGTGCTGCCGCTCTTGCTTTGCTTTCTTGACGCAGCAAAAAAGCATTCAATATTGATGCTTTTTCAAGGAGTCCTACACTCAGAAAGGAAATCGTAATCACAAACTCGATTTCCCTTCGTTTTACATTTGTCAACTAACGTAAGTTAGGCAAGTAATCAATTTAGATTTATTGTGTTTCTATACGTGTCAATAAGCTGCTCAATGAAAAAGAAAATCGCGTAATAACAAGTTCGAAATGAAAATGTTTTTCCGTTGGATAAGATGATATCACAATTTTTCAGGTCACTAAATAAATTTATTGGTAAACAATAGGATATTCTTAGAAGCTAAAATATTGTTTAGTAAGAAACGTCAATCCATCCAAATTTATTTATCTGTACATACCTAAGCTAAGGATTATTAAAGCTGTATAGTAGAAATAAGAACATTTTATAGTTTTGTAATTTTCTGACGGTGCTGTTACAATATGTCAGCCGTTACTTGTATCAAATAATCTTTCTGTCACCTGGTAGGCCGAGGCTCGCCAAGTCTCTTACTTCCCTCACCGGGACGCCACGGCGACGTCGTTGGTAACGTATTCAAACTATACGTTCTGTATTGTATGGCAGCCAACTCACTTGGCGACGGTTTGGCAATGTTGTCTGCTCAACAATTTGGATACGTTTCCAGCGATGTCACCGTGGCGTCTCGTTAAGATAGGGCCCTTAGGCTTATCACAGGCTGACAAATAAAATAAGCCAACGTCATTTGCAAGCAATGATTCTTCATTGCCTAGTTATAGTTTGCAACATAGGATCAACTTTACACATAGATAATCTATCAATGGACGGTTTACAGACTGAAAAAGAATGAGTTAATCTGCACACGATACAATTTAAACTTCTTAGGCCGACTTCAGTTGAGTATGACCGATTCAGCGTAACCATCCCGAGCGTGACGCTTCAGTTTCGCTGCCTACCTTGATCATCATCGACCTTTTTCCGGTTCAGGTGATGTCTGTGGTTTTAGTGAGCATATCTTAGTATGGCTGTACAGCCCTATGCGTGAACGCACTTCTTCTTCTTACCTATTACATCCAAAAGAATCTTCTGGTTCATCGTCGGTGAGATTTTAAAGTCTACTCTACAGCGATAAAGTGCTTTATCATCTGGCACTATGTTCCGTATCTTCAAAGTCGACGGCACCGCCGCGTGCCATTCTGCGCGGTCACCCAGCATGTCGTCCCTCCAGTTAGCTTCTGAACCTTTGATTCGGCTGTCGTAGCTGTGGAGGAAGGCGACACTTGTAATTGAATAAACAGGAAAATAAAAAAAAGTTTGTACCTGGAGTGCGGCTTCTAAAAACCACTATTCCTAATTAATTTTAGGTACTAGGCATTTTTAAACGACTTCAAAAAAGGAGGAGGTTCCCAATTCGGCTGTATTTTGTATGTGTGCATGTTACTTGACATCTCCGCCAACGGGTAACCGATTTTGCTGATTCTGTCAGTATTCATTAGAGAATAAACGCGAGATTTACCAATAAAATTTTATTTCCGGGGAATTACTATTTATTACCCAACTACCAACGGAGAAGTGTTACGAGTTTGGCACCCTATGTATGTTGCAATGTTTGTAGGTTTATATGTTTGTATGTTTTTACCCGATTTCCGACGCAAGAGGGTTATTAGTTTGGCACCCTATGTATGTATGTTTGTATGTAGCCGATTTTTGGGTTCCCACGTAGCACTGAAACCACTACTCCGAGGCCATTAGATACCCGGGCTACAGCAGGAACAAACACCTGCGACTACCTAAGTATCAAACAAAATAATAAGGACAATCGGTGAACTTTTTACGTAGTCGGATTTTAGTTTTTAACTATACTTTTCATAAATAAGTTCCAATTTGTTTGGTTTGTGCTTTGTGACTTTTAATGGACCATACAAAAATCGAGATGATGAAAGGCTTGTACAGGATTTCAGACAAAAATCAAAAAGAAAAATTACTTTTTAGCTCTAGAGCTAAAACTCGAACTTGACGCTTTGCCGAGATACACTAAAATGACATAATTTTTGTGCAAGACATAACGTTACTAAAAATAATCAATTTCCCTTATTTTCACACTTATTTGAAGTTTTGCGGGATAAATACTAATCCCCTGCGGATAAATTTATGGGATCCTTTCGGGATCGTTTTTTATACAATAGTGAAAGTATTTTCAAAATCGGCCCATAATTGACGGAGATATCGCGTAACATACATAAAAAAACATTCAGACAAATTGCCAACCTCCTTCTTTTGAAGTCGGTTAAAAATTCGATAGCATTTTCCGCATATCAGACTTCCAAACCTAACTTTTTGCTACAATAAATAATATTCAGGAATATGAAGTCTTGGTTTAAACATTGGTGGTTAATGTGTATTTTAATTTATGTCATAACTAGGTCACTTTTGTGATTCAGAAAAATACGGAACGTAGGGTAGAATCCTTAGAAAAATGTTACAACATCTCATTTATGTGGAATTTACCTACCTATAACATACACACCTCAAAATTCTAACGACCCTTCTTGGCAGTCGGGCAAGTAAAAAAGACACTAAACCTTGTGCAGTTGTCTTTCGAAAAATATAAAAAACGTTTTATCATTTCCCATTATTTCCCAAGAGCGAAAGATTCTTAGAACAACAGAATTTTTATAATAATGAGTGGAAATACGAACCGCTGATGCGGAAACTCGGCAACAGTGTTTTAGTTGGAAATAAAGCAATTTTTGGTTCACAGAATCTGAACCATTCAAAGTTAGAATAACAACCACATAAAAATATTTTAGGTCAACACTACGAGCCACACGCGATATTTAATTTCAACGTGATTTCAACTCGGGAATAGGAATATTTTACAAAAGTTGGTAATTTATTTTTAGGTCCATTTGATATTTTCTAGTAACCTACCTACTAAAAGATTACGCCATGTTTAAGTTCTTTACCAAAACTGGTTTAGAGAAATACCTTATTCTTTTTTATAAATCTCCCCTAACCTATACATAAGTACCTTACTATGTATGTACACCTCTGTAACTTTCTCAGATCTCTCCACGTATTATTTCGATTTTTGTGGGTCTCTCAAACGTGTCTCAAACTCTTTTAGTATTACAACATATAATGTATTATACGGGGTAAGTATAGCAAAAAGATTTTTCAAAAAGTAAAATTAAATATTGTAATTTTTTCCGTATTATATAGTACTAGCGGGCCGCCTCGGCTTCGCTCCGTGTGAAGCCGGGGCGGTTTATTTAACAAAAATTTCAAGTTCCCTATTTTTTTTTAATAGAATATAGCCTACGTCACCCGGGGAAAGTGTAGGTTCCCAACAGTGAAATAATTTTTCAAATCGGTTATATAGTTTCAGAGCCTATTCAATGCAAACAAACAAACAATCAAATCTTTCCTCTTTATAATATTAGTATAGATGATCGAATCTGAACCGACCGTGAATATTTGATTCGTACTTTTTGTTACACCTTGTATAAGCAGATATAACTTCGGCACGTGAAAAGTTTTCATTGGAGGAATAGTTCACTAACCTGTAGACTGGTATATCGTCCTTGTACCAAACGACAAGCAGCAGTAGATCCGAGGGTTGTGGTGAGTGAGTGTCGCAGGGCAGTGTCGCCTCTCCGCCGGTTACAGCCGACACTCTCACAGTGTCGAGAAACTCGCCGTCCGCTCTCGGGCTCCATTGACCTGTCGGCGAGATTTAGTTTTGATTATGCCTAAAGACGTTCACTACTGTATATAGGGCAATCATTTGAGGAGTCAAAAGATCGACATAGTATTAGCCGGTCAGCTTTGCCCAGGTTTCTACACTACGTTTTCCAGGAGGTCACATTCTAAAATCTTGAACACATAAATATGAAAGCGTCCATTGCCCATGCGCCACCCTTACCACCACGTTAAGTCCACCTTGATGTACAGAGGAAAAAGTTATGGCTCCAACGACTGTCGATTCTACAACCTGAAATCCGTAGAAGAACCTAACTCACCGACATATGTAGCTCTCAGAATTAGTAAGCAGAAATTCTAGTGGGTGGGCAGGTCATATAGCTCGCAAATCTGATAATCACTGGGGAGTAAAGGTACTCGAGTGGCGGCCACGATGAAACGCGAAACGGAGTGTTGGGAGACCATACACTCGATGGACCGACGACATCGTAGAGGTCGCAGAGAGTCTATGGATGGATGTGGCTCAGGACTACTAGTTGTGGCGTCGTATGGGGTAGGTCTATGGCCAGCTGTGGACGTGTATGGGTTGATATGACGATAATGACTTAGTGCTTTTTATCCAGGTAGAGAGGACCGCGATGAAATAAAGAAAAAGTCACTGCTGCCTGAAACTGTTTTCACTAGGCTGATTCGTCCCACTGCTGGGCAAGGGCCTCCCCCAAATCTTTGCACTCGGTGCGGTCACGAGTGATCTCCCACCAATCTCTGAGGAAGGCGTTAAAATCGTTGCTCCAACGCTTTTGTGACCGACCTTATGAGACCTTATGAGATTTTTTTTTGTTATTATTCCCCCGCGCCCCGTATGATATTTTAAATTTTTTTCTGACATTTTACAGTTGTTGTGCAATTGCTCTCGGTAGTAATTACTAGTTTTTGTATAATTCGCCTGTGGTCTTACTTGTAGACAGTAGGTAGGTACCTACGCCATGCCCCATAGCTGACACTCTGACACAGTAAGTCTTTAGGAGCCCCGGGCTCCCGGCTGGCCTGTTGACCTGTCCATAAGATAACGTTATTACTTCCGACCACTTCCGATTTTAGTTTCAGGACAGACTTTTGTAAGTACTTACTAAGTGGTACTAAGTTTGCGCTGAGTTTAAACTTCGTTGCTAGATTCGTGCCATTTCGAGACGTACCTACCTACCTTGTTTTCAAACTCAGAATCAATAACTTTATTTCTTAAGGCTTACAAAAAATAAGCACTTAGACAAGTCAAATTTTATACCATAAACATAGTTATAAATATAGTTATTATTATCAAAAATTATACAAAGTGTTATTGATTTTCTCTTCTCTTCAATTTACTATTAAAATTGTTAAGCTATAAATAGTTTGAGAAGATGCGCTCTTTTATAACGACCTATCTAAATGCATGACATACCTATCTACTTGGAAGCATAAACCTTGCATGTAATGATTTTTAGGGTTCCGTACCTCAAAAGGAAAAAAGGAACCCTTATAGGATCATCCTGTTGTCCGTCTATCCGTCCTTCTGTCAACCCTCTTTCCTCAGGAACGCGTGGAGCTATCGAGTTGTATTATTTAAGTTTCTTCCCTGCACATGTGTTTGGGTAACGCTCTCCTGGCGCAAAAGCGTCAAAATGCAGCCAAAAATCCAGGTGTGCTGAGGTCGAACACAAGCTCCAGAGGCCTTGAATGACAGGCACACGAACACTGCCACCAATATTTATTTTATTTGACATAATTAGAACGGCCTTAGGCCAATTATAGTAATTACAATAAGATTTAATATTAAATATAGTTAGATTAAGTACATATGCTTTAAATAGTTACATACCTATGTCAAATAATGAATAATAGAGTTTAATTATATTATGATATAAGAATTATTATAGGTAGTTTAAGATTTATGTTATAAGGGATTTAAACAATATAAAGTTACAAATTAAGTATACGTCAAAGTTGGTCAAAATTAATATATAAGCCACGTATCCTTTGTGAGGTCCCACCCCTCGTAGGCCACTGAGAACAGTATTATCTACTTACTCCCAATATCTTACTACATCTAACTCCATTAAGTCTCGAGATCTCAACATCATCGGCAAGAAAAATAGCTATGAATTTTATTCAATAACTACCTACTTCATTTGGACTACATAATGAAATAAGAATTCTAAACCTAAATGAGTTTCGAGTAAGTTGTACAACATCATCCTAGAATCCCCCGAGGCCTTGAGTCTCAAGGGATTCTAGGACACTTCACTTATTAATTTATTTAGTCGTGTTCGTATTTTAATGAGGCTGCCCCGGTAACGTAACCGGGGCATGCCGGTGATATTAATTTGATGAATCGCCACTCAATCAGAATTATTCCGTAAAGGAAATTCATCATCATCATCATTTATTTATTGTGATTTCATGCATACAGGTATTGTTCTTAGGTGTAGGTAGTCTTAATGGGTACACAATGCATAAAAACCCTGTCAGGGCGCAACAATTATTTTGAATTAAAATAAGTAAAAATAGGTATGATTGATTATATAATTTCGTTTTAGCCCGGCTACACGCTCGAACATTTGTGCATGCATGATTGCACAAACACAGTTTGCGCAAGCAAGATGGAGCGTGTGGCCGGGCTCAAACCAGTTTTCGCAAGCAAGGTGGAGCGTGTGGCCGATCTTGCTTGCGCAAACTTGCCTGCTATAAGAAAATTTATATTAAAGGTAGAAATTATGTATGTTCTGTAAAAGAAGCCACTGTGGTCTTCAATTTTATAATTGTCGAATATAAATTTATGTTAATGATGTCCTCCTAACCGAAATTCGATCGCGTCAGCCATGGGTACTCTTATAGGTATATCTACCTACTCAACGGAGACTATTTTTGCACAAATAATATTTTCCACACATGACATAAGCATCGTTTTTGTTACATCATCCATTTTATTAATGAACAGGCGAAAGCCATTATAGCCATATTGCCGGGATGAGGTAAAATATCGGATGTAATCCTATCAAACCAAATTGAAGCACAGCAATGGCGGACTGTCACTTAGTGTGTGTGTTCTATAGAAATGCAAACAGAAGACAAAAATTACCGATTATTTTCATGTTTTTAAGATCCTTGTCCTAAAAATTATTTATGAATTTGAAATAATAACTTATGATTAGATAAGATTGTTACTGGGAAGATCAATAAAACGTTTCTAATAATGAAAACAAAATGCAAACATACACACTCATCGTTTTATTAACACGACCTCTGTGGCGCATTCTCGCTATAATATCAGCTACTTGCGTAGCATGAGCGTCAATGAAAGTTTTATCAAAATGGGTCCAGCCGTTATGTAGATGCTCACACAAATAGAAAACGATTCAAATTATTAATATAATAGTATTTTGTTAAAAGTAAAAGTAAAAGCTATATAACAATATTTACATTACTTACAAACAGAAGTCAAATTTTATGTACTTATTTAAAAAAAATTGAACACCATTACATAGACAACCAAAATTATTAAATAATACCTATTTAAAGTACCTGCCCACCTCATCAATAATTTAAGGTTAATAAATACGAGGATTCAAAATTTTTCCCAACTTCGCGGGAAATTCACATGTGTACATGCTGGCAGCACTGGCGAGATTTGTGATTTTATCGTGATTTTTCTGTTGATAATAATTTTGCGTCAAATCGAAGAGATAAGTTGATGAACAAGGAAATTGACCTGTGAAATGTGATCCCGTGTTTCTTGTTGACGAAACGACTGTAATTTCGGCAACATTTGACGACACAAGAAGGCATTTTTTATTTTTTACAATGGTGTAAATCTGTTGGTGTCTAAAGTTGTAATGGCGGACGATGGACAGACTATTGATGTCAATGCGTGAGTGTGTAGCGTACGTAAGTACAGAGGGTGGACAGACTATCGAGTGCTTCATTTAATTTTTTACTGCGACTACGTCCGAGAATTTTCCCTCGTCTCTGCATATTGCTTTGTCTATACGTTTATTTTACGTCAAAACCCAAAATACGTTGCGTTCAAAAATTATGTTTATATTGCAGACCTGTGTTTGCATGCATGATAAATAAATCCGTGGACGGAAGAAAACGCCAATCAACCAATCACGACAATAAAGGTACATTTTGAAATAAGTTCGATAATTGTCACAAATTTTATACGCGTAGTCTATCACATATAACTACGTACAATCCTACACCAAATAAAATAAACATATACTTACAAATAAAATGAAATATACCATCTTGCAAATGCATTGCATTGATGTAAAATACTAACTCCTGTGAGTGGCCAATCATAGATTCGAAACGTTTAATTTTTATTTCAGTGTTCAAGTTTATTTTATATATATTGTGTATTTAATTTAAAAAAATTACTTTTTCCTTCTCTGTTTGATATGTCATGATCTGATTGTGATTGCTTAATGACACATGATTGATAGCTCTTAATATCACTATTTATTTTTCACCAAAAAGTCACACACAGCCCAAGAAATGTCAAAGATGTAATCTAATTTATTTGTTGAGGTATATATAGCCTTTGCGCAGGTTACATTATAGTGCACAAGTGAGGGCGCAAACACAGGTGCACCCTCTTTTCCCGCACTCATATAATCCGATGGGTCGGCAGACCGACACGACTGGGGAGAGGTCAACCGCGAATCAACGGCTTAACGTCACGTTAGTAAAAATCTAGCATTAATGTAAAACGATCATCGTAATCGCGACAAAACGCCTGTGTTGAACTAACACCCCTAACCTGTGGCTCTGCTTACCTATCAGAGCTTCCCAACCCTAAATTGGACAAAGCTACTGAAATATACCGAAACAAAAGTAGAATAGAATAGTATTATTTCATATCAATATGTATTTATTTCCCTAAATCTACCACACATTACAAGCAACGACTAATTAAACCTAAGAAAAGATGTTTATTGCGCAGCAGAGTTTAGGGCAAAAATGGCCTCCCCTCGACATTGTGCCGGACGAACACTTGTGTGTCCACCCAGCGCTGGTTTTCAGTGAAGGCCATGGGCTTGGTACGTCACAATCGTCTAAGGTGTTGCGTCTATTAAACGAGGCTATTTCAGTGGAACCTAAGATCAGCCTACGACACGTTAGTGGAACATGAAAAGATTTATAAAACCGACAAACTTTATACCAGCGAACACAATACAGGACCGATCGAAGTGACCGAAATGTCCAAATCCCGATATAGGCACTAATCGGGCCGTGGGGGTATTGGATTATTCAGAGCTATACCGCTGTATAGGACTCAACTTCCCGGGCGTATCCGAATTATCCTGAATTTTCAGCGGTAGAAATAGTATTGAGTATTTCAAATTCTAGGTAACTAATGCATCTTATAGAGTACAACGCACTCCTAGAGTGCTAAGATAGCTAAGATATTGCTCTATTTTGGTTATGATTACCACTTAACATCAGGCAGGTCATCTGCTTGTTTTACAATTTGTATTTTTTTTTTAAATAATTTTATATACAATTGGTTTTCAATTATGTTTATCATTATTTGGTGGAAATATGCTGAAAATCGTCGTTGTAGGCAGCAACATGAACCTTATGAGATAGAGCAGGCAAAGAACTGATCATCATACAAAGCCAGATCTAAACAAACTTAAGAACTTAAGTTAAATTAAACGGGGAGTAATATTGAATTAAACTCAACTTAAACATAACCATGTTAGTTTTTAAGCAAATTCCATAAAAACTAACATGCCTTATAGTTATCAAATTATTAAATAAATATTATTATTAAATTTTCGTGCTTGTTGCTGCGAAATCACTTTAAAATAAACTTTTCATCCGTGTTGTTCGGGATGCGGTACACTGAAGCCCTTTCATTCTCCAAAATACGCAATCGATGTAGGCCCCTGTACCTAAAAAATATGCAATACCTAACCTAACCTAACCTAACCTAACCTAACCTAAAAAATATATCCAGCGGACCGGTTTTTAGTAGAACATCGTTAACCAAAACCTCGACCTATGTATGTATGTGACGCAGTGGTGGTGCCGACGGTGAAAAATTATGATCTGAGATTATTTGTTCCGAATCTAACATATCTAGGTATTCGTTTTACAAAGAACGTATACATATTTAAATACTATTTCGATCACCAATCATACTGCTAAGCGTGGAAGGAGCGGTGAGTTATGGTAAAACAAACTGTTTGGGGAGGACGTTCACCTGTAGATATATGAATGCTGATAGGTAGGTAGGTATTGCAGTCGTTGGACACCCATAACACAAGTTCTGCTAACTCCGGGGCTAGATGACGGTGTGTAAAGAATACCCAATATTCAAAACATGTGCAGCTGGTGCCTGTATCCTTCCAAGCTTACAAGCATGTTAAATGTTGTTAAATATACCCGCTGATATACATATGCATGATGGCGATGGAACGGCACTGGGGCATGTTACGTCATGGGTTTGGATGGATCTTCTTCACGTCAAAACTACTGGATGAATCGGGCTGCAATTTTGCATATATGTAGTTCTTAGCCTGGAATAACATATAGGCTACTTTATCCCGAAAAACTCGTACTTCGCCTCGGGCAGTAGCTAGTGATGACTCAATTTAATTCATTAGCTACGAATGACAACGCCGTAGCAGTGTCTACGAGCAGCTATGAGCTTCGATATACGATCCCATTATATTGACCATTATGTTAGTAGTTTCCCATAGGATAATGAGAGAGAGGAGAGAGTGCATTGTGTTTGTCTGCACACTTGTGCACTCTGATATGTCCTGCGCAAATGGCTAGTCCCCGTTGAGTCTGCGACCGTGGCCGAATTTCGACTAGGCGGATATCATTAGTTAAGTTTAAGTTGTTTCGTCCTCCTTTAGATACCTACTCCGGTAGTACCTACAGAGAATCAATGATCTTTGTCTCCAATAGACCTTCAAGCCACACGGAGACAAGGTACCTTCATATTTTGTAAGAATCATCAGCCTGGACCTCACGACACAGGCTCGGCCTAGTGTGAGATCCATACGTAAAATCGTAGTCTCTAAGCCCTCAGCAATGATTTTTCGTTAGTTTATAGGCCTCAATAAAATGTATACTAAAATGGAGATTTTGACATATGTAGGTCCTACCTATAATGTTAACTATACCTAACTACTTGCGGGTTCGATTCTCGCCTCGGGAAAAATGTTTGTACGATCTGCAAATATTTCTTCAGGGTGATCTGGTCGTTTTCTATGTATAGTAAAAAATATCTATTTATGTAATATATTCTATTATGTACATATATCAGTTATCTAGGTAGTACCCATAACACAAGCTCTGCTTAGCTTTGGGCTGTGTGAATGCTGTGTGAATTATCCAGTATTATTTATTTAAGTGCCTAATTTTACTGTAACATGATATATTTGCTATAAATAAATATATTTTTATGTTTATCTACGTTTATATTTATCATATTAGCCTCTGGGAGGTCGAAATAAACTCTTGTTGGTACTAATGTAAACTATGTTGCACACAATAAGGCCCTGAACTCATACATAATAGATCCACATTTATTTTGCTTATCTTCCTAATGTCCTCTCGGTTTTTCAATTTACTCAATGTTCAATTTGATTATTTCCACTTCATTGTCTATTCTAGTATCCCTTTACAGTTTTTTCTGTATTTCTCGTAAAAGGGCCGCTTATCGAGATAAAGGCAGAACGTTTTGAGTCTTCACGAGGAAAGGATAAGTGCCTTACTTTTCTCTGTTCAATTTCTTTATGAAACAGATAACCTTTACTGAAACAATATACAATGAAAACCTGTTTGACTTGTGTCTGATAAATATTTACAGATTTTGTTCATAAGTGTTCCATTGTTATTAGAAAGAAGAGTTATTGGAGGCGTTTACGCAATTTGAAGGTTTTGCAATTTTTTAGCGTAAGCTGAAAATAAACATGCCATTCTGAAATTTAGGTATTTAACAAAATTTTCGGGCTTGACTAAATTTTGACTTAGACTTTAACTTTTAGGATCAAACTTGAAGGGATCTAGATTTTTTAATTTATACAGATTCCTTCGAAGATGTATGACAGTTTACATTGAAAAACATAAATTTTAAACTATCGCGCGTAGAGTCTAGTTGTAGAGCCGTAGGTTAGCCCTTTTCTTTGCAGCCACGGTAGAATGAGAACACCAATGCATTAGGTGGACTTAGTGGACACGATGACCGATGTGGCGTGGCGGGCTAAAGTCCATCTGCGACGCAGATGGTCGCGTATTCGATTCCCCCCTCGGGACAAATATTTATACGATCTGCAGATCTTTGTTCCGGGTGTTCTGGGTGCTTACTATCTAATATACAAAAAAAGCAAAATAGGAAATTTTCGAGGTAAAACTATCTAAGTTTTACATTTCTTTGACCAGCAATTTAATAAAATTTAGGTAATTTTATTTTATTTTTAGATCATCCTTTAATCGGTTTGGGAGAGATGCACATGTGGCAGGACGGACGTCTCTTGATTCAGATGTTAATGATGACGATCATTTATAAAATTACGTACCTTCAGTGGAGAAGCAGCCCAGCAGCAGGGTGCACAGGGGCAGCACATGGCCGAGCCGCGACCGACCTCCCCACAACATCTTACATCTTCCGTCCACTCACGCGATGGAAGCCTTCCTTTTCTCCATTCATCTTATTTCTCTCTCAGTCTTGAAATCTGTAACAATGTACTATCGCCGTAAGATCGGTCTTTCAGTTTGAAATTACTTTACGTACATTGAAATAAATAACAACTAAAGAATATTATAGAATTGGAACTAGTATTTTCTTCAACATGATTATAAAGCGAGGCATTGCAGCAAGCGTCTTGGGGACGCTTCCGATATGGATCAGTTGAGCTATGTACCTCTAGATAGTTTGCACCAGTTTGCGTGCCTTCGTGATAGAATCTAACCATAATTTATTTAAGACGCTAAAAATAGATTCCTCCAATTTAGTTAACGTTAGAAAGCGCTTAGTATGCTGTTAAAAATTCAACGAAAAAATGAGACCTCCCACCTGTGCCTTTAGCTCGGCAGGTGGGTACTTCCTTCGGTTTAACGATCTGCAAGCTGTCTCGAGACAAGCCGAGCGTTTCTGCATTCAACTCCCACAAACTAGCATCTCGCTTAATTAACACCATTCAAACCACGCCTTCACTCGTCTACACCACGATTGTACATTATAGGTATTCTACCAGTTCACCAGACGAGTCTCTTGTGGAACCCCGGAAAAGCCAACTACTTCGTGATCAATGACTTTTCTTACTTTGAAGGCCCATATAGACAAGGAGTAGCCTTGGATCCTAGAACACAGCTTAGGCTAATTTATGGACTCATTAGATTTTCAGATTTTAGATTTCAAAGACTTATCTACTTACATTATATGTACATATTTCTTTAGGCTTATAAAATAAGCACACTAGTGATTTTTTTTCGTTAAGCTAATATATTAAATAAAAAATAAGGTGTTATTGATTTTCTTTTCAACTTTATGTCCACTAAAACATACTGTATCTTGTATCCAGCGTCTTGGGGACGCTTCCGACTGGTATTGATAATTATGGACCAGTTGAACTATCTGTAGATTGTTTTCAACAGTCTGCAGTTAGCTCCATTGTTTCAATTGTAGTACTAGTCTAATTTGTTTATATTATTTGATTGTTATTTTCTTTGTACATACTGTAACAATGTAATTGTGTCAAAAGAAATAATTTATATCGTATTTTTTTAGTTTTCGTTCATGTTTACAATGTTCTGATCAGTTTAGATAAATTTATGTTTGTTACTTTACGTCAACGGCTGCAATTTGCTTCTTTTTATTTCATAAATCAGTTTCCATGAGATAGAAATAACCATAAATAAAACGTTTGCATAGATAACAAAATATATCTTAGAAATTAGGATAACGTATCTAGGCTACTTTTTATCTCAAAACAACGCGTGCGATGCTGCGGGCAGAAACTAGTTTTTAACATCTATAATGAACGTTGCTAGTTGCTCACAAACGCACAGTAGGCGCTAAACCATTCTCATTCAAAAAGCACTAAACGTTGACTCGACGTTCCGATGCGGAAATCTGCGATCTCTTCATCAGAGGATCTCAAAGAACTAGACAAGCGTTGTGCATCGTGGGATGCACAACGCTTACGTCTTACTGCAGTAACTAGAAACTCGACCTAGTATCAAAGAGACCCGGAAATATTCAGAGCATTCTCAGAAATGCAATGAAAGATAATGACGACTTATGTATTTCTGTGTGGTTCCAAAAGTATGTACTATGTCGTAAAATGTGTGTGTTGTAATTGCTTATTTCGATTTGACACTTTTGACAGCTAGTGGTAAGCCAATGAAGACAGGGGCCTGTAACAGGGGCATATGACACTCATTAGGAAAAGCCTATAGCCTATAGCTAAAGATTCTAGTCTAGCTAGAGCTGATTGATGTAAAGATGAAGCTAGTCCATGCTGACCATTATAGCACATTATAGTATATGTTTATATTGTGCATGTGATAACAGGCATTTTTATGTTTATAAAAGCAATGGAATTGTTGTCAGTACCAATTCTATTGTTTTCACAGCGCTTCTGATGGTCGAAGACTCTGTGAATTCTTTCTGTAGTGCCACGCCGTTGTTGGTGGAATCCAAATTGATGTTCGGGGATTGCTTCGTTCATTGCTTGCACTCGAGCCATTCTTTATAGCGGCATCCTCTCGAATAACAGTGTTTGGAGCGGGAGAGTAACTTAAATTTAAATTTAATATTTTAGAGCAGTGTATTAAATCTTTTTAAATTTATTTATTTATTTAAATTGCGACACTGGAAATAGCGGGTTCGATTCCCGCTTTAGGACAAAATGTTTCTATGAATTGGAAATATTTGTTTCGGGTGTTCTGGGTATTTTGTATTGTATTATAAAAAAATATCTGTGTATTTACGTAAAATTATGTATATCAGTTATCCAGTACTGTATAAAGTTATCCAGTACAAACCATAACACAAGTTCTGGTAAGCTTGGGGCTAGCTAGATGATGTGTATTGTCTAGCTTATTTATTAATTTATCTTTTCTATTGGTTAAGCGGCGGCGTACATGAGAAAATCTTCTTTTGTCCGTAATATGTAGTGATTCATTTATTTTTCAAAGTAACTTTAGTACTTTCTTTGTTTTCGTTATCCCAAGCATTATATTAGTCACTTTTACCTAACAATTAACTTAAAACCTTTTTAATTGACGTCAAGGCGGTCCGTTTACAGCGTCAAGGAGTAAACAACGCAATTCACTTAAAACAATGACAATTAAGTGGGGCTCACCTAAGTTATTATATTACCACCAAGATAGCCCTGAAGAAAAAGATATGACTGCTCTTTCATTTATAAACCATAATGAAAACGGAGAAGGTTAAAACTTGAAGGCTTTATTTATCATTAAGTATCCACCGCAATCACAGCTTGATTTGAACAGCCTAGTTAGATCAATCCTAGAATATGGCAGCATTATCTGGTCCCCACACTATCAAAATCACACAGCTAGGATTGAGAGTATACAAAACAAATGTCTCAAAATTGTAACTTATAGGCATAAAATAGATTACTGGCTATGAAAATAGATTACAAAAGTTTAAAGTCACTGCTCTGTCCGCCCGTAGAAAAGTTGTCGATCTGGTTTACCTCACAAAGCACAAAGTTCTTCATTCCATTGTAGATTGCCCCATGCTCTTATCTTCCCTCTGCATCAACACATACTATAGATCCCGAAACCCCGCTACATTTTCACTTAGCACCTTAAAAAATAACACCTCTTACAATGCCCCATTATTTAGAGCTGTACAACGAATTGGCTTCCAAAAACGCTGATTTAGATATTTTTGATTCCAATATTTATTAATTTAAGCAATGCATAATCAGGTTGCTATATGGTGTTCAACAACAATGTTAAATAATGTTTATCCTATTTTTATTTAGTTTTCTTTGCAATTTGTATTTTTTTCTTAGTTACTAATTTTATTTTAACTATTAAGTTGCGTAAAATGTCGAGTTTTATTGGTAAATTAAAAATTTTAGCTTGCAACATTTTTCAACGCTTGTTATGTTTGCATATTTGGGTAAAATCTAGCTCGTAATAAGAATGTATCTACTGTATCTTTTTATGGATCTTACTCTGTTTTGTGAACAAATAAATAAATACATCAAGTCCATTGAAGTACCGAAAAATCAGTCGCGTTAGTGTTTTTTTTCATCTTTTATTCCAACCAAAGTTTCGACCTTTTATTCCAACCTTAGATAGGCTTACAATTGAAAATTAAACATTTATAAAATAGTAGATAAATAATGAATGTTTATTTTGATAGAAGACACCCACATAAAAAAATGTCCCATAACATAATTTCCAAAAGCGTCAGGTTCCTGAGATATTCAAAGATGACGAGTATTGTTAGTGTTTCTATTGTCCTTAGAATTTTTTTTTCATACGTGGATATCTCAGGAACCTGACGCTTTAGGTTATGCAATTTTTTTTATATTATAATTGTCATATATCTATCCAAATAACATAACATCCATTGTATGCCACAATTTTGAAAAAAAAACCGATGAATTCCAGTGTGACGGGAATTGAAGAGATTATTAAAAAAGATTGAGGTTATAGGTAGCTCAAGTTTAATTTTTCCTCTTTTTAAGATTTTTTTTTTAATCTACTGAATTATACAAATTTTACTCAAATCTCAATAAAATTTAGACAAATAATATTCATTCATTCAGTACGGATTCATTTTGGGTATTCAGTACCTAACAAGTATCAGACAAAGTGCTTTATTTTCTTTAGACCTTACAGGACTCTTGGACACGTCACAAAATTAAAATTACATAATTAAAACAGGGAAATAAAGTGATCACTTTGATTTTTTGTTCACTTCAATCTTTTTAAGGTAAAGTAAAGAAGCGAACAAGAAACCTTTACCTTGTTAGGTTATTAGTTTTCGAGTTGGAGCAAAAGTCGTCCCATGCTTTTTTATCCTCTGATATTTTGTAATAAGCCTTTTTACAAAGGTTGGATAGTTTGTTTGAATTTATTTATTGATAATTTTTGAAACTCATTGGAGATTTGTTGTAGAAGCGTATACATTGCCCTTTAAAATATACACTCAATTCAATTTATTTATTTCAATTCAATAGGCATACATTACATGGGAGACCATCCACTCGGATGGACCGACGACGTCGTAGCGGTCGCAGGGAGTCGATGGATGGAGGCGGCTCAGGACCGCTATTTGTGGCGTCGTACGGGGGAGTTCTATGTCCAGCAGTGGACGTGTATAGGCTGATGATGATGATGAGGCATACATTTATGCACATAGAATAGTCAAATAACAATACTTAATAAATAAAATTAAAACTCATTATATTAAATAATATTTTTCCAAGCATCTTTATCTGAAAGGAAGTATTTTATACAATAATATGCTTTTTCTTGTAGCGTTTTTTTAATTACGTTTTTGAACATTCTTTCGTTACTACTAATCTTGTGTAACCTAGTTTTGGGCAAAGCGAGTTTGTTCTTATTTCTAGTATTTACATTATGTATGTCGCAATTTTTAGGGAACCGATCGATATTTCTATGAATATACAATAAGTTTTCATAAATGGGGTTTAATCAAGGGTATCCTAAACGTAGTGCTACACGAAAATAGTCTTAAGAGATTATTCATATTTTTCAAGAAGGTTTCATCTGACGTCACAGATTGAAAACAAATTACGGAACATTTTATTTTTGTATATGACAACAACAAATACTGAATACAAAAATCTAAACAACTAAATTTTCGCAATTATAATTGTGTGTTAGTGACTCTATTACCTACAAGTTCACACTATTTTGTGGCAGCTGAGGCTGGAATATAGTAGGAAGTAAAGTGAGTCTTGAGATAAAATTAAAACTATTTACTAAAGATTATATATTTATATAACTCAATTGCGCTTTTCAGACGAGACCAATAGAAAAACTAATTTGGTAGAGTCCAGTCACGGTAGGGTTGCGTGACCACATGGCCATTCACAGAAAGGCAAATGAACTCAATATAGTCACAGCTTAAGCACTTCATAGAAGCAAATTTGAAGCAAATACGTTTTTTTTAACCTGGGCGAATTAACTTTCGCACTTCGGTACAAAGACAAATGCCATAACGGTCACTGCAATTTTCATCAAGCTTTCGATGACGATGTGACGTAATTTTTCTCTATTCTACCCGAGACAACAATCCTCGTGCTAGACCGACGGGCCTAGTAAGTACACACCAAAAAATAATATATATAATAATCGTAGCGGTCGCGGGGAGTCGATGGATGTAGGCGGCTCAAGACCGCTATTTGTGGCGTCGTATGGAGGAGGCCTATGTCCAGCTGTGGACGTGTATGGGCTGATGTGAATGAATGAATGAATGAATAATAATGGTGAATAATTCATACAGCATTATCTAGCTCCAAGCTAAGCAGAGCTTCTGTTATGGCTACTAGATAACAGATACATAATACAATATATTACATATCTATGTATATTGATATTTATTATGATTTATGATACATAGAAACCAGAACACCCTGAACTTTCTACAGATCGTACAAATATTTGTCCCGAGGCGGGAATCGAACCCGCAACCTCCTGCGTCGCAGGCGAACCTTCGCCCACCGGGCCACAGAGGTCGTCATCATCTGTTAACATTAGGTTTATGGTAAAAGCTCCACTTTTTGTGGGACAAAGCCTCGGGCCATGTGCGTGCGGCGGCCCACGGCACGGGCGTGCTATTGTATAATGTGGTTCAAGGGCTTAAAGGAAACAATAAATAAGTGTGTCGGAAATAATAGAGACTGAAAAATATGCCGTACTCACAATAACAAAATAGGCAGCTACGGAGTTACTAATGATAAGGTAGTGAATGTAGTTAATGGTTGGAAAATTTACCTAAATCTTTGGAGACACGCTAGGGAGATTGTTAATGATTTGTATGTATAAATATTTTTATTATTAAAAATGTTTTTTTTTTTAATTTATAAATAAGTTCCTAAGTTTCTAAGAACCAAAGGTACCGACATAGCTCTAGTGGCTGAAGTGGTGATGGGCAGGCCATATGGCTCGTAGAACCGATAACCGTTGGGGAGTAAAGGTTCTCGAGCGGCGACCGCGATGCAATGCGAAACGGAGTGTAGGAAGACCTCCCACTCGATGGACCGACGATATCGTAGCGGCAGGAAGTCGTTGGATGAAGGCGGCTCAGGACCGCTATTCATGGCGTCGTTTCTCCCCCAAACGACGCCACGAATAGCCTATGTTTAGCAGTGGACGTATACGGGCTGATGATGCTGAAGTTCCTAAGGCGTTCCCAAGGTTCCTAATTCAATTAGATTATCAAATAATTTGCCTACTCGTACTATTGTACCACAGCCTACATATTCATACAATCGTCGTTCAACGAAGGGGTTTTGACAGGCCAATCGTGTGAGGGTCAAGGGACGGGGAGGGACCGAACTGTATCAATTTTTTCAGGACTAACGTATAGGTGGTTTTATATAAGTGCATACGACGCGAGTCTTTTCGTTTTTTAACTCAACTATTGTCGGAAGTCGAGTACAGAAAGGGTTTAATTTTTAAAATCTCTAAGCTTATCCTATCCTGCTTAATATTATAAATGTCAAAGTTTGCAAGGATGGATGGATATTTGTTACTCTTTCACGCAAAAACTACTGAACCGATTAGGCTGAAATTTGGTATGGGTATAGTTTGGGACCTGGAATAAAATATAAGTTATTTTTTATCTCGATAAAACGCGGGCGAAGGCGCGGGCAGCAGCTCGTTAAGCATAATAGGTTAAAATCACAGATTATATATTTATTTACTTTCCGACTAACTTAAAGGGATAGATTAAGAATATGCGGTGTTTTTTAAAATCCAATATTTTGTTTTTTTTTAATTCTAGGATATAATTTTCGTCTAAACCCGTGAGTTAAATTAAGAAATAATAGGTTAAAAGCCAACTTGGTTTTTTAAAATGGACAATAATTTTCATAATTTACCTCAAAAACGTTACCCATAGCCCATAGTAAACATTGATTAAATATAGTCTCCCATCTTGGATTTTGTAAACGACTCTATTTTCGTAATCTACACCCTCTATTTAGTCGAAAATAATACAAGAAAGATTTATTTGATTGTTATTTCAAAGTATCAGAAATAAACTAGAACTTGAAACTAATGTGACAGACGTACGAGATGTCCTCACTTGTCGGCATACCGCGATGTCAAAGACTTCGGCCTACTGTATGTTATTTTTATACTGTGGTTATAACTACGATTTACATAACTAATCTATAAGTATTTTCTTACAACAATTATCTATAATCCTATAATTACCATAATCTTCTTTCTATACCTAAGTATTTTCTTACCATGGTATTACTTCCATTAAGCCTCTGCATACACAAAAAAAACGTATAAACGTAAAACAAAATACGTAAATACGTAAAACAAAACACGTATTTTTTTTTAAACACTGAGCAAACTTTTCACTTTGTCATTTAACAAGGTGGTTTCGTTCTATAAGTAATAAATACTTTAAATTATTGTTTTTATCGGAAATTGAATTTACTTCGACATAAGGTATTTACACTTCCAAAGAATTCTCGCAAACTCGCGCGCGATTTCACCAAATGTCGCTTATACAGGTCCGAGATGTAACCAAAGCCAGACAGGACTGAGTTGTGGCGGGCCCCACTGACTCGGTTCCTCGCGAATAGAACGGCAGACCTGCGCATGTGCTGAACTACCTCCGAAGGAATAGTTTACGAGTTGAAGAGTTAATTAAAAAATTTCCCCTGGAGATACCTACATACATATATGCGTAGGTGAGAGATTGTATGTATGTACCATTGTTCTCATTAATCACTCAATCAGATGAACCGATTTTTATTCAATTAAGCAAGCTGTTTTCTTAGCTGTGATTGGTGAACACCAATGCATAAAGTCGCATGTGAAATTAGCTTGAGTTTATATTGTATTGTATCATGAATGATGATCCAAGAAAACAAGGTCTGCTCTTCCGGCAGTGGCTCAACGTGACGTCAGTGTCCAGTTGCCACTTTATTTCAACAAAATGTAGAAGTTAGGAAACAAATGTGTAATAGGTCAATTGAAAAAACTGATATTCGTCCATTATTTTTGTTAGATCAGTGAAAACAGCGTTAGTTAAACACGAGTCGTGTGATAAATAAAAGCACATAGTTTTATCAGATTCATACAGGAGCTCGGGGAGTTACGATTTTACACTACTGATATCACCAGGAAACAGATTCGTCTTCTCATTCGCCGATGGCGTCGATGACGTAGGTACCTAGTCTTGAGCCATTAGCCACCCACGTGACCATTGGAAGAGCATACCTGTTTTCTTATACCATGGTAATTATCATCTACGAGTCTATATGCTACGCCATAACTGTGCTACGGCGTTGCAGTATCTGCGCTATGATACGATATTATTTATTTTCTTTGTATTAGCAAAAAAAAAAACGAATACCTAATTTGCCTACACCAAATTCAAATTTAGAAGAACTTCCCGCGCCAGCATTTATCACTTGGGTTCTTTTTTCAAAATATTGTTCGGAAATCGGAAGAGGCATTTGGATCATTGTGGATTTGGAGTAAAAACTTTTTATACTACACCTGCTCGGAAAGTTGCCTATTCCTTTTTCAAATATAAGATAGAAAGTAAGTCATTGCAGGCGTATAGGAATCCGAGAGGAAAAACTCTATGGAATTTCATTTCTCACGCGTTTTAGCGGGAAGGAAAACTGTATGGAAATCCATTTCTAACGTGTTATTTTTTTTTTAATTTCCTAAAAGATCGGCCGGTAGCTATGGTTATTTTCATTATAGGTTATATAAGCTATTTTTAATACCTGTAAAACGCGGACGAAAGCGCGGGCAGCAAGCAGCTAGTACTTCATGAATGTACGTTCACGTGTTGCTGTCACTCATAAGGCGCGGACGGAAGCTCTCGCCATTCTTCAAAGTCAGGCGTACGTACGTTTTAAATAAATCTACATAATGACCACCGTACCGATACTTAACCGTAACGGACTGGTTACGTTACAAACTGGTGATTATATAGGAACAGTCAAATAAATATTTCCGTATCTGAAATTACCACGACGCAGCGGCGGCAGCGGCAAGGTAGCAGCGAAGAATCGGTTCCTCCAACTCAGCCACCAAAGGAGGACAGTAGCCTCCGCACTTTATGCTAAATATACATATGTATGTAGAGCAGTGTGCCTATGCACACTGCTCCTCAACAGGTCCTCCACTACTGGTTTGTCGTTGGTGATATGACAGTGGTCAACAATAAACATAATTATCACCAGCGCTGAGTAGGTAACTTAGACTTATCTACTCAGTAACATGCTGAGTTGACACCTTTTAGTCTCGACACACATTGTTTCCAAGCAGGTTGCGAAAGTTACAAGGTAGGTACATCATCGTCATCATATCAGCCCGTATACGTCCACGGCTGGACATAGGCCTCCCCCATACGACGCCACAAATAGCGGTCCTGAGCCGCCTCCATCCATCGACTCCCTGCGACCGCTACGATGTCGTCGGTCCATCGAGTGGATGGTCTCCCACGTAGGGTGGGTTTTCCCATAAAGTGATTATGGGAAAACCCCCCCTACGTGGGAGACCATCCACTTCATCCACGCCGACGCTTGGCAGGCGGATTGGTGATCGCAGTGTTGGTGTTGAAAAATACCCAGAAGTAAGCTGCTGCCCTTCCTCTGGACTTCTATTGGACAATTAATTGCCCAATACTGCATAACGCTGAGATAGGGACCCTTTTTACCCCATTTTTAATAATTGTTAGTTAATAGAATTCTATATGTCTCCTATGTTAATTTTAGACTGTTTATTTTTGCTCTTGTGATTTAATTTTGTGGGTAAATAAATAAATTTTATCTTTATCTCTGGTAGGTTCCCTTAGTCGGCTCTTACGATATCCACGGGTTGAGTTGGAGGGATCGATAGTCGTTCGACCCCACCAGCGCCAGTAGGTAGGTACATATTCTTTTAATCTTAAGGTTTACAACAATTTGTGTCATGTTTAATAATTTTAATGTGTCTTGTCAAATTAATTATTTAATTTTATTTCCTCCTGTGAATTTTTAGACTTCTACTGCAATTACCAATCCACATGCCTAGCGTTGCGTTGTTCTGGAGAAGCATGGTCAGCAGTGAAGAATAGTGTGCTGATGAGGAGTCAACTAGATGTTTACACGGAAATTAATATACCTATGTGATCTTTTAATAATCCCTTAAAAATAATTTAATTCCTTGATTTCCGTGTCTTGCTTAGGGTTTATAAATAAACTATTATCATTCTCGATATTTCAGTACCACACTACGTGTTCCGAGACCAGACCACGGATGCCGCAGGAGTCGCCGCTGTCGCTAGTCGTTACTAGCGACAGCGGCTGAGTTTAGCACACACTGTTATTTTAGGATTCGAAACGTTAAGGTGGAACGTTACCTATTGTTAGTCATAGTACCTTAGTAGTTCTATTCCGGGAATATACAAAAATAGAATAAATGACAAAGCTTTGTCATCATATGAAATTTACATTGCTAGTAAGAGATTAACGGCCGAATACTCAAACGCAACTCAGATGTAAGCACGTCTTATGTCGCGATATTTTGACAGTTTTCAATGAAAATATGTCAAAAAATCATCACTTGAGTCGTGCTTAAATCTGAGATTCGTTTGAATATTCGGGGGTAAGTACTTTCGATTCGTTAAGAAATCAATTTTAAACTTGTTACGGTTAAAAAGTTTGAGAACTTTTATTTATGAAATTCATAATAGTTTATATATGTTTTTTTTTAATTTATTGTAGAACATTTAAAGATTTGGTACTATGTCCGATAATTATTGATTTTTATGATTTTAATAACGGAAAGGTGACAGTAGTTTTTTTATTTTTTCGAGCTTTACAATTTGAATGTAATCTACAGGACGTATTTGGCCATCCATGGCGTTTACACGAAAAAAAGATAAAGTTCTGTGTTCGACTGTCGGTATGTTTTTATGTATGTTTGTCGATTTGTCCGTCAATTATCGACCGATTTAGAAAATAATTTCGTTATTGTATAGAAAATAATAACGAGGTAGTCCCATAAAAGTTTAGTCCCGAGAAATTTGCATTTATCCCGAAAAACTTAAAAACAGTGTAAAATTCAGGGATACGGAGTTTTTAGTTTTTTCAAAACCATCATTATTATGTATAGAGACGTTTCACCTTAACATGGCCAACCGCTGAGAGCATGATATGGAAAATTTAATTGAAAAGCCTTCGCGGAAATGTAATTCTAATTGAATCGCATATGCGAGCATGAAACAAGAGCTCCGCTGAAACACTCATTTAGTATGTTATTCAGTAACTCATTTATTATGTTAAATAGTTATACAGTACTTAAAACTAAATCTCATGTAGATTTCGTTTTAAGTACTGAATAACTATTTGATGAGTATAGACCTACACACGCTTACATCAAAACAGATACCTGTATCTATTCGATGAGGTTTTTGACAAGGACTAAGGGAACCTGTTTATAGAAAGGGCAGCTGCCACCGATCTAAGTAGTCTGTAGATATGGTACGTTCTACCAGCGCTTACTCAACAACTGGCCTGTGTTACAGTGTTACAATAACTACTCGCTCACATTTACCTATCCAATCTTGTGCAACAATTATAATGAACAATAAAGATGGAAAGACATACCTGGACCGATGTGCGACCGAGACAACATTACGTTACCCATGCACGGCGACCTCAGCAAGACGTGTATTGCTGATCTCTTTTTACGAAATAAATAAATTGATTAAATAATGTGTAAATAATGTATTGTATATTTCTATACCTGCCTGCAAATGGCGAAATTTTGATGCAGATTAATAAGAAAATTTAATGTTTTATGAACTTACGTGCGAAAAGTGATGGCCTTTGTTTTTCTTTCTTTCTTTTCTAGTCTTTCAGTCAATAAATCACACGCTTAAAACGGACGCTAGCTGGTCCGACTATGACTGAGACCTAATTGCACCTAATTTGAGGCTTCCTTTCGAGAAGCCAGTACCTCATTTCCCCTTTTTTTAATCCGCCTGCTAAGCTTAGATATTCCTTCCACTCGTACTAATCAGTTCTCCTCTACCTTTATCATTCGTACCTACCACTAAAGTTTGAAACTCTCGTCGGCACTTTACTTAACATCTGGTGAGATTGTGGTCAAACGAAGCTCTTTACAATAAAACGTGGTGATTATAGCAAAACCCTCAATTGGAGGAGGCCTATCTTCATATGTGGACGTGTATGGGTTGATGATGATGATGATGTACATATATCAAGATCAGAGATAGGACTCTCCTACTATATCAAAATGAAACTCGGTAATCTTGTACCTACTCATAACACAAGCGGTGCTTAGTTGGGGCTAGATGATACTTTGTGAATTTTTCAGCATTATTATTTTAACTAATAACATCAGAAAGCTTTCAAGTTCCAAAATAATACTATCATTATGATCAAAGAAAATGGATAGGTAAAATGAGTCTAGAAAAAACGTGGTTGTTTAAACATTGAAATGAAGGTGGCGTGGCACGCAAGGCAGGTCGTCAGCGGGCTAAACAACAAACCTTTATTAAAATAATTAATTTCATTAAATTCGGACTAGCAAGCGTGTTTCGTAGATTAAAATACCTAATAGAGTTTATAACGCCTCCCTGTTTGCGGAAAACTTTCATTTGTTTTTATAAATGGCTTCTAACAACTTGAGCAACTAGTGCCTAGAAAAAACCCTAGACAAGTTTTTTTTTTCTTATTACAATTTATATTGAAGAGTTTTTAAGAAATCGAAATTCAATACTGATTATTTCTTTAGACTTACAAAATAAGCTCATAGACAGGCAAGTAAAATTTTATAGTAGATTATGCACTGAGTGTGTCCCGCCGCCCCGCCCGTTCGCAGCCTAGGTTTTTATAATAACTAACAAGCGAAACCAGAGAGTAGGTAACTAGAATCCTGAGTATAAGAGGTATCACGCCCAAGATCACGCCCAGAATCACGTCCTTGCCGAAGACAACTTTTATAAACTTTTTTAATGTAACCTTAGCCCCAGCGTTATAATATACTCTTTGCTAAGCACGTTTGAAATAACTGTCAGTTATTTGACAGTAAGTTGAATGACAGGACAACGTCTGTCGGGTCGGGTCAGCTAGTATAAACGTTTTGGTAAGGTGTTTCGCGGTATTAATTTTTTAATCCGCCTTTTGAACAGAGGTTAGTTTGAATTTCGAAGAAGATCTCATTGTACGGATCTCCTTGGTTAAAATTTTCACGCACATTAAAATGTTCCGAATTCAATTTCATTTTTCATTACTCCCAAGGGAGTAATTATAAAATACGGTCAGTATAGTATTAAATCACAAACAATGTAAACTAAACCATTATTCACGCCAATCTAGCTGCCGGAGAATCTATCCAATTACGTCAGTAGATATGCTTCAATGCATTCAGGAACATAGGTACTCGAAATTAGAGCTATCTGGTAAAGCGCCCTCGACGTAGGCTGCCGATTGAACAGGCTGCATGAGCTGCATTACTACATTGAGAGCATTCTGCAAGAGGAATGAGATGTAGGCATGCGTTGTCAATATACCTACTGTACGAACATATGTAGTCTTTCATTTGAGGCCATCATAGCTTCCGACAGCTGAAATATGTTAGACCTTATCAGAGTAATAGCTCGTAATAACAGCCCCCTGGCTCGGGTCGAAACAACCGAAAGTTTAGATGGATAATGGATGTTTCATATTTCACGCCAACTACAGAACATTTTGCATTGATTGAAAGTTGTTGGCATGAATGGAAGGCAAGTCTAGCTTTATAATAAATAATTCTGTCCATCGTGTTCAGGATTATCATATATAAAGGACCTGAGAAGCTGAGAAGGGCAAATGAAACACAGTAAAATGTTATGTACAAAAAGTGTGTTCTTTGTAAATCACTTGCAATATTTGAATAATAATAAAATGAGCTTTATTCCATATCACAATACCTACTGTAAAATAAATATTTTAAAACATATTCTTTATAAGAAATTATATGGTTCAGTTGAGAAAGTACACAATATTTATGAAATTAATAAGAAATTTATGAATATGCAAGCTCATGCAATGTTATGATTTCGACTATGTTCCAGTTCTTAGACATATTTTCATACAGAATCAACAATTTTTGACAACTTTGACATGAGTTTCAGAAGTCTGTGTGCGAGTGGCGTTACACAGTCCATCCAGTCCCCCAAGAGCTGCGGATAATCTCAGTAAATCTGTGGTGAAGCCATTGAGCCTTTCGATATCCGGGTATGAAGGTCTTCAGTCACCCACCCCCATCATAAATAAATATAACAAAGGTATATTTTACTGAAATTTAGACTGGATACGTAAAGTTTTCCGAAACAGAATGTTTTTATAGTTAAGAATTTATTACGAAAGCAACGAAAAAATTTATTAGGTAGGTACTCGGTTTTAGAATATATGATAATTATATAATGTCTATAAAGGCTGGAGATGGAAAGGATGAGACAATACTACACAAAAACTGATAAAAATAACAGAAAACAACAAAGTAACTGCAAATTATTACCTAAAAAAACAAGCGATAATGCGGATAGAAGAGAATTAAAAAAAAATGCGGATTCGAAAACGGATTTCAGTAGAATGAAATGATGAATAAAATTGTTGTTTATATTCTATTCCAGTTTCATAAAATAATTTCCAACAACTTTTCTTTGATTTCAAAAAGAAAATTTAGTATAAAATCCTTTTTTAACAAATAATATCCAGGCTTCTAGAACCAAGTATAGTCTTTCTCGACAAAATTCTTGTCTCCGGCGTTGAATTATCTGCTCTGTAAAGTAACATAATGTTAAATTTAATTATATCTATGAACTTGTCTGCCTCAGGTACAAGGTTGTCAGGCACATCGACGTCTGGTTCAGGTGCAAACAACTTCGAAAAGCCTTAGCAAAGCCTAGCAGGAAGTTAAGGGGCCCATACATTTCGGTATTGCGAACCTATAATGTTCAATAAGCTTTCATTATTTAAGGTTTCAATTAAAATGACTGACTTTAGAGACTTAAGGCGCATAGTGATGTGACACTCTCTATTTTTATTTTTTCGCCGCCGTTCGCCACATTTTATTTTTTCTTGTATTATCGTTATGGAAAAGAATTATCAAAAGTTCTCGACGCCAATGGATGATACCTACCTATAAGCTATTTTTAATACCTCTGTAATCGTTTTGTTTATTTCGATTAAACAGAAAATAGGTTTTAATCTTGGTGGCCACCAAATCCCATTTTATGCTAATGCTTAATGAAACAAAACTATTACAGAAGTATCAAAAAACAGTTTACACTGGATATTATCCATTGGCGTCGAGAACTTTTGGTAATTCTTTTCCATAACAATAATACAAGAAAAAATAAAGAGTGGCGCTAGTGTCACATCACTATGCACCTTAAGCAAAATACGGTACTTGTATGAATTTATTGGATGTGTAAAAACAATTTGTTATTGTCGATCTATTACAACAAATTTGTTTTCCATCGGACGTAACATTTATCATCAGAATAATGTTGAAACCCTAAAATAATCTGTGATAGAGAGTGGCATACGGAAAGGGTTGCCAACGAATCACTTCTCATTCGAAAGGGCTAAGTAACCTAATTTAGTAGGAAAGAGAATAACTCAATCATTATGTTGAAAATTGTGAAAACACCTAACATGTTTTTGAGTCCTGAACCAACACCCCACCACGGGGTAGGTGATTCAATAATTCATCGTAACCTGCAAGTATTTCGAATAGGCAAAGGTATTAAGATTGAGAAAACAAAATTTGGTTTACAATTCATCATATCAGCCCATACACGTCTACTGCTGGACATAGGCATCCGCTCTCCTCTATGACAAAGAGATTATACTTAATAGGAACCAAGATATGTACCTACTTACACCAGTTGAGCTACCTATAAGTTGTTTGCAACAGTCTGCAGTTAGCTCAATTGTAAATACTAGTTCTAATTTGTGTCTATTAATTGATTGTAATTTTCAAACAATTACAAACAAATATATTACATGTTAATATTTTTCGGTATTCTTATGGAATTAAAATGGTAGGAGTTTTGTTATATGAGCAATCTTTAGATAATTTGCTGGCGGTCTCGTTTTTGGGAAAAATTCTAAACTAAATTTAATTGAATGGTGTCGAAAGTTACGACTATTCTGCTGCAGTTAAAAGATGACACGTTGGTGTTCTTCCAACACAAACTAGGTTCTTAGTTAACCCGCTTACATTCATAATGTATTCTGCTGACGTTGCGGAGCAAACACCACTTACCTGTTACTGACTATTGCTGGCAAAACGATCGACAAATCGGGTCATCAGTATCTCCTGGATCCAGCTGGATGGTTGGATAGTGGTAATAGAAATACACATTCTGTGGACGGATCTGGTTCAGATTTGGTTCCGTGGATCCGATAAATTTTGGTTCCCGAGCTTTCCCGGGAACTACTACTACTACATACTTACTTTACTATTACTTTTATCCTTTGATAAAGGCTGTTTTTACCCAGGTATAGCACTTGCGATTCCGCAGGCATAAACTAGCGTAAACATCAAGATTCTCATTAAAACATCACACAGAAATTATAGCACACTCCATTTCAAAATGCTCGGGTCGTGACATTCAGCTGAGACCGTACTAGTACCTACTAGCTACAAGAATTCTCACAACATTTTCAACTAAATAACAATAAAACGATTTAGGGCCATCGTAATGTAAATATGAGATGTTTAAATTTTGAAGCGAATGGAAATTGTCTGTCAACAATAAATTACGATTGAATGATAAACTACCATCCAAAAATAAAATAATACCTGTATGTAAGGTAAGCGTCGACAGCCCGGCATCGGACGATCCGCGCTAATCGCATCACACGGATTTTTTGATTGCCTGTCAGTTGCAAACTAATAATGACATCATCACACTAAACGCATTCACAATCCGATGCGTCGGCTTCGTGTGGTGTGGATTAGTGGACGTACTTATATGGCATACTGTACAAAGAATACTAAAATCCTTTTGATGCGGTCAGTGCGTAGCGTCCGATGCCGGCCTGTCGACGCTATCCTTTCAACTCCTTTCTAAGTTTTACAGCATTATTTCAGCTGAATGCTTTCTTAGGGCAAATGCTTACTGAATTGGAAAACAAAATACTTTGGCATGATATTGAAAAAGAACTCGCAGAGGGTAATAAATTGAGTATTCTTACGACAAAATGCTGCGCGAAACAGAACGCCCGCCGCCTTTATGCTTGCTTGATCGCATCGGAAAAGTAACAAATGAATAAATGGTAGATTAAACAGATTTTAAGAGTTAAACTGGTCGAAAGGCCACCGTGGAATAAATCAAATTTTTACATATAAACAGAAAAAACTAAATAGAAGGTATATCAACATCATCAGACTATATTATCCTACCCCTTCCCTAATAGCGCCCTGTGTTCAGCTTGCTGCATTCAGTATCTGTCTGCAGTCTTTAGTAGGTCGTCATCCCTCCTGGCCGGAGGGCGTCCGAACTACGTTTGCTGAATCGCGGTCTCCACTCAAGAACCCGTTTACCCCAGCGGTGGTCTCAATTCTCACAGACTGAATATTAGAGTAAAAATGTATTATTTAACCTCTACGTATAATTGAGTTATTAAGCAACATAACAAAATGAACGAGGATCTCAACCCAATAACTTCCAGTACGTGACTTCTGTATCGTAGTTTAGTACTTTGCTGCATAGTTAGCGAATACTGTAGTGTACAACAAAAGGGTAAAAAGTAACCAAGAATAGTATTTAAATATTTTAAAATAGGAAGTAACGTTCTTGCATATACATACAGTCGTGGTCAACTAATTAGGGACTCTAGTTAAACCAAATTGTGAATTTATTTTTAATTTTCCAACGAGTCTAAACAATATTCCATATCGCTTACATGTAAGTATAATTAGTCATTTATGTGCCCGATTATACAAACAATAACAACTTCTTAAACAAACCTCTTTACAGTATAGCTGATAAATTAACCAGGTTGTCTGGCAGAGATCGCTCTTGAGCGATAAGACCGCCCATTGTCACTTATATTGTTTTGTCTCATTTTTAAACTGTTTTCTAGTTTTAAGTGTGCAATAAAGTATTTTCTATCTATCTACATATCTAACACACTGCTCTTTGTTCAAAGAATGCTGGCTGGCCATTTAATTAGGGACACTGAGATATTGCGTACTATTTTCAGAATCTGAATCTCAATATCTTGTATTTCTTCTCTTATTGTTTCGTGGTAGTTTTGGCTTTTGTTTTATTTTAAATTATGAGAATACTTTTGAAGAAATATGGGCAAAAATAAAACACTACGAAAAAGTATCATGAAGTTTGTCGAGCGTGGTTGGTCATACCGAAAGATAGCAGAATATTTAAATGTTCAATAACTATGGTATGCAATGCAGTGCTACATTTCAGCCGCAACAACACAGCTTTAAATGTGCCCAGAAAAAAAAGATCGAGAAAAAGAACTCCGCAAGACCAGGTTAGCTAAGAATGATCCGTTTCTAGGCTATGTTTTAATTAAACACGAAGTGTTTGAGGCAGATGACCGTTCGACGACGTCTAGTAGAAGCAGGGTTGTTCGGAAAAGTGGCTCACAAAATACCGTTGTTGAAGAAAGAACATAGAAATGTACGTTTGGCGTTTGCACGTAAATATGGACATTGGACCTACTACGCCCAATGGCACTTGTATTTATTATCTGACGAGACCAAAGCTAATTTGATTTCTTCAGATGGAAGGCAATACGTACGGCGCGGCGTCCTGTAAAAGCGGTAATGAATCCTAGATTCACAAAAAAACAGGTGAAACATGGCGGTGGAAACATTAAAATGTGGGGTTCATGTTCTGGACTTGGAGTGGGACCTGTGAGGAAAGTTCAGGGTAACTTAGACCGACATCGATACAAGGCAATATAAGAGGAAACTATGCGTCCCTATGCTGAGGAACATCTCCCTATTATATGGGAGTTTCAGCATCGTAACGATCCGAAACATACCGCCCGTTCAGTCAAGTCGTTTCTTAACAGTCAGTCGGTATCAGTGCTAGATTGGTCAGCAAATAGCCCGGACCTCAACCCAATCGAGCACCTTTGTCACGAAATCAAGAAAAAAGTTGCCACTTATCGTACCACAACTTTAGATGAACCTGAAGCTTTTTCTGAGGCATGGGCAAACATTCCTGTACATGAACATGTCAGAAACTGATAATGTCTATATCACATCTGTGCCAACCGGTAATTACTAACAAAGGTTTTGCTATTGGGTACTAATTTTATCCGTAATAAAATGGAGTTCTTATAGAAATTAAAATACTTCAGATTATAAGTTTTGTTTAACTCTATTTTTCATTTTACTTCACTGTCCTTAATTAAATGTCCAGCTACAGAATTATACCTTAAATTGAATACATGTTTAACCTTTGATATTAAACACTTTTTTTCTATTTATTTATACTTTTATTTTCAGCCATATTATAGCATAATAATCGGACCAAATTATGCAAATAATCGTTACGGAGAAATCAATAGGGTTTTATATTTATATGTACAAAACCGTTTTTTGCTCTTCACTATCTTGAATGTCCCTAATTAGTTGACCACGACTGTATTTGATTTGGTTGCGAACTAGTAAAAGTTGGTGATGATGTGCTCCTAGCTGAATTTCGGCCTTGGCGTGTCGGCGCGGCCAGTGTCAACGAAGAATCTACTTATGTGCGCAGTATACAAACATATGTTTGTGTTTGTGCACATACTTGCACAAGTGTGTGGGAATAGAGAGAGTAAAAAGTCATTTACTAAGCCCATTTTTTTCTCATGGCAAAATTATTATCCTGTCAGTTTCATTTTCCCTAGACTCGCCACTGAAAGTTTGAAAATGGACTCACCCCGCCCGCGCCGCGCCGCCGCCGCCGCCGCCCGGGAGCCATCAAATAAATATACAACGCAGACAAATTTAATTTCCGTTCTATTATTTATTTATAATAACTGTGCTGGAAAATTTAATACTTAATTGGCATTTTCAAACGGGCATAGGTCCGGCAAGTTATGGATTATAATTTCATGCAGTGAGTTTATGTTCCTTTAGTTAGCGCGAAATATTGTGTTTGGTTGTTCTACCCTTGATATATCGTCGTTACATCTTCTTATGTATGCATCCATCTTACGAGTATTTATAAATGAAAAATAAAAGGTTAAGTGCGAGTCGATTCGCGCACCGAGAGTTCCGAACAAACTTGTAACGACGACGCACAGTGTGATGTTTTTTTTGTTTTGGTCACGATGGTTTTCGGATTTTGCCTTTTACTTGGTAAAAAACAACGTCTTATCCTTACTTCTTACCAAATCGCATGGTTAGGTTAGGTCAAGGAGAAATACGCCGTAAGTTGCCCTAGGTTGTGATTACGTATTGTTCTTTGGTGTGTTATTAATAATTAAGTAATACATTTTTATTTCAAAATTGTTAATTGTCCTGAGTGTAAATGTAGTGGCGCAATTAAATAACCGACTTAGCAAAATGTTAGCCTAAAAATGTCTCCGATCAATATCGGGGGATTTTTTTTTTTTTTAAATGTAGTGGCAACATAATGATATGTCTATTAAGGATGGGAGTTATTGGATATTTTGGCTACCGGTTATTAGTTGGGTATTTTGTTTCAATACCGCTAGTACCAACTGGTACCCAATAACGTTACAATACTCTATACCTGTTCTGATTTCTACCCAATATATTTCTAACCGATTTGGTTAGAAATACCATCTAACCGATTTGGTTAGAAATACCAAATACTTGTTGCAGCTACATAACTTTACGGGTGAACGGTCTGCTAGTACCTATGCGTAGATGATAGTTAGGTAAGTATAGGTATTGAAGCGTTAGGTAGTTATGGCTCACGGTCGGATAGGCGCGATGCTCGCTTTGCACAGTTATTCCCTAGTGGTATGCGGATTTTACAATAGCGTTAGATATTTTAGGACCATGCTAACAGGTACTGAGTTAGTTATTGAATACCGGACTCATCTCTAATGTCTATGTCTTTTGTGTGCCTGTGATTCCCTCATGAGTATCAAAATTCGCCAGCAAGCATAAATGGCTCTATTTTTTGATTGCGTTGACTTACAAGTATGATTTTTTCTCAGTTCCAGGGTTTCGCAGACTTGTTAATTTCAACTTGATAACTCCACGCGTTCCTAAGAAAAAGTCAGTTAGACTGACAACGAAGTGATCCTATAAGTGTTCCTTTTAAGGTATCACTTCTTCCACTAGTGGACAAAAAAATTGAAGGGAACAGGAAATCAATAACACCTTGTTTTTTTATAAAAATAAGGACATTTATTTATACTGTTTATACTGTAAAATTTGACTGGTCTAAGTGCTTATTTTATAAGCCTAAAGAAATAAAGTTATTGATTCTGATTCTGTATGGAACCCTAAAAAAAAAATAAGTACTTAAACTTACAAAACTTTTGTTATTATTAACTGATTATTAAGTTAACAGTAAGTTAAAAGTACGTAGGTGGTTTTGTTGTTTTGTGTTTTAACATATTGAGTTTACCGAAAGTTAATTTCATACTTGCAGAGATCCTTTCACTGCATTCAGCACCGAAATGTTAACTGAAATAACACTTTTACTCGAGCTAGTCTCACTTCTAACCACTAACATTGTGAAAGTTTGTATGGATGTATGAATATTTGTTACTCTTTGTTACTCGTTTTCTTTCACGCAAAAAGTTATAAGTATGGGTATAGTTTGGGACCTGGAATAACATATAGGCTATTTTTTATCCCGATAAAACGCGGGCGAAGGCGCGGGCAGCAGCTAGTTCAAAATAAATATATATTATACAATATTTCTAGTAGATCTTCGGCCCGCGTGTCGATAGTTAAAAAACAGCTTGATTTTGTACAGTCGCCAACCAAATATTATATTTACTTATTGAGTGTAAATAAATTGTTTGGGACTGGAAGACCGAGCTTTGCTCGGTCTCGGTGGACTTTATGTCCATGATCCGTCATATAGGGAGTAAATAAAAAAAAGTTGTCATGCATGATAGATGAGGGCTTTGTAGCGTCGAAATCTTGTCTATGGGAGTACCCTATCGGTGATGTTTTTTTTTTAAATGAATCATAAGTAGCTCGGTTTATCATTCCCGAAACTCCTTGTATACTAAATTTCCGAGATTCAGATTATATATATATATATATATATATAACAAGGAATTTTTATACCAACGTAACTTAATATATAAATTCCTTGGCTAAGAACGTTAAGTATTTTTTTCCTAAATCTATGGCTAAGATAGATGAAGTCATGGACATAAAGTCCACCGAGACCGAGCAAAGCTCGGTCATCCAGGTACTTATTATTTATGGAATAACACAAGAATAAGATATATATATATGTATATATACAAGAATTGCTCATTTAAACTTATAAGATACAAAATGTCTCAGAGATAGAACAGGATATTTCCATAATCGGTAGGTAGAAAAGTCAAGTAAGTACTAGGGTAGTATAAACGAGATGGAGGTAAATTTTTGGCTTAGTGCTTCCGTTCTTCACGTGAAAACCGGCTGAAATGAAATTAGTGCACGTTTCACTGGGCATGTAATCAATGTTCCTGACTTGTTCAGGACCTGAACAGACTATTCTGTAAATTAAAATAATTTTGCTTGCTGAGGAAACATTTCTGTTTGAATTACCAAGATTTATTTATTCATTTAAATCCATGGAAACAAGTCTAGATGATTGCCACTGCGGATGCTGTATATGGTGTTGTCAACTGGATACTAATATGAGGTAGACGATCGTATTAGGGGTCAATAGTCGCATAGGGAAAGCTTTGCGTACGTTAATCATTAATTACATACTACGAATAAATAATAAGTCTATTTATTCGTAGATTACATAGTATAAAACAACCTCCAACTCACGGCTAAAGGAGCTCGCTTTTTCTACCTTGCACGTCACTTAGCCAAATCGAAGTTATACAAATTCTGTTGGACTGCTTATGGCAGGGTCTACATCAGGAAAGATGAAAACTCTCCGATAATACTAATACGATCGGAAGCACAGGTGCAGAGCCTTATGCAAAGCAAATGACTAGGTATAACTACGTTTAAACTTCTTAAAACATTTTTAACCTATATTATATTTTTTAAACAACTTTACGAAATTCTTGATATTATTAAATTAGCGTTCTGTAACATTTTAATGACCAAACAACCACGAACCTCATCCAAACAAATATTGTATATTACACTGGTAGCATCGCCAATTAACTGTCCTTGCAATCAATGCCTCAACTCTTGCAAACACTGTCTCATCAATGTATACAACATAAAAACCGTAATAGCTAACGCTCTCCTTTTCTCATCAGATTTCAGTCATGGATAGCACAATAAATATCGTACAAGAAATAGACAACTTAGAAATAGCCCAAGTCTTTAGCTGTACTTTTGGTGATTTTCCAAAACTAGTCAAAATAAAAAACTCTGATTTAACTATTATATCTCAAAATATTAGGAGTATTTATGCCAATTTTGATGACTTGCAATTAAATCTAGCAAACCTTAACTCAAACATGGTCTATGTTTTTTTAATTCTCAGTGAATGCAGATTAAATCCGAACAAAAACATTCCTCAAATTAATAATTACACATCCTACCAAACAACTAATTATTTGAACCATGCTGACGGTGTAGTAGCGTATATAATAAATACACTTAAAGTAAAAGCTAGCGAAGTCAAACTCGAACATGCATCATGTTTACAGATAAAAGTACTTCCGGACATAATTATACTAGGTATTTATAGATCTCCATCAACTCCAAACGCTGATGAATTTACTAATAGTCTAAGACATTGATATAAATCTTATTTACAGACAAAGTGGGAATAGTCTTGCGCGCTCAAATAGGTTCAATTATTTAAACATGCTAGCTATGCATGGTTTGTTGCCCGGACACATGCTTCCTACAAGGGCTAATAACTGTTTAGACCACTTCATTATTAAAATTAAACCAGAAGAAAATAAATTAACTACCATTGCTATTCTTGACTCTACCATCACCGATCACAATATGATATTCCTGCAACTATCTAACAATTTAAATCTAAAGAAAATCATTAAAACTAAAATGGTACTTAATTTAGAAGGAGCTCTAAAATATTTCATGAAACTAATCTATCGGAACTTATAAATATCAATTGCCCAAATAAACTCATTGAAATTCTTATTTTTAAGCTACTTAAAAATAATAGTATAACTAAACCCATACCTCAGAAACAGAGACTTGTTAAACCTTGGATGACTGCTGGATTACTACGTTGTATAAGAAACCGAAATAACATGCAAAAAAGTTTGAAGCTAGATCTATATAACGAAATATTAAAAATCACTTATAAACGCTACCGAAATTATTGTAATTGTATAATTAAAAAACATAAACGTAAATACGAGCTTTTACAAAAAGCTACTAAAAACCCGAAAAAATTGTGGAGTGAAATTAATTACATTACGCAACGTAAACCTGAAAACAAAAAAGTATTGAACTGTTAGACATAGATACAACCCCGCAACAGAGTATTAACAAAGTTAATAAATATTTCTGTTCCGTAGGTAAGCTTTTACCTGACAATATCACTGCATCAAGTTCTATCATAGCGAGTCAAAATCGAGCCATCAACGCTGATTTTAGGGAAACCATGACTAGGGATTCGTTTGCACTTTTTAGCACTGATGATAAAGAAGTAAGAACCGTCATAATGGGCTTAAAAGCGGAGAGTGCCCCAGAAATTGATAAAATATCAACTAGATTTATAAAAACATGTCAACAACAACTTGTCCCAGTAATTACTCATTTAGCAAATTAGTGTTTCGAACAAGGAATTTTTCCTGCTGCCCTAAAAGAAGCCTTAGTAACGCCAGTGCACAAGGGTGGGAACGGATCTGATTTAGTTAATTATAGACCAATATCAGTCCTGTCTTCTATTTCAAAAATATTGGAAAAGCTGATAAATACGCGACTTATTAGTTTTCTCAATAAATATAACTTACTATCATCAAATCAGTACGGATTTCAACAGGGCAAGTCTATAGAAGATGCTATCATGGCACTTGCTTCCTCTATTACAGACCAGCTGGATAGTGGAAGTAAGTGCCTCGCTGTTTTTCTGGACCTACAAAAAGCTTTTGATACGGTGTCCGTTCCAATCCTTGTGCACAAACTAGAAATGATTGGAGTACGTGGCACTCCACTTTTATTATTCAAAGACTACTTAACTGGTCGAAAACAAAGAATTATAATAGGAGACTATATAAGCAAAGACCAAACAATAACATATGGCGTCCCCCAAGGCAGCGTTCTGGTCCCGACATTGTTTCTTATATATATTAATAATCTACATAAGTAGCATGAATATAAATCAGGGACAAGTTTTGTCATGCGCGGATGATACAGCTCTAATATTCTCAGGGAAGACATGGGAATCTGTTAAAAAATCAGCTGAAACAGGCCTGAGAAAGGTTGCAACATGGCTAGATATTAACCTCCTAACATTGAATGTATCTAAAACGAATTATATATGTTTCTCTATTTATGACCCAACCCTCTCATACTTTCCAACTTAAAATTCACAAATGTGATGACGCTAGTCCTGCCTGTTCTTGCGTCAAATTAAATAGAGTAACACACACTAAATATTGTATCTAGGCATCATGCTCGATCAAAGACTATCCTGGCACATGCATACTGAACTGATTTTGAATAGGACAAGAAAACTGATATGGACATTCAAAACACTGCGTCATATAGCATCAACAGATCTACTCAGCCAAATTTATATCTCACTTGGTCAATCAGTCGTAGGTTATTGCTTGCCGATTTGGGGAGAGGCTACAAAAATTAAATTCTTAGAACTAGAGCGAGCACAACGTTCTTTATTAAAAGTAATGTTTTTTAAGGCTGGGTTACCCGGATTTAGGGATTTTTATCTGTCCGTACCTCAATAACTAGAAGGCCCATAGTTTTGAAATTCAAACATATTATAGTTGAGGATATTTTCTAATGCATCACTAGACAAAAACAAGATTGGTGATATTTCACCCGATCAAAAAAAATGACAAAGTTACCTCTAAATGAAACTTTAAATGATCACTGTGAATAGAAAAATGAATAAAATGGCACAAATTGTACAGCAAAACATTGCAAACGTTATTACGCAGTAAATCACTAGAAAATATTTTTATATGTCATACAAATCTTTTTCAAAGCACCTAAATAACTACAAAATCGTGCTCGGCTGTCTGCGCACCGTCTTGCTTCTTGCTTGCGTCTTGCAAGCTCACCTCGCCTTAAGCCCTATAGGTTCTCTACAGAAAGTCTCTACCTCGAATCAGGACTCCTAACAGTAAGAAAGCTCTATGTACTTCAGCTAGTCCTTAAAACGCATAGATCACTGTTTTATGACGCAGAACTTGATAATATCAGTAGGCGTAGAAAGAAACATCCTGTACCCAAAGTAACAGCTTAAACTACATTTGCAATGAGACAATATTATTGGCAATCTTCTTATATACTAATAAATTCACAAAAAGGTATATTCTCGATGACATATTTTAAATGTAAAACAAATCTAATTGAATGGTTGATGACGAAAACCTACGATGAAGTTGAGAATATTGTGCAAAGGATGAGGCTCTAACCTTAGTAATAACTCACATTTTATGCAAACTTGTGGTTGTCCTAATCTGGTACCCAAACTCTTATGAGCCTGGTGACATTGGAGGATGACAACCTACGGAGCATATTTTCCAGAAATATTTATGTGATGGATTGGTTTAACACTGTTTATTTGTTGTAATTATTAATTTAAAACCTTTATTCTTAGTTTAAATAATTTCTGCTGTAATATTTTTACTTTAAGCCCTATTAAATAAATAAATAAATAAAATTCGTTTATTTCAGGCAAAAAACCCATATCACAAAATAGAAATTACACAGTATAAAAACAAACAAATATAAAATAATATAGTATAAAATACGGCACAAGGTACCGCACGTCACTTTCTGTTTCCCTTCATGTGAAGGGAAGTCCAGTACATATAAATAGGATTCATGTAAACCTGGTCAGAGACAGCCTTCAAAATGCTATTTTTGGAGCGGACCAACCCACCCCAGAACGATGCGACGCGAGAACGGACGATGGCGAAGAAGTCGGGCACTCCCGCTTCAGAGAACATACTTGACGCACTGCAGCATCTCGGTAACTTCATGAGTGCCCGGTACGCGTTGTTGTACTGGACTCTGATGGTGTTTATGGCCTTCCTGGTGAAATTTGACCACAGCTGGCATGTATACATGCCCAGACAATACGCACGGAAAAGGGTGTTCTTGACGTCCGTGCTGCAGTTCGTGAACCGGCGTGCGAGCATGTTACTCCTCACCGCGAGCGCCCTTCGTTCCCGCTCAATATCCTCATCGTCCCTCAGCGTCCCCGTCAGCCAGTGCCCTAGGTACCTGAACCGCTCTACCACCTTAATGGTAGAGCCGCTCATGCGAACCTCTGGCACCCTATCTGGACCTCGACCCGACCTAAATACCATCATTTCGGTTTTCACTACATTGTATTTTAACCCGTGACCAATAGCATATTGCTCTAGTTAACAGCAGCTTCCTTAACCCTTTAACCGACGGGCTGAGGAGCACCATGTCATCGGCATAACTCAGGTTATTTACGCAGACGTTGCCTAAATAACAGCCGGTTCTGGAGCTCCTCAGCTCCTCGATCAAGCTATTAACATAGAGGTTAAAAAAGTCAGGTGAGGTCAATCCACCTTGGCGAACTCCGCATTCTAGTATGTACTCCCTAGAAGTCGTGTCACCCCATCTTACACAGTTTGTTTGGTTTCCGTACCAGTACCTCAACAGATTGACCACGTGTACAGGCACATTAGCAGCTGTTAATTTAGCCCATAAGATGTCATAGTTCTATTAGAATATCTTAGTTTGTTACTTAAATACTGTTATTTTATATTATTGGTAAGAGCAAATTTTGCTTAAAAGGTGATGACCCCAGAAACTGTATTTATAGTTATTTAAGTAATAGCAATAAAAAATTATGTTATTTTATTTTTTTAAACAAAACCGCTTCCCTCTTGTCTGTCCCTCACAATGTATGCTTAGGTCTTTAAAACTACGCAACGGATTATGATGCGGTTTTTTTTTAATAGATAGAGTAATGACAGATAAAGTTTAATATGTATAATTTAGTATCAGTATCGCGCCCGTGCGAAGCCGGGGCAGGTCGCTAGTGGCATATATATTAAAGATATGATAATATCCGTTTTTCATAATTGTTTTATGTTTTTCTGTCTCAGAAAGAAAATATTTATTCGCATAATTTTCCAATAAGTATCTACCCTAGAATTAAAAAAAATCCAAGCACCATCCTCACTACCGTAGTGCCGTAGGTACATAGGAAAATTAAACGAATAAACTCGAATCGGAATGTATTCGAGCTTGCGTTCAGCGAGCATTTATTTGAATCAAGTAGGTCATGTTCGACCCGCTAACATGTTAACTTAAAATAAAGTTAGGTTATGTTACCGCTGGTATCGCAACAAATAACTTTCAACTCTTATTCTCTGAAGGGGCAAATTGAAAAATTCCTGCAGTAAATGCGGCTGTAGCAGTAGAAAATCTTGGACATTTCCGTGTCCGTTCCCGCGGACATTTATCTCCGTTTCACACATGTCTTACATTCGCATTAACTTCCGCATGTACAGTACATACCTCCTTATATCTTCTATTTTTCTAACAATATCTACTTAAAAGCAAAGGGAAACGTTATCCAACCATCATAGCTCAGCATTATAGTTGTGAAACGCGTAAGTGTAGCCATTTTTTCTTTTGTAAGCTTTGTTTATTCTTTTCCTTTTTCTTTTATGAGTAATGGAGAGGCTGAGAGGGAGTGACACGACCGTCGGCCTACACGAGAAATACGTTTACAATGTTGTGTTCTGATTGTTGCTTTGCGTTGGGCTGATTGTGAGATTTCCCGCCACTTATATGCGGGGGATGTCGCGCATTTTCCTTATTCCTTCGCTTATTTAAATTTATATGTGACATTTTTCACGGTACGCCGCGTCCTGTTGGTTTCACGGATCATAACCAAGTGAATTTGTGGACAAACAATATTATGGAATTGTTTTGTTGGAACAAGAACAAAGCTTTGTTATTTTTGAGTAGAAAGAACAATCTGCATTATCTGTAACGTACCTAGGTAGACATGATGATATGCATTATTTAATCCAAGTCGTTTTGTATTTACGTTACTAGGTTCTAAATAAAGTTTCAATTTAGGTATCCATTCAAAGACTTATAGGAAATACTTAGGTAAGATGGAATGCAAAAAATGGCTACATTCTATGCAGATTGAAACCTTCGATCACCCAACATAATATATGTACATCCTACGTGAAAATCATCATTTAGCTAAATAGTACCTACCTACATCATCTTGTGAATGACGACCGATATGGCGCGGCGGGCAAAAGTCCGGCTGCAACGCAGAGGTAACGGGTTCTATTTCCGCCTTGGGATAAATGTTTGTACGATCTACAAATATTTGTCTCGAGTGTTCTGGGTATTCTCTATGTACAATAAAATTATCTATATATGTAATATATTGTATTATGTATATCAGTTATCTAGTACCCATAATACAAGCTCTGCTTAGCTTGGGGCTAGAATGTTGCGGTGTGAATTGTCCAGCATTATTTATTTATTTATGAATATCTTATGGACTAGGTGTTTCCACAATTATGGGACGCAGCATTTATGAACAGAACCTGTATAGTAAATAATATATAGAGTTATAATGATTGATCTGCATTAATGAATTCAATAGCATCCGCCGTTTTATGCTAAAAGCGTTATTAACTCACAAGCGTATTTACTGAAAATCAATCTCCAAAGCTGCGTGCTCCTAGGGATTAGCAAGAGTATCAGCGCAATTTGTGCTAAATGAGGCCACCTGAACTCTACACATGCTGTGCTCATTATTATTGTTTGTGAACAGCCGGTTTTAGTAACTCTGTTATGGGCTATGGAAGTATTTTCGTGGGGGGTTTTCGTTGGAGCTTTTGCGCGCTGCTCGTTACACATACTACCTGGTGAATAGGCTCCCCCAAACAAAGAGGATTTTGTCATACGCATCACGCTTGGCCGGCGAGTTAGTGATCGCAGTGTAGGTGTTAAAAATACGCAGAAAAAAGCTGCTTCACTTCCTCCACTTCCAAATCTGACGGCCTGAGTTGGAGGGGTCGATTTCCCGCGACTGCAACGGTCTTATTGATTATTTATTTATTTATTTCAGATTGTTCATTAAACAGTGAAAATCCCTTCTCACATCCATATTAGGCTGTTATAAAATGCCCATCTTGAAGGAGCACTTTCATAACTTTACAAAAACTCAACCTACAGTGAAGAGTCATTCGCCGCGATTTCTACAGAAAATCAGTTACATCCTACTAATATAATGAATGTGAAAGTTTGTGTGAATGTTTGTTACCACGTATCGCCTTCGCCTTAACTACTTGACTTATTTAGATGAAATTGGGTATGTATATAGTTTGCTTTTTAGACACAAAGAGACACAAACACGAAGGATAGATAACACAAAGGGTAATCTAATTAAAAAAAACTCTGAGGGGTTTTAAAATGGTAGTAAAGTTTGTATGGAAAATAATTATTCCTTAGTTCGTTTCACTCAAAACTTGGTCTAAATAAACTACAAAGTAAATAATTAAGCGCGTATTTATTTTTCAAACCCTTAAAACCTTTAAAACCCTTTAAAAGTTATTATTAAAGATTTTATTCCTTGGTTCGATTCGCTCAAAACTCGATACGCAAGTGAAGCCGCGGGGCGCAGCTAGTAACCATTAAAACAAAAACATCAACAATGCATTATTGCACACGCACAGGGAAAAAGGTAAATATTCAAGTTCGGAAACGGACGAGAGACGTCTAAAATGATGAATGAAAACTGACAAAACCTAAAAAAAATCGAGCTTCTGCGATATGCTCCGATGATACCAAAGTGTCTTAAAATATTTTCCGCCAATATTTCTTAATACCCCTTTGTTTACAAAATACATCTAGAATTAGATAATCAAGTATAAGAAGGAAATATCTAACCCTACTTAAAAGCAAAACTTTTTGCCATCTGAAGGTACCTAAGCTAGTCACAGATCTCAAAAACACATTACAAAACTTATCCCTGCAAGCATGCAACTCCTCGTCTCGTTTTGAAAATGTCTTTGACTCAACAAACTAAGTTACCGTTGAGCTGAGCACAGGGAATTCAAAAGTGAATTCAAGTTCTTTGTACAGACACCTGCTGTGAGTTATAAGGACCTGGAACTACAGGTAGGTGTTTACTTTCAACTTGCTTCTAAATACAAGCTCTAGTCAAAATCCACTGATTCGTTTTCGTGCAAACGCTATCTTAGGCAAGTGACATAAGAGTTGGATTTGCACGAAAATGAATCGGAAGTTTGATTTATGTTTTCCGAGTAGGCCCCCTGGACTGTTCAGAGAATAATATGATTTATCAAAACGGAAAACTAGACAGTTTATTACTCCTTACTCAATTACTTACTGTCGGTGTTGATTGGCAATCTCAATGTCAACTTTAAGAGTATTGTTACTAAATATTTTTTTCATTCTAATATTTTACTCCTTACTCGTCAAGTACCTAGTTACCATTGAGAAATTATTAGAACGCAGTCATACTACGAAAATCGAACTACTTTTCGTAGTATGACGGCGTTCTCGACGTCGTCGTCTCTCGTATCTGGAAAGCACTGTTGTAAAGCGCAAAGAATCGAAAACTTGAGTTGTGAACTATGCAAAACAGCCTAAGGCCTCTGGATAAGTACATCTTGTCGTCTAGTCTAAGAATTACTTACACAGAGAAATGCACAACTCAATGCACGCTCGAATTTCTATGTACATTTTAGTGTCCGAAACCTGTGTAAAAGACACCAGTATTTACTTTACCTCCTCTTTCGCCGCTCTCATACCTCTAACGTATGGTGTCTAACCCTTGTGCTATATTTATTTATTATCTATAATTTTTTTTAGTTCTATACTTTCCACTATATTGTGCAATTCAAGTATAACATTATAATATAGGTCACTCACCTGAGCTGAAAATTCTGTGGTCTTCTGTAGATAAAAGCACCTGTATTTTATTCAAATTTAGTACTTATAAAAAAGTCAAACATACCGTGTCGACAAGCTACGAGTTTTTGCTTACCTCGAGGTCGTCCCGGGCTTTCCTCTTGCCAATGAAATAGACCCGTGGGGTGGAACGATAGTGTTCTATTTCCTACACACTAGATAATGAAACGTAATAAAATTGGCTAGAATTATGTGTACCTACCTAACGTATTGCTTTCAAGTTGTTATGACCAGCACTTAAATTTTACGCCAGATACTCTCCAGCTCTAGCGCCACGCGTCGAAACGACGCGTGGCGCCAGGCGCTCAGATAATATTTTGAAAACCCGGTTACAAAGTAATATATGATATTTATTTATCACATCCTAATTCTCACTAATATTATAAATGAGAAGTTTAGATGGATGAATGGATGTTCGTTAGGTACATCTTCACGCCAAAACTACTGAAATATTGCTTGAATAAAATATAGGCTACTTTATCTACTGGGTGGATGCTAATTCTATATACATATGTATTATGCGACCATAGGAACTAGTGACTCCTTCTGTGAGCCTAGATGATGCTGTGTGAGCCTACATGATGCTTTATTTAATTTTACAAATCTACACAACACTATGGAAAAATTACTGAACACATCGGGCTGAAGAAATTTTGCAAACATTTGCGCTAAGCCTCGAATAATTTAATATGGACATAAAAGCGGGCGAGGCTGCGGGTAGAAGCTAGTAAAGAACAAACCAATAGAAATTGTTCCACCCTGAACGTTTCCGAGAGCTGCAGCACCTGAAACAAATCGCAGCAGCGTCTACCACCTAATGGATATAATGGAAACGAGCTAGTAAAGGATTCGGGAACGTTGTCAATGTTTTTAAAAACTAACTTTAAAGGAAATCTATTGGAGATTGACAATAAAAATCACTTTTACAATGAGACGTCAATGAGCGTGTTTAATCTCAATACGAATGACGAATTAATTAAATCAAACTTAGATCCTAAGTACCATCGTCGCGTCCCAGACGCGCGTGGGCGAACGGCGAGGCGATAAGCATTCCTAGTAGAGCCCACCCTATTGTGCAAGCTTGCACTTTAGGCATTCAATGTTATGATGTCTCTACTGACTGGATGCATAACTCCTCCCCCCTCAAGTGCGAAATTATCAGGTCTCGCGGAAGCTTCGATCTGATCATTTCGCTTCAAAACATAGCGATAAAGTATAAGACAAATTATGAAAATAATTAAAATTAAGTACAATAAAACAGTTCCTAAACTAATGCTTTGGGTGTTCACGACACTCATTTCACTTTCACTTTCACTATTTTCACTTTCCTTTAGCTTTAGGATACGTGAAAAATGCTTAATTTCTTCCAAATCAATGTTCTTGATATTGACCGTGGTTAGTGTAGTTATATTCGTCGATTTCAATTTTGGAAAGGTAACAATCGGCGTTATTTTATACTGAAGGTTTCCTGCAGACATCTTATGATATCCCAATTTAAGCTCGCCCAAATATACTTCACAGTCTTCCGAAGTTGTTAAAATGAAAGTACCATGTAGAGATTCTCTACTGTTTTCGTTATGACATTTTTCAGCCAACACTGTTGGTTTCTGTGTAAATACAATCCAAGCATCTAAACCAATCCTCTGAACCTTGATATCCTCGATGTCAACAGCGTATGGTACGCACAAGTTGGGGTCTGGCTGAAATTCTAGGAGCTGCTCTGCACAGGTAAGTACTGGAAATTGCATCATATCACGACAGAGGAATTTGTTATTTTCAGCAATTTTCTCGCATGACTTTGAGACCGGCAGGTATTTCGAATCTTTCGCCAAGAGGTATGGGAATTCGGGAAAAACAACTACAGTTTTATTCAAGGAACTTCGAAAAATAGGTAACGAGTAGATTTTAAAATAATCGTAAGATTTTTTATCAATTAATGGAACTTCCAATATGAACGTTATCTGGTTCTGTTTTACATAAGCTTTTACTTCAATAACCCTTTCCAATTTTAACAAATTACTTTCGTTTACATTATACATCAATTGGTGTGCATTTTCAATTTCCTTTAATATTAACAAGAGCTCTGTGGAATTTACAATTGATTGATGTAGTACAGAGACCTTACTGAATGCCAACGCAGTCTCTATCTCGTTTAATTCAACATAGATGGTTCTAAACGTGGTTATAAACATATCGAACATACTTGACACGTACGTTAGATAGAGACAGGTGTTTTCTTTAAAATTTTGCAGTTTAATTAATTCTTCAATAACCTTAAAACGTTTATCCAATATAATTATGTTTTCTTGTAAAGTTTCTGTACTATTTTCGAATTTGTCCAACATTCTGGTGATCATCGTAATTCTTTTCTCGGTAGCCATTTCCTTTGAATTAATTCGTGAAATGAGTGAATCATATCGAATAGCATCTTCATTATCCAAATTACCCGAAACAGCCTTAATAAGTGACCCAAGGGGATTAACTAAACCTCGCTTATATCTATGCAACGGAACTAACTGGCGAAATTTCACGACAGTTGTGTTCCTTACGTACTCTACTTGTGTTTTTATACCCAAAAATTCATGGGTAAAAGCTTTATAACTATCAACTAACTTAATAAACTCATTGAATTTCCGTATGTTAAAATCCAAATTACTACCTATGCCGCTTAAATCTAAAGTCTTAACTATTAACCACTTATCTGTTTGCCTGAACGCTTGTCCTTCCTTCACAGGTAAAATACCTGGATTATTTTCAATCTTTTGCAGATGAAGGGCCCGGCTTTGGGGAAGTAGGGTGAGTACGACCAAACACCACCTGTGAAGGGCGTTTCACATTTTTAATCGGGACCCTTGAATGTTTTTGATCAATTTTCACCGACGCTACATTTCGCTCTACTCTCGATTTAACAATTGCCTTCTTGTATCTAGCTTTGTCCTTGCTTTTTCTTGTATTTATATCTTTCGTGTATACTACATCTCCTGGCTCTAGCTCAACCGTTTCTCCTAATCTTTTTTCCCTAGCTTTCTCTTTTCGCTCTACCAATTTATCCGAAATGTACTGATAAAGATATTTAGTTCGCTTTGCATGATCCTTAAGTAATTGTTGCATGTATGCTTTTTCAAACTCTCCATCGAATACTTTATTAGAATCTGTGTGTCCGAAAACGATTTCAAAAGGAGTTAATTCTGTTGCCGAATGTATTGTATTATTGTAGGCCATAATAGCATACGTCATTATAGAAGCTGCATCGGTACATTTCTGTTCATATTTCGCTAGCCTGTAAATTTCTATTATTGTAGAGTGAAAACGCTCAACGATACCAGTCGAATTGGGATTGTTTGGAGTGCAAATGTGTAATTCTATTTTATACATTTCAGCTAATTCTTTTATCAAATTGTTGTTGAACTCGGACCCTGGGTCACTACTGATCTTAATCGGCACCCCATACATTGAAAAGTATTTAATCAACGCACGTACTACTTCCGGTGTTGATTTATTTTCTATCTCAATAGCCTGACCTAATTTACTAAAAGCATCAACTATAGTCAAGTAAGGTCTATTTTCAATAGAAAATATGTCAATAAAGATTTCCTGAAATGGAGATGACTGAGTTTGAGTCAGCTCTATAGTAGGCTTTATAGGTTTTCTGTCATATTTCATTTTTTTACAAGCGTCACAGCCATTTATGACTGCTGCTGTAATCTCTTGTATTCTATTCCAGTAATAGTTTCTTTTTATCCTCATAACCGTTTCTTTTATGCCTCGGTGGCAAGTTTTCCCCTCATGATGTTGCAATACTATAGCTTTCTGCTCATTCTCATCTTCAACTACTATAACCCTTTCCGTGCATTCATAGAACTCTACAGTACCTCTTTTGAATAACCTAATAATTACGGCGTTAAATTCTTTCCGGTGTTGTTTGTCTTCGAAATAAATAAAATATTTTGTTTTAGGTTTAATGTATTCTTTAAGGAATTGCTTTATTAATTCTTCATTATTCAATGGCAAAAATGCTTCAATAACCTTTTGATGCTCTCTACTTAAAACTTTTACATTAATTTCCTTTCTATGCCAAGTAAAAATAAGTATTTGATTGGGTTTAGTATCCACAGCTTCTTTCAAAATAGGAATTCCATTAGACTCTAGATCTGCGGCTGAATGTATTGTTCCTTCCGAACTATGTGAGAGCGGCGGAAGTGGATAATTGGGTTCTAATTTGTCAATATTACGAGCTTCTTCCGTGTCCGATGCATCTGACAAGATGACTGTCTCTATATGCGTTTCCTGATCATCGTCGTCCTTTGCCAAATCAACAATTTTGTTAGTTATTTCCTGAAGATGTTTTTGTAATTTTTGTTCCTTTTCATCGAATTGGACCTTCATAGATTCATTTGAAGATGAATCATCAGACATATCTAACGCATTTACCTTAATACGTGACAACGCATCAGCATTCGTGTTTTGTTTACCGTCCTTATATTTGGTTGTATAGTCGTATTCTAATAAGCGTAATCGCCAACGTGTCAGTTTACTATTCGGTTCTTTAATAGAATCTAGCCAAGCTAAGGGCCGATGGTCGGTATATATAGTGAATTTATTACCATATAGGTATGGCCTAAAATGTTTAATGGCCCAAATAACAGCCAAAAGCTCACGTTCTATAGTACTATAACGCATTTCTGTCTCGCTCAATGTCCTACTTGCATATGCAACAGGTAGGTCAGTACCTACAGTTCCTTGCGACAGTACTGCACCCAGAGCTACGGCGGATGCGTCCGTCGTGAGTATGTAAGGTTTTGATGGATCTGGATACTGAAGTAAGGGTGCATGCGTAAGAAGTTCCTTACATTGGTGGAAAGCGTCCAAATATTTCTGATCTATAACAATGCTATTCCGTTTTTTAAGACAATTAGTCATTGGTTTTGTAATTTTTGCAAAATCTTTAATAAATCGTCTATAATAGCCAATAAGACCAAGGAAACTTTTAATTTCGGTCACAGTTTTTGGAAGCGGATAGTCTAATATTGCTTTAATCTTATCATCGTTTGGCTTAAGGCCCTGATCTGTAATTGTGTGTCCTAAATACAGTACTTCCTTTCTCAAAAACTCAGACTTGTCTAGCTGAACTTTTAGGTTCGCTTGTCTCAGTCTGTCAAAGATAGATTTTAAGTCTCTGATGTGTTCCTGCATACTAGTACTGTATATAATGATGTCGTCCATATATACAAGGCAATGTAACCCTTGCAATCCTCTAAGTATGTTATCCATGGCTCTCTGAAAGGTTGCGGGAGCTGTTTTTAAACCAAAAGGCATTCTTAAAAATTCATAGTGTCCCGCTTCCGTGCTGAAAGCTGTTTTCTGCCTATCCTCCTCATTGATCTCTATCTGATGGTACCCATTCGCTAGATCAAGAGTGCTAAAATACTTAGCTTTGCCTAACTTATCAAACAAGTCGGTAATATTAGGCAAGGGGTACTTATCGTCTGTCGTAATTTCGTTTAAACGTCTATAGTCAATGACCATACGAAATTTTTGTTCACCTGAAGCGTCCATTTTTTTTGGTACCAAGTGAACAGGCGCATTCCATGGTGAATGCGATTCCTGAATTACATTGTTTTGTAAAAGTTTCTCTACCTGTGATTTAATTTCTTGCGTTTGAACAGGTGGTTGTCTATAAGGTCTGACATAAATTGGATCTTCGTTTTTGGTTCGAATAAAGTGTTTTACCTGATTTGTGAAGCTTAATGGAAGCTTATCACTATAAAATATATCTTTATAGTCTCTACATAATTCAGAAATGCATTTCTTTTCCTCTTCATTCATGTGGTCTAGCCTTAGTCTTGTCAAATTTTCATCTAATATATCTTCTACTTCCATATCCTTCATTTCTACGTCGTTAAGGCAGTTTACACCTACAATGCTATCATTGGGAAATTCTTCAACCTCAAATGGACCTGTTACTACTAATTTCCTCAATTTGTCAGTTGCGTTTTGGATAATGGTGGTAGCATACCCATTTTCGCAATTTACAATTGCATCTGGCATTCTTATACCGTCACAAAATTGTTTAAAATTTAGAATTGCCGTGCCAGAATACAAGTTTGTAGGCATTTTTACGCGTTGCTCAGATCGCGGGTTCAATTCGATAACGTGATTTCCCATACACCTCATTATAGGCAAATCTACTGTTTTAGTCCTGAGACTGTTATGTTTTAAATCAATGACAGCTTCCAGTTGCATTAACAAGTCGTTTCCTATAAGTCCCTCATACTTGGGATCTACATCATACACATAAAATTTATGATAGTCATAGCTATTAAACGAAGGCATTAGGGGAATCTCAATTACCTCATTATGATCGCTTGATGCGTGCGTGCTTATAACTTTGAATAATTCACCCCTAATGTAGTTGCCAAAAAATTGATATGCTTTTGCTGGGCTGATAAAGGAACGTGTACTGCCAGTATCGATCATAAATTTACCATCAATTTCGGGTAAGTAAATGTATGGTAGATTTATTTTGGTATCGCAATTAATTTTTATCACTTCACATCCTCTTTCGAGGCTACAACCGAAAAATTTTCATTCTTGTCCTGTGTTTGGGCATTTCCCAACTGGGTAGAGTCGGAGAGGGTAGCCTGCTGTTCATGCCAAACATTCACATCCATTTGCGGTTCAAAATAGTTTGCGAAATCAAAGTCACTACAATACCCTTCACTGTTTTCGAAATTTTCATATCCATACGGATACCAGTCATACCCATAACCATCTTCTAACCCTAACTCATTTAGGCGAAACCCTTGAGGTTGTTGAGTCGCAGCCGGCATCGGTGGTTTTTGAAGAGGTGCGGTCCTCATAGAAACATCCGTATCTCCAAGTTTTGCATTGGGAGGCTTGTAACCGAACTGATTCAACTGAGGCCGATAGCCAAATTGATTTTGTTGGAATTGAGGCCGATAACCGAATTGGCCTTGATTAATTTGAGGCCGGTAGCCAAATTGTGGCGGCCTTGAATTTTGAGATTGAAACCCGAATTGTTGTGGTTGCATCAACTGAGGTCTATAACCCATTGGAGCCGGAGGGGCAAACTGAGTCATAGCGGGCTGCCTGTACTGCATGTTTCCTGGAATCCCGAAGTTAAAACGAGGGGGAGCCATAGGGGCGAATGCTGGTCTAAAACCACTCAGCTGAAAGGGCACATTGTGCGTGGGAGGATTGAACTTGTTAAGTGTAGGTGTTACTGCAGGTGTTGCTGCAGGTGCAAGCTGGGGCTTGAACATTTTACTTCTGAGCGTATACTGCTCGTAGAAGTTCACTTCCTCCAACACATATTCTAATGCTTTTTCTAGAGTGTGTGGGTTTTTCATTCTAACTGGTCTTAATACATTTTCAGGCAAGTTGTACAAGAAAACGTTAAGCGCCTTGTTATTGTAAATTTCGATTCTACTCGCCACTGTAAGGTTGTTTGTCTGATTTACCTTAGAGATAAGTATCGACCTAACTGTCTGAATACGATTACAAAACTCTTGGTAGCTTTCCCCTTGTTTCATCTTTAAAGATTCTAACTCTATCGCTAAGCATTCTTCACTTCTAGGATCACCAAAATGCTGTACCAAGACAGTTTTCAGTTTTTCATAAGTGTCAATATCATTTCGCTCGCTTGCTAAGGCAGCGGCTTCATCAGTTAACCTACTCGTTATCGTGTGCAAAACGTAAGTGTTTTGCTCTTGTTCACCGCAAAATTTAGCGACCACATAATCACATTTTTTTAAAAATAGATTTAAGTGCCTTTTGTTACCATTAAAAAATGGTATTATACACAATAATTCCTTTGGAATCTGCTTTAAAGTGGTCATGTTTTATTCTATTCTACTCTTTTTTTTTATTTTAAACTAACAAATTTTATTAAAATAATCCGTCTAAATTTTATAGAGCAGTTTGCTTAACTCTACTTATTCTAAAATCCCTACAATAGGAACCAGAAACGTTATAATGGAAGAAATTCGATTCCAAGAATAACAAAACACAAAGCACAAAGGATAGGAAAGGATGGCAAAAATTCTACTCACCAGCCAGTCACCAACATGCTTGTTCGCCTCCCAGGATCTTCACAAATTTATTTGGTTCGAACAGATCCGATCCGTCGGAAAATTCGCGGAAACTCGCGGAAAATCACGTGGAAAACTCGGAAAATCTGCCCCGGCTGCGCCAGTAAAGGATTCGGGAACGTTGTCAATGTTTTTAAAAACTAACTTTAAAGGAAATCTATTGGAGATTGACAATAAAAATCACTTTTACAATGAGACGTCAATGAGCGTGTTTAATCTCAATACGAATGACGAATTAATTAAATCAAACTTAGATCCTAAGTACCATCGTCGCGTCCCAGACGCGCGTGGGCGAACGGCGAGGCGATAAGCATTCCTAGTAGAGCCCACCCTATTGTGCAAGCTTGCACTTTAGGCATTCAATGTTATGATGTCTCTACTGACTGGATGCATAACTAGCTACTATTGGCTGCGTATCAGGGCCCCGACTCCGGAAACTATTGCAATATAAGCTTACGGATTGACTCGTCTCGTTCCGTAAGCTTATATGGCAATCGTATTGGATCAAGATCTAAGACGAGTCTCAACACTCAAGCTAGAACCAAACTATTTTGATATGGTGTATTGTGGTAGGCGGATTAATACATATAATCACACACAGGACTAAAAATACACAAATGGGATCTGCTACTCTTCCTCTGGTTTCCTTAATCGCCTCCTGCCGTCCACGGGCTGAGTGATGTGGAGAGGTCGGTTCTTCACGGCGGTGGTACAGCTTGGACACTCAATGTACCGTGGTGTATCTAGTCAACAGCCAAGTAGACGTAGTGTCCACGTAACGTAGGAATCGGGTCCACGAATGAAACCAGTAACGTTCGCACAGCGTTATTGAACTCCGTGTGATTTTAAAATGTAGATGTCTCCGTCGTATTCAGTGTCTTCGTATTTTCCTCGGGACACTATTTTTAATAGATACGAGCGCGCTATATGTTCGTTCGATTGTGAAATAATATTCAATTTCATTCCCAAGGAACAGGTATTGAATATTTATTGCGAGAGAGTTTCAACCATATTAAATTGATTTTACGGTTGAAATAATGTATCATTTTTACCTCGTATTTCTCTTATAATAATGAGTGCTCGAGTATTCTTTATGCTTGTACTCAACAGTGGTCTGCCTACATCTGCTATCAGTCTACAATTTTCATGAGTATCTATTGCATGAAGTTTAGTATGAAAATATGATACTTATTGTATTCCTGGAAAATCACTCAGACAATTTTGTACCCTGGAAAAACTTTAGAAGCCAATAAGTACACAAAGTAACATAGCTTATAGTTTTTCAAAAGTTCCTTCCTTTAATATATTAACATATCTGTGAGTACATTGTCAAACCTGCTTCAATATTCGAATACTTTTAACAAAGAACTACGTAGCAAAAACAAACATTTTTAAATAGCTCTTTTTACCCTGTCGCTAAACGTTGTTAGTCACGATCGTCTCTCGTCTCCAAGTTTCCGACTAATTCTTTATGAATCTTCGTCCCACAGCCTCGTTTTACTTCCATTGCCGCCGGCGCTCTATTTGCATGAAAAATGTTCCCGACACGGCTCCCTAGGTGTGAGAATAAATAATGAAGGCGGTGGCAACAGTTTATTATTGCAATCGATCATAATCCGAGGGAAGGAAAACATATTCCTGGATAAGGTGAATAAACTTGCGTTACGGTGCTTAAGAAATGGTTTTTATCTAGATAATGTGACCTATTTACAGCTGTACAAAGAATCCTCAATATAATCCAGTTTTTCGTAGATCTTAACAATTTCAAATAAAGCTACTCTCTTGGGTTATAATGTAAAATTGCACCTAGATCGGTATCTACCTGTTTTCATTCATCCACTGAACGAATGAATAAATATATAATATTCATTTTGCACTTCTTGAATTAATTAACATATGAGCAAAAACACGACAAAAATTTACTCAACATTTAATTTTGTTAGGTAACTAACTGTAACAACCGTTTTATTTATGCATACAAAAAGTTATAACGTAAATAATCTACAAATTTCAAGTTCGTAGCAAATTCGTTGAATTGCTAGGAACTTTGTAGACTCCGTAGACGCCGTTATATGAACTAAAGTTACAGAAATTACCAACTAATCATTGAAATTATTTACAAGTCGAAAGTTCGGGCTTAAATTAGTAAGTTTGGGATAAATTAAATGGATAATGATTCATGTTTTAAAGAATTGTGTGCTGGCATTTGAAGTTACCGATTAGGTGCTCAAAAATGTATAAGAGAAATCTTTTACAGGCGCTCTTTGTACTCTTGAATGAACCGTCACCATATAGGTCACCAATTGGCCCCTCGCTCGCTGACCATAGATATAATTACTAGAATAAATAATTACTAAACATGGTAAAGAGCAATTAGAGACTATAATTGTGCTGTTTTTGATTGCTTGAAGTCTTCAACAACGCACCCAGAGGCAATTTTTGTTTAATTTTCTGGGGGAAAAAAATCTAATTATCTATCTACTGTTTACTTCAATGAGGCGTTTTTAATATAAAAAATAGAAGAAGCAAGGAGAGAGGGAGAGAGGAGGGCGCTTATTTGGACATGATATTCCATTGACAAACTAGCGCAAATCTTTATGAGCTCTGTGAAGTTGGCTTCAATGGCTGCGCACTGAACCGTAAATAAGGCGTTGAGGGGAAAGAAAGGGTGAGACGGGATATATCTGTCAAACAACCCTGGTTTGACAGATATATATGAATTTTGGCGTATTTTTATTTAGTGTAGCACATTTTGTTCTGCACAAATTTATTTGGAAATCAATATTTATAGAATACCTACATAAACATCTTATACTCAATTACGGATTATTTTAAACCTAACATGTTAGAATAAATTCAACTTTTTATCTAACGCAATTATCCCAAATTTGAAAATAAAATAATTATTATGTAGCAAATTTATTTCGACTCTTTGAGGGAATTATTTAAAGAAATAAATATTTTGACAGTAACATCGCAGTACATCTATGAAAATCTTATGTATACGCACAAAAATAGATATAGCTTTTTGAAAAAGTGTGATGTTCACAATAGAAATACAAGAAACAAGAACAAATTACACATCCCAGCATATAGATTACGAAAGGTAGAGAAATCATTTATGGGCAATTGCGTGCGCTTCTATAATAAGCTTCCATCTGAAGCAACTGAACTCCCTATTCGTAAATTTAAACAGTGCATTAAAAACAATCTTATCAGGAAGGCCTTTTACTCCATAGATGATTACATCAATGATGTTAATGCTTGGCCAGATGTCGCTCCGTTCCGCACTGTCAGTAGTATGTAAGAAATTCAATGTTCTGTTTAGCTTTAAAGAAATATTGACATGTACATATCTAAATTGCATTAAATTTATATTTAGATAAGCAAAATAAACATGTATTAGACACATAAGTGATATTATAATGTGCTAGTGGTTTCTTTTTCACTTCTTCCACTAGTGGACAAAAAATTGAAGTGAAGAGAATATCAATAACACCTTATTTCTTATTTGATAATAATAAATATGTTTATAGTATACAATTTGACTTGTCTAAGTGCTTATTTTGTAAGCCTAAAGAAATAAAGTTATTGATTCTGATTCTGATTTATAATCTAGTTGGCAATATTGTCGAATGAATGCTTTTGAGTACAATGACGCAGCAAAGTCTTTGACGGTTGTTCGGTGTTCGTTTCGTTGACTTGATAGTTTGTTCTTGCGATTTTGTGGAGTAGATATTCCCTGATAGCTGTTTCTTTTAAACGTTAAATATGACTCGCGGGCGGTTTAACGTACTGAACATTTTCAGTACGTTAAACCACCCGCGAGTGTTCGATGTCATGAGTTTCATGAGAAAAGAAGCCGATGAAGGTCTTAATTCAACCTCAAAATGGTACTTCAGCGGACTGCAGCTACAACAGGTGTGTCTATTAGCACCATAAAAAGGATTTCTAGCCGAAGCCCGGAAGGGTCACTAGTTGGTAAATATCACTTTTCTATTTGATTGTACTTGCGCAGTTTTGCTTCAGTGCCTAAGTTCACAGAGCTCATTAAGTTTTGCGATCACTCTACAATAATTAAATGTATGTCTATTGAGATTGGCTACGGCCCCACACTAGGCTCATGGCCCGTGTAGTGGGCACCAGGGCACGATCCTCAAAAGATTGGTTTTTTTTTCGAGGGTATCAGAAGTATTCAGTTACATGCAAATTTAAGTTATTCAATGAGTGAGATAATAAATATATATGATCTTAATAAGGCATTTTTTCTTTATTTTAAAAACGCCTCTTTGAAAGTATATAACTGGCACCATTGAAAAGTTTGAATGCAAAGCATAGACTCAAAGTTAACAACCGGAACAGTACAGCTTGATTTTTAATTCGATTCCAGTTTCGAGCGACCACTGAATACAGAGTACTAGTATTGGTTACTTTACTTACTCCGTCCTTGATTTCCTATTCATTAAGAAAACAACTCATTAAAATACGAACAACTTATTTTACTTATCGTATGTTTTTATTACTCGACTGTTGCAAAGCCAAAGGGATGGTTGCTTTTGTTTTTTAGTGGTATTGTAGGTTTGTATTTAAATAACTTCTTATTTATTACTAGCTGCTGCCCGCGGCTTCGCACGCGCTTTTCATGTACCCTATGTCCATCCCCGGAATACCATTCCTGCCAAATTTCATTGAGGTCCGCTCAGCCATTTAGGCGTGAAAAGGTAACAGACTGACATATATATAGATTAAGTTTTTTGAAATTTCTAATATTAATAGGATTAATTATAACGGCACAACACACTAATTACACTAAGAACAATAATTAATTATTTTTTTAAGTCTTTATTGACAAAGAAAATAACAATCAAATAATATAAAGAAATTAAACTAGTATTTACAATTGAAACACAAAACCGAATAATTGTAAAAGCCACATGGCTATTAATTTTGAGAAGTCTGTCCGAGGTTTTGTTGAAATTTTGAATTTTCTCATCTACAAATGACTGAAAAGACTCATCAAAAATTGGTGAACCAAGGAGGCGAAGTGAACATTTATCTACAACTGTAATTTTGGGAGCCAAACTATTGAATTTTATTATGATATTGTTTTTGTCTACACAAGAGTCCGAAATAAAAAGCTCGCACTTTGAAAAATTTTGGTCTAAACCTATTTGCCGAAATTCATCTGTGATGATTTTTAGATCATTAAAAACTGTGTCCACGTCTCCCCCTATCGTTCCGTCGACAATAATTAATTATTATTAAACAATAATGAATTATTATGAAATAATTAATTATTGTTTTTTTTGTTTCACCATAACTCCTAATCCATTCAACTGTTTTTCATGAATGAAAAACCCGATTGTTAATATTATGGTGCCCTTCAATGTTTAATGTTTCTTGGTTTAATGGCTCAATCAATACAGTCAAAATCAAATGACAGATAAAGTGTTTCATTTTTCAGCAGTCGTTTTGGAAGTTGCGTTCAATACCAAATATAAATAAAATAAATAATACTGGACATTTTCACTCATCGCGAAATCGCGATCATTCACTAACTTGTTCAAAAGGATTTATGTACTTACCTACTGTATGTTATGTATTATATATCACTTGCTTTTAATAAGTCCCAAAAACTACAGTTAGCTTGTAGCATAGGCATTTGTAGCAACTGGGATGTTGGGAAAAACATACCGAGCACGGTTATTAATTTCGTGACTCCACCAAGTTCTAGTAACATTCTCACAATCCATAGCTTACGTTGTGTCACGTCGTTAGCTTACGTCGTGTCACGTCGTTAGCTTACGTTGTCAATAATAACCTGAAAGTGACCAAATAAGAATTAACAAGAAAACAAATACACGTCGAACACGGATTTGGGATAAAGCCATGATAAAGCACGTCCTGATTTCACCTGTGCAGTAGGTTCCTTTAACGTCTCTGATACTTATTTTTAGTTTCCATTTCCGTTTTTTATTTATAAGAAGCAATATTTTAGTTAGTATTAAAAGTGTGTGGCTGAGAGTACTAAAGCCTGCCTTTGAAAAGTGGGACGAATGCGGAATGAAATCGCCTCAGAATTTGATTTGCCATATTCTGACCACTTTGTTTGGATCGAAGCCAGTGGGACAAACACGGAATGACTCATCTATAGCTGAGTTTAGTTTATTTATAAGCCACATCAGACATAAATCACTAAGTAACGATATAAACTTAACAAATGCATTAGATTTTAATGTAGAATCAACGAAACTTTCAGTGCTATGAAAAAAACTTTGACTACGGGTGCAAATATGTAAATAATAAATAATCTTGGACAATCCACACAGCATCATCTAGCACCATGCTGAGCAGAGCTTGTGCTATGGGTACTAGATGACTGATATACTCAATTTAATACAATAGGTACATACATATGTAGATATATATTTTATTATACAAAGAAAATACCCAGATCAAATATTTCCAGATCAGCCGTGGACATAAGCTTGTTATTAATAAATCATCTACCTACTATTCGCCAAACCAGGTGCAAGCTAATACGTATATTTGTCAAAAGTTTTCACATCATAATTAATACAAATAAATACTTTGGTACGTACTACGTAGGTCGGTATTTGTGTAACAGGACTCTTTCGGGAGCCGTATAATCAGTGGCACAGATAACATCGTAGTTGCAATACATATGGACACTATTCGCCCGGAGGGACGAATAAAAATAATTTAGATACTCGGAGATTAACTAAATCCTATGATAAATGAGGGTAGCCGAGTAGGAGCCGGTCTCCAGTGCATTCGCCATAATTGGACTTATTTCACCTAACAATGTTTGCTGGATTTATAGAACACGTGTGATTTTGTTCGGTATTTTATTTAGAAACTTGTATGTTTTGTGTTCCTATTAGGTTAGGTTAGAGAAATCTCTCAGCTCTCTTTCAGATGAGGTAAAAAGCGAATGTTATGCTATTTTAAATACTAGTTCTAATTTATTTATATTCTTTAATCGTAATTTTCTTAGAAAAAAGCTAATGATAAATTAAAATTAAAATATATATAATTAAAAATTATCACGTGAATTTAGCGGTAGATATACCTACTTGTACCTTCATTTTTCATTTAAAAAAGAACTATAAAGCAGGGACGCAAAACACGGTGTGATATGCATAGACGCATCAGCCACAGGCTACTCGTCCATAATCAAATAAAATAAATATATATAAAATATGCCCTAAAAAGGATTCTTTAAATTGCCGAGCCGTTCTAGGTGCGTCATTAAAAAGCTTTCAGTCCCTTTCTAGAACATCGGACTATTTCTTCAACGAACCTTAGTTCTAAACAGAAACATACCTTCCAGTATTTAAAAGGTCTTCAGATGCGAAGATAACAAGGTCACGAAGAGCTCGCAAGGTATTAGTGTCCGGCAGAGCTTAGTCGGAAATAAGTTGGGAACATCAAGTGGGTAAAACCTGGTAAGCTGTGATTAGGGTCAGTACGTGTCTCGAGCTCCTACTAGTTAATCGCTACATATTATGTTCGAAATTCAAAACTATTTATTTTTTATATAGCTATAAATATTTTCTGAAGTTTTTAGATCTCCATTTTCTATTAGAGAGTATCATGTTTCGTAATAATTTATTAGGGTGAATTTATATTGTTCAATCGTAAGAAAAGTTACGAAATGGACAATCCTAGCCATATTGAATATTTCGCAAATACAAAGATCAAAGGACGAAATTAATAGACACGTTCATCGGTGCCTTTTAGGCGGTTCAGAGATACAAATGAAAGGTTGGTACATAAATATCTACCTACCTACCTATCCAAATGAGATGGCATTGCCAGTCTCGGTGTCACTATTCAAAACCATGGTGAAGGAGCACTATTTAGCCTGTTGTCATTGAACGCATACCTGTGTCCCTGTATATAAGTAAATACATATATATATATTTTTATATATGTAGTTTATTTTAAGCATAATACTTATTTAGATTAGAGATCGCTCTCGAGCGATAAGACCGCCACTTGTAACTTAGTTTTAAAGTTGTTTTTTTGTATTTCTGTTTCTTACCAATAAGTGTTCAATAAAGAATTTTCTATCTAAGTATCTATTTATCTCTCGTAGTTCGTATACAAAACTGATAGGAATATCTCCATATTGCTTTGTAATCGGATACTATCTGAAACGGAAATGTTGTAAGTGCGAGGGCTTACGGATTGCCTCAACTAGTTCCCCGCAGGAATATACTATTACCATGGATGCAATGTTTTCCACTTCCCAACAATAAGGTCGCACGCGAACTTCGATCGAACACAACAATTCAATTACCGCTAAGCAATGTTGAACATACAACAAACAATGCAACAACAAAGTGCCAAGAAGCGATGGAAAGTTCCAGTGATGTACTAAAACAAAACAAGTCGTGGTATCGTGCTTATACAAACCTTACCTTTACATTACCCATCCTTTAAAGTTAGTTCAAAATTCGCCCATAAACATTTTTTTTTTTTTCAATATCTTTGGCTGGTGGAAAGTTACTTATAATCTTATTTCTAACGCTGTAGTAAAGAATTAAAAGATATTTTCTAGCCAAACCATTCCATATTCTGTATTATATATTATAAACACCGCCACAGGCTGTAATATAACTGTAACATAGATTTAGTGATGTTGCTCAGCTCCTCTTTCTTTCTCTGAAAATACAATTGAATCCGAAATAATGAATAATAGACAAAAACTATGGACACTGCCATTCAACAGACTGTAGTACCTAATTAACGTCAAGATATGACTGCATTTGTCACTAACAATGCTCATAATATCAAAGGAATCTGTGAACTGCGATTTTGAGAAGATTAAAGAAGATCCCGTATAAACCGTGTTTTCTTTGTCAACAATTATACTCTGGGATTTCGCTCTATTGCCTCCAAAATCATTATAATTTTTAGGCAACTGGGATACATACTCTATGGCAACGGACTATTTCGTTCTCTGCTTTGCGCTCTACATTCGTAAGCTTAAATAAAATAGAGTCAAGGACATTATTCCTACAAGTAGTAAAAAAGCTTGCAACTGTTCCGTTTGTTATCGGATGTACGGAATCCTAAAATGTCCTAATTAGGGAGGTGAACAAACAACAAAGCTGACGTGATAACAAAAGTTTAATGAGCACAGGGCGTTACCTGTCAATTAGTCTTTGTTACCTATAGAATAGGTTCACAAAACATTTATCTATGTATCGGTCACTAGCTTCCAGTCACCCTTTATACTACCTCACCACAGTGCATCTGTGTTTGCGAACACACTTGTGCAACTATAGTAATGTGCGGCGCTCATGGCTAGTCTCCGCTGAGACTGTCCTTCGTAGCCGAAATTCGGCTAGGACATCATATATCCTTACATGACATGTTTTATTTTTCGTATTTTTTTAATATCATTTATCCATAGAACATGCTAACTGGCCTCAGAATTTATAAAAATAAATAAATAAAGCTGGACAATCAAGCACCTTTATATAGTTCGGTTATCTAGAGAAATCTACGAAATATATCAGTTTCTCATAGAAATCTGTGTTCTCTTCCAAAGCTTTGACCAAAGTTGAAGTCAGAATGAAAGTTGTATAAGCTCACGGTAAGCGATATTGTTTTCTCTGCGACATAATAACTTACACGTAAAATGTGTGAAACTAGATGATTACAAAGTCTAGTGTAGATTTGAGAGTTTGTATTTTTGTATGAGCTGACTGAATAGGAACCTACATAGAACTCAAAGTTAAGTAAGCACAGGCTGAAATATTGTAAAGTAATTTGAGTGTTTATTTCTTTTTAAAGAATTGTGAAAGATTTTTTCAAGTATTAAAACACTGTTATTATACCATTCATTGCAAAGGACTTTTTGTGAGGGTATACGTTAAGATATGCGTTAAGGTAGATTTGTTTTTGGTACAAAAATATATGTATGTATATAGGTACTAAAAATTATTTTTGTCACTAAAACATTATTAGGTTAGGTGCTTTTAACTCCAGCTCCAAACCAGTTTTTCCTCGAATTCAATTCCCCTTGGTATCATACCAATTGATCAAAATAGTGGTCGATGTAATCGCTCCTATTTCGCACAAAACAGTTAATTTCCTATCCGATTGAATTAACCGGCGCCCACGCGATTAATATAAAATTAAAGTGACAGCAATTTCGCGGACAAAGCGTCGTTTTATGTTAATCTGGCAACTATTGTGCTTCTGATTTATTCACGCACTCCACTCCGCCGGAAATCATTTAAAATAGCCGTAGTTGGGTAAGTAATTATGTTTCAGTTATAGCAGAGCAACTGGTAAACGAAAATTATAAATTGAAGGATTATAAATTAGTTTGGTCAACCTCAGGAATGCAAATTCCTCATAATAGGTACATATTCTTAAACTTAAAAGGAGATACTGAAATCGAATACTGAACAATGTAGTTTGTGGTATTTCCTTATTAACTAAAACGCCTTGCTTCGTTTAATTGGTTATATTTATTGCTTCTACTGACATTCTTCTTCATAATCTAAACTTTTCTTCTAAAACCTCTACGCAAAAAAATATCAAATATTTTACACAACATGGCGTCCGAAAAATTCTTTTTTTTTTCTTTCTGGACGAAGGGTTGCTCTGTGTCGGCTAGGCATCAGGCCGATTGTTCACAAGTTAGTTATACCTGAGAAAATTAAATAAACATTTGGGACAGCAGCGTGTTTTAGGTACTCTATGCATTTAGTATTTGTAATTGTTACTAATTTTCCGTATGACTTTTTTGTGTATTATTATTATTTTCATGTTGAAACAGGGGAAATAAATTATATTCCCGAGTTATCCAAGCACATCACGGTTCGCTCAGCTCAACCCAAAGTCAGGCTCTCCTCGTAAGACGTAGAACAATAAACCATTTTCCGAGAAGACAAAATCTCAGCACAAATCTTTCACAAAGATTTTTAGCGTGGGACAGTCGTTTTATTTTTTGCTTCAATATAAACTAGCTTATATTATTTTGATAGAAACTGAGGCGCAATATTAAGTTTTTTGCTCGGATTATGTTACGAAGCGGTTGGATAATACATTTTACTTCGAAAATAAAAGCTATAAATCATTGTCTGCTTTCGAAATAATACCCCATTCATAACGATAATCTTTAAAATGACGTTTCAGGGTTGTTAAGACTCACGAACCCTTTATTATTGCGTTTAATACGAGCTCATCATTAAAGTGTCCAGTTTTGGCGACCATCTGAATCACTTTGCTTTGCCCTTACCTAATATGTGGTAGAGGCAACATTCAAATTTGGTCCCTACAGACCTGCATTCATTTATATTTAGCAACTTGTGCCTCGGATTGTGTAGGAATACCAGCTCACGATAAAAATATTACGTACTAAGTGGAATGAGGTTTTCTAACCAAAAAGGCTCAAAGGAGTATGTGCTTTTCCAAGCAAAGCTGGAATTTTCATCCCTCTGTTGTTTGTGGTTTGCTTTTTTGTGCTTATTTCTATCATTCCCTAAAAGTTTGCATTTTTATGTAGCCTGGCATGTCGGTAGGTCTGGCATTTCAGGTTGAATTTGCCTTCTACGAGTAAAGCGTTATGAAATAAGTAGGTAGAAATAGTTTACTGCATGCTATCTTGGATTTGTTTGACATAAAGAACGCTTCTAATAAATATTCGTTCGTTCGAACATTAACCATAACTAACTTGTTAACCTATGTATAATCATAGAGCCTACAATGAACCAAGTTACGAAATAAAACAACATTGATTATTTACCAACGAAGCTTTCTTCGAAGCTATTTTCAACCTCATCATGCGATAAAAGCAAACTTATGCAGCTCCGACCATCTATTACATTTTTCATTACAAAACTTTATCTATTTTAGTTCTTTTCAAATATTAAATGAACGGCGATTTCCGATCTCCAGCGATTTTCTTCAACAAAGTTAATATAACTCGGATAGCGTTTGCCTTTCGCAGTAATTAAAAATAAAATACCTATTAAAGCGCTTCGATATTCTGGCTTACACATACACGGATTTATTATTATTTTACTAGGTTCGTTACTTTAGTATCTTCATACAGTACTTCATTGCTGGTTTCTTTTCAACAAATTTGAAATCAGGATACGACTATCAAGCATCAAGCTCAGATTAAACCAGTATGTAAGTTAGTAGCAAAGTTTTTAAAAATCCCTATAAAATTAAAGGAAAGTTTATATAATACATCGTAAAAAAATACAGCATCGACATTAATGAAGACATTAATAGGAATGTATTGGACCATGCCTAGCAGATCAACTTTAGAGCTTGGAATCCCCCCCCAAGCATGTTTTTGACGTGCATGATGGACTTGCGGGTAGGTGAATATATACGTCAATAGGTTGGTTCATGCAAGTGCACTGGGCTCATGCAAGGTTCTGTAAGGGCACTGCAAAATGAATTTATGAATTATATCTTAACTCTACCTAGCTGAACATCTAAAGAAGTTTTGTGCAATGGGAAATGTTCGGGTCACAGTGACCGCTCTGTTGGTACGGAAAACGGATGCATATTGTCCGAAGTCTGTTAACAGAGAGTTCGCCGCAAGAGAGCAAAGTTTTATACAGCTACCTACTTGAAACATTTGCTGTGCAAGCAAAGTAGGTAACTTATGCTAGTTCTGCATACTAACAATAAACACGGAGGCTGTAAATTTGATATTTTACATTTGCACATAGCTATGTATATTAACGAGCTTTTTAAGTTTTAATCGTTTTTGTTTTCGATGGTTTTAGTAAAGTTTACTAAAAAAGAAACAAGATATTTTTGTGGCCGTGCTGGGATTAAAAAAATATCTTCTCTTGGCATAAATTTCTTGGCGCGGAACGTGAAAACTGCCTTTTAAGCACTTAATTCGTATTTTCGCTAACACCTGAATACAAAAGATCTGAAAGACTGTACTGTGACGAAGATCATTACGCCATTCACCAGTCGAGGACTACTGAGGGACTATAATAAATCATGATGACCATTTTCCTCCTAGAGGCAAATATCTGTTATTGCAGGGGTCATATAAAGGGCGGGATAATAGCAGAAACACAATGACGATTATGTGAAGATAAAACGACGGTAGAAAATACTATTTCCTTATTTCGCTTTGGTCTAGCGTTGTACCTACACGGAAATATCAGTTATGTAGGTAATTGAAAGTAATGTTATCGTGCACATGATACGGGCAGGATGGTGGTACTCGTGTTTTATATGGGCAACCATTTGTGTAACAATCTAATTGTAGACCGTTGTAGCATGGAAGACATGGTTGGTCAACTGTATTCATAATTATATATTATTAATTAGCATCCTACTTATATAATAAATGTCAAAGTTTGTATGGATGGATGTATGGATATTTGTTACTCTTTCACGCAGAAACTACTGAACCGAGTAGGCTGAAATTTAGTATGGGTATAGCTTCGGACCTGAAATAACATACTTATAGGATATTTATCCCGATAAAACGTGGGCGAAGGCGCAGGCAGCAGCTAGTATGCAATAGAACCCGCACTGAAAATTCAGGTGTTTCAGACAGTGATTCGTGGAAAACAGGTCACTCGAGTACTCGATCGGTTTACCTAAATATTTACCAATTTTATCAGGCCAGACCCCCCTAGTTAGTAATTTTTTACATGGTTAATATAAACTGAATACACCATCCCAAAGTAATTTTAAGTCACCTTCTTTATTGATTTACCTAAGTATCTCCAATTCTCCATTGCTATATTATATTTAGATTAGATAGGCAAAATAAACATGTATTAGACACATAAGTGATATATACTGGCTACTAGTGGTTTCTTTTTCACTTCTTCCACAGTAGACAAACAATGAAGTGAAGAGAAAATCAATAACACCTTATTTCTTATTCGTTAATAATTACAATATTATCTCATACCTGATACATATACAATACCTTTACCAGTTTATAGTACAAAATTTGACTTGTCTAAATGCTTATTTTGTAAGCCTAAAGAAATAAAGTTATTGAAATCTGAAATCTGGAAATCCAATAAGACTGCAATTATGTAAAGCAGCGGTTTTTACCTGGGCAGATTTTCGCGAACATTTTAGTCAATATTAATATAACCAAGTATGCGTAGGTGCGGCAGAATTCCGAGATGGCTTGAGAGGGTGTTATGGCGGTAAACGGGTGTCGTGAAAAGGTCCGGGTTTCCAAGCAGACGTTATTGAATATGAGGATGGAGGTGTCTCCTGAGACCGAAATATCTGGCGGAGTTTCGCACACGATGCATATTCACCGCTGACACGTAATGGAACCCAGATAATGGACCGTAGGTATAGTTGGGACATATTTTATTCAAAATTCACTTTGCTAGATTGATGTTTTGGCAATAACCCAAAATATCTTCTTGTGACGATTAAAAGCTTTGTATTTTCTTTTTATCATTGAATTTCACATTTCTAATACGATAAAAAGGTATTTTTTCCCGTAAATCTCCCATGGGAATTTGATGTTTTATCAGTACACAGTCGATGTTACTCTCCATCCTTTCAACGAAATCTATGTCAACATTCAAATCGATTGGTTGCTTAGTCAGTGCGTGAAGGAAGTACTAACAAATACACTTCCGTTTTTATAATATTAGTTAAGTTTACCTAAATGTTGTTTTGGTTGATTTCAACTCATTTTCAGCTCTTCCGTTAAAATATTTCTGACTTATATTATATTTATACTTATTTCTGATTAATATACATATGTATATCAAACGGAACAGAACGGATGAATCGGATCTACCCTGCTTTTCCGTAGTAAGTTCTAGGTAGAGTTAATTCAAAAGTTGTATATATTCAGGATGGTAATAGTCCAAAATAGCACAAACTGTGCGTTGCATTTTAGCATACAAAACTACTAAAACTTTTCCTCTAAGCTTTCCAAATCTAAAGGTTATTGTAGTGGCTGGGACAAAGCTCTACCTATGTACCAACAGCTCTAGGAACAGCACAGAGCTTCCCAATTAGTGCAAGGTACTAAAGCTAAAACCTAATTCGTTATGTTGTTATCTCAAGACAAATAGTACGAAGGGGAATGGAGTTGCAGTCTATTAGGCTAGCTATTTATGTGCAACTTGATAATACTAATCCTAGTATTCCTAGTTAGACTCATGATCCAAGAAAACAAGGTTTGCTCTTCCGGGAGTGGCTCAAGGTGACGTCACTGTATCCAGTTGCCACTTTATTTCAACAAAATGTAGAATTGGGAAACAAATGTGTTATAGATCAATTGTAAAAAAATTATAATCGTCAATTATGTTTGTTAGATCAGTCAAAACAGCGTTAGTTAAACACGAGTCAATGTCATAATCATAAATAATTGGTAAATACACAACTACATAGAATTGGGAATAATAATTATTCCGAATTCTGTGGTTTTATCAGATTTATGCCGTTAATACAAGGAGTTCGGTGAGTTACGATTTTACGCTACTGGTATCACCAGGAAACAGACTCGTCTTCTCATTCGCCGATGGCGTCGATGACGTAGCCTTGAGCCACCCACGTGACCGTCGTGTCTCGGAAGAGCATACCTACCTTGTTTTCTTATACCATGGTTAGACTATGAATAAACATTCTATTCACGTGCCTAAAACAGAACACAATTTATAGCTAACGTATCTTTATACGAAACGGGGCCAATTAGCTGAGTTATCAGGGATATGTAATCCAAAAAAGGGATAAATAGTTTATCCATAAAATACCTAATTAACTCCTTACCAAAGAAAGTTCTGAGAAAGATATATGGAAAGTAAAATCTACAAACATATTAGATTTTTCTGTATAGCAAATCACTGGTACTATAATATGTGAAATAATTTCAATACATATTTGATAGTTTAATCGTAATTTTTAACCGACGTCAAAAGGAGGAGGTTCTAAATTCGTCTGTATGGTTTTTTTTTGTATCTATGTTACGCGATATCTCCGCCAATTATGGACCGATTTTGAAAATTCTTTCAGTGTTGTATAGAAAATGATCCCCAAGGGGTCCCATAACATTTATCCCCAAGGGATTGGAATTTATCCCGCAAAACTTAAAATAAGTGTAAAAGTAAGGGTATATGAAGTCGGTTTTTTTTCATGTTCGGTCAGGACCGCTATTTTTGGCATCGTATGGGGGAGGCCTATGTCCAGCAGTGGAAGTGTATTGGCTAAAATGATGATGATGATGAGGTCGGTTTATCGTTTTTTAAAACACGCCAAATTATATGTTTGAATTCTTCTATGAACCATCCTGCCTGATTAAATTATTTGTTTATTAATTTTTTCGCGTCGACTTCAAACCAATATGTAAACACTAGGCTGGCAGCACCTATAAAAGTACCGTGTAAGTAGAGCTAAATAACCTGGCAATACTGTTAATATCCAAGTGAAAAGGGGTATAAATTCCCATGAAAGCTCACACCCCACGTAGGCTATTATGCTCGGATTTTATGGTTCATACCTACCTACGTATTACGCGGTAACATGTTAATTTTCCGACCCGAAAGTTACAGAAATTATATTTCCCAAGTAGATTACAAAGTTGTAATTTTAAAAGTGCCAACTTCACGGTAAGTTACTATGTAGAGAAGTGGAACCAACATAAATTGGAGGTAATATTTCTAGGTCAAACGGTTGCCAAGTGAAACTAAGATTTTATAGCGAATTCGTTGTGTAAGGTGTTTGTGCACTAATTACCTAGGTACCTCATAGTTTTGAATACTGATGTACAATGAATGTGTGATAATATCTAGGTCGTGATATGAAAATATTGAGATGTTGAGGTCTTAATTTCTGCACATTATCCAATTTAGACTGTAGACATTCCCTAAGTTAAAAATAATTATTTATATATATTTTGAATATGTTTTAATAATTTTAAAAATACTTATCAAATTGCAAATAATCAAAATGCAATTTATGTATATAGTAACATTTAAATAGAATACATCAAACATTTGATAAGGTCCCAGTACAATCTTAAGGAGAAAATTTAAACGTTTTTCATTCCGATTCTGATTCAGAAATTGGGCACGTTGTACCTACATAATAAAGACATGTGCATTGCTCTTTATGTCTAATAGGTAAGTGCTTTCACAGACACATTCACAATAATACCTAGGAGATGGCTCACTCAGTGAAATTAGACGCACCGTTCAAAGATCAAAGGTACAAAGGGCAAAGGAGCAGTCCGACGACGTTCACCATACATTATCTATACATACACATTATTGCTATACATACTCTATCCTATATCGCTTTACTTTTATTCACTTTTACTATAGAAGTTATAATAGCAATCTTTGCCCTGCGATATTTGAGTAGGAATAGAATATTAAATTTATTGAAGGTTCTTAAGTGTGCCAATAAATACTCATTCTCATTTATTCAGCACCTGGGCACACTTGGTTATGTCAATTTAAAATACTTAATAAGAAATGTGCTTAACATTATACTTAATTCAAAGCTAAATGTAGAGAAACAAAATTTTCGGAGGAATGAATGGCTATAAGTTCCTAGTTGCCGAATTTCGGCTATGGAGGGGAGTCCCAAGGGAAACCAGCCATGATCGCAGACTATAATGGGGCACAAGTGTGTGTGCAAACACTAGTGCATTCTACATTCCCTCACTCTCATAATCCGATGGGAGGGCAGACCGACACGACCGGGGAGAGGTCAGGCGCAGAACCAAGAACGGCTTAACGTGTTTTACAAGTTTTATTGTTTGCACGGGTGTGTAACACCGCCAACTTCCTGACTCCAGGCTGCTACTGTGACTTTTTTGAAAGGCTTTATTATATTATTACATAGGTACTATTATATTATTACATAGGTACGGTGAAGCCGTGGGGTCGCGGCGTACGAATATCGACCCCTCCAACTCAACCCGTGGATGTCGTAAAAGCCGACTAAGGGAACCTACCAGAGGAAGGGCAGCAGCTTCCTTCTGAGTATTTTTAAACACCAACACTGCGATCACCAATCCGCCTGCCAAGCGTGGTGATTATGGCAAATCCCCCCCTTCTTTACATGGGAGACCATCCACTCGATGGACCGACGACATCGTAGCGGTCGCAGGGAGTCGATGGATGGAGGCGGCTCAGGACCGCTATTTGTGGCGTCGTAAGGGGGAGGCCTATGTCCAGCAGTGGACGTGTATGGGCTGATGATGATAGGTACTATATTTCATACTATTTATATGAAACATTTTGACCGATCAATTTGTAGTCATGGTCCAAAATAAAGACAGGGACTTTCTCCCATCAGTGTCAGTAGAGCCAGCTAAATTCATTGAAAGTTTCTTTCGTGTATGGACACGAAACGATCAACAACGATGTCCACCGTTGGACCTAGGCCTTTACAGAGATCTCAACAATGGCAAGTACTATGCAGCTCTTTGTGTATGCAGCCAGCAACTGTACACGCGTTCTTTCGGGATGAAAGTAGCCAATATGTCAATCACGTTGTTACGTTCCAGGCCAAGAACTATCTCTACGCTAAATTTCAGCTCAACCGTTCAGTAGTTGAGGCGTGAAAAGACTACAACCATCCAAACATCTAAATATTCAAACTTTCGCATTTATAATATGTATTAGCACATATACACCTATAACGTTTCTTCATAGTTCTGCAGCTAGTTTTTATAAGCTAAATTTTCACTATAATTCAATATTAAAATAGAGTGAAAATGACGGCTAACGTAGTATTTCAATATTAAAATAGTACGTTATAGCCGTCACGTTGTTACGTTATTAAACATCAGGTGGGCCTGGCGCAGCAGTAAACAGCTATTCCTGAAAACTTGCACGTAGCTTCGAGACGTGAATATCGTTAAACGATCGCACGGTGCCAACCTTGAACGACTGAACATTTCAACAGTTACTTACATAAATTCTAAAGTTCCAGTGCCTACGTGGAAAGAATCTTTTGCATATGTAAAGTATTACCTAGGGTTAAGTAGGTTGTAGAAGGGGGAGCGACTTCGCATTGGCCTGAAAGAATCGCATTGACATTAAGGTATAGTATAAAATACTGAGTAAAAAGGTAAGTGGCTGCACTATACTCCTTCCACGCACTTATTTTCTTGTTCTTCTTCTTTTTGCTTTGGCTCTGCTTCTGGTTTGATGCAATTCTGTCAGTGTCAGTTAGGTATGAATTGCGCATTTCGGAACAATAGATTTAAATTTAAGGAGGATGAGTTTGGATTTTACAGAAAAAAAGGAATTATAATCTCAATCAAGTTCATATACAAAAACAAACAGAAACAACCAAATTAAAAGCTAAATAAAAAGCATTAACAAAAGCAATCAATATGCGAAAAAACATAAAATATAATATACCTATACCTACGTAATTTTGGCACATGCTATGAAAAGTTCACTAATTTATTGACAGGTGAGTGATGGAATGAAAAATTAATGATATAATGCAATATTTTATAGACATACGTTTAAAAAATAGCGATGCTAATCTAACTACTCGAAAAATATCGGTACTGACGAAAATTTCAATTTTTATCGAGTCTACAAATTACCTATGTATTGAAGATTATTCAATTTTAGTTGGTGTTATGATGAAAAAATTACAAAAATAGTATAAAACTTATAGATTACCCAAAAACTCTGTCTGGTTTACTTTATATCCCGGAAAACGCGTACATAAACACATACAACTTCTTCATAAACAAAATCAATTGTCACAAAAATCTAATCGGTATATTGGGACATGGCTATTTTATTGTCAGTCGAGCCACCAAAAAGAAAATAGGAGCGTGGACGGAGTATAATTAAGGATTCTTAAACCGTGTTCATTCAACCAATGGTACTTTACAAAAAACTTAAAGAGGTAGGTATAAAATAAGGAAGATGATTGAGTCTATAGTGTCATCAGTCGACCCACACGAGCTGACTCATAACCATGATATCACCTGAACACAGAACATAAGTACATTTATGGAAACATGCTTCGGCTTTTGCAGAACAAAAACTGTTATTTCTACTACGACGTCTAGAGTACACGAAAATATCAGCATATGTATTATTCTCGACCTCTCATAATATGGCGTGTTTTAAAAAACGATAAACCGACTTCAAATTCCCTTACTTTTACACTTATTTTAAGCTTTGCGGGATTAATGTTAATCCCCTGGGGATAAAAAATGTATGGGATCCCTTCGGGATCATTTTCTATACAATAGTGAAAGAATTTTCAGAATCATTCCATAATTGGCGGAGATATCGCGTAACATAAATACAAAAAATAACAAGTAACAACATCATAGATGATTACTAATAAGTAATAACATACAGATTAATTGAGAACCTCCTCCTTTTGAAGTTGGTTCTCAAAATATAGGAACATCTTGCAACTTGAAAGTTTCAGGGTTTTAATATACGTCGGTGATATTCGATAGGTATGCAAATGCACCGAAGCTATTCGATGGGATATTTTCGCTCGACGTGGCAGAATTCGAATTTAGTATATTATTAGGCAGATGTCAGACATTGTTTACCTGCGATATGTTCCGTGAGCCCAACGAATGGTACGCGTCCGTGCCTCTACACCGTATTTACCAAAAGCGTATGCATATTAGATTTCCGAGCTCCAATGCCAGCCGTATCAAGAATGTCACCGATAGCTTCGATACTTTATTCGAGTCTGCTACAGCGGCGCGACACCTACTGTGTCCAATAAATACACGTTGAAATATATTTCCCGTGTCAGGTTGTGATCCTGTGTTATACGTGCCATATAAAAGATGAATCTTTGTTTGTTTTTTGTGTTATTCGGCTATTTTTTTGCTTGGACGTCCGGGATGCTGTACCGGCGGGACGATGATAATATTTTGAAGCCTGGTAAGGAATTTGGTTGAATGTATGTGCCTTAATTTCGTTTGACAAAATATAAAATTATTCGCTGATTCCTTTGCAATGTTTTTGATAAATAGTAGATATTTATCGAACGACGTTTTGGGTGACATACAAAAAAGTAAATTTATTTAATCATATCTCAGTAACAGTGACATAATAGGACATTTCGTCTACCGGAGAAGTGCAGCCCATGAACCCCCAACTCCCAAAAAAATTATGTCCGTCCCAAATACCAAAAATCCTGTATCATCATCATCATAATCAGCCCGTATACGTCCACTGCTGAACATAGGCCAACATCCTGTATAGGGACATATATTATTATTGAGTAAAAATTAAATCTAGCTGATACATGGTGTAATTATTGGTACTTGGTTGGTACTTGAGACAGGTTGCGTTGTACTAACCTTGATAGTAAAATTATATGAGTGCAAAATGCATTGCATAGTAAACTTTAAATGGCATTAAATAAGTTGCAATTTAATGTTTTATACATATCTGTCTGTACTTACAAAGGTAAACATACTTTTTAAACCGTCAAGGCTCTACACTAGTTTATGCCACTTACTTCATTTCATTAAAAGAAACAAATAAAAAGCTAATAAAATAGTAACATAATAATATATATATATAAAATACATAATAAACTATATTTATTGACAAAGAAAATAACAATCAAAAAACTAGTATTTACAATTGAAACAATTAAGCTAACTGCAGACTGTTGAAAACAATGTACAAACGCGCAACTGGTCCACATCAATACCAGTCGGAAGCGTCCCCAAGACGCATATAAATAATAATATATATCTTTATATATAAAAATTACAGATATTATTTATTATGTATGGCGAGGTGCATATACATATGTATTTATACAATATTATAATACTTATACATAAATATATAAATAATAATACTTATATATAAAATCTTTTAGATTGTTTATAATAAGATTTCTTAGTAATAGTAATATAATTAGTAATTAATTCTAGTATTATAGGTAAGCCAGAGTTTGTAATTTTCTTGCATAGCCTATTGGATTTTTAATTCAATTTCAGCACCATTTTATGGTGACAACTAAGCACCCAGTTCAGTATAATTAAGATTGACATGGACTATTTACATGACTTTGAACGAAGTATTTGATACTAACCTATCTATTTTAATTTGGACTGAATTTTCTCATCTTCATATCAGCCCATACACGTCCACTGCTGGACATAGGCCTCCCCCATACGACGCCACAAATAGTGGTCCTGAGCCGCCTCCATCCTGAATTTTCTCATCTTATATAAATTATTTTGTAGTGCCCTACAGGGTCCATCTACTATTGACCTAAGCTAAGCTGTATATACATACATGTACATGTGAGCAAATAGATAAATAAATAGGTTTGGCCGTAGTACATGCCTTTATTGACAAAGAAAATAACAATCAAATAATATAAACTAATAAACTAGTATTTACAATTGAAACAATTGAACTAACTGCAGACTGTTGAAAACAATCTATCTACAGATAGCTCAACTGGTCCATATCAATACAATACGTAGTATATTGGAAGCCTGGAAGAAATCGCTTCTAAGCGATAAGGCCGCCCATTGTACTTGTTAATGTCTATGTGTTTTATCTGTCTGTGTGGTGACAAATAGATAAAGAGTTTTTTTTTGTATATTGGTGATACCTTAGATTCGACCATCCAGTCTAACCCGCGATACTCACTTGGCTTGGACCAGTTAACTTCACAGATCGCCGGATCCAGGATCCGAGAAGGAACAATCTCTTAGCAGTAACAATAATAATACCAGCCTGCGTAGTAGGAAGCCGGTTAAATGAATACGTAGACAGACATTTACATAAAACAGCCATTTAAATATTAGTCACTAGCGGGCCGCCCCGGCTTTGCACGGGTATATAACAAAAATTTCTATATCCCTAATTTTTTTGAAAATAAAGTATCGCAGTAACGTTACCTAATCTGTGGTATCGCCTACTAGCGACCCGCCCCGGCTTCGCATGGGTGTAATGCGGATACTAAATTATACATACATATAAACCTTCCGCTTGAGTCACTCTATCTCTCTATTCACTACTCTACTACTATATCATTCTATCTATTAAAAAAACCGCATCAAAATCCGTTGCGTAGTTTTAAAGATCTAAGCATATATAGGGACAGACAGCGGGAAGCGACTTTGTTTTATACTATGTAGTGATGTCACCCGGGGATAGTGTATCCCCGGGTGAGGTTCCCAACAGTGAAAGAATTTTTAAAATTGGTTCAGTAGTTTCGGAGCCTATTCAATGCAAACAAACAAAAACTCCTTCAAAATGTTACTGTATGTAATTCACATGACGTTTTTGTCGCTCCATTCAAGGTCAATTAATAAAATTGATAATTATGCGACATGCGAGTCAAAATTCTTAGATTCGAGGATCCCGCTATTTCCTGAGCCTTACATGGTTTCGCTTATCGCCCACTATGCCACTTGGGTCGTTAAGATCTTTGCAATATTCCTGCATTTTAAGTCAAAGGTTGTTTCCTTGCGAGATGTTCCTTATGCGTTTTAAGAAGGTAATCAACTACTCTCTAAAGTTTTTTATTGTATGTTGAATAGACTAGAAGCTTTTGCAGGCCAGTAGTGCATAAGAATTAGACAAATTTAATTATTCATGACTAGTAATTTTCCCGCGGCTTCGCACGGGTCTTTCGTAATATAAAGCCAATACTACCTAATGTTAATCCAAGCCTAGAATTAGGTACCACTATGCAAAATTTTTGATACGTTCAGTAGTTTGGCCTGGGGTAACACCCGTCTAATCATGCAAACATACAAACTTTCGCATTTATAACATTTGTGTGATTTTCGAGAGTAAAATAAAATAATATTATATTTTACTCTCGAAAATGACACATATAATATTAACTACTAGCTGTGCCTACGACTTCAACCGCGTGGAATAGTGACAGTGGGTAGCATTTTCAACTTTCATCCCCTATTTCCGTTGATATTTTACCCCCTTGAGGGTTAAAAGAAACTTTAAATTACATTCTTATTTATATCTAATCAACAGCCTAAAAAATGAACTGCAAGCTTTTAGCTTTAAAAATGACGATACTTCTATGCAGCCTTTCAACCCTTCTTCCAACTCCTTACAACCCTTTTTTCGCATTAAGAAGTAGCCTATGTTTCCTTTTTCAGGCTCTAAAGTATCATGTGTACCAAATTTCATTTAAATCGGTTCAGTAGTTTTGGCGTGAAAACGTGATAGACAGGCAGACAGAGTTACTTTCGCATTTATAATATTAGTAAGGATGACACTAATGTAGTCGTCACAATTTTGTGACGTGTCCATGAGTCCTGTAAGGTCTAAAGGAAATAAAGCACTTTGATATTTGAATGAAACAGGGCTTAATATTTAAGTTTTAATCAAAACCGATTTGTTTTAGGTTAAGGAAGAATATATCATTATATAATATTACCTGGTTCTCGGAGCGAACCGAGAACCAGGAACTTCCCCGGGAGCACTCGGTATACCCGTGGTGTCGCTACTCACCAACAGCTCGCCACAAGCTGCCCTGCAGGTTTATTATGATATAATATTACATATTATATAGCGGTATCCAGAACGGTATCCCAAGAGAACCAGATCCCCACCTCTTGCTTGCCTTCATTGGCTGGTCTGAGTAGAGTCGCGAGAGATGCATCTTAGGATGTAGACTCGGGGGTGGAAGTGTCTAATGGCGTAATAACGAGGAAACCCGCTCACGTGTCTTCGTGATGGTGAGAAATCTGGGCCGCACCTCTCGACACCCCTTAATCGTTTGCACCGATGTTGTTCCTTTACCGGCATTTACGCCAACATTTTGAGGAACCCATCCAGCATTCGGCAAGCCACCGTCCGCTTGTAACAATATTGAGAGTATGTTTATGGCAGGCGTCCATAATTTCCCCTATAGCCCCAGTCCATCCATTCACCACAATAACATGGCTTTTTTGTTATTTTCATTTTCCTTTGCAATAGTCTCTACACCCGCTATATGTAGCTCTCGCCTTTACATTAATTCTCATAAAGGGCCTCTGTGCTGTTGAATCGGCTCCACGCATGCCTCCCAAAGGACCGGCGCGGCCCGGCTATTCTAACTCGATCGAAAAGTTTCCGTCACTCGAAATCTGACACAAATCCGCACGAAATTCAAATATTTTAGCGGTTTTTAAAATTTTCTGCGTTCTACAAGGAATAAAACTACCTAAAAAGTAGTTTTTCATAAATCGCTGACCATTTTCTATGAATCCATGTTACAATGAAGTATGATTAATGGGGCTTTTGGTAATGATGTTAATTTTTAGTAATATAAATTATTAATTTCTCCAAAAGTCGAATCGAATCGAAACCATCATAAACTACTTTTCTGCTATTGATATTGCTTGTAGAAGCTTGTAGAGCTTGTTGAATAGCTTGTGGAATAGTAAAAACCGCTAAAATATTTGAATATCGCGCGGACTATTTGAATTTCGCGCGGATTTGTGTCAGATTTCGAGTCACGGAAACTTTTCGATCGAGTTAGAATAGCTGTGCAGGTCACAATATGACCCGTGATCATGGAAATGAGAAACATCATGTTAATATATCATTTAATATATGATGACCCCGAGTGCAGGCGCTTACGTTTTATAACAACAAAACTTAGTATATATGTAGTTTTATGTAGGTACAGGTACTCTACGTTTATTGCAAACTTACTAGATTGAGCGGCTGGCTGGCCGGGCACTAGAAGGTAACGGCCTTGGAATAGTTGACCACGGTCAAGAGTCATCGACTAAATTGCTTTTTACCCGACTACGGCAGCAGAACCAAAAAGAATGGCTCTGTCTAAGCATGGTTTTAGTATTTATGTACTTACTAGCCTCGCTTTTTGTTCACCGCGGTTTCAAATTTATAGGGGGATATAAAGGTCTTTTTACCCGTAAATATCTCATGGGAATTCTGTTTTACCAGGACAAAAAGTATAGTCACGTTACTCTGCATCCTTTCAACTAACTCTATACAATTTCTACAAAATCAAGTAGATTAGTTGCTTGGTTAGGTCGTGAAGGAAGGACAAACAAACACACTTTCGCATTTATAATATTAGTTAGGTTAAAGATTAGGATTTACGTTATGGTTCCCTAACTCTATCGATTTTAATGAAATCTGTTTCAACAGATTTGTTGTTAGGTACAGCCAGGTGACTTAAATCTATAATAAAATAATATGGCGTGTTTTAAAATACGATAAACCGACTTCAAATTCCCTTACTTTTACGCTTATTTAAAATTTTTGGGGATAAATACTAATCCCTTGGAGATTTCATGGGACCCTTTCGGGATCGTTTTCTATACAATAGTGAAAGAATTTTCAAAATCGGTCCATAATTGGCGGAGATATCGCGTAACATACATATGTACAAAAAAATAACATACAGACGAATTGATAACCACCTCTTTTGAAGTCGGTTAATATTAATAAATACTACATTTACCTAATACCTACAAACAAAGTCAATATAAAGAATAATGCACCAAAAAAAATAAAAGGGGAATATATTATTTACAAAAAATTCGCTGTTTCTAAAATAATATTAAAATAGTAATTGCGAATATTGTGATAAACATAACAAATTTTGTCGTACCAAAAGACCAACATCAGTGCCTTTAGTATGTCTTCCTTCGTTTCAGATTTGCTGGCGATATCATCGACAGTAGTTCCTCTGCCCGCCCTGACAGTCTACCGGAACGAGAAGAAGATCCTGCTGCAGAAACAGAAGAAGCCAATTACTGGGAAAGTTTCACTAGTCACCAAAGCTCCTAAATGAATACTTTAACTAGGTATCAAAGAGTATTTTTTTATCAAAATCGTCGAGTTTTTCAAAAAACTCTCTATAATAAGTACCTACTTATGAAAAGAAGTACTAGATATTTTAGAACACAAACTATTTTATGTTAACAAAGATATTAAAATATTTAAAAAAAACTAATATAATTATAAATAATGAAATAAATGATATAATATGACCAATATCATATCATAATAATATGACAAATAGTTAAATTGTTTTGTAAGAATATAAAACTTCAATTATATAAAGAATTTTGTTGTATTTCGATGTGTGTTTTTTGGGGTTTTACTGATATTGGATTGAATCCTCCAACTCTTGCACTCTACACAACACACATTGCCATCTTTTTCTAATACTTAAACCAAGATTTATGAGATGACTAGAGATGAGTCCGGTATTCAATAACTAACTCCGTACCTGTTGGCATTGTCCTAAAATATCTAACGCTATTGTAAAATCCGCATACCGCTAGGGAATAACTGTGCAAAGCGAGCATCGCGCCTAACCGACCGTGAGCCATAAGTACCCAACGCTTCAATATCTATACTTACCTAACTATCATCTACGCATGGGTACTAGCGGACCGTCCACCCGTAAAGTTATGTATCTGCAACAAGTATTTGGTATTTCTAACCAAATCGGTTAGAAATATATTGGGTAGAAATCAGGACAGGTATAGAGTATTGTAACGTTATTGGGTACCAGTTGGTACTAGCGGTATTGAAACAAAATACCCAACAAATAACCGGTAGCCAAAATATCTCAATAACTCCCATCCTTAGAGATGACCCATTACTTTTAAAAGACAGCTTATCTTCGGCTAGGCAACTACAAATAACAATATATTGAGCATCTGCTCAATACCCGTAGAGCTATTTCATCTTCCAAAGTTGGAAACCAAGTTTTAAGGCACTTGCTATTACGCGTTGACTTTGACTTTGACTTAGCGTCACGTATCTTTTCCGAGTAATATGGTCTTCTGATTAAATGGAGTTCCTCACTAGGCCATCGTATTGCTGAAAAATGGGCAGCTATAAAATACTAACATAATAGGGTGTCTGATTTATACAGTGAACATATAAAATATCTGGTACGAGTATTATGTTAGAAATAGAGCAAATCATAGGGTTCACGTGCCAACAATGAAGTTTTTTCGTATATTTTTTTTTTACGTTAAAGACTAGCATTGTTACTTAGAGTTAAAAATATTATAAGCCAATACAACTTGAACATTTTTTGGCACAGAAAATCATCATAAAATTGGACTACTCAAGATAACAGATAAATAGGTGGTTACGCGGTGGATTGAGAAACTCCTGAACTTGCTGTTTGACGGTTAAAATCGCATTTCATAAGTGTAATCAGAATTCTTTTTGCAATTTTTGCGTTTGTGTAAGAATTCTGGCGGTCTTATCATGAGTTACGTCTAATGTAATATAATTTTTAACGTGTTATATGTTATTTCTAGCACATAAACCCTGCGGTGAGGTCCCTAGCTTCATAATCCTGCTTCGCTAATGGAGAACTACTCATGAATGTCTGCTTAGTGTTGCTCTACCAGGTTCCTATAAAGCTTAGGATTTGGGTGAGAATTCAACACCCACACGCTGGGAAATAGGTAGTTGTTTTGGTGTTAGGTCGCCACTGAATCTATGTTGTTCTTAAAAATCATACAAGTCAGTTTGGTAATGAGTTTATCAACACATAGGTAGACAAACAAAAGAATCCATAAAACTGCTCATCAAAAGTTTATGAAAAGGATATATCAAAAGGTTATGTACATGTACATGAAAATTAGTTATTTACCTTTTGAGAACTTTTCCCTGAAAAATAAACACAAAATTATGCAGACCCTTCATTATTTTGTGAAAAGGGAGTGTTGAATAAACACTTTTGTTTTTCTACGTCCTTATCTTATTATTTGAACTCGTGCCTGGCAAATATACACGGCTTCGCAACTTTCTTTTTCACATTGTAGTACCTACATTTATTTCATTTTGATTTTTGACACCTACTATACACACTACCATATAGTTAGTTATCTTAATAGTTAGGTGGATATAGGTATGTACCTACCCGGTTAAGAATGTTGTTTTTCATAAAATCCTTTATGGTTGGTTTTGGGAAACAACGCGTAAATAGATCAAAATATAAAAGTCCTAGATACTTTTAATTTAAAAAAACTGACTCAACGTTAGTTAAATTATCTCGCATACTTTTAGCAAGTCATGGAACTCGGCAAAAGCCAAAATCGCCTAATTGCGACTTTGGTCAAAAAATTCTTAAAAACATTGCGATTTCTTCCACAGCCCTGCTTCTAGTAAAACAGCAAATCACTTCCACGCTAAGAACCTCAAACAAAAGGCTTTTTCCGCTAATGAAGTAGGTACAAGTTTATCGAGAACGAAGATTGCTTTGGAAGGTAATCAATCAAATATTTGGCCAACTCATGAATAAATTTGCTCAAGAAACTTTACCTCAAGTTTGCATAATGTTCGCAACGCGCAAGAGGAACAAAACAATGAACAATCTCACAATAGAAAGTGTGGTACCTAATATATGCAGAAAGTAGAACAGTTTTCCAGACTGTTTAGAACCTAACATGCTGAACGTACTTAGACTAGGAAAATAAAATAACTAAGTAAATAAAAACGCCACCTTCCTGAAAAGGGGAACACTCTGTGAATATAGTGAAAGTATACAGCCCCTGGGGCTCAATTCTGCAAACCAATCGCTATACTATAACAACGTTATCATTGTAGAATCGTCACATAGAATTCATTAATGTAAGAAACTCTAGATAGTGCGTGCGGTCCTATTTGTACGGAAAAATTGATAGAATGATTTTAAGTGGTTTCAACCTTGACAGTTTTGGTATGCGTCCGTCCTGTTGATATTTTCTTGGTGATATTTTCTTTCATATAAGGTGTCATTCTGTGACGATACGATTGTCATAGTTAAGCGATTAGTTTAGTTGAATAGGGCCCCAGGACTGTAGTGTTAGCACAGTGTGAGTGAAGTCACTGTACTGAGTTGTATGCTTGACAGTTGAGAGAGCACTTGCACTATCACGTCCCTAGAGTAGTCTACTCAATTATTTTTATACATAGGTAAATCATATTTTTTGTACATATGTACATAGGTAAGTAATATTTGGTTTGGCCTCCGCTTTACGGATCTTCGTATAAACTCTGTTTGAGATATACTCTTCAATTTAATTAGTATTTGTAATAGTTTAACTATAATTAACTATAATATATGATTTGTTGATTTGTCAATTATTTTAAAGCTAGCTATAGCAGGCTATGTGGATTGGTGTTGCGAGTAGCGCTGCACTTACCACCCGGGCACCGCTGAAAACCAGCGCAAAAAGCTGAGCCGGAACCTATTTGTGTTATTTTAAATTTTATATTAGTTAATAAAGAATCTATGTTGTCTACTATGTTTTTTGTGACACAAATAAATATTTTCTAGTTCTATACTCTGGTAGATCGAGAATTCTTTATTGCAATCTCTTAGAAAACAGCTGTACCTAGAGCAGGTATGGCTGTTTTCTTCGCAACGGATCCACTATGATGTCCATAAGATTAGGTACGTGAATTCAATGTTCTCAGTAGAAAGAAACTCTTTGAAATGGTACTATCTAAATAACTTCACTCTTTGAAATAGTAGTAGCGTCACAGTATTTGTGCATTGGCAGGTCGGTACTAGGTACGTACCTAGTACCGACCTGCCAATGCTCTTGATCTCGTAAAACATTTATATTTCAAAGTCTACTTTCAATTTGATTTGGCTTTGCTTAGCATCACAGAACATTTAGAACTCTAGGTACCAACACCGGTACGAGCAACATTAAAGTAAAGTAAACTTAAAGTTTGTGTGGCAGAGTATATTTTCCTTTGTTAGTTGGAATGGTGCGACTTTACGACGGTGGTTACAGCATCGCTCGTACACCTGCAGCCGTGCTTGCATTCCGGTGCTTTGGCAAAGCTTTACTTCTTCTCTCGGGACTAGCGGACGGCGATTTTAGGACCATTCATGTAGTCAATTTAGGAGTATAATTAATTCTTGTATTTTACACGTATTAAATCCATCCACTCGGATGGACCGACGACATCGTAGCGGTCGCAGGGAGTCTATGGATGGAGGCGGCTCAGGACCGCTATTTGTGGCATCGTCGTACGGGGGAGGCCTATGTCCAGCAGTGGACGTGTATAGGCTGATGATGATGATGACACGTATTAAATGTACCGTGTAGAGCATTTAGGTATTTAAACATTGAGATAGAATTTCTATTTAAGATAAAGAAACATTTATTGATGATTTTCGATCCAGAAATATAATTTTGACATAACTACTTATACTTGTACATACGCAATAAGAAAATTTGTATATTTGAGCACCATTCACTCGGTTTCCGTGCAGAGGGCGGTATTGTGGTAGTTGAAATGAATTCCGTCATTTTGATCAGAAATGAGCTGAAATTCAAACGTCGATAGGCAAAATATGGTTCTAGATTAGAGTTAAGTGAATGAGGTTTGAAATGCCGAAAATAGCATGATTATTAGCTAGCCAACACATAGTGAAGATTAAAATAGCAGTAGTTAAAAAAAACCTCTAGCTTGCTTTTTAGTTTTCTAGTGAAGAGTGAGAGCAAACGTTCCGTGCGAGGCCGTAAATAAAGACCGAGACAGCAACTAGCACCGTGCTATGCCGTTGTCGCGCCTTTGAGAGGCTGCGTGCATTTCGTGGCAGATGTTCCGAATAGCCAAATTAATTTCCACCGCTCTACTAATATTATTATATCTATCGGCACGGTACTAAGCCTTCAGAGAAGCTACGGTAAAGGAATAGCTTTTAGAAAGATGATTATTTAGCATGTTAAGATTAAGCTATCGGAAGTTTAACTCAGAGACCAAATAAAATAAGAACACACCATCATGTTTTCCTCCACCTTCATCATTCGCACCGCTAAGGAATGGAACTCGCTGCCAGCTCCTGTTTTTCTGGCCAATTACAATCTGGGTCTCTTGAAGACAAGAGTGGTGTCTTCTAGACCTTCGCGATACAACATCGGCCATATCGTCACTTTCCGTCAGGGGCTTTATTCAATATGGACAATCCAGGATAGATTGTGGTCAAATGAAGGTCTATCGGCTTTTAAAAAAGTGTTCGGCGGCCATTTTAGATCGTACGTTTTATTTTATCCTCTTAATTTATGTTTCACGGGAGGTAACAAAGTGTCAGAAAAATTAAAAGCTCGTCTTAAAAACAATGAAACCGTCAGATAAGACCCCTTGTTCGTAAAATTATATTATAAAACCATTATTCACGCTAAATTGCATTTTATTTAACGGCCTCCGGTTTTGGTGAAGTTTGTTCCGCAAATAACAAAGTTTATGTATTAGCAGGACCAAAATATTGAGAGGAGATGCGCCTACTAATTCAATCTAGACCCCGAGGCGGGCCTTTTTAGAATGGCTGGACCATAAAATCTGAATAGCTGGACCACCCAATCTGTTGTGGTTATGTAAAACATCAAAATTATTTGTCACTTTGTGAAAATTATAGCGCTAGGTATTTGGAGATTTGCATGCAATAACGATGCGACGAGGAGTTGGAAAGAACGTCAACTAAAATAGGAAAAACATCTGACCTGAACCCTGAGTAGATTTTTTTTAGCGGTAGGTTAGTTTTAGCTAGAAAATTAACCTTATACAGATAATTGTTTTTTTTTTTAAATAATCTTTTGTGTCATCTAGGATTAAAGTGCTTAGGAAGACAAATCCAACCAACCCAAACTCGTTTCGTTTAGGAGTTCCTATGGCCACCTTCAGTCTCCATCATCAAACCAGCTCGATGGTAGGTACTATGACATTGCATTGTCACCAAACTTACATAAATATGAATGTTCATTGAAAATAAACATGTTTCTATTTTTGTCTATGATATCGGTTAATCTCTATTCTCTACATACATATGTATGTGTACAACTAGCTAAAATTCAAAATCCAGAGAGAATTGTTTTTTGTTTTTATTAATTCATTCATCCAATCAAGAAAAAAAGGGAGAGACAACTGTCATGGCGAGGACGCCTCAAGTTTGTAAAAATTCAATAGTATTTTATTTTGAATAAAGTCAATTCAAGAAAAGAAGAAAATTGTCTTTTCATCGTCAACCAAAAAAGAACCACCGGGAGTCTTCGAACCCGCCTCCCGGCACTACATCAACATAACCAACAATGCCAAACAGTACAGCCGGTTGAGAATAACTGGTCTTAAATTCAGTTGCAAGATTTGTCCCACATATACCTACTAACAGAATGAAGAATATAAGCTTGTAAAAATCTTCAAAATAAATTATGATGTTTTTCGAATACTGGAGGCCTGGACTTGTGACGTCCTCATCAGCGTGGATAATTAACTATAAAAAAAAACAAAAGATTACAGAAACGACCCATCTTTTAAAAATTTACCTATACATTATTTAAAACAAATCACAATCAGTTGTGGTCCAGCCATCCTCGCAACCACCCCTGCGGCTGACGAGGCGGAGAAAAAGGAAATTAAACCCAAAGATCCAAATGAACTTGTCAAAGGCAAAGTTTAATAAACAAGTTGTAAGCGATCTCAAAGTAAAAGTTCGCTATCTCGCCAGCCTGCAGACATGAGATTACACCCCGAAATGATAAATTGGTGAACTGAGGAACCCTCTGTCTATTATTTTGGTGTTTCGTGTCGCTCGAAACAATAGAAGTTACAAGAAAATTAAAATCAAACGAATTTAAGATAGCGAAAACAAAAACAGCGAAGTTAAACTTCAATAGTTATTCTAATTTTGAAAGTTTTGCGGATTTGTACGTACAATACAAAACTCTTCATTGTACACCACAAAGACAAAATAAAACACAGTCATAGACATTAACATAAACAAGTACAATGGGCGGTTCGTACACACAGCTTTCATTTTCCTGAAATTGGGTTGGATTGTATATGCCTGAAATAGAAGGAAAAACGTTTTTACCTGAAGTTGGTGAAGATATCAAGTAGTTTTGCAGGTGCACCTACTAAGTTATGAAAATAAGGCCTACATACCAATCTAACTTATTAAGTTGGTTCTTTGGACCAAAGTTTTGACCCACTATCTAGGAAAATAACGGAGAAACAAGGTAAGTCAAAAGCCCAAACCTCGTTGAAATAGGTACTCTTGAGTTCGGAAATCTTATTCTTACTGCCGCCCTCGTCCCATGTTAAGTGGGGTCGGGGTCGTTACAGCATGTTTCTACTCCATTCTCTCGCCTCAACAATCAGTCACATCACATATCAATCACACTAATATTATAAACTAGCTGCTGCCCGGGCCTTCGCCCGCGTTTTATCGTGATAAAAAGTAACCTATATGTTATTCCAGGTCCCAAACTATACCCATACCAAATTTCAGTGAAAAACCTAGAAAAATTGAATGATTCTGGTGACTAGGAAGTTTATTTGACGCCAACAGAATTGACTGAAACAATAGACTGAAACTGTTAAAAATGCGCGAATGAGCTTTCGCCCTCAACCACGCGAGAAGTATTTGAAACAGTACGATATGGTTTAACACGTGGCGACTAGCTAAAGGCCAAAACTTTCTCTGAAAACGTTTTGCTGGCATATTTTATTGAATAATCCGAGACTAAAGAATTTAATAATATCCCAAAAATTTACGATTCCGGCGGGACTTGAACCCGCGACCCTCCTCTGAATACGAGTATGCGCTAACCAACTGCGCCACGGAGGCAAGTATGTACCCGACCTGTCGAAAATCTTTGGGACTTACGGACTATAGCGCCGTTAGCCAAAGTGCGGGCATAAGCACTATAATAACAAAAAATCCGAGACTAAGAAATCAAGCACTATGAAGTACGTTTTTTTTTGCATTTAGTAATTTCCTCGCGGAGATGGGATGAAAAGTTACGTTTTGCACTCGAGTGCAAAGATTTTACTTACCTCGTGCTCTTTTGATTCCCTCGCTAACGCTCAGGATTCTAATTTTGTCTATCTTTTGTCTAGAATCCTACACTTGCTCGGTCATCAAAATTGAGCACGTTGTTAAAAAGCAACTTTGCACTCTTGTTTAACAAATAACTATTTTTCTAGCGTGTAGTTTTTTATAGTCCTTGTTTTAATATGTAGGTACCTACCGAAGTCGAATATTTCAATGCATACTCGGTGCATTCATTTTATAAGACCTACGAAATCATATAGTTCTACCTATGAATCTGTACCAAATGAGAGCTCATGTAAGCTAGACCGAGCACTCATTTGTTTTGTTTTGAACTACGAATTCGTACACCGCATTCTACAACAAACTTATTGTTAGCTAATGTCTTTGACCGTTCCAGTACCTATAAGGAGAAAGCAAAAAACAAGATTTTAATTTTTATTTATTTTTCTTATTAATTTTTTGCCATTACATCTCTATGGGATCTCTAAGAAATCGAATGAAACTAAAACGCTAACGACGACATTGTCAGGGAGAAATCACTAGTTTATTTGTAAAAAGTTATTGGTCTGTGCCAGCGAGTACATACCTTCTGTGCTGACTGCTGACCCGACATTAACAAAACATGTGCATGGACTAATGGCACACGTAGACCCAATGAACTCGTTTAAAAGTTAGTAGGTACCTATCTAGTATTTATCTACTTAAAGCAGTTTGAGAAGTTGCTTCCTCATTTATGCTAGTTGTACTTACCGCTTATATACAACGTGAACCGAAACAAATAGACACCTTTTCCCTGAAGTTAGTTTAAGGGAAGTAATGAGAGCGAATGAAGCGAAATAGCTTTGTTCTTGAAACGCAAACAGAAAGCCGCACTCACTGCCTGCACCGCTGGGAAATAAGCTTGATGTTTTGTCCGATCGTTAAATATTTTCGCACGGATTTCATTTATTTATTTAATCATCAGCCAAGAGAGGTGTATATGATAATTTTGGCTACAATTTTTTTCTAAAACTACACAATAATCTAAAGCTATGTACCTACACAAAAGAAAAACCTACACGAAAGAACTTAGGGACTAAAAAACAATAGCACACGATCGTTCCTGTTTGACGGATTACATTGAACGAACACCATTCACCGCCGACCTCCAATCTTACATCATCATATCATATTATGATAACAAAAATCTCCACCGGAATTGTATATTTGAACCTGTGTTCAGTGAGAGTCATAAATAAGTGTGTTCTGGGACGCCCTGTAGGTGCTCTCGACTATTCCCATTAGTTTTTACGCGGTGTCGCACTCGTAAGAGCTTTTACGACTTTCAAAAGTCCCCTGTGCTTTATTATTGTGAGACGAAACAACAGGAACTTGCAACTGGCTGGACCTATTTTCCAGGATTTTAAAACCTTACTTAGGTATTTTACTAAATAAATATCTTCATTTGTACTGAGAGGAAATTCCGGGTATTGCAGCGCTGGAGTACAAAAGGGCAGCATTATGTGGCAGAGCTGGCTATTCGCCATTTCGGTCACTACACCACAGAAGTCGTCAATGTATTTCAGTAGTAAACCTTCAGCACAGTAACATTTGTCGTTACCGCAATGATTTCCGGTCGCCGGTCGACGCGCGTTTCCGTCGCCATCCGTTACCAGCGAGCGCCTCTGCATGGGAAATCAATTCATACATCTATTTTGTTTTGTGCTTATTATTAGTAGTTTGTGTTTTATTCGTTTTATTTCAAAACGCTGTTGAACTTTTTTGTTGCAAGGACCAGGAATAAAATAGAAGGTACTGATTGGTTTTTGTTCAAAAGCTACCATATGAAGGTGTCCTAAGAATAGGTTTTATATGTAAGACGTTCGGGTTTATTTTCAAGTTTGTTCCGAGTTTCGATACCAGATTTCCGTTTTTATTTCAAAATGTTACAAACCTATGTACATTCTGAGAGTATTGCTGTTGCAATGGCTTGTCTTGATAACTGTCAATAAGTCTTGATCGTAAAAATATTAGCAGCTTTTTCCTTTCTTAGAAGTTTGTTAAAAATAAAATGTAGATCAGCACGCCTGCCGACTGGGCATACTTTATTATATTCCACTAGCCACCCACTAGCTTTGGCTCGGAACTTCACACACGTTTTTACAAGAAAAGTAGCCTATTCGTTAATCCAGGTTCAGAACTACTAATCCGATCTGTAGTTTTGGTGTAACTTTCATCTAAACTTTCGCTTTTAGTGTGATTATTCGTACATTTTATTTATCACTTCTCTGCATTGATTTACTTTCCAATCCTCCAGATGGCAGACACCGCAGTGGTAGGTACCGTACACGTAGGTACTATATTCCAGTATACCATCACAGTTACGGCCGTCAAGCGAGTTGGGAGCCGCCATATCGACGCTCACCCTTCCAATAAGCTTATTGTAAATCTAAAAGGATAGGTACATTAAGCTGTGGAAAATGTATTACGAAATGTTGCGGAAAATATTTTTCTTTTTCAAAAGCTTTGGTATTACTATTTTACTAGTTTCTTCTCGCGACTTCGCGCGCGTTATTGTAGGATGAAAGTACCCTAACCTACATATATGTTTTCCAGATCTACTGATACATACGTCAATAGAACATGCTTTCCCATACAAGGGGGGCTTGCCACACTTGGCAGGGCATTGATGTTCGCATGGTATACTAATATAAAGTATGGTCTTCCGAGACACGATGGTCACGTGGGTGACACTTGCCCACGTAATCATCGCTATCAGCGAATGAGAAGATGAATCTTTTTTCCAGTTTTATCAGTAGCGTTTTCTTGGATCATGGATGTTCGCAGTGGAGGTGTTGAATAATACTCAGAAGGAAGCTGCTGTCCTTCCTTGAGTACGTTCACTTGTATTGGTCGACATCAGCAGGCAGAATTAGAGTCAATCAGAGGTCAAATAGAGGTTCTATTCTTATGCGATGACCGCCTTGGCAGTTTCTAGAACTCCCATGGCAAATTTGTTTATGTTCAGCAGTTTTGAGGTTTTCTTAACCTACCCAAACATCATGAAATTTCACAAACTTTCGCTTAGGAAGCTATATTTCTTGTAATAATTACGCTCAAGAAACCTTACACCGTAATCGGTAGTTATAACTAATAATTGGAGGCTTTTATAAATAAAGCACCAATCCCATTGGGTTTCTAACGATGTCTCATTAATTTCGAGGACCAAAATAGCTCTATTTCTATTGGGCTCATAGTTATGTATAACAACGTTAAATAAAAACAATGGTTTATCTAGTATCATACATATCTGTGGGTTTATCTCAGTAATAAATCATACATTTTTGTTGCTCAAAAAGTAAAAATAAAATATAGTCAAAACTATACCTAAAGAAGAGTTATTTAGGTACTTGACGCACTATATTGAGTGAGCATGGCTGCCTCCAACTACGTAAATCATAGAATTATTAATATTTTATAATACTTGTTTAACATGCCTTGTATGATTATATGTATACTCTTGTGACCTATACCTAATAAAAACAAAGGTTTACAACTTTTATAAAATTATAGAATAATAGATGGCGTTACTTTGCGGAATGGTATTTACTAAATATTTTTCATTCTAATAAACAACTTGTATGCAGTCGAGTTTTAATTTTTGAATCTATTTTACTCTTACCTCTTTTATTAATTATTAAACACTAGTATCTGCCCGCGGCTTCGCACTCATAATAAAATAAGTATCTTATTATGTAAGTTAGGCTATGTTCTAAATGTACGCCAAATTTTAATCTGTTTAGTAGTTTTGGAGATCTTAGGTAAGTTACAAAATAAAATAGTCATATTACACAAACTTTCGACTTTAGGATAGGAAAACCTGCATACATACATACTCGTATGACACCAAGACCCTGATAACGAATCGGTTTAGGTACACCTAAACTACAGCCGGTACAGAACTAGTGGGAACAAGCGCATTCATTGATGGGATGGGATGGGAATACGATAGAATTAAAAAAAAAAACCTTTAGCTGCATTTCTAATAGTTTGCTAACTGCGACGTATAAAGTCAATCAAAAATTATTTTTTTCACTGAATCTGACACATCAATCTGTCATTCAACTTTTGGGGCATAACAGTATTCAGAAATTTTGGCTTTTAGGTATTTTGGGGATTTTGGTTTTTTTTTGGGATTCAGGTGTAACACAGTGGAAAACAAGGTATTTTGAAATGTAGTCCTACCTAACATCACGTAAGGAATTCAACACGGAAATCATGCCGTTGTCAGGTACAAAACAAAACAAACTAAAGTTTCGATGCGATGAGAGGTTATTTAATGTTATTATCCTAGAGTTAGGAAACAAAATGAATCGACTACACGCTCAGGTAAATTCTTCAATTCGGACTCCACCAAAGCGGAGATGTGTGGAGATGTCCGAAGTGGAGACGAGAAGATATATTTTTTAGTTAGGGTGTATCTACTGAAGCTGTGCGGAGATGCTTACTAGCTATACTGGAGCGGAAATAATGTGCTGGCTAAAGCGGAACGGAGCTGCGTGCCGCGAGCGTTGGATGTTTGTTGAGATGAATTTACACTTTAGCGCGATCTGACAAGACACGCAAAAACCGTGAAACAAGTGAGGGGGAATTCTGAACATTTTAAGATTAACCAGCTCACTGCACGTGGCTCACGCACATCTCTTTTCGTCTCCCCTGCATGCCAGAGCCAGCTTGTAGTAACTAATGTAGTACCAACCTAACCCTATGTTTAGCAGTGGACGCGAGGGCTAAAATAATGATGATGATGAGACACAAAATCTCGGCTCACCATTCACCATTATGGGTGTAATCTACATAAGTAGATACTATAACAGGCACTTTCCCTATAGAGACGTTACGGATATTCAATTACCTAAAGTACTTGCTCTTTTATTTCGAGTTTCCTTTTACCTTTCTTCTAAGGAAGGGAATCCAATAGCCGCTTATACTTGAGGGTTGAACCAAACATTCATTAGCCATGTAATTACGTAGGTAATACATACCTACCCACATAGTATGTAGGTTTATATAAACAGGCTCTACGTCTGAATTCATAAGCTCTAGTTAAGTACCTCTACCTACTTTTGTAAGTGAAGGACCCACTAAATTTAGAGACAGACTTAAAAATATAAATTGAGCTCGAAATCTGGAGAACTATTTAGTAGGTATTATTTAATGAACATTTAATGTTATAGAACAAGTTATTAATAAAAAACTATAGAAAAACATGATGCTTTTACACTTTCTTTCGTCAAATGAGGAGGGCAAAGCCCTTTAAAATGTAGTTGGAACTTAGAAGAATGTTTTGATACCTATATCATTCACCAAAATAGCTTTAGCGGTTTTGATGCTTCAAGGAATCGCCTACCACATGGAAAATCTGGAAAAAATGAACCCGCACACGAGTAAAAACATTCTAAACCATAAAATTCAAAATAATAAGGCACTAAATTTTTAGTTCTATTCTAACCATGTTCTAACCAAACATTATAAAAGAAAGAAGCTCTACGTGCAATGAGCTACGTCGTAGCATCTACGACGTAGTAGGAGCTACAAAATAAATTAATTGCTGCGAGAATTGTTTCAGTCGATTATTTTTTATATAGCATAATTTATTAACAAAAAAATTAGTAACATCCTTAGAGAACGATAATTTATACCCAGCAGCGTGTTTTACCCATAGACCTAGACTTTTTTTTCTGTTTTACCTCTGTTTACACCTGTATACCCATACCAATTTCCTAAAAATCTAAGCCGTCACCGTCACCAGGCAGTCAGAAGGCAGAGTGCCCAGAATGCTGGCAACATTGACCGTTGAATGGAAATTGTAATTCGTTGGAACGAAATAGAAGCCAGCATTCCGATGATCTGTGGACTCTACGAGAAGATTGGTAAGAGCCTTATAAATTACAAGAGGTGTGTGGGTTTCCACACCAAATGGCTCAAACCCTTGATCGAGATTAGCGTATGTTCGCCGTTGATAATTATAAAATTTTGTTTTTAATACTATTTACACTGGCCGTCTAAGGCAGGTACTTAGAAACTTTCTATTAATATTATTTTAGAAAGTAATTAATACTTAGAGTACCCAAACAAGGTATTTTTAACAAGACTAATTAGCACTAGAGATCAATGTAAACCGTCCATTTATCTAATTGTTTTTTTATAAACACTAATTTATTATAATACCTAGCCACAGATTACAGAACTATGTAATCTGTGGCTGTGTACCTAGCAAAGGTAGGTACCTACCTACATATTGCACGGGTTACAATCAATCAAGGCTATGAATGCAAACCGCTTGAAAAGAACCTCTCAACCACATTCGTGTAGGTACCTGAACCTGAGAGGTCAGTTTCAAATGAATGATTATTTATAATCAAATGCCAATTTCTTTCAATACACATTTCAGCGAGCACAATATTTCATGTGGAAAATCCACTGATCCGGTTTACGACTCCGAGTTACGATATTATATTAGAGGCAGAAAATCAGGTCACTACGATACAAAACCACTCATTTTGGGCAAAACGTCGCACTAGTGTGTTAGGGATTAGAAAAGAGAATTATAAAATAAATAAATAATACATCATCTAGCTCCAAAGTAGAGTTTGTTTATGTAATGTAATATTGATAGATAAGTATTTTTATTATAAATAGAAAATCCGGAACAACCGCAACAAATATTCAAATAGTACTTTGTGTGTAGGTACACATTTTGTCCCGAGACGCGAATCGAAACTACACCCTGTCCGGTCAATTAGTAATAAGTGAGCAGTTCAGGCATCGTGCTTAAATGTTAATCCACTTCTGACCCTGTATTTATTAAAGTAGCTACCTATACTTATGTACATATAGTAGACGTAGAAACAGCTTTCACTGGTTAAGTAGTCTAACCAAGTATGTATAAGCACCAACAAACACTTAACCTAAAACTCGATTGAACCCCATATGGTTAGTCCTTAAAGGAGGTTAGGTACCCCTTAAAGGAGGTTACGGAGTAAGTAGGTAATGGTTATGGATATTTTGGGTAAGAAACCCTCGGAAAATAAATATCAGAGCCGTTTAGAGTTAAGTGGCTATCGAGGCCTTATTGCGATTCCATCAGAGTTAATTCAATCCCGCATCGGTAAGTACTGTTTGTTTCTTTTATTGAAATATTTTTGGTGAAGTACTTACCTCCTACTACATAATATACATGTATTTATATTTAATAGAGAGTCAATGGACAATGAGCTTTTACTGAAAATAAAAAACTTCCTTACGTACAGTCAACTACAGCACTAGCGGTGTAGGGGGGGGGGGGGGGGGGGGGGTATAAATAGAGAGAAGACCTGCTTCATGACCTTCCGCCTCAATGGCGCACTTTCACCACCCTATACCGTGATCGCTGGTAATTTCACACTGCAGATGGTCGACAACATAAAACTTTTAGGGTTCTACATTGATAACGGACTCACTTGGGAGGTACATATAGAGGAGCTCTGCTCCAAGTTAGGCCGGACCTGTTTCGCACTGCGGCGGCTCGCTGGCACCGCGTCTCCAAGCGTAGTAATGTCATGCTACTTTGCGACCGTCCACAGCATCCTTACCTATGGTGTAGAGCTGTGGGCGCGAGCCGCGGATGTGGAGCGAGCCTTCGTAATGCAGAAACGCGCCGTGCGCGCGATCGTCGGCGTGGATGACGATGTGTCGTGTAGAGACTTGTTCAAAGAGCTGGAAATCATGCCTCTCCCCTGCGTACTCATTTATCAAGTAGCCATTTTCACTTACAACAACATCGGTAAGTTCCAAAGGAGAGGTGTGAACACCGCCCGCGCCCTGGGCAGCAACAGGCTAGCTCACATCCTCGTCACGCCCGCGCACAAGTTACGAAAGTCGGAGAGGTCCGTGTATATAATGGGTCCCTCGGTCTACAACAGGCTGCCGGACACGATTATAGATGCAACTTCCACAATGGTTTTCAAAAACCGACTAAAAAAATGGCTTTTAGAACGTATTTTTTATTCTGTAGCAGAGTTCTACGAATTACCAATTATTTCATGAATTATATAAAATATCAATTATTATATAAAAAATCAATGATAATTATTTGTACTGTTATATTAAGTCAATATATTAAATTTTATATTGGTTACCTTTTCTGACCTGTAACTTGACGTTATCAATAAATGATTTGTATTTGTATTTGTGCCAAGCTCTGAGGGGTGCTATCTTGGCACCCCTTGAGGTGACAGTGACAACTCATACGCACAGCCGGATATTAAAAAAATGGAGTTGATTCTAGTCTTGGTTTGTTAACAATTTTCTCAGCCGCCGGCGCAAACTCTCCAAAACTTTCAGGGCTCAATCCGCTCGTTGTTTTGTGATTATGTGATTACCCAAAAAAGTATCAGAAATTTCGACGGCTCGCTCCGATCGGCTCCGACGGCGATCGGATCTCGGATCTCGCTCGCCCCGTCGCCGCGTCGCGTCGTCTTATCTTTATCCACCGCAGTCTCTATATACACCTGCTTGTTCTTGTCTGTCTTGCTTGCTGTTGCGAGTTTGATTAACTTTTACATTGAGGGATTGCCCAATTATACATATTAATATTGTGCAAAATACTTGTCAGCCGCCTTGCTTGCTTAGTATTTTTGTTTTTGCTTGATAGACAACCGCCCCGGGTACCAGCCCACGCTACGCCGCCAATGAACTACAGACCGTTGAAGATGGTCCAAAATCTTTTTCCTATTAGGTATACCTAATTAAATATAGGTCAATGACCTATATTTAATAAGTAACAGGTACCTTCTTATTAAAGTCTATCTGCTACTTTGCATGCGCTTTTCCGAGATTTTGCACTTTTTACTAAGGTAGGTACCTAGGTATGCTCGGTTCTAGAATCCAAGATTTTTATGTCAACAAAAACGTAGTTATGAATGAGAACTTACAAAAACTGATAACAATACCTAATAGAAAATCACAAGGTAGCCGTGGCGGTCACGACGCAAGAATAGACCCCAAATCAATCCGTACATCCGGGACATAGATGCCTATCTCTGCCTATTCTTTACCTAGGTAAAATACTAGAACTACTATAATACTCCCTGACTAGCCTATGTTAAGTTGGATCTATCTATCCCAGTAGATGCCAACCATTAAAACTTGACCCATTATACCTAATACTTCTGCTCTCCTTAAGGAAACAGCTTTGACCTCTTGTAAAGTTTTCGATTGGGGAGACGTACAACTTTTGAATCTCTCAGCCTTAAAACGACTCGAGATTCTCTTGAGATTCCTATCTATTTGCTGGGAAAATGGCAAAGTTGTTAGGCGTTAAATCTTGAATAACAATATTTTCAGAAGTATTTTCCATTAGATGCTCCTGGTGTTGTTCCATTGGGACGTGGTCTTTAAAAGGACATTTTGGCTAAATGATGTCGTTTCAGAGGTATTTTTTTATTTTTCACTGGCGTCTTTTGTGCTTCCTACCATGCTTAAATAATGTTTACCGTATAAATACTTTTATAACTACTATGTTTTTGTTTAACCCAGTCGTCACTGTCTATCCTAACCGAGCCGGCCACCGCCGCGCCGCCTCCGCCCCGTTCCCCGTCGTCGTTGGCACTGGCACGGAGGGGATCGGAAACAATCACAGAAGGCCCATCCTCTTTTCTAGCGTTGCCTTTCTCACTACTCCAGACATGGACTAAGCTCAGAACTAGAGACTCGAACGATGGACGCGAGTGCGCGACACACAAAGAACAGGAATCCGACATGCCGAAGTCACTCCGCGAAGCCTGAGAAGATCCCCAGAAGATTCTGCGCTTCTGGACGGAGTTAGGCTGGCTATGTTAGCAGAACCAACGCAGACGAAATCGAGTCCAAATGCGGACAGAGGAGTACCTACTTCCACCTAACCCCGTGTCGTCGCTCGACGGAGCTGCGGATGGGCATGAGCTGCGTTGCGTCATGGAGGTCATGAACAATAAGTGGCCATTTAAAATGGTCCAAAATATTTTTCCTGTAGTTACGTTCCGCCCATTATTCAGTTTTTTGCACGGACAGATATAATTAATTTATTGATACCGGATGGCTTTGTCGACTTAAATTGAACCTACTCTGTAGATAAAGATTATCTTCAACATTCTTGCGAAGGTCACATGAAGAGTAAGACCTAACTATGCCATCAACATCTTATCTCATAAGTACTGTGTATAGCATAATGTGGTACCTATGTTAAGATACTATAACTTTATTAACATACAGTATAGGAGTAGAAAAGGTGTAAGGTAGAAAATGAAAAAAGACAAATTGGGTTATTTAAAATTTATTGAACTTAACCTAGGGTGTTGGCCTGCCACGTCCGAAACCTCCTCTCTGAAACAAGAAAGAGGTTTCTTTTAGCTACAACTCCAAATGATTAGTTGATAGGATTGTAGGTGGTCGAAATGGTGAAATGAATGGTTGGTGATGTATACTGGTTATAGAAACAGAAATGTAGTTTTAGGACAAAACAATGAAACTAGAGAAAACAAATCAACCATGTGAGTTTATTTATTTATTTGACAAGATCGAGCAGCCCATGGCTGATGTGTCTATCAGTGTTGAGTTTATGGTCTTTGTGTCCCTTTTTAGAGTTTATTGTCTCTTAACCAGTTATAGAGTTTATTCTGTTATAGACAATCTTTTGGTAATAGATTCTTATTGTGAACAACTCTCATTCTAATGAAAAGGTAAGGCAAGGGAATTCATAGAATCATGGCCCATCTTAGAAGGTGCTCACAGGTCAAATGTGTCTGTTTGTTTGATTTAAATTAACCTCTGAAATGGTATGACCAACTTTGACTGGCATCTGCCACTGTAACACCAGCTATCTAGCTGGTGTTACAGTGGGTAGCGTAAATGTTAATTCAAGCCATGCCATGGCATTACAGCTATTCACACTATAAAAACTTACGAATTCAAGGCCAGCAGATCCAGGTCCGACATCAGCCTTCTTGTCGACACCACCAGGTGCGTCAGTGGGTGCACGGCGGTACGCTGACCGGTCTTCTGCAGAGCGAGCAGGACCCTCAGGCCGGCCAACAGCTCCACGGCGAACAGTCTCAGGGCGGACTGAGCGCCTCAGGGTAGCGGGTACGATTTCAGGAGGCAGGTGCAAGAAGATACGCAGGTATTCAATACCTTCATTGGTCAGGTACCTGGAATTCAAGTAAGGCAATAAGTTGGGTGCTATTTGGATGTGTATGAATAGTAGTGACCAGTTTGGTGCTAGTTCAAAAGTACAGCTAACAGTTTAGTTAGTATCTGTAAAGGTACATTCATAGACGGGCTAAGCTATTTTTGCATTACTTAAAAAAGTAATAACTATTGATAGGTAAGGTAATTAAACATAAGAAATACTTGTGAGGAGTTTGTCTACCAGGCAAAACATAGTACTTTGCTAGCATGAAATGATGATTGTCATCAAATAATACCTTACCAGTAGAAATGCCTCCATGCAAACTGTTCCTTCACATAACCCCTGGATTTGAGAGACTGCATAGCTTTGATAACTTGGAGGTTAGGAATCTTCTCCAGATCAGGATGTTTCGGAGCATGGTAGTCCTTTTTAGCTACCATGACTCCCTCCTTGAAGAGGTACTCATAGATAGCGACACGGTTGCTTTTGGGCATCAACATCTTGATCGTTCACCTAAAATAAGGAACACTTTAGCGAAGGTAGGTTATCACAATAACTTTTCACATACGACCGTTGGACACAAAATAAAACTTGAACTTCACAGATTCTTATTCACCGAAATGGTTTTTTGTAACAAATCGTTTCACAAATACGAGATTTTAGCGATAATTTTGGATTTTGTTTCATGACAGTACCTTCCGCCTATTTTTTGTCAACAGAAAAGAGGAAAACCATCGGCGGATGACAGCATTTTGACATTTGGTTTTGTTTCGTGTCTTTTAATTATTTCTAGCATATCAAAAATATTGTTATTCACTCACTCTTACCGAAGTGTATATCTCTGTCTCTGTTTCCGTCATTGAGACGCTTGGACGAACGAAATCCCCCTTACGGTTTTTGTACCAGTCAGCAGGCATTCATTGGCAGGCACGCATTCCTTTCACTCACCTAATCATTCATTCAATTAGAAAAGTTGTTTTAGGTTTTAGTTTTTCCTTTCCAGGTGAAACAAAAATGTGTTTTTAGTATTTCACAGTACATACTTTAGCTAAAAAGTAATCTAATTTAAGAGGTTCACTAGAACCTCTACAAAATGGATTTCCAAAATCGTCCTGGTGGAAAGACTGGAGGAGGAGGCGTAGCGTCATGGTCAGAGAGTAATCGAGACCGTCGCGAAAGATTGCGCCAGCTAGCTTTGGAGACAATCGACCTAAATAAGGATCCCTATTTTATGAAAAACCATTTAGGTAAATAAGCTGCCTGAAATAAAAGTAAACATAACCTCACTTTCATGTAAACAAATTTCACCAAAATTATGTTTTTGTAGGTTCTTATGAATGCAAGCTATGTTTGACACTCCACAACAATGAGGGAAGCTACTTAGCTCACACTCAGGGCAAAAAGCATCAGGCTAATCTAGCTAGACGAGCTGCTAAGGAAGCCAAGGAGTCACCACAGCAGCTAGCACCCGAAAAGCCCAGGATTGAACCTAAGAAGTTCGTAAAAATTGGACGGCCTGGTTACAGAGTCACAAAGCAAAAGGATCCTGACAATGGCCAGCAGAGTTTACTTTTCCAAGTTGATTATCCAGGTATGTTGTTTCGTTTTATGTAATTACAAGTCGAATCACAAGACACAACACCAAACCAATTTTAGAAATTGCCTAAAACTAATATCAACTCATAAAGCAAAATAGAAACAAGTATTTTTAATTTTCATAGTTGACCTATCACACAGACATACAGACTGTTCTGTTGCTGTTACAAACAATGTTGAAGTAGTTCAACTGATCCAATTCAATACCAGTGGGAAGTAGGTATCCTCAAGACTTGTATGTTATGTAAAACATAGCCACAGAAAGCTTTAATATTGACCTACCCTGATTTTGAAATACATTTCATGTGGAGAATGGTAAACATCCAGACCTAACAAAATCAATTGTTTTCAGAAATTGCTGATGGTGTTCAACCAAGACATAGGTTTATGTCAGCCTATGAACAGAAGATAGAACCTCCAGACCGCAGGTGGCAGTACCTGCTATTTGCAGCAGAGCCTTACGAAACAATTGCATTTAAAGTTCCTAGCCGGGAAGTTGAAAAGCATGACTCCAAATTCTGGACTCATTGGAACAAAGATACCAAGCAGTTTTTCTTGCAGTTTGCTTTTAAAATGGAGATGGTTAGAATGCCGCCCCCTCAGAAGATGTGGGAACATCATCATGGAATGAGGCTGCCCCCGCCGCCTGGCGCGCCAATGATGGGGGTGCCACCTCCTCCGCCACTTTTACCGGTGCCGCCACCTCCACCATCTATGTAAATGAGTTTTAAGACAGTAACATATTTTCAATAAATGATTAAGATATTTCTTTAATGAATTTCAATACAACACAATACAATATCTAGCTAGATAATTAACAATTCCAAGTAGAAGTATTGTTTGATCACCTACATAGGTGATCTCTGTTGGCTATTCTGATGTCAATGTATACTCATTGGTAGCTATAAAGCAAACTTGGTTTAGCTGACATAAATAGAAGACGCAGTTTTCATACTACATAGCATAGTATGCAGCATGTATGCAGTCTACACATGAAAAACTAATTAGCTTTCGATCGGCATTCTACGAGTAAGTAGCTCGAGAAGAGAACGTCATGGACAGAGACAGAACTAGTTTCACTTAAAAGCCTTCAATTTTAACGTATTGTATTGTGGTACGGACCAATTTAGCACGCTAGCCACCAAACAAGTAAATTAAAATATGAGTCATATAAAAGCAAAACCAGCAACATCCACTTGTGACAGTTCTTGGTAAAACAAAAATTACTTTTCTGTGGCAAATATGTTTAATTTTTTATAAAAATACCATTGTATTATAATCAACAGGCGGTAATGAACGCTATGGTCATATTACATGAATATAATAGTAAGCCTTTCAATTGAAAAAATATAAAACTGGTTTGGATTTTGCTGTATTTGAACTTATCGTTTGGATATTGCTGATTTTGAATCTCACGTTAGGGGATGTTGCTGTATTTGTTCCAAACACCAACGCCATCTTGAATACAGATTCACCTTACATTATGAGAACAAAAATCTTGATACTTATTATGAAAACATCTAAGGTAAGTAAGTACCTACCTACTAAGTTCAAAAAATTTGGGTCAAAAAAATTTAAATAAAAATAATGATGAAATCAAACAGGCTTTATTTTTTTTTCTGATAAGATTTAACTTTATTAAACATACAAATCGTTGAATGAATCTTGGGGTTCACAGACCATGTCGGAAGTATTGTGGGTGTTTTCTTGGGTGTCATCACTTTCATTTGTAGACTCAGCATACTTTACCAAAGGAACGAAAAACTTCAACCGCTCAATACTTTCCCAATTATTTCCGTAGTGATTTGTTATTAGTTTACGGACGTCCGTTGCTTTTGCTACACTGACTATGTTTTTAGCGGGAATTTCTCTCGGATTGAGACTGGAAGAAAGTGTACCTTGTCGGTTCACATTTTTGAAAACTCCGTCGTCATGTTTATAGTGAACGTTTCCCTTAAACAAAACATTCCCTTGTTTTTTTGATCGTTTTAGTACATACCTTTTGCAGTTTTTAAATTTAAAATGCCATCTGCCTACAGGTTTGAAAACACCCGCGGCTGCATCTTTCCAGTCGAATACCTTGCAGTCATTTCCCAAGCTTATAACTGTTGCACAATCTTTAATTATTTCATGATACTCTTCGGGGCTTGCTATGATTTCCCTTTTTCTAATTTGTTTTTCTATTCGTGCAAACACCCTGTCAGGGGGTATAAATGAGTGCCCCACTATTGGAAATATGAGCTCCAAAGTTTTAACATGAGAAGGAACTTCAGTCAGCCACTTTGCACACATTCCCAGAACTGTGGTATTCTTGTTCTGTCCTGCACAACCATCCGCTATCAGGCGAACTGTCTTAATACCTGTCAAATCCGTATTTTGCAACCGATGGTAAACAGCTGATGCAATTTCATTCGAAGCTTTGGGGAACGAGTTTTCTCCCCAACAGTAAGCAAATGTATTTGTAGGTTCCAAAGTACTTTTTGACGATCCTTGTACAATTGTAAAATTATAGAAATTTATTTGTCGGGAGTAATAAGCTGATTGGTCTGGGGTTTTGGGCAAGCATAAGTTTTTCTCACAGTCGAATGAAAGTGTTAGTAAGTCTGGTGCCTCTTCTTTAACAAACCCGAAAAAAGCTTTTGCTTTTAGTTTGTGAATTCTATGTTTTATAATTAAATCATTGCGTATACTGACATCAGTCTCCGTTTTCATTTTTTCACTAAATTGCAAGCAAAACGAACAGACGTCTGTTCTCGGCGTACCAAAACCTAAATTATAGTTTCTGTTAAATACTGTGCGGAAATACGAAGCTTTAACTTTTAACTCGTTTACTGCCTGGGCATTATACATTCGCGAAAGTTTGTTGATACTCAGTTCTGCAGATAAGTAATACCTTTTGGTATTCCCGCGACAATAATGAGGTTCTTCGCATTGTAGCTTTTCAATAAAAGACATCACTGCCATTTTTTTATGGGCATTTCTGTGGGAAATGCGATCTCCACCCCTTTTTTCTTGAAGTAAAGTTCCTTTTTCAAAATATTCCTTCATAACGGTTTGGACTCGGTACTTTGTTATTTGTAGCACCTTCAAAAAAAAGTTTTGACACACGGGCAATCGCTTTTTTAAGGAGAGGCTGTAGACGAAATAGCTGGTTTGTGAATTTTTAGGCTTATGTTTACTATTTTTAGGGCGACGACGTTTTACTGCCTTTACGGTGCAGTGCTTTAGTATAAAAGCATCTTGTTTGCTTTTGTCTTTAAATTTATAAAATCCATCATAAAATAATTTCACATCCTGCATCGTAAGAGATCTGCACTCAAATGTTTTTTTATGATTACATAGCGGTCTCACAGCAAACGCACTTGGAGAATACCTAAAACAAAATCCTTAAGTGATTAAAATTGTTTGACCTACAACCGGTCAAAAAACGATTGCTTAAAACAAACACATTCTCATTGGTTATGACTTTTTTTAAATAAGTAGTTAGGTACATAAAATTCTCTATTAATAAAGAAAATTACAATTGAAGATTAGAAACTAATTAAAACTAGTATTTAAAATCGAAACAATTGAGCCATCTGCAGATTGTTGAAAACAATCTACCGGTAGGTACATTAAAACACACTATTTTATTAACCGGGTGGGTGACACACTTAAACAACAAAAATGTAAGTGAAATAAAAGTTTCAAAATAGTTTGATTACACTATACAAACCTTGCTACTTTTGCAATATTTCGTTTCCATTTTTCCGGATGTGCTTGGCGCTTTCGGGCCGAACTGTTATCAACGGCCACTGGCGAACAATCCATGATGTACTTTTAACACTTATTTCTCAATAAAACCTCGAAAATCTATTTAAAAACATTAATTGAACTGACAGTAATTCACCTTCCAACACGAGTGACGCCATACTGTTTACGGGACGTATGACGAGCTGTGATTGGCTGTTATGGATATTGCTACTTATGCACCTCATCAACAAGGATCTTGCTGCGTTTGCATCAAACTGTACTTTTTGTTGATGTTTTAATATAGGATATTGCTGTATTTGTAGCAGTATGATTTTTTAATCTGGTCGAGAATTCGATTAACGAAACCTTAGTACCGAAATATCAGTTAGAGTAAAAAGTGGATTTTGCTGGGTTTGCTTTTATATGATTCATATGTAGGATAACGTAAATTAAAATAATCGTTTAATTGTTTTTTCTGGCCAAAATATGCATGAAACGGAACGTTTTATAACGGTTCGAATGACTAAAACTTGATAAGAACGAATGAAAATTTCAATGAATAGAAGATTCATTCATTCTATACGCGCGCTTTCCAACGAACATTCGTTGACTAATTGTTTCCAAACCAAAGAAAGAAAGATAACTATTCCAAAGTTTAATAAATCTGATTTACTACGTTCTCGTAAGTTTATTTATTGCAAATTATGTTTTCAAAAGCGAAGCGATTTGAACCAGTCGGTAAGCACTTTGTTTTTATTGTGTACAATTTTTTAGCCCTTACGCTAGAATATGAATAATGGCTCAATTTTATTTTCTGCAGTTGTAAAGAATCAGAAAATCTCGAAGAAACCGGAAAATGATCAGCAAACTCCTTGCAAGACTCTAGGAACAGTACCTAAGGTTAAATCAGCTGTTCCCAAAAAGCCTGTGGACACTCTCTCACAATGCAGCAGCAGTATCAAGTCTTTTGCTACAGTAAGTATCTTGCTGTTTATTGAGGATATATTCCTGATAGGTATGGTAGCCGTGGCGTAATCGCGATCGCGAATCTACCCCTCCAACTCAAACCATGAATATCGTAAGTTATGGGAACCTGCCAGAAGCAGGACAGCAGCTTCCTTCTATGCGTTGTTGTAAACACCGGCACTGCCACACACGGCCACGGCCTCATAGTCACTTTCCATCAGGTGAGATTGTGGTCAAACAAAGGTATAACAACTATAAAAAAAGCAATCTAATCGACCTGCCAAGTGTGGTGATAATATTAAAAACCCTTGGTTGAGAGGCATGTTCAGCAGTTGACATATGAGTGCTGTGCTGAGGAGGAGGTATGGCAAGCGAAGATCAGAAATATGGCAGGCATGCTGTACCTAATCAAAAAGAAACTTATCAGGCATTTATAAAATTATATTTGACAGATCACTCTTGAATATGTCCGATCAGTGCCTAATTTAGTTGAAATAATCTGAAAGTATAATCTTTTTTAATTTACAGCCAAAACCAATTCAAGCTCCTTCCAACATCAAGGCTCCCAGTAGCCTGAAAAAGCCTACACTATGCCAAAAACCCAGAACCTACACCAAAGAACATGAAGAAATCATCAAAGCTCAAGAAGTAGAAATAAGGTATTTCTTTAACTAGGTAACTGTTGTCTCATGTAGTTTTACTTCAAATTATAAATTGTTGTTTAATTATAGCACAGATTAGAAACGTCCATCCCTGATAATGATCCAAAAGGTTAATAAAATTTTATTCTTTTAGAAACAAAGATCACACTATTCAAGAATACAATAAACAAATTGAAGAACTCAAAACTAACATAGCATCACTTCAATCCGAAATAAAGAAACATGAAGAAGCTATCACTGAATCAGGCATCAAACATATTGATGAAAAAACTGCACAAATATCATTACATGATCAAAATTGGCAAAGTGAAAAAAATATTGAAAATGAAAAACTTATAGAGTACTTAAAACATAAGATTGCTGAATTAGAAAGGCAGTGTGATGAACTTGAATTGGAAGCAAGTAGTAAGCAAGTAGAGCTATCTTCTCTTGAAGAGGTTATCACTATTAGAGACTATCTGTGCAAGGATCTGCAAGACAAACTAACTAATACTGAAAATTCACTAGACGAGACTCGCCAACGTCTCGAAATGGTAAAAGGGCATCATGCTTTAGCCCTCGAAGCAAACGAGAGTATCAGAAGGGAGTACAAAGCTGAATTAGATACACTTAAAACAAAACTGGAAGATGAAAAACAAGTAATCATCAGCAAATCGAAAGCTGATCAAGCGAGCATCAAAGCTCAATACAAAACTCTCTTAGAAGATATAAAAGAGCAGATGCTTAAGGACAAAGAAGAAGAAGTTCAGGAACTAGAACGACAGATGCTCATCAAGGACCGCGATATGAAAGCCAAGCTGGAACAAGTCGACGAGGCCACGCGAGAGAAACTAAGACTCTGTGAGATTCAGTTCGAGGAACGCACTCGGAACATGGAAGATCTCTGCAATCACCAACAAAAGAAAATACAATCTCTTGATAAAGAAATCAAAGAGTTACAATACACTGTAAGCTTGTTTCAAGAAAATAATATTATTCTACAAAAGGAGATAAATCATCTAAAGAACGAAACTCAATCACTGAATGCTGAAAAAGTGAATCTCATCAAAGAAATCAACGATTTGAAAGACGAGGCAAAAAAAGCGCGCATCGGTTTTGAAAACGAAAGAAACAAGCTGACAGTAGATGTGGAAAAGGCGATGAAAGAGAGGAACAAATTCGAGATGTCTCTCTCTGTGACAAGAGATATAGTTCAAGTATTGACAATGAGACTGAAGGAGTCCGATAACGAAGTTGAGCTTTTAGAAGATCAAATGCAAGAGCTGACCAATTCAAAGGAATTATTAGAAAAAGAGCTGTCATCCTACAAAAACCAAATGAACAATACGGTGATGGAATGCAATGAGTATAAAGACGCTCTCATTAACATTCTCAAGTCCAAGGCAGCCCTGGCTAAAGAACACACGCGTATCATGGAACACAACGTGTCTTTGATTGAAAGCTTGCAGAATGTCGAAAAGGAGGCATTCCGTGAGCTAGGAACCATCAAGAATGAGCTTATTGAAGATGTAGAGATGCTCAAATTGGAATCGAACTCCCAGATAAAGGTCCTACGTGAAGAGGTCAGTATAACTAACTATAGGAATTCAGAGCATTTTTGCGCGCTCATCGAACAGTGAAATTAATTACATCATTATAGGAAATGTCGGTGTATGAAAACTTAAAAATAAAATAGTAAAAAGTAACATCATTTTCCAGCCAAATTATTGAAACCTCCCGTCATCCAAAAACTGTCTTGGATTAGAATCCAAGACAGTTTTTGGATGACGGGAAGCATATATTTTTCGATGCTTGCTTGTATCTAGAGATACAAGCAAGCATCGAAAAATATATGCCCAATGGTTCGTGTAAAGTCGCTCTGCTATTTTATTACGTCGCTCGTTTCTTTCCGAACTTCGCTAATGCTCTCTCGCGCGTCAGTTTTAAACAAGCAAGTTAAATTTCATTTACAGGTGGAGAGGAAGCGTAAGTTATGCGAGCTAGCGACTGAGCACGCGGGGCAGGCGACGGCCGCGGCGGAACAGTCGCGCGTGCTGCTGGCACAGGCCGCGGACGAGATCACAAGACTGGAGACGGAGAACCAACGTTATCAACATGAGGTATGTCGTGGCATATATTTACTAATGTTTTAAAGGCGAAAATTTGTGTCGTTGCAAGTTGTTTGGTCGAATACAACGTCAAAACAGCTGAAGTACAAACGGATTAAGCTGAAATTTCTTCAAAGAATAACATAGTTATAGGCTACTTTTTGTCATATTTAAATTCGAGCGAAGCCGCGGGCTAGAGCTGGTATCATAAATGGGAATTTAAGTTATCTGTCGGTTTGGCACTTTTTCAAAAGGCTAGTATACATAGCGGCACGTAGCTTTAGCGCTGACCGTTATTGCGCAGAAGTTAAAAATATGGTACGTGTGCGGGGCTAGCGGTACATTACAGATATCCCCTCCGCGTATCGCTCAGCGCTAGACTTACTTGCCGCTACTTGTACTTATATTCAGTATTTTAATTTATTGCATTCATACATTCAGTAGATACATTATACCTACCCTGGAAATAAAGCAAAGCATAGGCATTATGTGAAAAGTCTAAAAGAGATGGAAAAGGAATTACCTATATCCTGGGGGTGTCATGCTTTAGCCCTATCTAATCTTGATCCTTGAATAACGCATGAGAAGCCGCGGACAGAGCTAGTATTTAAAACAGCAGCGTGCCGTTGCTGCCCTTATAAGATCTTTTACGATTAAGGAAAATTAAATTTCAGGTGCACGATCAACAGTCAATTGTCGTCGAGTTGTCGCTTCTTCGTCAAGAGAACGAAGAACTGACGATGACGGTCGCCAAACAGTCGTCCATCATCGACAAACTCAAAATCGATATGGAACAACTGCAAATGAAGGCAAAATCCCCTAATTTGCCGAAATCCCCCTCATCCATACGGAAATCGCTCAAACTCGGCAAAGAAAATCATTTGCAAATTGTTTCACCGTTGCGAGAACGCAATCATTAAATTATATTGAGTGTGTCAATATTTAATTATTGATGATGATTTCATTATTAATTTATGCTAAATCAGTACAAATTAGGTTACGCTTTTTTTATTATGAAATTTGTTCATGTTCCTGGTCATATTTATCGATTTTAAATCATTTATCAGCAGTTTTGGACATACGTTTTTGCAGTTATTTGTTTATTTATTATGAATGTTGAAATTAATATTTAATCTGAACGATTCTCATTATGCTAAGTACTTTTGTTTGTATGAATGTGTGATCTTTTGGTACATAAGTATTCTTATAATCCAATAAACGGTCCTGTACCTATTGTGTACAGTACAACTCTTGCAATATTTATTTTATTTCAATAGTAGGTAAGTACCATACCTACTACCTAGATAAAACAACCTCTAGTTAACAGACTCATGTCTGTTATCATCTCAGGTAGTATCATTACTAGCTGCGCTCTAGATGCTCGTCCCATTTTTGTATATCTGACTGAATTAATAGATGGAACCCCGGGAAAATCTGCGAAAACTAAACAATTGACGAACGATGTGTCGCGGCGGGCGAGGGTCCGCCTGCGACGCAGAAGGTTGCAGCTCCGAGAAGGCGGGGGCCTTGGGCCAAATGTTTTATACGATCTGCAAATATTTGTCTCGGGTGTTCTGGGTATTTTCTATCTATACTAATAAAAAAATAACTATATAAGTAATAAATTGTATAAAGTATACCTATCAGTCATCTAGTACCCATAACACAAGCTCTGCTTAGTTTGGGGCTAGAATGCTAGATGCTGTGTGAATTGGTCAGCATTATTTATTTAAATTATGTAGGTTGGCAGTAGGTACCCAATCAAAGATCTCAAGACATTTTGCAGCGTTCTCTATTATGTAGGTAAGGTACGCATTATATAATCTTGCGTACCTTACCTTTTATATTTATTTTCATAGAAATATTTAATGTAACTATAAGCCATAGCCCTTAACACATTCTCTCTCCAATTTTCAATACACCATAGTTTAATATGAAAATAAATGAGACAACTATTTCAACGAGCCTTTTCCTTGTAAGCGTGTTCGTTTTTAGTTTTAGAATGGGTTATATTTTAATTTAATTTGAACTTCTTCCATGCCAAGGACCCACGTCGTGGGTCATCTTTCAGAAGTAGCAAACATTTAGGTGAGGGGAACAGAAGAAACTAACATAGGTACAATAAAATGAATAACCCTTTATTGTATGTTAGTTTCTTCTGTTATACCAAGAACATACAACGTGGTTGGGTCAAAGTATATTAAAAATTTTATAATATCCCAAAAATTTACAACTCCGGCGGCACTTGAACCCGCGACCCTCCCCTGAATACAGGGATGCGCTATCCAACTGCGCCATAGAGGCAAGTACCCCGGTAGGTTTTGTAACTTTAGACTTTGAGCAGGTTTGGATAACTTCAATGTTTCCCATGTAGGTGGAGCTAACGGCGCTATAGTCCGTTTTCGACAGGTCGGGTACTTGTCTCCGTGGCGCAGTTGGATAGCGCATCCCCGTATTCGGGGGAGGGTTTCAAGTCCCGCCGGAGTCGTACATTTTTGGTATATTATTAATTTTTTTACCCCAAGTGCGGGCATAAGCACTATAATAATGACAAAAACGTTAGATTAAAATTTTAAGGTAGTTTACAAACAAAAGTAGATCTTTTGGATCACGTTGCTAGTGAGTTACAAATTATTGTGGATTTTTCCAATATTAAATTCAAGTAGGATACACCCCCATTCTTACTAGAAAAACATTCAAAGGGGTGAAAACTTAAAAATATTGCGCAACAAAGTCTTATACTTACCCATTTTTCTGAACTATACAGTTTTTGAGAGTAAAATGCACAACGGTACTATACAGGAACTCCTGAAAGTGTATTATTGTTGAGAAAAATGTTATTTTATGTCACAACCACATGCTGCAGCTGCAAACTTGTTACGCGGGTTTATCTATGGAGCATGCGATGACCCCAATGGTGGGTTCTGTTCTGTGGTAGTAAGGTGGTATGGCGATAGAGTAGAGAGAACAGTGTGGAGTTTACACCGATTTCAAGATGAAAAAAGCGATTATCTCTAAACTAGCTTTTTGCACTTGGCTTCTCGCACCACCACGACGATTTTCAAAATAATAGAAGTATCCTTTTGTATTTGGTTGGGATATTCTAGCTATAAGGCAGACCTTAGAAGTTTAAATGTAAGCAGATACCTTAAATAATTTATTGAAACAACAATCAGTCTTACATCAATTTATTTAGATTCATAAAAAAATCACAAAGTTGCAATACACTAATATAAAACAAATTACAATGGCCATAAATTACTTAAGAAAAGCAATCCTGGCAATCAAAATGCCATAAAAAATTCCCAAATTGATAAATTACTACCTACGTGATTAAAAAACAATGGCTACCCCCTTTTAAAACTATAATTAGTTCCCAAATTCTTAGGGGTATTTCTTTGGAATAATTTCAGAGTCAAGTATAAAATCACAAGTTATAAAAATATAAATGCTATTCAAACACATAAGCGTGAGGTGGGTTACGTTAACGTTACATGTGACTAACGAGCACTGTGATAATACGAAAACTACACTAGCTTAAGACTATGACTACTATTCAACTTAGGCTATGTGTATAGTGAGTATCAAACAAGAAATCCTAAAAACCTTAAAAAGGTAACTAAAATTACAATACATTAAGTAGGTAGCTGCACATGTAGCTACAAAAAATTGATGAATTTGAGATCAATTAAAAGGCTTCAAATGGACTGGTCCGGGTGTGAACGCCTTTTTTATTGAGCATCTTGATATGAGATTACTTGAGATCGTACAAAAATAAAAACATGCATATTGTACGAGCGTTTGCTTTTGTACTTTTGCAGTAATTATAAAAATAATTCAGATCGTTATTGCATTATCAATAATTATCCTTAAACACTTATTAGACACATTTACAACACTGATACGTCACAAATATTTATAAACATCAATGGGGTCTTACATTTTTAGATCAACGACATTTCGATACCAAGGTACAGGGTGTCAATTCAGATGACACACAAACGAAACTAAACTAATTTGACAACATTAAAAATAATGCAACCCTCTTTATTTGGATCGCGAAGGGACGGCAACATTTTAAGTGCTGTCACATTCGTTTATTTTTATGATATCTGAATTGACAAATACAAAACAAAATTAGTCAACGTGTGCGTATCTCGGAACGATATCCTCGCGAATGAGCAGATCGCACGCGGGGAGCGGAGGCAGGGGCAGCAAGTCCTGTTCGACGGCGATGAGGCCGGTCTCCGGGCCCGCCAGCCGGCCGTGCCACACGTAGTAGTAGAACAACTGCTGCATGGCCGCCATGAAGCGGCGCTGCTCCGGCATCTCCGAGTCGAAGGTCCCGAGGATGGCTTGCAGGTCGGCGTCGGGTCCCGCGAGCCCCGCGCCTGCCGCGCCGCCCCCCGCACCCGAACCCCGCGCCACGTACAGCGGCACCGCGAGCCGCATGCGCGCCAGGCTCACCAGCGGACACAGCGTGCGGACCGCAGAGATCAACTCCACCAATCCCTCGTACGTCTTATTGAAGTGCGCGAAGACAGACGCCGTCAGATTCTTGTCGCCGATGACGCTATCGTTCACCATCTTCTCCACGATATCGGACGTCCATATCAGGTGCTTCTTACGCAGAACGTCGGAGTGGCTCGAGTGTTGGGTGGTGCCGAAGACCATAGGCTTGAAAACTTTATCCTTGCCAGATTTCTTCGCCTCTTTCTGAGCATCCCAGCTCTCGTACGCGTGCATTCGCAGGAGATCTCCGTCGCGAACGAGCCACGACCGCTTGAATTCGTCGGCGACGGGCAGCGTGGCGAAGTTGTTGCCGAGCCAGATGTCGGGGGTGACCGATAGGATTTCGGTGGTGGGCATTTTCCGCAGGCATTCCGCGTCGTTGCATTTGCTCAGCTGTTTGAATTGCTCGTTGCTCTTCTGCGTCAGATCGAGAGGCTCACCAGGGAACACTACAGAGGGGGATGACAGCCACGCTCGCGAGTATAGCTTATGCGCCTGAGTGACCGTGGTTAGAGCGGCGGTTAACGTCGCGCCGGCGCGGTGGCCTAACAGAGTTACGGAGTCCGGATCTCCGCCGAAGTGTTTGATGTTCAACTTCACCCACTGCAAAGCAACTAGCAAGTCACTCAGAGCATAGTTACCCGACGTGGGTGGATATTTTGAATTCGTGAGGATATCGAGAGCTAGGAAGCCGAAAGGTCCTAATCTGAAATTGGGGCGGACGAATACAACTTCCTTGGTGCGCGCGTATAGAGCCGAGGGCTGCGCAGGACTGATTCCGCCGCTGAAGGTATTGGCGCCGATTAGTATAACAACCGGCAGGGGAGTGTCGTATCTGACGTGGGGAGTCACAATGTCTAGCGTCAGGCAGTCTTCTTCGCCGATGATGGTTCCGTTCTCGAGGAATTGCGTGCACAGGGGCTTCTGCTGGTGAGCTTCGATAGTTCCATTCCAGCAGAGAGATATGTTGTTCAGGGGTCTAGCGTAAGTGAAACGTTTCTCTTCGACAGGTGGTACTGCATAAGGAATGCTGAAAAACTTGTAGACGCCTTCGTCGTAAATCCTGAAACAACCAAGAGTTCAATGAGACGAAGGGCTATCTAATGATAGAGAATGAAGGTTTACAACAAATAGTTTATTACTCTGGCTAGCATAAAGACCTGTCCAATTAATATAATACTACAAGCTACAAATATTATACATATGTGTTTTCCCTACTTCTGTTCTTTACCATACTGGGTTTTAGAATCAAAGATATTTCTCAGAGGGCCAAAACATAAAATATTGGTGAGAATATCCAATGAAATTATACAATTTTATCATCATAGCAATTTGCTATACTTACCCCTCAACTGGTCCGCAGCTGGTCAGCGTGGTGATGAACCGTCCAAGCCGCAGCGGCCGCTCGGCCGGCGGGCCCGCGTGCGCGCCGATGATGATGCCGATGATAACCACCAGCAGCACAATCAGAACCACTCCGCAGACTATTATGTCATCTGTAACAGATTTTTAAACTATTATTTTGTAGTTATATAAAATAGAACATTAGGTAATTGGCATCACTAGTATTTCAATACACTGTTTTGTAAGATTTTTGAAAGAACAAAATATTAATAACCTTGCTTGGGACCCTGGTCACCGAGAAGTTTACGGGATTGCGGGATCATATTTAACTAGGTAAAAATAATTAACAAAATTATAATCAGTAGTGTAGAAATTTATGGTATCATAAATTGCTCTGCTTACTTTGGGTTTGGGGTTAACTCACTGAACTAAATATATAAAGATATGAATAGTTATGTGAGCTAGTCACATGATGTGGTGTGCATTATCCATTATATATCATTCTTACAACTCACCCATTATAAATTTCTTTTGGCGAATTCTTTCTTTGAGCGGTAGCTTTGTTGCTACTTTTCCTTCCTCTGGGTCCTGAAAACATAATGTTTTATCAACAAGGTTTTTTTGCCATTCATTTATTTAGAGAAAGTTGTTTATTTATTTAGAGAAGTTATAAGTTAACTATTACTGTGCATGTATTAGGTGTATAAAAAAGTTCGTCCCATTTTACAAAAAAATATTTAAGTATTTATAAAAATTCAATAATGTACAAATCTAATTAAATGTTGACCTTCAGCTTCTAAGTAGTAGACTCTCCCAACGCGTAGGTAGGTCGTAGATTTCTTGGCGAAAAAAATCTTGGTGTTTTGACGCAATGAATCCATAGACAACTTTTCGAACTTCATCTTCATTCAGGAATTTCTGCTCATTTAAGAAATATTGTAACGATCGAAAAAGGTGGTAGTCGCTTGGTGCAATATCTGGGGAGTACGCCGAATGTGGTAAAATTTCCCACTGCAGTTCATTTACGGTTTGAGAGACGATGGAACTTTCACGTTGCTCTTCAGACAGTACATAATAATATGTGACCTTTCTTCCTTTCGTAATTTCCCTAACGCACGTAGTCTGTCAGAAATAGCTTGTTGGGTCACTGCTAATATCTGTGCAAGTTGATGTTGTGTATGTGCACTTGTGCAGTGTCTTGGTCCAGTAGCTCCTGTAGTTCAATGTCACTGACCTTTTAAGGCCTTCCAGAATGCTGTTTATCATCCAAAGCAAAATCTTCGTTGTTCAATTTTCGAATCCATTTCCGACACGTGCTTTCATCAACAGCACTTTCACTATAAGTCAGTCATACGAGTCAGATAGATTTGTCAGCTGCACTGCGTCCTTGGTGTAACTCATAGAGTAAATAATATGGCGTGTTTTAAAAAACGATAAACCTCTTCCTTTGCGACTTCAAATTCCCTTATTTTTACTCTTATTTTAAGTTTTGCGGGATAAATACCTATCCACTGGGATTAAAATTTATGATACCCCTTCGGGATCGTTTTCGATATATTCAAAATCGGTCCATAATTGGCGGAGATATCGCGTAGCAAACATACAAAAAAAAAACATACAGACGAATTGATAACTTCCTTCTTTTGAAGTCCGTTAACAATACCGGATATTTTACATCATTGTTCCATTTTTATTTTAATTAAGTACACTTTACTTTAGAAAGCAAACGGTACGAACTTTTTAGTTTGATCAAAATGGCTGCATTTTGGCATTTGTTTGTAAACTGCTTCCTAAGACACTAATTATATTTTTTTATATTGAACCTGTTCAGCAACTTCAAAGGGTGACTACAAAAGTTAATTAAAAAAATTGAGGAGGAATCCAATTAACATTTAACATAATAATCAACTACATCTTTATGATGGGAGGATGACATCAAACCTACAGTGGGAGTCGAATGGAACACATGTAATAGTCATTTTAATTTAGAAATTAACGATATCAAGTGCCTAGTGCAAGCCTATACCTACTCGTACGATGGAAATAAATGACCGACTTTTATGGAAGAATCCGGGGGAGGCCTATGCTGAAAGACGAAATCATCTCTACAACGACAATTTACTAGAATAGTCGATGTCTCATACATTTACACCTTTTAATAATTATACCATAATTTGTGTTTAAAGATATTTCAGGAACATTGTCAAAGAACATTGTTCACTTCTAGAGAGAAGTTTTTACATTTGTAGTAGGTACTTAGATTATACCCGTTTTATAGCAGTAACAATATCAAAAAAATTATTCTGTTTAATTATCAATTAATTTAACACTTTTTACATAAATATGACATCCATAAGGATTACCTACTTCTATCTATCAGTTACCTTTCTAACGCCTAAACAGCTACATGGATCGTTATGAAATTTAGTACGGAGCTAAGAGATATCTCGGGGAGAGACATAGGCTACTTTTTATCCTGGAAAAGAGCGAACAAAGCCGCGGGCAGGAGCTAGTAATATTATAAATTCGGAGTAGGTATAACACGCGCAAATGTTTATGAATTCTCGGATGTACGCGAGAGTGGCTGCGCAGTAGCGTATTTTAAAGTGCCAGAAGGAATGATATAATAAGGCGGGTTTAAAAAAACGATAAATCCACTTCAAATTCCCTTAATTTGTACACTTATTTTAAGTTTTGTGGGATAAATACTAATCCCCTGGGGTTAAAATTATAATGGGACCCCTTCAGTATCATTTTCTATAAAATAGAGAAAGAGATATCGCGTAAAATAAATACAAACAAAAAACATCAGACGAATTGAGAACCTCCTCCTTTTGAAGTCGGTTAGAAATACAACAATGAGCGCCCTGCGCCGTGAGTTAGGCTGCGTCCCCAGTAGGCAAACTGTTAGCCGCCGACTGAGTTAGCGGCGTATCGGTTTAGTACGCCCTTCCATATATTTCAAATGGAGTGTTCACAGTTTGCTAGTTTTGCGCTCACTGTACGCAGTTTGCAGCGTTACGCGCGCCGACTATCTTAGTGAGCGGCCGACTCCCACCAAAACCGGTTCCAGTCGGCGGCGGCGATTGGTTGTTCGCCGGGCGTAGTGACTCAGTTTGCCGCAAACTGATTATTCGGATAGTTGGAAAAAAGCTATCATCGTGTTAGGACGTGTTTTTTTGCATCGCACCTAACTAATCTCAACGCACACACACATCACTGAAAATCAAGATGTCCTTTGATACGGAAAGGTTCATTAGTGAAATACAGAATAGACCATGCATATGGAACATGTCGAGTGAAGAATACAGCAACAGAGTATTAAAGCAGAGCAATTGGAATGAAGTCGCTGCATCTGGCAATATTAGCGCCGAGACGTCTAGCGACAGTAGCGCTATTTTAGATGAAAATGATTCTACTGACTCGGTAGTTAATGTCAGTAGACCAAAAAAGATGACTGTGTTTCAAGAAGCACTAATTAACTCAATAGAAAAAAAAAGAGAAAACGATCCAGATATGAACTTTCTACTAAATATTTTACCGGAAATGAAGACAATGTCCCCAACACAGAATTTTGAATTTCGGTTCGAAGTGATGAAAATTATTAAAAATATAAAATATAGTGTACATAATGCCTACCAGTACCCACATCAGTATGGCTATGCGAGTGGAAGCAGCAGTACACCAAATGTGCAAAACTACCCTCGAAACAGTCCATCACATAGCTCTACAGGTTCTTCAGCGGAAGTAGAAGACATAGAAGCAATAATGCGAGGCGATTCAAACCACATTGAAGATGAGGAATGACTGGTTACCAACTTAATGTTACCATATTTGTTCCTAATTCAATTTAATAATACAGTAATTTTGAAAAGTGATTGTTAAATTAAAAACTATAAATGCGAAAGTGACTTTGTATTAAAATAAAAATAACATATTTTTTTAAAATCCTAAAGCGTTAATTATTTACTTACCTCAAAGTTATAGTAAGACATAATGTATCTCTTGTGATATTATTTTTAGCTATGTACTGGGTTATAGATTTCAACAATTCATCAAATGTATGAGAAGTCATATTGAAATAGTCGTAAAATTTTTCTGGATGTTTCCTTAGTTCTGGGTAAAGAGTGTGAAATTGTCCAATGCTCAACCTTTTCTTGTATAATGGGTGAACCCAGTGCTTCCTTTTATCCTCTTTCAGCGCTTCTAAGATACCAATTACTTCAAAAATATCCATCGTGACCAACACAACCACTCCCTTCGTACAACAAAAGTAAAGTGATAATTCAGTCGGTCGGCTAAATAAGCGGCTAACTCTTAACAGTTTGCTTGCGATGCACGAAAATTGATTTGAGTCTGCAGCTAACTCAAATTTCAGTTCGCTGCAAATTTGCGGCTCACTCAGTCAGCCGCTAACAGTTTGCCTACTGGGGACGCAGCCTTAGAGTGAATGAAACACATGGATGTTGTCATTTGGAAGTTGAGTTGAGTGTCATTTCACATTGTTATTTTGTTGTACTGTTATTGTTACTTGTTTTCGTTATTCATGTTATCTCTTCCTTAATTATTCCTCGTGGACTCTTTTGCTAAGTCGACAAACACGAAAAATGGTGTTTGATAATTAAATTCAGTGAAAACATAGTGAAAACGAATCAAACGATTCAGAGACAGAGGGTGATTGGATGATTGTGATACTGATAAAATTAATATTTCTTCTACTTCTGATGAAGTTGTCCCTTTATCTAGTTGGCAAAAAATGCATAAGGAAGGTTGCTCCATTAAGAAATAAATGCATTTGTTTTATGTTAATGCCTTTTATTTACTTTAGGTAGATACCTACCTGATTTCTTTATACCTTGCATATGTAGGCAGGGAACTTAGAATGAACAAACATACCTACCTACAGCCTGGGTAGGTATGTAGGTCCTATAACAAATTTAATCTCTTACAGATTATGCACTCAACTGTAGTTTCACATTGAAGGCAATATTTACAGAATCCATAAAGATTTGCGCGACCTTTAATTCTGTCTCTCTGTTCACTTTTCTTCACAGCAAAAGGCTCAACAGATCTCAATGAAATTCAGCAGGTACATTGATAATATCTTGTTGAAGGACAGGATACTATTTATCCCAGAAAAGTACATGTAAAGCCTTGGGCCGAAGCGGTAAATAAGACATAAATACAATGGTTGACTTCCATCCACAATCTTACCTCAGTATCAAGCTTCACAGTTTCCATTCCATCATTGGGGCTGTCCAGCTTGTCATCTAGTGTCTCCATGGAAGCAAGGGTAGCCTCTGCATTGCTATCGGAACGTTTTTGGAAGAGCTTTGGATATTTCAGGTTAAACAATTTTCGTTTACCTTCTGTTTCACCTAAATTAAAACCACATTTGATCATTACTCTATGAGCATGTTAAAAAGGTGGAAGAAATAAGTAATGCTGGGCGAACCACATGGTATCTAACCCCAAAGCAAGTAGAGCATGTATGTATGTATATCAAGCATGCAATATAAAATAGATAATTCCTATGTAGTTATTAACTGCGCAAATCAACAAACACATTTTATTTTAATATTTTATTGGTTTCTTACCTTGATCATTTTTGGGATGATGTAAAAATTTTGTCAATGGACAAGAATGTAGGAATTGCAGGCGGTGACCTATTTTTGGCTTATGGTCTTCAGTCTTTTGTTCAGTATCCTTCTCAATACCATCTTCATCCTAAGAAACATCAGATTTACTTAATTGGGGTTTACAGGAAACAGGCCCTTTAAGACAATGAAAATGCATATTTGAACTGAATATTGTTACTTAATATGTAGACTATCATGTAGGTAATTACCTAGCTTCTATGTAGGTACTTTTCTTTTACAATTTTGAACCTTTAAGTAATTTTGTGGCTCTTTAGTATTGTATATTTAAGAAAATGTTCACATCATAAAAATCTAAATCTTACCTTTGCTTTGTCTTTATCATTATTTCTGGTGAAGAAACCGGGCATTTTGATGGCGCCAATTGGAATAAACTTGGGTTTGACTTCCCTCCCTTGCTCAGTCACATCTCCAGAAAGCGCCGTCTTAACCGGCCCGTCTCCGTCAATCTTAGAATCAACAACTGCCTCAATATTCTCACTTTCTGCTTTCAGCATTATCTCCATTTCTTCAGCTTCAATTTGTTTTTTGTCCGGGGATTTTTCGTCGCCATACTCAGGTTTGTTGATGTCCATTGTGCTCATGTCTGAAATAATATTGGAATCGTTAGCGTGTAAAAAACTAAATAATTATCGCACATCAAGCAATAAAAAGCCTGAGGAAGAAATAAGTAAAATGCTAGGATTTGCTTGTATTGATGGGCACTGAGGGGATTGGGCAGGTGCAAGAATAAAAAGCCATTCACGGAAATCGGGGTGGAAAGATGGGGAAGCGAAATTGAAAGCGTCGTCGCTAGAGGCACTTTACTGTTTTAAATACTCACTAGAACTAATTGTATCATCAAGTAAGGGTTGTTTGTGATAAAGTAATTCACATTTAGGTTATTGTAATTCTAAATAATATGAAATTCAATAGAAAAACTTCGCCAAAAAATGCCGCTTCGCAAGACCGCTCACCCGCTTACACAGATAGACAAAACAACATTGAATGACTGAATCATAGAGAATACAATACTGTGAATGAAAGAACGAGATAACTTCACGGTGCATTCCGAATTACGATTACAGCGCTGATAGCGATCACAAAAATATTTTGCGTTCCAAATTAGTTAACACGATTTTGACAGTTGAGTGCTAACGGAACACTTATGAGCGCGCTCACGGTCACGTGTCGTGTCGTGGTGTCAATGTCAATATCTCATTGCAATACAAAAAGAGATCATCAAAGTTATTCTCCGACCGTTGGTTTGGTCTTCTATAATTATTTCCATTTCTTTGTAAAAATTTGCAAACGAACGTTTTGTTGAAAAAACCCTAAGAAAAAACCGTTAGTAAACAAACCCAATTGTCAGATTTGACACCACGCTCACAGAGATTTCAGTTTGTAGCATGGTCGTTGATAGCGCAAAATGATGTCATCTATGACGTCACACGGGACAACGTTGTCGCGCTCACGATAATACGGAACGCGTGTGAGCGCGATGATATTGATTTTAGCGTAATTCGGAATGCACCGTCAGATCACTCCTAGAGATGCCAACATTGTTTTTTAGAGAAGTTTCTGATTTTAGTTTCAATAGGTTGGTATCTGTATAAAAGTACTACCCACCCACAGAGCCAGATCTATTATAAATAATATGTACTCGTTTTATTCTAAGATCAAGCAACCAGCCTTGTTCATACTACCTCTTTGGTTTTAATAGACACTATGATTACCGTCTTCAAAGATCGTGGGTTCGATTCCCAACTAGGCAAACATGGCCACCATGAGTTCACCAACAGATGGTTAATTAAAAAGTTTGACGTTTTCATCATAAATAAAATCTATATGATAACGACAAAGCTGCCTAAATATCCGATTGTTTTGGTGAACACAGACTTACACAAGTTCTTCAAAATATAATCGGTAAATTTTATGTTATTAGACGATTTTGACAAAAGTTTTCATTTCTAAGTCAACGTTATTTCATTGTCCGATTCTTTTGCAGGCAAAAAGTAGAAATATTAGTTAGACTTAATATGAAGGGATGCAGAAGGTAACTACGAACCTAGTTTTGTTGAAGCTCACTAACACGATTCATCCCATAAACGAGGGACTTCAAACGAAAGACGAAAGATTGGTCACATAATGCAACGAAAATATACCTAGCATGATATAAGACGATCTTTCGCCCTTGTATACGGCAACTACGGCCCTTAAGAAGACTACGAACCTCTCCCAAACGGAAACGGATCGGCCCATGCGGATTTGTTGTTGTTTCACGTCAAATGAAATGGGGCGCGCTAGTGAGAAAGTGCGTCTAACCATCAAATACGAAGCTGTCATGTGGCTGTTTGCGTGTGCTCGGTGTCGGCACCATTTTTTGATATTTTATCGTACTTTCCGATTCATTTTGAATAAATGTTTGATTTCAGAAATATTTTTGATTATTTATAATGTTGAATGTATTTAGCATGTTTGCAATGCGACAGATTTTCGAATAAAGGTGTCTATCATGCATAAAAAATCGCTTGAAAATGACTCGATTTGGTGGTCAAAATTAGTTTCGCTCTCATTCATTGTTTTTTCAAAAACTAAACTGTTGCAAACATAGTTCTTTTTCATCCGATTACGTATGAAAAATTTCAATATGATCGGGGACATAGTTTCCATAAGAAGCGGAAAGTACGTTTGTATGGGGGCTGGGCTAAAGCTATCCGTTCCATTCTTAAGTACCTACTTTGCTCTCCCAAGGATAGGGCGCCCTGGACGTTCCGAGCTTACACGTGATCCCATGTGACTGCGGCAAAAGTTACATTGATGAAACGAAGCCGAATCCGATCCACCGGCTCTCTGAACACATACGCGACGAAAAGAATGTTGAATAGCTCAGCGGTGGTAAAACACTTTATTGAGGAAGGACCATCGCATTATGATCGTTTCGACAAAGCCTGTGTCTTGTCTAGGGAATTTTATTGTTCCTCACAAGATACGCGAGGCTATAGAGATCGGACGGTGGCCCAAATATGAACTCAAGGGATACCTACACTATCCAGCACGGTGAGATCTCCGCCAGAAGATGACTCCCCCTCTACAGCATGACCAAGTAGCGTGCCCCCGCCACCATCGGAATACCGCTGCGACCCGCGCCGAAGTATTTCAGAAGTATTTTATTGCAAAACATAAATATTACAGTCTTGTAAGTTGTAATTAATATTCATGCATCCTGTCAGATAGGGTATGGCAATGGATAATCTAATTTAGGATTTAAGTAGGTATTGTATTTTCTAGATTTCGTAAATTCTGATAGATTAGTTTGATTTCTATTTTAAAGGCTGGCACCTCATAGACTGCGTCATGCAGCCGGAATGTCTCTCTGTTTTCATATTATTAATCCAGAGAGCCAGGAGGCCAATTCTGCGTATCACGTTATACTTTATCGAGTGATACTCATTCATCATCATATCAGCCCATACACGTCCAGCAGTGGACATAGGCGACGCCACAAAAACCTGTCCTAGCCGCCTCCATCCATCGACCGCTACGATGTCGTTGTTAATACTCATTAGCACAAGATAAAAATATCATGTGATAAATATCGAGTACCGCCAAAAACTGCATTCTCGTGCAACTTATCGAGCAACTCATCAAAGAAAAACCCTCGATAAATATCGAATTGCAGATTTTGAGAATAAGCTTGTTTGCTACGAAGCAATAACTCTATATTTTGACCGTTGCTATACCTATTTATTGAGTAGATATATTGCCAGAATTGCCCTCCAGGATTTGCATAAAATGTCGAATGAATTTCGACTGCCAAGGTATAATAAACTTTAGTTAAAATTATCTAAAACAATATGAACAACTGGTTTTAAGAGACAATAAATTTATTATATTTTTAATCACAACAATAATAGTTACCACCAATTAAATCGTATTTAAAAGGTACCTTCTATTATTATTTAAATTAATATAAACGAACTTCTGACTAGAATTTCATAAAGAAATGCTAATTTTTTTCCAAAGCTTTAACCAGGAGTTCGTTTATTCCTATAATCAGATTTCTAGGATCCATAATAAGTCCAGCAGTGACCATGGCGTTTAAAAATAGCTGCTGTGCCAGCATATCTGCTAGTTCCTTGTCGGTTGTGAGCAGCTTGTGGAGTTTCATAATGATAGGGTGTCTGAAAGAAAAAATATGCTGAGTTTCAGTACCTTTGGATGCCGTTGTTTGTTGCGATTTTTACGGCTTACATTTAATGTTAGGTACAAGTTTTTGAAAAAAAAAAAGCTTGGAAGGAAGAATAACATGGTGGAAATATGCTCAAATTACATTTGATTTTGGTATTACTTTTGTATGGGCAATTCACTGGAAAGAGACCTCTTAACTAGCCCATACGAATACAATCATATGAGCAGAGCTCGCGATTTTAAAAAATCTCCCAGTAAATCGTCACGTGATGCCAGCTGTAATCTGAATGGTATTTGAATATTCGGGCGCTAACTTACTTGGCATTAAGTTCAAGTTGCGGACGCAGCAGTGCATATCTATTCTCCTCGCTGAGATTTGCCGCTTGCGTTCTAACGAAATGTCTCGCCGCAGCCATTTCTGGCACAATAATAACACAGGGATAAGAGTCCAATTTTCGAGTTGTGCGAATTTCATAAACCCTGCCGGCCAGTTTTGTTTTCAGGAATGTAATGAGCTCATCAGCTTGTGATTTCTGTAGACTGTCGCTTCCTGGAAAACCGGACAACTTACTTATTATACTATTTCAATAAAGACATGACACGATACAAACAAATTTGGTTTTATGAAAGAAAAGTAACCAGACATAAAGGTTGTTTTGTAGTTATATCTAAAATAAATGTAAAGTGCGGGTCGGTCTCGCGCACCGAAGGCTCCGTATAAATAGGAGATTGCTTCTTGCCAAATATCGTTTTTCTAGGTCAACGTGAAGTACCCTATAGGTTTTATCCCTTGCGAGCGTTAAATGTTATTTTATTTGTTAAGTTTCCACGAATTTACGGGTTTCGGATTTTTCCCTTTACTTGTGTTTTAAGACCTTCCTTTGTAACAAATGTTGATTATTTTAAGTCAACAGAAACTATGTAGGATTTGTGTTTATGCGAATCCCTTGTAATTAATAAAATATATGGGCATACACCGCTGTATCTTTTGATTGTTTTGACTTAGAAGTCTAATGTTTTCATGGCTTTATCGGTTACTGGAGGCGGGTAATTTATCCGATATACTTCAACTCGATACGCATTCGTGAGGAAAGAGGGGTAACAGACCGAGGGGCAGAGGGGAAAAAGTGATCCTATAGAGTTCCTTTTTTTCTTTTTGAGGGGTATGGAACCCTAATATTAACTACATATTTGTTTGACTTAATTACTTTTTAGACGATCTAACATTGTGGGTTCTTTGTTTGTATGTAACAAAGGGTAACAAAGGGTACCTATCAAAAATAAGTTCTGGCAGACAGACACAGAATCTTATAGGCCGGCTACACGCTCAAACGCTTTGCGCAAGCAAGATAAGCCAGCCACACGCTCCATCTTGCTTGCGCACACCGGCTTGCGCAAATGTTTGAGCCTGTAGCCGGGCTATTAGGATTCGCAAAAAGATAAGTTGACGCAGACCGATATTTCGCACCACGGCGGCGCCGGTGCCCACTATGGTTAAGACAGCCCTGATTATTAGTCTGGCTGGTCTAATCTGAATGTAAGTTAAACCATATGTGAGCAAGAGGAAATCAAATATTCTATACAAACCTATAATTGCAGAACTGTCAGGCTCGTCTTTTTCCAATTCGTTTTCCACTGACAACAGCGCCCTCCCTCCGAACTCTTTCAGCTCCAACAAAACCAGTTCGTCATATGGTTCATAGCAGAACAGTACTTCTACATCTTGCTTCTTATGTGACTCGTAGTATGGCGATGTTAGAGCTAGTTCTCGGCTGTAAATGAAATGGACAAAAATACATACAAATTGTTGATCAGCAGGCTTCGCATGATTACCCTATCCTACTGATATTATAAATGTATGGATGTTTGTTCCTCTTTCACGCAAAAACTACTGAACTGATTGGGCTGAAATTTGGTATGGGTATAGTTTTTTTTAACATATAGGCTATTTTTTATCCCGATAAAACGCGGGCGAAGGCGCGAGCAGCAGCTAGTTTTACTAAAAAAACTAGCTGCTGAAAAGAGTTAACTACGAAACTAGTTAGTGTTGAAAGAACACCAACACGTTAGATATTAACCTAGTCAGCGATGTCTCAGATTTCAGTAACTTTATTTCTTTATCCAAACAAAATAAGCACTTGGACAAGTTAAATTTTATACTGCAAACAGCTATAAATATAGTTAATTATCAAATAAGAAATAAAGTGTTATTGATATTCTCTTCACTTCAATTTTTTGTCCACTTGTGGAAGAAGTGAAAAAGAAACCACTAGTACATTTATATATCACACTAGCTGACCCGTACCCACTTTGTTGGGCGGTAAACATTTTTAGTGAACCGAACCGTGAGACCGAGTCGAAGATCAAAGTTGTATCCACTTCCACCAGTGTCTTCGCCACGACAGTAGGTAGGTATATAAGCGAGTAGAGACTGAATAGCATCAAATGCCTGGTGCGTTTCGCCAATGCATTGCAAGCGGTCATCCCGGGTACGCAGCACAATGTCCCGCCTGTCACAGTGCTGATCTACCAGGACGACAGCAACATCATTGGTAGCGAGAGCTTTGTACAAACCGGATGCTGTCCAGTAGGTCGTTTAGCGGCACTAATGACAATTTTGTAATCATTTTGTTGGCTTTGGGGTATGGACTCGTATTTTATGTCACATCCATCCCCACTCCCAAGGGAACCATAACGAATTCCAGGATAAAAAGTATTACATGATCTTCCTCGTAGTATGAACTTAAATCATGCCAAGTTCCCCCCACTGCCGGTGCCCTCCACTGTGGGGGCCTACTGAGTGGGTCCCACTGCGAGGGGCTACTGGGGGTCCCACTGCGAGGAAATGTGGGGGGCCCACTGCCGGTGCCCCCACAGTGGCGGGCTAGTGAGGGGGTAACACTGCGGGGCAATATGGGGGGCTCACTTCGGGGGGCCATCTACCAGCGGCCCCCAATTCCGGGGCCCCACTGCCGGTGCCCCCCACTGTGGGGGCTACTGAGGTCCCACTGCGAGGGGCTACTGGTAGGGTCCGGTTGCGTATAACGATAATAGAGCGCTTTCCAAAAAAAAATTCAAAATATCTTCAATGTACAGAATTGGACCTGTTACAGTTTTATTTTAAGTATAGATAGGTGTCATGTTTATTTTGCCTATCTAAATCTTAATTTAGATCATTCTAGATAGATTCTATGGTAGGGTATTAACTTTTTGACCGCCACGCCAAAAACGCATTCCCGTGTTCTCAACGCCAAAGCACAAAGTGAACAAAAGATATCCTAAACGTCTCGTAAGCGCTTAGGGGTCCTCAGGTGATTTGTCATGTATAGGTGTACTATGGCGGTCAAAAGGTTAAATGCAAAAGTACCTAACTCTGTAATGGATGGATTAATTCCTACAATTTAGGTCACATAATACGTAAATATTATAATTTACGTATATGTCAGTGTTCTCTATTCTAACAAGTCTAGACTGGACAAAACCTTATCTTGGATGGTCATGGAATATTGGATAAATACCTGGGTGCCGCTAAATAGTAGATATTTCTCTGGCCATCTTTTTGACGAGCACCATAATCAGCTAGAGAAGTTTTCTGTCCACTTTCAAGTTTTGATGACTCAAAGCGCAATAGTTTAGCTATTTCCTCCTAAAATATGACAAATTGTTTTGTAAAGCACCGTTTTATACAGTAGACAATAGACAAGCAATTCAAAAACCTTTCCTTTCCGTCTTTTATACATTTACTCATTACTCATTTTTATTAATAGTCTGCTAACTTATGGTATTGCTATTTCTCACTCTATCTTCTTTACTGACATAAGTCAGAGTGAGAAATAACACTGCTCAGCATCTGTTTTAAGTTAGCAGACCATTATTAATCTAATCAGGGGGTTAGTGTCATTTGGGTCCTTTTCACGAGAATTCATTAGAAGTCAAGCGAAGAGGACCCAAAGGACATAGAAAAAAGTCGATGGTTGAATTGAAGCTTAAAATTTTGTCAAAATATAATTTAAGACGGGATTGCAAAATAATATAATCCTACGAGGAGGTTCTATATGTATGTTTTTTTAAGTTATTTTTCCGCCGATTATCATAGACCAATTTTGAAAATACTTTCACTATCGTATAGAAAATGATCCCGAGGTGGTCCCATCCCCAGGGGATTAGTATTTCCCGCAAAACTTAAAAATAGTGTAAAAGTTAGGGATTCGAAGTCGATTATTAGGTTTTTGAAAACAATCAAATTATCACAATATTAAACAGTTTCCACGGCAACGGGCGTAAACAAGAGATAAGTTCAGGAATTTGGAGTCGGTTTATCGTTTTTTAAAACACGCCAAATTATGTACAAAAAAAGTTTTAAACCGAGGGTGAAATCAGTCAGTTAATCAGTTATTCGAATAACCGGTTTACATGCCCCAAAGGAGTAGTAAAGTAAGTTTTAAATAATTTATTACCTTTTCGACTGGACTTTGGCTGGTGACAATTCCTTCTTTGATGAAGAGTGAGTATTCTTTGTAGAATGAGTCATACGCCACGGGATCTTTGTGAGCCATCTCTACCATGAATTTCAAAAATCTGTTTGTCAGCACTGTCTTTAGTTTCCTGAAAATATTGAAACGAAATGTAAATAAAGGTATTGATTGATATGGATGAAGATTATATAGGTACAAGTTTTCTATACTTACGTAATTAAAACACTATTTTGCAGTAACTCTCTACTTAGATTTAGTGGAATGTCTTCAGAATCAACAACACCTGAAATATATTTAAACAATTTATAGTACCTACCTATTAAAGGCTTGTTATTCTACATGATCATTAAGAATATTAATGAAAATTTACCTTTAACAAATCTCATCCATTTGGGCAATAGATTATCAGCTTTGTTTTTAATCAGGATCTTTCTTGAATACAAAGCTACGCCGACCTCTTTGGTGTCGCGGGATATTTCAAAGAGTCCTGGCTTCCCCTCAGGTACGTAAATAATCGATCTAATTGAGAGTGGGGCATCTGTTTTGTAGTGTAACGTGAACCTTGGTTTGTCATAAGCATTGCTGATAAATTTGTAAAACTCAATGTGATCTTCTTTTGTAACCTCTTTAGGATCCATGAGCCAAAGTGCCTTAAATAAAAAAAAAATTGAAATATCAATGCATTAATTTCACTAAATTTATAAAATTCCCTGAACCTACCTTAATAGAATTGACTTGTACGTCGTTCAAATAAATGGGACTTCCAATGAAGTTGCTGTACTTTGTTATTATATCTGGAAACAAAAACAAAATTTGTTACAAACAGGAAAAAAAATGGGCAAATTAATCAGCATAATCTTCACATACTTTCAACTGTGGTTTCATCTGCAAATTCTCTGCATTCAGGCTTCAAATAAATAACAATTTTTGTTCCAACAGGCACTCCTTCTGCTTCTTGGATTTCATAAACTCCTGACCTAAAATTATAACTTTCACATAAATATGGTACTGTGTACCATATTGTGTGTGTATAACATAATAAAATAAATGAAGATTTATCGAGAGAAAACAACTAAGGAATAAAGAATTTTTAAAACTAAACAGGACATTTTAGTGTGTCCATCAAAGACAACATAGAAAATAATGGAGTGGGGCCTCACCTTCACACATGATAACTAGCTAGAGAGAGAGAGAGATATTCAGGAAAAACCTGAGCTATATGTTTATAATATTAAGAAACCACTCACCCATCTGATCTCCACTTGTATCCTGGAGACCCAGTCTTACTGCTACGAGTGAAAACATCAATTTTATCAGCCACCATGAATGCTGAGTAGAAACCCACACCAAACTGGCCGATTATAGAACTAGCTTCACTAGCACCCTTATTTTTAATCTCTTCTATAAATGACTTGGATCCAGATCTGGCAATTGTACCTAGATTGTCAGTCAGTTCTTCTTTTGTCATACCTATTCCTGTATCCTGTTATTTTAAGAAAACAAATAATTAGTCTGCAGTTGGCTCAATTGTAAATACTAGTTTAATTTGTTTACATTATTTGATTGTTTTTATAGATTTTATTAATTAGCTTTCGAGAACATTTAAAAAATTAAAAATACATACAGTATAAACTCAAGATTTGTTTAGGTATTGATTAGTGTTATATGATAGTTGAATTTATTTAAGGCTTGTTGTACATAACATATATAGAAACTATAGTACCTGGATGATGATGGTTCTGTTTTGTTTGTTTGTTGAAATGCGTATCTCAAGAGACCTATCAGTTTGATCCAGTTGTGGAGCATCGGCTACTCCACTGACAGTCAAGTATCGGAACTTCTCAAGGGCATCACTTGCATTAGATATTAACTCTCTGATGAACACCTATAAATTATTTTAATACTTATCATTTATAGTTTTAGGAAGTCATAATTAAATGAAACTGGCTAATATTTAAATCAGACATTTTCTTACCTACCCTGTCATAGGTATTTAATTGACACATAAGTTAAAAATGTATCTGGACTATAATCAGGCCTTATAAAAATGGACAAGTTAAGGATAAAATAAATTTATAAAAGATAAATTACAAAACACCCAGTTACAAAAAATATAACAGTGATACAAAGCTTGATGACATGTAATACAAATTAAAAAGACATGTTCCAAATAATACCTACTTCTTTGTCAGAGTAAAGCGACCTTGCCACAATATCTAGTAGCATTCTGGTCTCCGCCTGAAACTCTCTCTTTTCAGAGGTGCCTTTCAATTTTTCTGGTGCGTCTTTAATTTTTTCTGTTTGATTTTCTTGTGTGTCTTTTAATTTTTCTGATTCCTTTTGTTCTGTAGCCGCACTATATGAACGGTGGAAGACGAGTGCCGGTGGCGGAAAATCTGTATGGAATTGTAAAAAATTATTGGGCAAATTGTACAGTCTGATAAAATTGTCTGTTCATTGCCACTTTATTAGTGGAGTGTACTTACCATATTGTCTCTGAGCCGCAAAAGAGGTAGTCGCGACACATTTTATTGCTAGATCAGACTGAAATAATAACCTCTTAGCGCAATAAATCGGGCGGAGCCTTGCACGTAAAGCGGACATTATGAACAATTGAACTGAAGATAAACTACCAGTAGAAAGCCTGATTTATGGTCTTTCTCTAGTTTAATTTTCTCAATTTCTAAGTTATGCAGCGTTTGATGCACAGATGTACCAATGAGTACACAACTAAACCAACACAGTAAAATAACTAGATGTACAGTCAGCTGCACAGATATGTATACACTCTCAGAATTTCACATTTATATATACGTGAACCTTTCAAATTAAGGTATACGGCACAATTTTTCAAATTGATGTAGTCATGGTACTTGTCAAAACGTGTATTCAGTTATTTTATATGACATTTGGGAAAGCTTTCGCGGCACCCATGTTTGCATAAACATAGTTTTTTTCATGCGCGACCAGCTACAGGCAGTGATTGATGCTGGAGGGGGCTACACATAATACTAATTAAACAAGCTTCATAAAATAGCATAAAATGTGATACGTGTGAAAAGAGTGAATAATAATAGTAAAAAAGTTATTGTTGTTTTTTAACTGAGTGAGGAGTTAGTAATACTACCTAAAATGCACATTTACGTAATTTTTTATTATTATCAGTAATGTATAGGTACATTATTTTGGCCTTGCCGTGGATACATATTTATGATAATTTGTAGGAATTTTAGAAAAAAGCGTTTTTTGTAAATTGGAACATTTTGTATACATGTCAGTCAATGAAAAACATCGTACAAATTGCTGTATACATTGTTCTGGCAATTCATTATGATTACATAATTAAGGTCATGTTTATATTTATGACGAGTTGTAGGATTTTAAGTAAAATAGTCATTTAATAACATATTTAAGACCAAATACTGAATACATATTTGTGAATACATTCTTTTTGCATACACTATTAAGGCGTGGTCTTGACTACATTAATTTGTTATTCGATGGTATACAATTATTTGACTAAATAGTGTATACATTATTATGATTAACTGTATACCACGTTTTGACAAGTACCATGACTACATCAATTTGAAAAATTGTGGCATACAGGTACTTTAATTCGAAAGGTTCAAGTATACATGTGAAATTTTGGGAGTGTATACATATCTGTGCAGCTGACTGTATTAGGGATGTTTGATGTTTGATCTTTTTTGTTTTGTATCGATTGATCTGACATTTGACATAAATGTACGGATTTGACATGACGGTAACCACTGAGGCGCTGCGGGCTGTACTTTGATACCCGACGCGCACGTGCCAAAGCGATGCGGGCTAGAATACACGAATACAAGAATACAAGAATTTATTAATAAAAATACAATTTTACACGTCCATTGTTGATTTCACAATTATAATACATTATAATTAGAAAACTTATATGATTTATGATTCATCTTATGAAATATATATTATACTTATCTAAATATTAACTATACTTATATATGTGTACCTAATGGCTGTTTAGTTGGTCGGGGGGGTCTTCTACAGTTCGGGTAATTCGAGGAATTCACCCATGCTGTAGAAAACCCTCTCTAACAACCATGTTTTCAAACGACCCTTAAACGCTGCGGTTGAAGCTGCATTACGGATACTATCTGGTAGTCTATTGTAGACTGCCGGGCCCGAGATGAATACCGATCTCTTCGACTTGTGTAGCCTATGTGTTGGCGTTACCAGCCTGTGCTGGTGTTTATCGCTGCGGAGAGCGCGTACTGCGTTAACCCCTCGGCGCTGGAATAGGTGCAAATTTAGGTGCGTGAACAAGGCTACTTGGTATATTTGTTCACCATGTAGAGTCATGATGCCCAGTTCCTTGAAGTGTTCTCTGCATGACTCATCGTTCGGGATGCCCACTATGGCTCGGACAGCCTTCTTCTGCATCACGAAGGCCCGCTCAGCATCGCTGGCTGGCGCCCACAGTTCCACGCCATATGTAATCGTACTGTGGACTGTCGCGAAGTAACAGGAGCGCACAACGTCGCGGGTGGCTGTACTCGCCAGCCTGCGCAGTGCAAAAGAAGCTCGTCCAAGTTTCGAGCAGACTCCATCTATGTGGGCGTCCCATATTAGGGAACTATCGAGCTGGAAACCAAGCAGCTTTGCCGTTTGCACCTGCTCCAGCCCCGTTGTTCCTGCGTGTACCTTGAGGGCGGCTGGTCTACCACCGTTGAGCTTAAAGTTGATGAAGCAAGTCTTGTCTCTGTTCAGAGCGAGGCCGTTTTGCCTGAACCATACCTCCAACTGTTCGACCACCGAGTTTAACCCGCTCTCCAACTGACTGTCCGTGGGCGCGGTCACCACAGCCGCCACGTCGTCTGCATACATGTAGATTTCCGCGCCCCGGACTGCAGCGGGTAGATCGTTAAGTAGCAAGCTAAACAGGGTGTTCGATAAGCACGACCCCTGCGGAACACCCATGGTATTCTTCAATTCCGAAGACATCGCTCGACCCCCATCGCCGACCACGGCTTGAGTGCGCTTGGCTAAAAACGATGCCATTATAGACACCGCAGGGCCTCGGATGCCATAGAACTGCAGCTTATTAGTGACAAGGGAGTGGTCGGCAGTGTCGAACGCGCGCGATAGGTCGCAGCACAGCACAGCCACGCGCAGGCCAGCTTCGCGCGCGCTCAACACGCGCCACACCACCTCCCGTACCAGATCCGTGGTGGCTCGGCCCGGTCGGTACGCGTATTGCCTATCGGAAAGAATGTTACGGTCGCCCACAAATTCAAGCAATCTACGGTTCAATCCGACCTCTAGGATTTTACCTAGGGCTGGGACCATAGATATTGGGCGGTATGATTTGGCATCCGACTTTTTACCTTTGCCCTTGTAAAGAGGGCAGATTTTAACTTTCTTAAGTGCCTCAGGATATTTCCCTTGCTTAAAGCAGGAATTGCACATTAAAGCAATCAAATATATCAAATATCAAATATCAAAGTGCTTTATTTCCTTTAGACCTTACAGGACCCTTGGACACGTCACAAAATTAAAATAACATAAGTAAAACAGGGAAATAAAGTGATCACTTTGATTTTTTGTTCACTTCAATCTTTTTAAGGTAAAGTAAAGAAGCGAACAAGAAACCTTTACCTTGTTAGGTTGTTAGTTTTCGAGTTGGAGCAAAAGTCGTCCCATGCTTTTTTATCCTCTAGATAATCTGATATTTTGTAATAAGCCTTTTTACAAAGGATATGTTTGATAGTTTGTTTGAATTTATTTATTGATAATTTTTGCAACTCACTCGGAGTTTTGTTGTAGAAGCGTATACATTGCCCTTTAAAAGATACACTAATCTTGTGCAGCCGAGTTTTGGGCAAAGCGAGTTTCTTCTTATTTCTAGTATTTACATTATGTATGTCGCAATTTTTAGGGAATCGATCGATATTTCTATGAGTGTACAATAAGTTTTCATAAATATATTGACATGGTACAGTCATTATATTTATTTCTTTGAATTTATCACGCAGGGATTCTCTAGGACCCATGTTATAGATAGCACGAACAGCCCTCTTCTGCAGCACAAATACGGTATTAATATCTGCAGCGTTCCCCCACAGTAATATGCCATAAGACATAATACTATGGAAGTAGCTGAAATAGACAAGTCTAGAAGTATCAACGTCTGCAAGATGACGGATTTTTTTGACTGCATATGCTGCAGAACTAAGTCTCTTCGATAGTTTATCTATGTGTGGGCCCCATTGAAGTTTACTGTCTAAAGTTATTCCTAAGAATACGGTACTGTCTACAATGTCTAAAGTTTCTCCTTTTACGTTTATATCAGCCTTTACTTGTTTTACATTTGGTAGAATAAATCTAATACATTTAGTTTTGTTTTCGTTAAGTAAAAGATTATTGACACTAAACCAATGGACTATTTTTGATATTGCATTGTTTACATCGTCATAATTTGTGTTTTGTCTAATAATCTTGAAAATTAAAGAAGTATCATCAGCAAACAATACAATCTCGTGATTATTTTTAACGAGATCAGGTAGGTCGTTAATATAAACCAAAAATAGAAAAGGGCCAAGGATAGATCCCTGCGGTACACCCATTGTAACTACAGATCCCGAAGACCGTTTCCCATTAATGTCAACTCTTTGTATCCTGTCACTCAAGTAAGAAGTAAGAAGATCCAAAGAGGTGTCATTTATTCCATAGTGATGTAGTTTCCTGATTAATGTTCCATGGTGTACACAGTCGAATGCTTTTGACAAGTCGCAAAAAACACCTAAAGCATCTTGCGACTTCTCCCAAGCATCAAAAATATGCGATACCAACTCTACACCGGCATCAGTAGTTGACCTGCCGTGAGTAAACCCGAATTGCTTACGATGTAGCAGGTCATTGCCATTGAAATGCCTAAGCAATTGATGTAAAATAAGTTTTTCAAAAACTTTGCTGAATGTAGGCAGTACTGATATCGGTCTAAAGTTAGTGGGGTCAGACCTACTACCCGATTTAAATAGTGGGATTATCTTACTATGTTTCATCAGATCAGGAAAAACGCCACAATCAATAGATTCATTGAAAATAAAAGCTAGATCTGGTGCAATAGTATCAATCAATGGTTTAATAATTCTAACGGAAATGCCCCAGAGATCTGCAGTTTTCTTTATATTTAAAAGTTTAAATGCTTTTTTAATATCTTTTTCATCGACATGATGGAAGTTAAATTTATTTTCGCATGCAGGTACATTTTCTTTTAGTAAAGACTCAGCGATTAATTGAGAAGAGTTCAGACACTTTGTAGTAGAGATTGGAATGTCAGTAAAAAAGTTTTCAAATGCTTGGGCTACTTCAACGTCATTTTTGACGGAGCAATCATTAATCTTTAAATTGTAATCATTAATGTAGGTACTGACCTTTCCAGTCTCACTGTTTATTATTTTCCACGTTGATTTTATTACATTTTCACTGTTTCTAATTTTTGAGCTAATATAATTTGATTTTGCTACTTGACAAACTTTTCTAAATATTTTTGAGTAATTTTTTACTTTGTCTTTGAACTCCAGGCTAAAATTGTATTGTTTTTCACTATACAGTTCATACAATTTTTGTCTACTCTTATGTATACCCACTGTTGCCCACTCACTAAAGTTAAGTTTTTCTGAGACCATGGTCGATTTGGATGTGAATATAGAATTGAATGCATTGGTGAATTTGGTAAAAAAACTGCAATAGGAGTCATTTGGGTTGTTATGAGAGTAATTAGGTGGAGGTTTACAATCCCAATCCAATTTTAACCGTTCAAATCGACTTGTGGTCACAGGTATGTATGTTATTCTCTTTTTACAGTTATTATTTTTTACTTGAATTTCTAATTTTATTAGTTGACCTAAGTGATCTGATTTTAAATTGCTTATTACATTTTTACTAACAATTTTATTATTTTGGCAAACAAATATATTATCTATACATTTTGCTGAGGTTTCAGTTATTCTAGTAGGTTCCATAAATAATGGCCTTAAATTATAAGAATTAAATAAATTAGTTAATCTACTACTAAGGGAGTACATTTCTAAAAGATCAATATTAAAGTCTCCACATACCATGAGGTTTTTATTTGATTTTGATATTTTAAATAAGATATCATCCATATTTTTTTCAAATATTTCAAAAGATGCAATCACGGGGGCGAGGGGTTTTGTCGCTAATTTGATTATGCTAGGGGAAAGGTCATAGATGTCGGTGCTTTTTTTAGGAGCAATAAAGAAGTGCACTATCTTCATTACTTCCTCTGGCGTAACAGGCTGGAGCCTAATTGATGCCTCGCAGGCCTCTAACTCGACAGACATGGTAGCCGCCGCGCGCAGGACGTCCGCAGGGGGTGCCCCGCATTTACTGGCGGCTTTTACGAACTCTTCGTTCAGCGCGTCCAACAAGAGTTTCTTGGAACCGAATATACCGCCATTTCGATCTCGGATACAGTCAGTGAAGTCCAATCGTTCACGCCTGCTGCGACCTAACTCCGCATTAACAACCTGCCACCTACGTTTTGACTTGTTAGGGTCCTGTTGAATTTGATTTGAGTAATATTCCGTACGTTTTTGTTTTAGTGATAAATTATACTTAATAGTTAATTTGTTAGCAAACTCCGCGACTTCTTCATTTTCAGGGAAACGGCTTTTTAGGCTTAATGTGTCAAAAAGAAAATATTTTAAATTTAATATGTCTGAATCCATCCATCTATTACTGGTTTTGGGTACTGGTAGTTTTTTACGGGGAAACAGATGTTCATTTTACCGACTAGCTTGGCAACTAATGCATCGGCTAGGGCGCAGCAGTCGTGGTACAAAGAATCGACTATTTCATTCCAGTCGACCGACTCCAAGGCGGACAAAAAGTTTATTTGGTTTAGCGTGTTAAAACTGCGCCTCGACGTAAACGGTGGCGGGGACGCAGCGACTCGCTTTATCGTTAGGCGTTGGGCCTCGTGATCGCTGAGGTGCGGGTTCACTCCGGCGACACCGAGCACGCGCTCCGGGGGGAGGTTGGTGTAGGCATGGTCTAGCTGTGTACCCTGGCCGTCATGGAAACGGGTCGGGAAATCAACCAACTGAGTAAAGTTATGGGTAGAGAGCGCGTCTGCGAGCTGTTTTGAGAGAGAAGTGTTTACTAGTGTGTTAATATTCGTGTCGCCCATTATTATCGCATGCAAGCCTTCTTCATTTATTTTATCTAATAACTTTTCGAATAAAAGTAAGTACTCGGAGTGGCTAGTTTTATTAGAGTGGTAAATTCCTACAACTAATATATTTTCTATAGTTAGATGCACAGCGCAAATGTCAAAGATCTGCTCTCGGCCTAGGTTACAGTATTCTACACAGTTACTAACCTTTATTCCAGATCTTAGATCCGCGCCGCCAGCTGATTCGGTTACTAGTGGTTGAAAAATGTTACTCATTGGATTTTAAGACGTGACACTAGCGTTTAGTCGATTGAAATTGATTCTCGTTGGACCTCACTGTTGCCTAAAAACAAAAACTCTATGGTCATAGACAAGAAATTAGCCACACTATGCCGTGAAGTTTTGAAAAAGTTTGTTATGAGCGTGCGTTTTCTTTTAGTGTTTTTACAATGAAGTAAGTATTTTCAAATAATAATATGTAAGAAATTGAATATTTAAGCTATGTGGATATAATCTCTTAACTTTTTAAAGAAGAATCCGTTCAAATAGTGGTAGAAAATATTTTTTGAAAATTGTTGGTGTTTTTTAGCCATATTTATATGGTCAGTAAATGGAATGTTAAAAAGTACATGTTAACTTCTTTTAGATATTTAAAGACATAAATTAAACCCTGCAGATTATTGTTTTCTTTCAGAAAATAGGAGTAAATGTAATTAATAATTCATTTTAGGTGCAATAATATAAATCTATACCGCTGCGGGATGCAAATACTGCCCAAGCCGGCCGTTTAAAATGTAAAGGTGTGTTCAGATGTATTCGACTGTTCGCTGGCCATTGACTTGAGTTGGGTCGTTTGTTTATGTTATCTTGTAAGTGTAAATTAAAGCTCATCAAGCTGTGCAATTGGTTGGCTTACAGATATTGACGTGTGGTGCCGTATACAGAACAATAAAAAAAAGGACCGCATATAAGTGCGAGCAATGCGAAGTTGCACTTTGCTTGGAAAAGTGTTTCAAAGAATACCATTCCTAGTTATTTATATTAAAGTAAAATGATTGAATGTCCATGGTTTTTATTTGCCTTTTATCTAAGTACCATATAAAATGCGTGCAATACATTTCACGCATGACGTCATCTATCGAACAGCACCCCGGATCAGAAATGTAGGTTTTTACTTGCAACGTTCAACCTGCCTGTCTGTCTGGTTCAGAAAAAATATCACTGTGAAACCACCTCTACCGTGTGACCTTTTAAAACGCTCCGGGCGCGAATCCATACCCCAGTCAGTGTATTTTGCGAGCTAAGATGGATTGGTTTCTTTTGTTATTTTAAAAAGTGCAATAATTAAACTCGTTGACAATATTATGTAGTTTCTTGTGTGATAATAATCTTTCTATATAATATTATAATAGTGGTATGATATAAAAATTTGTGAACAGTGACCTAATGAGGCAGTTGGAGCCTTCAACGATTTTTATCAAGGTATTTACAGATTCAATTTTAAGAAATGTTATGTAAAATCATAGAATATAAACTTTTCTACGTTCTTCATCCAAATTTGGCGGTCATAAAGTGAGTAGTTTAAATGCTACATAGGTTTATGATTACGTTGCGCGCCGCAATGTTCGGTTGGAAATCCTAATTTGATAGCCTGATTTTAGGAGGATATTTCTTTTATTTTCTCTACTGGCGTTTAGTTTTTTTTATCATTATTTGATTTTGTAGATTATCTGCGGTCTGAAATAATACGAAATCCGCTAATTTTATTGTTTGTTTTCGGAAATATACATTATTTTTTGCAAGTGAATGAAAAATTTACAAAACTTTTTTTTAAACGTGATTTACTTAAATTTAGCACTTGATTTTCATTTAGTTATGCATGTGGATATAACGCCTAACTAATTTTTTTTATGAAACTAGTTTTAAAAATGAAATACATTGCATAGATTTTTTGTAATAACTGTAAAAGTGCAACCCAGAACGCGCTATTTGCGGTTGGTAAATAAGTACCGCTCAGCAGCGCTTTAGGCCCTGTTTGTTGCCGGGGGCCATCGCCTGAGTGGTAAAAAATATGAGTTGGGTTTAGTAAGTTGGTGAAAATGATAACTTACTTAACTATAATAGTGCACCCTTGGATACTTGTATCGGAAGGTTTCGGAAGTTGCCGATTTTTGTTAAAAAAATCTAAAACTCTAACTTGCTTGCGTTTATGCGACAGTCCTAATAAAAACATGGAACAAATTCATAGAAAAAAAAGCAAGCAAGCTTCGTAGGTTTGACAGTTGAAGACATACATCGAAATGACAGTTTATTTTTTATTTGGAATTTGGTCAGGCGAGGCTAGGCTAGCGTAGCGCAGTCAAGTATCGGTGTTTGGGTAACGAGGTCCGTCTGTATAGTATGATAAGTTGGTGGACTGGTAGAAATTGAAACAACATTGGACAGGAAATCCAAACCAGACAATCAAATTGAATTTAATCGCGAAACTTGATCATCCGAAGTGAATTAGTAAAAATATTCGTGTGAAAACAAAGTTATTCCATGACCGTGATAGAAGGATTTGTATCAAAACATTTTTCATCATATTCTCTTCGATTCGTGAGATTTTGAAACGTTCTGTCGTTCTGTTATCGCAATTCTGTGCAAAGTGGAAAAATGTGTGTATCGAGATGCAGGACTTGTTGTAATTACTTTCTGACGTTGTTGTGTTACGTGCGGTGCATTAGTTGAGTGTGTGTGTTTGCTGGTGAGGATGAAGGGTCGGTGAGGCTCCGTCACCGTGGAGCACCTGGTGGGAAGCGGTGGCGCGGGTGGCCTGCTGCCCGGCGCCGCGTCCGCCCCGCACGCACAGCACCCGCCTAACATGCTGCAGCCTATGGAGGAGATGATCCTGCCCCCCAAACGACAGGCCGTTGTGGACAGGCTTAGGTGAGATTGTTTTATTCCTGCACAATACAACCTATACTTGTCCACTGCTGGAAGCAGGCCTCCTCCTGATAAGTGCCTCCTTGGCTTTTATCATAATGGGGGTAGTGCCCATAATCCCATGGTGGGTTGGGATTGTATTTGATTGTTTGGAGGTTGTTCTGAGCAAGAGACACTGCTGTCTGCCCCCAGTGGATCCCTTATTCTTCTCTTACAACACCTGCAGTGAGAGTTGAAGGACATTACTGCTTACCAATGATTTTACTCAGTACGTAGGTACTTTATTTGTTCTTAGTAGTTGTAGGACCCCAACAGGGTTCATATTGATGTTACTACTTATCACCAAGCTCTCTAGCACATGAAACAACTAACTAAGTAAATGATTATCATCACTAGTGTATTTCAGGAGCTGCATTGACTTGTTACTAAGACAATGTAGCTAATAATGCTAAGGGATAATGTAGATTCCATCTGTGAAAGATGGACGTACTGGACTGGTACTTCTATTAAAAGCTCATATTTACAAAACTTGCTTCCTCAATATTTATAGTATTTGTTTGACAGCGACTCCACTTGTCAACACTGAAAAAAAAACTATAAGAGTTTCCGTCTGTCCCAGTCTGATAATAGGCAGAATCATTGCACTTAAGCATATATGAGATGACAGTGCAGACCATAGTTCCATAAAGACAGATTTTGTAGCTCTTTACCTAAAAAAAAAACTGGAAGTTCACTTTTAATTTTTAAGTACATGATAATTAAATAATCATAAGATTTGGAATATGTTGGTTAAAAGGTAGATGGACCCAATGACTTTCCTGTAAGTTTACAAATATAAAAATATGCTAGAAATGTCACACAGCATCAGGTTTTGGTGATGTGAAGCTAGTTTGATTGATCTAAAGTAAAAATCCCTTTCATTCTGTAGTAGACGCTATAAATAGTGCAGTTTAAATAATAAATGAAATAAATTATAAATCAAACTGTATTGTTTAAAAGATTGCTAATAGCTAATACATATTACCATGGGTGCTTGCTTAACATTTAAATTATGACACCTGTGATCTTGCAGCAAGCACCTGACATATTTATTGGATTAACTAACAAGTACAACTATGTTTTGTGTTATTATAACCAAAAGTACATAAGTAAGTAAGTAAATCATTTATTTGTCACATGTATACATACTTAGGTAACTAATTACAGCGGTAAAACATAAATGATTATTATTTGTAACATAGAACGATAAGTGCAGGTAATTTTGTGTGTTGCAGCGTGACAAAAGGGTGATGGCTCAGTGAATTTTTTTGCCGAAGAGCAAAAATACTGATTTTGAGCCAAGACCCGATCAAGAGCGAGCAAAACGAGTTGCAAGACAGTGTAGGTGTAACTATGAATTGTTGTGGTTGTGTAGCAAGTAGTGATTATGAATTTTAAAGTTAAATTGAATGTATAAATAAACAAATACATTGAAATTATATATAAACAAATACATGTCGGACAGTGCAATGTGATAACTGACGGTAATTTTATTTTTGGCTTACGAAGTGCTTGGGAATAACTTCCATTTGCATTTGCAATAAAAAAAAAAATTAACTTTAATTTAAATGTATACTTAGTGTTAGCATTGCGGATAGGGGGTGGAATATTGTTCCAGCAATTCGTCGCCGAATACCTGAAACTACCCCTGAAAGCTGCAGTCTTGTGATTTTGATAGAGAAGTGCAGATCTTACTGACCGTAACCTATCAACAGAGACGAACTTAAGTTTTGAGTGCAGATACTCAGGCTTTTTAAACTTAATGACGTCAAAGACCAGTCCTCCCAGGTGCAGCAGCCTTCGAGAGTCCATATTCAACAAGGACATTTTATTCAGGTACGGTGTTATATGACTACGAGGCGGAATATTGTAACAAAAGCGACAACAAGCATTCTGCACTCTTTGTATGGTGCGCTGGGTTCTTGCTAGCAACCAAGGACCAAAAACAATATCCCCATAATTTAGATTAGAAATGATTAGCGATTCACAAAGGACGATGCGGGATGCTTCAGTCAATTGATTCCTAATTTTATAAAGTATCTTAAGTTTTTACCAAATTAAGAACGTGGTTCTCGAATCTGAGATGACTGTCAATGGTAATTCGCGAGCTTCTTCAAGAGCTTCTTCCACTCTACCCACTTTAGAGTCACAGATCGTTACGTTAGGGTCGCCATTTAGCTTGTCAATTTGGTTTTTGGTACCCAGAACCATATACTGTGTCTTTGCTGGGTTTAACACGAGCGCAGATGCAATGGCGTTCAGATCTTTATTCATCCGTTGCACAGCTTGTGCTAATTTGTCGGGTGTCTCTGATACGTCATCTGCATAGCAGTGGTAGTTAGAATGACAGATAACCTTTGACAAATCTGAACAATAAATAATAAAGAGAAGAGGACCAAGTATAGAGCCTTGCGGGACACCACGAACAATAGGCATTGGTTGTGATAAAATATATATATAAAGTCGATCCATAATTTTTTGTCAATTTTACGATCTGTATTCGAGGACTAAGATAGCTATGGAACCACATAATAGATAATTGACTTAAACCATAGTAAGAAAGTTTGGCGAGAAGGAGTGGTATGTTGAGACAGTCAAATGCACGGGAATAATCAAGCAGGGTTAGCAATGTACAGCGCCCTCTATCTTGCTCCGCCAGAACATTATCTGTGACATCTAGAAGGGAAGTTACAGTTCCACGACCTTTACGAAATCCAGACTGGAGAGAAGGTAGAATGTTATTTGATTCCACATACCTAGTAAGTTGGTCACTGATAACTTTGTCAAGGATATTCGCCAGGAAGGGTAGAATGCTCATTGGCCGAAGATCCTTAAGTTCAACCGGGGTGCTAATTTTCGGTATAGGTGTAACGATAGAAGTTTTCCATTGACTTGGAACGGTCCCTGTTATAATGGATTTATTTATGATTTCTGTAATGGCGTCCAAGGTACAAGGAAGCGAGAACATAATCATTTCCCTACTAATACCATCATCACCAAGAGCGTTCGACGTTATAGTTATTATTATTTTCGATACCTCAGTTGACGTTGTGGGTTTTATTTGTAATGTCTCGGTCGTGTACTTATTGTCTTTGAAAAATGAAATATCTGACGGTACTACTATATTATTTCCAGGAATATTTAAAAAATGTGCATTAATTTTATTAGGGTCATCAAAACATACTGGCAACGACTTTTCGTCAGTTGAGTCAATTAATATTTTATTCTTCAGGTTTTTCCAAAATGTTTTACTATTTTTGATTTGAGAATTCACTACATTATTGAACTATGCGCGTTTCTCTGCAGCTATATTGGCTAACACAAATTTCTTCAAATCCTTATAATATGTTCCGTCTTGGTCCAGGCCAGATTTACGATACACCTCATGAGTCTCGTTGCGTTCATTAATCATTATCTTACAAACATCAGTAATCCAGGGTAATGAATGCTTATTTTTAACAGTTATCTTTTTAACAGGTACATGTTTATCAAAGAGAGCAATAATTAAGGAGTTAAATTTTTCGACCATCATATCTACAGTTGGTAGGGAAGAGATGAAATCCCAGTTAGTAGCGTATAAGTCTTCATTAAATGCGTCAAGATTAATATTACTGAAAGGGCGAAAGGAAAAAGACCTAGGTACAGGCTTAGGCTTACATATAGATAAAGTCACATTCACCATTGCATGCCCGTATTCGCCAGTTATATTATCAACGGAAACGTGCACGGGTGCATTTGTACAAAAAACATCTATAAGCTTTTCACTGTGCGAAGTAAAATGCGTTGGCTGTGTAACATGTTGCGATAAATTCATGTAGGTGAGAAATTGATTGAATTTAATTGTGTTGCTGTCCGCTTTAGCAAGCATATTAATATTGATGTCTCCCAACAACACAGCGTAATCAAAATTAGAAAAATTATTTAGGGAGTCCGTGAGCGCGTCAATAAATGTGTCAACACTGACCCATTCGGGTCTGTAAGCGGTGCCTATAACTACGCGGAAACCACCTATTCGCGTTGATATCATAGTCATTTGGTCTCGTAAAATATCGTACATAATTATTTACTTAGATTCGGATTTAGCTTAAGTTTAGTTCTCAGCGATAAGGCCGCCTTTTGTACTGTTCATTTTTCTTTAGATATAAGATCCTTTATCAATGTATTTATTTTCTAGTATAATAGTGTTCATTCTTTCATTAATTTTAAGTCAGGAATTTGACTAGAATTCTAGATAGTTGAAGTAGAAAACAAGTTGCAAATGGTCAAGCGCAGTGTTATGTTGCAAAAAGAATTGTTATCAGCGCTCAGCACTGTCGAGTTCACTCAGTAATAAGAAACCATTCTTATCTCTTCTCTTACTGTAAAAAAGACTTCTGTGACTGTCTCTTAGTGTGCTTAGTTGATCTAAACTACTCCATGGATTTTGATATGGTTTTTACTCTATCATTTATACAATTTCACGCTCTTCGCACAGTCTCTCTCTCTCTCAGTCATCTGATACCCTGCTCCTGGTGGCTGCAGCTCAGCAAACTTCTTTTTATATTGACTCATTCAGGCCACAAGCTGTCGGACTATGGGCTACATCACAGCACACTTTGAAAAGGAAAGTTTACAATCATTATTTAGGTCTCTCATCAGATTAGGTTATTAGCTAGCATGTCCCTAAATGTTACTTTATTATATTTAGTTGTTAAGTATGTATTAGTATATGAATCATTTAGTATTTGTATATTAGTATAACTGAGTGAAAGCTCTCAGTGACAGCTTGGATGATTTGGCTGTAGTTATGGTGAAATACTTACTCCAAGCATAACTGTCCAACCATAGATCTGATTTTCTTGAAATTTGATAGATGTGCTGATAAGACTTGTGAAATTTGCTGGTAACTTCGTGAGACCAAATTTGTCATGGGGGTTTTGAGATAAGGGGTTCCAAATGGGGGTAAAATTTATCAATGAAATAAAAAAAACATGAGAAAGGTACCTACTTGAGTCTTAGCAGCTTAAAATGGTTTTAAGATTCTAAGACTCAAGCTTTTCTTGCGTGTAGGTATAGTTTTTAAATTAATTACCCACCAGCAGCTAGGTCATTGAGCACCATGTACATGGTAGAGATCATTAGGTAGAGATTCTATGAAATTGTAGGTTTAATTGAAAGCATTGAATAAGTATGTACCATTTCATTTGTTTTATTCTTATATACTGCATTCTACGACAAACTTAGCTACCTCTTTGACCGTTCTAGAAAGTGAAAGCAAAAAAAGAAACCCATTATCAATTTTTTTTATTTGATTTTCATTAAATTTCGCAGCGCCGCCGCCGCCATGTCATTACGACTCATAAAATTCTTTTAACTTCTAATTCTATTTAACTTCTCGACGATTATCTGTTTGATTTTAATGTTATTATCAAATAGTAAGTCGTAGTATAGTCAAATGAATTAAGGGACACAGCGGTTACATAGGCATTGACAAAGCTGATGCACTGGCTAGGATAGGCTCAGTCAGAGTGACAACCAACAGGGTAATTGGCTTAGGCCCGGTCGGCTACCAGTACCACTAGACATACGGGCAGACTTGGCTGAATAGTGGGGACCATTCTGCCAAGTAGGTGTTTATGCTCCTGGATCCGTCCCTCATAGATAGGTACTGTAACACTATTGTGACTATTGGTCAGTATTTACTTTTTAATCACGAAAAAGCGCGTGCCTAGCCGCCGATTTCAAGCAAATCAAATCAGAGCCCAACCTACTAACTACCTACTCGTACTTGTTTAATATCATTGAGAAGACCGGCAGTAAGTTCTCGCTCAGCGAGACCCCCCCTAGACGAGGGCACGAGTCGTTCAAAGTGCACTCGTCTCGCCTCGGAAGTTCCTCGTAGGCTCTCGTTTTGTCTCGTACATTTCAAATGTGACAATGAGTGTGTACAAGGTACCTCTCTTTGAGAGTACGAAGGCCCGAGACATTCGACGAGACGCATTGGTGAATGTGTCCCTGTACTGCCTGAATAAACATGCATAATATAGGAACATCGTAAACTTACACATTTAGAGGAGCGCTACATGCCTCGTACCACCAAAAAATGTATGGTATCGTATTTGATGACACACTATTTCTATGTGCAAAGTGGTTCTTTAAAGGGGTACTTTAATGGACCTTTCCAAGTGTACGAAAATGTCCCTTTGTGGAGTAAATGAAATACATATCAATGATGTGCTTTTGTCCCGTTAAAAGTCGGATTGCGTACGAACTCCCTCAGGATAAAGTACGTACTAAGCCAAAAAGGAGGTGATACCGAACATGGAGGTGAAAGTTTTGTAAATCATAAAGTTAGTATAATAACATCTTATCTTCACATTTTGCTTAATCTATTTGATAAAAAATACTAATATAACAATAATAGATATTTAATTTCTTACCTCTACTACACGGGCCGAACCGAGCTTACCAAATAAACAACCCTTGCTAAATAAACCTCTGGTTTAGTGTCTGAATAATTATACGATTAGATTATGTTTGATTAATAAAGAAAAAGAAATAAGAAATAACGTATATTCAAAATCAATGAAATCGGCTCACACCCGCAGACCTTGCGAGCGGTGCTTTAATAATAATTCTATACAACTCAATTCTAGTAGCGTTGCATGCAAAAGCAGAGTATCGGTCTATTTGTGTGCGGAGTTAGATGCACCGAGTGAAATTATGTCGGAGCCTCACTGCCCCGTATGGCTAACGGTACCGAATAGCCAGTTGGTGCATAAGGCTGGTTGTGCTTTATTTACGCTGCAGTCCGCTGCACCGTAGCCTGTAGCTAACTGGAAATCTGATACTATTTTATCACCCTCCTAAATCTCTCTGTTTACTTTGTAGTCAGGTGAAATAGTAAAGCTCAGCTAAGCTAAAGAGATGTTTTCTTACATATTTCAAGGATGCTGTTTAACTTTTTAAGGGGAATTAAATATTCGTTTGCATAAAACTTTGATTATTGGTGGGTATTTTCTGGTTGCCCAGGAGATTCAAATTTTGTGCGATGTTTGAATTTTTCTGCCTCGTGAGACAAGCATTAGTAGCGCGAGTAGCGGAAAAGTACCTAAGTAATTTGCCACAAATCATAAACCGATATCTGATTCCACGATAAAAAATAACTTCGATACCATGGAGGAAGTATTCGTACTGGTATGGTAAGTAAAGTACCTACTACGAAATACGTAAAAAGTACGTTTTTTTAAAGTATGTAAGGTACATACATATGTTTATAGATGAGTCCAGCATATTACCAAATGCTCCTAATTAAGTACCTACTATGGCAAACTACTTACTGCCGTTAGTTATATTCAATGAACGCAGAAAAAATTAGAATCCGCAAAAAATAATCTTTCGCGCAATGTAAATCGGACGCCCTCAACAATCTTGAATCGCATATTCCCAAAACCTTTTCGTCAACGTTAGCAAAAAAGTACCAAACGTAGCCAGAGTTTTATCTGAGATGCGTTACAAGTACCAACGTCTATTCTTACATTAGGTACTTACTTGAGGAGGTACCAAGCTCGGGCCCGCGCTCAGCGTTATTGCGATCAATATTGCTGACGCAGTCTAGCGGGGGTGCCCTTGTGTTAATGGGATCATTTGTACGGAAAGGGATACACCCTGATCGAGACGACCTTCTCATTTTTCAAAAGGTAATGTTTGTAAACGGCTTGTATTATTAATTATAACGGCAATAGTTGTTCATATGTGTTAAAGATATCCAAAACTTCTAACATGACGTTTAGTGTTTGTATTGTTATCAAACGTCCTAATAATATTACTGGTATAATAAATATCAAAGTTTGTAAGAATGTATGTATAGATGTTTGTTCCTCTTTAACGCAAAAACTACCGAACTGATTGGAAATTTGATATGGGTATAGTGTGGAACCTGGAATAACATATAGACTATTTTTATCCCGATAAAACACGGACGTAGGCGCGGGCAGCACCTTGTTTATTATAATTAATGTAATTTTCTAAGACCAAAGTTTTTTAAGATCTTTGTTATGCAAGATCTCCAAAACTTGGAACAGATACAAAATGATATTTTGCGTGAACTTTCTATCCGGGAATAAAGCACGCGAAGCTACCGGCAGCAGCTAGTCGCTAGCTAGTGTAGTCTAGTAGTTTGTTGTGCAATTTTTTTCGAAACTATAACATGGGTTAGATATGATTTCTTAAACATAATAAAAAATGTGCTATGTAACCGCTCGGGTTGGTGTCAGTGACATACTCGTAAACTAGAGTGATACAATCGGGCGGGACTTATCGGAGGAGCTGTTTGCGTAGAGCGGTGCGTGACAACAGCTGGTCAATGAACTAAACAAAAACACCTAACTACGGGATTTCTTAGACACTGTATGTGGATTTACAAGTGCATACTGCGCCATAAAGATCACTCAAACCGTGCATACGGTGAATGTAGAATTCAATGCTCAATACATAATTAATTATTGAATTATTATCACCTACATAACTTTTCTCTGTTACCATCACAGAACAGGGAAATTTAAATCTACAAAACAGTTTATACGCATGCATTTAAGTGATATACATAGCTACCTTAACTTTCTAAAACCAAACATTTAGTTAATTACTTAAATAGGTTTGTTTATATGCTTATTTAAAATAGTAATATCGGCATCATAAATGAAAAAAAACCCGATGGCTTTAAACCAGGTTTTTTTTCGTGATTATGATTAGTACAAATCGATACTCATAATTAAGCTGATAATAACAAAATAAGCTTTACTTTTGACAGGAAACAAGCCAGTTTCTGATAATAAAGTGGTGTCTTTATCTGGCCAGTACCGTTTCAGACCAAGCAAGGTAAATGGGGACATATGTACAGTTTTGAATTCTATTTTTCAAAGTATGATTGTAATTTCGTAGAATGTAATCACAAATTATGGAATCCACTCGCCACCCTTGGAATGCTGTTGCCAAGATTGCGAGCAGTGGGCGGCATACGTGGCACTAGTACTTCTAGTACTCATAGATGTGTACGATGTTAGGGCTCATACACACAGCATCCGTTTTACCGGAGCCGTTTATTTTCCCGTGATGGCGTACGTAGATGCAGGAGCGAGTTCACACACCTGACAGTATACCGGATCCAGTTAACGATTGTTACCGAAACGTTTTTTACGGATTTTTAGATACTGGAAAAAATCGTTTACTGTTTCGGGAATACTGTCAGTATGCTGAGTGTGAACTGCCATACTGTTTACTACAAAGTTTGCGACAGCAACAAACTACACAAAATTCAAAATTCTCTTTTTGGCGTCGGTTTCGAAATAATTTTCAGCCAGCACTACACTCATGATAGAGCTCAAATGTCGATTTGAGCTCTTTTGTGTGTCTTTATGTGTCTTTTAAGGTTGCAAATTTTGACAATTATTCAAAACGAGAAAGTGATTTTTAGGTTAAGAATGGGTGCAAATATTGTATCTTCAGTTTCGCAGGAGTATCAGTAGATTAAATTTATTCGTTGAGCTATATCTAAGGGCTCATACACAGAGCATCCGCTTTACTGAATCGGTTTATTTTCCCGTGATGGCGTATGTAGTTTTCGGAGCGAGTTCACACACCAGTATGCTGAGTGTGAACTGCCATACTGTTTACTACAAAGTTTGCGTAACTTTATTTTCTATGGAATTTCTATTTTTAAAACTTCCCGCTTGGAGCGCTGTTCAGGAATGCCAGTATGGCAGTTCACACTCAGCATACTGGTGTGTGAACTCGCTCCGACAACTACATACGCCATCACGGGAAAATAAACCGATTCAGTAAAGCGGATGCTCTGTGTATGAGCCCTTAGATATAGCTCAACGAATAAATTTAATTTACTGATACTCCTGCGAAACTGAAGATACAATATTTGCACCCATTCTTAACCTAAAAATCACGTTCTCGTTTTGAATAATTGTCAAAATTTGCAACCTTAAAAGACACATAAAGACACACAAAAGAGCTCAAATCGACATTTGAGCTCTATTATGAGTGTAGTGCTGGCTGACAATTATTTCGAAACCGACGCCAAAAAGAGAATTTTGAATTTTGTGGTGTTTGTTGTTTACAATCACTATTTCTTGTAAATGGTTTGAATATAGACAACGCATAATATTGTACTGCCCTTCCTATTGCTAGTTATTCTATGTACGTAAACCTTGCCCCTAGGTACAATAGTAGATTATGCAACGAGGGAATAAAGCAGTCTCTTACGTCACGGGTCTCATTGAATCCCGAGCGCAACTCAGTTCGCTCGTGAGTTACTAGAATCCTGTGTGCGCAAGGTATTTAATCACGCCCAAGCCGAAGACAGCTTTATTCACGAGGAGAATACTCTACTTTTCACACTTTCTGCGAGTAAATAGTAAAAGTTTGGTAGCGTGTTTCGCGGCATTCGTTTGCATCCGCCTTCTTAACAGAGATTAGTTCCAATTTCGAAGACTATCTATCTCCGTGCAATGAGATAGAGATAGTCTTCGAAATTGTAAAATCTTCTTGGTAAAAATTTCACACATACTATTTTGATGTGCCAAATTCAAACTCATTACTCCTTTGGGAGTAATGTTGATTATTCCCAAGAGAACCTTCACCTTTTCTCCCAATAGGGCTAGGTATAATCACTTGCATTCGGTTGAGGTGAACAAAGTTGTATTAGTTACACCACTTATAATTCGAGAACGGCTGAACTGATTTAAATGATTTTTGATTTGTTGAATTTTACTCCCTCCGGAATATCCTATTCCGGAATATAAAAAAATAGGGTTCCGCGCAAAAATTAAAATTCAACGCAGGCACAGCTAGGTATATAAAAAAGTGATTTCTTGTTTCATAACGACGCAAACGGAATTCAAGTTACTGATAACAGTAAAATCGCTTGCTAACTGTGACGTAGCAAATGTTACCTAAGTCTAACCCCTACCTGCATGATATTACTTCACTTCACTCGTGTGACACAGAATAAAACCTTATACTTTACATACTGATGCAAAAATAACTTATTTATTACATAAATATACTAGTTACTACTCGCAGCTTCGCATGCTTTGTCCCTATGACAACGTTTAAGTGTTATTTATATTCCATGGGAAATGTTTTTGGGATAGAAAAAAGATATGTACACAGGTTGGTAGTTTGTGTTATTCCAGGTCTAAACCTACCTCTGTACAAATTTCAGTCCGATTCGTTCAGTACTTTTGGCGTGAAGAAGTAACAAACATACATACATACATATTACATATTGTGTAGGTACATAATATACATATTATGTACCTACACAAGTACATCTATCCAAACTTTCGCATTTCGGGCGGTTGAACAATTTTTCCATAATTTCTCACCGTTTAAACCTTCTCTGGACTACTACAAACATTTCAAAACCAAAATCAGGTAAATCGGCCCAGCCGTTCTCGAGTTTTAGCGAGACTAACGAACAGCTATTGATTTTTATATATAATTATATAAATATATTTTATATATATAATTATATAAATATATTTTATATATATATATATATATAAATAAGAAACGTTTGTATGGGAAATAGAAAAGGGCTGTTTTAGGGTTTTCCCGGAAATTATTCAATTTTTTCTCGCCTTTTAAACGTTCCCTAGACCCAGGGTTGGCATGATTAAAACAAATGGTTTTAAAACACATGTTTAAAACAATGTTTAAAACAGTTTGATTTTAAACCGTGTTTTTTATCACACGTTTAAAAACACAGATTAAAACAAGTTTTAAACATTGTATAAAACGATGAGAAAAAAACAAGCTTTAAAACTACTTTTCATTGCGAATGAATGATATAAAATGAAAGTAATATTTTTTTGATAAGTTATTTATTCAGTCAAACAAAGATCTAAGTACCTACCAAGTACCAGGATTTATATGGGTAATGGGATAAGATAACACGTATTTTTGAAACATGCATTAGATAGTATAGAATATTAAAAATTTCAATTTAAAATCAATCAAAAACAAAATTATAACAAACAAAATTACCTATATTTAATAAACATTATAAAATCAAAATTGTTTGTCAGTCAGGAGAGTAAGACAATATGACAAGATCAAGATAACAATTATTTTTTCTTTTCCTTATTAAGGTATTTAAAAACTGTAACAAGTTTTGCAGCTTTCTCTGTACCCAGTTTATTTCGTACGTCAGAATGAATAAATCCAAATGTTGAAAACAGTCTTTCAATTCCAGCACTTGAAGCTACAGCAGTGTGAAGCTGAGCCACTAAGTTCATTGTTTGACCATTAATTTGTTTTTTTAATGACTGCCACCATTCGAGAGGTCCGACCTGATTTACTACATGATCTTCAAATAGAAAGTTATGAAAGGGATCTGTCATTGCCCTGTATTTAACAACATAGGGCATCGCCTCTTTGTGATAAGCTTCTATAAATAATAAAGCCTCAGAAATATCTTCACTCGTGAGTTTTTCACCCCTGTACTTAGGATGTAGTAAGTTTGCTGCAAAATGAGCTGGAGACATTGCCATTTCATAACGAGCTTTGAACTTCCTTAAATCATCCAATGAATACTCGGTCTCACGCAGTCGTACATTCTCTCCCTCAAACATATTTTTAAGCTCTATCCATGCTTCAGTCACTTCGCCAATACAGCAGGATGTCTTTTGGGAGATGTCAAGTGTAACTGCGATGTTTTCCAGTTTTTTGTAGAGAGCCTGGACTTGTTGCTTCAGCGCCATGTCATTTACTTTCAATGAAATTGACAGATCTATAGCAGTTGAATGATTTAAGCATATATCTGACATTATATGCCAATTTTCTAATAACACTTTTAAGCAGTCAGCCATTGTGTTCCACCGTACCTGTTGTGGTATAACAATTGCTTTTCCACCAGCTTCTTTATATTTGGCAGATGCAAAGTGAGTGTATTTGAAGTACCGCATTATCGACTTAACTTTATCAGTAATATCTTCTGCATTCAAATCCTTTGCTAGAAGGTTTAATATGTGTGATGAACAGCCGTATGTAAGTATATCCTCGTGAGAAGCTAGTTCTTCCTGTTGGGCTAAATCTCGTCTCATACGGCTCATATTTGCTGCGTTGTCTGTCACTACACTTCGCACCGTACATTTGTAAGTTTCACATTGTTTTATTGCCGCAGTAGTAACTTTAACCAAGTAGTCAGCTGTATGGCTTTCGGCTCCTGTGTCTATTGTATCAATTAAATGAGATGAGTCTGTCAACACATCGGTAACACAGACACAAACTATCGAGTCCTGCCTGACATTACTCCACCCATCAATTGCCAGATTAACAACTTTGTTTTTCAATTCATTTTTTACGGCTTCTTGAGTCGAGTTGTAGACTTCGTCGAGTAGCTTGCTAGCAATTTGTTTGCGGTTTGGAGGTTTATATCCTGGGCGTAAAATTTCCATTAATTTCAGTAACTCTGGGTGTTCTACGTGGTTAAAAGGCGTGTTAGTAGCAAACATATAACGAGATAATTGTAAATCAATTTTCTTCTTATCTTCTTGACTTGTAGCAATAATAAATCTTTTCATTGAAATGTTCACGCTCGCGCTGCTGCTGGTACTGGCATTTTTAGATTGAAGAGTAGTAACAGAAGATGTGGGTGTAGCAGAAGAATTATCTGAAGATCGGGAAGAACCAGCATCACTCAACAACTCCTCCTCCACGTCCCTGTCCGCGTCAAGATTTGCGTCAGTGTTAGAACCGGTGATGGTGCTACATTGCTGGAAGTGTGCCTCCATTCTTTTCACAAGTCCAACTAGTTCTTTCTTACATTTTCTGCAACGCACCCTATTGGTCTTCAGTGTGGTATTTTCTTGGGGGATCGATGTGAATTGTTCCCAAATTGCATGCTTTTTGCGTCCTGGAGTTGACATTTTTATGAGGTGTTATCAGTCGCAGAATTAATAATGAAATGAAATGTGAGAAAGAAAGGCACTCGTATTTATAGAATTCATATTAAGTAATTCCCCGCCGGTAAAGTCCCGTTAGGAAAGTCCCTAATGATGGCTGTCGAATGGAATAGTGGTTATTTTATTCCCCTCATTTAAATATAAATATTAGGGATGGGCCTAACTTCGGCATTCTTCCGAAATTCGGTTGAAATGCCGAACATTCGGTATAAGAAAAGAGTGAAATAGTTGCACAATTTTGATTTTAAGATTAATAAAACATAAAAAAAATCAAATCTGTCATACTCACTCATACCTGATTAAATAAATAAGCCTTTTACATAATTTAAAATCATGGTAATTTATTTATTAATCAAGTAACTAACTGTCATTATCAGTTTCCTTATTCGACATTTCAATCTTAAGTTTTAGAATTAAAAAATCAAATTCAATAAGTTCTTATTAAATTAGGAAGTCTTATGATTTGAATCAAATAAACTTTTTGAAAATTCAATATATTAATTACTTATAGGTATATTTTATTGTTGTTTGTTAGTTGTTACCATATAAGTGCAGAATAAAAACCGAACTTCGGCATTTTTGATTTTTACCGAATGTTCGGCCGAAATTCGTATTCGGTTCAAACCACATTCGGCCCATCACTAATTAATAAATATTGGGGGTGCCCCTATTCATAGAATAGAATTTATAGTTTATAGGTATTTCCCCGCCGGTATAGTCCTGCTAGGAAACATTCAGGGTGAATGTAAATCGTTTAGTAGTGATTAGAGATACGCAACATAAAATAAATGTTTATCCATTGATCGTTTTTTGTCAATATTTATTTTACTAAAATTTGAAAAGTCAAAAGATCTAGTCTGGAAATGAAACATTATAGGTCGAATTAATTTAAAATAATGCCCTAAACTAAAAAGGACAAAAAAAAAAACAAAAAAAACAAGAAAAACAAAACAAACACTTGTTTAAAACAATTTGAACTGTTTGTTTTATAAAATTTAAAAAAAACTGTTTTTTTTCCAACCCTGCCTAGACCTCCACGAATATTTCAAGACTAAGATAAGATAAATCCGTTCAGCCGTTCTCGAGTTTTAGTGATACTAACGAACAGCAATTCATTTTTATATATATAGATAAAAAAAAACTCTGCTGCCCGCGCCTGCCCGCGTTTATCGGGATAAATAGCCTATATGTTATTCCAGGTCCCAAACTATACCCATACAAAATTTCAGCCCAATCATTTCAGTAGTTTTTGCGTGAAAGAGGAACAAACACTCTACATCCATACTTACAAACTTTGAAATTTATAATATCAGCAGGATATTTGTGTGATGAGGTGTGTGTATAATGTGCGAATTCAAATATAAAACTCTGATACTGATAAACATTTAAAACTTGTAAGTAATGATTTTTTTATGTGGCTGACAGAGTTCTCATTAACATTTAGCCAAGGTGACTGCGCCGGTACGACTCACTGAACATCGGTAGAATATTCTACCTATTGTAGGTACTTTAACTTGTTTTCTAAATTATTGTTTGCTTACCAGTTGAGTTGTGCCCTTGCCTGTATATCACAAATGTCGGCCGCGTACAAGTAGCGGCACGTAACTATAGCACTGACCGTTATTGCGCAGAAGTAAAAAATAAGGTACCTGTGCGGGGCTAGCAGTATATTACCCATGCGTAGCTATCCCCTCCGCGTATCGCTCAGCGCTACATTTACGTGCCGCTACTTGTATTTCTATGGCCGCGTTGCATACAGATTGTGAAGACAAAATAAAATTCTGTGTAAAGAAAAATATTGAGTCTACTCCTCGTTGCGAAAATTTGGCACGATGGTCAAATGGACCGATTTATGCAAAAATGATCCAACCTGCGAGTCTTTGATATGTTAAAGTATACCATACTGTAATTACATAGGTTACAAAAGCAGGTGTGGGATCATTTTTGATTAAGGTCGGTCCAAAATAGTAGTAGTTTAATAATCTATAATAAGTAGATAAAGACAAGACAAAAAAAAAACAAATCAAAATATCTGATGCACTTACTGACGTTTCGAAACATCCTATTGATCCTGTGTTTGGAAATAAAGCGCTTTGTGTTCCGAGTTTTGATCTACTTAAGTTTTTTAAATCAACTAAACAATAGCAGATTTTATCTTCTTACTTTTGCGGAGTAGAGAGAGGCCCAGGTGTTGTGAATAGGTAATTATTGTTTATACGATGATACATTGTGTTAGCTCGTCAAGATCTCACCAGCTAGCTAGATGGATAGGGTCAATACCTACCTTTCCTATCACATCATATAGCATCTTAATAACATTGGCAATCATAACAGCTAAGAATAGAAACGAGAACTACCAATATGTTCTAAAAATATCAGACTGTTTTGAGTAAGAGAGTAATGAATGAATGAGAATAAAAAACTTATATTTAATTGTTAGAATTATTTATTACTCACTTTTAACTTTTCAGAGTGAATATGGTACAGAGCGCAGGTCATGGAGTCTACGTACTAAAGAAGGCTCACCAAACCATAGAATTAGATTTTTTCTACGACTAAACACTATCGGCTGCCTGCCTGGCGCAGCTAGTATCATGTCTGTGTATTCAATACTGAAATGTCGCACTAACCCGCACCGCCGCCACCTCAACGCGCCGCCACCGCGCCGACACGGCCGGGATGTGTCGCCGACTTTAGTGTGTAGACTCCATTACAAACAAAAACCGTCTACATCATTGATTGAAAGTGGGGGGCGTGCCCTACTAGCGCGGCGCGAAGACACCTAAAGGGGACGCAGGACTGCCAATAGCCGGTCTCATTATCATCATCTCAGCCGATGGAAATCCACTGCTGGGCATAGACATCCCCTATAACCCGCCACATTAGATGTTTCAAAATTAGTCCTTCGCCTCTGCGCCGTTATAACTTCATCTCTACTAAAGCTAGTTCAAAATAACGCGCGATCAATCTCAAAGGACTCGCTTGTAGTCTCGTCAATTAAAATTAGATGTTCCATAATTTTTCATAAGAACATCGTCCCGGTACCACACCCGGTACATTGTACCGATACCTTCATCATCATCATCAACCCCCATCCAGCCACTGCGGCTTTCTTCTATGTTTTTGCGATTCGTCCCGGTCCTGCGCTAGCCTGGACCAGGTGTAGCTTACGGTTTTACACCACCTTAAGCCAAATTAAATCTATTTCTAATAGGGTTTTATTTCTGCAGGAGGCGAATAGAAACCTATCGACGCCGGCAGTCGGAATGCGTGCCAAGATTCGACCAGTCCTTCACCGGATCCTGCGAGCAACAGAATCTGGAGACCAGCGCCTTACAGAAACGGTTCCTCGAAGGCAAAGCCAAGCGGCAGGTCAAGAAGACGGAACGTAAGCCTGACCTGCCAGCCATCAGCGGGAATCTGCACAGCAGCGTCGTCCATGTTGTAAGTTAAAATTTAAAACTATCATGGATTTTAGGGTTCCGTAACTTAAAGGAAGGGAACCTTTGAGCCAGGTAGGTACTGTCAAGCGTTATGGGACGATAAATGTAACGTGCGTGTTACACAGCTAGCGTTCTTACACTCAGTACGGGGAAAGATCGCGCTACCAACGAGCAACCAGACAGATTTTAGTAAACTTTTTAGTTCGTCTGTCTGACTGTGGAACTAGATTCTTTATATCTGACACATAAGTGATATATTAATGTGCGAGTGGTTTCTTTTAAGTGAAGAATCAATAACACCTTATTTCTTATTTGATAATAATAATTATGTTTATAGTATAAAATTTGACTTGTCTAAGTGCTTATTTTGTAAGCCTAAAGAAATAAAGTTATTGATTCTGATTCCGATTCTATAACTTATTAACTGCTGCCTGCGGCTTCGCACGCGCTTTTCATGTACCCTATGTCCGTCCCCGGGATACCATCTACCTCCCTGCCAAATTTCATAAAGATCCATTCAATAGTTTTGGCGTGAAAACGTGACAGACAGAGTTACTTTCGCATTTATAATATTAGTAAGGATTATAACGGGTTATTTGTCATGATTTGTGTGATGTATGAGCTTTTAAATATTTCGGCACGGTTGCATGCGCCATGATCATGGACTAAAATTACTAAAAATCGTATATTTGAGGCCATTAATCCATAATAAATAGCATTAATAACTGAAGTGACAAATCATGGTAAATAGTATCCCGTACCTCGATTTTACCTTATTGTTTTTATGTTACTAGCATCGTGGTATGTAATTCCAGGTAATTTATATAGAATCTGAATATGAGTCATCTTTGAATTTGAATTGCGTTATTCACAAAACTGTTAGTAATTTATTATAAGAGAAAGAACACAATAACAAGTGATTAATTGAAAACCACAAAAAAACCCGATTCGGTCCTCGTTTTTTTCGCCAAATTAGAGGGCGAAGGCCTACAATATATTGCTAAAGAACCTTACAAAAGACCAGACGAATATTTTGATACCTCAAATTTATCAAAATAGCTTTATCCGTTCTGGTGCTTGGAGATGGATAAGGAGAGACCTCCTACCACATAAACACTCGAACATAAGTCACCTCTGGCGAGTAAAAAGATGTCGAGTAGTGCCATGTGTGTCGACAATTTCTTCGTATTGTCTTTACTAGCTGTTTCCCGCGGTTTCATCCATCCATTCAACTAACTCTATGCTAAAAATCAAGTCGATTGCTTGCTTAGTTAGGGCATGAAGGAAGAACAAACAAACACACACTTTCGCATTTATAATATTAATTATGATTGGCCAAATGCCTACTACCATATTCTCTGTTCTAGAATCCAATATATTTCTCGACAAGAAATATAAGAATGAAATAAATTTTTATAGTAAAAAAAACTTTTAAATTCAAGCTTTTATATCATCTAGGACGAAATTGCTTGTAAAGAATCCAACGAACCCAAACTCGACGTGGTTAAGTCGTTTCGTTTAGGAGTTCCTATAGCCTTTTTTCTTTTTTATTATCCTGAGGGAAATGCGCACGCATATCGTACTGCCACGGGGAGACAGTACGATTATGTGGGACTTTAACCCACTAAAACCCTCAGGGTTTTCCGCCTCTGCCACTTGTGGTGGGAACGCGGGAACGTTTTCTCTTCCGCGAACCCACCGCGGCTGCCCGATATCGGGCCCTTCACTGGGGGTGTGGCCCTTCGCGACGCACCAGAAACACATGATGCGCCGCGACCACCTAGGGGACCTTAGCCTGCCAAATGGGCGCCAGACGACCCCGTGTCCAAACGCCCCTAGGTCCCCTTGCGACGGGTCAGTCGAGTGGCCCCGCCGCCTGCCACACGGTCACAGAGGATAGGGAGAGCGGCCCTCGCAATACCGACACTCCTCTTCCCCTGTGACCCCACCGCGTCCGCCATCAAACGGTGGCGACCCCGCCAAGGCCGCGGAAGTCAGGGAGAGCGGCGCACCTCAATACCGGCATTCCTCTCCCGCCGCGACCTCCACGTTTCTGCGGCCATGCCGCCCATACGGCACGGGCGGCTGTGCTGGGCTGCCTCAGTTGGGGTGCCTCCCATACGACACCGCAACCTACTACCGCTCCAACTAGGTTTAGAGCGCAAAACCGAGAGGAGCGGTCCGTCTCGGGGCCGGCCGTGTCGCCGTCTGTGTTGGCACGGCCCCATGGGTTCCTCTTAGCTTCATCGCGGGTGACTAAGCCGCGATTACTAAGCCCCCCCGCCACGGCAAGGCGGGAACCCTTTGAGGGGGAGTTCCTATAGCCTACGGTTGCTATCATCAGACCAGCTCTATGGTAATATGAAATTGTATTGTCACCGAACTTACATAAGTATGCCTAATTTCAGTTCAATCGGTTGAGTATAACTGGTCTAAAATTGAGTTGCAAGATTTGACCGGAACAAACATACATTGCATGTTAAATCAAAGCTTGTAAAATTAACAATTAATAACAGAAAACATCAGCAAGGTAGGTAATCGCTAAAAACAAAAACAACTCTATTACAAATCAAATAAGTGTTCATAAATTTAAGAGAGACTGATCAAATGATCAATGTTTTAAAAAAATGATCACGAACTTTGTGATTTAGTCTAATGATACCAATATTTCTTTAATTTTGTAACCCATATGTTAACAAAATATCCAATAGTTAGTAGTTCAAGATAAGAGGTAACGAGTTCATTAGAGGAAGTCTGAAATGGGGAGTAGGTAACGAGTTCATTAGAGGAAGTCTGAAATGGGGAGTAACAGGCTAGGGTGGTATGGGCATGTTATGCGGAGGGAAGGTCATGTGACGAGAAGAGTGTTAAATTTAGATGTGGACGGAAATAAGGAGAGAGGAAGACCGAAGAAAAGATAGATGGATTGTGTGAAAGCGGACATCTTTAAGAAAGGTGTAAGTACAGAGATGACGGCTGATAGAGGAGAGTTGAAGAAAAATACATGTTGTGCCGACCACCTAGACCCACCACCGTGTGCCGACCACCTAGTGTGGGATAAGGGCAGCAAGAAGAAGAACTAGAGGTTAGACTCTACCTCGGAAAATTGAAAACAATCTTCCGGGATTCTTACACTAGCAATTTACGGTTCTACGTTATCTGTAGAATATAGGTAGTACATAATAATAGGTTAATAGAAGATAAGTTCTCGGAAATAGGTACGAGTAAGTACCTAGGTCGCATTTATCAGGCAAATCACACAGCGACAACACGATGTGCAAGATGCAAGGACGGTAATGCAGGGTGTTGATTGCATTGGTAGCAGTCACGTGACCTCGTTATATCTCGTCTCGAATAATGTTAGACTTCTTCCTTGTTTGCTACACTTTGACACGTTACGTATGTATGTATATGTGTAGAACCGATAGATTATCTTACACGTAGCAATGTTGGCCTATTATGCGAGAATAAGTACCTATTAGTTAGGTATTGGAAATTGTGAGAATGTTCAGCGTCCGAAGTTGAATATTGTAATTTTTTATATCGTACTTAGAGGCTTTGTATTACTTCTCGGGATTGCTCTTGATTTTGGTACTTGACCGTAATATCGGTGACGGTGACAATTAGGATATCGTCAAAATTAAACTTAACTAATATGACAGTGCCAGCATTTTGCCTTTGTCCAGCATTGACGTGTATGGGATGATATAATGATGAATTTGACAGTCGTATGTTGCCGTCCCTTTCCAAGCGATCGAAATAACAAGGATGGAACAATTTTAAAAACACTATCATCTGTCACATAAAAAAATCAGGTGTAATAAAGACGATGCGCCTTACCTAGGTTTATTAATTTAGACTCTATACAACTTACCAGTGTTACCACAAATTAACTTTCCTTTCTCTAGACGAGGGTGTACCGAAATGAGATCTCGCTCTACCTTGAACACAGCTCGTGGCGTAGCTACGTTATGTAACCCGCATTGCGGAGCTTGTATGAAGCTGGTACCTACCTATGTATCTACTCGAGTTTATACCTACCTACTAATAGAGCAACTAACTGACTGACTGACGTACTCGTATCAACTTGGCCTCAATGACTGGTTCTGCTACGATAACATCTGGACTCAAGGACAGTTGATTTCTATACGTGTTTAGATGGAAAAATAACATCAAAGTCATGGATTTCGCACGTTCCTACACTCGGTTCTAGAATTGTAGATATTTTGAGTAAACAAAGTGATATATATGTATGAAATGAAAACTAAAATATTATAGACAACTAAAAACAAAAATTTCAACTACGCATATTGCATACGCGCAGCGAAAAGGGCGCTCATTCGATTCAACTTATAAGCCTAACACGACCAGAGACTTATGCAAGACTAGCTACTGACTACGCCTTTGCCCGCGTTTTATCGGAATAAAACATAGCCTATATGTTATTCCTGGACCCAAACTATAGCCATACCAAATTTCAGCTAAATCGGTTCGGTAGTTTTTGCGTGAAAGAGTAACAAACATCCATACATCCATCCATACAAACTTTGACGTGTATAATATTAGTAGGATGACAAAATACAAAATTGTTTCGAACTTCTACGATTTGCTCCGTTGATTGTTAATATTTTCCACCAATAACTTTGATAATGTAAGGCCTTTGTTGACAAAAAATATCTTGGATTACAGAACCGAGTATAGTCTCTTTGGTCTTACCTTTAGAAGGGGAGAGTAGCCTACCTAATTGTAATTGTTTGTAGCACGTGCTAGATGCGATGGTGAGTCGACGGCGGCGCGGCGGGCGGATGTTGTGCGACGTCAATTGAGTTGACCCTCTGGCTTCGCTTCCCGTGCCTCTTAGCCCCGCACGCGACAGGCCGCCTGTAATTACTATGCTAACAATAATACCTGGCTAACAGCACACTAGCAGCTAGCACATTGTCCGTACCCGTTGCTTTAAAATTGTAAATCGTCAGGAAATTGCAACAACGTTACTGCAGATGTTAGAAAGGGCTGCATGACCTTCTGTTTCATGGGAGTTGCGAACTTGTGTGTCACGTGAATCATTTGGTTACGCTATTGAGGATTTCGTTACTTCCAAAATCGCAGATACAACACATTGCCTGTTAGGTTGCAGACTATCCTACTAATACTATAAATGTCAAAGTTTATAAGGATGGATGGATGTATGGATATTTGTTACTCTTTCACGCAAAAACTACTGAACCGATTAGACTGAAATTTGGTATGGATATAGTTTGGGACCTGGAATAACATATAGGCTACTTTTTATCCCGATAAAACGCGGGCGAAGGCGCGGGCAGCAGCTAGTTCTCTAAAAGTTGAAAGAGGCACTGATACGCACTGATAATTGTAGGCATAGGCTTAAATCGAAAGTAGAGCTAGAAATCCCGGGAAGTAAGCAGTGGTTCGACCGCTTTTATTTGCGATCATCCGACCTTATGCTTAAGGTATGGTAGTTAGGTTCGGATAGGCCGTTCTTCGGCTAAGCTCCCTATTACTACTTTTACCTGCGCTAGATCATGTAGTTGAGTATGGTAGGGCGGACCGGTGGTTGTGCAAACTGACTATTTCACAACGAGCGCCTCGTATTGTCTCGCGCCGCTCACCGAGACGACCTCAGAATGCCTCCTGCGCAGTTTTCTGACACATTTTAACGTTTAGACGTGCGTTTAGATACTTACAAGAAGTAGTTCTTTATTCAGTACTTTTTAATTTTATAATGGCGTTGATTCAGAAGGCACCAAAAACGAAGCTTACTAGCCTGAATATGGAACCGCCCCTTTTTAAGATCGAAAGAGCCGCGAACGTTTTCATAGGTTTTCACAGAATCAAATCCAATATCAAAAACACAAAGTGGTCAAATTATATGAAATTAAAATACATACATATTTACTGAAAAAGACATAATAACAATGGCCCTATGTTACGCTAAAGTTTGGTGTTATCTATCAGTTCTTGTCTCGTCATGTAAAATTAAACAATATCTACATAAATTAGTAATTAGTTAGATTTAGGCATCTATGTATGTAAATAAATGTATACAGACTAACAAGGAGGAAGTAAGTAATTTTAGAAAATGTCCGCGTAATCACGTAATTCAACATACAAAACAGAAAATTCATTTTGACATCCTTTAATTACTTGTCACCGTTGGTTTTCATATTTAACAGACTTCAAAAGAGGAGGATGGTCTCAATTCGACTGCATGTTTTTTTTGTAATTTTCGCGATATTTCTGCTAATTATGGATTGATTCTGAAAATTCTTTCTCTATTGATTGTATAGAAAATGATACCGAAATGGTCCCATACAATTGTATCCACAGGGGATTAGTATTTATCCCGCAAAAAACAGTGTAAAAATTTGGAGATAGGGTTCGAAGTAGATTACCAATTAGGTTTTTGAAGACAATCAAATTATCACAATGACTGTTAGCAAACAGTTTCCACGGCAACGGGCGAAAACAAGCGTAGGTTCAGGAATTTGATGTCGGTGTATCGTTTTTTAAAACACGCCAAATTATTACCTACTAAGTCGTAACTACAATTTTCTTGTATTGTTCCGTGCTCTTGGTCACTTGCGTACTCTGATGGCTTACCTTTATTGATATAACTAGGTAGTTCTTATTTACATAAACTGAAGCCAGTTAAAGTAGGTATTATCATAGGACTTAATTGTTAAAATGACCTTGGACCATAGGAAAGTTACTATAAGTATGGTGGCATTTATGTATGTATACATTACATAGAGGTTGTTACGTGTATATAATGTATGTGCGAGAGATTTGTTATTAGGCGAGAGCCGGAAAAGGTTTCCGATAACGGCTAGCGGAAAGTTTTGTGATTGTGTAAATTCTTCGTACTTGTAAGCAGCTCTTGGCAATCCAAATTCAATCAAAGAATAAGTAGACGACCGTTGTGGCTCAGCGGGCGAAGGTCCGCCTGCGACGCAGGTTGCGGGTTCGATTCCCACCTTGGGAAAAATGTTTTTACGATTTGCAAATATCTGTACCGGCTGTTCCTGGATATTTTTATGTATAATAAAATATATAGTATATCTATGTAATGTATAGTATTATGTTCATATATCAGTCACCTAGTTCCCATCCCCTAACACAAGCTCTCCATAGCTTGGGGCTACATGATGCTGGGTGAATTGTCCCGTTTATTTATTTAATCATTAAATTAAATTATAGTATTCAAAAGTACTTCATTTAGATTAAATAATACTTACGGAAGTCGTAAGTCACGAATATATTAAGTCGTCCAGTCCAACAGGTATCTTGAAAGATTATCCGACAAACTATTGCGAATCCCGTCCTTTTAGGACGCGCTTTCATCCCACTGACGACGTGGAGCGGGATCGACCAATCAAGAACTAGCAAGAGACAAGTCGGTGTATTTCGAACCAAAGTGATTAATCGATTACACACTCCGCAGTTAGAAAGCAGCCTTAGGTTGCGATTCTGTAGAACAATTGCAGCCGTATTTCGGTTTCATACAAATTCATAGTGTAAAGCAGTGCTCTCTGCCACGTCCAACAAAATTGCACCCTAAGTTTGAATATGTTTGTTGCAGCAACAAAAATTCGGATGCGGGGATTACGAGCCGCCAGCGAAACTGCACTGCGGTGGCGGGGCCGGCAATGTCGGTGGGGAGGCCCTCACGAAGTTCTCTGTAGAAATCGTTCAGCAACTAGAGTTTACCACGTCCGCTGCAGACTCCGCGCCGCAGCAGATATCCACCAACGTCACGGTCAAGGCGCTAGCCAACGCGGTGAAGACATCTAACTCGCCCCCACCGCAGCCGGCACCGCGTGCGCCGACGCCGCTAGATATCGACCGCGAGTGCAAAGCCGAGTGCAAGTCCGAGGTCGCTGACGATGAGTACGGTCTCGACGAATGCGCCGCCGCTCTCGAACGGGACTCCGCCTTCCCGGGCCTGGCCGACCTTATTGGAGAAGACGACGGGGACGATACCTTCGAGGATCTGATCACAGAGATATCGGAGTATCCAGAGTTGATTGACTTCGATCTGGACGGGGGGAAGCTGAACGGGAACGTTCTGGAATCTTCGGAGGGGGAGAGATATGGAGGCGGGGGGGAGATGTCCCCGGCAGCGCAGACGCTGAAGCACATGGCAGAGCAGCACCAGGTTATTATTTTGTTCTTTTTATGTTCTAAGAATTTATACCCCAACAATTTACTAATCGACCGCGTCTACCGACCGTTCTAAGGACTTATATCCCAAAAATATCCTATAAATAAGGATCTATAGCATCGATTTGGTCTCTGGTGTCGATAAATATGTACGGTAAGAACCACGATCCTATCATGAATTTTTTCTACACCAGAAACAAAATCGGTGCTTATCGATCCCGCACCCCACCTGGCTTGAACTCGCAACCTTCCTGTACGGGAGTGCGTTACCAATTTCGCAAAGTCAAATATGTACATGAATAGTCAACAGTCGGGAGTTTCTATGAACAGATATCATTAGTGAGTAATGCTATAATCACATATACATATAATCCCTACGCACTGCATACGGGGATCACAGATCGTTGGTGGATGTGTTCTGCAGAGGCGCTGCTGCCCAACCCCGGTGGGTAACTCTAAGTATGTTGGTACAATAAAGTGTTCATCCATTGGTCATATCCTCCTAGCCGCATTTCGACCACGGCGGCCACTTTCAACGGTGACTAGCCATGTGGGCACAGGACATTATTATAGTGCAAAAGTGTCTACAAAAAACACGTGCATCCTCTGTTCCCTCACTCATACAAAATCGGATGGGACAGTTGACCGGGGAGAGGTCAAGCGCAGGAACAACGGCTTAAATTGCTTTACGAAGATGGTAGAACACTGGCAACTTCCTGACTGACCTGTTCTTTGATTGATCAGGCGGCGGCAGGCGACTGGCGGTTCCGCGGCTACGGGCCGTACCGGCCGCGCGCGCCCTCGCACGACCATCTCCATATGTCGCAGCATCAGCAACTGCATCTCAGTCAGCCGCATCACAACCTACAGGTGAGTGCTCTTTCTCTTTTTTCAGATGATGATGATGTGTGTCCGAACTGATCTCCGCTACGGTGTTTTTGTGCCTGCTCAAGTGTTTTATCTTTTAATTTAAAATGACATTTATATTTATTTGGATAGATGGAAAACAAACAGCTTTTTATGAATAATGCGTCGAACTATGGGATACATAAGCTTAATAGTTTTAAACCCAGCTTTCAGGGTCTAATTCCTACTCGTATTATAAAGGACTAGGTACGTTTAATTTTACGAAAAACGTTTTCCTTTACAGACTTGACTTTCTGTCGATTTTCCATTGCGCAAATTTTTTTAGACAAGTTCTTATTTTTGCAATAAACGAACGAATATGACTTTGGAATAAATTTTCAATCGCTAATTTCGTATCATTTTTACAGTTTTACTCACAAAGATTGATGAACACTTGCAAAAATTCACTGCGGTGCTTTTGCATCAGTTTCCCGCGTTTTTTTTTTTTAGTTCAGCCAGTGATTCTTGTACTGCCTACGTATTATGCATAAAACATCTTAGTATCTGACTACTTTCGAAACAAAATAATTTGGAATTAGAAACCTAAGATTTTGTTTGATAATCTACATTCGAAACAAAAGTCGCCAATAATGGAAATTGCTGGCCGCCAAACACACTGATAATGGAATTTGGTGGCGTCTTTTCGAACTAAGCCAGAAAGGCTGACTTAGCTCAAAGAAGGTTTGTAGGCAGATTGCGAGAGTTTTGAGTAAAAAGGACATAGAAGCATGGGAGTCTGGTATCGACCGGGCATAGAGTGCGCGCGCTGCCTCGTGCCGAGTCGTGCCTTATTGCTAAACGCGTGACGTCTCCTCCTTTACCATGAAGTTTCATTCTTTATTCCGTGGCATCTGTACTATGCTTTATAATAACCCGTGCAAAAAAGTTTACTGCACACGTGCTTGAAAGTTCTCTATTACCGTGCCTCAAGCTGAAAGTTATGTTAGGTACTAAAATGTTAATCTATGTTACGCTTTTCAGGGTTCCGTGCCCCTAGACCGAATAACAAATAGGCTTTTATGTAATGAATCAGTTCCCATGGGATAGAAATAATCTTTGAACGTTTCTATGAAATCATCGCGTGCAAAGTCGTAGACAAGACTAGTGTGTCCGTACAAGAGTAACTGGCCCCCTAGCAGGGGGATTTTTGTCTAGGTTAGGGTAGAGAATAATATGGCGTGTTTTAAAAAAACGATAAACCGACTTCAAATTTCCTTACTTTAGCACTTATTTTAAGTTTTGCGGGATAAATACTAATCTTCTGGGGCTCTGGGGATTTTTATGGGACCCCTTCGGGATCATTTTCTATATAATAGTGAAAGAATTTTCAAAATCGGTCCATAAATGGGGGAGATATCGCGTAACATACATAAAAAAACATTCTGACGAATTGATAACCTCCTCTTTTTGAAGTCGGTTAAAATTACGTCACTTTGTCATAGAATGCGTAATTTGAAATTCATTCAACCATCGACGCCTTCAACTTCAATAATGTACGCAATGTATGACGATGCGATGTACTTATTGTCTATTATAACCTAGACAACAATCCCCGTGGCAGACCGGGGCTCTAATTCCACTAAATTAATTGTTACACCATAACACTGGTCGTCAATTTATCGTCTTAGAATAACACATTTTGACATTTAACACATCATGAAAAAAACAGATGGAGGAACGCGTGTCAAAGATTGAAACCATCCTATCAATCTCTTGGTGCAAATAGCGCCACAGTGCGCGCAGTTCTGAGAGCTAGCTGAGAGTTTCTTTCATCTATGGACGATTCTGCGACGGTTGGATATCAGAATTTCGGCCCCAGGGTGTAAATATTGAAACTGTAAAATTAATACTAAAATCACTCATCGTTATATGATTATTGTTGTCGTCGTTCATATCCCGATATTTTACCATGATTGGAAAACTCAAAGCGAGTCCATTCATCCTACTAATATTTTATATGTCAAATTTTGTAAGGATGGATGTATGGTATGGATTGGATGTTTGGATATTTGTTACTCTTTCACGCAAAAACTACTAAACTGATTGGGCTGAAATTTGGCATGGGTATGGTTCGGGACCTGGAATAACATATAGGCTATTTATCCTAATAAAACGCGGGCGAAGGCGCGAGCAGCAGCTAGTTGTATAATAAATATCCCGTTACGAGGTGTTTTACTGATCGGAGTCTATCGTTAAAAATGTTAAATGTGTAAGAAGCGTCCATGTGATATCAAAACTTTACACTGTTTAGCCATTTTCACATTCCTTGCCATGTGATAAAAAAGTAAGGAAACGTGATAAGAAAATAACGTGAAAAAAAAAACATAAAAAGTCAAACAATTTAGAACTCGCGAGTTTACTTACGAAAGTGAATATATATAAATGAACTAAGTAAAAACTTTGCCTTATAAAAACGGGTTTTAAACTGTTCGTATATTTTGCGATTTCAACTTATTTCCTATACTACGCAATTTTATTAGTACTTGGAACTGTAGTCGTTCTTTTATGAAATAATTAAACTCCAGTACATAATGTGAGACGTTTATCTGCTATTGTGATCAAGATATCATTGATGACGATGATTTCAAAGTCACTTTATATAACCTTTTTAACGTTGCACTTGTTTATATTAGCTGTACTGTAACAAATTCTAAACTATACTCAGTCCACGCGTTTATTTTCTTTGACTAAATCAAAGAACGGAGTATTTCATAGCCGCTGTTTCTTTTTAAAAATAATGATGCTACGCTGAAGTAAATAGCGGGATATTTACTATGATTTAAGTTTTGAGTTTTCCAACTTTAGTGTTATAAATAACCATGATAGTGTCAAATGTTTTATACTGATGCTAATATGTCGACTCGAAAAATATCAATACTAATAGGAGATTTGTTATTTATCGAGCCGGCAGAGTCATCATCATCAGCCCGTATACGTCCACTGCTGAACAAAGGCCTCCCCCAAACGAGCGACACCACAAAAAGTGTTCCTGAGCCGCCTTCATCCAACGACTCCCTGCGACCGCTACAATGTCGTCGGTCCATCGAGTGGGAGGACTTCCAACACTTCCTTTCGCATTGCATTATGCTGGCAGATTACGTGATGAAATATGAAATATATATTTTTTAAGTTAAAGAAAATAAACGTGTGGACGGACTATAATCACAGATCTAAAGGTCATCCCGCACCGCGAGCCTTCGCCTGTAATGTTACAGCTGAGATTTGAGCATTCATTACTAAAGGATGAGAACCGAACATTATACAGTGCCCGCTCGCCAGTATGACCGGTTCGTCTGAAATTGTAAAACAACTCACTCGACATTATTCCAGTAGAATGCTCTAATGGAATCTAACGAATCATGCAATGTTAAGCTGGATTTAGACGAAACGAGCGAAACCTGATTCTATCCGTCAAATTATATTTGTGTAAACAGAGACAGAACATTATCCCCTTATTCATAATAGTCTGCTAACTTAAAGCATTGCTATTTCTCACTCTGTCTTCTTCTATTGACAAAAGTCAGAGTGAGAAATAACACTGCTTTAGACCTGTTTTAATTGAGCAGACCATTATTAATAAGGGGGTATTTGATTATGCTATGTCTGTTCGTAGAGGCTAAAAAAGATAGAAGATTAAAAGAATATTCATGTTCTATATTTATTTATTATAGACGAATGCTCGGGGTGAGGCAGCCTTTATGGTAAAATTATTTTTAGTAATGTTTTTACCATAGGGACAAAAAAACTGGAAGAAAGACAGGGAGGGTGTTGCCCTGCAGTAGAGCAATGCGATCTCTTAAGTAAACAGCACACATCCATTCGTGCAAAAGAATGCAACCAGCTAAGAATGCAATGCGTACCTACGTACCTACCAGTCATCACAAGTAGGTTTTATCTGCTGTGACTAGCTGGACATACTACCTTTGTACATACATACGTACCTGGTTTAAAGGTAGAGTCACATTATGGTCACATTCCGTAAGTTTATAAAATTCATCTTGGTTCGTGGCGGTAGGTAATGATGATGTAACCAGTTGACAACAAAGCAAAGTTATGAGAGATTGCATTGCGACGGTTTATAAAGGCCAAAATACTAATAGAATTGAATAGAATGTAGATTCAAAATAATAATAGAACGTGTTAACCCCACAGAATTAGAAATTATTTAGATTTCTGTGGATATCCCAGTCACGATTTACGCGTAGAGTCAGAAGATTATAGCTATACCCTACGGTAGATTTATTAAGTTTAGCAAATCAAAATTAATTTTATGGCATGCCATGTAAAATCGGAACTACGATTTGTCGCTGGTTTTGTCAGAAATATAAGGCTGCTCAATACATAATAGTCATTTTGGCTATCCACTAGATGCAGCTCAATTCACTTTGTCTACTGGCAAAAGCCATTTTCGTCTAAACCTTATTAATTTGCTGACCGTTTAATTGATATCCTTAAATAAATAAAATAGTAGACTAACGGAATCTACCAGAGGAACACCTCTACTACGATCACAAATACACCTACCAAGCAGCGCGTGGTGGTTATGTCAAACCCCCCCCCCCCCCCCCCTTCGATTGGAAGAGTCATGTTCATCAGTGGACATCTATGTGCTGATGAGGATGAATTCTGAAATTAACCTTTCGGTAGGTCATGTTATGATATTCACCAAACAATACATATTATGAACAACATTGTCTTGACCAGAAAAACACAGAAAGTACCTTGGTACAGTTGGTACACTTAACACATGTAGTTATAAAATAAAACACTCGCGTGCGATTTACAGGGTGGACGTTCTTATAGGTCTGCCACACTATGCTCCTCGCACTGCTCATCGCTATGCTCCTCGCGCTGCGCTGCCGCGATGTTGCCCAGTCTTGCACACTGCTCTACTCGCGCAACGCTCCTCACTTGTCATTTACCTGTGCTATAAAATGTATGCGCGAGTATGTGGCCAGCCACCCGCGCTGCCACTCGCCCTTCTATTGCCAGCGCTTTGAATCGCGGACAAAATCGGGAGCGATGGGCAGCACGAGGAGCATGACATGCGGCATGACGAGTAACGTGGCCACACTACGTCTCTTCCTCCTTTCCTCGCTACTTCTCATACCATTCGTCGAGTGTGTTGCCGGCCCATTACCTTATGTGAAGGCCAATGTGCTGACGAAAACGGGCGAAGGTTCGCCTGCGACGTAGTTGGTTGCGGGTACGATTCCCTCCTTGGGCGCCTTTTTTATACGATCAGCAAAAATTTGGGTATTCTGGGTATTTGCTATGCATGGTAAAAAAAATATTTATCTTTGTAATATATTGTATTAAGTATATACATCAGCTAGTACCTATAACAGAAACTCTACTACTTAGTTTAGGGCTAGATGATGCTGTGTGGATTGTCCAGCGTTATTTATTTATAAGCCATAAAATAAAGAGTCACTAACTAACCAATCTTCATAAAAATTTGATCGAGAAAAGTGTTTAGCTGGGACCTGCTTACAAGCACTTTTAAAAAGTCTTCTTCTACAAAAGACGAGAGCGTAAAAAAAATTGCCTACGAGTAGGTTCGAAAATGTTGTCCGCCCTGTATATTTATCGCGATACGCAGATGTGTGGTAGCCACCTACACATGTTGAGAACTGCCTCTACTCAGTAGTTAGTACCTAAACAAATATACATAACATACCTACCCTATGTAGAATAGCGACGAGAAAACAAACGGTACGGGTAACTTAAGTTTTAAGTCGTAGGGCATTGACAGTTCGGTCTGGCGATCCACAAGAGAGAGAGAGTAAAGAATCTTTAATTTCTAGTGATGCCGTCATCATCGATATCAATGAGGAGATCCTATACTATAGTACCGATACAAAATAGCTACATACGCATGTCCACATAATAATATACATTATGTATTCGTTCCAACTATGTATATTGAAATTTGTATCACGTAAATACACAGTCAGTTGCAAAACAGTTGCCTTTACAAAAGCTTGAGTGTGACAGGCAGTTTCAAGTTGCCAATAAATACTATTAGCGTATCGAATACATGGCTTATTGCTTGTAGGTACTCATACAAAAGAAATTTATTGCGATAAAATCTTTAATCTCATTATACTAATATTATAAATGCGAAAGTCTGTATGGATGGATGTATTTTTGTTACTTTTTCACGCCGTATTTTCTAAATGCACCGGGCTAACCGGGACCGGGCTAAATAGGGTAGGTTTAACCTAGAATAACACCTATAGGCTACTTCTGCCGATTCCATAAATCAGTTCGGTAAGTTACCGTAGAAACAACGCGTGAGAAGCCGCGGGCAGAAACTATGTTTCGATAATATTCATACTCAAAAATACTCATACTCGTTGCCTGCTTCTGTTTTTCCTGCCAATTACAATCTGGATCTCTTCAAGATAAGAGTGAATAGGTATCTTATAGACCTTCGTGATACACCGTCGTCGGCCACATCGTCACTTTCCATCGGATAAGATTGTGGTCAAACAGAGTCTATTGTCCATAAAAAAAAGCCTCCGCGCAAAAACGGATCGGGCTGCAATCATGCATAGATGTAGTCTTAGATCTGTAAATGTAAAGTATATTATACCCTGAAAATGGCGTGCGAAGCAGCAGGCAGAAACTAGTTGATAAATATAAGAATGACAACAGTGTGAGTTTGGCGCCTGTCGCCATGGCCGCCGAGGCAACACTATGTGAGTTCATTCATGAATGAAATAAAAAGAGTAGAGCCAACCCGATTGCTTCCTGTATCTGGCATCAGCCACGTGTATACAATACTCCCGGCTCTCGGCTCACCCTAATTAAATCAGTAACACCACTTATGTTTTAAACATGTTACCTACGCTCTGTTAACAATTTTGTCCAAAATTGTCGTTAAATGTTCACATTCTAGGCTGGTGTTCAACAAAAGACGAGCAGCTTTGACGGTTAAGTTTGACGTCAAAAGTTCTGCCAAATCTTTTTGAAGAACAGACATGCCTAAGTACGAAGCCATTAAAGGATTTTAAAGATATATAGACACTTGCGAGCTATAAACTGGAATCACTTCATCGCTGGTTTTTGCAGACCAGTTTCCATGAAATAAACTGTAGGTTGTTGTATATTATTTTAAAGATAATTTTATTAGCTTTCAAACTCTTTCGATATCATAGCGAAAAAAATGTTCATCATATGTCATGGAACGTGAAAACAAAAGACATACATTTTTGGAACGAAACATCAATTTTTTCAAACTCCTGAATCCCTATAAAAACTGGGAATTTATGCAATTTTGTCATCACTCCATTATATCACGTCACTCAAAATACTGGAATTACAAGAAAATGGAAACCACACCAATAGAAGCCGCTCAAATCGTCACCCTAATCCAGCAAGGGTTCTCTCAGCGTACTATCGCTCGACAGCTTCATCTGAGCCAGTCCTGTGTCTCCAAAGTATACAAGAGGTTTAGAGAGACTGGAAACTTAGTCCGAAGACCAGGATCTGGACGACAGCGATGCACTTCGGCGACAGATGACCGATTTATTGTCGGCACTTCTCTCCGAAATCGACATCTAACCGGCGTTGACGTCCAGCGGGAGCTCGGAGCAGTTCGAGAAAGAACTGTCAGCGAGTGGACAGTGAGGCGAAGACTCAAAGAAGCTAACTTGACCCCAAAAAGGCCAGCAACGGGACCCAAATTGTCTACAGCCCACCGACAAGCCCGACTTCAGTTTGCTCGTGATCACTTAGATTGGGATATACAGCAATGGAGCCGAGTTTTGTCGCGGACGAGACTAGGATGTGCCTGCATGGCAGCGACCGTCGACGGAGAGTCTACAGGAGACCGGGAGAGCGATACGCACAATGCTGTATAGCGGAAACAGTAGCATATGGGGGTGGGTCTTGTATGATGTGGGCGGGGATTTCAATTGAAGCTAAAACGGAGCTGGTATTCGTACCCGGTGGAGGTCGGGGAGGAGGACTAACCGCAGAAAGGTATATCAACGACATTCTGCTGGGCCATGTACTCCCTTACGCCGGGTTTATTGGCGAAAATTTCCTGCTAATGCACGACAATGCCCGCTGCCACACCGCTCGTGCGACTAGACAGTACCTGGAAGAAGTCGGGATTCCCACAATAGACTGGCCAGCCGTCAGCCCTGACATGAACCCTATCGAACACCTGTGGGACGAGCTGAAAAGGCGGGTACGAGGAAGATCTCCAGCTCCGGCGTCAATAGAAGACCTAAAAACTGCCCTTATCGAAGAGTGGCAGGAAATTCCACAGGATTCCATCAGGAAACTCATTAGGTCAATGAAAGACCGTTTACAAGCAGTCATCAGGGCCAGGGGGGGAGGGGGGCAATACAAAATATTAAGCGGCAAATAACAAAGATTTTAAATAAAAATTTGAGATTTTTATATTACTTCTTATTCTTATTAATTTAAACATCCACAACTTCGACCTATTGTAATAATTCACTAAATGAAGGTAGGAAACTTAATTAAATTTAAATAATTTTTATACCATTCGAAAGCTAACAAAATTTCTTTTCAAATGGTATACACCAATCTGCAGTTTATTCCATGGAAACTGTTAAATATGGTCTGCAGAAACCAGCGATGAAGTGATTCCAGTTTATAGCTCGCAACTGTATATTGCATATTCAAAATCTGAAATATTGTAAGGTATTAATATAATTAGTAACATTGTGCATTGGCAATAGTTATTTCGGTACAGTTTGATCAGATTACGAAATGTTCTTCTCACAAGTACCTACTTATTTTGTATTGTGATTAGTGGGTCGACCAATAGTACGGAAAGATCTGAAGGAAGTCCTTAATGAGCTGAGCTGATATCGTAGTTGGGTTTTTACAGTATATTTATATATTTTTACCTATAAGCCGTTATCTTGACTGAAATACGCACTAGATAACAAAATTTAAAAAATAAAAAGCCCTGCACGGATGGACTATTGTCCTAAATTTAAAATTTTTATTGATAGTTTGACTTCTAGCAACTGTGGGATGTGGTGGGTTCAACTGTGCGATGTGGTGGGTTCAACTGTGGGATGAGGTGGAATGATCAGGGATATACTATACATGAAAATAAAAGGTCAATAGACACTAAATTCGCAATAAACACTATTTATAATGTTATAGTACAGGAAGAAGAAGTTAGGTTTCATACGCGGAAGAACGTCTTATTAGTAGTTACGTAGGGGGGACCTGTAAACAAAATTATTCAAATTTTAATGTTTCCAGCTTGTGTCGCAGTCACTCAATGCCACAGAATACTTTAAATGTGTCAAGTTGCCTACCTGTCCCTGATAACAATCTTGAAGTCGTAAAAAAGAAACGATTTTCGGATAAGAGATGCCGTTAGATCGTCTGGCTCAAGGAATCCAACAATAGTGTGGCATACAGTTCAGCTTGGCTCGCTATTTTATTCAAATATCATAGCGGCCACGTCCCGAAACAGGTTTGTGGTGCGTCAAGCGATTATGTACCTACCTACTCACCGCTTACTGCTCTGTCTGGACAAGTGGCAGCTGTCACCACCTTACGTTTGTAGTGAGGTAAGGACACAGGCACCACACCACATCATCGTATGTGTGCGTAGAACAATGTGACCAAGGGACCATGTAATACGTACAACAAATAGTACAGGCTACAGGGCAAAGAGTTTGTACTATTATACATTATTTTGTATTGTTCAGGGGAGTGCCGGATCATTATCGTAGTCAGAGAGTCTACGATTTCGTCGAGTACATACACTTTTATAGATAGAGTCTAGAAAATCGCCAGTAAAGGTTTCTGAAATTAATGGATATGGTATGTAGATTTTTGTAATTAATTGGCAAACAAGCATACGTAATCTAAAAATAGTTATTTTAGTTTGAATAGCTAACTACTAACATTACATGTAAAACACCTGTAACAACATACAAAATAAAATTGTAAATGTGCAAATAAATCTTATGACGAGGTACAAAGTTTATCAAGAGGCAAAATATTTTAATTACCGCAAAGACAGGTTTTAAAACGTGTGTGTGTTAATATGAATGTTGAAAAGATTGCGTTGTTAGGCTGTATTGTTTTATGTAATGTTACCTTTCCGTGTTACGTCTGCTGCGGTCCAACACGCCGATATATTGATAAATATGTAATGTAAAGAATTAAATAATACATATAAACGCAATGCAACCATCTGATTATATCGTCGAGTGTTATCGAGTGTCCATTACGGTTGGATAGCGTTAAAGATATACAGAATCAGAATCAATAACTTTATTTCTTTAGGCTTACAAAATAAGCACTTAGACAAGTCAAATTTTATGCTATAAACATAGTTATTATTATCAAATAAGAAATAAGGTGTTATTGATATTCTCTTCACTTAAATTTTTTGTCCACTAGTGGAAGAAGTACTACAAATACAACATGTATTTGTATTTCATTATTACATATGATTTATTTATTACTTACATTGTACATAAATGCATTGCACGTATATAACCACATAATAACTATATGTATAGTACTACGTATAACTTGGGTTATTATGGAAGTTTTTATTAAAACTAAAAATCTATGGCGTCTCCTTGTCCACTATTATTTAGATGTAATGGAGGAGCCTGTCCGTATGTCTGTCTTCACATTTTAAAAACACAACTATTGCACTGCTATAACACCATTATTGATGATCACGTACGTCTAGTCTTCTTCGGTTTTCTTTCTAGCATCTACTCAGCATACCTACTTAGCTTACCTATGAAACTTGCATGGTTTGGAAATGTAACAAGAATTTACTTAAGTTTTACTAAGTTAGCCTAAAACAAACAATATAAAAAATATCTAATTGCATGTCTTAAAGTAATTACTTAGTAAACCGGTGGATATGGCATTTTGTCAACAAAATGCTTTCACTTTATTCTACTTTTGCTGTTGCCTATTCTTACATAAACGTTACGTTACCGCGGTCGTTGGTGTAAATCACCGAACTAGGCAAAGTATTGTACACCAGATATTCTACGAAAATTTCAAAATGAAGCAAATTCCCTGAATAAAAATGTGAAATGCGTGCTAAATTATCAAGTACCTAAATAGTGTGTTGACATAAGGTCAAGGTAATCGCTATTGGCTCGAGGAAGTTGAATTAGTTAAAACTTTTTACTTTCGAGGGTCCACCATATTTTTCGACGCATAATCAGCTGGTCAGAAACGGTCAGATGTTAAAAATGTGCCGAAAAATGTTGCTTCGTCCGTTGTTGGCCGATAACTTGCCAAGCTGATGAAATTTACCTTAATATACAGGAAGCATCGTAACATGTGTATAAGCCGAATGGACCCCGATGAGATGAGACGATTATCGATATTTTTTACAAAAATTAAGTTTTTTTCTTATTCTTGTTTTTAACATGCACTCTTGCATTATTTAACATAAAAAAATTCTGTATCAAAAAATCTCACCTCTTCGAAATTATGTTTCAAGGGTCTCCAGCAGCTAGCTAATACATTTTTCCAACAAATATGTATGTCATTTAATGTTTATTTAATTACCCATAAATAATAAGCGGGTTAATTAAGACACATAGAAAATTCTTCTTCCACTAGTGGACAAAAAATTGAAGTGAAGAGAATATCAACTATTTTTTATTTGATAATAATAACTATGTTTATAGTTTACAATTTGACTTGTCTAAGTGCTTATTTTGTAAGCCTACAGAAATAAAGTTATTGATTCTGATTCTGAAAATGATTTGCTACAGGATGTTGAAAAAATTGTTCTGAAATCACATGTTGAAGTGATCATTAGTTGCACTACTTTGAAAGAGTCTATAAGGGCTGATACAGGTAAATGTCACAGAATATCAGATGGTCAGTCACTGTCCAGTCTTCAAAGTAAACACAAGCAAGAAAAATACACCTCAAGATGAGAACTACCGCTGAAAGCAGCTCAAAAGATTGCACTGTTGCAATCGAGAAGTGTGATTTTGCTTGGCAACTAAACTTGAGTTGTTTTCATTCGGCGAGACGTGTATCAACGTTTCCAAAAAACTGGTGGCTGTATCCGAAAACGTGGATCTGGGAGAAAAGGGTGCATATCTGATATCTAATTCTGTTAATATATAGAATGTTTTTGTAAAAAATTCCTTTTTTATATTCGATAGACCTTCGTTTGACCACAATCTTACCTGATAGAAAGTAACGATGTGGCCGACGATCGACATGTTTATTTTACCTATCTAAATTTAATGCGATTTAGATACATATCAATATTTCTTTAAAGCTAAACAGAACATTGAATTTCTTACATACTACTGACAGTGCGGAACGGAGCGACTTTTGGCCAAGCATTAACATCATTGAGTCCATTCCTTCTTCCATCAAATGAAGTAAAATATCCAGTATTATAAATAGTGTGGTTTGCAGGTGTCAGCGGCGCAGCACATGCAGGTGAGCGGCGCGGGCGGCGGGCCGGTGTCCGTGGCCGCGCAGCAAGGCATGTACGCAAACTTCCAGCACCAGAGCACGCCTTCACCGCAGCACCATCAAGGTATAGTCAGTATGTCATGAAACTGGAGCGTGAGCTCGGACTTCGACAACGATCGATAGGCATTTTGTCTCTGATATCTACATATGTATAAACTTCTCATCTGAGAAGTTAGCCTAAAAAGCTATACATTACAAGGTCATTCTAGAAACGATTACTAAGGGTAAATTCTCATTGGCCTTCATTCGCATTATTAACAGCAACTTGAAGGTTCTCTCTCTTCACAGAATTTATATACGATAAATTCTATCACATCTAAATCTAGACGGGGATGGATATTTTCCCAAAGCGTGGGTAAGCACTATAAAAACAAAAAACCTTAGATTCTGTTTTTTTTCTTTTTCGTGCATTTTCGGTTTGCTCAAAGGCATTTAGTAGCGCCAGTAACTTGAACTCTACCAGCATACAAATAACCAATGACGTCGTCAAGCAGGACCACCTACCTCTATAATTATGCCATACATGTCTATTACGCAGTAAAATAAATAATAAAATTGTATGAGGTATGAACTTACATCGTAAGAATAAGAAAATAGGCCTTTTAATGACACGTTATCTAAGAACTTCATTAATTGCTTTGACATAATCACGGTTGCTGACTACCCAGTTAAGTTACGTAACCGTGTATAATAATGTTAGGTAGCTTATTGTTACTTTGTATTCTTCGATGTCGGACTTATCTATTCGATACCTACAATTTTTATCTGAAATATTTAGATTAACTTGAATTTTTGCGTACGGCTTTCTCATACCTATCTATCGTGTTAGCGAGCGAGCGCCGCCGATTGTTGTCGAGTCGGTTATGTAAATGACTCACCACGACACGAGTCGTGTACTAAGGTATTTATGACACAATTTCCGATTCGAGAAATACGCTGTACAGCGTTTGTAATACACCAAAAAGCTGATATTCCACCCGTGATAGGAAAATAAGAAACTAAGTAGGCGTAGATACAGTAGCAAAGCATCGCGTGCAAAGTTTGCTTTCATTTCATAATACTATACCCACCTATTTTATAGGTACACATTAAAGCGTCAATCTTTGTTCTGCGTAATCAGAGCAATGAAATCTTTATTCCGTAGCATTAAGTGATATTTCGTTGTATAGATTGGTAGAGATGGTTGTGTGCAGTGCATTATGGGGGGAGGTGTTACGGGTGCCCGGCCGAGGTTGACGCTTCGACGAGAATGCGCCGTCTCGACCGCTCGCTAAGACGACATTACAGGATACATGGACACTTTGATCCACGTCATGTCTACATCACTTCAAAAACTAGATACATGACTCTCGCCGCTTGTAAAAGAATATTACGCAAATGAAGGGACTAGCTCTCGTGCGAAGACTAAAGTAATACTGGACTCGAATAGTCCAGTCTTCGAAGGCATAATTTGTAAGTCGTTCCTAATTGATTGGACTAGATAGGTTAGTCTGATAATTTCCGAGTAATATAGCGTCGTAAGGCCCTTTTAAAATGCACAAAACCCAGGGAAATGACATCGATTCTGTGCCGTGTCCTAAGTAGTAGGCGCTTTTTTACTGCACACGGTAAATTGACGAAAGCCGGTTTTTATGCCGGCTGTCGTTTCTAAGACTACAGCCTTGTCGCTGGTTTTTGCATCTACGGCAGGGAGTGTTGTGGTGTGGATCAGAGTTGCCGTGTATGCTGGCTCTTAGATTGACGTGTTTATTGCAACGCATCCACACTACGCGTGCCTTCAATGAAAGTTCTATTTAAAGGGCTATTTCACGTGAAGTCGTTGCAAAATGAGTGGGTGTTCTCAACAATGTTGTGAGGGAATTACATTAAAATATTATCAGATGAAATGACTACGGGCCTTTTATCGAGACGTAGGATGCTTTAATCGCTTACGTTGTTTGTAAACTGTTTGTAAATAACCTTGCAAACATCAATCATTATAACCCCCACAAAAGTGGGATGTTGTAAGTTTGAAGTATCTATCTGTGGGTAAATCGTATCTCAAAAACGGATGAATCGATTTGGATTTAGTTGTTGGTAAGATACTTCGACTAGTCACCGACATAGTTTAAATGGGATTCCCAATTTTTGTAACATTAGCTTGTGTTTAGTTCACCGATATATTTTAGACTAGTTTTTTACCTACCGTGTTATCCTTATTTATCGGACATTACCTTGTTTGTTCAACAACTACATCATTTTCTATGTCACTGCAATTTCAATAACATTTTCAAAGTCACTCGCTGCAGAATATAGTGATAATAAACATTGGTTTCCGTTATTCCAGGTGGCAATGGATGCGATTCCTACTCCGTGTCTCAGTCTCAGAGCATCAACTTCTCTCAAGGGATGCGAGCGCGGCCCGGGGCGCAGCAGGCTTCGCAGGGACCGGGGCAGGCTCCATTAGGTAATCTAATGAATCACGATGAATGAACGTTGTTGAAGCTAAAACATATCCAGCAAAAATATCCAGTAAAGAAAAAATGTTTTATTCGAGAACCGAGTATGGTTCTCTGCTATTCCGTGAAGTGGGTGTTTCAGTACCAGAATATACCTCAAGTGGGACAGTGTGATCTCAGCCGGACGACGTCCACTGCTGGACATAGGCTACCCCAAAGATCACAATAACTCGTTGGGTTTTAATTTCTCATCGAGTTATATGTACCTATTGTGGAGCCCTAAAGGGGAATAATAGCAATGTGTCACAGTGTGACTCAATGGTAAACAAAAAAACTCTGACGAGTTACATTGTGTCACGATTGGGTGTGACTTGCTAGGAACCATCACCACCTTTCGATTTTATAGTTGTAATTGATCAAAGTTCCTTAATTTAGGCCTAGGATGAGGACGCGGAGTTAATTTTCTAGCATTTAACTTTCCTAATCTCTATAACAGGTATAGCCGCAGCCGGCATCTCCCGCGAGCAGCAAGCAAAGATGCTCCAACAGCAGCAACAGCAAATGTTGCGCGCCCAGCAGCAGCAGATGCGGCCGCCCCCGCCCGAGTACAAGGCGCGGTTCGCGGGGGCGGGGGGCATTGGCGCGGGGGCGGCGCGCCGGCCCGCCGCCCCCGCGCCCCGCCCGTTCGCGCAGCATCCGCGCCAGTATGCGCCGGACTGGAGGCACGTGCTCATGCAGCAGCAGCAGCAGACGAGGCAGCAGTTCCCGCATCACCACCAAGGTCGGTACCTATATACACTAATGTTCTAAATTGTGCACGAAGAGGAGTAAACTATTAAAAACGGGGTGTTGTTTGAGGCTTGAGAGGTTTTGACGGTTGAGTGTGTTTTACTTAAGAGTTATGCATTACACTTACTCACAACACAAGGGTTATTTTACATAGAGCTTTTAATATATATATCACATGTATGAGGAAAATCACCATATCGAATCTTTAAAACCGCTGTAGCCTGGCGACTCGATCATGAGCGCCATAAATTAAAAGAAGACCTCCTAAAATAACGAAATTCACGCGAGGGCGCTGTTTATGTCAGTTACCATAGAAACCATTTACAGCACGTTAGACTTTTTTCTCTCTCGCTGCAATGCTCTGTGTGCAGGTTTAATAATGTTATGTGTTTCAGGTTTCAGCATGGGCGGGATGGGCGGCGGCATGTCGCAGCAACAGCAGATGCAGCTGCAGCAGGCGAGGATGCAGCAGCAACAGCAGCAGCTAATGCAGCAACATCAGCACCAGCAACAAAGGTACACTATTAACTGTTAACGCATTCACTGTCCAGCTCTGGCAGTGGGACGATCCGATGGGGTGCGTCTGCGATTATGTTGGTAGCTACCGTTGAATTATGTTGGTAGCTACCATTGAATTTTATAAAATTATGTTTAATAAGCTTTACATCATATGCAAATATTGCATTCTTCATGAGTTTTTAAATCAGCTAAGTATGGCTTAATATACACTAGTTCTCTAATAAAGAAATTTTGAGACTGAAACTTATGGGGTGCGTCGCTGGTCCACGAGATGGAAGACGTCCACATGCGTTATGGGCGAAGAAAGTGTTAATCCGTTACTGGTACCAATAAGGAAGCTCTACTTACTTGGGGGCTAACTAGATGATCAGTGTGGTTTTCTTTTTATAATAGTCTGGGCTTCCAACTGTTTACAACTGGCATTGTTATCAAGCATTTGCCCTTGATTCATTTGGATCTGATCTTGGAACAATAGATTATTATAATGTTGTTTGAACTAACTAGGTAAGTAAATATTCCTCTATTATTAGGTACTTATCTTGTATATGTTGTTTCCAGAGCCTCAAACCAACAGCAGTCATCGATGTCCCACCTCATAATGCAACAGAATCAGATGATGAATGTGCAAGGCCAGGTATGTAATATTCTCTATTTTTGTTTTATCATCATCATTTCATTTGACAAACGTCAACAGCTGGACAGAGACCTCATCATACAACGCCACAAATATATGACTCACTCCTGAGCCGCCTCCATTCATCGACTACCTGCGACCGTTACAATGTCGTCGTCCATGGAATGGTCTCCCAACACTCTGTTTCGTGTTAAGTCCCGGCTAGTTTTATAACTAATTATTTTGTCAGCACTTTAAGTTTTCTTAGTATGAATCAGGTCGCTAGTCGCGTCAGAGTTTGATAGGTGAATTCATAATCTATTCTAGACACGCGAGTGTCAGTCATGTTCGGAAAGATACCGCGACGTAAGAGCAGTACTATATGAACACATTCCTTCTCGCTTACAGATGCCAAACATCCATATGAGTCAGTCGCAGAGCATGAGCATGCAGGGCGGTATGGGCATGGGCCACCAGGGCCCCATGCAGGGCGGGCCTATGCCGGCGCAGGCCGGGCCCATGCACGCACAGAGCCCTTCCATGCAGTCCATGATGCCTCAGAACGGAGCGCTACAATCTCAGAACACCTTCCCTTCACTGCAGTCCTCTTTCGGCCCCAATGCAGACTTCAATCTCGACTTCCTCGACAACCTACCCTCCACGGAAGCCAGCAATCTCACGGCGCAGGAGCTCCTCAACTCCTTAGACAACTCCTTCTTGAACGATATCCTCTAAGTATTTATTGATGTCCTCTGCGGTTTTTAGAGGACGTAGCCAATCGTAAAAGTATTGACGTGTTTTTAGTGAATTACGTTTAACATGGATTAGTCCAGTGATGTACTTGTTATTGTATGTTTTGTAACATAACATTGAACATTGTGACCAATATTAAAGTAATGACCAAAGTTCCATGAATTTATAATGGCCAGAAACAAAATGTGGCTTGCGACATTTCTAATTGGCGAGTGCTAATTTATCAAAATATTTCGACTCTTACCTTTTGGACCACATTGTTTTGTAGACTATATTGTGTAGTCCAACGTCGTACTATTTGTAGATGAAATAATCTTTTGTATATACTTCACCTTTAGTGTTTCCTATTAGTATTAGATGAGTTCATACGGAGTAGTTTCAATCTATTTGTAATATAAGTTTTGAATTAGCTTCAAAGTAGATTAATGTATATTTATTGCAAATTTTTACGCTAGTTTTAATAAGAAATGCACAAAAGACACTATTTTATTTACTTGTTATTGAATTTATTTATAAAAAGAAAACAAGGACTGTCCTAATGAACCTTACTTGGGTATTATTATGAGTACTTGCTCAGCTAGATGTAGTGCTGCAAAGAAACTGATAGTAATACCTAAATGATGTTCCTTACTACTGTCGTTGTGAATTACACAATTGGGGCAATACAGATTCATTCTATTGTATTTACACTTGATTTGTTCATATTTCTCTTTACCTTCACTCGTTATTCTCTTTACTGGGTCAGTTGATGCTTCCATTAGGTATTGATTTCCAGTAAAGATGGCATGCCGCCTTATAGCTATCCGAAATCTTGTATTATTATATTTAATATAGTGCAAATGTATATTTAATTTATGTAACTGTATAGTATAGTATAGTATGGTAAGTCCATTCCTGTACCTAAGATAAAGTAGTTTGTACTGTGATGTTGGTCTCGACGATCAATAGGTAAATATAGTATCAATTATTACAAATAGATTTATTGTTATCGTTAAGGATCTCATGGTATCATTAGTGGAAGTTTTTGAGGGATTCTGGAATTAGGCTGTTGGTTATAATTTTTTACTATTTTGTAAATGTGTGACATTAATTTATAGTTCGAGAACATTTCCTGTCATGAGAACTCCAAACGTTGAAGAATGTTGTTAGACAACTTTATGATGTTCTCGATGCAAATGCAATCGTGCAAAGAATTGGATGATCAGTGCATACAAAGATATACCAGTTAGCATGACACATTCAGCTCTCTGTAAAGAATCACAATGGAAATATTGTAGCAACATTCCAGAGCCATTGTTAACAATGTTTAAATTTAGGACCAATTTTTGATCGTTCTTTTGAAAATAATATTGCATATTGAAATATTGTGTTTTATTATTTGCTAATCATTAAAAATCAGTCGAGTGCATTTAAAAAGTAATACACATTTAAAGGTCAGTACATTATCAACGCGGAGAAAAATAACTTTAGAATAATTTACATAGTAAGTATTTTACTTTGAAATGGATCTATGGCACTCGAAGTTTCCAGTATTGTTTTCTGCCAAGCTATGCCTATAATTAATTCTTACGTCACCACATGATAGAATCTGCTTGGTGTTTGTACAAATAATCTGAGAACTTCTCAAGTTTCACCTCTAAAGCATTAATCTCCGCCGCTAATTCTCATACCATCTCGTTCGGTTTGTTCTGAAAGATCCTCGGGTTGCGCGCTCTCGGCGTATAGAAGTTATTAGGCTGGATGTACTTTGTTGTGATTGAATCGTCATTCATCGATGCCATTTTGCTTTCGTAAATATTTTCATTCTTGTTGTTGTCTATTGTTCTCATAGTGATGGAGTGAATCACTTGGCGTCGTTTCTTGAGCCGAATGCAGGTGAATACTGTGCTCAGAAGTATCGCCAGCTTGAATAGACCAGTGGTGAAGAGACCCACCATCACAACTAGATATTGCTGCTGGTACCAGTCTTCGAGCTTGTCCAGGCAACCCTGAAATAAATTATAATAACTGCAACAATATCAGTATGCAGAAATCGCTGACGACTTCACCAACCGTTCTTCGCGGTTTCACCTTAAATACCCGCGTTAGCAAGTACCTAGGGATCATAAAGGAGTCTTATCCATTTGTCTGATGGCAATGTTGTAGCCTATTGATCAACTACATTCTACGGTGTGGTGTTCTTCAAAAAGAAAATCATAAGATTTTAATATATGTACTTTTTCGAAAGTAGTTGTCATACATTATTATATCCATTGATCAAGCTGTTAATCGTCCGTCCAATTATCAGTCAGAGAACACTATCGTTAGTGACAATCAAGGAAAAACACGGTATCCAAGATCATCCAAGAGCATTTAGGTAGATAATTTTTTCAGATATGGCTCGTCACCGGTCGTGTGCGAAATAATTTTTTTCCCGTTTTTTTTTGTGTAAGTAGTCTAGCCCGCAGAAAAGCAGTTTTGCTACCATTTGCACCATAAATGACCCATGATAAAACTAACTTTGATAATTGTTGTTTAAGAGTGTTTTGATATCATGTTGATATTCCCTCGCGACCAGTGACGATTCACCTTAAAAACCAATTTGCATTTGCATACCGGCACATATCTAAAGTTGGGATTCGGCGTGACTTCCTGGCAGCGCGAGGCGTTAACGGGCGCCGGGTTCAGGTAGGAAGCGCCCTCCAGCTGCACGCAGCAGCTCAGCGGGACTGACAGGCCGCGCGGCCCGAGGCGCCGCAGCTGCCAGAGGGACATGTCGTAGTTACGGGCGTCCATTATGCCGCAGCATTTTAACTGAAAATACAATTTACTTTCGTGTAACCTTAATTTTTTTACATGTATTATTTATGTCGAACAGGTGACGGAGGAACTCAAAACTCTAATCTTAATTGAAAATGTTAGATAAAATGTACGCTCTTCTCTGTCAGTACAGTAGCACTCAAATGACGGGTCCGATTTTTCGTTAAAGTCCTACCAGAGGAAGGGCAGCAGCTTTCTGTGTATTTTAACACCTCAACTGTGATCACCAGTCCTCCTGCCAAGCGTTGTGATTATGACAAAACCCTTTGTTCGGTGAACGTGGCCCATCAATAAAGGAGGGTTACCTATGAGTTTCGATGAGGTCCCCAAGTCCCATAAGCTACCTCTGTTTGCGCCAGATCCACGCTCGCAGTGAAGGGTTCCATATCGGGCACTGCGTAGTAGGCTTGCAGCGCCGCCACGGCGCCCCCCGTGGCGCTCTGCAGGCCGGCGCAGCGCGGCCACACCATCACCAGCACTCCCGCCGCGCACGAGCACAGGACGAGGCCGAGTGTCATCAGGAAGTACTGGAATTTTTTACAATCTTGTATCGACGAACGCCATCTAATATTTACTAAGTAGGTATAATCTGTTCTAGAATCCTTGATATTTTTTTTAAACTTTTTTACAAAAAAGAAATATTTTACGACAAATGGTATAAGGTAGGCATGTTTGCTGGTGCACTAGAGCAAATCGCAGAAATTCGAAACAAGGTTGGTTTTGACTGTTTTCATTCGTCACTCGTCCGTTTTGAAACTCGAATTTGAACCTTTTTTCTTTGGTATTCTGAAAACGTAGTAGTCAGCGTCAAATTGATATGAGCGTCTAGAGTTACTGTTCCCCCCATCCCCCCTCCCTGTATCAGTGGATCTGACCTCTGCAAAAGGATGTTTTGGTCTAGTATTTCGTCCAATTCTATTCACCCTGGAGTCTCTATTCATCCCGTTTTACGGTACATTTTACAGTCATAAAATGTGTTCCCTTAGGGTTCAATCGAGTTACGAGTACCCGCGAGCTTTCTTATCCGATGCCGTCAATATGAAATGCATCTAAATGTTAAAAGAGTAAAGTCAAGCCCATATCTGAATGTACGTTGTTGTGCTATGCGGTGGCAGTGCAGTGACGCGTTTGAGTATTACTAGGGGTTGGGCCCCCACGAGGCCAGACGTAAGACGGGACTGAAGAGTCTTATGAATGAGACACCAACCGCATCCAACACCCACAGAGAAGCTGTAGAAGAAACACCAAAAGTCCTGCTCCAGTACTTCAAGGAGCTGAGCTGGTTAGGGCCTGTTTAGGCAGGCACAATACACTCCCATGCGAGATGTCAGTGCAGACCTCAATTCCCCCACAGAGAACTAAAATTAGGGCGTTGGGCGGCGGTGGCATCTAGAAATTCTAAACATACCTAGAATAGAAAGAACCAGGGGAATAACCCTCGCTGGATAGTGGGTACTTACAATAGTTAAGATCGCGTATCCCGGCATGTAACTGGCCCAGCATCCCAAAGCGGAGGTGGCGCAGATAGCCAGCCCCGCCGCCAGAAAGCCCAAGGCTAGGTAGTAGAACGGAGGCTGTTCCAAACCGCTCTCCGGGGACGCTAGGAGTCGGGACATGAGAATCCGTTTCGAGTCGGATAGTAGGACGAAACCGCATATTACTTCGAAGAATCCGCAAGCCTGGAAGGAACCAGCCCTAGTCTTAAATTTGGAATTTGTGTTTCATAGCTGAAGTTTACGTAAAACTATTACATAATGTCAGATTTTCAAGTTTTATGAAGCAACGCGATCATAATACAATCAGACTAATAATAATAAATTTGAAATTAGGTAAATGTAGGTATCTGTTACCGTTTCACGCCTAAACGGCTGAACGGATTTTAATGAAATTTGGCAAGGAGGTACATAGATGGTATCCCCGGGAAAGAGGAATACACATCCATACTTACAAACTTTAAAATATATAATACTAGCTGCTGCCCGCGTCTTCGCCCGCGTTTTATCGGGAAAAAAATAGCTGTTATGTTATTCCAGGTTCCAAACTACCATCATCATCATCATATCAGCTCATACACGTCCATTGCTGGACACAGGCCTCCCCCATACGACGCCACAAATAGCGGTCCTGAGCCGCCTCCATCCATCGACTCCCTGCGACCGCTACGATGTCGTCGGTCCATCGAGTGGATGGTCTCCCATGTAGGGGGGAAACTATACCCATACCAAATTTTAGCCTGTTCAGTAGTTTTTGCGTGAAAGAGTAACAAATATCCATACATCCATCCTTACAAACTTTGACGTTTATAATATTAGTTGGGTATAAAACAATCTGAAAAGCAATCGAAAATAATAGGTCCCTAAATAAACGTGCTAGAACTCTGTGTCTACCTACATGCTTAGGTAAGGTATTATAATGAACTAATTCATTTCTACATTTTCATTGCCTCTCTAGTTAAGAATCTTTGTTCACAGGCAGATGTGTCTGGCAATTCAATGCGTTTGTTTCAGCTTAAAATTCATATTTTAGCCATAGCTTAATTAATTAGAAACATCTTAAATGAAAGGGTACACAATCTGAACGAGTTTACAAACGCATGACATTAAGTGTGCGCGTGCAGTGCTTCATGAAAACCCAGTCTATTAAATGTAACCTATTTAAGTTGTACATTCATTTTTGAGTTTACGTAATAGTTAAACCAAAGTAGGTACATACTTACAAAGAATAAGGTGTTGAATGTTCCAAAGAGTATCCGAGAACTGGCATCCACTTTACACTTCATCTTGCACCAGCACTTAAAATGCTCTAAATCCCAGGTTCACACACAATTCACTATGAAGTCCTGACTACGAACATAATATGTATACAACGCTAGGCGATATTGCGCGTTGGTGAATAAACAAAATCATACAATGAACAGGCACGCCGGTTTTGGGGAGATACGCTCTGATGAGCACCTGTTCACCAGAGGGGTGACTAATAATTAAGGCAGTATTGTTTGGAATTAATGCATCAGTTGCTTGTATGGTTTAGCGGTTATTCCAGTGTCAGCTTTGTCACTATATTGACCTACTTTCGTAGTATTTACTATGTATTTACGTAGAAGCGACAGCCGACGTACCTAAATAGTTTTTAGGTTTAAAGATATTTTATTCTCAAAAAAAGACGCAATAATAAGCAATTAATAAAAGTAAACAGAAGTTTTTCGGAACTTTGACCGTCGTCGATAGTTTACCTTCGCAAGTAAGCTCTAGGACTATCCATTACTAGTTTCTGTCGGCGGCTTCGCACGCGTTGTTCTATGGAAACGTTAAAAGACGCTTTTTATCCCATGGGAACTGATTTATGGGATAAAAGCCTTTGTTTGATTCCATGCCTGGAATTAACTGTATACAAAATTTCAGCCAGATCCGTTCAGTAGTTTTGGCGTGAAGAGGTAACAAACATCCATCCATACATCCAAACTTTCGCATTTACAAAATTAGTGTGATAATCACTCAAATAATACAATAGACAACAAATCAGATAGATAAAATATCAAATATATATATTTTGCTTAGATCTAAGTTTTTATATAAGTTGTTATTAAAAATCAATATCCTTTTTCTTAAATCCTCCACAACTAACTTGTGCTTTTGGAATAGCTGTTATATCATCTTGCTCTCTTTCGCTAGTTTCTTCAAGCTCTGAAAAAAGAAACAACAACTTGAGGAAACCATTACACCCAACAACAACTACTAAACAAATATTTTAAAGGCATAGTTTTCGTAAATTTGAATATAAAAGGCACCTATGAAACATATCCAATATTGAAAATTCATTCTATTATTATTAGACCAGCTGCTGCCCGCGCCTTCGCCCGACTTTATAATCGGTATAAAAAGTAACCTCTATGGTATTCCAGATCCCAAACTATACCCATACGAAATTTCAGCCCAATCAGTTCAGTAGTTTTGGCGTTTGGTGGGTTTGGAGGAACAAACATCCATACTCACAAACTTTGACATTTATAATATTAGTAGGACAGCCTATAACACTCCTTACCCACTCAGGGATAAGGTAAGGAGTGTTATAGGCTGTTTTACTCAGGCAGGTAGGTATCACACGAGCGAAACGGAAGGTAGAAATATTTATTAAGATATTTTAGTTATCAGCGATAATAAGCGCAAGAATGACCTTCTCTTATAAAGATTAAATAATCTACAATCACGTTCAACTTGCTGTACTGATACTCATGCAAAAGTGCATGTTTAGAAGAATCATCATCAATTTCAGTTGTAAGACGCCCCCTGTTGGATATAGGGTTCCTTCAAAGATCATCACAATGAGCAGTCCGTCGCACCAACATTCAGCGGTTTCCCGCAAGGTGGACCAATGACCTGGTGAATGTTTTAGGGATTACCTGGTGGTAAATGCAACTTCTCAATAAGAAACTTCTTCCTCTTGAGCTTGAAAGCCAGGTCTAGACTAGGAGGCACATACGGCACGAGAGAACTAAGGGCTGATAGCTTCGTGATGTGGAACAGGCCATGGTAATCCTTGTACACTGGGTTTGTCTCACGACTCGAGCCAGCAAAGGATTCTATACTCACTCCATTGTCTATGGAGTAAAGGAGCCTTCTCATTATGTGGTGTTCATCCTGAAAAGTAGAGTGTGACATTAAGACATGGGAAAGAATTCACAAAGGACATGCTAAGCTGGAACGATGATGGACATTATGGTCCAAAAATAGATGGTTAAGATAGATGATGTACAGGATGATGATAAATATATCTACATCTATGGAAAATTTGTTTCGTCTCTGTTGAGTAATAAACATCCATCAAACCTAGACATGGAACGAGTAGTCATTCGCCAAGTACTCTGCCGAATACTCGGCTTTAAAAATAACACCGTAGCGGGCGGCGTGCGGTTATTTCCTTTACACAGAGTAACAGCGCGATATTGCTGCGCCACGAATTTGTGCATGAGGAATCCCCCCCCCCCCCATGGCGCGGGGAAAACCCTAATTTCATAATTTGTCACTTATATTCACGTAGAAGAGATTACGCTCGCTCGTGTGTTTAATTATTTTATGTAGACAACGCGTAATTTATACAAGTAAGAAATGATAAAAACTGACTTTTTCTCTTTATTTACCCTGCAATATAATTAAGAACGACTCGGTAATCAGCCGAATCTGCCGAGTACCGAATCCAAACCGAGTACTCGTCCCATGTCTAATCCAAACATCTAATTAAAGTCCAAACTTTAACGTGCATGATGTGATAATGTTATTATTGTTACAGGTAATCTAGTACAAATTGCTCTTGAGCAGTAAGGCCGCGAATTGTCACTTATTTTAAGTTGTTTTGTTATTAATTGTTTCTATTTGATTTAAATGTGCAATAATGCATTTTCTAACATCTGTGTATCTGCTACTTACATCAAACAAATGAGCAGGGATTGTTACAAAGGCCACTGCATTAGTATCTCTAACCAAGGTTCTTAAGCAGTACATAAACTTCATCAGATCATGTCCATAACTGCTGCTATCTTCCTCACAATCCATCCCGAGCCATATCGGTGAGCCAAGAGACTTTATGCTTATCCGAAGAATATTACTGTTTAAGCTGCAATTTCTGTATTCTTCTTTGAATATTATCTTTTTTATGCTGGTTAGTAGTTTGTTGAATATACTATTTTTGAAACCTGTAATACAATAAGAATACATTTAGGACATAATCAAGAAGTCAAGATTAATACCACCCATAGTTAGGCAGGGGGACAATGCACAATACACTCCTATGGGAGATGTCAGTGCAGATCCCAGTTCCCCCACTTAGAATTAGAATTAGATTAGAATTAATACCACCCATAGTGTAGTTTATTAAGGAGTGTATGTGAACATCTCAGGGAATCAGGATGGCATCGGAAGTCAGGGGTGTCCAAAAGCAAGATGGGAAGACGACATATGACTTTCCCTTGGGCCATATTGGAAAGAGTCGCAGAGGACAGGCCTCAATGGAGGAAGTTGGAGGAGGCCTATGCCACAGGGCACACCAAACTGGGAGAGATTTTGTAGAAGCAACAGCATAAATTAGTTATGATTAGTTTAAGTTGGTCTACATCTCTATGTATACTGTAACCCTTTTTTGTGTAGGTTTCAGAAATAAGAGGCTATATTATTATTGTTATTATACCTGAACAATCATCCACTTTCTGGTTCTTATTTAAGTCACAGTAAGTAATATTACTGTTCTTTATAGTTTCTGCGTCAATATGTCTACTGAGGTCAAAATGATGTCCAAAAACTGAGCTATTGCCAAAGGATGACTCCACCTGGGTGAGTCCTTCATAGCGCCATGCTATTTTCATTTTATCCATATTAGAGGTAGGTACGGTCTCTTTTGCTTCATCTTCTGGACTTGTTGGGCATGGTAAAGGCAGTTCATTGACCTGAAATTTATAAAATTTAAGGTAAGCATTACCAACATTGTTCTAGCTATAAACATTATCATAGAAAGTGACATTTGCTATTATATTTGTTATGGTATGTATTTTAACTTACAATATCTTGTGGGTTATCATCTGCAGATGCAACAAAGAGTGCATGTTTGCAAGTCACACCTTCAGCAAGGAAATATTTCAGTAGGATCCGACTGTAGTTTCCAAGTACATCTTCCTCTAAAATTTGAGAAAAACTAGTTTGAGAAACATTGCTAATGTTCTTATTGTTGCAATTCAGTGAACTAATAACATGAATGTTTGTTAATGTACATTTTTTACTAGCTGCCACTGGCTAAGCTCATGTGGTATCTGCATAAAACATAGCCTATCTCAGGGATAGCCTATCTCAGGGATGATGAAGCTATCTCAAAATCAAAATCAGACCAATAGTTTGGGAGATTTCCTCCTACAAACAAACACATCAACATTCTCTTTAAATTATTATCTTTGTTAGTATTGAAATACATACCTACTGCAAAAACACTTCCCACTGGAACGCCACCACCTGGAAAAACAAGCTCTATAAAAAAGTTTACATTAAGTAGATTCTTGAACGGTGTGCACTTGGCGCGATAATAGGGTTCTGTTTCTGTATGCGCTCCTTATTTTCAAAAGGTTTAGTTTATCACATGCAAAACACGCGATTTTCAATAATTTTTAGCTTACTAGCTTACCAACAACATGGTCTAACGAAGGTATTCCGGAAGATATGTGAGGCAAATTGTTCTTCAATGTTGTACCATCAATCGTAACGCGAGATTCGCTGATTTTTTGAAAGCTCCGCATTTTAATTTGGTGAAATGTTCTACACGCTATTTGAATAATTATTAATCCAGCCAGCCAGCCCCCTTTCGTTCTTCTTTGTTTTGATTTATGACATGACTGACATGACGGTGACGTATGAGTGACACAGAGATATATATATCTTTATTGACAAAGAAAATAACAATCAAATAATATAAAGAAATTAAACTAGTATTTACAATTGAAACAATTGAGCTAACTGCAGACTGTTGCAAACAATCTACAGATAGCTCAACTGGTCCATATCAGAGATATTGATATTGACATATACATTGATATATACATGTATTTTCTTGAAGTAGAAGATTTCTATTTGATATTTAGTGTTTTCACATCAAAAACAGTTCTTATTCCTATTGTGAAAAAAAGATATCTCTGACCATTTTGCAGAGCTCTGTAAAGCGATGTGAACCGACAAAAAGTTATTAAATTATTATGGATTATATTATATTGTTAGTACATTTATTGATTAGTTAGTCAGTAGGACGACGTAGGAGTAGTTCATTGCTTTGCTCGTTTTTTGTGACGAATGGTCGTAAGTACAAGATAACATTTCGATGATTTGTGACGTAGATGTAGGACGATGTAGGCCATGGTTGGAATTAGATTGAACTTAAAACTGTTTTAAAACTTTGATCTCAGTTCGTTAGTAAACAAAGTAGCTGCATATGAAGGTATTATATTCACGCGGATAGTATTTAGCTTTGATTGTGTATGTATGTAGGTAGCCCGAAATCTAGTTATTTGTATTTTATTTCCACCGTAGGTACACATGTTACACTTGATGTCGTTAATTCTATTTATCTTATCATATTTACACAAACTTTTCACACAGGATGTACAAAGAAAAACAGACAAACATGACATGCACTTCGTGCTTGAAATTTACCAAATAACAAATTGTTGGCAAATTGTATAAGATCAAAAATAAAAATGGAATAATTTTTCGAAATAAAATAATTAAATTAAAGGGTATGTCAAAGTGCTGCTGTATAGGGGCGTTGTCAAACTAAACTAAACATAATGTATAATAATTTTACATAATCAAAGAAAATAATAAAGTGTCAAAATATAAAGTGTCAGTAAAAATCAAATCTAAAAATAATTTAGTTTCATAATTTATAAATTCGTTAGTATTGGTGATAGTAGACATAGGCACATTTCAGTAAAAGGTGTCAGATAAATCTGTTATTTTTTTAGGGAATATCGCCGTTATTCATATAGTATAGGGTTTCCACTCTAATGCCTCACAATTACTTTTACTAAACTGCATAGAATATTTCTCTGCAAATTTTCCCCCAAAGTTTGAAATGGAAGTTATTAGGTCGACAAACAAAATTTTTTTTAAATTTGCCGAGGCTTGCTCCGCTATCCTCTGTAAAAAAAGGTAACACGTTTCGGGCGCACTGGTCGGAAAAAAGGTAGTGTAAGATGGTTATCAAAGTGTCAGTCACATATAAGAGACTATTTGCGGGTGCCATATTTCAGCCCTCCGTTAGAAAAATCGTAGATCCAGATCTATACATAGGGAATTCTCTGCCCAGAAAAAGCACATGTGGCATATTGTGAGTGGGCGAGAAATAATATTGTTGGCGTTCCTCCTTAAACCTTCCGAGACAGGGTAATTAATGGTAGTAATAATTGTTTTGTAGTTGGAATCACCACAGAGTAAATCCTTTTTTGACATTTTGTCAAGCAAGATTGGTGCATGTTTCTATTTAGACTTTTTAAATAAAAACACTGCAAATTCGCCAAAAACTAAAGCGTAAAAACTATCAAGATGCAGGGTCCTGCAGTTTTTATGGATATATCTCTTGAAGATCAGGTAAATCTTCTAACATAAACAGTATACGTCAACATAACCTCGCCACGACAATGTTTGTTATTCCCTATGTTCCTAAATAATTTGTCATGCTTGTCTCTTTTAGGCGTTGGAACTACGAAAATACTTCAAGAGTCTCGGTGCTGAGATCTCAGATGAAAAGTCTGCGAAGGGAATTGAGGATGACCTGCACAAGATTGTTGGTGTTTGCGACGCCTGTTTCAAAGACAACAACGAAGCTGATGTTGAAGCTATCCTCAACAGTATTGTTTCCATCATGGTATCGGTAAGTTTACGTTGTTTAAGTAATTACTGTTGAGAATTGATAGAAAGTGAATGCACTGTGAAATATTTTTTTTTAATGACATCCACTAACCAGTCTGATAACTAATTTCTACGCAAATAACGTTTCAGATTCCACTAGAAAGAGGAGAGAACCTCATACTGGCTTTCAGCCAAAGATTGACAAAAGCCCCAGGCCCTAAAGTTGGACTAGTTGCATTGCAGTCGTAAGTGTAAAACCTAGGTATATTAAATTGCCAAGAGATCTAAATTCAATTTTGTAGCTATTAATGCTGTAAAAACCAGTCACGACTTCAAATATCATATTTTATTTATTTGATCATATGCAAGCAGTCTGTGGCTGACGGATTTGTCAAAATTCTTTATATAATGTATACATATTTTACCTAATATTGCACCATTAAACTAGCGTTGGTTTGTATTGGTGCTCACATTTGTTTTGTACTTGATGACTATCACTCAGAGTTGCTTTTAGTTATGTTATAAAACAAACAACTATTTACTTACAGTTTGTGGCGGTTGTACAACAATTTGGAGGTTCACTCTCCGTTAAGATACCATGTGTACTACCATGTCATTGAGCTGGCCGCCCGCGTGGGTTATGTCCGAGAGGTGTTCACAGGGGTTGACCAGTTGAAGAAAGAGTTTGTAGAGTGCCCACCCTCAAATGAACAGATGCAGAAGCTGTACAGACTTCTGCATTCAGTGCTGAAAGATACCAACAGGTTGGTAGACATTTTTAGTTATTTTGTCAGTGTGTGGTCTGTAACTGTAAAGACTGAAGACATACACACTTCAGCTAAAGAGCTGCCTGTGTATTACAAAATAATAATAAGCAGCTGCAATAATAACAGAGAGAAAAATAGCTCGCAGAGATTGATTCTTAGTTGTTTTATTTCTTTGTAGGTATATAAGACTTATAAGATTTTTTCTGATAAGATTTTACTTTCCTTATTCTCATAGAAAAGAGTTAGGAAAGGTACATTGCTATATTACTGCTGCTGTGTATTCTTAATAACATCTGACCAATAACAAAAATGCTATGTTAAATGTTATAGATTATTTATATGCAATAAAATATAATTTACAGTGAATTAGCAGCAAAAGTAATGATTGAACTTCTCGGAACATACACGGATGATAACGCCTCACATGCAAGGGAAGATGCTATCAAGTGCATCGCCACAGCACTGGCTGACCCCAACACATTCCTGCTGGATCCCCTACTGGACCTCAAGCCTGTGAGATTCCTCGAAGGGGAGCTCATCCATGACTTGCTGAATATCTTCGTATCTGAAAAGTTGTCCAGCTATCAGACATTCTACACAAGCCACAAGGAGTTTATTCAATCTCAGGGTACGTATAATTTATTTATGTTATTATTATGTTACAAATCTTAATTTTTTTCCGAAAATAACTTAAATGAAATAAAAGGAATGACATTAAAATAATAAGGGCATGTATTGATAGAATTAGCACTTTCAAACTAAGTAGGAGAACTGCAATCTACACTGACGATGCAAGATGCATAGAAGCCCTCACAAGTTTTTTTTTTTTTTACATTTGAACTTCCTAGGTCTCTCAGATAACAGTTTGTTTTATATTTTCAGGTTTAAACCATGAGCAGAATATCAAAAAGATGCGGATATTGACATTCATGCAAATGGCAGAAACAAATCCAGAGATTTCATTTGATGAGATTATTTCTGAACTGACAATTGAAGAGAAAGAAGTCGAGGCATTCATCATTGAAGGTAACTTTTTAACTCAGAATTCAACCCAATTCTTAGGAATTCTATTGTTGGTAACTATAGAATTCCGATAAGAATCACGTATTGCGTCCTATGTGAAGTCTCAGTGTCTTCAAAAAGCAGATGTTTAGATCTCATATTAAAATTTGTTTTTGAATGGGTGCAGGAAGAAAGAGTGTTAGATCGCCACCATCCTTATACTTCAGCCATTCTCAAGAAATAATGTTTATAAATAAACATCTCACAAAAATTCTAATTTCCTTTTTTGGCGTCGCATTTTAAAAATCAGCGAGAGAGAGAGAGAGCTTAAATCGACAAGTACTCTAAAATATGTCAATAAATCCACTACAAGAACGTGATTTTTTGTTTTATATCAGAAATTTAAATTACTACCATTTGTTCCAGTCCTAAAGACCCGTCTGGTCCGCGCGCTCATCGACCAGTCGAACCGTACAGTGCGCGTTTCGAGCACGATGCACCGCACGTTTGGGCGCGCGCAGTGGCTGCAGCTGCGCAGCGTGCTGCTCGCGTGGCGCGCCAACGTGCAGCAAGCGCACGACGCCATGAAGTCCGTCACCGCTGCGCAGGTCGAGTACGCGCAGACGCAGCAGAAGGCGTGAGGGGGAACTACGGTTACTCTGCAACTGTGTAACATCACAGCACTTTCGTTGTCAGAGCGAAACGAAAAAGATAGTCAATACTTCGTGTACATGACGATATTCAAATAACAACGAGTTACGTAAAGTCAGCTACAAAAATGCTGAATTCATATTTGCGAATGTAAGCGATTTTACTACGAACCTTGTTTTTGTTTGAAGAAAACCAATGTTTCATCCCTTAACGAGGGACGTTATTATGAATTCGTCAAACTACCTTAGACTTGACTTCTTTGTTATTGGCAATGTGTCTGGTTTGCCACTTTTCTACCAGTATAAATAATCCACCGTTCGCAACCAGTTGCAGTTGTATATTGTATGTTTGTCTCAGGAAATGTGTATTAAATTGTAATTAACTTATTAACTTGTTTTATTGCAGACGAGTTATTAACTCTTTCTCTAATCTGTCAATCAAAAGAAAACAACAAACTCACTTGTAGTACAAAAATATGAACTTGGTTTCTAAAATCCTAACAGTATACTAAATAGTCTATGTCCGCAGGTAGTTATCAAACATGGCGAAACCGTAGGGATTCCTTATTAGTACGGAACCCTAAAAAGAACTTTTCATGACAATTTGGTTATTGGCAACATGTGTCACTAAAGCCGGAAACATACTATCAACTAGCTACGGCACCCGACAACGATGCGTGTTGAGCGAATGTGGTTCTGAACATAGAAATTCAATACAAACTCTTCACTGTACACAAAGACAAATAAAACACATAGACATTAACATAAACACGAACAATGGGCGGCCTTATCGCTTAGAAGCACACCTGTACCCTTCCACCTTGTACACCTTCTATAATGGGACGTCTTATCGCTTATATTATAAGCGATTTCTTCCAGCCAACCTTTGGATGGATAGAAAAAAGATAATTTTCAGAAATTCATACGATTTGATCGGGTTGCGTATATGACTTGACTTCTTTGTTCAAGGAGGATACAATAACATAGCTACGTCTTTGTTATTGGCGATTTGTGTCTGGCAAGGAATATACCTACTGCCATGGACGAATTAAACTATACTGCCTACTAACGTAACATAATTAAATTCCTTGGTGTCTGGTTTGGTTTGCCACTTTTCTGCCAGTCAGTGTCCAGTTTTCTTTACAAAGTAGTATTGTATTATCTTTGTTCACAAACTGGTTTATAAAATAATTGACTTTGATAATTTTCTATCAATCTGACACTAAACAGCACAAATCAAAACGAAGAAAGATAGAGATATAAACGAAAATATGAAGATTGTTTTGGAATGCACGTTGAAAGGACTTGACATAACAAAGAAGTCAAGTCCTTTCAACGTGCATTCCAAAACAATCTTCATATTTTCGTAAATACCTTAGTGATTACATTCTGTTATATATTATCCTCGAGTTTTTAAATCTATATGGATTATGGCGAGAGGCAGTGCGTCCACCACGCGTTCCGTTCATTCGTGTGCTTGGCTCTCTCGCTGCTGATTGCGCTCCACGGGTACGCGTACCTGTGGGGGCCTTCGGAGAACGACGGGAGCTTCGGAGAAGTCAAGTATGTGGTGCTGCAGCTCTCTAAAGGGTTAAAGGAGGCAAGTACGATTTTTTGATATTCTACGTATGTTCTACGAGCTTGGAAATCAGTGACGCGAGCTAAAGTTCGCCTAAGACGCAGGAGGTTGCGGGTTCGATTCCCCTCTTTGGATCTTCTTACTTCTTACTTGAGTGACAGGATACAAAGAGTTGACATTAATGGGAAACAGTCTTCGGGATCTGTAGTGACAATGGTTGTACCGCAGGCATCTATCCTCGGACCTTTCCTATTTATGGTTTATATTAATGACCTGCCTGATCTCGTTAAAAATAATCACGAGATTGTATTGTTTGCTGATGATACTTCTTTAATTTTCAAGATGATTAGACAAAACACACATTTTGACGATGTAAACAATGCAATATCAAAAGTAGTCTATTGGTTTAGTGTCAATAATCTTTTGCTTAACGAAACCAAAACTAAATGTATTAGATTTATTCTACCAAATGTAAAACAAGTAAAGGCTGATATAAACGTAAAAGGAGAAACTTTAGAAATTGTAGACAGTACCGTATTCTTAGGAATAACTTTAGATAGTAAACTGCAATGGGGCCCTTACATAGATAAACTATCGAAGAGACTTAAGTAGTTCTGCAGCACATGCAGAAAAAAAAATCCGTCATCTTACAGACGTTGATACTTCTAGATTTGTCTATTTCAGCAACTTCCATAGTATTTTGTCTTATGGCATATTACTGTGGGGGAACGCTGCAGATCTTAACACCGTATTTGTGCTGCAGAAGAGGGCTGTTCGTGCTATTTATAACATGGGTCCTAGAGAATCCCTGCGTGATAAATTCAAAGAAATAAATATAATGACAGGACCATGTCAATATATTTATGAAAACTTATTGTACACTCATAGAAATATCGATCGATTCCCTAAAAATTGCGACAAACATAATGTAAATACTACAAAAAAAGAACAAACTCGCTTTGCCCAAAACTAGGCTGCACAAGATTAGTGTATCTTTTAAAGGGCAAAGTATACGTTTCTAAAACAAATCTCTGAGTGACTGAGTTGCAAAAATTATCAATAAATAAATTCAAACAAACTATCAAACATATCCTTTGTAAAAAGGCTTATTACAAAATATCAGATTATCTAGCTAGAGGATAAAAAAAACAAGGGACGACTTTTGCTCCAACTCGAAAGCTAACAACCTAACAAGGTAAAGGTTCCTTTTTCGCTTCTTTACTTTACCTTAAAAAGATTAAAGTGAACAAAAAATCAAAGTGATCACTTTATTTCCCTGTTTTACTTATGTAACTTTAATTTTGTGACGTGTCCAAGAGTCCTGTAAGGTCTAAAGGAAATAAAGGACTTTGATATTTGATTCTCGCGGGACGATGATTGTACGATCAGCAGATATTCATTTCGGATCGTTTTCACTTCTACCACAAGTGTACAAAAAATAAATAACACCTTATTTCTTATTGGATCATAAATTACTATAAATAAAGCTGTATAATCAATTTTTGACTTGTCTAAGCTTATTTTGTAAGCCTAAAGAAATCATCATCAGCAGCACAGCGTCCACTGCTGAACAGTATCTGCCTAAAGAAAAATGAACCTGCCTAAAGTGATTGAAATCTGAAAAAAACCTGGTTACGATGTTTTTTAAGTACAATAAAAAAACTATAGTAGAAGTACTTAAATGAGTTGTAGTACCTACCCGTTAACTGATATACCTACTTAAGCCTTATGTTTCAGTTTCAGTTTACTAAACACTATATAAGTCGGTATAGGTATCTACTTAAGTAAAGTACGTACCTACCTACCCCTCCTGATCAGAAGGTCTAATGTACTATATATATTTTTTGACTTGATTTGGGGGCTAGCCCCCAAAACAGAACTTATGTATAAATTTACGAAGGGGCTACGTAATGCTGTACTTAGAATTTAATAGAATACCTATCATTTATTGTCCAGTGTAATGGGCGGCGCAATACAATGGACTCGTCAGACGAGTTTACACGAAAATAAATAATTCCAAAAAATATAAGTAGAAAATAGTAATTGCCTATGGATTGTTTATCATTATTTTATTTGTGGCGCTGATGATGAGGCTCGTGATGATGACTGATATGTATGTACTCATATATTTACGTATTATCTATCTAATAAACTGAAACTGGATATTTTCAATATCCCCATTCGCGTGTGCAGGTGAACCGCAAACACGATAGATTGCAAAGTGAGCTGGAGCGCCTGTCGTCGGCTCTGCCAGCCGTTGCCGCCGCGGCCGGCCACGCTAAAGACACGCTGGAGCCGCTCAGGAAGCATCGCCACCAGCTTGACCTGCGGGACTATGACAGACAGGTGATTCTTTCTTATATGTAAGTAGTGTACCTACCTACTTAATGCGCTCACTAACCAGCCTTTGGTACGGCCTTGAGGGCTGCACTGCAGGTAGTGGGTACGAGCTGAAGACGGGCATGTGCGTCATGAGCAATGAAAGTTTTAGGGGCCTCTCGTCACCTAAGGGTGATGAGAGGCCCCTAATTAATGTTAAATTAATATAAGTATTAAGTGAACTGGAGAGTTTATCATCGGCGCCGCAGCTATTACTTATATATTACGGACTTATTTATCACCTCTCTATTAATGGAAATCGAACACACAAAAAATTTTATTTTGTGTTCCATTTTACAAGGCGGCTTTTTGATATGGGAGTGAATGGCCAAATTCGAAACCAGAGAAAAGTCGTTCGGTATCAGAGAAAAGTCGTGAACGCAGTCAAGACCTCGGTTTATGCGAAAACAAAAACTGCAAGTTATATATTTTTAATCTTTTACTTTAGCAAATGGAACCGCCTGATTTTTCAAAAAATAAGTCTCACTTATTTTACCAATAAGATTGTTGACCCGTATTTCACCAATAAGATTTGGTGTTGATAAGAATCAATCTTTGAAAAGAAATGCATTATTGGAAATGAAAGGAAATGGCAATATTTTACAATTTTAGTCATCAATTTGAAATTTTTAAATAATATTTAAATCTTTTGTGTGCTTGCCGCTAGCCAGGATACTGAGCCAGTATTTACCTAAAAAAATATTCTCAATGAAACAGATATTCGTAATGTATGTTTAATGAAAAATAATAATTAGGTATGCAGCTTTTTTCTCTCAAATTAAGCTCATGACTCCTTTCATGACTTTTATCCACACAGGCAACCTGTATACCTGTACCTGTTGTCGGGTCGGTCGGGCTTGGAACCAGAATAAAATCTGTAAGGTAGGTACAGAGATCTGAGTAAGTCTTCTACCTTTTAGATGGCGGACTACGCACTAGAATCAAACGGCGCCAAAATTATAGACACGGGTGATACAATAGAGCACGTGATATTCGAGTCCTACATCAGCTGGGCACTGCACGCTCTCTCCGTGATCCTTTGCAAGGAGTGCCAGGGGGCACGCGCCATGATCCGCCCCGGGACGCTGCCCGGCGAGTGTTGGGCATTCAAGGGGCCAAGAGGAGAGGCCACGATCCGGTTCGCGGGCACTGTGCGCGTTAATGGCATCAGTCTGGAGCATATTCCGCCGCATATTTCGCCGACAAGGTTCGTACTGTAAAGTTAATAGATTCCACGTAAGGCTCACGTGGTGCTTGGCCTGGAAAAATGAACCTCATAGAACTGAAGGATTATGTAGCTATATGTTAGTGAAGAGTTGTCGGACTCTAAAATCGGACCTATATATTTAGTTAGAGATATAATATTAGTAAATTCTAAGACTACATAAAAATCGACCTAATAAAGTTGCCTAGAAAAAGGACTACCTAAGTCTACTGCTCTGAGATGAAATCCTTTAGGATGTCACAGTATACTTAAATTATTTCGCTTCCTGTAAATTTCATTGAATTCATACGTTTTTCCAGGGAAATATCGTCCGCTCCCCGTATATTCCAAGTCGAGGGTCTGGAGTTCCGTACAGACCCGTACCCACACGACTTTGGCAGCTTCGAGTACGATAAAGAAGGGAAGCCCATCCAGTACTTCGAGATGCTACATCCTTCTACGAAAGGGTATACTCTAATAAGGTTGCGGGTGCTGTCGAATTGGGGACACCCTGTGTACACGTGTGTATACAGGGTCAGGATCCACGGGGAGCTGGATACGGGCCAGCCTACCAAGAAACCAGGGATCGACGAAGAGACGAGGTAGGTAAAATTTTGTTAACATTTTAAGTAAGTATACAAACAGAATGTGTATTTTATTAATTATTATTGGCGTTATTATATACCTACTAGAATCATTGAATGCTGTTGTCTGATACTTTATAAATATCTACCTATCCAATAAATTATTTGTTTTTATTATTAATTTTTTTTGTAGATTGGGACCTGGAAAATACTTTTCTATACACGCACTTTTTCAATAGTATCATACCTTTGCGTAGGCCATTAATGCCAGGTGCCCTGCCCGGTTATAGGAAGGTACCTCTATTGTGTTCTTGCACAAAACGAGAGAAAGCCAAAACCATGCGTCGATGTTAATCTGGGTGTTCGAATGACCAGTCGCCGGCAGCCGAACGCTATAAAATGTGTCCATTGTACACTGGACAATGCGACAAAGCACATAAATTAACATGAGAGCAGAGTGATCATGAGCCCCCGTTGCGACTCTACTAATGGGTTGACCGAAACTTCTGCTATTCAAAAGCCTGCTACCTACTGTAACCCGGTAGATGTGAAAGGATATTTTTTATTTCTTGCGAAAACATTATTAATGTGCAACTATAACTTTTATATTCCATGCTTGTCTTTCAGTCTTTTTTTTTTTGCAAAATAGCTCTTTATTCTTGTTTTTCGTTATTATTATTTGCCGTAGCAGTTCGCGTAGCACTAACAATAAGTTATGGGACCTAGCGATGCATTACGATGATCATTACTCGTAAAGTCTCCTAAAATAATAATTTCTGATTAAGCCTCGGTAAATAGCAAGGTACTGATTATTGATTTTGCTTTTATGAAATTACTTATATTATGAAAATACTGATTCCCGTTACATTTTATTAAAATTGGAGTAAAGATTGAGACAACATTATTATTTTAAAAGTAAGATACCAATTGCAGTTCTAGGACAAGCATAAAATCGGCATCATTAAGCACATACTCAGGGTAATAGGGCGTGGGCATTAAGGTCCGTTCTTTGTCTGCTCCAGTCCATTTTCTCTGACAAATAGATCAAAGTCGTAAAGGGTGAAAGCGTCCCCCGAAACATATCCTTTTCTTCAGCGCCGCGGCGGCCTACGTGCGCTCTTCAATATTAATGATCTGATCTTAGTTCCACCGTCTCTCGCAGTCTCGCTTGACATGTATTAATGAACCATTTGTGTACTGATTCGGTCACCTATTTTGGAAGATTGCTCCCTAAGTAAACAATGTTGAATACAGTATTGTATGAATTCTATTATGTTTGTAGTGTATAGAAGTTTGTTAATACTTGTAAAGTCGACTTACAAAATCGCTAGTACCTATGTACCTGTAATTTGGCCGGGCATGCGGTGTAACGTCTAGTCTAGACTCGTATGTAGTTATTATATTCTCTTTGGTATAGACAACAGAAATTCTCCGGATTTAGAAGTTATGCTTCAGCCTCGAAATCTATCACCATGAAAAACATGTCGGTAAACCGAAGCATACCTATTTCTACTTACCTATAATCATTTTTCTCTAGGCCCATCGTTTCGTAGGTACTGAAATAGGCGTTTTTTCCCCGTTTATTTTTCGTTTCTTATTTTTGCTGAGATTTTTGATAACATGCTCAAACTGTAAAATAATTATTGATACCATGTTGTTTGTTGGTCTTATAGTAGAAAAACAGTTCCAAACATGAACCCGGCTAGGGCACTACAATATTATGTTGATTAACTAGGTAATTAATTCACTAGAAAGCTAACAAAAGTAGAGGTAAGTACCGAAAAACAAATATAATAAAAACTTAAATCCGACACGATACATACGACTTAACATTTTTATATATGTATCTCTGATAGATAATACAGAAACACCTTCGGCTTGGGCTGAAACAATATGTACCCTAAATTTGAATACCTATTTATATTTCTTAATACACGATTTAATATAAATAGAATTCCATAAAATAAATTTATAACCCTGTAATCCCCAGCCTCTAATTAGTGCTCGCGACAGAGCTTCCATTGTGTCGCCGCCCAAATATTGAACAATACTAATAAATGTTTCTGGTCCGTCGCTCACGAAAGGGCTGCTTGCTGCTGGGTGCTGGTAAAGGATTGTAATAGTTTCACGTTGAAAGTAATCGCCCAAGCGTTTTGTGCGAGCTTCCGCAAGCGCGTGGTCCAAGTTAGGGAGATTAATAAATATTTTTTTTAAATTGTTGATGATCGAGCGTTTGGCCACCTCTCGCTTTAAGTGGAGGTTGCTACAATTCACCAGTTACGCCTATTTTACATCTAAGTTAAGTCGCATCAGTCTGGCTGGAAGTCAGCCGAACCTTTTCGGTAGTGACAGCATCGGTCGCATTTTCAAGATGCATATACAGGATGTTTGGTATTGTGAACAATTTGATTATTTGGGGAGTTGGAGGGATCATGAGTTACATTTTTCTGGTAAAATCAATCTCCTAACTAAAGCATCACGGTTGCTGCAATATGATTTTTTGAAAATCATCCAATATTTTGTCTTTAAATCATCATTATATTTTTTTGTTTGGGGTTTTAATGCCACATATTAACTTGTGGTGTATTCTCCAATGTACATTTATTCTAAACAAATTATTACCTAGGTACATTATACAATTCACATTAAAAAAAGTTATGAGTATTCAAAGTAAAAAATCTGTGTAAAAGCTATAAATCGTGATAACTTCTAGGTAAATTAAAATTTAAAAAACTAAATATCATGTTGAGTTTAGTTTTCTTTTAAAAAGTTCTTCAGTTATTTCCCTACGATAATACCTAACGATATGCTACATGACTTAGGAAATCATTTATTAGGTGGTCAAACTAAGACATACTTTACTACTAAGGTTTACTACTAAGGTAATTAAGATGGTTTTTTCAATGATTTGTTCTTCTGAAATAATTTAAATCACAAAAATTCCTCAAATTTGCTGCCTTGCCACTTTATTGAAGCACAACAACATTATTTATAAAATAAATGTATAGAATTAAAAAATTTAAACATAATATTTAATTAGGCGTCTCACCACCTTCATAAGAAAATCGTGTTGTGCTTGATGCTGGTGAAAAGTCGACCAATTTGTATTTGAAATTCATTTAGAAAAACAAAACATAAAAAATTGTCTGCTCAAGCATAGAATCAGAATCAGAATCAGAATCAATAACTTTATTTCTTTAGGCTTACAAAATAAGCACTTAGACAAGTCAAATTGTATACTATAAACATAGTTATTATTATCAAATAAGAAATAAGGTGTTATTGATAGCTGTTAGGTGTCTCTTAGTTTGACCAGCTAATAAATGATTTCTTATGTCATGTAGATATCGTTAGAAAGGGTAATAATTGAAGAACTTTTTAAAAGAAACTTAATTCAATATGACTTTTAGTAATTCAATTTATAGTTATAACTTTTACACAGACTTTTGAGTTTGAATGCTCATAATCATAACATTTTTTAAAAAGTGAATTTTATGAATCATTTATTTAGAATAACTGAATAACCCTGCATTGGAGGATACAGCACAAGTTAATTTCTGGCTTTACAACCACAAACAAAAGAGATACGATATAAATGATGATAATTTAAAGCAAAAACTCCAGTGATTTTCAAAAAACCTTTTAAAAAATCATATTTCAGCACACCGCGACACTTAGCTTAGGACATTGATTTACCGGAGAAATGTAAATCATGTCCCCCCAAACTCCCCAAAAAATTATGCCAGTTCCAATACCAAACATCCTGTATATAACGATTGGATATACTTCATCTACATAGTTTTTATATTTGACAAGAGTGGGGTCGCGGTCGTGTCTTTGACTTTATATTAGCTCTAATATTTACAAGTTATCTACAAGCTACGGAATAATAGTACTTACCTACCTACCTTATCAGTATTGAATTGTTTTGTTTTTGTATTGCAGTGTTTGCCTTTGTGTATCAATAGATTAATTTTATTTCTTTTTCTTTATTGTATGTATCATAGTTACCTATGTATTGTATCCTATCTAATTGTAAGTGTAGAAGTAAAATCGCTTTTCGCGTAACACTCACTCCACCTCTAAGTATCTGTGAGCGTAGGTGTCGCCCAGGGACTCCTTTTAAATGGTCTCCGAAGTCATTGTTAGCGCAGGCTTTGTCAGAGATGCACAACAACTCTCCTGTGCGCTACAGTGACTCTTATAAATGTCACTATCGGAAATGCGATTTTAACAGCGAAAACATCGGAATTACAAGTCATCGCGATCCACTCCATTGCCTTCGGGCAAAAGGGGTTTGTTACCCTTCTCCGCTGTTTTATGTAAACAACTTCCCAAAACCCATTTCTTAGAATGTTCCGTGTGTCATTGTATCTTGCCAAATATATCTTGTATTTGACAATTCTTTTGTAACATACGTTGGTTAATTTTTTATCAAAAATAGCTTTAGGCGCTTAGGCCTGTATTTATTTTTGTGTTCAGGTTTTATATTGATACTTTTATCAGTACCCAAGGTGACATCGATCTTTCACAAAGCTCAATCAAACCCAAGTGTTAACTTGCCAATGTTATTTTAATTGATTGATTTATCTGTTTCTGATGTCTTAATGAAACATTGAATAAAAATAAAGATAAAATCTATACTCCGATTCAAAAACCTGGATATTTTTCTGGACACAAAGAGGTTTATAAAACCCAAGGAATATTTATTGGTGGTAAATTTTTAACGAGTTTGGTAAATCAAAGCAAAGCACAGAACCTCGAAACCATTTTTGGTTTTGAAAGCTTTCATTCATCATTTAATTGATATCTCTTCGTTTTCGAATTCAAATGTAAAAAAAAATTGCTTTAAATAGGTATGTGAGGTTATGTGTTGTTGGATTGTTTCGCAGGGAGTCGTTGGATGGAGGCGGCTCAGGACCGCTATTCGTGGCGTCGTTTGGGGCCTATGTTCAGCTGTGGACGTGTACGGGCTGATGATGATGATGCTAATGTGTTGTTGAAATTTGTGTTTTAGTTTTTATTAAATATCTTTGATGTTATCTTGTTGTTTTCCGTTATTGTTAACAGTTTTCATTCTTATATGTCTTTGTTAACATAAAATATTTTGGATTCTAAATTGGAGTATGTTTGTTAAACTTTGATAACCTTTAAATAAATCTGCCAACTAGTACTCGTATAGCTACTATCATTATTGAATATTTGACGACCTCGGTGGCGCAGCGGGCGAAGGTCCACCTGCGACGCAGGAGGTTGCGGGTTCGATTCCCACCTCGGGACAAATGTTTGTACGATCTGCAGATAAGTATTTGTTTGGAGTGTTCTGGGTGCTTTCTATGTACTTATACTGTACACACACAAATATCTATCTATCCTCTAATATTAAATGCCCCTATCCCCTAATAATAAATTAATTATAAATGTGAAAGTGTGTTTGTTTGTTTGTCCTTCCTTCACACCCTAACTAAGCAACCAATCGACTTGATTTTTTGCATAGTGCAACTTACTGTTGAAAGGATGGAGAGTAACACCGGTGTGGAGAGGTATATACTATTTTTAATGGTAAAACATCAAATGCCCAGGGAGATTTACGGGAAAAAATACATTTTTATCCTCCTAGAAAAATGAACTCCGCATTTAACACGGGTGAATCACAAGCCTTACTTAGCTTACGGCTAAATAATGCTGTGTGAATTGTCCAGCATTATTTATTTACTAATGTCCTATTAAAACTCATATGCTAACAATAGACATGTATGATGTAGGTAATTAATGAAACTTAACAGTTGCTATCCCAATAAAATAGCACATCTAAATGAGGGTCATTGGGAATCCCGTCTCAGAAATATCAACACTAGATCACATTTTTTTCTCCGTCGTCGCTTATGGTTGCGACTTGCGCGTCAAGTAAACGTACCTACCCTTAATTTTATAATTGGGTACCTATCGGGACATTGCTACTTCGCTAGCTGGGAAGTAACCAACGTTAGTTTTTTATTATTTTTTATTCGTATAATAAATTGAAACTGTTTTAATTATAAGACTATCTTAAACATAAGTTAATAATAAGGGGGTCACAATTGGTGATGCCTTATGTGTTCTTTAAGTGTCTTTTGGTAGTTCCAAATAAATTAATAATAATAATTAGATAAAAATTTGTTTTTTGAAACTCTTTTGTCTTAAATTATTATTATTAAAAAACTACTTGTTATAATTTTTTCGTTGCAGAAGAAAATAAAAATGTAAATTATAATACAAACGCACGCATCTAAATTAATCTTTATTTATATAATTAAGCAAAGATGTAATTAAGTACATAAAATGACACTGCACACGAAAATGTAACACCATTAAGAATCAAAGAAAATTAAATTGGAAAAAATTCATAAATCAAACCTCGACTTTTTCTAATTCATCAGTTATTGTCCAACAAAAAATGTGCAAATAAGAGTGATGGAGAGTTTAACTCATTATGGGCAGGCGAAGGGTTCGCGGCAGGTACGTCCGTATGGCGCGATCCCTTCATAATTTAGAAAAGAGCCATTTATTAACTGGGCCGTAATTATTGGGACTCCATTCCGACATATTCGCCATCGCTACCTGCCGGCAATTTGCCATTCGCCTTTGTCTGTCGGCGTGGCGCCCTAAAGGGTTCTATTTTAAGGTTAATTTTAAATGCAGCGTGTAACTATACTGGCTTTTATAAGTAAATTTCTGTTTCGCGGTGGTTAGTGTGCCTGCTGCCCGCTGGACGCAATATGGTGCGTTTTTTTGTCGCAAGCAAGGGTGAGCAATTAACTCGATACAAAATGTCCGCGTTGGGCTTTGCGGTTGATCGATAATAATTAAATTACCGCAGGCACAATGCAGACGGTTATTATTGCAGAATTGCAGATACGAAGGTAGTTATAGCGTGCAAATTCTGTGTAATATTCCTTCTATTCTTTGGCTCCCATTCATGATTACCTTACTTGCCTTTACGTTTTCGTTATAATTGGTACATACAAACATATCTAGATTCAGAATCAGAATCAATTACTTACAACTTTATTTCTTTAGGCTTACAAAATAAGCACTCAGACAAGTCAAATTTTATACGATACATAGTTAATAATATCAAATAAGAAATAAGGTGTTATTGATATTCTCTTCACTTAAATTTTTTGTCCACTAGTGGAAGAAGTGAAATATTAAAATTAGTGTTGTGCATATACATACATATCTTGGGGTTTGCTTGTTATTTCCGGTCCGTGAGTCCTAGCAAAACAATGCTTTGCTAGGACTCACGGACCGCAAGTATCCGATCGAAACCCATGCTCTCTAGTCAGAGAATATCGTAGTGTTGGTAGTAAAATTTTGTTTTAAACGATACTATCGTCGGCAACAACAATTTCATGATAGGCAGTGTAGATTTAAATGATGTCTTGCCAGTGGCGTAGCTAGCGCTAGCGGGGCCCCCCGTATCAAACCGGCCAATGGGCCGGCCCTCCTATAACTTTTATTTGCCTGTTGCGAGGGTCTATAACTGCGCACTGGACCTTTTTTCACCCTGGGTTAAAAAATGTTTCCAGCTGGACACTTCAGAAGTGTTGGTTAGTTATCATTATCACTCATAGGTACTGTTTTCGCCGCTCATTAATTCATTTCTTTTCATTTTATTCGTAGTCAAAATGTTATTCCTCGGTACTTCTCAATACTATACAGGGCCGTACCCAGGAATTGATTTCGAATGGGGGATTTAAGTGCCTGCCGAAAACGGCAAAACGTTATCGGCGAGAGGAGCTAGCCGTTATGTGTAGTTACCCCCGAACACACATTCGCTATAAGTTTTGAACGTAACGGCAATGAGTATTATGGCGCGACAGTTTTCGTGCAAATTAATAACTGAAATATTTCCAGAGGCTTTTAATAGGTAAAATATATTTAAATGGTTTAACAATAAATTATCCTTCAGTGGAAAATCAATTATCAGAGCTAGGCCGCCTAGGACGTCGTAATGAAGCTTTTGTGGTGCGTAATTCTTGAACATAGACCAGAGAATGGTTTTCGTATGGAAGGTTTTTGTCGCTGGAGGGCCGGCCCGTATAATACGACTGCTTTATCCGAAGGGTCTACTGCTTTTTGGGGCACTAGTAGTGCCCCAAAAACGGGAATTAAAATAAGTGTAATACCGGACTATACTTATTTTAATTCCCGTTTTTGTAAGAAATTTACATTAGATACTGTGGCAGTCAAGATATCGAGGTCCAAGTAGGCAGAGGTTTTCATATTTTTGCTTACACACGTTCGGGGCCTGTAGCCCCGGGGCCCCGTTTCATTGATACGGCTGATAAGCGGTAGCTACGCCCCTGGTCTTGCTAGACATAGCGTTATTTGACCGTATAAAATTTCACGCTTTGGCTGGACTAGTGTGAGCAAACAGTGGCGCGGCGTCCATCTCGTGAGTTTGTCCTCAAATATCGGATCGAATGAATACGGACGGACAGTGTGTTTGTGATGGCGGATCCCGTTACAACAACAAATAACTACTCGAACAGATATAATATAATATCGCAGTATCGATAATCAGGCGTCGTCGCAGGCCAGCGGCCGCCCCGCGGTAATGCGATGCAGTTGCCATGGCGACTGCACTCACCCCTACGTACATTACGCACGAGAGACCATAAAAAAACAGAAAAAGGAGAGCAGAAAACTTACACGACGCCCCGGTTCCTGTCGGCTCGTACGTCCGAGTGTTCCCTTCTTTCAAACATTATTTATGGTTTCGGGGAAATAAACATAAAAAATAGAAAAGGAAAAACGACAGCACGCACGATAAAAAAGCTCGTCGTAAAAGTGGTAGAGGTGCGGGGCGCGGGGGTGCGCCGCCCAGTCGCCGCCGGTCGGCTCGGGCGGCAACCCTTCCGCAGCCCGCCCTCGCGACCCTCAACCCACGGAGAAAGGGTTAGGGCGAGCAACCCTCGTGCTCTCTACTATATGATCACTATAACATACCTATTGTACACGGGTGCTTTCAGTATTTCCCGTAACTGTTGTTCGCATTTCGTGTGGCAAGGTTTTTAGGGCTGTTTTATCAAATGCTTACCAAACTTGGTACTTATTTGACAAATACTTAAGGTGTTGTTTACCCACTGTAAAACAAACTACTAATCAGTAGTTTTGGAGTCAATTGACATTAAGAGATTTATTTCTAAAATCGACATTATATTATTATATCGATAAACTTCAAAACTACAATTGGTTTGTAAAGATTAATAATTAGAGCAAATGGCTTACAATTTGCTTAAAACTTCTTATCTGTTATCTAAATTACTTGTAAATTAAAGAAAATAGTACAAACCCTATTTTTTTCACGCGTCTCCAACCCCCTTAACCCTACGCTATTTATTGGGTATATTTTCGATAGTTCTATATTTGACTTCGACTATCAATTTTATTACATTATTCATATTACCATGAAAATGCATACCTAAATAGGAAGGAACCTAAATCCCTAAAGGAATCAAAATCGAATTGGAAGAAAAACTAACAATGAACTGGCAAAAAACGAAATAAAAAATGAGTAGGCTCATAAGCACTCTCAGGAGGAACACAGATATCCCTGCCATGTCTGGTGGGATGTCCACAAGGGCGATTCACAGGACATTTTGTGTAAAGAGTACTTAATGTAAAAGGTCCTAGCCCTGCAACAAGGATAAATAAATAAATAATGGTGAACAATCCACGCAGCATCATAAAGCCCCGAAGTAAGCGGAGCTTGTGTTATATTTATAGATTACTGATTATACTTATTACATTACTTATTTATGATATTATTTGTTTTATACAATCATAGAAAACAAGAAAAAATATCTGCAGAACGAATAAATTTTTGCTGAGACGGATATTGAACTCGGATATTGAGACGGATCTTCTGCGCTGCAGCCGGACGTTCGACTGCTGTGCCACTGAGGTCCTCGGATTGAGGGAGTAATTATGTATTTATATAGATTAAACTCAAAGCAAATGCCGGAATAGTTTTATTTATTTGCTTTGTTAAGGGTTATACCTTAGCCGGTTCCTTGTCTGTAGTTAGATTTTGTATCTAAATATGTAGTTTGGTTTGATGGCAAGGCGAATAAGAATCCCAGAAAGCTACTGTAGGTGGCTTTACCCTGTACCCACTGTCTATAAAGCTAGACTCTGAACAACTGATGGTACCTAACTTAAGCTTGACCGCAAGGTAATCAATTGTCAGACAGGCAAAAGAATCGAGAAGTCCAGAAACGTGATGTAGCGTTTGTGGTGGCGACTGCCCGTCTCGACGGCGGCGGACAAAGGCTCCCCTCGCCGTCCAGTTAACCCTCGCTTCACATACGAGCCTAGCCAAACTATACATAGATGTAGGTATAAATTAGTTTCAGGGCGTAATTGTAAATCTTATTATTGTTAATAGCTGCTGCCCGTGCCTTCGCCCGCGTTTTATCGGGATAAAAAATAGCCTATATGTTATTCCACGTCCCAAACTATACCCATACCAAATTTCAGCCCAACCAGTTTAGTTGTTTTTGCGTGAAAGAGGAACAAACATCCAAACTCACAAACTTTGACATTTATAATATTAGTAGGAAGTAGAATATAAGTAGATGTTGGAATATTCTGAGCCCATAATACTCCTCTGCTCGACAAAGTCCCAAAAATTTGCTGAAAACTTGCACATAGTAAATACTTAGTTCATACTTATGTAGAAAACGGTTGCCAAAATACAGTCGCCGATCGCTCCTGCAAAACAATGATAAATGTATTTTTTCCGAATTATAATACAAATGCCCAAATCCTGAATCCCATTCGGGTCAAGACTATTCCACGTCGGTTTTTCTATAGATAGGATACTACTGGATAACTTTTTATTTTGTTTCCGCAATGGCGGACGATCGGTGTGCATTTTAGCAATTTTATTTATTGGGACCTCTCTGCGGTGGTCGAGGAAAACTCGAAGCTTGTTAATTTCCTGTGCGTGCTCCAATCTATGATGTTTACTCTACAAATTGTCAGAGGGATAAGCATAATAAACGTTTAACTTATCGAAAGTTGCTATTCGTTTTGCACATAAGCTCGGCAATAAGGATTTATAGTTTAGAGCGCGACAGTGTTCCTACAAATTAATAGCTGAAATTGTATATAATAAAAAAATTATAACAATAAATTTATCCTTCAGTTAAAATCAGTTATCAGAGTTAGGCCTCCTATTTTAGGACGTAATGAAGCTTTTGTGGTGCGTAATTCATGCATTCTCTGGTTTCTGTCGTTGACGTATGGAATGTTTTTGTCGCTGGAGGGCCGGCCCGTATAATAACGACCTCATTTATCCGAAGGGTCTCCTAGTTTTTGGGGCACTACACTTATTTAAATTCCCGTTTTTGTAAGAAATTTACATTAGATACTATGGCAGCCAAGATATCGAGGTCCAAGTAGGGAGAGATGTCCCTTCTTGTTGTAAATTAGGGGTCACACAAAAACCGTTGAGCCCCTACCGGACTCCGTAACGTCCAGCTTGCTTGCCTGATGTCGGCGAAAAAGAACCGCTTTACCTACTTCGCGTTTTTTTGCTCGATACAATTAACAATTGGCGATGTATTTTTTGTCATACGTCAAATTCCAGTAACCGGTGTACTGTATGGTTTAAATTTTGTACAAAAATTGTAAATTACGAGGGGACGATTATAAACACATGCGCGAGCGCGTCAAATCTTCAGCCGGCGCGCGCTCCTCGTTTTAGGGTATTATGGCTTTTTTAAATCACGACTACAGGGGAAGACAGTTTTTTAAAAATAAATTTTACTTTTTAGGTGAAAAGTGTGTCCCCACGGTTGAGTCCAATTGTTGCGTGTCGGACGAGCACGAGCTGGATTTTATGATCAGAAGGGATTTTTTATTGCGTGGTGTGTGCCATGCGGTGAGCCGTCTCGGGCGATTTGATAGATAGACAGACATACATCGTTTGGATTCGGCATACGACTTGGTCTTCGAACCCTTTCTTGATTGACACGAAGAGCTCATCTGCGATTTAAATCTCAACAGAAAAATAGCACACACCAGATTTTAATTTAAAAAAGATTCTAATGCTAGTTAACGCTATCTATCCTATTTGGTGAATAAATACGATAGTTTTCTAGCTTAATATCAGCTAATTTAGTGTAGGTGGATTAGAGACTAATTTGGTGCAACTTATTTTTTCATTTTGTTTTGGTTATGTGTAAACAACAAGAGCTAACACAAAGGAATTACAAACCAGTAAATAAAATACTTAACTAATGCTTTCTAAATAACCTAAGGTGGCCACAACATGCGCAATAAACAATACATTGAGAAACCCAAAAGTTAAATATTTATGAAAAACTTATTAACGAGAAGACCTATATATGCCTTGCCCACATAGGCACATGTATAAAACAGGAATATGGCAAGCCGCGGAGGGCGACACCGAAAGAGGTGAATAAGTCACAACTACTTTTTACTCCCTTAGAAGGGAGGGCCTGCCTCCCCACGCACACACACGCCGAGGGGTCTCCAGAGATGAAAGTTTTGTGGGGTTAACGGAACACACACGCACGTGTGAGACAACAAACGGCGTTACTTGCCTAACTCTAACTTTAATTGTGTCTTTTCAATCGATAGTTTCTTGGGAGCCGAACACATCTTTCATTTATCGTCGCCCGCTACCCTTACCTACCCAATGTCCATTGTCTTTTGACGTAAAGACCTATTTCGTTCCATAGTATGAGGGATCTTTACGAATTTATGAATGATGCCTTGTTGTCAAGCTAAATTGCTTGCTTCGGAAAATTTTAACGAAGAGGTCTTACTGAATTCTGCTTAATTTATTATCGATTAATAAATACCGAATCAAATAAGAATGCGCTGATCAACTACGATAGTCTGATTTTTTTCTAAAATTCCCACCGGTAAGTAAATTTCCATCTCTAACATCTTTTAATTTTCAACTAACAATAAATTAACCGGACCGAGTAAACTTCAATCTTTTGTTATCAAAACCAGCAACAGTTACAATTCCGTATGTGATCTTGAAGTACGATACAGGGTGTACGTGATTCGTCCCCTAGTCCGCCGCTGGCCACCCCAGGCGTCCCTTAGGGCCAGCGCAAAAAGCGGACCATTGCATCCCGGTTCTCTAACCGTTTGCTTTGCATAATCAATAGAATAGCAGTAGCCATTGTACAATCGAACCGTTGCATCGCAGGGGAGAAGCAAGTATATAAAAAATATTATGTTTATTGCATGCACAGAAATGGAACGGAAAATGTAAAATAACGACAGTAAGTTGTATAAAATATCAAAGTGCTTTATTTCCTTTAGACCTTACAGGACTCTTGCTTGGTAACGTCAAAAAATCTAATTAAATAAGTAAAACTAGGAAATAAAGTGATCACTTTGATTTTTTGTTGACGAGTTATATCCAAATAACGTAGTCTTTACGTTATTTGGATTTATACCTAAAGGTTTGAGAAGAACATAAGGATGGGTTTTCAGGCAAAGAATACGTTCCACGTTTTTACTCTTAATCAGATTTTGGCAGGTACTATTCTAGCCAACTAGTATAGTAGTATGGCTCTTATCTATAAAAATCTTCCCATCGGTCCGATCTATCAACCTATCTGAATTGAATTTTATTTATTGCCTTATTTGTAAAAAATAGTGAATTCTAAAGTCACTGAAAATAGAATTTATACTATGAATTTAAAATATTTACATTGCCATATTCCAATCTGACTGGATCAAGAATACATCAACCGGTTTGGGTTCTCCAAAAATACGGAAATCATCGGGCGGAATATTTAGTTTTGTCATCGATTACGCAAACTGTTTCAAGGGTGCGCTGCGTCACACCATTGTGAAAAAATATGAGAGCGAAGGTATATAAAAACTGATGCAGCTGCCGGACGGCAGTCGGCACACATGCGAATCCGCGCGGTTCAGGAGCGCAAGGGCGTATGTGGGACTGCCGCGGGAGCAAGTGAGCCCTTGTGCTGCTAAGTAGCCTCGTCGCAGCCTCATATATGCTGAGCCGCAGACCCTCGCGATCGTGCCGGCAAGGGTTCCGCGCCGCGCTCAATCCGCTCGCAGGGAAGGGTTCGCACGGACGCCCGCCGACGCGCAAGCGCACGCGAACTTGAAAAAACTCGAACAATACCCAACATCGCTGTTTTTGTTGTTAATACAGTAGATTGTTCGTAAATTTCCTTTTGCAAAAAATGTAATATCATCAACTCGTTCACGCCCGGCCTTTCAAAGGGAGCTTTTTGAAGAGGGAAACGAAAATTGTTAAAAACTGGTAAAAAGTGGGTCAGAAAGGGGTGCTTTTGAAACTAGTAATCACTACTTCGCGTTGTCGATCGATTGCCGTTATTATACAAAAAATGCTTTTTTTGAAATCGACGTTGTGAATTGGAAGCTTTTGTTATTTCGGATAAAATTATAAGCAAAGTATTTTGCTCGCAGACGAGGTAATAATTTGAGGGTCTAATTTCAGAAGCATTATATCCTTTTTTATAAAGATTCACTAAAACCTCTTTTGATACATAGTTGATGTTATGCCGCCGGGTGGTCAGTTAATCAGACAATTAACTTAGGAAAATAATCGGCTGTAACGCTAATCTTCTTCAAGATTCTTCCCGAAGAACTAAAATTTGTATTCAAAATTAAGACTAATTATTGTATCCTAGAGTTCAATTTGATGAATGTCGCAATTTCCAGTTTTGCAATAAAACCTTATTTTAAGAGATTACAGACACACTTCACAAGTCGGTACCCAAAAAAGATAGAATAATTTGATGACCTAAATATTACTACCCTAAACGTGAAAAAAATATGAAATGTCAATTATTTATAAATTAGTTTCGCGGACAGCTCGGCTGTTCATCCCTTTATCAGTTTACAATCGGCCGCAATAAAAGGGTACTATTGATTGTAGTTTTTTATGCTTTTAATACTTATTGTGTCATTCCACGATTTATGTTCCATTTTTCGAACAAGCTGCAGTCACATCGAATTAAGATAATGGCACCACGAAACCTCTAGTATTCTACCTGCCTACATTTGAGATGGGATATGTACCTATCATATAAACAATACACAAGTCACTTTAATAACACAGAATTCATTAAGACAGAACATTTTTGTACCGGAGCCATTGCAGGGACTTTCCAAAAAGGGCCAAATCTTTGTACTTACATAATGTAAGTACTAAAAAATAATTTGGTCCAAGAACAGTATCTAAATAACAATATGATTATTTAGTTATTATTATGTAAATTGTTAAATAATATCTACATAATTATACAAACATATGTATATCTTAATAATTGTTTTACAATAACAAAATAAACTCTGTTAGATAATCTAACAAACCCTTTTAATGGAAAGAGCAATATCAATATTGGAGAGTAAAGAATGGGCTTGTTAAAGAGAACCCTTTTACCTGGCTTACAATTACACGATGTTTACACGGATATTATGCCTTTACAACTCTTCCCCAACCCTTCTATTGTAAGTTTTTGTGCACTTGTGCACCGGACGCGGACGTGACGGTAATTGACTGCCGACTGACGTGCACCAGCTCGCACTCAGTGTGTGAGCGTGTGAATTAGCTTTCTTTTTCAGGATATACCGAGTGAAAAGTTGATAAGTTATAAAAGGACATTTACCATAAGTTACGGTTTTAGATCTTTATTTAGGTTTTTGTGCGTAAGCTTTCACACTCGCGGTAATCTCAAAGAAATTAAATAATATCCCAAAAATTAACGAGTCCGGCGGGACTGGACCCGCGACCTTCCCCTGAATACAGGACTGCGCTAAACGTCTCGTCAAACGATCTAAATGTAACTAGATATGCTGTGTGAATTGTCCAACATTATTGATTTATTTAACTTTAGATTTTGATCAGGTTTGGATAATAATAATAAAATAAATAAATAATGTTCGACAATCCAAACAGCATCATCTAGCCCCATGCTAAGCAGGGCTTATGTTATAGGTACTAGATGACTGATATACATAATACTATACATACATAGATAGATATTTTTTATTATACATAGAATATACCCAGAACACCCGATACAAATATTTGCAGATCGTACTAACATTTGTCCCAAGGCGGGAATCGAACCCGCAACCTCCTGCGCCGCAGGCGGTACTTCGCCCGCCGCGCCACATCGGTCGTCACTAACGATACTTCAATGATTCCCCTGTGGAGCTAACGCAGCTAGAGTCCGTAAGGAAGTCCCAAAGATATTCCGGGTACCTACTTGTCTCCGTGGGGCAGTTGGTGAAGAATTTACATAATTCGCTTACTGAGAACTTAAAAATTTAAGCTAGTCTAAATATTGTGCCCAAATGCGCAGTATACCTATTACTAAATTAACAAAGTAACATAAAACATTGAAGGTAAATTGATTAAAGTTGTGTTTCATATAGCAGATTCACGGTTTTGGTACGATGGCAAAAAAAAATTTGCAATTGAATTGAAACCAGGATCGTTGGTCACGTGATTGATTAACAGTAGGTACAGGTTTACCAGATCTAAAAAGGGTCAATAACCATGATAGTTTCAAAAATAGATTGCTAAGCAGTGTTTCGTTTTCGTCTTGACGCTTTTCTGTTTGCATTTCCGTCCTACAGGAATTAAGGAAAACTGTATGTTGAACCACGTTGAACTGAGGCCCCAAATGAATGTGCAAGATCTTTGAGTAAAAGGCAATTTGCTTATTTACCTAAGTACCTACGTACAATTAGGTTTATGTAATGTAGGTAATTTGATTTATGTGCGATAAATCTGTAAAGCCGAGCATAACGTACTATTTTTATATATAACGTACTTATTAAGCGCAAAATCTAGTTATGAAAAATTACTTATATTCTCCTGTGGCTCAGCGTGGCCAAACCAAAGTGGATCTTAGCCTCCGACAAAAGGCTTCTCCAGGCATCTCGGATCTGAGCTGTCTCTCGCCAGCTAAGGGCGTCGCGAAGATCGGCTTCAACTTCCTCGATCCATCAATACCTACGGCGGCCGACTGATCTACTACGCCCCGATGGTTTCCGCTCATATGCCTTCTTGACAGCCCGATCCTCTACCATTCTCTCGACGTGGCCTAAAAAATTTAGTTTTTTTAGCCACATTAACATTCATAGTTAAACCCTTTTTGCCAATAAAACTCACTCACGACACCATCATTTGAGCCAGAATTAATATAATATTATTATGCCTTCATCCAGGGTGTTGTTTTTCTGGTGTCTAATTGAAAAAAATATCTGATAGCAGTGACAGTTGAGGCTCCCAAACAATTTTTGTGGACACGGTTAGTTTTTTAGAGCAACACCTGTTCAATGGATTATTGAATTAGATAAACAACATATTGCGTTGTTTTTTCACAGAATGGTGTTTTTTTACTCAAGTTTTTTTTTGGTATTGAAATTAAATGCAATTTGATGATACTCCTCCATTACAACTTACAAATTTGTTTTACCATTAAATAAAACAGGCTGTGCCCAACAGTAAAAAGTTGGTAACTTAACAATAAATTTGAACTTAATATTATTTAGACATAAGGCACTCATGTAATTGTTTGACATAAATAAGCGCTCCTTTTTGTTCTTATAGTTGAAAATATATATAGTAAAATAAGGAGAAAAATCTCTATCATCGCGCTCCTAATTTTTCTCTGATCAATTGCCGATAGAGCAGAGGTTTGTAGAGCAAGAAGGCTTATGGATAATTTAATAAATCTAATGATAGGTAAAATAAAGCGTTATTTTAGAAATAAAATAACCATCAAAAACCATTTTGAAACTTATCTTTAAAAAGCAGATGTACAGACACATGCCGTAAAAAGGTTATCGATTACCGTACGATCCAATTAATCGATACAAAAACAATCGATCGTTTTGACCCTCAGCGGCTCACAAATAGCTCTATCGGTACCATCGAATTAGGGTTATACGATATTTTTTCTGAAGACGCACGTCTACCCCTTTTTTAATCGTATTTCTTAGGCGCGTGTTCGTTTTTATACGAGTATATCTTAATAAAAAAGTTAAATCCACCTTATTGCAGCCGTTGGGGTCAGTGTTTTTTATGTATTTCCGTCGAGCGCGGTAGGTGAATGTATTAATTAGTCAGTTCTTTCCTCCGTAGAGCCATGCACTATAATTGTAGCCTCATTTATAACTCTGTTAGCATAATTTAACAGGTCGATGCGTATGCGCCGGTAGATTGCATCAAATTCTTTTATGAGACCGTCAATGATTCCATTTTTAAAAGTAGGCGACTAATTTTAAATGTACCTACGATTAATTTATTAGGTCGCACTTATTCTTTTCATAAAAGCTCTGACTAAAAATTAAAGTTCACCCATAGAAAGCTTTGAAGCAACCTATGAAAAAAATACTACGCTGTCCGTTTTAAATACAGTTATTTATAGTTGATTTAATATACTTAAATATATTTTTCTGTATCTAGAGTTAAAGATAAATAAATAATTTGGATTCATTGTGTTTTTGGAAATCTTTGCTGTTGATTATAGCATAATATATGTACTCTACTCATGTTAGTTGCGTCGTCGTGGATTGTTATATCGGAAACGTGTGACAGTTATGAAAATTCCTTTACAAAATGGATCGTATGAAGAAAACGCCCAGGAATGTCATTAATATTCTAAACGTAACGAGGAGGGATTATAAAATAATAGCAGTAATTTGGAACGACGACGACGGCCCGCACCGTCCTCTGGCATTCCTCATTTAGATATGCATGGAAATATCTGCTTTATTACATTTTTAAGACTTTATTCGATGACCAGCTTTTTCCAATGGTTAGTCCTGTTTTTGCTCTTAAAATTTAATTCAATAATTTTATTGTTTTCAACTAAACAACCAAACTTTGAATCTCTTAGTCTTTTTTTGTCTAAAACATTATTTTCATCGCTAAATTAGTCTTCTAGACAAGTAATTACATACGCTGTTTTTACATTCTTATGCATACCCAACAATCAGTTAATAGTCTACCTACATTATTTAAATAATTAAACTAGAGAAAAGACTCAGTAGTTTGTTTAAAAATACTGAATCATATGAATATAATTTAAACATTAGTGTGTCACTACAGCTTCTGCTCGCAACGCTAGTAGCCTTTTTATAAAAAAGTTAAAAAAAAGTAAAAATGTTATTTATAGACATAATAGCTAGTGTAACAGGCAAAATGAGTCCATGGGCTCCTGAACTAGTTGAAAACTGTATTTCAGGAGCCAATGGCTTCTCCAACTAATTTAACAGATAATTATGTCAAAGCAAAATAACCAATAACTAATCTTAATAGTAAGTACAAAGAAAACGAGATAAATAAAAAAGAAAACATGTAGAGTTAAAAAAAACTTTTATTTCGGACAACAACTGGTTCCATAATTTGTAAGTACAATATAAAGAGAAGAGAACTTATAATTAGAGTTAGTTATTTTGCTTAACACTAGGCACATAGTAATACTAAAAGTTAAATCACTCTCCGCACAAAACAATACCACATGGGAGAGGTGATCCTACCAGCTATAGTTTTTTAGGATGGTGTTGGGGCTGTCACGTACTCTGCGCATCAGGGATGCGGTCTTTTTACGGAGGATGGCAGCAAACCCATTCGTCTCATACTCTGCAACATCCCCGATGCACTGCAGAAACGCGGCAGTCCCAGCATCATCCTAAAAATATGATCCGCGGTATCCGCCGCTTAGTGTAGCTGACCCTTAAGCTCCTAGTGTAGAAGCATTGGCAGTATGCTTTAATAATGATTTCAAGCATGAAGATAGGTAGATTTGTTTTATTGGTCCATGGTAGAGTTTTATTTCATCCACTAAAACCTTTTCATTCGATGTCACTCCGTTTGTCCTATGTCATTATATTTTAAGGCACAACAATAGAAATTTTGAAACAGTTACGCAAACCGTGAAAATTGCAAGCTTCTTTGAATTTGAATATCGTATTGTAGAGCGCAAAAAATACGTTTTTAGTGTTTCTTTTAGGACGACACGCACTGGTCAATTTGCAAATTAGCAAACCTGCTTTTTGTTACAAATCCTTGCTTGGAAATATAAAGTAATTTAGCTTTTGTTATTTTTGTTTCTGTTAAATGCAAAGTTATTTGTACCCGGGAGCAGATTAAATTCTTGAAATAAACAAACATTCTTTTTTATCAGAATTTTTAAGTTTGGGTTTGTAGGTTCGTGTAGGTACATACATCATATTGTCAAACACATACAATTTGTCAACATAGCATCGTCTATGTATATAAAACAAAGTCGTGTAAGTTATAATAGATGATAATGATTTTTGATTTGTTAGATTTGTTTCCGTCCGGAATTGGAGAATAACATAAAAAATAGGGTTCCGCGCAAAAAAATAATTCAACGGGGACGAAGCCTGGCCGTGGCTACAGCTAGTTTTATATAAAGCAAAGAATGTTACAACTTAAGAATACAAACCAATTAGAACTTGCATTTACGATTGAAACAGTTAAGCTTACTTGCTGACTTTTGCAATATAGAGGTATTAGTTTCATTTATTTATGTCCAGAAATATTTATTATATTTGTCACATTGACATTTTACTCAAAAATGGACCTACCTACCTACAAAGTTTATCGCGCCTTAGTGACTTTAATTTTCCGCTGAAATTAAAACATGGCTCTTCAATCCAAATAAAACAACCAAATGCGAGTCGACTCGCCCACGGAGGGTTCCGTACCATCATTATTCATTAGTACGTAACTATTTCCCAAAAGGAAACCTTATCCTTTTTTTAATCGTAAAAACTAAAAGCCTAATTTATATGAGCCGGTCACCCATCCAAGTACTGACCGCGTCTGACATTGCTTAGCTTCGGTAATCGCTACGCATCTTGGTATGAATGGACTTTGGACCCCTCAATTATCAAATTTCATTTATTTTTATTATTTGTTCTTATATACGTAAGAGAAATACACAATGTGTCTATTGCCTACCTTTTACGGTTCTTGAGATACCCGCTCAAGTACGGACGGACAGATAGCAGCGGAGCCTTGGTAATAGGGTCCCGTTTTCACCCTTTGGGTACGGAACTCTAAAAATAATGGGTAGTCTACGACGGTTATGGGACCATCTTTACCGAGTCAGGCAAACTTCATGGTAAGTAATAAAACTTGTCTTGCTGGGCTTTCGCATGGATGTAAATACTGTGTGCTGATTGTCAAAGCCAAAACCTTCCGAGTATTGCGAATTTTGTAAAAAATGAACCAATTTTTAGAGCCCTTGAAATCGTTTTGTCTACACAATGAGTCCTGTGGTCTAAATTCATAAATCTGTCTGTAGCAAAACACAATTAAATATTGCGAATATTTCCCGGTAAAGTTATACCCGTTGCGGTATTTTTGAGCAAAGGACATGCAAATAAAGACGGGTTTTGACGTGGATATAATTTTATGACCGGGAAAAAAACATGTTACAGTTAGATGGCATACAGTCTTTAGCTTTGAGTCTATGAAAAAACTGTATTCCGAACCGTTTAGCAGTTTTGTAATAAAAAAGTAAATTATCATCATCATCATCATCAGCCCATACACGTCCACTGCTGGACATAGGCCGCCCCCGTATTTTTATAAAAAAATAAAGTAAATATTACTGGACAATCCACACAGCATCATCTAGCTCCAAGCTAAGCAGAGCTTGTGTTATGGGAACAAGATGACTGATATACTTAATACGATATATGACATAGATATATATTTTTATTATATATAGAAATCACCCAGAAAACCCGAGACAAATATTTGCAGATCGTACAAACATTTCTCCCAAGGCGAGAATCGAACCCACAGTCTCCCGCAGACTTTCGCCTGTCGCGCAACATCGGTCGTCAGTAGGTAGTGAGTGATCCAGCCCGATGCGAACTTCCACTTTCATAGTTATAATAAACAAGCTGCTGCTCGCGCCTTAGCCCACGTTTTATCGGGATAAAAAGTAACCTATATATTATTTCAGGTCCCAGCTCCGTAGTTATTGCGAGAAAGAGGAACAAACAACCATATACATCCATTCTCAAAAACTTTGATATTTAGCTGCTGCTCGCGCCTTCGCCTGCGTTTTATCGGGATAAAAAATAGCCTATATGTTATTCCAGGTCCTAAACTATACCCGTACCAAATTTCAGCCCAATCAGTTCACAAACTTTGACATCTATATTATTAGTAGGATTTAATTCTTCTCTTAAATCTTTAGTGTTTAATGAAGACAGGTGATTGACTCTAGACTGATTTCAGAGATCTTCCTAAATTCAACTGTGTAACGTATTACAAAGATAATGTAAGGATACCCACGTAAGATTCGTGAACAGAGAATGTTATCTGCAAGTAAGTAGTAGGCATTCCGTCGGCGGCGGTCGGATAGGCTGATCAATCATGGAGCCTACCCTTTCTAACCCGCCCCGTGTTGGTTGGCGCGCGCGAAAACAAACGGTTGCTAGGCAACGGGGGCGCCACCCGCCGCATCCTCCACATATGACACACCACACGAGCTTTGAGCTGCTCAACGATGCACAAAGCGACATTTCTTAGTAATGTTTGTTTTCTGTGCGGCTGGGGTGCTATGAGGATAATAAAAATATTAGTTATTTTGAAAAATATTTTCGTGAAAATATAGGCTTATCACCACATATTATAAATCAAAGTCCCCCGCCGCCCCGCGTCTTTCTGTCGGTCTATTCCCGATAAACTCAAAAACTACCGAACGGATTTACATGCGGTTTTCACCAATCAATAGAGTGATTCATGAGGAAGGTTAGGGTATAAAATTTGTCAAGGTTTTTTGTAAATTGGTTGAAATATAACGATAATTGTTGGAAGTGTCGGAAAAAGTCAAGCCGCCAGGGAGCTTTCATCGCAAACGCTGCCCTCCCCTTTGAGATAGAAATAGATGCTCTACTACCCGTGCAAAGCCGGGGCGGGTTGCTAGTATCTTATAATTACCTACATAAAGTGTTCTAAAAACTGCATCTGTAAGGCAGTATCATCTTTACCGGACTCCTTACATTGCAAATAGAAGTAAAGACTCGCAATCTTATTTTCCGTACTTCCATACTATTATTAAAATTTCGAAAGCAATAATTTCTGTCTGTGCCTTTTTACGACGAAACAGCTGAATTGATCTTCGCGGAGTAGAATATTATGATTTATCGAAAAAAAAGTGCGTAAGAAGCCACGGGCAAGAAGCTGGTAAGTTCTAAAAGCGCGTCGATGTGTATGTATTCTGCGCCTAGTAATAAACAACAGCTTTTCTATCACATAAAAATACTAACTGAAAATGATGGCTTCTATTTTTCTCTCAAAATAAGTTGTATGTGTGTGTAATTGAGAAGAGGAGGAAGCGAAGTCCTGCCGGTGATCCATCATCCCGCTGACCGCTGCCTCCACCCCCTGCCTCCCCTCTTACTTTTCACTTTCTCTACATATTTTAAGGAGAATAAAAGTTTCCCTTCGCCTTTCGCCCTTATTTCCTCAACGGAATGTAATAGAGTCGCGGGCACAGTTCGTTTCCGTTGAGAGATCCAGTTTGGGACACTTTGCCAATCAGTTGTCTTGTTATCACCGATGACGGCTCTGATATACTATCCTAATGTAGGGATGCTTTATCTTACAAATCGTTATTCTGGTGGGAATCAACTTTTGTCATTTTCTTGGAATTTACTCAAGTTTGACAATTTATTCTACCTTTTTTCGAGCCCTAGTTTGGAGTTGTCAATTTTATTAAGTTCCTTCCACTTGGAAAGGTTAGTTTCAAGCCAGATTTCCTTATTTTCTAGTATAAGCATAGTAACTATTAGTCTATTCGAGTAGTCTGATGTGAACTTTGCACTGTGGTGATTCAGCAAGAATCGGAGTTATTTTTGTGTATTGACGGCACGGGATCGCAGTGTCTATAATAAATGAACGGGCGCGGGATGCTGACCAATGGCAGTCCCTCCCTCAATCAATATGATGGACTCGGCCGCGAGGGGACGATCGCTCACTGATTTTTTCCCTCGCTGACAGCGCTCGGGAGGACCCGTTTTTGCGCCCTCCGTGCATCCACACGTGAAGGGAGCTCGCAATTAATAAGTGCTCGATGGCCGCCGCGACCCATGCTATATTGTCCCTTCGAAAACGTAAACGACTTCTCGAATTGCAAGATTGTCTTTTAGTTTCGTGAGCGAAATGTTTTTTGCGTTAGAACCGGCTCTCAGGGCACCCAGTTTTAAAACTTAGGTATTCACTCAGCATAATCTAATCATTCTTCTATTTCATAAAAAGTAATTAAAAAGCAATTAGACGGATTGCTTAAAATTCATATTTCTATCTCGGAATGATCCTTGAAAATTCCTTTGAAAACATTTCGTCTCAAACATCAAAATCTTAATCTAAGTTTAAATTTTCTTCGGGAATCGGCAAATTTTGCACTAAGTCATTAAAGTATAAAAGTTTGGTCATTTCGCAGGCGTTGCTTAAAAGCCTTTTTAGGCGGAGGAAAGTAATCTTTCATTAGGGGAGGGAGGAGCTAAAACGGAAGTTCTCTTTGAAAGGAAAATTACGCGTCGGTTGTGTCTGTAACATTCAGCGGAGATGGATTTTAATTACGTCAAACAAAGTTGTGGGAACCGACGCTGGGAGCTCCGATCCATTGCCATTAATACCGTCGTAGTCAATGCTATTACTCGAGTCCTTGGCACGCTTGAGCTCATTAACAACCTGTTAATTATCCAATGGACTACTCTAATATAATATGTAAGCGTTATGATTATGATAGGTACTCTTACATAATTAGCGTAATGACAGCCGAATGGGCCGGAGTGCAATAAATCCGGCACGCCCCGCGCCCGCCGCCTCGTCATGGCAATGTACACCGTTTGAGGCGCGTTAATCAGAGTTCAGTCGCCATTCGTTTGATTAGGGTTAGTGGGCGCGGGTCTATCAATCCGCCACATTACCATGTCCACTTCGGGACAGGGATGCCTCGAACAACTTAAATATCTTATAGAATATCTCCCCTCTTTTGGTGCATGAGGCATGGCAGATCATGCACCACGTGGACGTATAAAACACGCAGATAAAGATTGGGCTTGAAACTTACTGCCTCAAGCTGTCCCGCTTAGGTTATACTTTATCCGAGACATGCGGTCATTGAATCCCAATATTTATCTACGCGACTAATTTGTATGCTGATTTAATCAAATACTAAATAACTGTTTTAGAAAATGTTAAACCTTTTTTTGGTTACTTACTATCATTGGACGCTAGGTCCACTAAAATCCATTGCAAAGATCCATTGATGCATCTTTTTGCACCTTTATGTAAAGCTCTAACCTCTGCCTTACATATTATGGAGTCTGAGCAAGAAAATTCAATCAATGTGAAATACCTTGGATATAGAGGAGTAGCAGCCCTAGGGCTTGTAAAACGATGTTTCGACCGATTCGTGTTTAGCACTTTTAGGTCAATTAGGCAAAGTCGCACCCGCGAGCCATCGCCATCGCGCCACTAATCACTGGGCACGGTGGGCACGGTGGGCACGCCAAACTTTACGCCGTGTTAATTTGACTAATGCGCCGCGGATTATACCCGTGATAAACTACTACCAGGTCCGACACCGGCCGAAGACATCCACGCATCCATCATTCATTTACCCAGGTAGGTAGGTAGGCACGCTTAATTTGTTTATGTTTACGAATGATATATTGCCACTTTCGTAAAATTTTTCCTTTCAAATTAATACAGTGAAATGGAAAACAAATTGGAAAACATGGGATCGAGAGGCTTAAGCGGGTAATGGCCCATTTATCTCATTTATGTTTTTATTTCAGGCACTTATTTTGAAGACCCTTACCTTACCTATTGAATCGTATAAATTATTCAAGCATAAAATACTTAGAGGCACAATTATAAAAACATACGTATGTAGTTATTGGTTTGTTTCGAAAATCTTCAATGATCCCCGGTAGGCATTGTATCTACTTTGTGAAATCTAGCGGTCCATATAGTTAACTATGAACTTCAAGACCAAGGTATTGAACACATGTCATAAAAGCTCAGTCTCATAAAGCTGGTTATCTTTATCGGAGTCGAGTCACCCAGCTGGTGTCCGATGTCGTGTCGTGTCCAGTCACAATTAGCTCGAGGTACTTAATCAATTAGGAATGTAACAATTGCCCACATCGTGTAGCCGTGTGAATACGCCCCTATCACTGTACGATACTACAAAACATGCGCTCTTTTTGTTCACCACTTTATGACATTTTAAAGACTCATTACATTACGTTCGTTGGAAATGTATCGCGTTTATTCATAGAGGACAGTTTTTATTTCCCTTATTTGTATGTATTATTGTTGTTTTGGGAGCCCATGACGTGTCGCCGAGGCATTACTTATTAACAGTAGGTATTTGACGTCGGGCCCTGTAATAATTTGACTTCAATCACTCTAATTTACTTTGAAACAGATAAAAGTAGTTGGGGTTGTATTATCATGTATTAAAGGGTATTTGGATTTATGAGGTCCTTAACTACTATCGTATTTTTTTAACAAAGTACTTTTGTGTGGTGTCCGAGAGTCCTGTAAGGATTAAGGAAATAAAGCACTTTGAGTTTTGAGTTTTTGTACGTAACAACGTACAATAAAATAATTATTTTTAAGCTTTTATTCAACGTTTAGAGTTTTTACATCTAAAAGTAATCAAATCAAATCATTTATTTGCAAGAATACTCAAATATTATACAATGTCAGGTCTTATAACTATTTAGGTAATTGTTCGGCGTGCAAATGTTGTGTGAGTCATATTATTTATTTATTTATTTATTTACTTGGGAAACAAAAAGCTTACTTAATTAACATAAATTTCCAAGCTAGAACAATTAAAGCTAGGACAGCTTCCGCTTATAGAACACATATTTATTATAGGTACTATTAAATTTATGTTACAATTCAACTTTACAGATATTCTTTTACATTATAGAAACAATTTTCCAGTAACCATCTATATAACTTTTTCCTAAAGAATTAGAAAGTAATATGATTAACACCATAGTATCTATCATGTAAATCTAAATGTTATTTATCTCCATAGAAACAAGTGATAATTTGTAAATATGTATCCACAATTTATTGTTGGTACACTTATGATCGAAAGTGTTTTCTCCGAGGATATGAATCTTAACTATACCTATGCATGCGTAATTTACTAATTGCTTAATTTATAGTAGGTTAATAATAGGCAATTATTACTAATTGCAGGTGTCGACACAAATATTCGTAATTTCTTATGTTTCTATTATCGTAGCACGCTCTACGACAAGACGTCTACGCCATAGACATTGTTAGTATTTTTGTTATGCGAGTTTAAAAAGAGTTATCGTGTATTATATAGCTTGAATGCTTTCAAGCCAATGATTTTACTGAATTTTAAATGAGAGCAAGTGCGTTAGTCTATTTATGTTTCAATACAGAAGTTACAGAACCGCGTAAATAAATGTTTTTTTTTCGCATTGCGGGCGGACCCTATTCATGGAAGAAAAATAATAATTATCCTTTAATAATTATCCTAACTTGTGCACACAATTGTACAGTTTGAATATAAGCAGTGGTCTTCAATTGGTGGGAGAGGGTGACGGCAGTTAATTCATTTGTGGTCGCAGGACATGCGGGAACTTTGTCTGACCGTAAATGTGTAGCACGACCACAGAATACTACATTCACTCTACACGGAGCATTTACAACGCTAGCTGATGTCTACCAAACGGCTGTGGGTGTGGCAGGCTTCTACTCGCTTCAATACTTTACCGAGGAAATCTAATTAATTCTAATACAATGTCCAAAAGAGCTCAAACGTTGTTAAGGATCGCATTAATCACGCACCACTGTGATAATAATGGGTAACTCAAAAACGAAATAAAAACTTGATAGACTTGATGGGCGAGATAAAATCTGTATAAATTAAGCAGGCTCCGCCTCCTGCGTTATTGGCTGCACCCTTCCACCGAAAGGGTTATTATTAGACGCCTGAGCAGCGCGTGCGCCGGCCGCGCCTCGTCTTATAGCGTTTTTTATTATTTTTTACTCGACATCCAGCCGCGCGATTGGACGAAAGGGGTAACATGGTATAAATAAATCCGTGGATCCTTTTTTAAAGGGCGTTCCCACGAGAGTGAAAGGGTTAGGGTAATTGTTCGAAAGGGGAATGTCGATGGGGTTAAACGAGAATAAATCATAATGCCGTCAATGTTGGGTTAAATAATGTAGAAACTCTATGTACTTATCTCTGCTCTATGTAAACATGGGTTAGTTAGAGAGGCTAGTAGTCAGGTAACATGGTAACTTTGTTAAAAACTATGACTACAAGAAAGTATTGGTGCCTAAACCAATACTTTCAAAAAATATTTAGGTTTCTTTGCTTATACAAGGTAAATTTTATCGGCGAAACGAATAACGATTAAAACTAGAGGGTTAAAGTAAGTGACGATTTAAATATAACATTTGTTGCTTTAGGCGTGCGCCGCTCATAAAGTTGGCGATAGTGGTATAACGTGACTTTCGCAACTATACGGGGATTACCCAGTCGACACCTTGTTCTTTTAATTTACGGCGAAAGGTTCGTTCGCACGTTATCATGACATATGCACAACTCTATCCCATTTGATGGGGATTAGTTGCGCATTTAAACTTATATCGAGAATGTATTAATCTCTATTCGAGCTTACGTAGAGATTATTTGCAACGCAATAATTTGCTATTTTTTGCTAGGCGGCGGCATGCCGTTTTCAAAAGATTTTATTGCCAGGTTTTGAAAGTGAATTTTAGAGTTGCATACAGTAGGAAAGGTAAACATCAAGATAACATTCTGCAGTGAGTAGGTAACAACGTAAATTAGTTTACCTATTGTTCTAACAGACATTGTAAGTTGCAATTGTTAACTTTTAACATTGTTATAAGTATGTAGGTAAAGTACCTGTTCAGGTTTGTACACAATTATTATATACAACATTTTACTGCAGTAGCTCCTTCTTTATTACTTGTAAAGTTATAGATGCCTAATACTGAAGCACTTTGGTATTATCAACTTGCGACAGCAAAAAGTGCCACGTTCATCGATCCGTTCTGTGTTGAATCAGACACAAGACTTTCAAGAACATTTAACTGCTTTGCTCGCAAAAAATAGTAAAAAATACGCCAGGTTGCCTATTATCAGACAAAGAAGCCGAAGCAAATTATCTTGCCAAATCTTTCAATATGATCTCTCTCTATGAGATATATGGAACATCGCAATGGACCCAAACAACCCTAATATTTTAACGTTCGCAACTGAGGCTGACATATTTTGCGGCGGCTCCATAAATTATCTATTAGCCGAACATCACTTGACATGTCCACAATGGATAGGCTAACTTTTGTGCAACCGGATCGATTGGAGAAGCGCATAATGCGAGATAATGCAAGAAACCCTTCCTCACCTGCATTCCCACGATGTAGAAAGTTACACCACGCAACAAAAAGTTTGCGCAAATAATATTTTACGTGAAACATTGAATGTTACCTACGCAAGGGTCGAGCCTGACGGACGGGGATTTGAATACAAACATGTGCATGCGTGGGAAAGCTCCCTGCCAGTTATTACCTCATTCGATAACTTTAATTTAAACGTTGATAATGAAGTGGGCCGCTGGCTTTAGGCATCAGGTAGGCTAGTGATTCTCATTATTTAGTACTACTCATATTATAAATGTCAAAGTTTGTATGGATGGATGTATGGATATTTGTTACTCTTTCACGCAAAAACTACTGAACCGATTAGTCTGTGGTATGGGTATAGTTTGGGACCTGGAATAACATATAGGCTATTTTTTATCCCGATAAAACGCGGGCAGCAGCTAGTAATTAATATTCCTAAGGATCAGAGGCAGAATGAAACGATGAATACTTTATGATTGTTGTCTACATTTCCAAAGATCGTGTCCGTGCGATTACAGCGAGGGTTAATCTTGCACAAACCGAAGACTGTTTCTCCGAAGGTCCTGATACGAGCTGATATGATCGAAACATGACGAACGATTTATACACGAACCTATCTCCAATATGAGAATCACTATAATCCGAGTTGTAAGAACATGCAACACTTCTAATAGTTTTTGAGTAAATATATAAAATAGATAGTGCTGACCCTAGTAGGTTGAAGGTTATGTTATTAGCACAGTAAATTATTTGTGACTAGCTCCTGCCCTCGGGTTTAAGCGATTAAGTAGCCTTTCTGTTATTGCAGGTCTAAAACTACATCTATACAATTTCAGTGCGATCCGTTCAGTAGATTTTGTGTACAGTGATAACAAACATACAAACTTTATCAATTATAATACTAATCTGATTCATACAAATCGATAAAAGATCATATTTATTTTAAAAAAATGTTAAGTATTTCAGTTTATAGCGTCTTAAATCCTAAGCCGTTCATACATACTAGATACCTAGCTAAGCTACATCTCCAAGTGGATCCAAACTTATCCAACTTAGCTTAGATATATTTTAATGTCTGGTAGATATTATTCGTTAATTTACCTTTGATGTTCCGACGTTTCAGCAGGTTTACTTACTGCCGAGGTAGCTCTATTATTTTCAGACTAGAGATGTCTCAAAAATAAGAAAGATCTATACAATAGAGAGATAGGATAAACGCAACTCAATGCAAATAATGCAATATCGGGTGATCTTCATATGAAAGAGTCTGTTCCCACGTGTTTCTACTTAAATTTCGCTACAGAATACCTTCATGCGATCCTTATTGGCGCAAAAACTGGGAAGGTCAGTAATCGAGTGAAACTGGGCTAGTCTCGGGTTGCATCGACCCTTTCACTCTCGACACTACCTGCGCTTTTTAACATCTTCCCGGAATCGCCAGAGATGGGACCCGACCCGACCATGACTGCTGAGGTACTCAAACTTTTACATTTCTTTTCACGTTTTATTATTTAAAGCTTGCTAACATTATGCTACTGACTAATATTTAAAGCTTGCTAACATTATCCTAATGTGTAATGCTCAAATTCTGCAGAGATATATGTACATATTTCTAGATCTGTCGTAACATCTATCGTCTCCTATATATACCTCTATTGTCTTAAAAAGCGTGCAAAGCCATGGGTAAAATGGTCATAAACTTGTAAAAAATAAAGTTTTTTATTTAATTTGGACTGCATCGGCTTAACTTATTACAATAGAATTGAAAATAGACACAGAAAGGATTCGCTAATAGAATCATAATAAACTACCTAAGTGTGAACACTAAAATTTATTTCGTCGACAATCGCGTATGTAATAATGAATTAAAATTATATTAATTTAAAAAAAAAATAGTACTTAAAAAACATAATGTTCAAAAGAAGTTGAGAGTCATGCATCTGTCATGCTGTGATAGCTGGTATTGAAAGAAAATCGTAGTTAAATGATAGAATAAAGACCTTTTCAAGTTGAGAGGATATAGGGAAACGGAAAAAATACACAAAGCAGAGTAGTAACGTTAAGTTTGAGAATCGCTGACCGTTGCTGCAATGGACTGCAATATTTCGCAAATTCTTCTATTCGAAAGGGTCTTCGAAATAAATCAAATGTGCATGGGATGCTCGCAAAAAATAAACTTAATTACTCCTATTTGGTTATTCTGTGAAGAAATCTATCAGTTTCCAGCTCTACTGTTTTTTGTAACAATAGTTTTGTTTTTATTGAATAACTGACAATACATAAGTATTGGAACATGATATTTTAACAATTCAAAGTGGATCAATTGTTTTTTAACTTTTTGTGTTTTGAGACTAGAAGACAGCTTGTGGTGAACAAGAAAAAAATTAAAAAGTAGAGTTAAATTAACATCACTAATACGTGTTGATGTAAAACTGTAACAAGTTGGGATTAAACTGAATTTCAGCAGAATCTGGGTATTTTATACGCGGAATATTTTTTTTTTGTAAATTATCATAGGCCGCTTTGTATCATCATCAGGTAGAGCTTATTTTGCTACAAAACTATTTTAAAACTCTCCTTATCCTTTCACCAGTAGAGTTTATATTCGAACGTTTGATACGTATATCTACTATTCGATGAAAAAATGCTATCGCAGTTTCGATCATTTATAACATACATTTGACGGGCAAACAAAACCAGCTATAGAAAAAACGCGGATTTCTGGAATAGGAAGAGAGAAATGAAGTATTAATGCAACACTTGCACTTTCAATCGCGTCCTTTGTATCGGATTTCAGAGCTCTGGTTTCCAAGCCATTGTAGCTACACACACGTGTGGGTAGAGGTGAAATACCTATCCTTACATAATTTCTGTTTCTGACGGATCAGATGCAAATGTAACAGACAATTTACTAACATGAGGGTAAATCCTACTATTTTTATAAATATCAAAGTTTGTATGGATGGATGTATGGATGTGTGGATATTTGTTACTCTTTCACGCAAAAACTACTTAACTGATTAGGCTGAAATTTGGTATGGGTATAGTTTGGGACTTGGAATAACATATAGGCTATTTTTTATCAGGATAAAACGCGGGCAAGGGCGCGGGCAGCAGCTAGTACAACCATAAACAAAGAAATATCACTTGATTGTGTTTTTTGTAGGTGCCAGTAGGTTCCTTATCCTATGTATTGTTTAGGAAAACATGATAAAGAAATATAGGTATATTACGATTGATGGAGGGGGTTGTTAGGTAGAGACATAACTAGCCCCTCCAAACATTGGTCATCGTAGTTACAATGAAAACTTACAGTTTCCTAAATTGAATAATTCCATGGACCGGGTCATATTTTTTTACAAAACATGGAGATGAAGTTCTAGCAAATAAAACCACATTTTCATAATTGAAGAAAAATTTCTTTAAACGCAGGATATGTAGTTTGAAGAGGATAATCGGAGTATTGAGAGCATGTTTGCTTCTAGCCGACACGAGAGGCTGTTTGTCGGCTTGCACCACAATGGCGGGTGATTTCACAGTCTGCTGGCTGCCAGCAATGGCAGCAATGCGCGCTGTCCGCCTCGATGCTTCCCACTACCGCAGAGAATCAAGTACAAGTTGAAAGTCACTTTGAAAGTAATCTAAAGTTTGCGAAATTCAAATTCTTTTGACTATTAAATTAAAGAATCACGAATTTGAATTTCGAAAACATCAAGCTTTCATGAAAATTCATTAATTTGACCATATTGGACTTAAAACTTTTTAACCCATAATCAGCGCGTGTATGTCCACTGTTGAGCTGAAAATAGGCCTTCCCCGGAACGACGTCAATAGTGGTCTTCAGCCCCCTCCATCCAACGACTCCCTGCGACCGACCCGCTACAATGTCCTCGGTCCATCGAGTCTCGAGTCTTTCCACACCATTTTAACTCATATAAATTACGTGTACTATATGTATACTAAGTAGAGATGGGCTGAACATGGGTTTCACCGAATACGAACATTCGGCCGAATATTCGGTAAAACTTTTACCGAACCGAATATTCGGTACATTTGATTCCGTTCCGTCGCACAAATACAAGTCTAAACTTGTTTACGACAAGCGCGCGGATTGCCGCCAGACCCAAATCGTCTTATGCAGTTGGTAAAACCTAAATACCAAATGCCGAGCCGAAAAAACGTAGGTGAAACTGCCATTCCACACCTTTATGAACAATTGAAATTATGAGCAAAAACGGACAAACTATTGCCAAATACAGCTGAGCAGCTTGTTTATTTACACCACAACTTGCCACTTATGAATTTTAAATACTAAATCACACCAGGCTTATTTTCTAATTGTGTAACAAAACATTTGTGTTTACGTTTCTTTTTATTGTAGTTTCCAACACCGTTTAAGAACTATATTTTTTCTGTTTATAGATAAACAAAACACTTTTATGTAAGTCAATGAAGATGTGAATTGTGATTTTTTAGGAATAATGTTCCTTTATTATTATATTACATACTTAAGTAATTAATGACATTTTGATTTGATCTTAGATAATTATATGAGATGTCATATATCTCAGTAGACTATAATTAAGTTCCTAACTCTTAATGTGTAGATTAAGTGATTGATCTCTTAAATTACAACCTGAAAAGTACAAACAAATTACTTATTTTCTTTATAAAGAACTATATTGGTTGAATAGGATAGGTTTAAACGTTTAATGTCAATAAATATATTTTGCGACACTATGCTGAGTAGAAACTAGAAAAAAATGGTGTTGTGATTTGATTCAGCTATTCTCTAACACAATAAAGACTGACCGAAATAAATATATTGTTTATTTTCTTTCAATTAAGGCCTGTATAATATATTATTCTAAAGAGTTAACACAGAAGCCTAATCCCAAAACAGCTAGATACCTATATTTTGCATTAAGTTAGTATGGATTCCTTGCCTACCCTGCAAGGGATCCGGCGTGAAGATATTGATTGTAGTTATTATCTTTTTACCAACCTACTTTAATTGAAAATAAAGCTTCAGTGACGACAAAATCAGAAAGCTGCACTCTAAAATACTTACTTCATTACACTGTACACTCAAATAATGATAATACACGGGTCTTAACAGTAAAAACGTTGAGTATCACTTTGCCGAACATTAGGTGATTCAGCCGAATATTCGGCCGAATATGAATATTCGGTAAAGCTGCCGAATATGCCGAATACCGAATATAAAACGAATATTCGGCCGATCTCTAATACTAAGTACATATATCTTCGATTTGCGTGTTTTAAATACTTGCAAAAAATTCATTTGATTAATCACAAATAATATTTGACGACCGATGTGGCGCGACGGGCGAAGGTCCGCCTGCGACGCAGGTCGCGGGTTCGATTACCGCCTTGGGACAAATGTTTGTACGATCTGCAAATATTCGTCTCGGGTGTTCTGGGCATTTTCTATGTATAATAAAAAATATCTATCTATGTTATATATTATATTATGTATATCAGTTATCTAGTACCAATAACACAAGCTCTGCTTAGCTTGGGGCTAGATGATGCTGTGTGCACTGTTCAAATTTATTTTTATTTTTAATAACTTTAATGTAAACCTACTACTTAATTCTAATTTGTTTCCTAACTGTAATTTTCATTGTTTATAAATGTGTTTTTGTTTCTATTGAGTAGGTACTTACGTAAATTTCTACCAGCACATATTTATCTCTCGTTTATTACATTAATCTAAGTTGGTAAAGTCAACACATCGATGAGTACCGAAGGAGCATGCGCTCGAGTGGCGTCAGAGGCAGTGCACACGTGCAGATTAAACATTTCAAAGGATTTTTTACAATAAAACATATGCCGCGTTTTGCTTTAACCCACTTTAAGCTCGATTATAACCTTCTTACCTACATTTGCTTCGCTTTTTGCGCGATTGAAGTTGCCGAAATAGAAGGCATAAGGGCTTATTTACAAGTTATTCAAAGTTATGGATGCATTTTGCCGTCTACACTTAGGTATTACCACAGAATAACTATATAGACCTACATATTACTTTTGTTAATAGTAGGCTGGTACATTATGTTACATTAGATAGAATAGAATATACTTTATTGCACAAAAGTTACACTAGGCGAACATAATGCTAGACAGCATTCTCTACCTGATAACCTTTGGGTAGTGTAGACAGCAATTTAATAGGTAGTGCTTCATAACAAGAATTACAAGAAAGAAGTTCCAACTACAGACTACAAAAAAGTATCAGCCATCTTCCAGATAAATTTAGAATGGAGAGGAGAAATGAGTAGGACGGTAGTTATAAATGCACAATTATTATCTAGATGACTTTATTACACTTAACAAACTTAAGTAGGTAATTAATAATAATTTAATAATAACTAAAAGCAGTACTTAACTAACCTGCCTATCCATATCTCAGACAGTGAGTCTAGTTTGAACCATTTTTAACATCTACCATTCAAAAGGGTGCTGACTACGGACTGTGTGAAATTGTAGACAGATTGGGAATTGGCATCGCAAAAACTAAAGTGGTTTTTGTTTATGGTTTCGAAGCACATCATGCCTGAGACGACTCGCATATGGGCGGAAAGAGTCGCGATATACATACCTACTTCTCATCTTGTGCAATAATGTTACAAACAGGGCTGTCGAACTTATTATTTTAGTATTTGGATTTTAACTATTTTTATATCTTAAATAAATAATTTTGGTCCACATACCATCATTAGCTGCAAGCTAAGTAGAGCTTGTGTTACAGATAACTGATATACGCAATACAGTACATACATACATAGATTTTTACAATACATATAAAATACTCAGAACAGCAGGAACAAATATTTACAGATCGTACAAACATTTGTCCCAAGGCGGGAAACGAACCCGCTACCTCCTGCGTCGTAGGCAGGCCATCACCCGCCGCGCCACATCGGTCGACATGTATAGTTTAATTTAATGTGTAAGAATAACGTGAGGCCGAATTTATCGTTCATTTAGCTTTTATACGAGTAGTATAAAGTAATGCTCTACCTAACTAAAATCGTACTAAAGTTTTAACCTCCCAACTAAAAAGAGGTGTGTTTAAGTAGGCATCGTAGCTCCCAAACGGATGGACAGAGCTTTTTTTTTTTAATTATTTGTGACTTCCGGTGGCTTCTTCGATAGTGTTCGTTAGATAAATCGTGTACGTTAGGTATTCATATAATTTTCGCCTTTGAATAAAATATAAATGTATATAGACAGCAGCCTGCGCAGTCAACCCTGGCTGTATGTTTGTGAAGGCTATATTTGCGTGAGATCCCACGATGCGGTGTAACGTGAGGCGGGTGTCCGCGGCTTCCGTCCGGCTTTTAGCGCGTCTCATCGGTCACCGCGCCGCCGCCCGCCCGCCCCATTCTCACATCTCATCCGCACATATCAAGTGAAACCTATCGCGAAAGCATTATCACTACATAAAAGCTTTTACTTTCAATGCTCGTTGCGTCACATAAAACTGACGAAGATATCAAGGCCGGATAGGTGTCAGATAAAGGCGCCTAGCTTCCGACGGCGATGGGCCGCCGCTCCGCTTCAGTCATTAATATTAATTAGACTCGCCGGTGCGGCTCGCTCAATGCGCTCTTTGCTTCTGACTCGCTGCGAAAATTAATTACTCGCAATCTTTATGTTCCAATTATAAAGGCCTTCGCAACAAATTAAATCTGTCCGGAGCAGGCTTCTTTTGAGAGAGGTTTCACTCTCTTTGTGCGCTTGATAAATGTTCTCTGCGTAAATTCTTTGAATTCAGCAAAATTTGGACATTTTAGACTTAATACGTAAAATTACGAGTGTCTGAGAAAACCCCCAGTAATTAATTTATAACCGTTATGGACTTATAACAATGAAAATGAAATTGTATGGGTGAAGTTCGTTGCTCTTGTGAGGAATTGTATCTAATTGTACGTTATGTGCCACTCGTATGTGGATAAAAGCGAAATCGATTCCCAAAACCAGCTTTTTGCATAAACGTTTGCGACTTCCGCGTTCAGGGAGCAAAAACTAAATCTCAAAGAAAAAACTAAAGTTTCCCTTTCAACGAGAGGCAAAATATTTAACGGCCGTAACCGGATATCTCGGTGTGGCTCTTGGAAACAATCAAAAAACCACCAACGTGTTATTACGTGAAACCAACATTTAATAAGCCCATTTTTTATTTTGCATGGGTTTTGGTTATCCATTAATTCGTTGTGCAAAAAAATTTTTGGTTTACCAACGCTGTACTCTATTTGAATAGTTGGAAGGTGCTCATTGTTAGAAGATGCGGAAATGGGATATTTTCTTTCGAGTGAAATATAATATGCGCTGGCTTTATGCTGACCTGACGCAAAAACGTTACCATTTTTCAATAATTCAACGAATCATGCGTGTCTCAGGCTGAGAGGGTAAATTAAATATGCAAGTCTGAAAAAGACACAAAAAAACATGTGAATATTTGTTAAATATTTTGTTTACATCATGTTTCATGACTGAAGGGTCTATACGATCTTGAGAAACCCTTGGATACGGATCTATCCACCAAAACCTATTTCTTGACGGCTGATGATCTTTTCAGCTGATTTTATTGATAGAATTTTGAATGACGTTCACCCACACAATAGAAAATCTGCTCTAAATGCACTTTTTCAAATGTTTTGTATAACTTTGATTTCATGTCATTTTTGACGTGGACAGGAAACGGTTATTAAAAACCTCAAAGGATCTATTTGTCGACTTATGTCCTTTAATGCTATTTTAAAGCATAATGCTGTTTACGCGCTTACCTTTTGGCTGTAGCTATATTTAATTTATTAATACTTGTTTGTCATTTCTTTATTTCGATATAAAAGAGAAAAACTTTTGTTAGATATTATTTAAATTGTAGCCAGACCCCATGAAAAGGTAGGTATCTAAATCAGAGGGTAAATAAGAAACTGACTTTTTGTCTTCCGCATTATGAATTTGCTAAATTTCCTATCTTGTATCTTTGGAATAATAAGTGACAACAATGTTGATGGCAGGCCAAGCAGGCAGGCAATGCTATTTCCAGGCAGGTAAACTCATCTCCATATTGCACCAAAAAACGAATAATCAATTTCCTGTCAACAACTGACCAATGTTCAAGTGGCTGTATCAGGAAGATCGTCTCACGACCGATGGGAGATTAATGAATTTTGAATTAGATACGTCCGAATTGAAATGAAATTGGAGTTTTGGAATCGGAAGTTTATAGTGCGTGTTGAATGTGATGTATTGTTGCGAAACTGGTAAAAACTCGCGTCCGCAAACTGCCCCGCAGCTGGCCTTCAATTTACGTAATCGGGTAAGGTTTTTTTTGCGTTTATTAAAAGGTTCACTTTGATTCGCTTTACTTGCGCGTATGGGTATGGGTCTACTTACGTTATTTTTTTTTAAAGTTACCGAAACTGAATTTTTCAAGGTGAAAATAAAAATACTGAGTACTTTTTAGTATTGGCAAATTTTTGTATACCTAAATATGGAAATAATTGCAATAGACCGCAGTGTCTCTAATACATTTAACGTAAAATAAGAAATTAAATAGCAACGTGCTTAGGAAGTGACTTGTATTAGAGTTCAACTTCGAAAGATAATCGAAATAGAAAAGGGAAAGGGCACGTAACAAGTCTGACACAACCATAATTCGAAATCCAAAATAGCAACGTTATAAAGTAACTGGTGATTTGTGTATGAAATAGTATGAATTCGACGTCAAATTGGAAGAGGGTAGGTAGCGAGAGGTTGCGTAAAGGCCGAGGTCCGTCACAGGTTGTCACTGACAGAGGCGAGGGCTACAAAGGGCACCGCGCCACGTCAACATATCATAAAGGATTTGCTGTGTCCAGCGGATTATGCTCTACTCACAAGGAATCTAACTCTGGATAAAAACGGATAAATTAATGAGTAGTGTTTTTTGGTTATGCTGATTTTCCATTGATGTTTTTCACCATTTGGGATTCAAATATTAAAGTGCTTTATTTCCTTTAGACCTTAAAGGACTCTTGGACACGTCACATAATTAAAATTACATAAGTTAAACAGGGAAATAAAGTAATCACTTTGTTTTTTGTTAACTTCAATCTTTTTAAGGTAAAGTAAAGAGATTGTGTGTCCCAGTGGCTTCATGACCTGATACTGATACAACCATCTCCCTTCTACTCCAAGATAAACAGACATCGGCAAAATACCATCCTAATCTGGTGGATATACCATCTACTCGTATTAAGGAGTTTTCTTCCACCTTCATCATTCCCAGGAATAATTCCCTAAGGAATGGAACTCTCTGCTTGCTTCTGTTTTTCTGGCCAATTACAATTTGGGTCTCTTCAAGACAAGAGTGAATAAGTGTTTTCTAGACCTTCGTGATACACTGTCGGCCATCGTCACTTTCCATCAGGTGAGATTGTGGTCAAACGAAGGTCTAGAGATAATATAAAAACAAAAAAAAAATTGTGTGATATGTCATGCTATATGGTCACCATGGAAAAACTACCAATAGGCCGAATCTTAATTAAAAATACTAAGAACACGAAAAGATACGAATTACCAATGTATTACGTCTACTAAGTAATCTACTTAGATGATTTTCTAAGCTATTGATCATACTTTTCTCTCTGTAAAAATGTTGCAAACTTGAACTGCAGTATGCTCAAGCCTTAAGCTCCACGGGGTGCGCAAATGGATCTAACGTTCTACATCAAAAATACTTTCGGTGATTTTTATACAGAGGTAGTTGGTTAGTATTTGGACATACCTGATGTACGTCGTTTTTATTTAATAGTTACCTTTCCATTCTATAGCAGAAATTTGACCAAGGAGCGCCAAAGCCCTATGCTTTATTTACTTTAAGCTCGGGGTTTTTCTAATCTGTTTAACAATAGATACGAGAGAAGTATCTTTTATACAAGCTTGCACCTGGTCGTTATTTTATTTGTTGTTCGATGTCCACGGGTCAAAAAATATTCAATAGATCAACCCAACGGATTCCGTTAGATAATCGCTCTCTGGGTCACTTTTTATCTGAATTTTTTGAATAAAAAATGGCATGTGCTCGACAAATTATGCATTTCGTTGCATCACAAAGGCACGCGTCCTGGCGCATGTTTTATTTTTTAGAAATTGCACATCGATGTCAAGCGAAGTGCCCATTGTGTGTGTGGCTGCGTCTAGCCACGCGCTGCAAGAAGCCATATTGATTCGAGATTAATGTCGATGAAAATAACAGACAAGTCACGCTGTCATTTTATGTTATTTTTTTAGTGATAAACATTTTGTTTGAAGATTTATTATTCTATCGTAGGTAATGGCAAACATCTTTGAAAAATTAATATTTTTTGCATTGGTTCGTTTAGGTAGGGTAGGAATTTATTCATTTTGTCTTAAGGTGGCATTACGAGATTTATAACTACAGTCAGCATAATTTCGATAGAATTTCAAAGTTTTATAATATTATAGTTGTTTCATTACAACTATAATATTCATAGCAAATGCCTTACCATGTGGCCAAAAACTCTTATCTGTTATCTAAATTACCCTTTTTCGAACCTAGAAAATAGTAAAAAATGTTTTGTAAAATTTCTTTGAAAAATTTGTCAGGTTCTTGCGAGTATCTAGTATTTACGAGTTTATTTAACAATTTTGAAGTATAGATCAGTCCCATTCATGACCACCAAGGGCTGATAAGCCAACGGCCGAAGCAATGTCCCATGTTTGCGTTAAACAAAGATTTCAACTCGCTAAACTTTATCTCCAGTTTGCACAGGCCAAGGATGTTACAAAAAATGCCCTTCGATCACGTCGATGTTATTTTTGAATTTGTGCAAGGCGTTTGACAGCGGACAAGAAGAGTCGCGCGACAAAAGGTGACAGACGAAGGAGTGCGAGACAGGAATACAAGAGAACACAATGACGAGAGACAGTTGAAAGACATTATGAATGGGGCAGGGAAGAAGGAGTGATCGCCCGCGACCGTTGCTTCATCCTGTGTCCACCCGCGCCGCCAAATTACACGGACGGATAGTTTTATAACCTTACCTAAGACATAGAATATTTTTAGAATTTTTCTGAGGCGTTAAATTTGCCGCAATTGCGATTAGCACATTGCTTCGCGGTCAGTCAGGCGGAAAATAAATAAATATGGCTTTACCATTGAAATAAAATAGTAGTTCTGAAAGTGGGATAGTGTAGGATATAATTCGCATTTATGCGGAGAGGCCGTCCGACCGTGACGGCGCGTATCGAGTCGCCGAGATAGTTCGCAAGGACAATTTTATTCTCTCCCGGAGTAAAAGGGAATTATTCATCACACCCGGAAGGGGAGAACTCGTGACGCAAGCATGGAATAGCCACCTGCCCTCTCGCGGACGTATCAACCACCCCGACCCTTGCAAACCATTTGATGCCGTACAGTCCGTGTAAAAGATCACATTTTCCTTCAACGGACAGTATTTTTCTAACATTTTGATAGAATCGAAGGGTCCAGTTGAATGTTGCCAGTTGCAGAATCAAAAGTTTAAACGGCCGACTCGGAGAACAAAGGGCTCGGACGGGCTACCCGGCCTGGGATAAATATTCAATGCGAATCCTTTGGAGACGATATTTTATATTTTATATCTTTTCGATTGTCCAGCCTCTCACCTGCAATATTGCAGAGACGGTGAACAGGGATACTAAAAGAATTTGAAATGAAACGTTATAAAGGGATAGAATAATGTAACGGTTCTATTTTTCCGGAAATGGATAGGTAGGTATGTTCATGCCGTATGAAGGGATCCAAATTTCTATGCTGCATGACCTTCCTTGTCTCGATTTGTATAGAAACTAATTAGAATTATTTTGATATTGTACAAAAAGTTTATAATTAACAAATTCGTTACATTTCAACTTATTTCTACATTTATAACAATTTAATATTTATATATTGTCAATCCAGGAAAACAAGTTTGTAATCAATCATAAGATTATTACTATTGATTCTTGATAGACCGCCCTTCAGCTCGTATCATAAAAGAAAACCAGATTTTGTGCAAGTTTATAGAAATTTACATTAAAATCACACAGAAATACAAAAAAACTGGATAAAATTCGGGTTCATTGTGTTCGATTGATTTGTAACGGCCGAGCGCGCAATAATGTGAATGAAATATTCACGATTTTTGTAATTTTGGCGGCGCCTGCGCACATCTGTCGTTCACACGGAAGGGATCGCTGTCCATTGTTGTTGGCAAGTTTAGGTACCTATTTACTAGACAGTGACTATAAATTGCTCGAGTATTATTGATTAGGAACGTGATATTCTAGAACCTATTGCCTGATTCTCCGATTGTAGTCCGCTTCGTGACCGATCATTGAGGTAATGATGTTTTATTCCTAGTTTAACTACCGACTTGCCAATTTTTTGCCCAATTTAAGATAAATAAACTGATATTCTGTTTTGTAAATGTGGCCTTGCTTTTTTATGGCTGCTAGTGATTTTTGTCGACACCCGACATCGGAGCCTATTGTCAATTTAACTAACTACTGCTGCAAAAACATTTCGCAAGGCTCTACAACAATAGGGTAGGCATTATGTCATAAAATGGAATATTGCTCCAGTTTGCAAAACTGGTCTGAGTCGCTATTGTTTCAGTGACAACGCAATAGGACAAATCATTTGCGCATGTCGGGACACTTTGTTCTGGATGTCGGACCCTTTTGTTTACTTTCGCTTTTAATGTTTTAACGACGTCACGAGAATAAAGCATCTACCGAAACAGACTAGAGAAGAGATTAATTTATATACGTAGGTACTTCTGCATTTATAGGCTGTTTGTGTAAGTTGCTGAACGTTTCATCAATATTAGTAGTCTCCATTGTTTTATATAAAAGAGAAGCAAGCAGTTCCGATAGATCTATGAAATAAATCAAACAAATATGAGCGAATTAATTAACAGAGAAAATTACAATCAAATAATAGAAACAAATTATAACTAGGATTTATAATGGATTTAATTTAATTACTCCGTTGTATGGCAATGCTGATGCTATGCGCCAGATACTCACCAGCTCTCGGGTCACGCGTCGCTTTGACCAGACGCCAAATCTGCCGCCGCAGCAGCCCTCACGGATGTCCTCGGAAGATGGCTAATTAATTAGTCAAAGTACGTAAATAATAGCTTACAGGTTCATTTCCTTAGCAGTGAGTTTGATATTAACCAAGCAGTCCTACGACTAGGATACTAAAAAAGAAATTGAAAGCAAGTTTCTATTTCTTTTTTAGTAAACTCTATCAATAAAATATCCTTTCTCGCAACACAATAAAGGTTTCTTTCAGTCAATAATACAATAAACAAATGGGTGGCCGATAAAACGCATTGGTTACGAAAGGGTTTCACTGCACGCCATTGAACAAATTGTAAACAATACGTGCATTTTGTGCGAATAACTCTACGATTGAAAGGAAAGTAAAAGTGTTGGCGGATTCTTTTATTTCTGTGTAAAGTGATGCGCCCTTGAATTCTCTCTGGCAAGGCTTAATTGTGCTTTCACATCTACAAAGAGTTCCTTTGAACGGGCGAGGGCTCCGAGTGTACGCCTCAGAAACAAAGAAATACTCAACCTTCATTTTCACTTGCCTCTGAACATCGGATACGGGTCGCGTTATTTTTTGAAGTAATTACATACATAGGTCAGTCGGCTGTTTATGTACTACCGACCTATCGATGTCAAAAAGTCTTATTTCTGATTAAAAGTGAGTCACACTTAGCTTGATTATATTTTCTTACAAATGGTGTAAAGTCGGTGTTAGACAGTAGCATATGATGATGATGAAAAGAAGACTTTTTTGAACAACTTTGCAAAACAACGTAATTAAAAGCAAATAACGATAAATCAGCATTAATACTGCGATTCTAATCTGCAGCCAGCTTCAGCTGTTCTAAGCTAATATTTGCTTTAATTAACGAGCCTTCATTGATTTGAGATAAGATAACGGGCACCTGCTCTATGGCAAACTTAATTTATCTGCGAGAGAACAGAGAGAAGGAAGTTTGTTCCAGTGTTGAGCCTGTAGGTCGCGGGGAAGGTGCGGCGGCGGCGGCGTGTGCGAGATAACAAACCTAAACATCCTGCTCAATGGATGGTGCACTACTCTACGAGACAGAGGTGGGCTTTTTATGATAAAAAACACCCAATCCAACAGCCAACTTTAAACCTTATTCACACACTGTTTAGCGATGATTATGTGTCTGCTTTTTAAGGCACGCGACAGAGGCAGGTGGGAGCGGTGCTCTTAAAAACTGTAAGAAATGTTCGCTGCTTTATGAATAGTGCTGTGAGATAGATTTGGAACAAACTGCTCTTTTCATTTTCTATTAGTTATCATTTTACTTAGAGGCAACTGAAGTTAGCCTCTAGAATACTGGATAAAAGTCAATGATGAAGACTCATAAAATTATTAAACATTATGCGGTTTTTTTGTCGATTCTGTTGTTGCAACAACAATAAGATTATATATGTATTTCAGATTTTTATTTATTTACCATTCTTATACATCTGTGTTATCACTACATGTGTACTACACTGTCTGTCCATATGTATGTTTAGCCCTTTAAAACTACGCAACGGATTTTGATGCGTTTTTTTTAATAGATAGAGTGATTCAAGAGGATGGTTTATATGTATAATTTAGTATCAGCATTGCATCCGTGCAAAGTCGGGGCAGGTCTCTAGTACTAGATAAATTAAATACATTAACATCGCATTCGATAACTTATTCGGTATGTTTACAATACAATTAAATTAATTAATTAATAATATAATAATACATTTTGTATTTTTATTTGTTGAGTTTGGATTTACAAGTTTATGAGTTAATTGAAATTGGTCACTTATAAGAAATTTTCCAGGCGTTGATCCGTAGGTATCAAATACAAAACAGAAAAAGCTTTTCATAATATATAGCTTTGTTTATAGCTTTCTACTGAAACGCTTTGTGCTTACGCACGCGCCTCAAAACAAGTACTTACCTAATATTTTATACCTACCTAAATTAATTAATTTAACACGCATTCAAGTTCATAGTTGCTGTTTTACCCCTAATTTCTAAGTTCATGCGCGAGGATATGGATTCTGTATTTGATATTCTCATCATCAATATGACTACTTATTTATGGATATGGGTATATGTATGTAGGTAGATATGTATGAACTTAAGAAGTAAAAAACACATAGCATGTTAGGGTGGCGCGTGCCAGCAAGAATGGTAAAAATAGTGATGTGGTAAAAATAGAGTGGCCTCCGGTACAATAAAAACGCTTAATTTACGCGGCCTGCCGTTGGGCCCGACACTTATGCTTTTTATGCGTGTTGTCTTTGAGCCAATAATTACTTCGACTAGCCCAAAGATAGAATCGGTAGAGTTCTCTCAGCTTTTAATGATTACATAGACATTCATTACGAGGAAGACATGGTCTTGTCTATTTTATATCTACTCGTACAGTTTAGAATGGGAATAGTAAAATATGGGATTTTGCTGTTTCTAATGGCCGATTTTCTAATAAATATTACTAAAGTCCCCCTGTCATACAAGTTTCGTAAGAGAATATGAGGTAGGGATGGGCTTATGATTATTTTAGTTACTTCTATACCTATAATTCAACGTTGAAGATAGTAAAGTAAAAATAGAGTAAAAAATGTTTTATTGGCTTATTATTGTTTCACAGACAGTAGTGAGTCCATAGGCTCCTGAACTAGTTTAAAACTGTGTTTCAGGAGCCAGATAAATTCATAAATATAATCTATGTATTTATCTTATAAGGTAGGTACATAAACAAATCAATTGTTTTGGTAAACATGGATACATAATCAAAAGCTTCAAACACTGAGCTCGAATGAAAGTAAAAATAAAAAACATTCAGATAGCACGTTCTCAAATTAGCCTCAGCATCGTACCTAGTAAAAGAAAGCACCGCCCGCCCGCGGCCGCGTCCCGGACAGAAGCCGGCCATAAAATATAAAAAGTGCTTATGTGGCGCTCGCTGCGAGGGCTAAAAAACAACATCGGAAGGAACATAATGTAGTAGCGGCCGTAAAAAGTGAATGCAATGCGTGCACGTGGAGTGCACCGGGGGGAGGGGAGTATGGGGGGAGGGTAGCGCGGGGAGGGGCATGGGGTGTGTTTACTGCGGGAGGGGGGGCGTGAGCGCGAGCGTCGAGCGCAGCGCGCCACACGCCAGTGTTGTGGTAGGTCGCACCGAGCGAGCCCGCATTACAACTTCCCGCATTCGCAAACACGACTCCGCGAACGACACATCTCTACCGCTATATCTAATCAAATTCTATTTAAATTGTTACCAATTAAAGATTAAGAGATTTAACCGAGACATTTTAAAGTGGTGCATATGTATGCATTTGTGAAACTGGCGTGAGATGGCCCTGTCGCTGCAGTCGACGCAGAATTCGAGAGGTTTGTGATTTTTTGTGTTACTTTCCATATGTTCCGAATGAGTTGGAGATATGCATGATGTGTGAAAAGTTTTGAATGTTGCCGGCGGAACATGCGTGGGGCGCGCGCCGCGATTGGCGCGCACGGTTCTCGCACACATGTATTTGCATCCGAGAATCCGACGGGAGCTTTTGCACATTCAGTGAACCGTGGGCTGCCGGCCTCGCGTAGCCGTGCTACGGACGTGCTACGAAACTGCTACGACATTCTACGAACTCGTAGCACATTGCTACGAAATATTTTTATTTGTCTTGTATAACTTGTGTTCTACAAATTTTGGTAATTATACTTATGTACATATGTTTTTTATTTGACAAATTATATTTTAACTTTTGATAGGTTATTAACATTAAACAGTTTACCCATACCACAAGTTTTGCTAAGTTAAGGGCTGTGTACTATATGCTCATTTTAAATCTAGATGATGCTGTCAATTGTCTAGCAATATTTATTATTTGTTTTTCATTTCTATAATCTCGGCCAGATAGTTTTTATTATTATAAATAATTAACACCAGAACGTGCATTATTCCTTAATTTTAAAGTTAATCTATCGATTGTATACCTGCCTTATTATTTAATATAATCCGACCCATCAAGTTATTCCAGTAACTATTTTACGAACTGAGTTATTACAAAGGCGATTAAGTACCATTTAGGCGGAATTAACGTGCATAGGCAAGTATTTAAACCTTTACCAGTAATACAAGTATTTTTTTTATTCTAAATTATACGAGTTCCTAATGAGGCCCTGTTATTAAGCCGGCAGAGTGATTATTGGGCCATGAATCATCAAATTCAAGTAGGCATAAGGAAATATTTGTTGCATAGGTATCATCTTAAGTAGATGAGTGACGTTAAAGATCACTACACAAATCATCCTGTGTAGATTTCAAGGTCATTGATAATGAGGTAACATATACTAACTTTTAATTAAAATGGAATTTACTCATGCCACCTCATACTTAAATTTTTAGTTTACTCACATAATGTCTTAGTGTTCATTCAATCGTTAATATATATTAACGATTACGACATATGTCATTTTTAGTTATTATTTCTGTAATATACTAATCTCTGTTGAGAGCCGCCAAAGCTAAAAACTCGGTGAGAATAATTAGTTATTATTTATACAACTAGGTTGGTCAAAGTCAAAACTTCTTTATTTTGGTTAATACAAGATGTATGTACTACTAGCTGCTGCCTGCGCCTTCGCGCGCGTTATATCGGGAGAAAAAATTGCCTATATTTTATTCCAGGTCCCAAACTATACACATACCAATCAGTTTAGTAGTTTTTGCGTGAAAGAGGAACAAACATCCATATGTTAATACTTACAAACTTTGGACATTTATAATATAAGTAGGAAGTAGGTACACTTTGAAAAAGTAAAATTTTTGAAATAAAAATATTAAAGAAGTTTTTTATTGTTTTTGGGTAGGTTGGGGAAGTAAATTCTTTGACAGAAAAAAAGAAAAAAGAAGCAAAGCAACATGTGCATTCAGACAAAATCTCTAGTACTTATGTACATATCATCCGCTATACGCTAAAGATTATTTCCTAAAAGCTGATGATCTCAAGGGAACATTACTCTTTGAATGTTTCCTCGAGGTGTCCGTGTACGAATCTGACACGCAGAAGCCCTGCTTAACCCTAAACCTACGAAACCCTTGAAATTAATCTGTGGAGTGCTTCTACTTAACGACAATGCTGGGTAATCCCATTACCAACCACGGAAATTAGGCCATCGGGACACGGTACTTATTTTACTATAGTCATAACTTTATCATGCTACTTCTAGATTTACCTAGTATCTCCATATTGTATGATTAACTTCCGTCGGTGGCTTCGAAAGCGCTTTTTTTGTATTTAAAATTATACTAGATGTTATTCCAGCTCCAGAACCGAAGTCTACAAAGTTTCAGCTCGTTCTATTCAGTAGTTTTGGTCGTGTTCGCCCAAACATCTTCATACGGCACCAAATTTCACCATTGTAATATTTTGATTACTGATGTTATGAAAGCTATATTATCTTCCTTATTTGCAAAATCATGGCATTTCAGCTTCCTAATTATTTTAATCTAAAAGAATATAAATAATTCTGTACAATCCACATCTAGCCCCAATGTAAATGATTCAATCGATGAATTAGCCAATTCGATGAATTAATGAAAAATGTTAGTATAAATAACATGCATAGGTAATAAATAGGAAAGTCCAGTATTTCTTGTCATTGCGTAGCAGGTATGGTTAATAAACGAGAAAGAACAAAGCAAGCGTGTCAGAAGTGCCCACTGTAGAGCAGTAAAGTCACTGTAGAGCAGTAAAGTCACTCAGAACGGACTACAAAGTTGAGCCGTAAGGATGCCATTGACGCGTCAGATATGAACCCTTCAATAATGAGTTATGGAGTGCCAGCCGCGGGCGACTCCATAAAAGCATTCAATGTGGGTTATTGACAAATATTTATGGGGTATAAAGAGGGTATAATTACAACTCTTTAGCACATAAAAAAGAGCGCGGCAAGGGTGCGGCTCGCTGTAAAAATTTATCACTAACATTGTCCGAAGTCTATGGGCTCGACCGAGTAATAAAAATGATACATTATTCCGCCTTGGCCCGCGTTTTTGGAATCTGTATTTTTTAGCATTTTTCATAATTTTTCACGATCATTATTCTTATCAAATTTCGGAATCTTTAGTCATGGCTAAAAACATTTTCTGTCACAAAACTCCAAGTAATTAAAGCTAGGAAGGGCAAAGTATAGACTTATTTAAACTTTGACATTAAGCTTGGTGTTACAATTCTGATCACATCACGAGCGGCTCGCGGTACTCCTCGTCGGAGGAATGTTATTAAAAAGTTATGGGATAAGCTCGCGCTACGTGCCGCCACCCCCCCCATCTCTAATCACAAACTTTCAAATTATCTTTCACCTCACTTTATCTGCAACATTCTCGATAAGCAACTGTGGGTAAGTAAGTACTGCCTAAATTATATACGTGTACCAGGAAGATTATTCTCCAGACTTTATTAAAATATTATAAAAAAAAATTCGTAAATTGTGGAGATGACAAAACATTTTGAGCCTTTTTCAATTAAGCGCTATGGCCGAGACGAGCGGGCCCGAGAATTAATTCTACGGCTAAGTAGATAATGTAAGGAGCCCCGCGCCGCCTCTTCACGCCTCGAGGAGAACTTTCAATTATGATTTTGTCTAATTTTAATTAAGTGCTCTCAAAAAGGCTTTTCTTCAACGAAATTAATATTTGAATATAATTTGGGCGGAGCGTGCGGGCGGAGTTTGAGCTTGAGGAATAATTAATTCCATTAGAAATGGGAAAGTGGTCCGGCTCCCGGGCCGAGGCCGCCGGCGCGAAGGGCCACGGGCACGGGCTTTCGTCGTGCGCATTTGCCCGCGTCCACACTAACTTTTACCACTCATAGATAATATGGGTACACTATACGGCATGCATTCAACAACTTTCAAAAGATCATTAAGCGAACCGGTAGAGACAGGAACCAGGTTTTCGGGTTGAGACAGTTTGCGCAACAGGTCGGGGCGGAAGCGACCTGCAGAGTGTGATTGCGACCAAATGTTTCCTCGCAGCGTCTGCTTCAGTTTTTGCTTCGTTTTTTGCGTCCTTTCGGATAAGTACGCTATCGATAGTTCGACTGCGCTGTTTATTTAGGTCGCAACTTAAATCGTATAACGGAAGCGATCGTGGCGATAGTTCTATATATTCCGATATCGAAGAGGTTAATTCCAGAAACGAGAACATCCATCCTCGAAACTGTAATCTACTTACAGTTTCGCGGGAATTATTCATATTTATCTCGGTTTTCTTTGTCTACAGGTGTGTCGGTCCGACCGCTTGCGACTATGCGTCAAGAGTCTCTCCCGATGCTGGCGGAGCGGCTGCTGGCGCATCGTGCTGCCGCGCTGGTGGCGGGTCTGCCGGCCGAGCTGTACTCGGGCGCGCTACTGGCCGCCTGGCCGCCATCGCCGCCTGCTCCGCTGCCCCCGCTGGAACCCGAGCGCGCACGCAAGCGACGCCGCACGCCGAAGCTGGAGGACGGGCCGCCGGCGCCGCCCTCGCCGCCCTCCTCCGGATCCTCGCCCGGCGCCGCCGACCCGCCACGAGACAAGCTCTTCACGTGTAAGGTGTGCTCACGCTCTTTCGGCTACAAGCACGTGCTGCAAAACCACGAGCGCACGCACACCGGCGAAAAACCCTTCGAGTGCGGCGAGTGCCACAAACGGTTCACGCGCGACCACCACCTCAAGACGCACTTGCGGCTGCACACCGGGGAGAAGCCCTACTCGTGCCCGCACTGCCCGCGCCATTTCGTGCAGGTCGCCAACCTGCGGCGGCACCTGCGCGTGCACACAGGCGAGCGGCCCTACGCCTGCGCGCGCTGCCCGGCGCGCTTCTCCGACTCCAACCAGCTGAAGGCGCACGCCCTGGTGCACGAGGGCGACGCGCCTTTCGCCTGCCGCTGCGGCGCACGCTTCCGGCGGCGGCAGGCGGCGGCACTGCACCGCTGCGCAGGTTCTCCGCCCGCCGGCAGCCCGCCGCGCGCCTCCGACTGGCGCTGGGATGAGTGGCCGGAGCAGACGGAGCCCGAGGACCTGTCTTTACCGCGCCGCCCGGCCACGCCGGACTCGCCCACCGACCTGCGCGTGCACGCCGCGTAGTGCATGCCAGCACGCCACAGCCCGCACAGTCGCCGAGCCGGTATACGAGTTCCTCCCGCGTAGACCTCGCGCCTCCGCGTCGGCTGACGATCTCGGCTTCCGATATTACTTCTCGATGCGAAAGCTCCGTTCTTCTTAGCGATTAAAATATTTTCCATTTTTTCAACGCTCTTGGAGAATGCGAATTCTTCAAGTTTTTTGGAGTTTCATAGTGTGCCCGGGGCCATTATTCGTTTCTATTATAGGTACCGATGCAGACTCGTTAGGTAGCCATTATTTTTTTTAATTATTGCATTTGCGTCGTAAAAACATGTTACAGTTTTGAAATTTATTGTTATGCCATTTGCATAATCGGAAGGCAAGGTAACGCAAAAACTGGACGGTTTTGTTAGTTCTTTGTTTTGCACTTTGCAAAATGTTCAGAATAGGTCAGTACAAAAGCTGTTTTTTGATTTATTGGCATTGACTATTGTTCCGTAATGCATCACAAAAAAGTGGTTCGTTTTGCAAGAAAAATGTAATCGAAGCCATCCTTCTCTTAAAACGGTCTGTAATTGTTCATAGGAAGGCCAAAGTAATCTGCTTTTTACGAAGGCAGGGTACAATATAGGTAGCTTATAAACAGCTAGTTCGCAAGCTATAATTACTGACGTATTGATTCGGGAACCGGTCGCATTGTACGTTCGATATCAGCCCTTGTTTGTCTCAACCGGTTCTAATCGTCACCCCTGTTTCTATTTTCTTAAGATTACAAAAGCATTGAACAGTAGTATTTTTTAATCAAAATTACATGTTTTATTACAATCGAAACTGAGAAAATATTCAAAGAATATATTTTTAAATTTGTAAAAAAAGAGGATAATTGTTAAGTATGATCGGAGCTTTCGACGTTATTTGTGTTTTGTAAGGAGAGCGAGCGGGCACCGCCCCAGCCGACGGAGCGCTACTTGCTTCTGTATATAATGCTATCTTTAAGTATTTATTGTTTATCTATTAGTCAGTAGATCGATGAATTCGAATCCTATGGAATTGTACATAAAAATAGCGAAGAGAAGAAACTTGATAGATACAAATATTTTCTATACATAGCTGTGCCCTTTAAGGTTCTCTACATCCGATTTTCTGTGTGTAAAATAAATAGTATAAATGAATAATTATCTCGTCATATTTATGTTATGAATTGTGATTATCTTTATCTTAGTATAGGTGAATCTTGAGATATTAAATGTTGTAGTACTTATATGTTGTAAATAGTTGATTTGCTTGATGGATTTCGATGTTCAGTGTGAGTCTGTACACTATTGAAGAGTATGAGAATAAGAGAATGCTCTCTCAGCATTTCTGCAATTTGTTCTACGGGTATTAGTTTCCTACTAGATGTAACGTGTTTATTTAGTTTGTTCGAGTGGTGTACAACCTCGCCGGTTGTTCCATTGTTTTAGCGCACATGATTTGTGATTATTGTATGAATGTACGTAGCGAATAATTGTTGATTATTATTATTTTATCTATTATAGCCATTAGTTATTCGGATCGTAGGGTATTGTAGATAGTGAGGCGATGTTGATGTAAGAAATATTTTCCCAAAGAAATTATTGGTACAAAGATGAATGTGTACAAATTTATTATTATAAAATCATTAGGATTCGTCATTTGATGTTGCAATGTATAATGGTAGTTAGCGTAAGGCACCGTGCCATTGTCTACCTCATTCGAGTATACTGCGCCAGGGTAAAGAGCCAAAGTTCTTGGAATATTTTCTATTGTCTATCTCTGTTAAGATAACAGACCGACGGGATTAGGACTAACTAACTACTGACCAACTGTTCAAGTCTTGACAATTACCGTGAGACTGATTTTATTATTCACTGTTTCATAGCAAACACACATGTATACTCGTACTACTACACTCGTAGATATTTATATATCTACGATATGCATACATATGTTAATGATCTATGTGTGTGTTGATTTGTTTACTCATATTAAGTTTTGGTCTCAATTTTATATTTAAGCAAACGAATGCAATCGATTTGAGTTCCTAATAATTTAAAGTTATTTTTTGTTTATTTTTAATACCTAATTATGTCCTTGTGCCATCTTGGTGGGTTGTTAAAACGTGAGTGCACTAATTGCATATATCCAATCAGTGCGTTCAGGTTAATGTCGTAAAAATGGATATTCTCAAAACTACCTCATAACATTGTTCCAAAATGGTGTTGTTGTAAAACAGTCAAACATATTGTTTAATGTAAACCTAAGTGATTGTACAAAATAATATATTTAATTTAAGTTATACATTGCTAAATGTGACACAATTATGGTACTACTTATTAATATGTATATGTATGTATTTCTTCAAATGTCCAGTACCTATCTAAATAACTATTAATAAAATGTTTGTTATTTAATCGCTATTTTCTTTTAACTCTTTTTTAGACTCTGCGACGAAACGTTTTGGTCTAACGCTATTGTGTGCAAATTGGCATAACTATTTATTTTGTCGATCGTACGAAAAGTTAAATTTAAGTAATTTGAATTTACCTACTTAACCCATTGACATTCTAAATATAAACAATAGCACTGGTGAAATTTTAATAGGGAGGTTAAAGGTATTAGCAACTACCTGCCGATAATGTGGTGAAACCATTTTTAGTTTTTAAATATAGGATCTGAGATTGTTTTGTTTCCAGATGTAGGAAATATTTTTATTTATCAGAATAATGATAAATAAAAATATTTTGATAAATTATTACGCTCGTCAAGACGGGTCTAAGTCATTCACTGCCCAGGGTCGCCCTGCAGTATGGCGGCATGAGCGTCGTGGGCACCCTTAGTTTTAAGAATATAATGACTTGTAATAAAAACACATTCACAAAAAATAACTAGAAATTATAAAATACTTTATCATCATCATCAGCCCATACACGTCCACCGCTGGACATAGGCCTCCCCTGTACGACGCCACAGATAGCGGTCCTGAGCCGCCTCTATCCATCGACTCCCTGCGACCGCTATGATGTCGTCGGTCCATCGAGTGGATGGTCTCCTATGTAGGGGGTGATTTGCCATAATCACCACGCTTGACAGGCGGATTGGTGATCGCAGTGTTGGTGTAGAAAAATACTCAGAAGTAAACTGCTGGCCTTGCTCTGGTAGGTTCCCTTAGTCGGCTCTTACGACATCCACGGGTTGAGTTGGAGGGGTCGATATTCGTACGCCGCGGCCAGGCGGTAGCAGTTTTCAAAGCTTGGTCGATGACTATTAAGCCAGATTAAAAAAACTAATTCATGCATGGCATAGCTGAGAGGAACACAATGTAAAATGTTTATCAATGCATATCATTTATAATACGAGCACCATAAGTAGTTCCCAAAATCAAAAATAATATTTTTCGGGAAAAGAGATTATTTTCAATTTTTGTTTCAAAAATTAATAATCAAGTGACTCAAGTTACTCAGATTACTGAAGAAATATTTTTACCGCACCGCTCCCACGGATTTTGTAGAGAAATTACAGTGAAAACAAAATCAATAACATTTTATTATTTACAATTAGTTCATAATAAGTAGTCGATGGATGGAGGCGGCTCGGGACCGCTATTTGTGGCGTCGTATGGGGGAGGCCTATGTCCAGCAGTGGACGTGTATGGGCTGATATGACGATGATGAAGTAGTTGTAGTATAAAATTTGACTTATTGCTTATTTTGTAAGCTGATAGAAATACTTTAGTATTTTAGTTACTCTGACTTCAGAGAAATGCGCATGCAAATTATATATATTATTTAAATGAGTTATGTATAGCTCGTACTATTTTATAATGACTACCTAGAACTACACACTTTACAGCGTCATCCTTTTTGATTTTATTCAGCACTAGCTGCTGCCCGCGACTTCGCCCACGTTCTATCGGGATAAAAAATAACCATACCAAATTTATTTTTTGCGTGAAAGAGTAACAAATATTCATACATACAAACTGTCATTTATAATATGAATAGGATAGATAGAGCCTGCTGTGCGGTACAAATGAGCTACAACCCTAATATCTAAGATCAGCAGTAAGTAATGAGTTGTCCCACTAATACAAACTACCAGTGTGTGTTGTGGGGACACACACACATAGGTGTGCCCCCTTGTGCACACAATGGTAGCCAGTGGAGATGGTGTTTCGCCAAACACGGCGACAATCGGCTAATAATATATTGGTATTCATTTTTAACCGACTTCAAAAGGAGGAGGTTATCAATTCGACTGTATGTTTTTTTTGTATATATGTTACGCGATATCTCCGCCAATTATGGACCGATTTCGAAAATTCTTTCACTATAACTTTTATATAAAATGATCCCGAAGGGGTCCCATAATTTTTTTATCCCCAGGGGATTCGTATTTATCCCACAAAACTTAAAATAAGTGTAAAAGTAAGGGAATTTGAAGTCGGTTTATCGTTTTTTAAAACAAGCCATATTATTTAACCTATGTATAACTTGTGCCAGCATCTTCCGCGTGGTCTTCGCGGTCCAAAGTAGCGTCTCAGTCAGTCGGATTCTCGAAGTCTACGTATACGCCAAATGTCAGTTTGATCTATTCATTACTAGTTTTGGAGATCTTAGTTAGGTAAGAAACATTTAAATCTTCATAAAATTAGAAAAAATATATATTCTACCATTATGGAATTGGTACCTACATACTATTGTTGTGTATGGTCGGCTTCGTTTCGGGCTAGATGATGCTGAGTCCAGCACTTGGTATTCATTATCCAGCACTTGGTATTCTTTATCCAGCACTATTCATTATTATTATTTATCTTCAAGATAAAATAATGTATTATGTACATAGTTATACAGTTATAATTGTGATATAGCATCGTAATTCAATAGGCGTGTGACAGCGCAGCGCATACCTACCCGGTACTGGAGACAAACACCCCGGAATCCGGTCGGTATTTATTAAATTAATCGTGCTTCACCCCTGTGCCTCCACCGGTCCACGGCCATAGCCATTCATTTGGGCTATCTTTGTTCTTTTATCTAACCTCTTATGTATAACTAACTATACTCCAATTCAGAATACCAGATATTTTATGTTAACAAAGACATATATGAATGAAAACTTAACAAAAACTGATAACAATAACAGAAAAAGACAAAGTGACCGCAAAGTTATCATTAAAAACTAAAACAGAAACTTCAACAACGCATAATCTCACTTGTGTAGCAAAAAATGCTTAAATTTGTCTTCGAAAACGAACGAGAAATCAATTAAATGATGAATGAAAGCCTAGGTTTTGGAATCGGTATAGCTCACGATACCTTAAGCCGGGTACTGACCGGTGTTACAGAGCGTAACGTATTACAACTCGAAAACGAACAACCTAACTAGTTAAAGTGTTCTTGTTAGCTTCTTTACCTTAAAAAGATTGAAGTGAACACTAAATCACTTTATTTCCCTGTTTTACTTATGTAATTTTAATTTTGTGACGTGCCCAAGAGTCCTGTATGTTCTAAAGTAAATAAAGCACTGAGTTTTAATTTTTTTTTATTCACAGCGAGCATGATACATTACGCCGTGTGCTAAAATCCGTCTCGTTGCTTGTTGCGCGCCTTCTTATCCCGTACTGACTGCACGAACGCTCGCTGTGTAACGTATAATTCGTTTTCAAGCAAACGGTAATCTTATGCAAGCGACATAAGAGTTGGTTTTTCACGAAAACGAATCAGAAACTTCGATTTTCCTTTTCCGAGTAGGCCTGCTGAAGATGTCAGGACTTTCGTAGTGATATAACTTGCTCATTGATGATGAAAGACAGAAAATTCAAATATGCGACATAATACCATCCACTCATGTCTTCATATCGATCGCCGTTAAAATTAATACATGAAGTAGTACGTATAAGTGAAGAAGAGATGAAGTAGTAGAATTTTGAACTAGCTTCTACTTGCGCTTATAATTTTTTTTTTCGGGATAAAAATTAGCCTCGGTTTTCTCCGGTCTACCTTCTTGCCAAATTTCGTTAAGATCCGCGCAGCCGTTTAGTCGTGCCATTTAACACAACAAACTTAACAGAGATAGAATTATGTACATTCACATTTGTTAATACTAAATAAAAAATATATAAAATAAATAACACCGTATTTTGTGGATAGATTGATGACCAAACTATTTTTTGTAAACTCTGAACTTACCAAGTTATGTCTTACTGTAACTTGTAACCAAGATAGAGTTAATTAGGACATTCATTTAATTAAAAAACAAGCTAACATATCAAGAACAATCAGTGCGAAGTCAGGAGTCAGATTTTTTATTCTCAAATGTTTAAAGTACAATTTGATGTACTATATTACAAGTTTTCAGTTACTTTAACTGGGCGTAGGAAGGTAGAACAACCAACGTACAAAAGAAAACTAATAGGAAATCTATTTACTTACAAGGAATCTATTTGAAGTAATCAAATATAAGATTAAACACTGCGTAATAATGAAGTTTGTTGCAGTATTCTGGGATGTAGCTGCGAATTATAATTTATTTGGAGAAGTGGCAACGAGCGCGCCCCCGCCCGGCCCGCCGACCTACCCTTTGCTTTCGCCCTTCGTTACTGGCGGGGACGACAAGCGTTGTAACTCGAAAGTTGCTCTTACATTTCATTCCAAATAAAAAATATTTCTTTCCGTAGAGACGATTTTTATAAGTGTAATGTACACTTATAAAAAGTATTAAAATTAGAATAAATATTGAATTAAAATTAGTTTTGATTAAACACTACATTTTAAAAAATGGCTGTAGTGCCCTGTTTTACGCCTGCCCAGCATATAACATTTTTTTATGTGTTTCTACTTATTGTAATAATGAGAATTTTATTTGGTGTAGTTAAGGTGGTTGGTCACGCGAGTGAAAAAAAGTTGATCTTAGTAATAAATCTGAATAGACTCCAAAATTACAGTTGGTACAAAATTACGGTTGGTATAGTTGGTAGTTTGTTTTAGCATGCGGTCATAGCAAATGACTTAAAAAGTGCACAGAAGGTCTTATCTACTAAATTACTTTGTGAAACTATTTTCTCACGTGTTTTTCACCACCTTTATAGTAATTTTAATTTAGTTACTTACCTATTAAAAAATAGATCTTTCTAAGTTTGTACTAAATAAATCTTTTCCCTTTCAATAATTTTAACAAAATGTTTTGCAACATTGCCTATTTATTGTTTTCAAAGCCTATTTATTGCAATACATTTTGCAATAAAATTGCGGGTTGAACCACTAATGATTAAAATCGTGTTATGATCCTACCGAGCTCTAAACCCCTTGCCCAGCGTGGGGTTTATGGAATGACTCGCTAAAAAGAGCGATTATTAGGGGAAACCTAGATCCATAAGCGGACTTTTATAGTCTGGTGTTGTTATTTTGTGTTTCGTGTTTACAATCATGCTTAGCCCCTTTTTCAGCTGTGGAGAGGGTTAAAAATCGAATTCTATAAATTTTTCAATAATTCTAATTTTATACATCAAACAAAAATATCAAACTTTATTTTTAAATGAAAAAAATACCATCTTATTAATTAAGCTACAACGCTTGGCGGGTCAACTTTATACTTTCTGTTTTTTCTGTACGTAGGTTGCGTTCAAAGGAGCTGGCGCGGGGGGCGGGGGCGGCGGGAGGGGACGGAATTAAGGGGGAGAGCAAGGGGGCGCCCCCCGGACTGAGAGGAGTTTTAACCAATTAATTTTGTTCCTCAACGCAAACTCCGCTATATAATAAGGTATAAGTAGGCATTAACATCTAACTGAGGCGCGCCGATAGCCCGGCGCGGCGGCGGCGGCCGGGGGCGCTCCGCTAGCCTCCTATAACGATGTTTTATTTCATGTTAAGCTCTCTGTTTCGCCACTTTTAATATTTAATGGCATTTTCATGACTCAGTTTTTATAGCGTACTTACAAATACCCAACATTATTGATGTCGTCTTTAATGACCGTTGTATTTCGACGCCGCTCCTTAACCATTTTAATTAATGCACAACGTTTCTTTATTGTCTTTATTGTTTGTTTTTACTAATGTTTGAATACCAATTTCATATTCGTTAGAAAACTTTAAAACACAATTCAATACAATGTTTTCTAGAAAAGTAATCTACCTAGCTACCTGAATAAAGCACTTATGTATGTATGTTATCTTCCATTTCAAGCACAGAAGGTTTACACCTGCCCCGTGAAAAACATCAGCGACATTGCCTAACGAACCATATGTCTCGCTCGTGCTTTACCCCATGTTCAGATATAAATACAAATTATACATAAAAACACACAAGATCTTCCCCTTTACCAAACCGTAACTAACTGAAGCTGGCTGCATCACCCATTATTTATTTACCCGAAGCGTTGAGATTTAAAAATAAGATTCTAGAGAAAAACTCCAGAGCTGGCACCTCGCGCTCGGTCTCGCCTCAATATGGCGCACTTAAAAAACAATTCTACGGCAGTATTGTGTTGTTAAAAAACAGGAACGCATCACACGAAAAAACAAACCGCAGAATACGGTTAAAAAACAAAAGGCAACACGCGAGTCGGGCGAGACACCCTTTCCCTTTTACGCGACGCGAGCTACGTTTTTTCTTTAATCTAAGTGAGGGTTGAGTTTTTTACTGCGATGCTACGTATAAATTAATAACTGAACGTGCTCATAATCTGCTGTTCGGAACACTTTCGGCTTTGTTATATTTTTTTCTTCCAACTTAGCATTCATTTGTTTTTGTGTGGTGGCGGAAATGCAGCGGGCCCATTGATTACGTCCGCCAAGGCGACAGGTGTTGTATTGGACTTTTATGTTAACTCTAGCATATCGTCTATTCTTTTTAATTCCAAGAAAACAATCCAACAAATGTGGTTCAAGGCGAAGATCAAAACAAGGTTACTAAGGCACCGAACGACAAGTTACCTAAGCCAGTCATGTTTATCGGCATTGTTTGGTACAACATAGATTTACTAATTAACATCACATTCATAAAATAATTTCCATAATAATAAGAAATTTATCAGTAATTAATAACGATGTTATCGAAGTTCGGCCAAATGGTCCAACTAGGTAAATCCAACTTCGATAAAGAGGTCAGCCGACGAATCCAACTCGGATGGGCAGCGTTCGGGAAACTTCGCAATATCTTCTCGTCACAGATACCGCAGAACCTCAAGACGAAAGTCTTTAACCAATGTGTGCTACCAGTGATGACTTACGGATCCGAGACGTGGTTGCTCACTATAGGCCTTGTGCATAGGCTCAAAGTCTCCCAGCGAGCTATGGAGAGAGCTATGTTTCTGTACGCGATAGGGTCCGGAATACGGAAATTCGTAGAAGAACCAAAGTTACCCACATAGCTCTCAGAATCAGCAGGCTGAAGTGGCGATGGGCAGGCCATATAGCTCGTAGAACCGATAACCGCTGGGGAGTAAAGGTTCTCGAGTGGCGACCGCGATGCAATGCGAAACGGAGTGTGGGAAGACCTCCCACTCGATGGACCGACGACATCGTGGCGGTCGCAGGGAGTCGTTGGATGGAGGCGGCTCAGGACCGCTATTCGTGGCGTCGTTTGGGGGAGGCCTATGTTCAGCAGTGGACGTGTGCCTGTACACGTCCACTGCTGAACATAGGCCTCCCTCCTGATGATGATTATCAGTAATTCAGTAAGGTAAGGTAAATAATATTTATTTACATAAATTATATACGCAAAAAGAGTAACAAAGTTTTTCTTTACCTAAAATACCTATGTACGTCTAATGTAAAAAGCGAAACCTTAGGTAAAATTGTACTTGTGCATTGTTGAAGTTTGCTGTTGAAATTTTATATGTACATAAGTAAGCAATTTTCTTCGGCTTCCTCACTAAGCTGGGCCTGTTTCGAAGAAAATAGACTGGGGACTAAAAAAACTAAGTTATGTCTACGACTTATGTTATGAACTCACCTAACACATTATGTTTTTGCCCTCTGCTTGATTAATAAAGTAAATACCTACATTATTTTAATTCTCACATAATGACTTAGTATTAACACAAAAAACTCAAAAAAACTCATACATGTGCTTTATTTTTTTAGACCTAAGTACTCTTGCGAGTGTCATAAATGTTGAATAACGCAAGTAAAACGAGGAAATAAAGAGATAACTTTTTGTTAAAATATTTTTTCTTCTTTCTTTATGGCAAAGTAGTGAAGTGAAGAAGAAACCTTTACCTTGTCAGGTTGTTAGTTTTCGAGTAGGTAAAATAAACAAATAATGCTGGACAATCTACACAACATGAAGCTAACCGCAAAAAACACGTTATTTTGAATACATTTGAGTGAAGAATGCCGATAGCCGGAAGATAATCCAGGATATGGATGAATAGAAAATCATGTGTGAGTCCCAAATTGTTTTTGTTCGCTTTTTGGAAACGAAGAGCCAAGATCTGCTACAGACAGATGTCTGCTCGAGTTCAGCAACTCATAACATACATAGTAAAAAAAATTAATTTAGAACACATCTACTAATCTAAGGAGTAATAAATAGAGTACCTACATTTAAGAAGTCCGATGATTATGGTGTCCTCCGCCCATAGCCGAGTTTCGGCCACGTCATCGGTCAGTTACCACACAACGGACACTAGGCATGTGTGCAGGACATAATATAATGCACTAGTGTGTGCAGGACATAATTATAATGCACTAGTGTGTGCAGGACATAATATAATGCATTAGTGTGTGCGCAAAAACATGTGAACACTCAGTTCCCTCATTCTCATAAGAAGTCCGAAAAAGCCATGAACACTGCTTGCTAAATACTTAAAAAATGTTGACTAGGTGACCCGCCCGCGGCTCCGCCCGCCCAAGAAAATAAGCTACTCGAAGTACTAATCTTGCGCAGACGAAGTCGCGGGCACCAGCTAGTACCTTTATAAATTGTAGCCTATGTGTTTTTCTGATGTATAGCTACTATATTATTGTAAAGTTTCATTAAAATCCATTCAGTAGTTTATGCGTGAAAGAGTAACAAACAACCATACACTTCGCGTTTATAATATTAGTAAGGACGGGTATAAGTCGTAGATAAAGATTGTGATTGAAAATGTCATGCCGTCTCAATCAGACCTAGGTATTTGATAATATGACCTAGGCGCGATAGCAAGACATTTTCAATCCCATTCTTTATCGACGGACTAGTTACTAAAGTAAATAGTGAGCATTTTCCAATATAATTTGATGCAGACATTTTTTCCCCGTGTACAAAAACTTTTTACTCAATGGATATGTGAATGTATTATAGATGCATTGTGATCTTTGAAGGAATCGACAGTGCCACACGTGTTGCTTTCGCGATTGCATACCCTTCTCGTGAAGGTAAAATGACAAACAATTCTCTCGCTCCGTTTAATCCTTTTGAGGACTCTTGAAATATTCTGAATCAATCTTGGAATTCTTTAAGTCAAGAAAGAACATGACACCAGTGGTTCGCGAGTATTCATTAAAAGTACGTATTATTCACCGGCTCATAACTCGTTTAAAACTCTACATCACAGTTAATCGTAAGAGTTATTTAGTGATATATAGAGGTAGTATTTCAGACATCTTATGTAAATAAGAGCTGGTAAATATGCGCAGGTATTTGAAAACAATGGTACAACTCGTCCTTGACCTGTCTTACGTACATACTTCGATAAGTGTTAATTCGTGTTGTCTAGACAACACGTGCACGAGCGCGAATTTCATCACTACATAGTATAAAACAAAGTCGCTTCCCGTCTGTCTCTATGTATGCTTAGATCTTTAAAACTACGCAACGGTTTATTATACCGTTTTTTTTAATAGATAGATTGATTCATGAGTTTGGTTTATATGTATAATTTAGTATCAGCATTGCACCCGTGCGAAGCCGGGGCGGGTCGCTAGTTATATTATAATCGGGGTGTCGCGATTCGGTCCCAGCACTCGAGTTTGAAGCAACACGGTAAAAAATCCACCCGCGCCGCGTCACGCTGGATCATATTATTTTGATAGAGCATTCGAGTAACCGCCGGCCATTGTGATGAGGACGTTTGATTATTGATTTTTACGCTAAATGTTCCCTTTTTCAGAAATTCTATTCATCGCAATTATAACTTCCTTTAACATTTCTGATGTATTTACCTCAGCGTACAAAAGGATGGAGCTGCACAATATCATTAATAACCCCTATGGCATTGAACTTGTCGCGATTCTGAATTGTCCCCTCGGATGCCCCGACTAGGTATTTTTTGCATGTCATGTTTACTTTCCGTGAGTTTTGGTGCAGTTTATTTTTAACTGATTCGGGTAGAGTCGCAGCTCCTCTATCTCTAGGAATGTACGGCACCGAAAAAGTGTTACAAGAAAGGCCTAATGAAAAGGAATTCGCGCGAACTTGTTTACAGCAAAGGTGTAATCCTTTAAGCCTCAGTATCAATACCACCGAGCTGGGACGCCGCATTAAAGTCTAGATAACAATGCTTGATTGTCACCAAAATAGAATACAGGAGAATGTATAAAACGAGACCGAAACTAACAAAAGCGTTTGTTTGTCAGCATTGCATTACTTATAAAAGTTTGTGTAACCATAACCACACGGTAGCCGATTTGTTTGCAGCTAATCCCTTTGTTATGACCAATATTAAAAGTAAGAAGAGCTCGCTTTACGCCTCTAAAAATAAAAACTTGTATGAATCTTGCCAAAGTCCAGTCGCACGCTTTGATGTACTATAATATATATTCACTTTACCTTATTCCATCGGTATGTAGTGGCCTAGATAATTTACCAACAAGAATATATTTCCCAGAAGCGAATTCCAATTAACAATATTAAATAAGTACCTACCTAACACGTAAAGAGTCACACGATCCGTGGCCTGTTTTGGTCATATCTGAAAGTAAATTAAAAAGAAGTCTTAGAACTCGGGCATTGATGAAACTCTATATTTGCGAAATAGGATCTCGACCAACTCACTCCAAGAAAAAGCTCAGAAAAAGCTAAGTTTTTTCTTTTCTCGGTAAAAAGTAAGGTGTAGGTAGGTAACGGGGCGGGCCCGACAGCTGGCACTTATTGTACAATCTACTAGCAACTAGTTCGACGCATTCAACAACTAACAATAGTCTACTGTCTATGAATATTAACCATAATCAGATGTTAGGATGTTTCTTGTTTTTGCTAATATTAAAATAAAATAAATGAATAAATAAAATTTATTCAAAGAAACTCGTACATAGAGAAAATATGAGAGCACTTAATAAATAAATATAGCTAAGTGTAACAATTTTGCCTGAACTAGGTAATCCTGTGTTTCAGGCGACAAGAGTGCTAATTATTACATAAAATAATCTTTTAATATTACGATAAAGGCATTAGTATAAAAATGTTGTTTATATTACAAACAGTTCATGGTATTAATAAGGAACTTAACTTATATTGAGTATAACTAAATTAATCATTATCTTAAATAGATTAACTTAATGTATAAAAATATAATTTACTTGACAATATCTAATAGCTTCTCTGTTTCATTGTAGGATAGACTTTGAAGTTTAAGTTTAATACATTTTTTACAATTATTATAGTTAAGCGCGTAAAAATTATACATTGAATTTAGTCTGTTGTATAGGAATGGACCAAGAAATAGATAAAATTTATCCGTAAAGGCAAATTTTAGGGTTAAAGGTTTAGGGCAAACTTTATCATTCATATTAATTACAAGCTGCTGCCCGCGCCTTTGCCTGCGTTTTATCGGGATAAAAAATAGCTTATATGTATGTTATTCCAGGTCGCAAACTATACCCATACCAAATTTCAGCCCAATCATTTCAGTTGTTTTTGCGTGAACGAGGAACAAACATCTATATATCTAAACATTCATCCATTCTCGCAAACTTTGACATTTATAATAGTAGATACCCATTTGGAGGTAGAGTCGAGGTTGAGACGAAGTCCACGTAACGACTAAAGATTACTTTGACTTAAGATATGGGGGTTCGTTCCTGTTAGTTGAATAATATGTAAAGCAAACTTATTGCTCTCAAACTTATAGTGTCGGCAATCTACCAGAAAATATTTTGAAAGCAAGGGATTGACTAAACTAATGTGTAGTGAAGGTAGATACATTTTTTTTAGATTACTGGATCTATTTAATTTCGGACAGTATCACTGTTTTATTTTTAAATTCTTTAAATAATAATTGAGCTGCTTCGACAAATGCTTCTTTGACTATCAGTCCATCCTCAAAGGCTTTCTTGTGCTTTGCCAATAAGTACGAAATTTGAAAAGACGCGATTCTTGCAGCTGCTGATTTTTGGTTGGTCTTATGAACATGGATTGGTCTGCTTTCAAACCACTTTTCAGATCTTGTAATTTTCGTCTTTTCAATTCACTCTTTTGCGGGAAATTATTTTCATAGTTTTCTGCAAAGTTTTGTAAGGTTTAAATTCCTGCACTTGGCAATGCAACGGAACTGTGAAAAACGAGCCACACACACATCTTGACCATGTACTAAAACATAAATCTTTCTTCCAATCATTATTAATATGATACGTTTTGACGCACTCATTTTGTATTGGATATTCTAAGAACAACACAAAGTGTCGTCTGCGCACTGTTATTAAATACGACGCACTCACTGCGGTGACTAGCAAAACAAATCAGAATTGAAACAATAGACAGATACAAAAATTGTGCACAGTGGATTCATTGTCAGAGTTAAGCATTGATGTCAAGCAGAAAAAAGAAACTACCTAATGTGAACTCTCCAATTAAAGTAAATAGACTCAAAATCGCCCGTAGTAAAATAATAATACAGTGATTTTATTTTTGTTTACATTACGAGTCTTGTTTCTGGCGTTGACTGTGTGATGCCGATCGTCGCCGTGTACCTACTTCAATGTTACCTATTATGTTAGGAATTAGGACTAGGTATTATAAGTATTGCTGACAATCGACCCGAAAAGCTTTCGCGATCGACCGGTCGAACGCGAACCACCGTTTGAGCATCCCTGATGTAAAGCATGAAATAAGACATTTGGATAGTAGTAGTTACGTATGTGAGTTGTATATAGGTAGTTAGATAGTGTCATTTACTTTATCTACTCAAAAATCTCTTATTAAAAACAAATACTTGGGTAAAAATAACCCAAATTTTCCGGTTATTATTAAATTAGCTGCTGCCCGCACCTTCGCCTGCATTTTACCGGGATAAAAATAGCCTATATGTTATTCCAGGTCCCAAACTATATACCAAATTTCACCCCAATCGGTTCAGTAGTTTTTGCGTAAAAGACTTCCATCCATACAAACTTTGACATTTATTATTAAGTACCGTTTACTTTATAAAAATATACAAAATAACCAAATAGACATGTACAAGTTACAGGTTTCAAGTTGAAACTTTCGACACGAGCTTTAGCTATTTTTTGCAAAAACCGAATCGCTCTCCCAAAACGTAGCGCAGCATCGCTTCGGGTAACAGAACTAAAGGGGATAGTTTTTTAATGAACAAAAAAGAGTTCAACAAAGGCTTGCTTGTTGAAATGTGCGTTACATAACGGCTTGGAACTTGATAACCCTTAACACCTTGATCAATGTGGGTTACTGGGATGTAGATGTAGGTGAACATTGCAGATTTTACCCCGATGATCAAAAATGAACGGGTGTGTGAAAATTGATACCATCCGGTGGTGGTTTTTGATAACTGATCTTGTTTGAAAAATTACAGTTAATACTACAGTTACTGTTAGATTATTTGGCTTACTGAAGAAACGCGGATGTACAGTCAGCAACGAAATTCCATAAACACATCCAATATTATACAAAGATGTTTTGTATAATATTCGTTCCACAATTGAGTGACAAGGCTAAACAACGAATCAGAATCAGAATCAATAATTTTATTTCTTTAGGCTTACAAAATAAGCACTAAGACAAGTCAAATTTATACTATAAACATAGTTATTATTATCAAATAAGAAATAAGGTGTTATTGATATTCTCTTCACTTCAATTTTTGAACGAAAATTTCTTGTCGGTGTAGCTACGGTTACAAAAATCGATGAACACAATTTTACCTATGCGACGAATTAAGTAAACAAAATTTATCTAAGAGTACCGAAATTATAACTTACAAAAGGCTCCAGTGAATAAAATTTCTAGTTATGGTTTATCAATCAATCAATCTAATTTAATTTCATTTATTCTCAAGACATTCTTAGTACACCTATCTATATACTATGTTAGTAAGCAAATTATTCATACCACTAATTATTGCAAAAATAAAAGTAAAATTATATATTTCTATAATGCTCTGAAACAGACACATTGCACAATTCTTGCCCCTCAAATCCGAATAATTTAAATAGGACCTTGAAACGCAGTAAAATCAATAACATCACAAGTGCACTATTATTCGTCAGCTGATGGCTTGTGGGGTCATTGGACTCTATTGTTCTCTCCAAAAGTTCATAGAGAAAAAAACCGTAAAAAGCATGACGGTCCATAGTAAAAAAAAAACAACCCTACCGAGTCGCGTGGCAGGTACCCATGCAACCCTTTACAAAAACGCTTACAAAAAACACCCTGGGTAGCGAAAGGGTAGAAAGGGTTGATATTACGCATGCGTCCTCGGAGATCAGTGCCCTCGTTCTCATTTTAAAATTTACAATTTGCATTTTTTGCTTTCAATCTTTTTATTTTATTTCGTTTCAAGAACAGTAAAAGTTTTTATAAATGTACTTATACTGCAAAAAGGTGTAAAATTTGGACTATTTACTTTAAATATAAATTGAGTACCTCTAACACTTGAGTTATTAAATTACACTAGTATGTTAGAAAGTTTGGGTGGATGGATTGATAGATGATGGATGTTGGTTACTTCTTCATGCCAAATCTACTGAACGGTTCGGGCTGAAATTTGCAGAGATGTAGGTCTGGACCTGGAATAAAACATATGCAACTTTCTAGCCCTTAAATTCGAAGAAACCTTTAAACATCTCCATCCAACAAGGCGTGCGAAGCCGCGGGCAGAAAGATAATAAATTATTTATGGTATTATTATACGTTTATCGTAAGAAAAATAAAGTCATACAATCATTGAAGTAATTACCTAATGAGTGCCTTAACTGAACTGAAGGAGTGGGAGAGTATTCAACTACTCAAGCATTTATTTTGCAATCCTAATAGATACAATGTGAGAGGTCTTAAATATTTCACTTAGAGGCTAGGTATTAGGAGCCCTGTTAGGGCGCCATACAACTTGAGAGGTAGCTATTATAATTTTAAGCATCACAATAAATCTTAGTTTTATAAATATTGCACATTATTCAGTACTACAGCTAATCACTTATGTATCACAACCAAAGCTAACTTAATTTCTAACGGTTATTGCACAAAGTTATCTAATATCCAAAATCTAATAATTTTAACATTAATCTAATGTATCATCCATAAATTCTTTAATTGACTTATATGTTTTAATTAGGAGTAGATTTTTTCATTTGTTTTTGAAAGTAATGTCTTTTTCAGATTGCTATATTATTAGTGGAATTTTATTGTAGATTTTAATTAAACGATAATGGGGACTGTTTTTGTATATTTTTAGTTTGGGTCCAGGTCAGAGTCTAGGCATTTTACTTTATCTCATTCATGACATAATTTATAGTAGATATTTTTTTAAATAATAAAAATGTTGTTAGTCTTATACTTAGACGTACCTATAGAAATAAAATTATAATGATAATGTTACAATAATATCTATTACACCTCTATAATTTTCATATAAAAAACATAAAATTGTATAACTTTTAAGTGGGAACCTATTTTCGTAATAAGCTCGGGGCTACAAGAACAAATTCAACATGAACGACAAACGCACCTAATTCGATAATAACGCAGCGACGACGACGACGCAGCAAAAACACGCACACAGCTACCAAATAGCTGAGTCGAGCTATAATTAAGAAAGATAAATATCGTTTATTACTGTTACGAAAGTCGATTAGAAAAAAACTACCCCTTTCACCCCACAATTTGTAACCCGTACAGTGGGCGCCGTCGGTCGACACGCATAAAAACTTACGAGCGGCAGCCTACAGTGGAAACAGCTTTTGTTCACACAAACAAAATATTTATTAGTTATTAGCAAATTAGCTTGTGACGTTAGTGTCGCACTTTTCATAACACTATCATAGATATTATTAGGTTTTACATAATTTAATAAAGTTATCTAAGTAACCTGTATAAAATACTGTAGGAATTACTGTCAGTACTGTGATTGTGTGCTAATTAATGAAAGAGTTGATGCTTATTAGCTCAAGTACAAGTAAGTATAATAAGTTATGAACAAAATAAAAAAAAGCGAAAGATGAATAAAAGCTCTCAAATTTAATACGATTTAAGAACACTCACAAATAGCAATTAACAAAACAAAAAACATTATTTTCCGTGAAACAGGCTCACAGGGACAAGTGCCTTCCATACTTCCACAGCCGTAAGGAAAAAAGTTACAGTTACATAACGCTTTTCCATAATAATAGAATCATTATCGAGAAACAGAAGAGCGGCCAGCTGATTTATTGGACGATAATGGTCGCTGTCATAAATAGCTTTTTCTAATGAATGTTTTTGTAACACGCGCGAGGGCGCACCGGGCTTGTTTTTTAATGCACTCAAGTATTACGTATGCATGTAGGTTTTTTGTCCAAAAGATGTTGGGTCACCTTTAGTCGTAATTGAAAATAAAACAACATTTGAAACGCTGCTCTGCAGTAAAAAAAGTAGCGGCCGCTAAAGCCAAGTTTCACCAATAAACGCACATTAAACGCTGGTAAGTAATTTAGTATCATAAAATAGTTTAAAAAGGTTCTTTTAAAGCGCCATAGTTGTCAGTCAATATTCAAGATCCGAACGAGTCAACCATTAATAGAAAGTCTATCAAGTCGACAACTGAATGAGCGACATCCATCAGTCACATATGTCGGCGACCTTGACAAATGCACTGGATCGTGTGTGGCACACTCGCCTGCACCCTGATTTATAGTCGTACAAAACAAATATTAGCACTACGTCCTCACATGTGTGACCAATACTTCTACACGCGCGTAATATCTTTACACTCTCGCCTCGTTACACCGAATACTTAAATGACTAAAAAATTCAAATTTCCCCGTTGAAAAAGAGTTAATATTGATCGTAGATTTCTCTTCGTGGGGTGCACCGGCCGGTTGAGTCACCCCACGGTTTTTTACTCACCCTAAGTTATATTTTTTGTAAAGTCCCCCCCCTTGCCCCCCTTCGGGCCGCTTTAAAGGATGAGTAGTCTCTATGGAAACGGCTCGATCTAATTTATAGACGGGAGAAAGTACGGATTGCTTAATTAAGAATTTTAAATGTATCTGCAAAGTAATTAATTATAAATTTTCAGTCCGGAGACTCGGCTTTAGATTAAACGAGAGCTCTCGTTTGCTTTCAGCAGCAAATTATTATGAATTTAATTAAGTACGAAACTAGGCACTTCGTCATAAGACGAGATAAAAGGTGCTTTTAGTTATATTTCTTTCTTTCAGGAAAATAAAAAGATTAAATATAAGGTAGAAATTAAAATGAGGAATGTAGATTCTTTGAAACTAATGAAGCACAACGCCCACCTAAGAAAAGGAACTAAGAAGACGATTTATCTTTTAATTTTTGACCTACCTACTTCAAGATATTCACTACAAAATCTGCATCAACAATATTGTGTCATTTACTACAGAGCCCATACTAAACATTCTCAAGCTGATTTGCATGGCTAGAGCTACGAGTATGACGTATTATCTGTATGAATACGCAAGGGTTGTAATGCGAGGGCACGCGTTCCAACTCTTCAAGCATCTACCTACGTTATCTACTAACTGTGCAATACGCAGTGGCGGCTGTTCGTACTGACTGTGGTGTAAGCCGTGGCGGTGTGCATAGTAACTATATGAGTGGATATGGCTGGCTGAGCCGTGGGTGCTTCGTGTGGGTCACGGCCGCGTGGGCTCACTCAGTCGACACTTTTTTGTTGCGGAGAACGCGCGTTTTCTCCGACGCCAGCGCAACTCACCTTGGTAAGTTTTATTTTGTTTTGATAGAGTAAAAACCACGAAAAACTTACTATTATGTTGTTACAACATCTAGTTTTTAATGTACGGATTTAAGATTGAAACTTTGAGCAATACTGTTTGAGGTTTCGATCAATATTTTACTTAATCGTTGAACAATGTGTGGCAATCCAGAGTGCTGTTATTGTTAGGTTAGGATGTAGTTTGTAAGTAGATTTTCGTTTAATTCTATATTTCGACGATGAACTACCAATACCTCCTAACTGCCTATCTAAAAAAGGGGTAATTAGGAGGTATTCGTACTTCATCGTCGATTTGTATACCAGTAAATTGTAGGTAAGCAGAACTCTAGCAAGCATTTTTTATCTAAATACTGCAAAAGAAGAAGGTCCTGTCTTATTTATTATCCAGGAAATTAAGCAAACACAGAGTTTCACTAATAGCATCGCATCGACGACATTCTCGTAATAGTGTCATCGATCTATAGATTCGCTGATTGTAATAATTAGATTTCGCGGCGAAAAAAACAATGGCGACAATGCTGCTTAATGAGCCATAAAGAAGAAAGCGATACGTAGAGCAAGGCGTAGACAAAAAAGGGCGCGGCGGGTGCGCGGGGAGAGGGGGGTAAAATGGCGGAGAGCTAAATTAATTTGCGCTCTCCGCCAAACAAAGGCACGCTAATGGAACGCGCCGAATGGAAAAAATGCCACCGTCCGCTCTCTCGACAGATAGGTAGGGATATTCTTTTCTGCAAACACAACCTTTGACTTTTCTAAACGAATAACATTAGGTACCTACCCGCCGAACTTCCTACCTAGATTTAATGAAGAAGAGAAAACGATACGCGTGCTCTTATAATTGCGCACTCAAAACAAACTCGACTTCTGTATTAATTACATGGAGTGGAAAGTTCATGATGGAGAAGTTTTAGCTCTTTGTTCTAGTTGCCGATGACTGGGCACTGACAGTATTGGTACAACAATCGCAATAGTCCTATTGAAATGGTTTCAGTAGATACTATATTCCGAAGTTCTCGTTGTTGATAGGATAATTAAAGATAGATTTATCATTAGTTATAAATTAATTCTGATTGAGATAAAAAAGGAGGCCATTAAAATATTTACCCACGAATTTTATTATATTTGTAACAAAAATAATAATATTATTTATTCATGTTCACTTTTGTACCATAATAATCTGAGATTTGTCGTAGTTGGCTCGTGCTACGCTTCGTAGACTTTATAATGCCTACGTGCTACGGCGTAGTACACGTAGACGTGTGCTACGCACGCTAAGAATGCATTTAACTGAATTTTAGTTTTAGATATTAATTAATTTGAAATGATTAGGTAATTCCCGATTTGGATTAAAATATGTAAAATGAGACATTCTTAGTCTCTAATTTCTACCACGCGAGATGCCTAAGGCCAAAGCGAATTACGTAATTTATAACCACACAAGTATACATAGGGTTTACAAAGTGAATTGTTGAATGACAGCTTGATCATTGTCAGAGACAAACTTCAAGTAAGAAGCCAGAAGTCTGCAGTGATAATGAGTTGGTGGAAACAATGAGCGATGGTTATCAAAGCTCGGGTCGCGGAAGGCGTTTTGTCACGAGATGAAATGGATGCGAGTTCCATTAGCCAACGCGATTTATGCTCTCCCAATTAAAACTTCCCGGAGCTGAAGACGCGAAATTAGTGGAATTCCCTCGCATTTATCAAGACATCAACGTTGCCCCGCGACGCGAAACTTCCCAAATTTAAATTAGAGACGATTTTTACAGCTACCTCCCGTAGGGGGTGGGGGGTGATACCCTTTCCTTATAACGAGGAAGGCCTCATGCATTTTTATGTGCTTCTTTTTTCGTCGGCGTTTTAAACAAGGGGGTGAGCGAGGGGTGCGCCGGGGGGTGAACTTTTTATTCGCGTCTTGATAAGTTAGGGTTGAAATTAGACGTTCGAGTTTCGCTCGCGGAATTCATAATGATGAAAATTAATAAGTTTTCTTTTGAGGGTCCTTCGAACGGCGTTTGCCTATATTTACGTGGAGTCGTCTCGATTGCGGTTTCGTTATTATTCTGAATTTGAATATGTTTTGCCTAAGAAGAGTAGGATATTATGGCATAGTTGGCTATAGGTTAAACCTGCTCTGGATTTTCATATGTGAAGTGATTGCCCATCGTCTACTGAATGCCATTAACTATTAACATAACAGTACCTATTGTATTTAGTATTTCATTAGGACACTATTATCTTTATATGCGTATCAGTTTCATGTAAAGGAATGTCTGAGTAAGTAATTAGGCATAATATTCTTAAAATTTTGTAAGGTACCGAAATCCCAGTTTATTTTTTTAACGATTTTCATTGAAATCTGTCGAATCGGCCGTCGGCGGAGTCGCTCGTTAGATTGGGTGCTTTCGATACAGCACAGACAGCAACAAATATGCAACTTAATTGTCTCTTACAAGGCATAAGATACATTATTGGAACTGTGTAATGAAAAATCTCTCATAACAGGATATTTGACATGATCTATAACATAACATAACATTACACTTGCACACCAAAAAAATATAGATATGTACAGAAAAATATAAATAACATAGTTGCACAATGGGCGGCCTTATCGCTAAGAGCGATCTCTTCCAGACAACCATCTATGTTGTTTCAATGTAGTATTATAGTTACTAAAATTGTTGTGGTGTGCAACTGTTCCAAAATATCATAAAACTCAACACAATACAAATCATGGTAAATATCACAATGAATATTTTTGTATAGTGTAGAATAAAGCTGTCGAGCTAAAACTTAGAATCCATTCACAGTTCGAGAAAATGGAAAAATGCGAGCCGAGGTATTCATGTGTTGTTTGTGTGATAAGCAACACGCTCCCACATGTGCACACTTGTTGAGCTCGTGTGTTGGCGCGCGCACTCCAACTCTACTCTCAAACGAAGTAGAACATAAAGCCGAAAGTGCTTCGTTTCCTTCAGACCTTACAGGACTCTTGGACACGACAGATAAAAACTACCAACGAAGTTTACACTAGAAACATTCGAATATGAACATTTATTAGAAAATTCCAATCAAATAATTGAGACAACTGCAGATTGTTGCAAACAATCTACAGGTATCAAATATTGAACTGAATAAACTTCTATTTAAACGAATTCTATTAAACTATCAGGTTATACTTAATTAGATAGTATTAGTATATACTTAATTAGAAAGTATTAGTATCAAAATATTTACCATATGTAGGTATTTCATGAATACCATAGACTATGGTACAGAGCATGGTAGGATTGGTAGGTATATGGTATTATCACGTTTTAAGGGTTATTAGTGATCATCATTAGCTGCGAATATTCGTTTACGATTTCATAATAAATTCAATTGGTATAGTAGTTAGTACGTAATGTATAGACAAAATAAAAGCTTGTGTCAAATTTATACAGTACGAGTATTAGCGTTAAAAGAATTTAGCAATGATCCCATTCATTTGAACCGAAATCCGGAAATAAATGATACCTTTTGTCATAATTGCGAGAAATCAGAGCCTCGTAAATTCCAATTTGAGCAATTAGAGCGAGTCCTTCGTCCAATCAGGCCGGCGTGGGTCGCGAGCGACGTCGGCGGCGGTAGGTAGTAGTAGGTATGATTCTCTAATAACGTCGTTAACAGCGCACATTAAAACAAAACAAACAGCAGCGGAGGCGCGGGGGGCGCCATCCTTCCTCGAATCCGTGTCATTAATTTACGTAATGCGTAGGTACGCGCTATCCCCAAATATTTAAGAAGCCTCCTCCGGGAGCCGAGCCTCCACTATCCCCCTGCGCCCACCTCCTCGCTGCCGAGAATTATGGCGGCCGCCTTGTAATTATATTTTTTAATTTATCTTCCTTAGCGAATACAATGGAGGCGCCACCCCGCCACCGGGCGCCTCTTTCTCATGCTGAATATTGTATCAGGCCACTGAAAAAAGGAAAGAACGCTTTAATTACAAGCGAGAGAGTGGCCTGTATTACGCGCTAAATATTTGATGTTGTCTCTTTCTGCCTCCTACCGCTGCCGCCGCCCGCGCTCGGCTCTGTCCTCAATAATTAAAACGCCTATCAACTCATTCCTCTTCAGGTGACCCTTATTACAAGTACTCGCCGGCTTACCGGCGAAGGAAATTAAAAAAAAACCTACGCACACAGTAAACCGTTGAGTGTAGCGGGGCGGCAATAAGAAATTCACCCTATTTAATTAAGCTTCAAATATTCATACGGCTTTTTTAAGGAATCCCTTCTCACTAATTAGGTTCTGTAGGCAATTATAATCGAATACACTCATAACGCAATTCAAGTACTTTAATGTTAAATACCGGTTTTGCCGAAAAATTAGTCTTTTAATTACTCGCTTAGAGCCACTTTTATGTCATCACACTATTGATTAAGCGGGGCCAAATCGGCTCTCCATTCTTACAAGGATTAAGCTCGCCAAGTAACATTAGGAATGTTGAAGCATCGCTTCATTTTACGGAGAGTATATCGATTAAATTACCCTATCAGTGTAGCATTCGCGAGTTGCAGTGTTGAATTATGCAAATGTCGGTACCCCGGCGCGGGAAGAGCGGGCCCAGGGAGCGCGTGCGTTGATTTATCGCCTCACAACAGTCGCAAATGAAGGCAGATTCCTTCTCGCGGACACCCGAGCCTGCAGTACTTAGCGCGCGGAGACAAAGTACAAAGCAACCCCCAGCCACCCACTGAAAAACGTCTCTAATATTCTTTTAGAAACGGTGGCATTTACGGGCTATATTTTATCCCGAATTTGCATACGCTCCTTTTTTCGTACCCGTCCTCTATTTTATGGGTGAGTATTTTTTTCATCTGAGGGTTAAGATACAAAAGGGTAAAACGGGTGCTGATAATTAAATTGCAGTGCCGTGTTCTGTTCGCTCGCTGGGTGCGTAGCGCGTGCCCTCGAAAGCCGACCCAGGGCTTTGTCTCTACGAAATGTCGCGACGGTTTTTATTGTTTCACGATACATTAAGTCCGGCGATAATTAAACGATTAATCTTGAGCGCTGTTCGTGATTTGTATAACGTTTTTCAAAAGGTTCTGCCTGCTCTAAAATCTTATTACTCAGCTTTGTGGGAGTTACTTGATTTACTATATATTGTATGGGGTTTTATAATTAAATCCTACGAATAATATAAATATCAAAGTTTGTATGGATGGATGAATGGATATTTGTTACTCTTTCACGCAAAAACTACTGTTAATTTGGTATGGGTATAGTTTGGGACCTGGAATAACAAATAAGCTATTTTTTATCCCAATCCAACGCGGGCGAAGGCAAGGACAGCAGCTAGTACGTTGATAATTTTATTTATTATTAATATTGGATCTTAGAAATGAAACAATTCACCAGCTCGTTCGTAGCACTCGTACGTAGCACACACGCTGCGTTTAAGTCTTTTACACGTTCATTTGTTTAGTTACATGGAATAAGCAAGGCACATCTTATCCAATTAATTTCTAATTGCAAGGAAATATTTCATGTCGTAGCATCGCGATAATAATTTAACTAACAAATTAGGCGAAATCTTACCCTGCTCGGAGTGAAATTAGCATAATTGCTAATCAAATGTTGTAGGAGTAGCCGCGGTGGCTACGCTCTAATTACAAATTCTAATTTCCTCTTGTTTCTCAGGCCCTTTGAATTTGTAAATTACTGCCGACGCTTCGGGCAACTAAATGAATTCGTTATGGCAAAATCATATTTGATAACATTATTTAATAGGTAGGTATACATTTCTAGATAATTTCATAAACCACTTTGAAACAGATTTACCTGCGTTCCCAGTTAGACTTTGGGGTTAGCTATAATTGCAATCAACAGACTGATACAACCAGTCTTAGCCGTTTAGGTACAGAAAACATGTGTATCTATTAAATAGGTAGATACCTACTTGTATAAGATTCTAACGAGTACAAGTTCTAAGTAATATTTTCACGGCAGTCTAAATTATCAATAACCAAAGTATTTCGATAAATAAATGCCTAATTTGTTTTCACAAGCAATTGAAAATATAATACCTACCTACATAAAACTCAAAGAACATACAAATTCGTTTGAAGCCTTAGAAAGAGGATTTTCTTAAAAGGTAAAATGACTCTACCGAAACTTAACCTAAACATTTTCTCTGATATCAGTACACGGTCCCTATTGAGAAGCGACGTAGCGCGCGATTTTAATTCTATCACGAGTCTGCTTATAAATAACACGGGTTCAATTAAAAGAGCGCGACAGCTTTGAAAGCGGAATGAAGCAAAATATAAGTACTTAGGTAGTTACGGGTTCGGTGGAGAACTGTCCGTGTTTACGGAAAACTCCGGAATATAATCGCGAGACGCGCGATCAAATATTCAGGCGGCGCGCGGAGGCGGCCGACAACCCTCTCCAACTTTCAAGCCCTTCCCTTTGCACGCCCTACACTAATTACGTTTAGAGTTCTTAAGCGAAATTACTTAGGCCCCTCGCCACCCGCGCAACCCTCGGCCCCCTCCCGGAAATGAGGCGCGCTGGAAAAACAAGAAAGAGGAAAGCGTTATATAAGAAGGTCGCTGTCTTTCTGAAACTCCTAAATCTGGGCAATCTCAGATGTTGATGTAATGATTTTTTTCTTCATTTTCGCGAATGTTCTGTTCATGAGCGGTTGCTAAGTGAAAAGCAATTAAAGCACGGGCGACTGATCTCCCCCGTCCCGGGGGTGGCTCCTTCTTAACTCTCACGTCTATCAACTAAATATACCTTTCTTTACTTATATATTTTATAAACAACAATTTATAATCAATCAATTAGAAATAAGAGTTTTTATTTGCGTCACCCATAATTTAGAGCGGTTTTACGTACGTCAAGTGCAGGTACCTAACTGTGTACTGTGTAAATACTAGACCAAATCTAAACTTCAATGTTCAAGATGTTCGCTGCTATGGGTACCTACATAAATTAATTACACACAATGATTTGTTTTCATATTAATAGTTATACAGGGTGTATAGAAATCGCGGCTTGCTTTTCCCGGGATGCGCTGGTATTAAAGTCGAGTTATAGTACAAACTGTATTGTTTAAAAAACAACTAGTTATGATATTAATGAGTGCGGTTTGAATGGTTGCTGCCGATGCACTGAACTCCGTAGCTCCCGGTCCACGCTCGCGGCACGAGTAATAAATAATTAGGTAAAACTGTTGATGATGGTAAATAAAATGGTTTTAGGATGATGATGGGACTGCCGCGCTTCTGCAGTGCATCCAGTATGTTTGCACGGTTCGATGGTGTTCACGCCATCATCCGTAAGAAAACTGCCTCTTTGCTCAGCAGAGAGCGGGGCAGTTCAACAGCATCCTGCAGGTCATTCCAGATCGCTACGACCTGCCAGTAATGAATGCATTTAATCGGGTCCTGATCAAGTAGAAACTGTCGCTTCAGACAGTTTGATCGGGACTCTAGTAAAGGTCTTCCTTTAAAATTGTACTATGTATTTTGCTTTTAGATTTTTTAGATTTTAAGACTAACAAAAAATGGACTTAATATGTTGTCTAATTTAATATATGCATTTAATTTTTAATTTTAATTTAAATACCTACGTGATCGATTTAACGAACAGGGTGTTGGACACGTTTTTCATATGTAAAATGGGGGTAGGTGAACCAAGTACAATAACCTGGTGGCTCTTTTAACCCTAAAAAGCCACTCGGCTATTTTAAAGATTTTCGATCTTTTATAAGTATCTATTAGGTGTTGTAACTTTATTTGTATGAAGTTGTAAGCCATGTTTACAACTTTTTAAAATTCAATTTGGCATGTTAGCTCTTACTAATGAAATTAATATTAACGTGAGATATAGGTACCTAAATAAAGCAGCTATGGGCATGCAAAGTGTAGAAAAGTGAAAACTTTAAACTGAGAGTTCAACTTTGTATTTAAGAAAAACCAAGTGTGTCTCTTATCTCCCAAATCCACTGAAACTTCTCTAGTTCAAGACAATTTAAACGGAATGCCACATGTGCCAAAACCACATAAAAAACATAGCAAATTAATACGTTTATTTAAAAAATGTGGAACTAGTTCGGTTAATTTCACTGTTTTGTTTGTTCATAGACTTTTTTCTTGTTTACGTAATTTTGTATAAAATTACACAGGAGGGTTCAAAAAGCCACCATACGATGAAATAAAAAAAAAATATACTGTTGAGGGTTAAGGTCACCATAATAATTGCAATTTTGTTCTTATTGCTCTTTGGCATAAGTTCTACCGAACTTTACATGATGATTACGAGGCAAAAGCATTTTCACGGTATTCAAAATGGCAGCATTTTTAAATAAACGCTTATTTTATTATATTTTTATGTGGTTTTGACACATTTGGAATACCGTGTTGGAATGACCATGAACTAGAAAAGTATTTTGTGAATTGGAAGATCGCACACTTATTATTTTGTTCAATCCAAAGTTGAACTTCATTATAAAATGTTCACTTTTCAATACTTTCCATGTCTCGTTTAGCTGAACACCCTTTATTGATTTTATTTATTTTTGTTCCAGTTTTTAATTTTAATTTTAATTCCTATTGTAATTTTATTATAATTTTTGGTGTATGAGTACCTACTTAATACAGAACAATGTCTGAATAAACAAACTTTTGTTTTTCTATTTTATTACAAAGTAAACATCCAGCACCGGTAAAATATTTGTAGACCTGCATCTTCCGCGTCTCAGGCAGACCTTCGCCCACTGCACTACAAGTACCTATAAAAACATGCTTCCGCCCGCGGCATCACTTACGCCATACCCGGAAAAAAGTTGCCAATTATTTCAGTCGAATTACGTTCTACATGCAATTTTTCTTCTTAATCTGTAGTAGTTCGGGATATCTTCGGTAACAAACATGTTCACTATCTTCACTCACAAACCTTCGCCGTCATAATATAAGTAGGAACAAAGGTAAGACTTTGTTGCATTTTTCTTCGGTATTTATTATTTATTAATTTGAACGACCTTAAGCCTATTACACAAATTATAATTATAGTCCATATATTCCATTACTTATCACTAAGCGTTATACACATTCATATCATTATTATTGAATAAAGACATCATTCATATCATTTCCATGATCACGGGCCATATAGTGACCCGGTCCTTTGGGAGGCATGCGTGGAGCCGAAGCCAACAGCACAGAGGCCCTTTATGAGAATTAATCTAAAGGCGAGAGCTACACATAGCGGATATCATCCTTGGTTGCACAATATGATACAACTGAAGATGATATCCGCCAGGTGTAGAGACTATTGCAAAGGAAAATGAAAATAACAAAAAAGCCATGTTATTGTGGTGAATGGATGGACTGGGTCATTGGGCTATGGGGGAAACTATCATTCATATCATTATTATTAAATAAAGTCAAAATTAGTTAAATATCCTGAAATGTCAATGAAATGAATAAAATAATTAGAGTCCTTCAGCAAATTCTAAGCATGTATGTCAGAGCGTTGTCCATTCTCCCGCAAGCTCGTCGAGGTCTGGATGTAGAGCCAGCATAGCGTTAAGAGCGGAAAAGGATCGAGGAATAGGGGATCTAGCGCGGTATGTATCTAAACAAGCTACCAGCGTGTTTTTATAGATAGCGCAATTTTTTTATTGGTAATGGTAAAGCGTTTGACCATCAGGTGGGTTCCCAACGAGTCATACGATCTCGTTACAGTGTGACTCGTTGGGATTTTTCCCCATCGAGTTACACTGTTACGCAAGTGTAACGATGGGATCCTTTTTTATAAAAAAAGTTACAACGAGTATCATTACACATTGACATTACACTTGCTATAGTGAAGATGTGGATGGATGGATCCTAAGATGGAGCACGCTTTCCCAGAAAGGACTTATTCACTCGGGAGACTTGTTTTTCGTATACCTGTGCCGATAGATTGCAGACTTCAGCGCAGTTACTTCTATGACAAAATAAAATAAAAGTCGACTTTCCCTGAGCTACCTATGAGGCTAATCACAAGTTGTTGTGTTGTAATGAGTTATCAGAGTCGCGCCGGATGGCGGTGTCAGCGCCACGCGGTTGGCGAATGAGCGGCGAACGCTCGTTTCCGCACCTTTCGTGTACCATCGCACAGTTTAATTTCCTAATTCTCATCTTTTCTTCGAAAAAGGCGGTCCTGAGAGACTTCATTATCCAATAGGAAGGAAGCGTCAACGAATTTTCAAATGCTGCGTAAGTACCTTCTCACAACAACGTTTTATAATTTCCTGTTTATTTTAATCGCTTTGATGTCTGTTAAGAGGCTTTATCAGTCTTCTCTATTTATCATAAGGCACAGGAACAAGTATAGAAATATATTTAAATTTTTGATCATGAAAAAAAACTGCAAATTTAGCTAGCTTCAACCCAATGCGTAAGATAAGCTGTTCATTTAATATTCCGCAAACATTTTAAGGAGTAGAAAAATTCTGTCGTTGTCCAACGGCTTAAATTAGGTCGGAAAATGGCGTCGCAGAATTACACAACACAGAGAGGGAAACCTGCGGCTGTTTAATGAGATTTAAATAATTAATGAGCGTGCAAAATTGGTTTCTTTTTTCAGCGACGGGAGTGCTTCGGGGGCTGCGATGAAAAACAAGCCATAATTGCAACCCCTACCGGGGACAACCTTCGCAAACTTGTGCTTATTTACCCACCCGCGCTCAACAAGAGGGTGTACTCCAGCGATCATCATTTACAAGGTAAAACTTTTAATTGCTATCGTTATAACTCATATTAAGTCGCCAATTAAAATTCAAAGTTAGGAATGGATTTGGTACCTTCCGGCTAACAAAATAAATAAATGCAAATTAAATCTAAACCGAGTTACCGAGATATATTATGATATAATTTGTTAACAATTTAGGATGAAAAGATTTTAATTTATATTTTTACCAAGTTTTAGCTTTGCCGAGTTTGGTTTGAGCATATTCTATTTATGTAAATAGCCATATATGAAATGCCCAGCATTATTCGTTAATGCTACAATGCACCGCAAAAGCAACCGCTCCTGAAAAGAAGTTTGTATCATTGTAAACTAGTTTCTATTTCTACATAACAATCGAGATGCTATCGCTTTTCCAAAAAAACGATTGACAGTTAATTGTTCCCAAAATCCTGGGAACCTATTTTATAATGCCCTTATTTCAAACAAGACTTCCGTAGGTATGCTGGCACATTCATGTCAACAGAACTCAAACAGTCGACCGTTAGATTGATTTCCACTTGATCGACTATCAAGTAATTTGCTTAGAAAACTAACTTTTCGACCAAAAAATGCAACTTTCAGATCGTTGACTTCATTAAAACGAAATTCAGTTATCGCAAGATCTCAACGGAATGTGGAAAAGGAACAATGTCCTTATTCAAATGTTTGTGAGTGACATCCCAACGGGCGGTCACTCGATGAATTCGACATTCGCGAAAGGCCCAGCTTGAAGAAGGGGCGCCTTCTTCAAGCTGGGCCTTTTGTTGAATCTGACCGCGATCAAAGTGATTCTGATCAATACCAAAACTATTTAAATTATATTCACAAGGAAAAGATTCTTTACATTTCCGTTAGGAATATCCGTTATAGTTATTTGCTTTATTCGTCCGTAAAACGTCTGAGCCTGTCAATCATTTCAGAAGCTAGATTTTGAAATCCCAGAGAACTGTTAGGAAAATATGTATGGTTTTACTTTATGGTCTCTAGCCATAGATATCAAAATATTTTCTTATTAATCTGAAAATAATATATTTGATTAAAATATAACACTAGCGAAGTCTATTAATAATCGTTTTAAAATAGTACGTGCTATTCGCAGATGGCAGCTCGCGTGCTCCGCACCCCACCTAAACACAATTGTACGTTTCTCACAAAAAACGGGCCAGATTGTTTACCTCACTTTTTACCTTTTTTAAAACTACTGTTTAGCTTTTTATGAGTATTTTTGTCGCGCACGCGGCTGCTTTATAGAGATCTCATTGAACCGTTATAGGAAGGAAGGAACGGCCTATTGTGATCATTAGCCGCGAGGTAACTCATTTTTAATGTTGACGAATTTATACAGATAAATTATCGGTGGGCACTTCTGACAGATTATATCGATGTTTATTGGAATTGATGTATTTATTTATTTAACAAAGTAGATAATTTATGAGGGCGGATGAAGCGCGGAGTTACTTCTACTTACCATTGGAATGTAACTGTAACCGGCTTAGGACCGCTATTTGTGGCATCGTATGGGGAAGCCTATGTCCAGCACAGTGGACGTGTATGGGCTGACGGACATGATGATGATGATGATGATGTAACTGTTACGGAATTATACAATTTTGTGACGTTTTATTTCTACAACAACGAAAAGATTTATGAAGGGGAGTATATTTCAAAGGCATAAAAAAATTATAGATTTTTTTATTTCCAAATTAAAAAATCTTACAAAACGGAAGCAACTTATAGGTTAAAATACAAGTACGATTGTGACCCTAATACTGGCAATCACAATAAACATTGTACTTCATTTATTTTTATCGGTAATGGACTTTGAAATATGCTACTAACATCTGTTTTTTATATATTTAACAAGAATCTTCAGTAATAATATCAATAATTCATAATATTCATATACATCTTGTCCCTATTTACTATAGAACCACAGAAATATACATATATACATAATGCGTTTAAAACATTTTTGTATTTTATACTATTCTATTATAGAGTAAAATGTGAATTGAGGCTTACCAACGGTAAGCTCCAAACTTGAGAAGGACTGGATTGATTTAGATTTAACTTTTTGGTCTGAATTTTCGTATCTGTTAGAAAGTTGTTTGAACAATTAGGTAATCAAAATAAATGAGAATTTTCCATGTGACATCAGTCGGATCCGCTAATAACAAAATAATGCAATATATGTATGTATCTTCACTTATGTACAACTTAAATCTTATTAGACTGTTTTTCGGGACTAAGTATAGGGCAAGAAATCTAAGGGACAATTAGCAGATTCCTAACTTTGACGTTTAAAGTATGAAAACTTGTGTCAAAAACGCCAACTAAAAATATATATCCGACCGACAACCTTTTTGAAGACGTCATCAAAAAAAAATTCAGTCGATTATCGATCTTAGGCCCGTATTATGAAAGCCTGCTCAGTCATTGATCTATACTTGAGTGATGTTTATGACATAGAAAATCGTTACTCAAGCCAAGATCGATGACCGAGCAAGCTTCCATAGTACAGGCCGTTTAGTCTACTAGAGTTTAAATAAATTACGATTAATGCGCCAGTAAGCAAATAAAGGAGCCATAGTAACCAGTTCAGCAGGTGTTGATAGAAGTCAAATATTCGTTGTATTTCTTCTCCTGCGTCTGTTGCAGTTTCTGCAGCTTCTTAACAAGGCCCTTGCTTAGTTCTTTGCCCTCGAGGTCGTGGGTCGGTAGGCCCTGAGGACAAAATACAGAGTGGAAATTTTGACTTCCAAAATCGAATTACTCCTAAGGTTAAGCCCATGCGTATCGCTCTGCTCCCGCACAGGCACAGCAGATAAACGCGCTTTCAAGTATCATCATTCAAAATCCTCCGGACGGACAGGCATTTCTTGAAGGGGTTGGAAGGTAGCACACTTCCCCCAGCACCCCCATTTTACATAACGATGCACCAAACACCCTGTATAGTTATTCTGTGGTTTATACATATAAAGAGTAGCGAGTTTTCCAGCCGTACTTCGCAACTGGGAATGATAAGGAAGGTTTCCAGTGTCGATTGATCTGTGACGTCAGCGTGGTTAATACAATTGCACCAGCTTTCAGTAACTTACGCATCACTGTTGTCTGGAAGAGATCGCTCGTGAGCGATAAGACTGACAATTGTCATATTTTTGTACCTTATTGTTTTTTAATTGTTTTGTAAAGTGTGCCATAAATCATTTTCTATCTATCTAACTATGTGTGCTGATATGTCATGGGTAAAGTAGGTCATCATCATCAGTCCGTATACGTCCACTGCACATAGGCCTCCTCCAAAAGTAAAGTAGATACTGAATACTAACCTTGTCATCGAACTTGGAATATTTATCAGTCTCCTTCCGGAACAGCTCCGAAGGTGGTATCTTCTTAAGCTCGTCCTTAGCGCGCTGCGCCTCGAGTAGCTCTTGCTTCTTCTTCTGTTTCTCTGCTTCTATTCTTTTCTTCTCCTCTCTTTCTTTCGCCAAGTCTTCTTTGCTAACTAGTTTCACGACTGTGCGATCTAGACAGAGAGACAAGATGAAATTAAAGGCTAAAACTACTGCAGGCATCATCGAATACCAATAGTTATTATAACTATGTAATTCGCTCCTAAATAAATTACATGAAATTTACAAGTTATAAAGGTAAGATTACCGGTAAGAAACCTGCAAGATGTTTTACAGTACGATATTCAGATCATTTTCTCGGGCGGGAATCGAACCCGTAACTTTCCGTGTCACAGGTTGACCTTCGCTTGTCGAGACAATGGAAGAGATATACAGGCAAGTTAGTAGTTTTTGTCTCATCAATCGCGAGTGAAGCGCTAGCCTAGCCTCATAACATCATGGTTATGAGGCAAACATTTGAGCACATGTAATGTGGTTAGAAGTTTGAGGGAAGACAACGCCAAACACAATTAGGTCAGGCTAAAATCTCGCACAGACGTAGTTTTCTAAAACTGCGTCTGTGCAAGATTTTAGCCAATAAGAACTAGCTCTAGTTAGACTTTTTTTTGCTATTATTTTATCGCTAAGCTTATGCAAAGCAAACCCGCGCGGGCAGAAGCTAGTAACCTACTTAATATTATAAATATCAAAGTTTGTAAGGTTGGATGTATGGATGTTTGTTCCTCTTTCACGCAAAAACTACTGCACTGATTGGGCTGAAATTTGGTATGGGTATAGTTCGGGACCTGGAATAACATATAGGCAATTTTTTATTCCGATAAAACGTGGGCGAAGGCGCGTGCAGCAGCTAGTATAATATAATATGTAACCTGGTTTATCCTCGAGCCTGACACCCAGCTCGGGCAGTATGGTGTCTCGTAGCTCGTCGCAGAGAGTCAACACTTCGCCTGCCTTAACGCTGCGAGCGGCGTCCCTCACGCGGCCGCGGAACGAACTCAGGGCTTCCAGATACGGCATCACTATCTCTTCCACCTACAGACAAACAATACAGAACATTTTATCGTAAACATGTGTACATTCAAAAGGCGGTAAATATGCTCTTCACAGAGTTAAACCCTTCGCCTGCCTTAACAGCGAGCGGCGTCTCACTAACGACCACAGAACAAGCTTATGGTAGCACAGGTTTGAGGTACGGCATAATTATCTCATCGACCTTTTGACAAAAATACAGAAATATTGAACACTTATTATGATCCGTTCTATATGTATATGTAAAAAGTGGTCACTCATCATCATCCCGTATACGACCCACTGCTGACCATAGGCCTCCCCCAAACGATGTCACGAATAGTGGTCATTACTATCGTTAAAAAGAGAGACAACAGTTTGCCTGCTTTTAAATTGCGAGCGGCGTCCCTCACTTGACCAGCGATTAGCTTTAATGTTCTAAGTACGGCATTACGATTGCGTCGACCTATTGACAAACTTAATAGTTGGGTTGAACAAATAGAAAATATATGGCTGATAGGGAGCTCCTACGGCTTTCGTATTCTCCAATAGTAAAGCCAATAAGCTGAGTTTGCTCTCTCACAATCGAAGCACGTCAGTTACTAAAGAGTCCAGCAGCCGACAGCAGCGATGAGTTGTCAAAACTCGCTTGCTTCAAATAGACCTTATGCATGTTAGGCTACAGACTGCTTACACAGGCGTTAGAGTCTCCAATAGGGAAGCCGATGGCCCCAGCTGGACCCTCCACCGCACCGAACACTCGCAGCACGTCCGTCACGTATAATCCGACGGCCGACAGCAGCGCCGCGTTGGCAACACTCGCTTGCCGCAAGTACACGTGGCACGCGCCCACCAACTCGCGCAGGGCGTCCAGTGAGCTGCGAGTATCGATGTTATCTGCAAATATGGACCTATAGTTGAATGCTGTAAGGTTCAAATCATTTTGTAGCAGCATCAACAAAATTGGTCAAATTTCTTTCAAAATAATATTAGGAACACGAAATAATTGATCTTGTATGACTGAAAAAAATGTAATGTAGTACAGCGATAACGACTGATAAAAGAAAAAACATTTCCTGCTATAACATCAATTTAAATACTAGCTATTGGATAAAGGTTATTTCTTGCGAAAGGTAAGTAAAAAAAAAATGCAGACAGTTTGTCGGTCCGCGGGGCTCCACTGGTCGCCACCCGGCCGCTCGCTACGGATAGCATCAGTCTATCTATTATAGCAAGGCTACTGTACCGCATAAGGCCGCGTGCACTTGCTCCTTGACCGCGGACAGTTTATCGGTCAGCAGCCGGTCCGCGGGGCTCCACAGGTCGCCGCCCTGCTGCCCGCTGCGGATAGCGTCTTTCACGGTTAGGAAGAACTCCTGAAAAAATTACATTTACCATGAAAATTATAAGTTATATATAACCCACAGGACCGAACAGATTGCGTAGTAGAGAGAAGGACCCGCAACCTCCAGCGTCCCAGGAGGTTGCCTCGATTCCCACCTTGGGACAAATGTTTGTACGATCTGCAAATATTTGTCTTGGATGTTCTGGGTAATTTCTATGTATAATAAAAAATATCTATGTTTCTAATATATCGTATTACGTATATCAGTGATCTAGTACCCATAACACAAGCTCTGCTTAGCTAGATGATGCTGTGTGGGTTGTCCTGCATTCTTTATATATTTACCAAAGAAGATTACAATCAAATAAAAGAAACAAATTAGAACGATTGAAACAAATGAGCTACCTACAATCTACAGGTAGCTCAACTTTTCCATATCAATACCAGACGGAAGCGTCCCCAAGACGCTACCGTTGCCCCGCTGGAGCGATACAGCTATTTGCTAAACAGATTTTATATTAAGACGCATAGTGATAATATCAAGAAAAAATTCAAAGTGGCGCTAGTATCATTTTATTATACTAGTGCCACTTTTAATTTTTTCTTGTATTATCGCTATGGAAAATAATTACCAAAAGTTCTCACCGCCAATAGATAATACCCAGTATAAACTATTTTTCGATACCTCTGTAATAGTTTTGTTTCATTTAGTAAGCAGAAAATGGTTTATTGCGTTTGGTGGCCACCAAAGTTAAAACCCATTTTCTGTCGAAATGAAACAAAAATCTTACAGTTGTATTAAAAAAGAGATTCATTTCATTAGCAGCATAGTAAGTGCCAGCAGCGTCTTGGGGATGCTTCCGACTGGTATTGATATGGATCTGTTAAGCTACATCTAGGTTGTTTGCAACAGTCTGGAGTTAGCAATACTTGCAACAGTCTGTTTCAATTATGTATTATGTTTGTACTTTATGAATAAATAAAATATAAAAATAAATTATAAATACTTACTAGTTCTAATTTGTTTCAATTTTTTTATTGCAATATTCTTTGTTAATGAAGAGTTGAAAGTCCTAAGTTTAGCCTTTAACAGAATTTTAACCATCCGTTCGTTTTAGGCAATTAAAAATAGAGATTCTCTGCACATTATTTTGACAGCTCGACAAGTAAAAAAGAAGGTGTTATGAGTTTCACTTATGCGTCTGTGTGTCTGTCTGTGGGCGGCATCGTAACTCCCAAACTGATGCAACGATTTGGATTTATTGCGAGTGCTCCTAGCTAAATCTCATGAAAATCGGTTCAGCCATTTCCATTCCATAATTAAATGGTGTGCGTGAAACAACTCACATTAAAAAGTTTCTCAGTCTGCATTGCCATCTCCATGGTATTCTCCGAGTAGTCCAAAGTTTCCTTCCAACTGTGCAGCAGGAACCCTACGAATTTATTAATATTCTTTATGTCACGCAACTTGCTCTATATTACAAATGCCCCTCCTAGCCGAATTTCAACCACGGCGGCTAATCTCAACGGAGACTAGCCATGTGCGCAGTACATATTATAGTGCACATGTGTGTGTGCAAACACAGGTGAAAAAGAAACCACTAGCACATTTATAATATAACTTATGTGTCTAATACATGTTTATTTTGCCTATCTAAATATAAATTTAATGCAATTTAGATACATGTCAATATTTATTTAAAGCTAAACAGAACATTGAATTTCTTACATACTACTGAGAGTGCGGAACGGAGCGACACCTGGCCAAGCATTAACATCATTGATTTAATCATCTATGGAGTAAAAAGCCTGATAAGATTTTGTTTAATGTACTGTGAACCAATCCGCCTACCAGTGCTGTCAGCCAGCGTCGAGATGATGGCAAAAACTCCCTTGTTTGAAGAGTCACTTTCAGCAGTAGACGTACGTACTTACAATGAGGCGTCTTATGGTTAGTTCTGGCTCCGCACGCGTTTTTCGGGACAAAGAGTGTGTCTTACCCGGAGTATTAATTAATAATACGACTAAGCCTTCAGGTATCTGTTCATTGGTGAAAACCGTATGAAAATCCGTTAAGTAGTTTTTGCGTGTATCACGTTCATTTCAGACTAGACGCGGAGGTGCACTTAGTTTTATAATTATGTAGCGATCTATAAATAGATAACACCACCGACAGAAAAAACAATACAGTAAGAAATGCGAGAATAGTAAAAGTAAAAAGGGCGGCCTTATCGCTATGAGCAATATCTTCTAGGCAACATTGGGATGGACTGAGCATGAAAGAACAATACAGACGGTGAAAATCGAATGCCCAAATCTACTGAGAAAAAAAATCACTTTATACCTATACGAAGTTGTCGCGCCGTGTGACGCTGCAGAGCGTCCGATATGGTGACGAAGTTCTTGAGCGATTTGGACATCTTGCAGCCCGCGATCGTGAGGTGACCCGTGTGCAGGAAGTAGTTCACCCACCCTGGCTCGTCGTAATGTGCCTGTAAACGAATAAACTGATACAAGACAATACAAAACTCTTTATTGTACACTACAAAGTTAGATAAAAACACAGACATTAACATGAACAAGGACAATGGGCGGCCTTATCGCTTAGAAGCGATTTCTTCCAGGCAACCTTTGGATGGATAGAAAATTTACAATTTATGAAAGGCAATGGTGTATTGTATACAACTTTAATACATTATAATAGGAAGCATTCTTATGCAAGAAGAAACATAAAAAAAAATTATATCAGATTCGTGGACAATAATGGGCAAAAGAATCGTAGAGCGCCCAGTCGTTACGTGGGTCGACGACATTGCACGTCACGCGCCGTCAATAGAGGCACAGGACCGTGGTGGAGAAACTTCGGGAGCAGTTGGTAAATTCCGTCTGCGGATGATAACGTTATCGCTTACTGAACTTCCGTTTATTTCATGTTGTTATGGCTTTTCCACTGACCGGACGGTAGGTACGGTAGAAAGTTAAGGATTGTAATAAATTTGCCATTAACTTGAATAATTATGGTTTACTAAACTGATGAGGGATTAGTAGGTACTTACACTCACTATACACACGTATATGTATACAATGGACTATCTCTTATTTAGACTAAATATATTATTATGCTTATAAGGAGACCCATAAGAAATGGAAGGTAAAAACCAAAAGAAAATAAATAATCAAAACAATCATGTAGTAGAATTTACGAGTTGTTGTGCACTATACTTATTCCTTACCTCACTTTGAGCCAGCTCATTGTCATGATGAGGGAACTTGAGGTCCACTCCTCCGGTGTGTATATCCAACTTCGAGCCGCACACATCCGAAGCCATGGCCGAGCACTCGATGTGCCAGCCTGGCCGACCCACGCCCCAGGGCGAAGGCCACGAGGGCTCGCCAGCTTTACTGCGCTTCCATAGAGCAAAGTCATTGGGGGATTTCTTTTCCACTGTGTCGTCGGTGAGATCACCTGTAAAGTTGTTTAATGCTTAATTTTTAGTATATTAGTATTTATTTTCAACTTAAAACTATAATAACACAAACACAACAACAATAGTTAAATAAATGATATTCAATATACTCTGTGTATTCAATAGTGATATTTACAGTGCCATTTATTTAATGTGAGGTTGCGGAAATGAGGTCAGAAACCAGTAACACTGTCATTTCTCCTCTAAGTCTACAACAAACTACCACCTGGTCTCTTCAAGACAAGAGTACATCATCGGCCATATCATCACTGATCTCACCTAACGGTAGATTGTGGTCAAACTAATGTTTCTTCACGATATAAAACCGCACATTGTCTGCTATCGCTTGAGCGATTGGTAGTTTTTGCGCAAGTCGCTCATGAGCGGTACCTCAGGCAACAGTGCAGTTTAGCCTTAAGTACTATTATCACACTATTATTAAGCTATGGATGTTTGGCTGGTAGGACACCGCTTGGTAGCTAGCACGACAGTCGGCAATGTGGAGTGAGAGTTACTGAGCAGAGCTCCCAAACAAGAGTACACATTTCAACCTCCTCAAGCGAGGGAGTCATCTAAAAATTAAGGTCATGTGGGTTTCGAAACGTTATGTAGATTGTTATTTTTACACTACCACGCCATGTGTTGCGCCACCTCAACTTTTTTAGCAGGTGTCGTAAGAGCCTACTAAAGGATATCTACCAGGGGAAGGGCAGCAGTGCCTCCTGCAGAACAATTTTACCACGAAGCTGCGATCACCAACCTGTATGCCCAGCGTCCGGATTGCGGGCATTACCCCCATAGGATAGCCCTTATCAAGGGGTGGCCTGAGTCCAGCAGTGCACCAGTATAAGCTGCAGATGTATCTTTACTTGTTTAATTGTGTAATATAAGAAAGTATTGTTTACCTTCTCCTTCCTGTAGTGATTTTGTATCTCCATATGCTTCTGGGACTAACCGGGCGTAATGGTGCTTATCTCTACTGTCAAACTCGCTCACATTGAAATAAACAGACCCATTCGATTCGTATGCCAGACCATTGTCTATTATTGTCTGTATATATGTTACAATTTGTGGGACATATTCACTTACTCTTGTTAATACATCTGGTGGTAAAACCTGCAAATTAAATAAAGTCAATGTGGTGTCAATTAAAAAAGAATTGCTATGTTACTAATCCAAATTAGTTTACTGATGAGATAATAGTATACAAAAGAATTTTTTTGATGAAAATGCTTGGTTGTAAGAAATTGCTATGGACAAAGCATCTTCCATAATTCTTATTAGCCAGTTATGAATATTTGGTAATTGAAATAGTGGATAAATTCCCTTACATTCAAAGCCAACATGTCCTTATGGAATTCATTCTCCCAATACCGGGAAAGTTCTGTAAATACTGAGTGGTCGGTGACAGTGCCGCCATACTTGCTATCTAGCCAGTCTGAAATAGGGCTTTTTGCAGAGCTAAGAAGATCACATCTTGCTTTTATAATTCTTTCATCATTTTTCGACTCAATAGCTGACTTAAGTGTTTCTACTGCTACTGCCATGCTGAAAAGGGAATAATCAGCTCTTGAAATATTATCTAAGAAGTACATTGTACCTTCAAATGAGTAATGATGATGTCAATGAGTAATGTGTGAGTAATGATTATGATATTAGGCTTTCCAAAGTTTATGCAGTTGAATTTACATTGTATTTAATTGCTTGTAATAATAATTACTAAAACCAAGTATCCAACTATTTCAATGTGTTTATGGTAGCATTATTTGAAAGTATCTCAAGTAAGCAAAATAAAAATTTGTTTAGGTATGCATGCAATAGAAGCAAGTACAAGTAGGTAGGTAGGTAAGTATACATTGAATCATACCTGTCAAGCAGTTTTTGCATCACATTCTTTTTATCTGGGTCAGTGGTCCCTTTGACAACTTCTTCATAGTAATTCACGACATGTGTTGCATCATCTATGATATCACTCAGACCCTTTTTCTCCTTCACATACTTTTCATACAAATACTGTTGTCTCGCCCTTTTGATGATCTTATCATCAATGTCTGTTATATTCATCACATAAAAAATATCATATCCAAAATAGTTGGACATAACTCTCCGTAAAATATCAAAAGATATGTATGATCTGGAAAGATAATGATAAAAACATTAATGATAAAAATTGGTATACCATATCTAGTTCTATTCAAACATAGGTTATATATGGTAGGTATGTGCAGTACAACAAACCGGTATGCAAAGGATATAATAAACACAAACTTTTAAAAACATATTTTATACGAATGAGTCAAGCAAGTGCTTTTTGCAGCCAGCAAGGCATGAAATCTAGCTCTCATACCTGGCATGTCCCATGTGAGAGGCATCGTAGACAGTTGGTCCGCAGCTGTACCAATTGACTCTGTTACCACTAGCAGGAACAAATTCTTCTTTCTGTCTTGTTAGACTGTTGAATAGTCTAAGAACAGGACGATTTTCAGGTCTGGCCGGTGGAGACCAACTAGGTTGACTTCTTTTCGACATTATAACGAAAATTCACACACGAGACTTCTCATTTGATTGATAGAATATAAGGAATGCAGTGTTCTGCTCTGGAAATAAAAATATTCACAAATGTCTAGCCACGTATCTGTATAACATTTTATTTGAATTAAATTTATAAGATATTTTGAGGTTATTTTGCGTTCGTGATGATTTGACGTTGGCACTGGCATGGCAAATCAAAAATTGACATTTTTGATTTGCCATCACCAGTGACACTGACACTTACTTTCGGACATTTGAATGACATGAGTTGGTGCTGCCACCCTAACACTTTCAGAACTAGATTTAACGCTTTTTCGGTCATCATAGTATGTATTTTTTCTAAACAAGTCTTGGGGAATCCGTTATCCGTTCTAGCTTTTACTGAGTAGAAAATGATATTATTGATTGAATACTGGCATGTTTATGATAATGGCAAGTTGATTAATGGCATGTTTAATAAATGACATGGTAACAATACTCTTTTCAAACAGGATAACTCAAGTTCACTAATAACTTTTGTTGTGCCGTGCGCAATAGACAGAGACAGAGACTTAAATTTGATGCCTACACTTAACGGCAAAGACAGAGATAACATATTTTCTTGGTAGGTCAGCCAGTACCTGTCTTTGTAGGCCACACACTAAGGGCAACACCACATGTAAACCAACCAATCAAATAGGCCAACCAAAAAAACATCAATTCAAGCAAGAAAGAAAGAAAAGACAAGACAAACAACTGAAACAACATCACGCTTTTGGTTTGGACTGGATTTGATTGAGATTTTTCTCATTTTTGAGTTTAGTAAATCAGAGAAAACATTTTCCTACCGAAACATGGCTTTGTGTACTTGCAAATGTTTAAACGTGAAGCTGGAAAGCGATAAAGTTGAAGCGAATGTAGACATTCGGAAACTGGAACTATCTACCACGGAACAAAGGGATTTATATTTCAGTGAGGTATACAGTCGGTAAACATGTCGTGACCTTGATATTTTAAGGGCCTATTCTATTTTGCATTAGACGACGAAAATATCTATTTATTAAACGGAATGACCGGATCATTGTTTATAAATTAAGTTTACCTACGCAGTTACCTTACCAGAGTAGTTTCGCACGTGCTGTGCGGTGTTTGTTTAATTTTCTAAATACCCACTCCTGTCGTGTTTACCAACTTGCTCTAATAATTTTTTAAATTCACATTATATTCTTTTGTTTTACTATTCTATTAAAGCCAATAAAAACGATAAATGAACCTTCTTTTGTTTTGTTAGCTCCAAAAATTACATAATTACCTATTTGTTGCAGTATTTATTAGGTACTAGCTGTGCCCGCGGCTTCGCCCTGTGTATTATTTTTTTGCACGGAACCTATTTTTTTTATTCTCCTATTCAGGACCGAGACAAATCCAACAAATCAAAGATCATTTAAATTGGTCCAGCCATTCTTGAATAATAAGTGGTGTAACTAACACGACTCTGTTTTATATAGATATATTCTTTATACACTATTGTAGATTTACAAATCTTCAAATATATTTTCAGAAACTCCTATCATGTGCTTCAAAAGATCTCAAGATTCATATAGCTCAGCCAGCTCTGATAAGCCAGAGGTTCCTCGGGAACTGGTCCATGCACTCCTGCCTGTCTTGTGGACAGACTACCCATGCCATATTACAGGACAAAAACCGCCCCAATATCTGCCTTATTAATAAAACCTTACAGGTATGTAATTGATGCCTAACCTAACCTAACCTAACCAATAGATATAACATAATTTACAGAATCGCTTGATATTTTTTATATATAGATTCATATAGACAAGGCACTCAGATCTGCCCTCAGGCGAACGGAGAAAGTAAAAGCTTGCTTATTATTCTAGTACTTTGATGAATACTTCAATGCCTACAATTTACTAAGTATAAATGTTATGTTTTGTTTAATCAAAAACAATATCTAGTTATAATTTAATTTTAGGCCAGGAGGTTAGTTTAAATTTTGTAATACCTAGATAAATTTTTTCTCATGTACTAATCTCATTATAAGTGAACCATGTGTTTGTATGAGAATAAAGTTCTTTAAACCTATGTTTATTGTCCTAAAATGTGATATTGCAGACTACACATGACCACATAAATAACTTGAAGAAATCTAAAAACTATTCCCCTGTATTCAACCTACTGGTGCCAGAAGTTTCAACTGATGTAGAAATGAAAGAGAATGTGGACACAAGCAATATGATAATCAGCGAAAAGAAATGGCCACCTGCTCAACAAGTTATCAGCAAGCTCAGTAAACACATGAACCAAACCTTACAGTCACAGCTGGAGGCAGTGGAAGAAAACGTCAGGCAGTTCCGGGATCAGATGTATGCTGAGTATGAAGCTTTCAGGGAAAAAGCTCATAGGGATCATAAGATCATATCTAGGTATGTGGGTACTTACTGACTAAAACATGACATTTCACAACACTAATAAATTTCCTATGTCCATGACTAAATTTCCTATGTCCATGACTTAAGTATGCAAACCTTGCCCATACAGTGGAGGTATAGTAAACACAAGATTATTTGTGTTGACCTAGATATTTTGCATAATTATTTATTCTCTTTGTCGCAATATCTTAGAAAATTAAAATATTTGTGTTTCAGCATTAAAACCGAACTTGTTACTCATGTAATCTACAAATGTTTGTGTTTCAGCATTACAAGTAAAGCTATTACTCATAGAAACAAAAAATTCTTCTGTTTCAGCATTATAAGCAAAGCTCAAAGCATTGACAACAGCTGGAGCTTGCAAGGCGTGGACAATGGGCCACCGTCCCCACAGCTACCTCCCCTACAGAGAAGAAGACTCTCCTCAATCAAAGATGCCAAAAAACTAACACATAATTTTGCTAAGGTATGTTATATAATTTTATTAAATTAATTGAACCTGGATGAAATTGCCGCAGGACCGTGTGGAGTTGGTGGAACATAAAAGTTTGGAGGCCAGCAGTGGGTGAAGTTGGGTTAATGATGAAGTATGTAGACACTCAGATGACCTTATTATTATGTAGGTTGTTTATGTTTTATGTAAATTAGATCTTTATTTTTCTATAATTTGTGCCATTATCATTATTATTAGAAAAAGTTAGGTCTAAAATTATGTCTAAGTGTGTATTGTATCCAATAAATAAAGGCTGGGTTACCCGGATTTAGGGATTTTTAACTGTCCGTACCTCAATAACTAGAAGGCCTATAGTTTTGAAATTCAAACATATTATAGTTGAAGATATTTTCTAATGCATCACTAGACAAAAACACGATTGGTGACATTTCACCCGATCAAAAAAAAATGACAAAGTTACCTCTAAATGAAACTTTAAATGATCACTGTGAATAGAAAAATGAATAAAATGCCACAAATAGTATACCAAAACATTGCAAACGTTATTACGCAGTACATCACTAGAAAATATTTTTATATGTCATACAAATATTTTTCAAAGCAATAACCTAAATAACTAAAAAAAAGCGTGCTCGGCTGTCTGCGCACCGTCTTGCTTCTTGCTTGCGTCTTGCAAGTGCTGGGCTCACCTCGCCTTAACATTATCAGTAAACTAACTGAACTGAACTAAGACAGCTCTAAAGTTGAATAGAAAATAACAAATACCACTTTAGTTAAACAAATTAAAAGTATAATTCTAGATATTTTATTATTTCCAAATATTATCACAGTTATCAGCTTTACACATATTTAATTTTGACATAAATTAATTCAATTTCAATAAAACCCCCAGTGTGCATGCAATGCGCCTGACAGGTTTAATTTTCTGTTCAGAACAACAGAACCCTGCCGCAAGAGGACGATTCTCTGGACGCCGACGATCTGTTTGACCTTGAGGGTGCAGAGACCAGGAACCACATGAATTCCGATCATGATTACTATGATTCTGATGGTGAGTTCATTGTTTCTTCCTCTTACAAATAAATGTCTTTGGATCTTATTAGTATCATACCAAACACACATCCTGTGCCCCTGTAAAGTCTCAGAGTGCGGTGAGGTCATGTTGAGTGGTTTATATTAAATTGTATTTACTGTACATAATTGTATTTTTCCACTTGACAGGCAGACAGTGCAATCATATAAAGACAGCAAGTATCAATCTCACTACCTTCCAAACTAAACTACTTTACCTTGGAGAAGTATTTTCATGTACAAAGGAAATTAAAATAGATACTAGTATTTACACAATCCTTACTAATATTATAAACACGATAGTTCGTATGTATGGATGTTTTTTACTCTTTCATGCAAAAACTACTGAATGGGTTCAATTAAACTTTACAATAATATAGCTTATACATCAGAATAATTTAAAATACAGCTAGTATCTTTATAAACAATTTAAAATAATTTATAAAGATACTAGCTGGTGCCCGCAACTTCGTCTGCGCAGGATTAGTACTTAATATTCTTCTTAGTTCACGCGGGCGTAGCCGCGGGCGGGTCAGCTAGTGTAGCTATAAAATACGCATGAAGCAGTGGAGCTATCTGTAGACTGCTACAAACAATCTGCAGATAGCTGAGACAAATCGATAGTAATATTTACAAAGAGTGATTATTGTACCAGATGGCAGCAACGATGAAGGCATCCAAATATCCAGACCGCGCGGCGGCGGCAAGGCCGACATAGCTCGCTCGCTGCCCATGAGCATCGCGCGCTTCCCCAACGACCACTCCGGCAGGCGCGATCTGGACGAAGACGTAAGTATAATTCAACGCATTCACCACCATTTCTGTGCGCAGAGGCGCACCGCAGCTGGACGTGGTTGAACACGTATATGTGCGTCATGCCAAAATAATTTTCTCTAAAATAGATCTGATGTTTCCAAGAAAATGTACTTGTACGAGTACCTCCTCTGGTTATAGGGACCCTCAAACTGTCCCAGTTAAAAACAGACTGTATTATATAACATCCATGAAAGATGGCTTATATTCGTCCGTGGGCACTTTCGTGGAAACCTATTCAACCCTATCTATCACATTCCAGGACTACGAGGAGCCGCAAGACATCGCGGCCAGTATCAAGGCTTTGGCTCGGTCGGTGCACGGCGATGCCTTCGAGCTGCCTCGCCCGCGCTTCTCCACGCAGATCTAGCGGCGCCCGCGCACCATTATGTATATTGTAAGATCCTTTTTAATGAACAGACACAGGTTACCTATTGTTTACAACCATGGCTAGCATGGTCACCCTAACAGCGACTTGTCTACGATAGAATAGACGAAAATAACATCGAATTCCTAATTAATTGAAATTCAAGGTTAATTTTATTTAGTTTATATAATGCATGGAACCTGGCGCAATAGATAGCGTCTTCACGTACTGAGTGCAAGGTTGCGAGCTCGAGTCACGTCGAGGCCGTACATTTTTGGTTATTATTTAATTTATTTGAAATTAATTGTGTCAACTTCAGTAATTAACGCATTGTCTGATCTACTCTTGCATAGATAAAACGTTGTCAAGGGGATCATCAAGCTTCGTCTACATCATATTCATCGACCCAAAGAAACAAATTAATTTGAAATACGTAATTTGTTTGATTTGTCTTTTCAGGGATATCTAGACTACTCGTATATCACTATTGTTTCAGTAGTTAGTTCCTATTGATTCGAACTCCTGCAATCATTTTGGTGTCATATAAATAATATGTAATGTACCTACAGGACGAGTTCCAAATAACAAAGCCACACAAGTCATATTTTAAGGATGTAAAATGTACCATCTCAGTGATTGACTGGGCAGTAGTCGATAGTTGTTTAGTGTAGCATACAAGGATGGTGCTGTGGGCATTGCAGCTATGTTTAGGATTTTTTAGGAATAACGCTCTAACTATTGCCATATAAAAGCAGTCGCAAAGTCTTGTATTTTTAAAAATCCGAGTACAAAAGTCAAATTAAAAATGTATCTCATGTAATGCAAGTAGTTGAGTGCTTGAGTTTAAATTAGATGATATAGCCATATATTTCGGTGCTCATAATGTGATTTATAGTGACCCTTTTATGCTTCTTATTAATAACGACTCTTCTGTTGAAAAATACCTTTCAAAATATGAGTTAGATTCGTAGTAAGAACGGATCTAGTTTTAAGCAGTTACGTGTCCACTTTTGCACCTTAATTTTTATCATCGACTACCAATAAAATTAATAAAACTGGAATAATACTGTTTCCAACAACTTTATGGAGTATCGCCGCAAATAATATCCTGAACAACATAAACAGATGCGATAAACCTGTTATTTCACCAGCTATCTTGAATCAGAGCGCTTCGTAACAGATAAGGATTATATTGTTTTAGGCATACGCATGTAGAGTAAAGAATTAACTGTATCAGAATACAGTTAATAGAATATAACATACAAAAAATAGCACACAAAAAAAGGCATATTCCTTTATATTTGTAAACACCCCGCAGACGAGTCATGATGTTGCGATGCTGTGTGGACGAACCTTCGTCAAGTCTTCGTGCTGTAATGTGAAAATATAAGAATATTCCTTTTCCAAAATCCGCATAACGAACGAAACTTGCTCGGTCCGCCGTTGCGAAGACGCTTGCCTTTTAAATTTGTTGAAAAACAATGTGTCTTCCTCAAATTATTAAAGTAAATAAGTAAAGAATATACGATCGTAGTAACCTGTGTGCCATTTCGTAGATCGATAAACAAATTAATAATGAAGTAATCTTATCAATAGATCCGGATTTTTTGGTTTTTGGAATTAGTGCTTTTAAAGTTTTATAAATAGAAGTGTCAATGTAACTCTGTGTTATAAGGAGACTGAATTAAAAATCCTTAAAGACATTATTTCTGGATTACTACGGATTGTTACATAAACGTAATCTAAGTCATATATATCTCTAGAATTTTATCTGGTGTTATCGTAATGATAAGTGAAAAGTGTACAAAAATAAATATTTGCATTTCCTGCTAGTCTAATAGGGTCACGAATATTAATGTCTTGTTGTTGGAATTTTGTTTTGAAAAGTTTGTGGTTAGTTTGTATTCAAAGATGAACGAAAATCATTGTTTTAGTACTTTTGACGATTATGATAAAAATGATGGAAAATAAATGTTTTGAAATAATTTATTTTTATATCAAATATTGAATGATTTTTTAAAGAAGGTAAATGATTCGAGAAGGCATTGTAGGAAGATAGTGATTATGAGAAGAGATTTTGAATGTGAAATAGTGTAGGTTATTTTCATTAGTATAAGGAGAAAACTGTAGTGCAGCCTGACGCGATGATAAACTTCTGGAATACTTTATTCACATGAGTCAATTCCTTTGCAGTGTCATACAATATACATATGTAAGAATAATGAAGAAATAATTTTCAGAAGATTATCATAGTGTACCGTTTTTTATCTAAACCAAGCTATTAATGACGGCTAACGAAATGTAAGTCGCCTAAAGTTAATTTAGCTCTCAGTGTCTTCCATCAGCACTGTTCTGATATATATTTCATTGTGATTTAATTTCTGCAGTCAATGGCTTTTATAAGATTTAAATTAGTTTAGAATGTTGTTTTATTGGTGTGACGAAAGATGCTGGTAATTGATTGTATTGGATAGAGATCATGTACATAATTAATAATAAATATTGGCAGTGATCGAAAAATTTAATTCTTGTATTATTCGAGTTCCCTATTCATTCCATAGTAATATTTGGACATCCATACATATATACATATATGTCCATAGATCTAAAAGTATTATCTATACTTATAATAAAACTGTAGCAGGTCCAATTCATCACACTGTAAATATTTTATTTTGAGGGCACTCTATTATCGATAGAGGTAAGTACAAAGAAAGCAGCTTTTGGTCGACCAAATACCCATGCTTATGAAATTATTTGCTACGTGCACAAATCAACCGCACGGAGGAACTTCGCCATATGATCAAAGCTTGGCCTCCTTGCTGAGCAAAGGAGGAAGTGGTGCTAGGAGAAAAAGGCGCAGCTTTACCATGTCTGTGAGAAAAATGAACTTTTTGCAAGACTTTTTGTTAGGCGCAGCTCTACCATGTCTGTGACTTTTTGTTCAATAATATCTACCATAAAGAAGATAAAAAAATATCAACCTTTGTACTATGTTGTGTTAGATGACGAGGCCATAGAGCAATATTACGGTTGCTATGGATACGGCGTCACAACAAAAGCGATCGAACTTCTTGGAAACGTGCGCAAAGTACTTTTTATAGGAAAGGTGTTGGGAAATGCGCTGAAGGTTGATTATTTCCTTTTCTGAATTAAAACATGTTAAGTTCCCGTTATTATAGCGCATCTCGGGTTGGCACCGATGCCAAGCCGCGAACTGCCATAATAGCAGACGAGGATGACGAGTTGTACGCGGGTTTCAACGATGTGTCCCCTGCTTTGGACACTCGCAACCTGAGGGAAGATGAAGCTTTTCAGGAGACGCTGAAGACCGCGGGCATTGGCAGGAAGGTTCCGAGTAGGATGGGCACTGGGGTAAGTGCTTCTGATGGGCGTTGGACTAGGTGCTCTTGTCTATTTTAGTTGCTTTTTATTTAGTATACGAATCTTATCTTCGATGAGGAGGCTTAGCCTTTTTGATTGTCCTTCTGTAAATGAGTTTATTCTCTGTCTTTTTTACACGAAGTACAAAATATGTAGGTATGGTTTTACAGGACTTAGTCAAATAATGTCTGAGGTATTTATCCGGGGAAAGGGCCAGGGTAATAGAGCGTGTCGCACACTTTCACTGCTAGGAGCGGGACAGTAGTGATAGATCTACGACCGCTTTATGTTTCAGATGATGCGTCTCAGTACCGTGAATGTGAGAGGTGGATCGCGTGCTGGTACGGCGGCCGCGCGGCCCGTTACCGCGGTGCGAGCGGCCGGCTACACGTCCGCCACCAGGGACATTCCCTCACGAGAGGAGAACAAAGAGGACACGTATGTGTTTATATATACATATATATATCAGATGTCTCACTATACTTAGTACACGTGAAATGCAGGAGTGTCTAGTCCAGTAAACACCCACCCATTAGTTTCTGTTAAGTAGTCTAATTTGGTTGGTCCAGTTAGAGACTAGGGTCTACTTTAGTTGGTTCAGTTGATCGGTAGGCTAGTACGTACGAGAGGACATGGCCCCTAAGTTGTTGCTCCCCCTCCTTTCTCTTAATAGCTTCTGCCTATGGATTCTCACGTGATTTTTCTGGACAAAGAGATTAGGGTACAAAATCTTACATGCCGAATAAAATAAAATTCGTTTAACCGCTAAGTTGAAAAGTATTAGGTAATGATTGAATTTTCACCAATAAGTAAGGATTTCGAATCGTTGTTGACTGTTACTTTAATAGATTTCTTTTTATTTTCCAGTATAGAAGACAAGGTTAAGAATATGGAGGCTCGGATTATGAGTCTCGTGGAGGAGTCGTGTATGCTGAGCGCGCGGCCCGATCCCGATGATGAAACTTCCACTAAAAGGGTGGCGGACTTAGCGCAGGTACCTTTAAGCTTGCGTACATAAAAATGGGTCTTTGAATGACGTCATCTGTCATGCTTTCCCGCTAAGTTTGAATTCAGTCTGAGCGGGACAGCATGAGAGAGATGACGTCTTCTCAGGCCCATTTAAGTACCTACGCGGGTTTTACGCGTAAGTAAGCAATTGGCACACGTCGCTTTAAATATATAATTATTTCATCTTCAATCTACTTTTATCTATTGAGGTAAAATTAAGTTGATAATTTATTTATTATTTGCTAGATAAAATAATCGAGCAGCCTGTGGCTGATGTCTCGATATCACACAGTGTTGAATATTGTCATTCCGTCACTTTTTTAGTTTCTTGTTATTGTCTCATAACCAGTGGTCGAGCTTGTTCTTCAAGGCATATATAGATAGTATTAGATTATGTGTAAATGTAATTTCCAGAACTACTGAGCTGATTTTGATACCTAATTCCTTCACTATTCATAGAATGTGCTCACGCATCATGGGCCTCATTCTGCCTTTGGATGTTTAATAGCTTTTTTGTAATGTAGGTAAACCACGTAACGTAAACGTTTGCTTTACAGGCCCTCATCAAGGCCCAGGAGGCGTCAGCGTTGGAGCGCCAGTTGATACGCATGCAGGAGCAGGCGAACCTGGCAGATGCACATAACTTGGACCTCACATTTGCTGTAAGTACTCCATTACTTACTATACTTACACTGAGTACTCGAACTGAACTCAGATTATTTTAAGCACGTCTTGAGTCGATTTTTTGTCAGTTTTCAATCAAAATCTCTGAACGATTCGTCACTTGAGACAGCTTAAATCTGAGTTGCGTTCGAGTCATCGGGCAAATATTTGAGCTTCTTCCAATTAAAAGACAAAAAAATTAAGTGAAGAGAAAATCAATTACACCTTTTTTCTTTTTTTTTTGTAATAATAACTATATCTATAACTGTTTATATTATAAAATGACTTGTCCAAGTGTTTATTTTGTAAGCCTAAAGAAGTAAAGTTATTGCTTTTGATTCTGGGCAGACAGATTTGAGGTTCTCACATTTAATTTATGAAAATGTATAATTGATCGTCATGCAAGATAAAAACATGTGGAAAATGGAGCTGGGCTGGTCATATCTGCCGCATGGCTGAAGACCTACGGGTACCTAAGCCACCCAATGGAGCCCCAACTGTGTAAGACTTAGCGTTAGACCGAGGAAACGATGATGGTGCGACGAACTGGACAACTTAGAGTACGGATCCAACTGGCTCAGGATCTTGGTGTATGGGTGGTGTTTTCCCAACTATGAGACGTTACAGTCTTTGGAAATTGTAACCCTATACGATAATTTATCGAAAACAACACTTATTTTCATACAGATCAAGAGGGCAATTTTGGCAATATATCTACTCGATAGACATGGCAAGAACTGTCAAAATATCGAGTGATAAACAAGCGTAGGTATTCTAGAAAATCTGCAATTCGATATTATCGAGGGCTTTTCTTTCATGAGTTCCTCGATAAGTCACACGAGAATGCAGTTTTTGGCGGTGCTCGATATTTATCATATGATACTTTTATCCCGTGATAATGAGTATCACTCGATAACGTATCGTGATACGCAGAATTGGCCTCCTGATATATTTTTTTGTCTAATAGTGTTTTGTTAGGAGGGTGAAGTTTGCTTGTTATCTGCAGGTCCTGTGTAACCTGGCCGACCAGTACGCACTCAATGAAATGTACACAGAAGCTCTGAACACATACCAAATGCTGACTAGAAACAAACTGTTTCCTCATGCGAATAGACTAAAGGTGAGTCGGAACTGAGGTGAGGTGCGGAACGTGAGTCGGCTACGATGCAACGCGAAACGGACTGTTGGGAGACCATCGACTCGATGGACCGACGACATCGCATCGTAGCGGTCACAGGGAGTCGATGGATGGAGGTGACTCAGGACCGCTATTTGTGGCGTCGTATGGGGAAGGCCTATGTCCAACGGTGGACCTACATATATGGCTGATATTATGAGTCTGAACTTGTTTAGGTATATATTCTTCAATACATTTTGTTATAAGTATTTAAATTCACTGAATATTATATTCATCATACTAATATTATAAATGTCTAAGTTTGTAAGGATGGATGTATGGATATTTGTTACTCTTTTACGCAAAAACTACTGAACCGATTAGGCTGAAATTTGATATGGTTATAGTTTGGGACCTGGAATAACATATATGCTATTTTTTATTCCGATAAAACGTGGGCAAAGGCGCGGGCAGCAGCTAGTCATTAATATTTATAGGTGTTGGAATATTTCACAGTTAAAGGCATTTTTTGAAAGGAAAGATTTTAAAAATAATCGCATGATTTCTGAACTCCAAAACGTTTTATTGATGTGATGACCTGCGCCATTTTGTACTTACTCCATGTAACTAAACAATGTTTATAGGTGAACATGGGAAATATTTATTTCAAAATGGGTGAACATCCAAAGGCGCTAAAATTATACAGGATGGCGTTGGACCAAACGCCAACAGCCGAAAAAGATTTGAGGTAATTAGGTACCTTTGTCATGTCAAGGTATGTCTTGACCACCATGTTTCTGTGGTCCTGATTTATTTTATCTAGATAAATGTAAATTTATTTAGGTAATTATTAAATATGTATTTATGTAGCTTAAAAAGAGTCAGTGATCATGATCACTTTTCAAAATCGTATAAATTTTATATGACCAGAATCACATTGTAGGAAACCGACGACGTTTCGTTGCGTTGGTTGTTAATAATGTGATTCTGGTCCTAGAAAATTAATAAGACATGTCATTATTGGGTTGATTCAATCAAGAAAGCTACATAATACATAATTTATTAAGTAAAGTGTTTGTGTCTATTTTGCGCCGAATCAATCGGTGAATTATGTGGAACTAATTTTAAGCCTAAGACCTAAATTTTTCTTGCACAAATGATAATGACGATTACATTATCCATGGGAGGCAAAGGCTATATTTATGGCTGTTGATAGTATAAAACTAGACTTGTCTAATTTTTGTGCTTATTTTGTAAGCCTAAAGAAACAAAGTTATTGATTCTGAATCTTAAAAGGCTAGTTTTATCGATAAACCGCGCGAGCGAAGCCGAAAGCAGAATCTAAGCTAACATAATCATTTAAATGGAACCTTATCCCGGTGTAAATAAAGACCAACCATATGTTTTTACAGAATGAAAGTCATCCACAACATCGGTCTGCTACTGGTGCGCATGGGCAAGTTTCGAGACGCTGTCACCAACTTCCAGCACATAATGCACGAGCAAGGGGATTTTCAAACAGGTTACATGCATTGCATTCTTCGCACCTGAGTCTTCAATCATCATCCAGCCGACCGTCACTGTTGTATATAAATCTCACCCAAAGGACACTTACGTCACAATACCCTTCCGGATCCTTCCATCCATCGACTCCCTGTGACCGACGCTCTGACTTTCGTGAGACGTTGAGAATACTTTTCGTGAAACGTTGAGAATAAGCACGTCTGTCGTGAGACGTTGGGAATAACTCCATCGTGTCTCGAGCAGTTTCCAACCGCGAGCTATACAGGACTTCACACATAGGTACATCCAACACCGTTACCGCATAGCACACCAGTACTCCAGTAGGCATTCAAATATGGGCTTAGGTAAAGTGAGTCCCAATACCCACGTTTTAACTGTACGAAAAATCAATGTTAAGGCAAGAAAACATTGAATTTTGTATTATTTTTTGATGAGCATCAAAAGTTTATGATTCTAGTTACCTAGTAACTTACGGGAGCCGAAACACGATTGACTAAATTTGACTCGATAGAAAAAAATCGCGTAGTTTCCTCTAAATCTTCATTTTTACAGAGATATTCCTCCTACTACGGAAGAATCAATTTCATTTGCTGATTAACATGTGTGTCTATTTAACATATTTCAATAAACTTTCGTGTACGTGTTCTCAGATAAATACTTTACAGGATTATGGTTTTATTTTATTGAGAAAGAGTATTATTTGAAAGCAAACCCAAATTTAAAAATTAAAACCGGTGAATTTGCGCGATGGCCGGCCGTTCCGCGCCTCTTGCCTGATTTCTCGCCTTCGCCGCGCGGTGTTCGCTCATCCTTGTCTCGCAAAACCGAGCGCACTTCGCCTTAAACTCTTAAAGTTAAGCAATTTTTGTATATATCTCTCTCTCTCTCTTTATAAAAACTTTGTTTTTATGAGAACTATACATCTTTAAACCGATTCTTTAGGTTCATTTTACAGTAACAAAACGACTTACAAGCTTCAAGCGCTCGCGAGCTGTGTGTTATCAGATGCCGTCAATATAAAATGCATCTTAATATTAGGAGTTAAACGCACTTGGCCCATATTCTGAATGCACATTTTTGTAAAGCACATTCTGTTTCACATTCTTACTACTACCCACTTCAGCTTGATAATTCTAAAAGCTAGGTATGTGGTTACAAGCTAGTGGAATTATACAGCTTATCATCATCGTCATCATCAGCCCGTATACTTCCACTGCTGAATATAGGCCTCCCATAAACGACGCCACGAATAGCAGTCCTGAGCCGCCTGTACAGCTTATGCAAAGCATTAATTTAGAATGATCATTGCAGGATTGCACCTGGTGTTATGCTCAGTGGCTCTGAACGACGCGGAAGGCGGCAAAGCGGCTTTCCACTCGATGCTGGACGTGGAGCCACCCACCTTCCACCAGGATATCGCCATCGATGATGTGGGTTCAGTATTTGAGGGATGTCTATGTTTAATTATACTACCTATCTGTAAAGGATTTCACTGCATCTTATTTTCTGATACTAAAACGATGTGGCCACTGCATCTTATTTTCTGATACTAAAACGTGTGGGCCGTGGGGTCGCGGCGTACGAATATCGACCCCTCCAACTCAACCCGTGGATGGCGTAAGAGCCGACTAAGGGAACCTACCAGAGGAAGGGCAGCAGCTTTCTTCTGAGTATTTTTAAACACCAACGCTGCGATCACCAATCCGCCTGCCAAGCGTGGTGATTATGGCAAATCCCCCCTACATGGGAGACCATCCACTCGATGGACCGACGACATCGTAGCGGTCGCAGGGAGTCGATGGATGGAGGCGGCTTAGGACCGCTATTTGTGGCGTCGTACGGGGTATGTCCAGCAGTGGATGTGTATGGGCTGATGATGATGATGATGATGATGAAAACGATGTGATGACCAGAACCAGCGCCAGTCCCAGATTAGAGCGAGATGAGCGGACCATCTAGTTAAGAGGCGCCAAAACATCAAAAGCGCGAAACAAATTGAATTTGATGGCGCTCTAGCGCTATAGGACAGAGGCGCGAGCTGCGTAACGCCTTTGTTGCTTACTCCACCGCAGCAATATCGAAAATTTCCGCGGCACTGCTTGCCACTTCTTTAGTTTTCACTGTCTTAACTTCGACTACGAATTTTCAGAGCTCGCTCAGCTCGCAGTTATTTCCTTTGGGGATTTAACTTTTTTTAAATGAGTTTGTTATCTGAAGGAGGAGGACGCGTATGAATGCGTGGTCCGCGACGTGGTCCGAGGCGACCGTCTGTCGCGCTGGTCGCGGCGCGCTGCCGCTCACGCCGAGCGCTGCCTCGCGCTCGCCGCTGCCGCTCTCGCCCGCACTACGCAACGGGACGACGACTCCGGGTATGTATCCTATTAGCTACAATCAGTTGATCCAGGCCGCCTATTCCGCGCCCTGTCGCGCTATGTGAAAGTTTGTAGCTCGCTTCGTTCGCTGCACTGGGATAGCGGTTAGCTTAGTCAGAGATGGGGGGGGGGGTCATCTCTGACTCCCCCTTTTCGAAATCGAAATAAAAAGAAAGCAAAGCAAGATTAGTGCTGGCAAATATATTTCGTCTTAGTAATAAGTGAATCGAAACCATTATTGTACCAGAGGCATGTCGTGGTGCGTGGAAGCGCTCCGCGGCTACACGGGCAGTGCGGCGGGCGCGCGGCTGGAGCTAGGCAGCGCGCTGGCGTCACTGCGCGCGCCGCGGAGTGCTCCGGCGCAGCGCGCCTCGCAGCGGTTGAAGGCGGTGGCGAGGGCGCACCCGCAGGACCGCGTGCTGCGCGCCGAGGCCAACGCGGACGCGGCCTTCGTGGCCTACGCGGTGAGTACGGGAAACGACCAACCTTGTCACAAATAAAAACGCACAAACATTTAGTGGGATAAACCTACGTTGTTCGCTGCGGCGAGAGCGCGCCCGCACTTGTCGACTGGCAGCCGAAGAAAATAGTGAATGGAAAATCCACTTATTGTATGCCCTATGAATAAGAGAGTTGTTAAATGTGTAAGTCTGTCTGTATACCTATATCAAATGGTTCCTTCCCAGCTCGGCAACTACACCGAAGCTCGTTCCCTCGCCGAGTCGGCAGCCCGCGACGACCCCTACTCCAGCGCGGCTCGCATCACACTGGCGCTGGCGAGCGCCGCCGCGGCCTCCGAGGCGACCAACTCTGCTGACCCGGCGCAGGCGTGGGGCGACGCGGCCGTCGTGCTGTCCGCCGCCACGCACTTAGACCCCGCGGATCTCATCGCTATGCACGACTTAGGTGAGTACACCACGGCTACTGTTCAAGACAGATGCGGCTTTCGATGTGAAAGACCAACTCTCTGTCGCTACCACTCGCCAAGCGCTGCTGGTTTTGCTTCGTTCCTTGTGTACGAGCTATTTTTGTATTTTGTAGCGTTGGCGCTGGAACGCAGCGGCGGAACTGGTGCGGAGGCGCGATGGGCGCGGATCCGCAGCGCGGCGGGTGCGGGTGGCACGTTGCGAGCGCTCGCCGCCGCGGGACTGGCGCGCCTCGCGACCTCCAGCCCCGGCGACCCCTCGGCTGCGGAGCACTGGTAACACTAGTATACACATACGGCTCGTTTGCTCCTTGAGAAAGTGTCGCTTGATTCGCTGGCCACGATGCGTGGGGGTTTGTGGCTTTGCTCGCCGCACTACAATCAAATTTTGCAAGTGACCTGCTAACCGATTTGAAATACTTTTCGCTTCGAAATTTGAAGTGACATTAAGGATAGGATAAGGTAGATCGCTCTTAGCGATAAGGCTGTGCATTGTGCAACTCTTTGATTATTATCTATTTTCCTATAATTTGTATTTTCTTGTTGTACGAAAGTGTATTGTATAAAGGGGCGTCGTTAATTCCAGGTACAGCCTGATCGGCAGCTGGGACGCGAGCGTGGCGCGCGCCATCGCGCAACTGCACTCCGAGATGGGCGACGCGCAGACTGCCAGACATCACTACCAAGATGTGAGTAATTTAGATTAGAACTACTAATTTAACCTGAATTATAAAAAAAAATCGGGAAATTTTTCAATGAGACATTTTTTATTTTAGGTGGAAGCCGTATGGCCTTGTGACCTCAACGCTTTAGAGTGGCTGGCTTCGGAGGCGGCGCCCGACGCAGCGCTGCAGTATTACAGACGGGCCGCGCGTGCGCAACCCACCAATGTAAGACACCTAAAGCTGTGGCCCAGCCTACTGACCGTGGATCTCGTCCTACGAATGTACGCTCCGACGGTTTATCTCATAAGCTTTCTTAATAGCCGTAAAAACCGCCGAGATTGGCGAGCCGAGTAACTTAGGCGAGTTTTGGGTAGATATTACGCAATAATGTAGCGGTCGCAGGGAGTCGATGATGGGGGCGGTGAGCTCTTCGCGGTGTCGTCGTGTATGTTTGTGGGCTGATATGATTATGTCCATAGTATTTTATCTAGACGCGCGATAGAACGTCTCCTTCATTTGTATAAATAAACATATGTCACGAGCGATCTCTGGTAGAGATCGCTCGTAGCGAGCGATAAGACCGCCAATTGTCACATTTCTTTTTTTTGTTCAAATTGTTTGTAAACTGTTTTGTTAAGTGTGCAATAAAGTATTTTCTATCTATCTATCTATGTCCTTCGCACCTATATTTACTAAAACATTTGGCCACAGACGCATTAGTTCCTCCTCTATCTCATTTTGAATCCTACGGAGCAAATGCATGTTACCTATACGTACCTATGTTACCACAATTTTTTTCTGTATTATTTAGCCAGTATAACTGAGGGAACACTAATACTTTAGTCCTGTTTTTGTAATTTATGGTGTATCTCTGTAGTTGGTGGTTCAATAAATATATTAAATATGTTTCGTTGTCAGCCTCAGTGGGGCCTGCTGATGGGCGGATGCCTGCGCGCCACGGGTCGGTACCAAGAGGCTCTCACTCTCTACAAGAAAATGAACGCGCGCTTTCCAGACAACGTACAGTGTGAGTACAGTTTGTCAGCGTTTCTGTTATAATATCGTACATCTACATATGTTCGCCAATTGTTAACAGACTTTGATCTTATTGCTTTTGTATAGTAAACAGGACCGCCGCCGCCGGCTCAAAATAATAGATAGATATATAGATAGATGGATAGATAACTCTTTAGTGTACCACACAAACACAAAATACAATACAACAAGGAAATGCTAACAAACAAAGAAGTACAAAGGGCGGCCTTATCGCTTTAAGCGATCTCCTCCAGGCAACCTCGGGATGGACTGGACATAAAAGAACAATATAGACGGTGGCGTTTGAGTTTAACGAATTATAAATATAATATAATGATACCTGATGATGGCGTCGTATGGGGGAGGCCTATGTCCAGCAGTGGACGTGTATGGGCTGATGTGAATGAATGAAAAATGATACATAGGGTTTCAGAGAAACGCAAAGAGAGAGTGAGAGTCGGAGAGGAATTTAAATCGCTCCTTGAGATAAGATGGGCTGGGAGGATAGAACAAGATACTGTACAAGAGAGATAGTATGTGAGTATTCCTGCGAAGTCGGATGGGTAACCACTTAAGCTTAGCGCGATACTCGGATACATGGTCATATTTGCGAAGGCCAAATATGAACCGGGTACTGAAATTTTGGAGGCGCTCAAGCTTGTTTAATTGGTCTTCAGTGAGGTCCGGATAGCAAGCGTCGGCGTAATCGAGAATGGGAAGCAGAAGGGACTGGGCAAGTGTAACCTTAGTGGAAGTTGGGAGAAAATTGCGCAGTCGTGGGAGTGGGAGGGAGAGTGAGCCGGCCGATGCGAACATCTTTCGGCTGAGTTCAGCCAATTGCGGACCCCAGGACAACTAGTTGTCTACAATCAGGCCCAGGTTTTTGACGGATTTGCTGACTGGAATTGAATAATTGATGAAAATAATTTGAAAACAAAACTGCTTAAGTAGGTATGTCATTGTTTTTTCTGCTCGAGATTGGGTAGGTACAACTTAAAAATACATGTAATATTTAGGTATTTAACGGCGGTCTTTAGTTCAAGGACATTACATAATTTCAGGTCTGAAGTTGATAGTGAAGCTGTGCGGCGACCAAGGGCTCTCGGAGACCGCATCCTGGACCCGCGAGCTGCAGCGCGCGCAGGCGAGGCTCAAACAGCAGGAGAGAGGTTTGTTTAATCACTCTCTAGTCAAGATCAATTTGTCGTAATTTTTTTTTAATGCCTACCCTCTGAAGGTTTGGTCTTTACTTTTGGTTACACTCTGTATAAAATGGGTACTCTATAGGTACCTACACGAAATTGGATGTTTTCGAATACTTAGTCAAATTTTGTTAAAGCTATATAGCTTTAACCTTTATCTATATATGGTCTATACTACTGATTGTTGTAGTGCAAGGGCAATTAGTAGGGCAGAGGTACAAACCGTTCAGTGTCGATTTGTGTTTCAGTGGCCATAACATCAGCTGGCAGCGGCTCATCCAGGACAAGTCAATCACCGGTGGATCAGTTCAGAGGTATGTTTACTTACCAGTTCAACGAAATTATTCAGTGTTGCAGGTTACTTAGACAAGAGAGAGGTTTCTAGACTTAGGGCAAAGTGTGCATTAACCTTAATTATTTTTGACTGCAAACAATATCTATCTAAATCATCAGGCATAACACAATCCTGTTCACATTAGTGTAGATATGTGTAAAATGTTCAGAACAAATTTAATAAGATCCAAAAATTTTCGACTTCGACGGGACTTGAACCCGCAACCCTTCCTCAGTACGTCACATGTTACGCGTGTACATGTGCGCTACCAATTGCGCCTCGTGGCGCAATTGGTAGCGCATCCCGTTCTGAGGGAGGGTTGCGGGTTCAAGTACCGTCGAAGTCAAAAAAATTTGGGAACTTATTAAATTTCTTAGGAATTATCCCCAGTGTGTGTAGAGGCTTACGCACTATAATAACAAAAACGTTAATGTTCAGAAGGTATAATCTTATTATTGTATTGACTTACCTAGGCGCGTCTCGCACGGACAGCGCCGCCGCCGCGGCCACTGGCTCGAGACACTCCAACGACAGCCGCGGAGGCAGCAGCGGACACACACGGCTCTTGAAGTAAGTCTCTTGACAATCAAACCATGTCATTTGAAAGTAAATATATGCTCTGTTTTATTATAAACGTCCTATTGCCCGCGGATTTTTTTGAATAATATGAAGGAAGCCTATATGCAGACGGAGTTATTGATTGTACGGTTGAAATAGATGTACAAGCTAGGGAACTTAACCTATCCCTATCTCTCGGCGACTCACCCGAGAGGAGAAGTAAAATCAGCGCCGCATGTTCTTTGCATGCAGCTAATGCTGAATGTAGGGACCTACCTACTCCCTTTGCCGCTATCGGTAATTTTATTCTGTGTATTTTTCTAGTTTAGGTTATGTTTAAAGGCAATATAATGTTGTTTTTTATTTGTTATATAATATTCCATGTCCAGATCTAGAATTTTATCAAATTAAGCACATAGAAAAGTAAAATTTTCACTTTCCTATGTGCTTAATTTGTACGCCTGTAAGCCTAAAGGACTTCTGAATTTGTGGAGGCAATATATGCTTAAATGACTAAAAAAATTCCGTTCGCGTTATCTTCCAACACAAATAAGGTTCGTAGTTAACCCGCTTACCTACATTATTCTTAATTTTTAGGGGTCCGTACATTCGACAGTAAAACGGAAACCCTATACATATATAGAATCACTCATGTAGGTATGTCTTGTGTCCGCGCGTCTTAACACCCCAAACTAACAATAACCAATTCAAATTTAATACGAGGGTTATGTCTTAGAATACATGATTCAATAGACCCTCACACTATTTTCAACCGACTTAAAAAGAGGAGGAGATACTCAATTCGGCTGTTTCTGTGTAGTTATTTTAATTAATCGATTTTTTATGATTCTTTTCTCTTGAATAGATGGTCTTTCCTGAAGTGGTCAAATTAAAGTTTTATTCACGGGATTAGATACTATTTTTCCTGTAATACTTTAAAACAGTGTAAGGAAATATGTCGTTTTTTTTTGTAAAAAAAACATCAATAGATGGATACCTATATTAAAAACAGGTAAACCGATTCTAACAAAAAAAATTGTAGCATCACCACGGAATCATTGCATTACAAAAACAAGAGAATTATGAAAATCGATTCGAAATCGAGAGTAACATACAAACCAACACCGATTTTTTTTATTACGTACCCCACTTCCCTTAGGCCACAAAAGTAGGTAGAGTCGGCACTATGTTGATCAATAAAGGTAAAAAGAAATTAAAGGTATGAAAAAACATATAACGGATCATTATTATTATTTGAAAAAACGTATTTGCTGATAGCCTAAGTCGTTATAGTGTTATTCTGTGGGCGTACATCATTACCTTATCTTTTGCTAGAACTGGCTTGCTATCAACATACCTACTACGTGCTGAGTTCAGAAGAAAATATTATTATTTGCTTAAATCGTTTACTTTCAAAACCAGTTCTGACTAGATGTTAGTAAATATTGAACTAACCTTTCACGAGGTCAAGTAAATAATCATGACTAGCTAGGTAAAGGAAAATTATATCAACCTGATTTAGTTTTCCTCTGCACTTATGCATCGGTTTTATCTACTTGTGTTTTTGTTAGTTCACATCTAAGTAGGTACCTACTTATTTATTTTAAGTTAATGTCGTAAGTATATACGTAAAAATATAATAATAATTACTTATCTAAGTTAAGTCAGAGGTCGTAAAAGTCGACTTATCGGACCTAGGGGAAGGGCAGCAACAGATCCACTGCTATTCGCAATCCGCATGCCCAGCGTTGGGATTATGGTACTAGCCCCTAAGCCTTCCGCCCAGCAGTGGATTAGTATAGGCTGATGTGATGATGACCATGACTAAGGTGCCAACCCACCACATTGAACAGTTCTTAAAAATAGCCTAAATACATATTGTTTTACTTTAATTTTATATTTGACGTCATCATTATTATTCATCGGTCATTTTGCTTTCCCGCCCTCTGGTTCGAGAGGTTAATATATGCTGGAAAGAATACGCACTTATCGCGTTGCATTAACAAAAAATGACGTAATTTTTAACTTTATGCATGTCATCGATTGTTATGCAAACAATATGTATAGGTAATAAGTGAAAGCACACATTGATATTTATATTATTTTTGCATTTGCACGTTACCATACACGTGTCTTGCTGCCCACTATACCTAGTACCTGTTACCTATACAGCGTGTCCTCGATAATCTGCAATCTCCTTATGGGAAAAAATTACAGACTGTGTAAATCTACCTGAATAAAATGTACCAAAATGGAATGAAAGCTAAATATACTTAACCGTAAACACACGTTGATATTTATTTAGCTACCTTAATAAATTACTTCAAAAGGAGGAGGTTCTCAATTCGTCTGTAAGTTTATTTTTTGTATGTATGACGCGATATCTCCAATTATGGACCGATTTAGAAAGTTCTTTCACTATTGTATAGAAAACTCGACATATAGGCGAGAGGCATCTCTGATCGGAACAGGGAGGTTATTCTGATGTCGCAAATAAATCTTGAGTAGGTACAGAACGGTAATGGTAATGTACGACGTCAGAAGTAACTGCGCATCAGACGCCCACTAGGTACTCAAAAAGTCCAGATTGAAACGTGTCGCCGACGCAGGGTCAGCCTTCTATATATTTATACAACTCCATTCACTTACCTCCACGAATTTACATGTTTAAAGTACCGAAAATTTCCTCGTTTCAGTTATTCTGACAGTGCGCAAGAAAGTCTGCAGCCGGCGAGATCTCGCCGCTCCGAGACCAAGAAAACTGTCGAGGAGTACGACAACGACTTGCCTCTACCACCAGAATAACGTTATGCTAATAAATATTAAAATTAAATAACATAAAAAAACTATAGTAGTTGGATGATATTCAGTAGGAATGTTGTGGGCTGTTATGTAATGATGTCTCGTTAGGGGATTGTTGATGTTCTTTTCTTACAACGTACCTAAACAAGGTTTTTACCACGCTCACGTTGAATTACGTGGACCATGTTTTCTATGGTATTTTATTTGAAGAATAAAGTTGTTTTTTCTGATTGGTGATATGTTTTCCTTGAATGTAATTTAAGTTTATATTATTTACAGCAAGTATATGTGCCTAGATGTTCACGTGGAGGAGAGAAGGTAGGTCTACTATTTAGTTAGGAACCAGCACAAAGAGATGAGCCCAGCATCGGGTAGAGCAGATAGATACGGCACCATTATAGTATAAGATAGATAACGAAATTGTGATCAGTGATCTGTTCACGGCGCTATTAGTATAAGATAGGTAGATAACGAAATTGTGATCTGTGATCATCACCTACCATGTCTAGAAGTGTGGGTATAAAGCGTAAAGAAAAAAAATACTTCGAGTTTAAATAAACACTGTATTTACAAATATAAAAAAACTGTACATTATATCTTAGACTAGAAAAGACGACAAGAAACGTTCATACGTCGCACAATTTACTCAATACTATAAATAACAACATCAATTACTTATTACCTACTATAGAAAACATTAAATACATCTAAATATTAAAGTTTATATTCTATCTACATTACTTGTGTATAAAGAATATCATTGACAAGTTTTGAAGGGACTTTATACACCGAACCCGCTGACACTCAATCATATCGCTACCCGACGGCGTTTTGGTGTATCATTGTTGCAAGATCGCCGACCGCCGACGGTGATTTGTCAACTTGTAACGTGATGTGATGCCGCCGACTAACCCACCGACCACACACCCGGCTGTGGGGATGTGTCGGCAATTTTGGTGTGAAGAATAAATTTGGTTGGTTCTACCACAGTGTAATAAGTCTATTGTCGTTTTACTCTACGTCTAACTCTAGGTGATCTGTTAGTTCACGGACGCAGAAATAACGGCCTACCTAATTGTTATAATACAGTAACAAATTCAACAAAATAAGATAAACTAGTTTGCTTATATGTTATCTTTTGTTTTAATACGCGCAGAAGGTATATTATGAATAATGTTGCGCAACCGTAATTATCATTAATGCTGGGGAATTTATTTTAATTTGCGTTTATTTGAATGTTAAACAGGCTGACGAGTTTGAATAAAATACGCGAGCGCACGCGGTCAATTTATGTCAGAGCGATTCTATTGGTTGCTTTTGTTAGCAAAACCTAATAATAAAAAATATATAATAAGCTTATAAATAGCTAATTAGCGACTTGGCTACGGACCATTATATTTTTTTAACATTCAGGGTTCTTTGAAAAACATCTTTTTGCTTACGTAATCTATTATACGACACTGATTTAGCGATATGTACCTGTAGCTAGGTAATAGGGTGCTGCCAACTCACTGAGCCGATTTTGGACAGGTTATCATAAATATTCTTAATTCTCTAATTATAATGTATAATAATTATGAAATCAACAATGAACGTGTCAAATTTTATTTTTATTAATAAATTCTTGAATTCATTAATTTAAAAAATAGCTTGATTTGAGCCTCACTTACCGTGACTGCGGCGAAGTTTTTACGTAATGTCGATATTGATAACTCCTGTTTGGAGCCGTTAAAAGTAAAACGTTAAATCCAGATAAACATTGTTTTAAAATATAAAGTCACACCATACTTACATATATCAATTGTTATGAAAAACTTATTTACACAAAGATGACACGATGATATTCCTGAACCTTATGTACCTATGTACCTATGGACCTTAACAAAGTAACATGGTAAGGTACATGGATTGTAACTTAGCTCTCGGCATACGATTACCTAAATGAAATTCAAACATATATTTTTCATTTTCGCGAACATTTTCTTGAGGGCTTAATTCACTTTGTGCGAGTCAAAGCCAGCACTCAAGATATGTGCCGATTTGTTATTTTACAAACAAATATATTTATGTTTAGACATTTAGATACGTTACTTATATACATTTTCCTTTGACTAACCATGAACTAAACAAACTATGGTGGAGATACAAACATACAATAAAATTATTAAGAAATGTTAGACTCCATTATCTAGCTCGTCCTAACCTACACAGTACAGTTAGTACTGGTGTCACTTCAGTTGGTCAATTTGTTTGAAGGTCATGTTAAACTCCATTATCTAGCTCGTCCCAACCTACACACATTAGTACTGGTGTCAATTCAGTTGGTCAATTTATTTGAAGATCAATTTAAACTTATTTGATGGCATAAAAAATATGCCGTCTCTTTCTAATCGTTCGAAAGTCAAATTAGTTTAATTTTGTACCACCAGAATTGACACCATTGTGTGCCAACCACCGCATAACTAAAACTAAAATATCAAATAAAAACAATGCGTAAGTGAACTAGCGTCCGTTTTTGGAGAAACATCGTATATCACAGTTCCTAACACCCTGAGCAGATCTCGATACATCATTTCATATAAATCCATAGATATGCCCGCTGTTCGCACATAATGAGAGAGATAAGTCCGTACAAATAACATTTTGCGCGCTGATATTACCCGATAACTAAATTATAATGTAGGCGTAATTTTAGTTATATCATGCGCACTCCATGCCCACGTGGTCACTTACGTGCCTTATCAAACACTTATCATTCAAAAACATAGTTTATCACTCGCAAAGTTCGGGCTCTGCGAAAGTTTTGTAAACATACCTTCACAATAAGATAGGACATCACTTGGTTATTCACAATAAGTTTTGGTTGTATTGTTATTAAACCCGACAGGGTCAGTATTTTCACTACGATATCACTTTAGCGTAAGGGTGGACTATGTGTCCGTACTGTATGGCTAAGAGCGTGTCCTTCACCCGCTGGTAGAGAGGCTGGGCCTGCTTCATGGTGGGGATGTGGATGTCCTGCTGCAGGAAGCCGACTCGGCTGATGGGGCTGATGACTACAGCTGTACCGGCGCCGAACATCTCCAGCAACTGAAATAAACACATTTACTATTGTTATTTTGTTCTCGGAAGCTAGAAGTATATTTTTCACTTTTTACAATAGCTTAAAAATCATTGTCTAATATTATAATGAGGTAAAGTTTGTGAGGTTGTAGGGGGTAATCTCTGGAACTACTGAACTGATTTTGAAAATTCTGTTACCAATAGAACACCACGTTATTTGTGAGTGTCATATGCTATAAGTATGCAAAAATGTTTACGTAGACTGTTATATCATTACTCCCTAATGATGAGAGTGAATAAGGTGTTTATAGGCCCAGCTGTGGCCTAGTAAAGGCTGTTGATGGTTTGTTGTTTAGTTTTAACGCAATAAATCTATTCAACCTTTCACGTAAATGCGCTCGTTTGACTCCCAGCCAGGCTGGATGTCAGTTACATCATCTTTCGTAGATAGACAAAGGATGACGATTGTTTCGTTTTGACGCATTCACTGCCGTCAGTAGTTGCACGGCGGCGGGCTGAGGGGGTGTTAATGAAGGGCGCCGCTGCATGTGTTATAATTATATTATTGATTATTATTATTTATGAAAAAGAAAACTTAGAAGTTTACAGTTTGAACACCAAAGCAATCACTATCTTATGCTTATTCTTTTGCTCTCTTAAAATAGCAATAAGCGGCATCCATATTTCTAGACTTGATAAGAATTTATCTTATGAGCATTTTAATTCCTAATTAGTCAGATGATTAAAATGGTGACACACTTTCGCATATTGCGTTGTTCCTAATTTCCTCACAACAAGGTTTTATATTTGAAATGTTATATAAATTTAATGTTATTCATGGATCTTATGTAATCTGAAATAAAATATGTTTATTTTTTAATGTCAGTGTGAAGTGTTCGTTCATGTTCATTATTCGACTTAAGGTTATCGCAGAGGGTCCTCTGCGATGTGAATGAACATTTTTGTGTTGTGCACCACTGCCGCACAACACAAAAATGGTCATTCAAATATGGGTTTATATTCGTAACATTTGGATACATTAACAGCATAAAACGAGCTACTTCTGTCACTGTGAATGTATCTAAAGATGACGAGTTTAAGCCCATATTTGAACGCTTATCGTTGTGCCGTGCGGTAGCGTGCTAGTGTGCGAATTCCTTTATTTCTGATTCGCGCACGATCCCGGTCTAAGGTCCGAGGCTAGTCCGAGGCAAAATATCAAATCATTGAAGAACAGTTTTGTATGTATCGCTTGTCATGCACATAGAGACTGGACTCCTAGTATCGCTCTAGGATACCGTAGGTATTGTAATTATATCTATTTAAATACAAAGCACCAACTACTTAAGAGTGCGCATTGCGCGCCGTTTTTTAAAAAGGATAGCAATAGAATATTGCGTTCATAGGAGCGGGACAGAGCTTAGCTTTTTGGAAAAGTGGAAGCGCAAAAAATGAGTTTTTATCTAATTACAAGTTAATTAAACAACCAATCGAAAAATTAAAAGACAATAAATACTTTAAGCTTTCTTGACAAAACGAAAACCCAACAAATAAAATGTGCTGTTCCTGAGATAAATAGCAAAATTTGTGTAAAACATGTATTTTTCAAAATAATATTTTATCTAGAAAATTTTCACCAATCGTGGTTTTTAAAACACGTAATCCAAGATAAAAGTTCAAAATATCATTTCCCTAAATTTGAAGGTAGTAGCTTTCACAGATTCTGAGATAGATAACGATTTCTAACACTAGATTGCTTATGGCACACTCTTAAAAGTACGTTGTTTTTATTCCAGAGAAGAGAAGTAAAAACCTAGAAATTGATTTTTGCGGTATTATGTTGGTCGAATTGGGTTTTACTGAATTCAGTAATTAATAGGCCAGAATACTTACTCGTCCTTGACTGTTGAGTTGAATAACTTGGTCCATCGTGATGACTTCCTCTTTAACGACGATGTCGTCCCACTGGTGTGCCAGCTCGAGGATGGACCGCCGCGTCACGCCGGGCAGGATCAAGCCGTTCAACGGGGGCGTGCTCAATTGCTTTTCTGTAATAAAAACACTACAAGTTACAAATTAAGTGATATCCCAATTTACGATTTCGGTGGGACTTCAACTCGCGACGTTTCCCTTAATTTCTTTGAGGTTACCCCTCGTTTAAGGACTTACGCACCCTTAAGTTAAAAATTATACTGCGTTCACTGGTTCATTTTACTTTTGACACGTGCACGACCATGAAGTTCCCTTATTCATCATCATCATCAGGCCGTACACGTCCACTGCTGAATATAGGCCTCGCCCAAACGACGACGCCACGAATAGCGGTGCTGAGCCGCCTCCATCCATCGTTCCCTGCGACCTTAACGAGCCACAAAGTAAGTTCTCTTATTATTGACGGGTAAATGAATGAAGATTGAAAGATAATGTATTAATTTATACAATTTTACAAGTAGTAAAGAAAAAAGTTTACAAGTAGTAACGAAACAAGTTTACAAGTAGGAAAGAAACAAGTTAACAAGTACCTAGTAAAGAGACAAGTATACAAGTAGTAAAGAAACAAGTACACAAGTAGAAAAGAAACAAGTTTACAAGTAGTAAAGTAACAAGGTTGGACGAATCTACTAGCTCCTGCTTGGCTCCTGCCCGCAGCATCGCAAATGTTTTTCCAGAATAAGAAGTAGTCTTAAGTATATTAATTTAGGTATTACTCAGGTATATATATATGGTAAGAAACATTCTAACTTTTGCATTATAATATCAATTTAATGCGAAAATTACTTTGTTATTTGTTACATTGATTATGTCAACAATTTAACGGGTATTTATCGCATTTATTTACCTAGTTTTCCCTACGACGTTTCGTGTCTGTTACTTTATCACTCGTAAACGGCTGATAAATCCTAATTAAATCTTGTAAAGCAAAACCTCCCTTTTCCCCTTTCCAACCTCACAAGAAGACAAGTAAAAATGATATTGACGTTTAGATGACGCTAACCATTCTTATTGTTGCTTCAGCTATGATACAAGAATTTTCTGGTCAAAAGGTCAAAGCAACTTGCTGATAACCTATAATCGGGCAGTTCACTTACACGGATATCTAGTTATTAACAGGCTCCCAGTTTATCAATGTATGTACGATGACAAGTAAAACAGAGCCACTTGTTTATTAAAAAAATATGGAACGACTTTAGTGTCTTTGATTGAGGCACTAAGCAGGTCATATTGGCTAGACAGGTCGGTCACTCGAATTAGATTTCGAACTTAGTAAGTTTTATTCTGAGAATCGCCATTTTGTTTGAATAAATTCAAGTTTGAAGGGCAAAAAAAGAAAGGTCACGGGGCGGTCAGTCTTTTGGCCGCCATGCACGGACTGCTCGGGCAGTTAGCCATTGATCAACATACACGGACTGCTCTTGCAGCCATAGTCAACAGCTTGAAGCTGCCATTAATAACTCCGCGAGCAGTTGATACCAACTGCTCGCGGGGGGGAAACGCGCGCATCCTGGAATGAAGAGCGCGGGCGGAGGTAGCTGCGCGAGAGCAGTTGACAGCTCGAGCAGTCAGTGACAGTCAGTGTATGCCAGGCGACTGCTTGACCGCACGACCGTGTGTGCAAACACATGTGCACTCTCTATTCCCTCACTCTCATATCCGGTGGGACGGCAGACCGATACGACTGGGTGAGAGGTCAAGTTTTATCTTTACAAATATAAAAAATGGTTAATTAAGTTTGCAAGTTTATTTAGATGTACCTAATGGGTAATTTACGAAACTACTGCTGCAAAATTAATGTATTCAAGTATTAGAATCCTAAGCGACGCTAGTGATTCATGGCCTTCGTTATAAATCCGTTCTTTATTCAAGAGTTGCATACTATACTTTATATCATGACTAATAGAAAAAGAAAGATTAAAGCGAAATTAGACTTAATGAACAAAAAGGAAGGTTAATTTAATTAAAATGCAGGCAGTACAGGCAGGCAGCTCAACTATATTATCCCCGAGTTACTAAAGACAACGTTTTATTCCGGTGACACTCGAGCAAAGCGACTAGAGCCGGGCTCGCACAGGGTGTATAATTGTAAACTCACCTCCTTTTTCATTGATGTAAACCATGAATATATTCATCGCTCCAACTTCAGTGAGCTCGTGGTTCGGTCCGAACAGCCACAACACTTGGTGGTGTCCCAACTTCGCCGCTCGGCCCGTGGCCTCTGAAATAAAATAACAACATTGTAACTTTACGCCCTTTTTTATATTTCGTAACCATCATCAACTGCGCCCTGTTAAGATTATTTCCATTAGTAAAATACTCGGTATACTTGGAAAGTGAACTAAGGTTTGCACATCGTACAGTTCGTTGAAAGGCTCTTGTGCGCGGATATCAAGCGTAACTGTTCTGTTTTTATTGAAAAACACAAAAGTCTGAAATATTACTCTACTTGTTGACGGAAGTAAATGTAATGATCGGAGTCGATGGATGGAGGCGGCTTAGGACCGCTAATTGTGGCGTCGTATGGGGGTGGCATATGTCCAATGTACGTGTATGGACTGATATGATGATGATGATGAATTGACGGAACAAGAAGATGACTCATTTGATGGTAAAGATGTATAATTAACCATCACCTTAACAGTACAATTCCTCGCGAAGTAGGTAGATAGGTAAATACATATATAATCCTAAAAGTGCGTGCGTAAAATATTATACACGTAGTGGATAAAGGACAGATTTAAAGCGAGGGCCATACATAAATCACGAGCAAGTGAAGGATTCTAAGCACTGAATAGCGAGCGCAGCGAGTGATTCAATTGTTAGAATCCGTAGCGACGCGAGTGATTCATGGCCCTCGATATAAATCCGTCCTTTATTCAAAAGTTGCATACCTACTTTAGGTACTTTTTAACAAAATTACGAGAGGAAGGTTAATTTAATTAAAATGGACATAAAAAAAATTGGTACAATTACTAAAACTTAGTAATTTTGTAATATTCTTTTCCATTTGCAAAATTCATCGTAGGCTTTGATGTAAACCAGCCGTGATTTGTTAGGTAGCAAGTGTTCTACCGTATCGGCTGCCCCCTCTTTCATAAACTCAGGTGTAACACAATATTCATTATCACTGGAATGCATTTTCAATCGATTTATTATTATGTAACTTTGTGTTCGTAACTTATTACTACTAATACTAATTAATTAATATTGACTTTAGGATTATTCTTATTTTTTAATGTTATTATTGCATGCATAACCAAATTTCTTTGACATATCTTCATTTATGACTGATTATTTATCTTGGACATTCGTTAGCAGACTGATTTTTGTAAACTATCTTTGATTTCATAATTCTAATATGTTTAATGATTTTCTATTTTAATTTTAACAATAAGACTAGACTAAGAATTTAAAATAGGTACACTATTGCATTGGGTGTGCCCGTAAGAATAGTTGTACATTATTATAAATAAATAAATAAATAAAAACTTACAGTAGATATTCAAAATAGTAAAAAACGTAAACTCGTAAACTAATGACAGCAAAGGATATAAAGCATTTTTTATTTTATTGCTAAACTCCTTGTCGAAAATGTCGACCAATCAAATCTCGAGGAGCTATTTGCACAAGGAGGTTGTATAGGATTGAAATGGAGGTCGAATGTATTGGTGTGTTCTAAATTTCAAACAACAAAATAGCGACTGAAAGTGCTTTTTATTCACTGTTTTCAGTGAATTAGAACGCACTGCTCCACGGAGCCCTGAGGCAATCAAAAATACTTAATTTCCGTAAAAATAGTAGATGTAACTTGGAAAAAGTAAAAATCTTAAAAGTAAAGAAAACACGAAATAAAATGATAACTGATGAACATGTTTTTGTGTAAAATGTAGCTTGTCATCATTGGCGATAGGCAATAAGTCTCGTGTGCCTGCAATTTCACCTCTAAATGTGGAACTCATGGTATAGGCCGTGGAGCGGCATAGAATATAAACCCCTGCAACTCAACCCGTGGATGTCGTAAAAGCCGACTGAGGGAACCTACCAGAGGAAAGGCAGCAGCTTCCTTCTGAGTATTTTTCAACACCAACACTGATCACCAATACGCCTGCCAAGCGTGCTGATTATGGCAAATCCTCCCCTACATGGGAGACCATCCACTCGATGGACCGACGACATCGTAGCGGTCGCAGGGAGTCGATGGATGGAGGCGGCTCAGGACCGCTATTTGTGGCGTCGTACGGGGGAGGCCTATGTCCAGGAGTGGACGTGTATGGGTTGATGATGATTGTATAGGAAAACCGGGTATGTTCTTCCGAGACACGATGGTCACGTGGGTATCTCTTGCTTACGTCATCATCGCCATCGGCGAATGAGACGAATCTGTTTCCTGATTGTTACCAGTAGCCTAAAATCGTAACTTCCCGAACTCCTTATATTACCTATATAAATCTAATAAAACTAGGTATATGGTTTTGTATGTATTTGCCAATAATTTACCACATTGACTCGTGTTTAACTAACGCTGTTTTGACGGATCTAACAAACAAAATTGACAATTCTAATTTTTTAATAGATTTTTCTATTGACCCTTGTTGACACATTTGTTTCCCAACTTCTACGATTTTTTAAATAAAGTGGCAACTAGACTGTGACCTGGGCAAGAGACATTCCTGGAGGAGCAGACCTGTTTTCTTGGATCATAGTGGAACTCACCTATAGTAGGTCCATAATTGGAGCCGACTTTCCTATTGCCGACGCCACCAGGGAAGGCCCTGACTACGGAAGGATCCGCATAGATGGACACGGCCCCGTCAGTACTCGCTTTGTAGTACGCACTGACGGGGCTCATGATTACGAAGAGAAGCGCTGACTCTGGTGCCATGATGCCGAAGGTTGCCTGTTGGAAGAAAATATAAAGTTAGGCAAACAAAGCTAAATCGGCATTCGATATACATACCTTGATCTAGGTCTGAAGCTTTCTGTGTAAGTATTTAGAAACAAAAATGTACCTACGTACGCAAACCTAGAATTTTTACATTACGTACCTCATCATCATCATATCAGCCGATACACGTCCACTGCTGGACATAGGCCTGCCCCAAACGACGTTTTTAAATTTTGAGGGATAAATACTAATCCCTCAGGAATAAAAATAGTATAGAATCCATAAACATTTAGGTAACTCTTTCGCTATAAGACTCCATACAAGTCTAATGTAGAAAGAATTTTCAAAATAGGTTCATAATTGACGGAGAAATCGACGAACATACATAAAACAATCTTACATACACCCGAGCATAGAACCTCCTCCTTTTTTGGAAGTCAGTTAAAAATAAAGTAAAACCATAGACATCGTAGAGCTACGCCTAAAGGGAAAAACAAAGATTTTGGGATGAAGTTCCTGGCGGTCAGTTCTTAACTTCTTAACAATCCGAGCGTTTCCGAATCCATTAGGCAGGCGTTATCTATGTAGTTCTAATTGAAAACAAGTGACGCATCGCCTTATTTTTAAGAAGGTGTAAAATCACAAGATTTAATAAATAGGTAGAGGTAGATAACAAATCTTATCTTTTCGCTGGGGGTGTGTTTATCAAATTTAATTAATCTATGATAACGACATTGCTTGGTATTGTAAATCTGTGTTCTAAATATTTTTTGTTAATATTAAAATAAGTAAGACTAACAGACCAAAGGATTGTTTTCTTCGTAAAAAAATCAAATACTATTTTTAACCGACTTCAAAAGGAGGAGTTTCTCAATTCTTCTGTATGTTTTTTTATGTATGTTGCGCGATATCTTTGCCAGTTATGGACCGACTATTGTATAGAAAATGATTCAGAAGAGGTCCCATAAAAATTTTATCCCCAGGGAATTAGTATTTATCCCGCAAAACTTAACATAAGTGTAAAAGTAAGGGAATTTGAAGTTGGTTTATCGTTTTTTAAAACACGCCATAATTATAACTGAGACTTTACTATTGCATGTCATCTATATAAGTTGAATATTTATCAAACATTATGAATATGTGGTAGGTATTACTTAGGTAGGTAAGGTATCCAATTGGATACCTACCTAAGTAATACATACCACATTTTAATTATCTTTAATAAATATTCAACTTATTTATAATTAGAAAAAATAATTTTTACTTTATTTCTTTATTCAGGAAAACGGCTAAAAAATTATAGGAGGACCGTGTGAATAAGAGACCTACTGAGACATTATTTGCTCTACTAGCCAGTTAAAGTTTTTTTTTACCTATTTATATTTTTCTGACAAGGCCTTATTATCTCATAATTTACAAAGAAAATAACAATCGAAAAATATGAACAAATTAAACCAGTATTTACAATTGAAACAGTTGAGCTAACTGCAGACTGTTGCAAATAATCTCTCTCAACTGGTCCATATCAATACCAGTCGGAAGTGTCCCCAAGACGCTGGCTGCATTGCCTCGCTGTATGGCAATGCTAATGTCTAGTCTCATAATTTTGGTAATAAAGTAGGTAAGTTGTTCAAATCAGCGATCGTATGATCGGTCGGAGACCTCGCAGATAAACCACAACGCGAACAACAATAACAGAAAGTGTGACGCATACGGTGCGCCCTCAATACGTGCGTACCTATTTGTTATTCATGACTAGTTTCCGCCCGCGGCTTTGAACGCTTTGTTTCCGGGGTTAAGAGTAGCTTATGTTATTCCAGTCAACAAAGATCGAATTATTGTTCTATGGAATCTTTTTATGGTTATTTCTATCTAAAAGTAGGCGATGAAACGGATAGGCTTATCCGTTATTCCAGGTTCCTTCATCTATGCAAAATTTCATCCGAATCTATTCGGTAGCTTTGGCACGAAGAAGAAAACATCCATCCCAACTTTCGCATATACATAAATACAGTATGACTATCTTTGGTACCCGGCTTCGTAGGCACCGCGTAAAAAGAACCCTTTAATGTTGTAGGTCACATCGTCACTCAGGTGAGATGGTTGTCAAACGAAGGTAGGTATATCGACATTAATAGGATCACAGGATAATTTTTAATTTCTAATTGCCGTATTGGCCTTCATTCCTAATATTATTTAGCAAGCCTCGATGTAATCCAATGAAACCTAATCAGCGTTCATTTATCTACTAATGCCCTTCACTGTATCTATCTACGAAATAGAATAAACAAATACTCAAACCATCAACGAATTAAGTAATTTAACCAAATTATTTTCCTATTTTGGCAACGCATGTTCTGTTTGATAAGTTATTATGTGACTACAATTGACCGACTTCAATTACCCCACCGTCAGCCTCAACACGTATCGATCCTATCCATCTAAAGGTTGCCTGGAAGAGATCGCTGTTAGCGATAAGGCTTAGTGCCACACTAGATATAGTTAGTATTAAGTTCTTGTTAATTGTTTTATGTACTTAAGATCTATTTATCAATTGTTTCATAGTAGACATTTACCTACGCACCAAAAACACCTAAATTAGAATTCCTGCGATATGTACATAGGTAATAGTTCCACAGTGCTCTTTGACTCTTTGATTTGAATAGTCTTACCTCAGTACCAATTAACGTAGGTCGTAGGTAGAGCGTTGAGGTTTCAGAGTGTGGTACCCACTCTTGGTCTATTTGCACGAGTCTCGAAATGCATTTCACTAGTTCTTCTCCATCGAAGGTTGGGAGGCCGGACCTCTCCGCCGCCAGATTCATCCTCTCCATGTTCAGGTCTGGTCGGAACAGTCGAATTTTGTCATCCCTGCCTCTGTACGCTTTCATTCCTTCGAAAAGCTGGAAAAGGTTGAGTATGTTTATCTTCAAATCCTTGTAAATAACTAATAACTCCTGAACTGATTATTATTTTGTAAACAAAGGCTGTAATTTAGATGTCTTTATATGTATAATAAACATTATCATCAAACATTACACAGCCACCCAAAAAGAGTTGGTTGTGCGACGAATGGGAATATATTTTTCTGACGTATTTTAAGCTACTGAATCTATATTCGAAGGCAAACTTAAGATAATGTGTACCATTCTAAAATGATACTTCAAAAATGTTGTTAATTCATATGCGTCCTACTAGATCGCTTTTCAAGGGTCCGCTTGCTTTATTAGGTATACCTTCTTAGATATTTACATATTCACATAGGTTAGAAGTATTAACACCGAAGACACAAAAAGACATGGATCCAGGACCGGTAGAACTCGTATATTTAGCGAAAACTGCGCTAAAAACGTATTTTGCTCTCATTTTTATAAAGCTAACACGTTTCAGACACTTCGTTTATTTAAATTTTTTTACACAGGTTCCCAATTTTGACTTCGAAAATCGATTCAGCAGCTCGGGCAAAATACGTCGGAAAGGTAGTCCTATACGGCGCACAGCGAACTTTATTTTTGTGTGGCTGTGTTATCATTATCGAAGAAAAAACTTTGTCATAACTTAACTAAACGGTTCGATACCGAACCTTTGAAATTTGTTTTTTTTAATGTTTTAGTTCTCACGTGTTATATTGTACAGGTAAACTTACTTGTATAGCGTAGTGTAAAGCCTTTGCCGCTGGGTGTATGCTGAGGTTCTCAAACGGCATGATTTCTGGTTTCTGCCACCCGCCTAAAGCTTTGTGGTACTGAATTTTGAGCATATGATCTGTGAAGTATCTGCCGAACCCGAGGTCCTTGGCTTCTGGCTTTGGATTCAGTTGGTACGGAGCAGCTAATCGAACTTGTAGGTCTTCTTGCTGGAAAAAAAATTTGTTTAGAACAACGTAGACGCCTGCTTAGAGATTGCAATCCGGATTATTCGAACGCCGAATATTCAGGATTTCACACAGGACAGGTCATTTCGAATCCTTAAAATTTATATTTTTCAAGTTTTTGTTTTGTTTGCAAATGCTTTTATTTGGCCAATTATTTTACTGAATGTCATGAACTCGTGAGTGTGATTGTAAAGTACTTTTACTTTGAAACAACTACCTACACTGTAAATTAGTTTAGTTTTAGTTTGAAAGACAACCGTTCCACCCCTTTGGAGTTCTCATACAGTGAAGGAGAGTGGAACAGGGTGTGGACAGAATTGAAGAGGTTCTGTAGCTACAGAACCTGATAGTAAAGAACTAAATGAATACTTTGAATAAACGTCATCACGTGTGATAGGCCGTATTGTTTGACTTTGCATAAATAATGCAATCAACAGCAGATAACTTAGAAATTAATATCAATACGTGCGTGAACGAGCACAAACAAGATAAAGGTTCAAAAGATACATTAATGAGGTTATTATTTAAAGCAAACGCGTCTATTTACCAAAATAATTAAGTTCCTATCTACTTTTCTAGCGCACAATGTGTGTTTATGTTGCATAGTGAAAGTTGGTAAGGTAGTCAAACCGAGATGTTGGTTATAAAGAAATCATACTTTTAGAAGGATTATGGATGATGTGTTTACAATGACCGCAGGGCTATTCAGAAAATCCACTACCGAGTCCTTGAGGTACTTTTCCGCTATTTTAATTCCTTGCAATACGCAGATAATATTAAAATCCGGTAAAATATTTAAGTTTCGCGCGAATCTGACAGTTTACGTGTCGATGACTGAGTATCGGAGTTTTTGAATAGCCCTGCTGAGGTTAGTACGAGTATGTCTATCTTCCCCATTGATCCATTGATTGGTTATCTTTCCCATTGACATCTGCGGTATTTCCTTTCCTAACCATTCCAAATGTATCTTAGAGTTTCAGAGGCACATAAACAAACTGATTGAATTTGAATTTACGCTGACAGAAACAACGAAAAGACTAGAGGTACCGCAAGGAAGCCTACTGGGACTGTTTCTTTACCTTACGTTCACCAGGCCCAAATACATATTATAGTTACACCAGCCTATTAATAACTACAGATGCATCATAAGCATGTGGTGGAATACCCACTACTGGTTCCTGGATTACCACGACCGTACAATCTAGTTTACCTATGTGGTTTTTTACTGGCTTAATCAATGGGTTCGCGAATATCTACATACTATATCATACACCTTATATTTTTATTACACGTGCTAAGATGCGAGCGAAGAGCGTGCTGATAGTTTATTAAATACCTTGAAAGAGATCTCCGGTGTGATTTGTGGTTCTGGCACATGCTCTACAGTGACTGGGGCAGCAGTCTCCTCCACTTCCTTGTACCTTAGCGATGAGCTACAGTACCGAACTGTTTGTAGCTTGTGCTGGTTCTCGAATATCCACTTCACTAGAACCTAAAGCAAATGTTTTAATGCTACCATACTGTAAATTAAATTTCAAGTATCAAATATGGACCCGGCTTGGGCACAGCAAGAAGAACATAGTGCTTGGAGGCAGTTAGCGATATTCGAGGTAAAATGGAAACGTGAGTTACGAATACCTTATTGAGTATTTTAAAGTTAGGTCTAAATTCACTGGATATAAAACAAACACCCTAAAAGATAAGACAAAAACTCTGCCGACATTTAAACAAATCCGAAGTAACAATTGACGCATCTAGCAATTTAAAGCACGAAAACTTAGTTTGGCATAGAAGCAAGTTAATGGTTCTATTCCATCTATAATAACTGCATTTGCAAAATTTAAAGTATAAGAACGGCACTTTGTAATTTAACATTAAATTTCAAATTAAAATTATCTTACCTTACTGCGACGAATAGGCATCTTTAATTTCGGAATTTTACACTTTAGAATTCACTATACACTGTTAATGTAACACAGAGTGCACTTTTAGTAATGTATTATTCAGGTCTTTACGATTATTATTTTCCGCGCTGTAATTATAACGACACACTCGTCACTATGTTCATATCAAGTCTCAAGTAAACTGACTTCACTGGATCGAAAGCACAAACATATAAACGCAAAAGATAAGATTACGTATGACCTATGGATATGGGTAATGAATATGACGTATTCATTCATATAAATACAAAACAATTTTTCAATAGAAATCTTAAGATTCTCATCAAAACATGTTACAGCGTATTGAAAATATTTTGATATAGATGTTTTATTTCCGCACAAGAGGTACTTGTGAATAGAATTGCGGCGACGACGGCGGCGGCGGTCGTGGGGTCGAGCGAAATGTCTGTACTGGGTCGTATAGTACCTATAAATGTACATACAAAGGATTCACATTTCAATGAATATGTAAATACAACTGGCAAAAGACTGATTTACGTACCAATCTGATTTACATTACGAATTATTCCACATTGCTACTGAAGCTAAACTGAAAGAAATTCACCATACAAGTTTTACTCTTTTCATGTCAATATAAGTACTGATTAGCTAGACCTTCGTGATACACCATCAGGTGAAATTGTGATTAAACGAAGGTCCATAAAAAAATATTTGGATTAAGTTTTTAACTATTTTGCTATAGACAGTTTTTAACTAAAGCTTGTTTTGTTAATATAAGCTTTGCATAAAAAATATATCTGCTAAACCTAAATCAGTTTAATAAAACAAAAATAAATGACAGAATTGAATAGTTTCTATCAATAAAAATCAGTAATAATACTTTTAAATTAATAGGTACACTAATATATGCCACAAAATAACATTATGCAAAAATTCTATTCAATTACATGAACTAAGTTAAAGTTTAAATCTAATAAAGATTAGGCATTGAAAGAACATTTCTTTCCTTATTCTTAGCATGTTCCTTGAGAAGGTCCATGACTTCATTGTCAAACTCTTTGGGTGTTTTTTCTTTTTGGACGATCCAGTAGTAAATATCCCAGTCGTTGCTCGGTGAGTTGATGAGGCGGTCGTACATGAGGGTCTGTTCTTCGTTAAAACCGTCCAAATACTTCTTTGCAAAGGTACTGAGCAGGAGGTCATTCTCGAGCATGCCCCTTTTGCGAGACTGATGATGCAACCTGAAAATTCATAATATGTATATACATTCTGTAAGTAATTTTATTCCCAAATGAACATTGTATGCCCAATTTAATTTTATTTTGTGAGCATTTCATCAACCCTTGTTGAACCACTACTTGGCATGGCATCTACATATTTTTATGCCAATTGCCTTGGTCCTGCACAACTCTATACTGACCAAATAATATGTGGTAAACAACTTCTACATGCAGCTTCACCCATATTATTTCTGGATAAATTGGCCCACTCCAAAACATAATCCACCTTCTTTTTCTGGATAAAAAGTATGGTGTCCTAAGCCAGGATCAACAGCAAACGGACAAGGTTAGAATGGGTCTACAGTCTACTCAAAACTCAAAAAAACACAATGTCCATTTTTCTTTTAGACCTAACCGGGCTCTTGGACACAGATATTGTAAGCGGTGGTTTCTCTTACATTATTAAATAAATGAACTAAAATTGAAACATCATGGGTTAAATTTACCTTGCTTTGCGTTTTTCAAGAGTTTGGGGCTTATTGATATTATAAACTGGTATCTCCAAGCCCTGCACAGGAGTAGGGGTAGTAGGTGTTGTAGTACTCATCATGGCTACATTCAATTTTCTTACGTTATTCAGCACCTGTGAACAAAATTTATATTACAGTCAAACCTGAGTGAGAACTGGGTAAGCGAGAAAACTCTATTAATGAGAGTATTTGCCAGGTCCCATCATTTTGCCCTTCTAAAGCCTCTATAAGTGAGAAACATAAAACCTGTATAAGTGACAGTAATTTTTCATGAGTGAACCTCTTTAAATGAGGTTGCTTCTCGCCTATACCTCTATAAGCGACAGTTTACTTATACTATTTTATGACTCATTCTTAAACAAGGGACTCTGATTTCTTTTGAATGACCAAATGTGCATCTTTTATTGTTTCCTATAGTTCTAGGAACGTACAATGACGGAGTAAGTCTTTAATGTTTTATTATTATTCGTGGAACTCATATTAGGCCAAATGGAAGATGAAGACCACCAATCACACATTTTGGATAGAGAAGTGGAGGATATTAAAAAAAAACGAAAAGCTTTATAGGCATTGGAAACGCTTCACAAGTTTTATGAATATGCGGGGCGGTTGATAAAACCATATTTAACGTTGTTCCTACTATGTCTGAAATAAATTATTGAAATTGAAATATTTGTTAAAATTTATGAACTTTACACAAATCATAAAAACAGAATCTCAAAAAAAACAGGTTTTTCAAGTAACTGTTGTTATAAAATTATGTAAAGCAAATTGAACATTTATGTTTAGCTATTATTTCAATAAATATATAATACCCATACAAACATGTATGTACATATTTTGTATATAAGTGAGATAGATTCGTCCTGTAACTCTGTAAGCTAGAAACTCGGGTTAGTGAGAAACCTCTATAAGAGAAAAACAGATTGCGGTCCCTTGAGCTCTCACTCTATCCAGGTTTGATTGTATTACAAAGGGATATTACAATGTCAAGTAGTAACAGTAGTCAAGGGAGACCTGTGATTAGCATGAATGACTTGCTTGGGCAAAACGATAATGGATAGAATTCTGCGTTACAGAATAGTGTTTAGACTTAATGGCAGCTTAGCTATTGATCAAAATAATCATTTTACCATGTTATTCTATGGTACCTTTACCTTTTTAAATTTAAAATACTGAATTTGTTACCACTAAGCAATCGCCATAATATTATTGCATAATGGATTAGTATGTAAGAGCAGTAAAAACTCATTACGCGATTAGATGAGAAGCGTAAGAGAAGGCCCACTCAGCATTAGTGGAATGTGGGCAGACTGGATAGAATAATGTAAAAATAGCCTGGAACTGACATAGCGTCGTATTTTCCAGCTGCAAAGAGGCCTATGGTGTAATACTAGCAAAGAACCGGATGATATATAAACTTACGGTGAGAAATCTGAGACGCATCATATTGAGTAGTTGTACAAGTATTTCCGATGATTTTTGTAGTTTTTCTTGTTATGTTTGGTTGGATAACAGTCAATGTAGCAGAGCTCAATCTAAATCAATAGAAGAGTAGGTATTCAACAACTAGTAAGGTAATCAAAAAGTGAAAATTGATGGAAGGAAATATTTTGAGAAAATCATAAATTCAACTCGAATTCGAATTTCGATTTGAATATTTGACGGACATCAATAAGACATTGACATTCGATTATTTAGGACACTTGACATTGACATTTAATGAAGTGTCAATTGTGTCAATTGTGCCCGTTGCCATGGCGACAAACAACGCAGCTACCGGTGAAAAAACGTCAACAAAACAAATCCGCCAAAGAGAATACAATACATACTGACGAGGAAATCCGCTATGGAAAATATGGAAATCTCTCTTCGTTTTTCATGCGTTTTTCTTTTCAAGTGATTTCATTCAAAATAAATAAGTATTCGGTTGCTTGTTCCTAATTCATTTCCTACTCACAAATTATGTGCCAGGGTTAGAATTTTGTTTTTTGAGGTCAAAAGTGCCTACTAGAATACATACGCAATGCATTTAATTCGCAACTTTATTATTAGTACAAGCGGTAAGTTTTTACGTTACCTACTTAACTCCGCATCTCCGTATCAAATCTTGCAAAATATTTCAACTTTATTGACCTATACAGGCTGTTTCCCGAATAACTGCAATCCCCTTAACGATACCACTGGTGGATAGCAAAATTTCAAATGGCTGCCATTTATTTAGGAAAAGGTTCTGGCCACTTTTTTAATCATGTTCGTCGATCATATTTGATCTAGTTTTACCTGTTTTCGGAATTGCAGTTATTCAGGGGACACCTTTATGTTAAATATTATTATACTTTATTTATATTAGGACAAAAAATTGAAGTGAAGAGAATATCAATAACACCTTATTTCTTATTTGATAATAATAACTATGTTTATAGTATACAATTTGACTTGTCTAAGTGCTTATTTTGTAAGCCTAAAGAAATAAAGTTATTGATTCTGATTCTGATTCTATTAATTATTCAACAACTTCTACTAAGTCAACCAATTCCAATTCTTTGATATTGAAATGACTTGTGCATGTGTTTATACCTACTTACCTATCTATAGTCCTAATGACAATGCATTTGTACCTGGTGCTTGGAGAATATAAATAAATAAATAATGCTGGACAATCCTCACATCATCATCTAGCCCCAAGCTAAGCAGAGCTTGTGTTATGGGTACTAGATGACTGATATATAATACAATAGATCATGTTGATACTATTATTATTAAATAGAAAATACCCAATATATAATTACTACTACACTAATACTGTCCATTGACTGAGACCCTGAATCTGAGTTACAATGCCTGACACAGTTGCCGTAGCAAATCGTTTGGGACATCATCATCCAGTACCTACATTATAATGCTAGTCCATTGCTACCTACACTGAAACAGCCTATCACTTTATAATAACTTGCAACTGATGCTGCATATAGAGAGGGCATCATGGTTTATGTGTTTAGTTATCATCTGAAAAATTATAATTGTATAAAAGTTTTTACAGCCGCTTTTATAACAAGTCTGTTTATATAGTTTTTATAAAAACAATTGCTGTATTCAGCATCAAACAGTTATAAAACTATAAAATATTAGTGGTCCAAGAAATTATATTTTTGTTTCAGAGCACTTTTTCAATAAACCAAATTTGCAAATAGGGGGGAAAGAAAATGAAGCCCTTTCTGAATTTGTCAACAATTCCCAAAGTCATTTCATTCAAAGTTATGTTCACGATGAAGATAAAATTGGTTTCAACTCCCAGGTTCGTATATTTTAACTTCTGTAGAATAAACAGTAAGTAGCCTATGTATTGCAATCTATCATATTCCCTCAATTTAAAGCTCCATGTAGCATTTGCTTACTCTCTGATTGAAGCCATACAGCCATTTCTTATAAATCAAATATTTATTCAGTTGGTCTTAACATTTAACCCTTTGACCACCATATTCATCTATACATGACAAATCACCTGAGGACCCCTCAGCGCCAACGACGTTTAGACTGAAGTGACTTTCCTCCGTACGAGTTTGCGCTGTATGATGGCTTATAACATAATAATATTTGAGCCTAAGTTAATATTAAAAACTACTAGGTACATTTTATGTTTGAAAAGATAACAGACCAGCAGTTATTACCTTAACATTATCAAATCAAACCAAATCAAATAGTTATGCCATTTAATTATTCTTTTTTTTTTTTTGAAAAAAATGTATCTTTCATTTAAACCTAAACTTGGGAAAGGAGAGAGTGAACAATCCTCAGATCTATCCGATCCTATCAGATGAGTATTCTTAAACCAATTTCTTTTGTATTCCAGATTCAAAGCTATAAAGAAAAATGTTTAATATTCTACAAAAACAGAACCCAACAAATACATGATAGTGATGGAACTATCTCCCTGGACAATATAAATGTTATCACTCTGACCAACAATGCAGCTGAGTCACTGTACCATACACTGAAGCATGTATATTCTCCTTTACTAACAGCTGTAAGTATTTTGTTAAACCCTCTGCCCATGGCTTCCACTGATATGGTATCTTGCGTAGGTAAGTTAAAAGATTCAACCTCGAAACAGACCGAGTCAACGCCACGCAACATACCTACGCACGGTCGTATTATTGGATCCAGATGCTTCAATTTGTATGAAAATAGATGGGCTAAAGACATACTTTTCTGCCCAACCCTGAGACAGACCAAAGACAGAGTAGTGTGGAAGCGGTTCATCAGCGTCTCCGAGGAAGACAGCTACGCCCTTCAGCAATAAAGAACACGACGGAGAAGAAGAAAGACAATAATTTATCGTACGCCACGCCATCCGAAGTTTCCTACATTTGATCGCTTAGGTACATTGCATGGCGTGGGGTCAGTTAAAAGTTTGTTTCTAGTAATAAGTTTTTATAGATGCCGTTGGATGGCCTAAACAGCAAGAGTCCTTTCCTTAACTGTGTTAAGGAAGCTGTTGATGATGAAGATGATGAACAAATTGATACAAAAGTTTGTTACCAAGTTATTATAATTATTACAGATTTGGATGTTTGTAACCTGGATATTTTTTGCCTCTTAAATAGTTTTTTAAAAACATTTACTGAATGTAGTACTGTACCTCCTTTCTTGCCATGTTACGTACCAAAATGAATCAGTACATGGCATGCTGAAATGTTTTATTTTTCAGGAAAATGATGTTTACTCCATCAAAATTCAGAAATATCTATCAGATTTAGAGTCCCTTCTTAAAACCTTGACTCACGGAAAAGGTGCAAGCAATGATCTTAACAGTAAGTACCTACTACTGAAGCATATATGTTTAGGTACCTACTACATTTTCTATACATATTGTATTGCATTGGATTTTTTCATATTTTTACAGTTATCTTCAACATTCAAGATGAAATAGATTACTGGAAGATAATAGGTCAAAAAAAAGATATTAACAAAAAGGACAAAGAAGCAGTATCCACTTTTTCTGATCTATTTCAAGAGATTTTAGAAGAAATAAGGTAAGTACCTATTTATTTATTATGAAACCTTTACTCACACATGTAATACCTAACAAAGCAGAGTGTCCAGGATTCATTATTATTTACTACCTTCAGACCGTAGCTTGTCGCTAGATAGTCGCTAGTCGCTAGCCCGCAGCTCGTCGTTGTTCTAGAGTAGGTATAACGGTTTAGGTTAATAACTCTGTTATATTATATCTTTATGGTCAAATAATATGTAATTCGTCGTTTACAGTTTGTTTGAGAATAAATCTAACACTTGTGTCTTTCCCGCCAAACGGTATCTCTTTTAGCCCGTATCTTTCCCGCGAAACAGTCTATCTCCTTGCAAAGTTTCATTAACATCCCTTAAGCCACATCGTGAAAAGGTAACGGAAAGACTATGGCAATATATATGTACGTATTCGTAATATTTCTCGTATTTATAATACAAGTCACAAAGAAACGACAACCGCTGCTGGGGTAAACGTGTTCTTAAGGGGAGACCGCGACTAAGCAATCGTGTACGACGCCCCCCGGCCAGGTGGAATGAAAAACTGCGAAATACCGTAGACAGATGCTGGATGCGGCAAGCTGAAGACAGGGCGCTATGGAGCTTATCAGGGAAGGTCCAACAGTGGACTAGTATAGCTGATGATGATGATGATAATGTTTTGCATAATGTGGCGTGTTTCAAAAAACGATAAACTGACTTCAAATTCCCTTACTTTTACACTGTTAGATAGATAGAAGATAGAAAATTCTTTATTGCACAGTTATTGATAGATACAGAAATAAAAAAAAAAACAATTTTAAAACTAAGTTACAAGTGGCGGTCTTATCGCTCGAGAGCGATCTCTACCAGACAACCGTGTATGGATAGGATTGTAAGTTTTGCGGAATTAATATATATCTACTAATCCCCTGGAGATAACATTTTAATGGGACCACCTCGGGATAATTTTCTATACCTACAATACAAAATACAAAAATGTTTATTCATTATTAAAGTATTAGAACAAATTGTATCCGTGATCGGAGCCTCCTTCTAACTATTAAATACCTGTATTAGGAGGCAACACACCTACAACAGTGAAAAAAAATTCAAATTGAAATATCGCTTAACAAACATTAAAAAAACATACACGTGGAATTAAGAACCTCCTCTTTGAAGTCGGTTGAAAATACGTAGCTATGGATCGTGATACATAAGCTTAGCGCTGAAAACATGCCTTTGACTAGCCCAGTGAGCCAATATACTAGTTGAGCGTCGGCGCTAATGGTCAGCGCTACTATATTCTACCCGATACATACCATGTGAATTTTACAGTATACTGCAGTCAAGTAACATATCAGACATGAGAGAATCAGCAGAGAACATCGGAGCGCTGCTTGATGACGTTTGGCGGTTCACCACGGTTCCTTACTCACTACATAGAATGACCCATATTTTTGACATTATTGGTAAGTTTTATTAAGTTGTAACTATTGGGATTGCAATTTGTAAAGTTGTCCACACCTGAGCTTCTTCCCGCGGCTTCGCTCGCTTTTTCCGGGATAAAAGTAGCATACAAATATTTATATATCCTGTATATATAAATCAAGAACTACATCAAAAGTCAAAATATGTGAAAAATAATTTCAGCCTGATCTGTTTAGTAGTGTTAACGTGAAGAGTTTATAAACATCCATCCATTCAAACTTTTGCATTTATAATAGTGCGATCCATACTTACAGGCCACTTCATTTGTTCCCTCTTACAAAAAACGTTTTCATCTGTTGATCTCTGGAAGGCTGACAATGAAACCAAAGAGTATGAGATACTGGCCCTCCTGTCAGACGGTCTCAAAGTGGTGCAAACCTGGACCAGTGCATGCAGAACGCTGACGGAAACATATTGGCCGAACTACGCACTTCATCCTTGGAATGGGAAACCATACGTACCATTGTTCTGTCAGAAGTTTGAAGCTAGGCTAAAGGAGGTAAGAGTAATTGTTTTGGACTTAAGCTGAACTCGAATTAGCTAGCAAACGTTTTATTAAAATTGTGAAGTGTAAGCAATGCAATGGACGTTTTGAGCTGCAAGAACGCGCGCGCTAGCGTTTGCACTATTAATAGTAGCTTAAATGACGAAACGGCAGTGAGCATCACGCCTATACTTATTAGCATCCCTTAAAAGACGCTATTTAGACCATCTAACTTTTAAGAAAAAGTTGAAATAATCTGATGAGCGCAGGCACACGTAATATTTGTATAATATTTCAGGTTCTGAACATAAGGTCTACTCATAGCCAGCTTACTAAACTACTGTCTAAAACAGAGGCGGCACAGCTAAATACCAATACATTGTTCTCGCCGTTTCAAAGTAAGTTATTTTCTTGAAAGAGACAGCTATACTCTGAAAGGAGTTTTCGTTTGGCTTTGGCGATCGAGGCGTAATAATTGACACCTCTAACTCAGCCCGTGGATATCGTATGAGCCAACTAAGGGAACTTACCAAAAGCAGGGTAGCAGCTTCCTTCTGTGTATTTTAACACCTTCACTGCGACCAAAAATCTGTCTACTAAGTTTAGTGATTATGGCCTCCCCTAACAAGGGCGAGGCTTATTCAGCTGTGATTTTGCGGTGTATATGCAGTAATGCATATCGCATTTGCGTGGTGAGGAATAAAATTGTAATTCAAATTTGCACTTAGGTATAAATATATGGACGTGCAATGGAGCCAACGCTTCTTGGGAGGCAGCAGTCGCAAAGTTTTCCGCAAGCCTGCGTCCCGCTGAAGTGAAAATTGCTGAAAAATTAAAACCAAGGCTCCACAACCATTCTACCAAACAGGTGAATTTAAATACTAATCGTTAGTCTGGTGAGTTAAGTTATTGTGTTGGTTGTGTACACTGCGATTGGCTCGGCACGCCCTTTGCCGTTTATTTTCCGTTAATCTATGTGGCAGTAAACCTTCAGAGCGCAGAATCGTAAAAAACGGCACTGGTTGTGCTATCAACTCTTAAGATTTATCATAACACTATAACTATAACATATTTTGATAGCTTCTAGATTCGTCCCGAATCCTGATAGCTCAAAAAAATTAGAATAGACACAATAGATAAATAAAATGGTCATAATTTAAAGACATGATTAGATTTAGACACATGGCACAGAGTAGCGAAGCATCCCGAAGCGAATAACAAACATATGAGTATAGAGGCCTAGATACCTACGCCTAGCAATGGGTGGGTACCAACTACACGGCTGATGATAACGATGAAGTTGAAAATACAAAAAGTGTCGCTTTCGGTTATTGCATACACTAAAGTAATCTGACATTTGACAGCATAACATTTCTTAGACCTTTTTATTTCTATCTATACTTATATTATAGAGGTAAAGAGGAAAGATTTGTACTCGTATGTAAGTTATTTTTGTAACGAATTGGCTAAAAAAGTACTGGACCGTTTGAATGCTACATTATCACTGATTAATATCTATGGGGGCTATGTCTTGCATTTACTGTACGTTTATGCCTAAATGTCCACCCGTGTGAAGCCGGGACGGGCCGTAAATAAATGGATGGCGACATTCCTTGTTTTTCTACAGCGAGCTTTGGCCTTGGCTGTAGCCACTTGCGGGCGGGTAAGATTGAATGTGCACAGCACTACGGTCAAATCGACGTTAAAGTCGTCCTTAAAATAAAATAAAACCTTTCAGATGCTATACGAATTCATGAGATACCGCGCGCTGATAGAGCGCCCCCTAGTGAAGCAGACCTTGAACAACGAGCTGCAAATGTTCGTGTCGTCTCTCCTCGAGATGCTGAAGAACATCCAGAACCAAATGGACTCTGAGCAGGTGGCCGTGGAGATGTACCAGCCGCCGGAGATGTCGCCCACGGTGCATCAGATACAGTGGGCCAAGCAGGCGGAGGCAAAGGTAGATGTCTTCCGATATTAGAGGCTACAGAGTTATTAATTGTACTGAGGCCTAGAATGGCTGACAATCATATTGGTGAGATTTTTTTGATGATTCTATGAGATATTTTTAATGATTTTATGCAATCCCTTCTACACGACTGATTGTAGGTAGTATATATCCGATAGATCTTGAAAGTTAGGGAAACTTTCAAGATCCGATGATACTGTGTGGATACTCTTGCGTTATTTATCTCACATCTCTCGTGCAAAACTATGATATCTTACTGGTTTTAACAAACTGATTAATGATTATTTCTAGGTGAAAGAAGTGCAAACATGTGCTGAGAAATATTTAAAGGAATTCGACGGAAGTTCTCAACTATTAATACTAGCAACACAGCTTTTGAAAGAACTGAAAGCAATGTACACACAATTACATGAAGAATGGTCTAGAAATTTGCAGGTAATTTTCGTTTTTATTCATATGAAACCAGATTTTTTTATGATAGAGAGTGAACGAAAGGTCCGGAGGCCTTTCACTATAGATTTATTTTCTTATGTTGGCTTGTCCCGAACTCTTAGGTTATGCATGCCGTAAGATGACCTTGATTTATACACCTTAAATATAAACAGGCTGAAGCTAAAAGCGGTCTGCTCCACCTAACAACGAACAAGCCAGTGGTCGAGTTCAGCAGCGAGAGTAAGATGATGGAAGTCATGTTCAACCCGCGCCTGGTGTGGCTGGAGCTGGAGGCGCGCTCGCTGGTGGCGCTCGGGCTGCCGGCCCCGCCAGCTGCTGCAGCGCTGGACTCTATCGCTGCAGCGCTGACTCAAGCACGCGCACTACAACAGGTAACAACCAGCTCTATTATGATAGAGATAGAGGCGAGGCTGGCTTGTGTACAACTACAATACGGGGTACACAATAGGTTCAAATAGCAGACGTTGTATAAATCTTCCAGCACTGTAAACATAGGCTTCCTATTTCATTCTATAACTATATTAAATCCTGTGCTGCATTTTCCCAATCCACTTAGTTTAACTATTGTCTCAGGTAGCATCATTCCACAATACGCTAGGCGAGCGCATGATTCCCTCCACGCGGCCGATGATGCTGCCAGCTGCGCTAGAGCTATCCTCTCTCGTTCAAGACCAGAAAGCAGTCTACTGGGACGACATGGAACAGCTACAAAACTACACGGATAAGCTGAAGAAAGCTGTCGTGAAATTGGAATCTCAGGTACATATGCATTTTGTTTAAAATGCTTTCTAAATAATTAATAACAGAACAAGCATGACGGTGGATCGACGACCTGGTTAAGGTAAACCGCGCAAGATCGGCATTGTGCCGAACTTTGAGAGAGGCCTAGGTATAGCAATGATACTGATATGAGCTGTAAATAAATAAATTATGCTGGACAATCCACACAGCATCATCTAGCCCCAAGCTAAGCAGAGCTTGTGTTATGGGTACTAGATAACTGATATACATAATGCAATATATTATGTAGATAGATATTTTTTATTATACAGAACACCAGAGACAAATATTTGCAGATCATAGAAACATTTGTCTCAAAGCGATCAAACCCGCAACCACCTGCGTCCCAGACGGACCTTAGCCCGACGCGCCACATCGGTCGTCAAATTATGATAATGATAAAAAAGTTAATTTTACGTAACGAATTAGACGACAGTACATACATACACTATACGAGTACATATGAGATGAATATTTACAGAATTCCTATTTGACGAGTCAACATGCATCCATAAGGAATATCGTTGAAAAGTTGATGGACACTGAACTTTTGGCTAAACAATCAGAATGGAAGAAAGGCGTCAACGATATAAGAGTCATTATTGAAAAGGTAAATAACCAAAGACATTGGTTAGCGAGGCGAGATGGTAAAACTCACCAATACGATATCTCTTCATCCAAATCCTAAAGGAATGTTTGAAAATTATCAGGCTTGACAATTCTAAGCGAGCGTATTTTGTATGAATCCCCTGGGTCTATTAAATAATATTCAGTGATACGTTTCCTAAAATAATAAAAAAAACGCCTATTTAATTTACCCTTGGACGTAATACATGCCGCTAAACTTTCGCGGAAGAGCGAATCTTACGCTAAAGATTAAGGTGGCATTGGGATGTTATGTCCAACATTGTACGGTCTATGCCTCTGTTTCAGGAGAACATGGATGGGTCCTACCGCCAAAACTTGTGTGTTGTACTTGGAACATAAAATAGCGGTCATGCTCATTAACATAAACATTTTCAAGTAAATCGGAACAAAACATGGTGGATAGGGCCTCTCTTTGTACCATAGGGATTCTCCTTTTTCTGTAGTTTAAGCAAAGTCTGTGTCATTTTAAATTGACAGACGCAAACTCTTAGCGCCCTCTTTTTAGTCCGGTCGAACAATTTTTGACCAGATAAAAATCGCCCCATTGTTTGTAATATTTCAGGTGGAAGCAAACGGTCACCAGAGCACCGAGCTGTGGCGCTCGCACTGGGATTGGCAGCTGTATAAGGCGCTCGAGTGCCAGTACATCAAGACTCTGCTCTCGTTGCACAAGCACTTCCCGCATGTGAAAGTGGACTTAGTCCTCCGGTGAGTTAGGATTAGGCATTACCGGGGAGCCGTTGTTATCCATATAAAATTTGCAAGCAGAAGTGGCTGTTAGCCGGCCATTTCTCCCGAACAACCGTCAGTTGCTGGGACACGCTGGGGTAAACGTGTTCTTGAGTGGAGGCTGCGACTGGGTAAACGTAGTGTAGGATGCCCTGTGGCCTGATGAGTGAATGATCTGCGAAAGACTGCTAGCAGATGTTGCGGCAAGCTGAATATAGGGTGCTATGGCGCTCATTAGGACCGTTGTCCAGTTTTGGACTAGTATAATCTGATGATGATGACTGAGGGACAGAGAACTAAAAGATCGGTGAAACAGATATGTAGATAAGTAGGAGAATCAATTAAAATAATATAATTTGGTTGATGACCGATGTAGCGCGGTGCGCCGGGGTCCACCTGCGACGCAAGAGACGCGGGTTCGATTCCCGTGTTGGGACAAATGTTTGTACGATCTGCAAATATTTGTTCTGTTTATGTTCTTGGTATTATTTATAAATGATAAAAAAAGATATCTATGTATTGTATTATGTATATCAGTCATCTAGTACCCTTAGCACAAGCTCTGCTTAGCTTGGGGCTAGATAATGCGTGTAGATTGTCCAATATTATTAAATTGATTTGGTATTTTTAACTAAAAACCGACTTCAAACTCTTGATTCTGAAAACCTGCGAAGCGATTTAAGTGTCAAAATTACAACTAGATGTCGCCACTTGACAAATTGAAGGCGCTATCGAAGCGACAGAGTGACTTTTGAACCCAATTTGTGATAGACGTTATTTATGTTATTATTAAATTTTTCTAACGGCTTTTATGACTGTTTGAATTCATTCAAAATATATTTTAAGCGAGCCCGTGAATGATGTGATGTGGATTTACTCGAGCGTCGTCGTTTTTTAATGTTAATTTTATCTTTTTTTTTACCATACGACTTTATTGACAAAGAAAATAACAATCAAATAATATAAACAAATTAAACTAGTATTTACAATTGAATCAATTGAGCTAACTGCAGACTGTTGCAATTTTATCTTAATTCTTAAAATATAAATTAATGAAAAATTATCAAAAGTCGTCGGGACCTATTGGATATTGAAGATAAGACAGTAGAAATAATATATGATGACATGACACCCTTGCACCGGTCGGAGGACTGTCCTGAGACTTATAACTTGGTGTTCTCAATAAATGTATTGTATTGTCAACATATTACTAAAACTGTTAAAAAATAGTTTTTGTTCTTTTCTGTTATTCTTATCAATTTCAGTTAAGAACGGAATGGATAGCCTTATTCCCCATACAAACGTACTTTCCGCTTCATTTGGAAACTATGTCCCCGATCTTATTGAAATTTTCCATACGTAATCGGATGTAAATAGCTATGTTTGCAGCAGTTTAGTTTTTGAAAAAACATAATGATATTTAAATGAGAACAAAATTAATCGGAAAGTACGAAAAATATCAAAAAATTGTGCCAACACCAACGCACACAGCCACATGCCAGCTTCGTATTAGATGGTTAGGCGCGCTTTCTCACTCCTAGCGCGCCCCATTTCATTCTACGTGAAACAACAACAAATCTGCATGGGAAAATCCGTTTCCGTTTGGGAGAGGTTCGTAGCCTTCTTAAATTTTAATACATAAATGTCTTCATTATGAATGTAAGCGGGTTAACTACGAACCTAGTTTGTGTTGGAAGAACACCAACGTTTCATCCCCTAACGAGGGACTTCTTCAGGGTGAGTGCGGTTCAAAAATATTTTGGATCCTAGAATGGAGTATAGAAATGTTGTAAGGAAAGGTTCCACCTTTCAGAGGTCACTTGGTGCGAGTACACCCCCCGATGGAGGAGCTGCGCGTCCAGCACTACCACCAACTGCGTCGGCTGGTCTCTTTACCCGCGCAGTTTGTGGGCATCCAGGAGAACTTGGCCGGCAGCTCGATATTCTCAGATATTGTTGATAAGTATGTTCATTTATCAAGTCTGCTTGATCATCATAAGCAACAGAAGGCCTTTGCACTGCAGTGGGACACACACTTGTGCACTACAATTATGTCCTGCGTACATGCCTAGTCTATGTTTAGTTGAGGCTGCCGCCGTGATCAAAATTCAGCTATGTAGACCATCGTACAATATTATAATGAAAAAATATTTAGTAACAATTCCGCGTATAACCTTCTCTGATGATCAAGTACTTACTTGGCGCGAGGAGCTCGGAGAGGCAGCATCACTGGCGGGACTCTGTCGGTGTTGCTGTGCTGACCAATGTCAAGGTCAAGGTCGAGTATTGTGGTGTCCTGATGATGGTTCGCGGAGAGACGAAACTAGTAGACAACTTTGAACTATCAGAGAAGGTTATACGCGGAATTGTTAGTAAATATTTTTTCATTCTAATATTGTGCAATGGATTTCCGCAAAGTAAAGCCTGAATATATTATTTAAGACACCATCGTATTATTATTTCTGTTATGTATTATTATGTCTGTACTTATGACGGGTCAGTTCACATTATTATTATAATTTTCAGGCACAGCTGGCTCGGAAACAAAGCTGTAAAACAGCTAGAAGCGGCACTGAGCTCCCTCGAACAAGCTTGCACTGCCTGGACGCGTAGGGCTGCGCTTGCGTGCGTGCCGGATCTAGAGGCGCTATGTGTCGAACATTTGAAGGAGCCACACGATTGGGAGATCAATTTCAAGGCTTGCAAGGCGTATGGACAGGCTATTGCTAAGATGACGTTGTAAGTGATTTCCTTTTGGATCACCACTTTTTTATCGAAATAGACCTTCGTTTGAGCACAATCTCACCTGATGTGAGGTGACGATGTGGCCGACATACGCCGAAGGTCTAGAAGACATCTTTCCACTCTTGTCTTGTAGAGGTTGCATTTACGATGCACCGAGGACTTTGTAAGGGTCGTGGATAGTTGATGGGTGGAGGCCCCCCAAGATCGCTATTTGCGGCATCGTTTGGGGGGGAGGTCTCTATTCAGCAGTTGAATAGAGACTATATTCATAAGTGTGTTTTTGTACTAGAACAGTGAACATTCGATTTATAGTTATATTATTTATAAAACCAGTTAAATGACAAAGAAAATAACAATCGAATAATATAAAGAAATTAAACTAGTATTTACAATTGAACCAATTGAGCTAACTGCAGACTGTTGCAAACAATCTACAGATAGCTCAACTGGTCCATATCAATACCAGTTGCAAGCGTCCCCAAGACGCTGGCTGCATTGCCCCGCTGTTAAACTACCCAGTTTATCCGGAGGTAGTGCTAAAACTAAAACTTCCTTTTTTTGTACGCAGTCATGGTTTTTTAATGAGACCTTAAATTACTACGTTAGCGAAACTAGCGAAAGGATGTTTGTTGCTACAGAGAAATCATGCTCAAATAAGGGGCATTAGGCAGTAGTATCTGTTTGAAATTTTAAGCCCTGGCATAACATTTACCTACAAAAATCGCAATCGAATCTGGCTGCACCTAGTTGAAAATTAAACACTCAATTTCATGCCCTTCCCTTTTGCAGCGAGGATGAAAAGATCCACTGGATATCAGTTGGAACCACAACCTTGCGGCGCGAGTTCGAAGCTCAGACTCGCAGTCTGTGGGCGTGTCTGATCTCGTCTCTGCAGACCAGCTGTAGAACCGACGCTGCAGAGCTTGAGGCTTTCATCGCCAATGCTGCTGTCATGCTGGAGAGCAGAGCTCTGCCCAAGAATGCGAAGGAACTGGCAGAGATCAGCGGCAAACAGCAGGCGCTGCAGATGAAAATGCCTGAGGTTGGTATTGACTTCTTCACGACTAAACAGATGAACGGATTTTAATGAAATTTAGCATGGAACTACATATATCAAATATCGGGGAAATACTTCAATATAATTGAGAATGTACTGTAATGTGTATGTAGGCGTAGAGTCATTTATAATTATTCTAAGGACATCTATTCGATGCTTTTGCAAGGAGATAATATATGTATTGTATCTCGGGCAGGGGAACGAAAGCATTATTTTTTCTTGGATAAACGAGTGTCTCGCCGCGAGCAGAAGTTACTTTTATATACTGGAGATATACGGCCAAATGTGTTTATAGTCCATACGATAAAAAATATCTGTAAATTACCACAAAAAGTCATTCAAGAGATTTCATTATCTTTTCTGGTCGTTGACCCGGTTTTTTTTTACTTCAGTGTTCTAGTTTTGCTTATATTCACAACTATAACTACCTTCTTATCTGTTATATTTGTATTCATCTCTCTATTAATTGCTATATTTTAAGTCGTCTGTTAAAAAATAAAACGAATTATGATATACCTTCAATGAAAATTAAGGTTTAAACCTGCCAAGGAAACGATACCTTTTTCGTTCTTCGTGCATTTAGAACAATCATGAATCAAAAAATTCAGTCTTAGGCCGCTTCCGACTGGTTTTGATAATGGATCATTTGAGCTACCTTTAGATTGTTTGCAACAGTCTGCCGTAAGCTCCACTGTTTCTATTGTAAATACTAGTCCTAATTTGGTTCCTATTCCTTAATTGTACTTATTCTTTGTTAGTAAAAAGTTAATTGTACCTTCATTATGAATGTAAGCGGGTTAACTACGAACCTAGTTTGTGTTGGAAGAACACCAACGTTTCATCCCTTAACGAGGGACTTCGTTTTTAAGGGATTAGTTAACCCGCTTACATTCATAATGAATTTATAAAACTACGAAAGTTTTTAATTGTACCTGTTGGTAAAATGTGATCTTCATAAGCTTTGGCAACTATCAAAGGATACGGAAAGTGCGAATGGTTTTAGATGGAAGAAACAATAGAAGCCTTGAAGAAGAAGGGTCATATGCTGCGAACTTGGGGAGGCGATGCATCCGTGGACGGGACCATCAAGGAGTGGCAGAAGATTCGAGAGCTGATGCTGAGTCACCAGCAAATGTTTGAACATCAGGTACGCTGCTCGCGCTCGAATTTTATTTATTTTAAACCTATACTAGATCGTACAAAATACGTTCATACTACGTCTACAAATATTATTTGAATCAGTCATATGGTAAGTTGACTAAATTATCTGGAAAGTCATCCCATAACATGACACAAGCATCTGCTTACTTTGGGGCCATGTGATGCTATCTTGAAATGTCCATTTTTTGTATCTGCCCTATGTCCACTTCTTCCACTAGTGGACAAAAAATTGAAGTGAAGAGAAAATCAATATCACCTTATATAGATAATAATAACTATATTTAAAGCTGTTTAAAGTAAGTATAAAACTTTACTTGTCTATGTGAATTGACTTATCGAAGTAAATCTTAAATCTGTTGTCCCACTGCTGGGCAAAGGTCACAAGATCGTAGTAAGTATACCAGTGTATTATATTATATGTACGGTTTACATACCATACAGAGTCACATGTTCCCGCGGGTCAGCAGTTTACGTTATGACGTGTTTCTACGGCTAATTAGAGCCAGTCGCAAACAACTGTCCTTTGAACAACACGTCACGGCGTACACTCGCGACCATCAACATAACTTTAAACTTACGTACGATTAAACCGTGAAAAACAAACTCTTTAACTCACAAACTCTACCAACAACTTATAGGATTGTAGTGTAGTGGGGGCACACTACGCACCCTACATTATATTTATTGATTTCAGGCGGACTTAGTGAAATCGAGTTTGAAAGGTGAATGGGAGAACCTCAACACTGCAGTCGATGCGTGGTTCTCCCGATGGAGCCAATCTAGGTACTTATTTACACTCTGTGTGTATTTTACCCACTAGATTCAAAGAAAAGAAAATATGTATGTAAATATAGTATGGGAAGACCTCCCACTCCATGGACGACGATATTGTAGCGGTCACAGAGTCGATGGATGGAGGCAGCTCAGGACCGCTATTTGTGGCGTCGTCATATAGGGAAAGCCTATGCGTTTGTGGCCTTATTAGCGCTTGGCTGTATCATAGAAAAACTTATCATATTGTATAATAGTAGGTACAAATATAAAAAATGCAACCAACTCTGCAAAAATGCTGTACTATAAATTAAATCTTTATTTTCCTATTTATTATTCTATCTAGGTCGCGATACGAAGAGACCCATAACGTGGAGTATACCGAGATGGCTGATAGATGTCGCTCTGTGTTTGACGCTAAAGAACAATGGAACAAGTTCCTCGCTGATAAGGCCGAACTAGTGTATGTATAATGTACTCACAACTGACTCCCTTCTTATACGCGTATACCGGAAATACTAGTCCGGTTTAATAGTAGATTGTTTTACAAGAGACTAAACCATCCCATTATATACGAGGTTGTTATACTCCCGAGCGTAGCGAGGGAGGAAGTCAAGACCGAGTTATAATGGGTGGTTTTGGCCCGAGTAAAACACTCTACTTTTCACTTCGATTGCGAGAAAATAAAACAATTCAAAATTAGACAATTTTCAGAAATTTTATTAAAACTTAAATGTGCAGTTAGAGCAAATTTGAATATATAGTGATATGTTTTTCCCGGGCAATTTTATTTCGGTTCTCTGTGATTGGGATGTGATAATATTTTGAGTTGATTGTTGTGGAGTAAAAGTTGGAGAGACTCGACTCATGCTTGAGTTTCCTGCATTATTAAGATCTGAGTGCGGCTTCAGCTGAGTTGACATATTCATCCAATCCCGCGATGTAGATGCTTGGGGTTCTGTAATGTTTGGTAGAATATTGATTCCTTCCGTAATCCGCTGCGTAACGTGATACTTGTTTTGTATACCTCTATATAACCTTCAGCCACTTGATCGGACTTCCATCCACCGTGCCGTTTTAATGTCGTTATATTCGCACCAGAGTCCGCCAACTGAGTCGCGGATGTTTTGCGGAAACAATGGCCCGTGTAGAGTTCCGGATTTGGTAAATTTAGATAAGTGGCAATATCTTTAGGCATGTTACCAAATTTATTTTTGCCTATGACTTGCCTTGTGCATTTACCATTTTGATAATTTAGAAAAAATCTTCTCGTTGAAACATTAGTGGGACGTAACTCCTGATAGGCTTTAACTACATTAAGGTATTCTCCACTGATGACAAATTTACGCTCTTTGGTTGTTTTCGTGTTCGGCAGACTCACAGCTTGTAGGTTTGTATCCGTTTCTACGTCTTCTAGCGTTATATTGGCAAGCTCTATTCCTCTGCATGCACCGCTGATTCCATAAATTAAAGCAACCTGTTGAACAAAAAAATAAAGTGTGTTAATAATCGTAATAACCTAGGTATATAATTTAGGTATGTAGGTAGGTATCTATTTATTTAGTTTGAGTAGAGTACATAAGTAGGTTACCTTTGTTGCCAAGTATTGTTTATTTGGAGCGTTATTTAAAAATGTTTCGATTTCTTGTGTCGTCAAGACTTTAGATTTTTTTGCCTTGTATCCAGTGGACAATTTCTTCAGTAAAGCCGTTAAATTTACATATTTTTTAATATCGACGTCGTGTTTCGTTTGTAAGGTCATTCTTAACATTGAATATGTGCTCCAAAGAGTCGACGATTTGAATTTTTTCGATAATTCATCAAAATAAGTGAGAAAAACCCCTTCGGTAAAAGAATCCACACGTTTCTCATCTCTCCATTTCATAAAATTTTCGTAACTCTTTAAATATATTCCACGTAATTTTGTCGGCAACAGATTCATAATTATTTCTTTGCCCTTTTCTTCCATTTGCATATTAGCATCTTCACTGTCACTTGATGACATTTTTCACGTTCACAATTTGGAAGTAAAAGTCAGGAAGTTAAACGTAAAAGTTTGTGATTTGGAATGAAGAAAATTCTAGAGATTTAGCGCCAATACCAACTTTTTTTTTAAATCTCTATTTAACCCGCAACGAAACAGTTCGCATTCTACCGTGAAGACGGTTCTATTTTCAAAAAAAAAGATTGACGGAGCACCTAGAAGTCGAGTTTTTATGTAAGAGAACGAATGCTTTGTACGGGCTGATGTTTTTAGACAAAAATAAAAAATTAAAAAAATCTTTTTAGCCCGAGGTATTAAACTCGAGTTTTAGGCCCGCTAAGCTACACTATTATGATACACTTTTTGAGCAAGATAAGTGAAAAAATATTTTCGCTCTAATTTATTATAAACGCCAAAGTTTGGATGTTAAAATTTTTGGATGTTTGTTATCTCTGCATGCCAAAACTACTGAATGGATCGGGCTAAAATTTCGCATCTAGATGTAGTTCTAAAACTGAAAAAACATATAGGCTACTTATATTCCGGAAAATACGTGCGAAGCCGCTGGCGGCCGCTGGTTACTAATAGATTGTTATCTTTTAACGTAAATACTTTTAAATTATCAAATTGTCATGCAACACTTAATGCCAGTTGATCTCTGGGCATACTAAATAACAACCGTAAGGGCCCCAAATTGCGAAAGACCGCATCAGCAGGCCCAGACGAAGATCAAAGGCTGGCCGAGCTAGACTAAATAGGGATTAGGCCTCCACCACAGTGCTGCCGTCTTTTAACTATAAGGTCTTTAACCCTCAAATGGCTATTTTTGACTTTTTAGTAGAAACAGATACAGTTCGAAATTCTTTCGTTTAACCACCATTCCAAAATTCCAAATAACTCCAGAGATATTACCACTTTTTTGTCAACTGATTCACAAATTTAATTTCAGTAAGGAATGCGAAAAGTTCAACATGAGTACAGAATTGTCGGAATCATGGCAGCAAGCCGAAAAACTGATAAACGGATACGTTGACCTCTGGTCCGTATTCAAAGATTACAACGAAGGTACCTATACTTATTTGTACCACTTACATTACAGATTTCTAACAAGTTTCGTGCATGCAAAACAACATTTTAAAAAATAATTATTTATCTTTACTATGTAGCTCTCGCCTTTAGATTAACTCTGTTAAAGGGATTATATGCTATTGGCCCTTTAACAGAGTTTTTACTATATATTGGCTTCGGTCCCACGCATGCCTTCCAAAACTCGTGTCTTTACATGGCACGAGTGTGAGCACAAATGCGAAACTAATAATTTACACAATAAAGTAATTTACAACGCAATATTTATCACAATTTGAGTTTATTCCGTAATATTTCATGGCGCATGAAACTGTGCCAAAATATTGGAAATGTCAAAACTACATGTAAATATCCCACTAAAATTGAGTCGAAGTTTTTAAATATGGATGTTTGTTCCTCTTTCACGCAAAAACTACTGAACTAATTGGGCTGAAATTTGGTATAGATATAGTTTGAGACCTGGAATAACATATTATAGGCTATTTTTATCACGATTAAACGCGGGTGAGACCGCGGGGAACAGCTAGTCCCGTTATAAATGACTTTAGTCTTAATAACCATGATAGTTTTAAAAGTTTTATCGAACAATTTTTATATGTTGTAGAACTTGAGGCGATGGCTGAGCAAGAATGGCTGATATTCCAGAAAAAGCTGCATCTGCTCGATGAATTTACTGTAAAATGGAAGGGGCTTTTAGAGCCGTATACTTCTGTTACTTTGTTTATTCAGCAGGAACTGGAAAAATATTCTGTACGTGACAACAAATGATCTGTTAATATTATTGTAAATATTCTGGGTTGGCAAATAATCGAACCCGCCAATTAAGCCCGTGAATAACGTAAGAAGCCACCAAGGGACCTACCAGCGAAAGGGCAGTAGCTTCCTTCTATATATTATTCAACACCACCCCTGTGAACATCAATCCGCCTCCCAAGCGTGATCATTATGACAAAACTACGTTCTATATAGCTGGCGTCATTGTCTTTTGTTTTTTTCATACAATTATCCACGCTGACATCACAAATCCAGGTCTCCAGGATACAAAAAACAAAAGGAGCTTTTAAAAATGTATCTATAATGTGTGTTGACTGCTGAGGTACATGCTGAGCGACAATGAATGCGCGTAGCGCAGCACTGTGGTGGATGGCGCGAACTTCTGGAGGCCTGCACCCAGCAGTCGGTAAAACCGATTGAGGATGATTATGATACTAAATGATGACGTAACTTGACCTGATGTAATGTTTTAGAAATTCAGCAGAATCGGTATAAATTATACGATAGAGTGGAGGCCTTTTCTCAGTAGTGGTTGAATTTGGGTTGAGCGAATCTAACCAAGACTACGTAAGAAATGGTCGATTTAACATGAAACCTCCTGGCTTAGAACTCGATTCTTTCCCCACTCGATACTTGCTGCCGTGCGCAATCACAGTTACCGTTGCACAATTTTAGAGTTATGCTCTTGCTTTTTTGTCCGAACCAGTTAATTCGCCCGGGTAGTAGTTGTCGTATAAAATACTTACTATAAACACACTAAGCGCCACCGACCTGCGGCACACACGACGTTATGGGACAGTAAGTGACGCCAACCTGTATAGCTGACGTGTGCAGGGTAGAGCCACAATTGACCCCATACAATTTTCTCAGGATTTGTCTATACTGTTGAAATACGTCCGAGGCACTGAGTTCACCGAGAAGCACTGGAGAGAAGTGTTGGGCCTGCTGGAGATAACTCACAAGAGACCCGAGGCTCTGCTCGTGAGGGACCTACTGGCCGTGGCGACTAACATCAAGAAACATCTCAAGTCCTTACAGGTATGCATTTAATCATGGTATAATAATATAAGGTATGTTCTTCCAAGACACGATGGTCACGTGGGTGACACTTGCCTACGTCATCATTGCCATCCTTGAATGAGGAGACGAATCTCTGTTCTGGTGATTACCAGTAGTGTAAAATCTGAACTCCTCCGAGCTCCTTGTATTGATTTTTCAATTGACCCATAACAAATTTGTTTCCGTTTTGTTGAAATAAAGTGGCAGTGGTGGCTCCCAAAGGAGCAGACTTTATTGTTATGATGGTGAGGTGTACTCTTAGCTATTTGAACGTAGTATTGATGTCGAGCCTAAGGGAACCTACCAGAGAAATGGTGGCAGCTTCCTTCTGTGTATTTTTAATACCTCAACTGCGATCACCAATCCGCCTGCCAGGCGTGGGATTATGGTAGCTGCGCCACAGATCTTCAAATAAGTAAATAAAAATGTGGACAATTCACATGAGAGCTTCAAGGCTCAGAACAGTATTTTAGCTATGTTTTACCTTTAAGAAAAATCGATAGTTTTCGTCAGGTGTTTATGAATTATAGTAAAATTAGCTTGTTATAGGATCGTGCTTGTTTAAAACTAAAAAGATATGTTTATTCGTCAGTGGCTCGACCTACACCGACTTCCTGTGACCGATACAATGTTATCAGGAGCACCATTCGTAAACCACATACATTATATCTCATTCATTGCTCATTATGTTATGTTCTTTCGTGGTACACTGATATATGTATTATGTCCTATTTATATAGATAACAACTTTGTTGTACCATCAAAACTTATTTAACCTAACCTTATATTCTAAGCACATAGTGATTTTTCCATCAAAGTCAAAAAGTTCGTTATTGGAATTGAAATAAAAGAAAATCATAATTTAATCTGTTGTGCTTGACTAGATGACGTCTCGTGAATTGTCCAGCATTATTTATTTATTTCTGGGTATTTCACTGTTTTATTATTATTTTAAGGGATAAATAGTAATCCTCGGAACACAAACTTTTATACGACCACTTCGGGATCCTTTTCTATAAAAAAGCGAAATAATCAACAAAATCAGATATCAATTGGTGTAGGTTGGGATATCGAACAATATACAGGTTGAAAAACAACTAAGTTGAAGTCGATTGTAAAAGCCTTAGCTCTCATTTTATTATTTAGTCTTATTCTTTCTATTTATTTGTAGTCTCAATTGATAAAATTTTTGGCTATGGACAATTCTGACAATTGCCCTTTTCATAAGGAGGGCAGAATTTATGTTTAGTTTTGTAAAATGTAAATCGTCTTTTGGCTGTCAGTTACAGTATAAGGTTTGTGCTATTTAGATTTTAAGAGCTGCGGATATTTTTTGTTACCTACTTAATAAAATGTGAACGAACACTATGTTATAGAAAATATGCACATCAGCGTCAAGCGAGTCCGCAATACGGAGCGCCCTCAACGAGTTGGAGATTTGGTTCGCGGGCGCGCGGCTCGCCGTCGTCTATTACAACGACAAGGCGAACAGGCAGACGCCTATCGTCAAGGATTTCAAGGAGATTCTGAACAAGGTACGACCCGAACATATTTAGATAGTTTCTATACGATTTTGTTTTACATGCTTTCAACATCCCTATAACTGCACAAACAGCACACAATTTCTGAACTCAAACTCTCGCTGTATTTATTTCAAAAACCAGAGCGTACTGAACGAAAATATGACATGGCAAGATACCATAGGGGGCGCTAGGAATCTCCGAAAGAGATTGTGCTACCAATCTATGGAGGCGGCTCAGGACTGCTTCTTGTGGCGTTCTGTGGGGGATGCCTATGTCCAGCAGTGGACGTGTATGGGCTGATATGATGATGATGAAGATATACCATACATGCCCCTACCGATATGCTCCTACGGGCATTATTTTAGTACCACAATTTTTCGAAACTGTCTAAGTGTAAGTTAAAGTCAAGGGCGCGAAAAAAAATTGCGCGCTGCACGACGCATTCGGAACAGAATATTATACCGTTACGTGCTTGTTAAATGATGACTCAGCAGTAGGTGCAATGAACGATTCGAGAGAATTGGTCGCAATAGACAGAGCTCACGATAATCCCGGAGAGCGAAGCGAGCCGCAAACCCTCACACAGCACACAAATTGAAGACCGCAGCAGCAATGGGTGGTGTCCTTGCATGGTGTGTCATTGCTGCTCGCTTCGCTCGTCACACACACTCACACTACTGCTCAATAACACATTTCTACATTTCCGTATTCCGCTGCGGCTGCGACCCTTACAGCCTACTTGTTAAAGAAAAAGGTCGAAAACATGCTTTTTAAAAAAAAAATTACTTTATCATTGGTCCTTTTTTATATAATAGATTAAATGTGTTAGCCGATATTTATTCTTTAATTATAATAGCTGTTAGAAAAAACTTACAGATCCTCTACAATGTATGTAGTATGTCATATGATGACACAGAAAATGTATTACCTAACTGTTCTAATGTAGGCCGCTAATTGTAAGCTACTTTATTATTAAAACTAGTTTAGCGTAGTATGCATAGCACTTAGCATCGGATTTTATTATTTGGTTTATTGTCGGCACTTTCTTTGGCTGAAAAACAGGTTTTTACCTAGTCTAGGCACATATTATCTTATCCCACGAAAAATATAAGATTAAGTACTCAATTATCCTTTTAGTCCTAAGTCATTTTTGAATAAATTATTGTATTTTATTTCATTTATTTATTTTGTTATGTTGTTTGTAGATAGAAGAGCAGCAATGGGTGGTGTCCTCCCTGAACGGCGGGTCGGAAGCTTGCGGCGCGTGGGAGGCGCGCCTGCGCAGCGCCCGCCGGCTCGCGCGGGCCACGCATCACGCGCAGAGACGGTCAGTACTTACTGTTACTGCTAATGATATTGAACATCGCCTCTTATGATATCCATGAGTTGTGTTAGAGGGTAGATTTTTACGCTGCTACCGCCACGGTAGCAGGTTCGAGGAACCACCAATTCGCAGTCAAATCGTCTTGTAGACAGTTACATCATGTTTCGGCGAATATCTTGAAATTGCGTTCGCACTGACTGACGCCGAGCGGGAGCGAGTACATTTCGCTGATTCAGTTGAATTATACTTTTCTTTTAAAGCTTGTATTTTCTGCTTTTGGCTTAGACCACGTCGTGCTCATTGATAATATGAAGATAATCAAACAGAACCTAAAACGGGAAAATATTAGTAACATTAATAGTAACGCACCCAAATTAAAAAACTAACCTTATTATAATAGGAAGTATAGATTATTATCATTCAACAGCTGTCCTCAGACATGAGCCGCCCCTAACACGTTAGATAAGGGGCTAGGTATAGCGTAACCGCACTTCATTATCATCACCATGTTACTATATATGTATTTATTTATGTTGTGGACTCGACTCCTTGGCATTTACTAGTAAGAAATGTATCTCAACCTCAACTCTCTAGAAGACTCCTGTGTACATAAATGCACCGATTATTAATAAAGTTATCGTGTTTCTGCCCCGTATAGATAGCTTTTATGAAAATCGGTGATATCTGTAATTTGAAACAGGTGCAGGTGTTAGAGGCGTTTTTGCAGCAGATGCCTCTTTTACAGCCCAGATAAATTAGTCACCGCTAGCAAATAGGTAAAATTCTCGTTTTAATGTGCGTAAATAGTTAAAACCGACTTTAAAAATGAGGAGATTGTATGTATGTTCGACTGTATGTATTTTTTATAGACGTTTTTAACTTTTTCTCCGTCAATTGTTGATAGATATTGAAAATTATTTTTTTGTTTATGTCCCACGTTTTTTTCCGAGAAATTATTTTGTCCCGTATATCAAATTATTTAACTAAGTTATGGTGTGCTTATCGCCTACGTGTTACACTTTAGGGTACAGTTTTTGTCGAAGCCTGTCAAAACATCTCGATTTTCGTTTCAGTATTCTGGCGTAGGTAATAGGTATGTCAGCTATAAAGTGACAAGGTACTATATTTTGTTATTGACAAAGAAAATAACAATCAAATAATATAAACAAATTAAACTAGTATTTACAATTGAAACAATTGAACTAACTGCAGACTGTTGCAAACAATCTACATATTCTCAGAGTTCAACTGGTCCATATCAATACCAGTCGGAAGCGTCCCCAAGACGCTCGCTGCATTGCCCCGCTGTATGGCAATGCTAATGCGCTGCGCCAGATACTCACCAGCTCTCGGGTCACGCTTCGCTTCAACCAGGCGCAAAGATAATTTTTTGAAAACCCGAAGAGCCTCGGTACCCCGCGGATCTAGGTACTATATTGAATATAAACTTTACCTTATCTATTCATTGAACGACATCTAATTTTGACGCCATGTTATGAAGAATTAAGTCAACGAGCCCACATCCTTGATAAGATAAAGTCATTGTCCTCAAGCTTACTTCCTGTGTGACAAAGTTGTTAAGTTTTTAAGAAAGCCATTCATCATCATCATCATCATCAACCCGTACACGTCCATTGCTGAACATAGGCCTCGATTAGGATTAGGTAAAAGGTCAAAAGCAGTTCTTCATGTGAGGTTGGTTAACTTGTCTGATTGGTTGATTGAGATTACTTGTTTCGTCAATTCAGTAGTGTAAAAAACATACACCTATGATTAAGGATGGGAGTTATTGGATATTTTGGCTACCGGTTATTAGTTGGGTATTTTGTTTCAATACCGCTAGTACCAATTGGTACCCAATAACGTTACAATACTCTATACCTGTTCTGATTTCTACCCAATATATTTCTAACCGATTTGATTAGAAATACCATCTAACCGATTTGGTTAGAAATACCATCTAACCGATTTGGTTAGAAATACCATCTAACCGATTTGGTTAGAAATACCATCTAACCGATTTGGTTAAAAATACCATCTAACCGATTTGGTTAGAAATACCAAATACTTGTTGCAGCTACATAACTTTACGGGTGAACGGTCTGCTAGTACCTATGCGTAGATGATAGTTAGGTAAGTATAGGTATTGAAGCGTTGGGTAGTTATGGCTCACGGTCGGTTAGGCGCGATGCTCGCTTTGCACAGTTATTCCCTAGCGGTATGCGGATTTTACAATAGCGTTAGATATTTTAGGACCATGCTAACAGGTACTGAGTTAGTTATTGAATACCGGACTCATCTCTACCTATGATGGTGAACTTCTATATGATAATCTGACGATAATACATTTTAATTGACGTATTTGATTTCAAGTATAAAGCTGCTAATAAATAAATTTATTTTCTTTCTGCTGATCGTCCTTCTATCAATATATAAGAGAGCACCCAGAAAAAATAAGTAGAACATGAAAAACAAAGATGGAACCATTCGAATATGCTGCTGGTCTAAGATTTTTGTATCTGCATATCCTCAAAGGTTTCATATTAATCAAATTCTATTGTCATGCATGCTTAAATTCTCCTACAAAACAGAACATTCTCTATATTCCATATGTATGTATATTTTATCTTTATTGGAACCAGATGGTCCTTTGTTGTCATTAGCACATCATTTATTTTCCAAAGTAATTTGATCTGGAAGGGGGCGTTGCTTACCACGGACACCCCTAAATCATTACACTGCAGTCTTTATTCGCATCTCAATCGGTAAACACACATGGATCATGTCCCGGATATTGATTCAGTGTTCGTTTTTAATCATTTGGTTCGGGCTGTTCGATGCTGAAGTTTATCAGGATCGACCGAAGATTAAAACTGTAGATGGAGATCTCATCCTGGAAGCGGCTTATGACAAAAATATTAAAATAATCCCCAACGGTCCCAATTCCAAAGTATTTGTCGGAAATGTCAACATTCTAAATGGTACTCGATCTAATAAAGATGTCACATCAAATGAAGTTCTTCCATATAACAATTTGGAAAAGTTGATAAATGGACCGGCCGGTATTCTACAAAGACTCGGTGACTTGGAGAGTAAACATGCATCCCTGCCTGATGACTACCATACGAACATATCCATGCTTTGGAGAAGAATCAATAATATCAATAGGAGATTAAGCAATCTTCAATTTAATTTAAATAATGTGTTGAAAGATGATTGTGAATCAAGTCCGTGTGAACACGGAGGGACCTGCTTGAATTTAGCAAATGGCTATCATTGCCTTTGTCCTTCGAATTGGGAGGGGAAGGATTGTGACATCGATGTCAATGAGTGCCGTAACTTTGCTGGGACAGACCTTGGATGCCAGAATGGGGCGACTTGTATTAACAGAGCAGGTTCTTATGAATGCTTATGCAAGCCGAAGTGGTTCGGATTACACTGCACTAGAAAAGCTAAGGATTGCTCCGGAGGTGACTTCGAAATGTGCGGTCACGGCAAGTGTATACCAGTCACCACAGGTGAGGGCATCACATGTATTTGTGAACAAGGCTGGACTACTAACGGAACCGGCGTTGAGTGTGCAACGGATGTAAATGAATGTGAATCTCGTCAAGGCAATGCATGTTCAATAAACCCTAAAGTAGAATGCATAAATCTACCTGGATCTTTTCGTTGCGGTCAATGTCCGACAGGATATGAAGGCGATGGATACAGATGCTCGGATATTGATGAATGCATGATTTCAAATGGTGGGTGCAATACATTGGTCTCGTGCCAGAACACAATCGGATCCCGAATTTGTGGTCCTTGTCCTCCTGGTTACCAAGGCGATGGAATCACATGCACCTGGCGTGGATCATGCAGTATGAATTACTGCCATCCATCCGCAAGATGTATTGAACAAATCAGTGGTGCTCAATGTAATTGTCCTGATGGAATGGATGGCGATGGTATCGGAATACATGGTTGCTATATATCCACTGGAAATAACAACTCGAGTATAGGCTGTTCGAACAATCCGTGCGGTGCACACGGAACGTGTCATACACTTCGCCTAGGATATACTTGTATCTGCCAAAAAGGATACGGCGGTTCCCATTGTGATGCTACAACAGATGCGTGTGCTTCGAATCCATGCCGAAATGGTGGACTTTGTAGGGTGGATGATAATCTGGAAAGAGGATTCAGGTGTGAGTGTACAGCCCAATATTCAGGTACTATGTGCCAAGTGTTGTCAAAATCGTGCGGTGGGGTACTAGATGCAGAAGAAGGTAATATTGTGTATCCTTTGACTAACACAACGTATATGCATAATGCTAAATGTGCCTGGGTAATCCACACTGTACCCGGAAAGGTGATTAATGTTACCTTTAGCAAATTCAATTTAGAGGACCAATCCGAATGTTTAAATGACTTTTTACAAATTCATGATGGTCGCTCTTCTGTAAATCTGCTCGTAGGCAGGTTTTGTGGTAATACCTTGCCTAAAGGCGGCAATATTATTTCAAGTTACAACTATCTATATCTCTGGTTCAGGTCAGATCCTACCGTAGCTAAAGAAGGTTTTGCTTTACATTGGACTAGTATTAATCCTGTTTGTGGAGGAGAATTAGATGCTTCAAAACATGGTCGCATTAGCTCTCCGGGATCTCCGGATAAATACCCACCAAACCGTGATTGTTATTGGCATTTGACTGCAAACTATGGAAAAAGAATACAAATACATTTCTTTGGTCTGGATATTGAAACGCACCCGAATTGTAGTTATGATTTTCTCGCATTTTATGATGGAACGCGCACGAGTGATTCACTTCTGATCAAATACTGTAACTCAACACAACCAGATCATATAGAATCTTCTGGTTCAGAAATGTTAATTCATTTTCACTCTGACGCATATGGAGCTGGAACCGGATTTCAGATATCCTATGCTCCTATTGAAGGGGTACCCGGTTGTGGAGGATATTTTACTCTTGATAAAGGTGAAATAGTTTCACCTTCGTTTAATGGAAGCTATTTGAGCAACATGATCTGTGAATACAAAATTAAAACAAGGCCCGGTACTAAAATTAAGCTTGATTTTATTTCATTTTCTCTTGAGTCTTCGTTTAATTGTAAGTTTGACTATTTGAAAGTATATGATGGTCCATCTTCAGATTCGCCTCTCGTCGGCAAATTTTGCGGTACGTCACATCCAAAAACATATACATCTTCTAGCAATTATGTTTACGTTCGGTTCAAATCGGACTACGTCGCATCATCTGCAGGTTTCAAAATATCTTATCAAGCACTTTGCCAAAGTACTCTAATGGGTGATAGTGGTATCATAAAGTCTCCCGGATACCCGTTCAAATACCCAAACAACGTCATTTGCGAATATACAATAAGTACAGAGCCTGGAAAAGCAATTCAGTTGGTATTTCAAGATTTCGATCTTGAAGATTATATGCATGCTAACTGTCAGTATGATCATGTCGAAATAAGGGACGGAGCGGATGCCAACGCCACATTGCTGGGACGATATTGCGGAACCATTAATCATATCCCTCCCGTGCAAACCTCTACACATAACTACATGCACATAGTTTTCCGGTCTGACATGAGTGTTGCTGGTTCTGGGTTTTATGCTAATTATACCACCATAGACACAAAATGTGGCGGTATTTTCAGAACCAACCCAGGACTCATTAATTTCCCATCTGCTGGACACGAACATTATGATAATGGTGAATTTTGTACATGGTTAATAATTGCACCTGAAGGTATGCATATAAAATTAACTTGGAACCGATTCGAAGTTGAAAACATGGAAAAATGTGAAAGCGATTATTTAGAAATATTTGAAGAAGATGATAACAGTGATGATAATAACTTAGGAAAGTATTGTGGAACCAAAATTCCGCCTGCATTGACCACTTCCAATAATCGACTCAAGTTTATATTCCGATCAGACAGTAGCGTTAGACTTGGTGGTTTTTCTGTGTCCTATACATTTATAGATGATAAATCACATTGTGGTGGAGTTTATACAAAAAGTCATGGTTTTATCTATTCTCCTGGGTGGCCTAATAAGTACCAAACGAATAAAGACTGCTCCTGGACTATCAGCGTTCCGGTCGGTCAACAAATTAGACTTAATATGTCCCAGTTTGATTTGGAACGCCCTATTCGCAACTCCTGCTCCAGGGGAGACTACGTGGAAATTAGAAACGGATTGTCCAAATTTTCACCATTAATAGGCCAATATTGTGGGTCTTTCAATTCAAAGATTGTAAAATCAACATCAAACGTTGTAAACATTATTTTCCATTCTGATTTCTACTTGACGGGAAATGGTTTCAAAATAGAATGGGATGGCTCATTGTTAGGGTGCGGAGGAACTTTGACAAGCTCTACTGGTTCGATTTCTTCTCCGAATTACCCAGAAAGCTATGACGAAAACTCTGAGTGTTTTTATAAAATAATGACCAATCAAGGTTCGCGGATACGAATTGCATTTTCAGAATTGGATTTAGAACGAACTGCTAGATGTAGGGGTGGTGACTACGTAGAAATATTTGACGGTAAAAGCCCAATCGCCTCCAGTCTTGGTAGGCATTGCTTTATGTCTCCAGCTTTAAATGGTATTGAGACATCTACAAATTATGCATTCATAAAGTTTCGCTCAGATTTTTCCATCACTGGAAAAGGATTTTATCTGAACTACTATACTATTTGTAACAATAACTTAACTGGTAGATATGGTGTTATAGAAAGTCCTGACTTTCCTAATAATTATCCATTGTCTATGAATTGCTTATGGAATATTACTGTTCCGGTAGGGAATAAAATTAAAGTTATTTTCACCCATTTCGATATATTTAGACACATGTTTGTAAGTAGGTGGGCATTAAATGGTAGAAGGCCATGCGATCAGGATTTCTTACAATGGAAAGAACCATCGGACGCGACATTTTCTAACAAAATGTGTGGAAATACATTGCCTCCTATGATAACAACAAAAACGAATTCATTAGAAATTAAATTTGTGACTAATTCTTTTATTTCTAAAACGGGATTTCGCCTCGAATGGGTTAGGGAAGGTTGTGGTGGACATATAAGAAAATCGTCAGGTGAAGTATCCGTGAACGCTAGTCTCACGTCGTCAGGAGATATAGAATGTGAATGGTTGGTTGAAGCACCTGCAGGCAAAAGTGTTAACTTATTTATATCAAAACTCTACCTTTTAAATATGCCAAATTGCACGACGGATCGGGTCGAAATTTACAATGGACAAGATGAAAAATATCCTTTGTTATCAAAAGTTTGTCACGACGGCCCTATAACGGTACAGTCTACATCGAATCTCATGTTTATACGATTTGTTAAACGTTCTTCCTTAAGAGGGACCATGCTCTCGTCGTCATTCAGCACGTGGAGATCAGGCTGTGGTGGACAAATCAATTCCCTTTCCGGTTTTATATATTCCAAAAACTATCCCAAAAACTATGACAATAATTTAGAATGCATTTGGATGATATCGGTTCCATTAAATCATAGAATTGAGTTAAACTTTATTGATTTTGACCTTTACTATTCGAGTTATGTCGCAAACGAAAATGTTTGTGGGGATTCTATAAAAATATATGATGATTTCCTGCTAGCTACGAATTATACACATCTCGTGTGTCCAACATCAAATGTGTCTCAGATAATCACAAATAATAATAAAGTCAAGGTACAGTTCACTACAGATGATTTTGGAAGTGCTAAAGGTTTTAAAATTGGGTTCAGTGTTTCTTGTGGGGCTCAAATCAGTGCAAAATCTGATGGGATTATATCCAACGAGAAATATATGGGTGGAACAAATAAAAGTTGCACGTGGTCTATCACAGCAGCTGAACCAAACCAACGAATATCTTTAACGTTTACTCATATAGCATTGCCGAATGAGGAACAACACATTGGAAATCAATTAGTTGGTAATAGTAGTTGTTTATATTCATATCTACGAGTATTTGATGGCGATGACGACAAAGCTCCTCAAATTGGTGAGTTTTGTGGTAAGCGGGTCCCACCGATGATCGTCAGTCATGGAAGTGCCATCACCGTCGTGTTAAGCACTTATGGAAGTAAAATTGGAGGTAATTTTGCAGCCCATTACTCCCCTGTAAATGAAGCTTGCGGGGGTACTTTAACTTCTGAAGAAGGTACAATTGCGTCACCTAACTATCCACAAACCTATCCAAATGCAGTTGATTGTGAATGGATATTGAGAACCTCACCAGGGAATAAAGTCTATGTAACTTTTGAAAAATTCTCACTAGATTATTCAGAAGGTTGTAATGAAGATTATTTCGAAATTCGAGAAAACAATGGGGCTGGCAAAGTACTCGGTGTGTACTGTGGTAACGATATACCTATAAACGTAACTGCGGCAACAGTTTTGTATATGAAGTTTCACAGCGATGATAAATCTCGAGGAAATAATTTGTTCCTGTTACATTTCGGATTCTTACATGGAAATGACATTATAGACATCGACGAGGGCGAAATTACATCTCCATTATATCCGCATAGTTATCTTGGTGTTGGTGACTATACTTGGCGAGTTATGCTCACCGGTAAGGAAACAATTACACTTTCTCTTAACAACCTTGAAATTCACTCTCACACTGAAATCTGTTCGAACAGGCTTACGATTTACGATGGATACGACGATACGGCTCCAGTTTTAGATGATCTTTGTGGAATTTTATCAGAGCCAAAAGTCTTAGAAACTACCTCCAATGTCGCATACATCAAATTGTCGTTAGACGAAACGAACACAGGTGCTATGTTTCATATGCAATGGGTTAAATCTGACCAGGCTGGTAAAGAGAAAGGTGGTGACAAAATAAACTGCGGATCTAATACTACCACATTGGTATTAGCAGGTTTTAATAACATTACAATTCAATCTCCAAATTATCCAAAAGAATATGATAATGATTTGAACTGTGAATGGCTGTATAAGACGTCTAGTGGTCAACACCTTAGCTTACATTTTCTAGATTTTGAGGTAGAAGAAATGTCTAGCTGTATATCAGATTCTGTTAGTGTTTATTCTTCAAATAATTTAGTTGAATGGAAGCCCATTAAAGAGCGCGAATGTAATTCGCAGCCTATGTTATCAAAAAATATAGAATCTTCTAGATACATGAAAATCAGATTCAAAACAGACTCTTCTGTAACAAAAAAAGGATTCAAAGGTGAAATTAGAGCAGCGTGTGGAGGGTATATTACTGAATTATCGGGTGTCATCGCCCCAATTAAAAACAACAATGGCGTGTATCGTAGAGGTAATACATATAGTGGTTTTGGACGCCAATCGAAACTCAAATGTAACTGGACAGTTAAAGTTCGTCCTGGTCGAGTAATAAAATTACGATTTATTCATTTCAATATCACAAATGACGACAATCACTGTGTTTCAGCTGTTACGCTCCATAATGGTGAAACTATAGAAGCACCATTTTTATCAAGTGGCAAATATTGTGGTTATGAACACGAAAACAGGAATGATTTCATGGTTACTTCGAGTAACTATTTATTCATAACCTATGAAAAAGACACATCTAAGGTTACTCGAGACTTTGAGACCTTCAAAGTTTTCTACGAAGAAAAGAATGTTGAATGTGGCCTGAATTCTAAACTAAGTTCAGAACACAGTTGGGAATTAATAAGCTCACCAAAATTTCCAGATCCTCCAGATCCGTATTCAGAATGTGTATGGAAATTCAGTGCGCCCGCGGGCGAAATCATCAGAATTGATTTTATTGACAGATTCGACTTGGAACGGTCTGATGATTGTGAAACTGAATTTGTCGAATTGAGAGACGGATCATCAGATTTATCGCCACTGATTTCTCGAAGCTGTGGAGAGAAACCACAAACAGCTAAAACCACTGGTAATACGCTGCTCATGAAATATTCAACCCAATTGGCTGTACCCAGAAATGGGTTTAAAGCGAATATATCACTTGACTTTTGCGGCGGCACTATTATTGCTCAGAGTGGAGAAATAACATCTCCGGATTACCCACATTCGAATTTTGTTCAGTATAACACTGCCTGCAAGTGGATTTTAAAGACATCCCCTACGTATGTTTTTAAGATTATACCAACGGATATGGATTTACCAGAGTCCGAAACCCGTTGTGCAACTAAGGTCACAGTTCAAGAAAATATTCAAGCTAATCATTCTTCTAACATTTTAAGAACATTTTGTAGCAACGAAGACGATGAAAATACAAGTCCTATCGAAACTTCATCCAGTGAAATAATTATAACACTTGATATTGGTAAACCAAGTGAATGGTATGATTCCTCACGCCGGCGTGGATTCAGATTTACTTTTAATTCTTCTAGGCCTGTATGTGGAGGAACTATTAAATCATCAGAAGGTTATTTAACTTCTCCGAGTTATCCCCTTGAGACTTCTATTCGGTATTGCCAATGGTTTATTGAAGTACCTGATAAAACTAGAAGAGTACGGCTGGAACTATTGGATGTAGAAAATGAAAAATATTCTCTTGGAATATACAACGACCTGAGCTTTCAATCATTAATTTACATTCAGACCAGTACAAACAACTTCACGAACACACGTGTCTTTGAATCATCTGGGAATAGGATGGCTCTCTTCATTTGGACTAATAATTTAACATCAAAGCACAAATTTAAAGCAAGGTTTAGCTCGGAGGAACAAGCATTGTGTGGCGGAGATGTGACTGGCCTGAGCGGAAATATCGTATCTCTTGATTTGGAATCAGAACGCTCTTATGCTTGCGATTGGAACTATATCTCACCAACTATTGCTTATCAAGATAGCGATGCTATCTTTTACTACAATACTGTTCTTTTGACTTTAAATTTGAATTCGACACTTACAAACAGTCGGTGTAGGTACACTGATCCCAAATTGACAATTAAATCTCAAGCAATCAATCGTGGATTATTTTTCAAGCATGATTATTGTAATACTATTGAAACCTCGCTTAGGTTCCCTTCTTCAATGTTGAGTTTTAAGGCTACGAATACTAAAGCTTCCAAATTGGACTTTAATGTGGCTTGGAAAGTTCAACCGTGTGGTGGAACTATTCACGCGAGTATGGAAAGTGTAAATATTTTGAAAGTTCCTAGTAATTATAATGGTAGTTTGGACTGCGCATGGATCGTTGTGGTCCCTTTCAATAACAGAGTAGAAATAAAAATGGAAGGGTCGTTCCATTATAGTTGTGATGACGAGTTCGTAGAAATAAGGCACGGAGTTGCACAACGGGCACCTACTATAGGTAAATATTGTGCGAGCAAAACATTAGATGCGCCTTTGATGTTAAATTATAGATACATTCTAATAGAATATCACACAAAGGCACCGAACAATAGTACCAATGTTAAATTTCTAGCAAAACTAGCAACAGGAGAATGTGGCGGCTCGCTTAGCGGCTATCAACATATTTTTACTTCTCCTAACTATCCTAAAACCTACGATGCAAACCAAGAATGCTCTTGGATTATTACAGCAAGTCTAGGAAATAGAATTTCCTTAGGTTTTATAGATCGATTTGTTATTGAAGATCGTCCTAATTGTACCAAAGACGTTGTTATTATCTACGACTGGAAAAATGATGATTTCAACGAAATCGCAAGAGTATGTGGACGTCAAGCACCAAATGTTTATAACTCCACGTATAATAAAATGAAAGTCGTTTTTCGTACGGACGCTACCATAAATATGGATGGATTCAAGGCTCAGTGGAAACCTATATGTGGAGGACGTTATACGTCGTCAGAAAACGAACAATTTCTTTACAGTCCAGGATTTCCCAATCGTTACTCTTCAAATATTGATTGTACATATGATATCGTTACATCAAATGAAGATACAGTATTAGTAAAATTCTTAGAATTTGAACTAGAAGGCACTTATCCGGACTGCCAATATGATAATCTTACTGTAAATGCGCACACTTTATATGACTATTATGAAAGTGGAGCACGTTGCGGTAGTGAAATGCCGTCACCGATCACTCGCTACAGTAAAGTTTCCATACACTTCATATCCGATCGTTTTGTTCAAAAGAAAGGATTTAAATTATCTTATATGACGTATAAATGCGGTGGACAAGTGAAAGAACCAACGATCCTAACCTCTAATACAGATGAATCTTACGCAGAAAATATGAATTGCACCTGGTATATTCAAGCACCTGCTAATAAAATTGTGGTCCTGAAGTTTTTATACATAGACTTGGAAAGCTTTGATTGCCAGAACGACTACGTTGCTGTATTTAATGATTTTGCAATAGAAAGCGATAAACGATTAGCTTTGATCTGTGGCCACGTTAATTCAACTACTGTTATAAGAAGTCAAGGTGATAAATTATTATTACAATTTATTTCAGATCAAAGTGCTAACTACAAGGGATTTAAAGTAGAAGTAATGTTTACTTACACAGAATCCGCAGGATGTGGCGGTCAAATTGACTTAACACCCTCACACCCTTTAAAGACTTTGAAATCATTCATAGGAAATTACAGCCGCTACGATAGCTATCTAGATTGTCACTGGAAAATATCATCTCCCATGGATACAATTGTTAAAATTCGATTTACCAATTTCCATATAGCACCGTGTTCAAATGTAAATCAGACGGAACTCGGATCCAAATGTGATTGCGATTATGTTGAAATAAAAGATGGTGTAAATCCAGATAGTTTAACGATCGGTACCTACTGTGGTCATACTTTACCACCAAGTTTTTTCTCATCCGATAATGCTATGAGTATCAGACTTTCTACAGATGGAGAAATCGAAAGCTCCGGTTTTGAAGCTGAATTAACGTTTACACAGTCTCTGTGCGGTAAATCTCGGTTTTTAGTAACTGATAAAATACAGCGTATTTCATCTCCTGGTTTTGAGAATGGTTATGTCCCGCGCGGCTTACATTGTGTTTATTATTTTGATCCCGGTGATCGAATGAATTCTATAATTCGCATTGCGTTCAAATCATTAAGCTTACAATCTGCTACAAATCAAGGTACTTCCAGTAAATGTAATAAAGATAAATTGGAAATAATAAATCACCCCAGTCCGCGAAATGTCTCTATCGGTAAAGATTATATCGTGAATCATAATGATGATGTATTCTTTGCTAATGGGTACTATTTTGAAGAGAATTTTCCTCACCGCGTTGAAATTTGTGGAGATAGTAAAACATCAGATCTCTACGTTACCGGTAGCTTAGCTATTACTTTTATTACCTCGCCAGACTCAGATTCTGCAAGATATAAAGGATTTGAAATTGAAATTGCTTTTACTGGATTTTGTGGTAATAATTACACTGACACACAAGGCAAAATTCTATCCCCATACGCATATTATGATACGAGTGATACAGATTCTGTTGATGATTGCTATACTCTTATAACAGCTCCGGAGAATAATACAATATCGGTTTATTTTCTTAGTGTTACACCGGATTATTGGAACAGAGATGTTTTCCTTGATATATACGACGGTAAGGATACGACTGCAAAGAAACTAGCGTCTGTGAAAAAAGATTACGAAGAAAATCCCGCGTTCTCTACGGGTAGATATATGCTATTGCACAGTCATAAAGATAATGATGATAGAGTTTATTATGAATTGAATTATATTACAACAGATAAAGGTCCTGGTTGTGGTGGAAAATTGATAAACGAAATTGGTATAGTCACTAGTCCAATGTATCCAGAAATATACAGAAAACAATCCTCTTGTGAGTGGCAACTGGAGACACCATACGGTACACATTTGAAATTGCATTTTAGTGTATTCAATCTTGGTAGGATCTGTGACCAGAATTATGTGCAACTTGTTGACCGCAAAGGCAACGTAGTATCAACGTACTGTTCTGAAACCCCCGCTGATTATACGAGTGACGATAATTATGTTAAAATTGTATTTATCACAACCGTTAACAACGGTGGAACGGGCTGGGTTGCTAAATTTGTAGGTATTTAATAAAATATTTTGTATAGAGATGAGGACTAATTTATAAGTAGAGTAACTATGTAAAGTTAGATCTAGTTCTTACAAATCATATTTACCTAGTTGTTTCTTTACTCAGTTTGTATTTTAAGAAAACATAATCAAATGCTTATTTTATTGTCAAATCCGTAGCTGATTTAAATACAAATAAAATAATGTTTCTTATGTTACCAATTTTGTTATTTTTTTTATTATCTTCCCATCGATCCGATCCCAAACCACCCGTAGAGGTCCTACCCAAATGTTTATCATGGTCCATCCATGAGTACATATTATTAATGTAGGTCATTTCGACTACTCCCACTGCCGTTAATTCGCGTGTGGTATGTCGATAAGGTATAAACAAGATAAACAAGAGATTCGGTAAATCCCCGGACCGCAGATATTACACACATACATATATATGTAACTTGTTTAAACACCTACCTTAGCTATTACTATCTTCTAATTAAAACCTGAAACTATTTGCTAACAATAAAAGCTTTTATAACCCACTTATTATAAGTACAGTGTATTTTATTAAACTAGGACAGGATGGGGACCCCCAAAACCAGAGGAGGCACAGTAAACTACTTAGGCCTTTAAATGTTTTTGGTCAAACCTAAACATGTATAGAATCGGTACAAAAATGATGATGCCGATCGACTCAGACTAGATACCGACAGACTAGAGAGTAGATACATATAGGTAATTAAACTTACCCTATAGAAAAGCAATGGAATCGACGACCTTATCAATTAAAGCGATTTCTTCAAGATCAAAGGATGGCGGTGTTTAAGCTAAACGAATACTACCAAAAATATTAAAACATAACAACATTATATTAAAGTAAGATTTAGGGGCATGCTATTAAGTATATCTGATGTGGGACATAAGTAGTGATTATAAACTTTACTTTTGAAAGTGTGCTGTGATGTTGCCCTTCTTATACACAGACTCATGCTCATCTGCCGGTAAGTATACGCTGCTGGGCATATGCCTCTCTCCATGCTTGCTATTCACCTCGGTCTAGCGCGCTTTAAGTTAACTTCATTTATTTTTCCTAACGTCACATCCTGTTTTACTAGGCAACAGTGAGATAGGCGCTATCAACCTAGAGATACCTACTAGCTGAATATAACGCTTATCTGTTTCGAACTTTGACACCAAAGCCGGCATTTGAGAACGTCCTCTTATCCATTCTCAACGAAAGCATTATTCATGTACAAAAGGTACTCTTGCAAGGAAACTCATGAGGTGGTTACGGCAGTTGTTTTAAACATCAAAAATGATTACAAACGTAAATGTTGTTAATTGGTCAGCTTCAAAATTTTAATTTTCTCCCTCAATTTCGTTTGTAAAATCATCTTCCATTTATTTTAAAAAGCTTTACTTAAATTTTCGTGAACTTTAAATGACACAGTTGGCGCAGAGAGCAAGGACTTGTTTTGTTAGATTTCTTATACATTACTCTCATAAGCAGAGATCGGAGTAGGTAGAATGATTTTATGTACTTGCATCAAGGTTTCATAACATGGATATGCATTTTTTTCCGGAAAATTCCGTTATTTACCGGATTAAGTTAAATATTATAATTAAAGTTCAGTAATTCATTACATTTAGTAATTCATACATTCAGTAATACTACATTTGAAATTTTAAGGATTGATCGATTGTTAAACGTGTTATAGGTTAACTGATTTTTATTAACTTTTTAGGTTTCCGCCTTATGCATTTCCATAAAATTCATCCAATTAATTTGAAGCTTTGTTGAGTTGCTGTGTGCAAATTTGTGACGTTTTCTACGCATTGAATCGCGGGAGAAACATGTTCAGTGTTACTTTGCTAAATAAAGTTGACAGTTCGCCATCGTTTTGTATGCATACTATTATTTATTCAGACGTTCAAGTCGGTCAAGACGGGTCAAGTCACGTTTTCCACAACACAGCAAACAAAGAAACGCAGTCTACGAACCGAAGTAAGCAAGTGAGCCACCTGCGATTGCCCGCGCATGGTTCTTTCTGACAAACAATTAGTCATCCAGGATACTTTGTTCTGATTGTTTGCAACCGCTGTGGGTACAGAGATTAAGATAAGGTAACAAAATACCCTGTTTGTCGAGTTATAGGTACAAATTATTATTATTAAGTGTATTACTAACCCGTTATTTATTTGCTTTTACTTAGTCTTTCAATACCACAAGTTTTTAACTAAAAAATGCTGATCAGATCACCTTTGCTGCCCCTAGGGTGTTACGTCTTTAGAAAAAAACACACGCTTAAATTGATACCAGTCGCTCGTCCAGCGGCGCGTTGGGCTGACAATATAGGATATGTCATGCAACGGACCTGGATGAGACAAGGACAAGATCCCCTATGTCCATATGTGCCTTTCTCCAAAGGGAGGCCTATACCCAGCAGTGGGTGAAGTAAGGCTTTGGATGATGATGATGATATTGATACGTTTCTTACTTTATGCCTCCACGTAATATTTTTCAAATTACAGAAAAAATGTCTTGATAATTTTAAAATACCTACCGGAATTCCCGAGGTATATCCATACTAACCTATCATTTAAGGTAATTGATCCTAAATCATTCTACCTACTCCGATCTCTGCTCATAAGATTAAATAATAAACAATTCACATAAGGTTTTAATTGGCCAATATGAGCAATTAAATTTTGGCTTTTCTTCTTAAAAATCGTAGAAAATCAAAGGTGAGAATGGTCTACTCTGGCTTGAAGCTTTGCAGCACGTTAGCAATCATCTTGTTTAACAGAAGACAAGCGCGCCAGCACTGAACGGAACGGATAGCCTTATTCCCCATACAAACGTACTTTCCGCTTCATTTGGAAACTACATACATATGTCCCCGATCTTATTGAAATGTTCTAACGTAATCGGATAAAAAATAAATATGTTTGCAGCGGTTTAGTTTTTGAAAAAATAGATAAATGATATTTAAATGAGATCGAAACTAATTTTGAACACCAAATCGAGTCATCTTCAAGCGATTTTTTATGCATGATAGACACCTTTATTCGAAAATCTGTCGCGCTGCAAACATCCTAAATATATTCAACATTATAAATAATCAAAAATATTTTTGAAATCAATCGTTTACTCAAAATTAATCGGAAAGTACGAAAAAATCTCAATAAATATTGCCAACACCAAGCACACGCACACAGCCACATGACAGCTTCGTATTAGATGGCAAAAACGCTCCCAGACCAGCTGCCTTGAGTCTTGTCTCTGTCGGACTTCCTGCACGGCTATTCTAACTCGATGGAAAAGTTTCTGTAGCTAGCGTAGTAAAATGAAGTTAATGTTGATAGTCAAATGTAAAAAAATCTTATATTTACTACTTTAGGTAAAAAATACGTATTGGATACCAGTGGTGAAAAATATTATTGTAGCAAGCTAGGAAGGCCGATGTGCCATATCAACCCAACCTCCTCTGCGTCGTTCGAACTGACAACATCGCGCGCCCATTATATCCTTCCCTCTGTCACTCACAAATGCACCGAACTAACTTGTCTCGTTCGTGTAGGTGGCAGAGAGGCAACAGCGCGGGAGTGATTTTTGAATAAAATAAAATTTATGGTTTTTAATTTTATATAGACTAAACGCTACTTATAAATGACAAAAATGTTAAGAAAAATCCTACCTGCTTTTTACAGCCGTCCCAGTATAAGTTCTACACTTTCTGAACTCACAACATGGCGTATTTTGTTCGCACTCCAAAAGCCCGCAAGGCATGTTCGCGTCGCTGCCAGACGCAGGGCCGACTGAGTTAAATCAAGCTAATTAGCTTGAGTTTATATAGCCACGCAGACCTCGGTAAAACGTATCTACCTCAGTTTATATGGAATATCATTGGCCCTGACATGACGCCCGCGCCCGAATACTCAAAAGCAACTCAGATTTAAGCACGTCTCAAATGACGAATTTTACACAGACAGATTTTCATTGAAAACTGTCCTAAAATATGTTGTAAGCAGACTATCCTACTAATATTATAGAGCCAAAAGTTAGAAAATGTGAATTTTATTTTGTTAGGTACCAAAACTGCTGCACAGACCTTGATGAAATTTGGCGTACATTTAGAATATAAATAAATTAAATTCATTTCAGATAACGATCCATAATTTGTTTGCACATAAACTCGTATATTATGTTAGTTTTCTTAATCGACTGAGGTTTGTATGTATTTCGACTTCACTTAATTTGTTTTCGATTTAATTAAATTTAATGTGTTACATTTACAAATTAAGTGAAGTCGAAATACATACAATCAGATTGAATGAAATTAAAGCAATCAAAACAAATTAATCAAACTATATTATTTTTCGCACAAAATGCTGCACTATCAGCGAAGTAATCCTGCCAGCTACCTAATTAAATTCGTTTATTGATTCGGACTCAAAGATCCAAGATAAGAGTATTAAAATGTCATAATAGCCATAGGCCTATGTCCAGCAGTGGACGTGTATGGGCTGATATGATGATCATGATGATGATGATGAATAGCCTTAGATAATAGGCTACATATTATACCGAAAAAAGGCTTGCGAAGGCGCGGGCAGTAGCTAGTAATAAATAAGAGTGAGTCGGAGTGCGTGGTATGGTCTCTCGTCAGAGCAGTGTTATCAGCCGCGGATGTGTAGGACGGAAGGCCGGCGCGGCGGCGGCGGCTTCCCTGATCGAACGGGTCCCTGTCTGTACCTATCCACCACAGTCATCACTCAATTACATTCACATGTACTACTAGCTGCTGTCACCGCCTTCGCCCGCGTTTTATCGGGATAAAAATATACCTATATGTTATTCCAGGTCCCAAACTATACCCATACCAAATTTCAAACTAATCGGTTCAGTAGTTTTTGCGTGAAAGAGTAACAAATACATACATCCACCCATCCTTACAAACTTTGACATTTATAATATTAGTAGGATAGGATGTAAAAAAGTAATGTAGAAAAGCGATGGAGCTTTTTACTATGTTTGTACTTAAAACATTCACATAGTAAATTGTTGTTATAATCACGGTTTCCAAATTTTATCAAGCTTTTTTTTTTGAACTTTCGTATGTATTTTTAGAATCTCCTCCTGATTTGAAGTCGGTTAATAAAAAAGCTACCGTATTATGTTATTACAAGATATTTATTGACAAAGAAAATAACAATCAAATAATATAAAGAAATTAAACTAGCATTTAAAATTGAAACAATTGAGCTAACTGCAGACTGTTGCAAACTTGTATCATTACAAGATTGTTATGATACAAAAATACTTCGCATTATCTACTTTATCAAGATAGGTACTAAATAGGTTAGTGATCTCATTTATTGTGATAGTCACTAGCTTAATAATGTTCTTTGAGAATTGTTCGACAACTAGGAAGACGCCTGATGGTATAATGACCAAAACAAAAAGCGCATCCCGAAATGTGGTGTTATTTTTGTTGCTTAGTGGCCGTTTCGGAGAACACGAAGAGGCGAGCGGGCGGGAACGGTCGTCGCCTCGTGCAGGGCCGGACTTAGTTCAGCCCTTACGGCTTACGTGATATGTCCAAAATGGCTTGAATCGCATATCGACCATCAATAATATTTATATTAATCATTTATAAATATTTTTTTCCGAGTAGCTACTGTACGAATATTTAAATGAAAGTATTTTTTAAAATATTAATTTAAAAAAAATACCTTTAAACAATTTGTTAATTTTTTAAAGTTATTCAAAAGTTTATCGGCCTTTGCCCAGTAGTGGCTCCGGGCTATTTGTAATTGTAGTTATTACAAAACTAACTAAAGTACTTAGTATGTTTTTATTATAAAGTAGTACACTAGTAGTACTAAACATACTCTTAAATAATAGTTTCTTTCAATGGAATAAAACAGCTGTATCTATGATATTTAGTATTAAAATAAATAATACTGGACACAGCATCATCTAGCCCCAAGCTAAGCAGAGCTTTTGTCATATGGGTACTAGATAACTGATATACATACATACTTAATATTATATAGATAAGCTGAACAAAAATATTTCTTTTAAATAAAATAAAAAAATCATAAAGAAATCTCGAACGTGTTTGTTCAACCGGAGCTTTCAAAAGTATACCGCCCTGAGTAGTTCCCTGCATAGAATAGGGCAGAGGGGCGAGGGGCAGGCGGGCGCGGCGCGAGAGTGGCGCGGCTGCCTCGGCCGCAGTGCAGTGAGCGGCGCCGCGAGCCCGGACGCCATGGCTCTGCGCGTATTGTTTATCGTGTGTGCGCTTATCGCCGGCGGCGGGGCTGCCTACAACCGAATGCGCAACGACCCCCGTCTCTCGGCCCGGGCCTGTGAACTCAGTTCCTGCTACCCTGCCACGGGAAACCTTCTCATCGGACGAGAGTCGAGACTCTCTGCATCCTCCACTTGCGGCACTCACGATCGCGAGCGTTACTGCATAGTGTCCCATTTGGAACCGAAGAAATGTTTTTGGTGCGACTCTACCAACGCCACTATCCACAATCCGAATCTTAATCACAGAATACAAAATGTGATCTATAGATATTATCCCGGAACGCGAAACAAATCTTGGTGGCAGTCTGAAAACGGGAAAGAGAATGTTACCATACAGTTGGATATGGAAGCGGAATTTCATTTTACTCACTTGATAATTCAGTTCAAAACGTTTCGGCCCGCTGGTATGTTGGTGGAGAGATCTTTTGATTTTGGAAAGACTTGGCGCGTGTATCGATACTTTGCTCATAACTGCGACGATTTCCCTGTTTCCGAAGACACACCGCGATCATTGGCTGATGTTATCTGTGAAACTCGTTACTCAAAAATTTCGCCGTCCAGTGAAGGCGAAGTTATCTTCAAAGTTCTACCACCTAATATAGCTCCTATCATAAACAACCCCTATTCGGAGGAAGTACAAAATTTATTGAGGATGACAAATCTCAGGATAAATTTCACCAAACTCCATACTTTGGGCGATGACAAACTGGACAACAGAGCAGAAATTCAAGAAAAATATTATTATGCTATTTATGAAATGACTGTAAGAGGTTCTTGCTCTTGCTACGGCCATGCATCTCGTTGTTTACCTATGCCAGGAGTAGAGTCAAAGATTGACATGGTACACGGGCGTTGTGAATGTACTCACAACACAAGAGGATTAAATTGTGAATATTGTGAAGATTTCTATAATGACTTACCTTGGCAACCTGCTGTTGGAAAAACGTCAAATGCCTGCAAAAGATGTACATGTAACAATCATGCAACAACTTGTCACTTTGATCCTGCTGTGTTTAATAAAACTGGTAAAATAAGTGGTGGTGTTTGTGATAATTGTCAGCACAATACAATGGGGGTTAATTGTGAGCGATGCAAGCCAAAATTCTTCAAAGACCCAAGCTTAGATATCCAGAGCCCTGACATTTGCAGACCGTGTGATTGTGATCCAGAAGGAACCACAGACCAAGAACTTCTGTGTGATGATGAAACTGATTTAGCTAACAACAAAACAGCCGGCCGATGTCTATGTAAAGCTAATGTCGATGGTTCAAGATGTGACAGGTGCCGTGATGGCTATTGGAATTTCGATCCTCGCAGCCCAGAAGGCTGTGAGTCTTGTACATGTGATCATTTGGGTACTATAAATGAAAGAGGTTGTGACCCTGGTACTGGAAATTGTTTCTGCAAACGTCACGTTACAGGAAGAAATTGTGATCAATGCCTACCTGAATTTTACGGACTCTCTGATAGTGACGAAGGGTGCCTTGCTTGTGACTGTGATATTGGTGGATCATTAGACCGTGATTGTGATGTGATTACAGGACAGTGTAAGTGTCGCCCGAACGTGACAGGACGTCGTTGTGATCAACCCATACAAAATTTCTTCGTAGGTGCTCTCGATTCAATTGTGATTGAAGCGGAATCAAGTCAGTGTGACTCACAAATTGATGATAATGCTATTCAAAGTCAATTATGCCATGTTCTTATTAGAGAAAATTATCCTGATGGTCGTAAAGAGACGTGGACAGGTCCTGGTTTTATGAAAGTCCCTGAAAGTAGTACATTAGTTTTTATCATAAACAATTTAAAGAAAAGTATGAACTACAATGTTTTAATTAGATATGAACCGCAATCACCTCAAAATTGGGAAGAAGCTACTATATTAGTTAAAAGACCTTCAGCCATTGATAGTGATTCTCCCTGTGCTAATGTTCGCCCAGAAGATGATACAGTATACGCTAGGTTACCATCAAATCAACGAAGCGTTTTAGTTGTGCCTGCCGTATGTTTAGAAAAAAACAAAGAAACTGAAATTCGTATTTATCTTGGGCGACAAGATGGTGTTCATTCAAACTCAAGAGCTTCAATTTTAATCGATTCCATCGTTCTTGTACCGTCATTTAAAGACCTGCCATTTTTTGCAAATGATAGTTCCTTGCTTGAAGAATTCCAGCGGTATAACTGTGGAGACTCATATTTTTATGATTTAAATAGAGAAAATATTCCAGATATATGTAAAAAATACCATGCCAGTATAGGATTTTATATCAGAAATGGATCACAATCTTGTGAATGTGACCCATCGGGCTCTAAAAGTCATCAATGTAATCCATTTACAGGTTACTGTCAATGCGTTGAAAATATTGTCGGAGCAAGATGCGATAGATGTGCACCGGGGACTTATGGTTTCAGTAAATTTGGTTGTAAACGATGTGACTGTAATAGCATAGGATCTCTTGATAATTTCTGTGACGCAGCTAGCGGCCAATGCAAATGTAGAGCCAATACTTATGGTCGTGCTTGTGATCTATGTCAACCTGGCTATTTCAGCTTCCCTAAATGTCAACAATGTGATTGCAACGGACATGCTATAGAATGTGATGATAAATCGGGTGCTTGTAAAGAATGTAGAGATAATACAGAAGGGCATCGCTGTGAGAGATGTGTGGAAGGATTTTATGGAGATCCGAGATTGGGAGTTGATATACCATGTAGGTCTTGCCCTTGCCCTGGTATCAAAGGAGATTTCAGTAAAAGCAGTCATGCTGATCGTTGTGAATTAGATCCTGAATCCAAAGACGTTGTCTGTGAGTGCAAAGAAGGTTATGCTGGCTTACTCTGCGATGTGTGTGCTGACAACTACTTTGGCGATCCTATTAGAGGTACATGTGAAAAATGCGAATGTCATGATAATATTGATATCACGAAGCCTGGAAACTGTGACCCATACACTGGAAAATGCTTACAATGTCTCCACAATACTGCTGGGGGATCTTGTGAGGTGTGTGAAGAAGGATACTATGGTGACGCATTAGAAAAGTCCTGTTATAAATGTAACTGTTCAAAACTGGGAACCAATTTTACATCGGGAAATTGTGATGGCATAACTGGACAATGCCCGTGTTATAATAATGTCATGGGTGTTAATTGCGATCAATGTACAGAAAATCACTGGAGAATAGCCCTTGGAAAAGGCTGTGATCCCTGTGAATGTGACCCTATTGGATCACTGTCTTCTCAGTGTAATCCATATATTGGTAAATGTGACTGCATCCCTGGCCACGGTGGTCGCCAATGTGACCAATGTCAAGAAAACTATTGGGGTAATCCAAATATCGAGTGCCATGAATGTGAATGTGATTTATATGGCTCTGTGTCAAAGCAATGTAAGCGTGATGATGGTTCATGTGTGTGTAAACCAGGTATTGGAGGATACAAATGTGATACATGTGCAAGAGGTTACTTAGGACAAGCACCTGAATGTTACGCTTGTGGCGAATGTTTTGATAGCTGGGATGCCATAATAAATGATTTACGTTCACAGACAGTATATGCTATAGGTAATGCTAGTAAAATAAAAGTTATTGGAGCTACTGGGGCTTACACAAGAGATTTTGATGAAATGACCAAAAAGTTATCTGATGTGGAAAATTTGTTGCATAGTGCTAAAACCGGTCAAACCACTGTCAGAGATTTATTATCCAACGTAACCAATTTGCAGAATATTTTAGATGAAGCTGACAAAAAAGTCAAAGGTAGTAACGACAACTTAAACACTGTAACATCAAAAATAAACCTTGGGAACGTCACTTTAGATGGTTTGAGATCTAGCATTGACCATTTAAAAGCTAAAACACTTGATTTAGGCAATAATGCAACCAAATTACAAGAAGCTAATTTAGAAGGAGCTCTTAACTTGACCCGTGAAGCAAAACATCGAGCCTTGAAAGCGGCCGAAGATGCCGACAATGTACAAACCATCATTTCAAATACTGATAGGCAAATAAAAAATACTGATCGGGTGATTGAGATGCAATATGCTAACTTCAATAACAGTCAGAATGATAACGATAAAAAATTAGATGATTTGACAAAACAATTACACGATTTAGAGGCACATATTCCAAAATTGAATGAGAAAATGTGTGGACAAGAAAGTGATAGTTGTGACATTTGCGGAGGTGCTGGCTGCGGAAAGTGTGGTGGTATATCTTGTGATCAAGGTGCTGTGACCAAAGCCGAACAGTCTTTAGATTTTGCAAATAAAACAGAACATAGAATTAAAGAACACGAACTTACAGCTGAAGACTTATTTAGGTCGATTTCTCAGGTAAAACAAGATACAGTTGCTGTTCGATCACGTGCGATTGATTTGTTGACAAAATCTCTTGATTTCAAACTCTCAGCAGAAAGAATTACAAACGATAGTCAGGATTTAACCATAGAACTGAAAGAGTTTTTATCAAATACATCCAATACGCCAGCTGATGTAAGAACATTAGCTAATGAAATTCTTAACTTATCCATTAGAATAGAACCAAAAGAAATCACCGAACTGTCCCAGCGTATTAACACATCAGTATCTCAACTAACAGATATCGAAAACATTATCACAGAAACCAAACCAGATTTAGAGAGAGCTAAGTTTTTAAAACAAAATGCTACATCAGTTAATAAATCAGCTAACTTAACATTAGAAATGGCCAACAAAGTTTTAGAAGCTTTGGATGAAGCACAGGCAGCACAAGATGCTGCTGCTAATGCTATTGAAAAAGCGAACAGTGACATCGAAGCTGCAAAAGGTGATCTAATTCCAATTGCAGCTGAAACTGGACAAGCCCAGAAAAAAGCCAATGAAACTAAGGATGAAGTAGAAAAATTAAGATTACGTCTCTCAGATTTACAAAAAGATATTCTCAAAATTGAAAGCGATGCTGATCAAGTTAAACAAGAAGCTAATGACGTTGTAAACCGCGCTGAAGGTGCTGAGTTAATGGCTCGTCAGCTAAGACAAGATTTCAAACATACGAACCTGACACTTGCAGAAAGGGCTAGCCAAACTTCAAACTCTAGAGAGCGCGCTCAACTTTTACTAAATCGAGCAACAAAACTTGCTAGTGACACTCAAATGCAATTGAAAGTTCTCGCTAATATGGAAGAACTTTACAACGGTCATAACGAACAGTTAAACACCCTAGAAAAAGAGATAGGCGACTTAAATACGCAAATGAATTATTATCTGTCTGAAATTTCCAAACGTTCTGATAATTACCGATCTTGTACAACATAGTAGCAAAATAATGACACAATATTCTGTCATCCGAAAATACTTTTTATAAAATGTGCCATAATGACACTGTACATAGCAGTGTTAGTCATTTTGTTTAAATTATGTAGTTAGACTACTGAGTTTGTTTTTATTATATCTGATCAGAGTAGATTGTAAACGAAAGCTAAATATACTACAAAAAATGTGATGAACACATTTTTTGATCACTTTCGTAAACCTAGGTCCATTCTACGGCCGTAATATCGTTATACCTACTTGAGCTTTTATGTGATAAGTGTGTACCTAGAAGATGCTGCAGATTTAAAAACGTCTAATACTCTAGCTCCAAACTTGACTTGAAAAAGAAATACCTATAGTCGATCTATTTTATTATTTGCTTGGTAACATAATCCATTAAACACTAGTATAATATTAAAACAGCAAACTTATTTAATTCAACAGCAAAAAAAATGCTACTTCAATTAGATATAAAAGTCGAAACAATTATCCAATAACTATCATAAGTTGCAACAATCACATGTAACAAGCTAACAAAATGGACGGATTATAGTGATTGTATATTAAAGTAAATATTTCTATGTTTGACCTGTAAATATATTACTATTTCATACATTGTAACATAACTACTTAAAGATAATATTTTAAGTACCTTTTCTACATTAAAAATAAGAAAAAGAAGCTATGTGTGAATATGATAAAATTGTGTCTTTCTTACTATTTTCCAAAGATAGGTACTATGTTATTAATAATGTTACAAGTGCTTTTTTTTATCAAAATGTCCTTAGCACATAAAACCAGTTTTCTCCAACTTAGGCTTTGTTGGGTATATCGCGCACTTCGTAAAATGAGATAAATATAAGCTGAGAATAATTGTTTTTTAGTTAGATAATCTTAGTTTTAAGTAACTTACATTGTGTTATTTGTTCTACCTTTGCTTATAATAACAATTATAACATAAACATGTATACATTAGATTACTTTAAGTTGTAGTAACATGTAATTTAGGTATGAATATATTTTACCCTTCTCTTATAATTTAGGAATCAAAAAGCCATTAAATAAGTTAAATTATAAATTACTTAAAGTAGGTGATGTTGATTTAGCTTATGAGGCTGATTTTGTTTCCTACTAGGTGATTCTTGCATTTAAATTGTAGATACCTCAAAAAATGAGGTCTTACTAAACCTATCTACAGTAAATATTTTTATAATGGTTTAAGGCACCAATACTTACATTATTGTTAAATAAATATTATGTAACCAAACTGTCTATTTTATTTGAATTTTATAACAGTTTCTCAAGCAAATCGACAGACTATCGTCATTACTATGCACTTTACTTTTTATCAATACTAATAATAATCATTACACAGCTGTTAGGCATAATAACGATGATAGTCAATGTCATCACATCAGTTTTATGACTAATTTAATCATTCAGCAAGCTTTGGATGTCAAAAACTTAAGCACTGGGCGATGTTGTGACTGCTAAACTTACTACAGGGAACTTAGACTCCGCGCAAACGAGCCACCGACCACAGCCACTGGTGGCCAGCGACATCCACTTAACATACTTTTTAATATATTTTGTATAGACGTGCCGCATACGTGTAGCCGGTAGCGCGCGACAGCCATCGGTGGCTGTGGTCGGTGGCCCATTTGCGCGGAGCCTAACTCTAAGTATAGTTAGTAGGTATACATAACTAGTAATGGACTTCTAGTGGTAACCTTTAAACTACAGGGAACTAACTCTAAGTATAGTTAGTAGGTATACATAACTAGTAATGGACTTCTAGTGGTAACCTTTAAACTACAGGGAACTAACTCTAAGTATAGTTAGTAGGTATACATAACTAGTAATGGACTTCTAGTGGTAACCTTTAATATGACTCTATACATACTTAAAAATGCTCTTCAAATGGTAGTAGATTTATTAGGTATCCTAAAGTTACAAAGGGCAGAGACTAGGTAATGTTATTTCGCTAGTGGTTACAAGAAGGTATTTAATTAGTAGTTAGTAGGGTAGTAAAGGTCCACAGCGGATTACAATAACGTTTCTTTCTTTAAGCTTAGCAAATTAAGGCGGTTCCCTGAACCAAACTAGACTTCTTTTTGAAAATTCCTTTGTTTAACATGTATAATAATACCATAAAATAGGTGGCGGCGCTGATTTGTGTGTGAGTGCTATATTTTTTTTGATGCATTTGAAAGTTCGAATGCGTACTTTTTACTACTTCATTACCAAACTACTGAAATGATAAGACTGAAATTTTGCAAACATTTAGTTACAGACCTGGAATACCTAGGCTTCTATCAAAGACAGATTTTCCATTTTAAATCGTCTCCTAGGCTTCTATTGAATGAGCGAAGCAGCGGGCAAAAGCTGGTTAAAAGAAGACCAGATGTGCCACATCTGTGGCGAGACTGGGCATATAAAAGCCTAGCCGAAAAATGTATTCATGATGATCTCACTATTAAAAACTAGCTGGTGCCCGCAGCTTCGCCCGCATTGAATTGTGTTTGAGACAAACTTTTGTGAGTTCATTTGAAAATTATATAGGGTAAGTCCGGGGGAGATGGCCCTACTAACTTTGACGATATATTTTCTAGAAACTATGGTGATTAAAACTATAATTTTAATTATAAACAAAACTTTAATTATTCTTCTACCCACATTTTAATCTCAATCCTCCTCAAAATCAACAAAAAATAGACTTATGTGTCTTTAAAAAAAAACACGATTGGCCATCTCTCCCAGAGTGTCCGGGAGAGATTGCCATGGGGCTCGGGGAGAGATGGCCTATAGTTTTTTTGCCCTTTCCCTTGCCTTTTAAATTTTCTATCTTCTTTTATCAATTTTTTATGAAATAATAATGTAAAATAATGTCTTTTGTGCAATTTTCATGCACCCACAGCATACACAATTTACATTGGACCCAGTCTTCAGAAAGTTGTGTCTGTATTCACTTCTGTTTTGTTTATACCTTGATTTCTAGCTTAAGAAACCCCTTCTGACTTTCTTAAAAAAATGTCTGGGTTTCTTTTCAAAAACAGTTTCATCCAATCATAACCAGCCTTTCCTTCATTTGAATTGAACCAGTGTTCTAACTTTAACTATTCCGCGAAACAAAATGCTATTCTTCTTTTATCATCAATAGTTAAAAGAAAACACTTTTCCCTGCATACCATTTATGTTTTTACAGAGTCTCATTTTATTTTCAAAACCTAATGTAGAAGTTGGACCCATAGACCATTTGCGTCATTATTCAATTTTAGTCTTCAGAATCAGAATCAATAACTTTATTTCTTTAGGCTTACAAAATAAGCACTTAGACAAGTCAAATTTTATACTTTAAACATAGTTATTATTATCAAATAAGAAATAAGGTGTTATTGATATTCTCTTCACTTCAATTTTTTGTCCACTAGTGGAAGAAGTGAAAAAGAAATCACTAGCATATTATAATATCACTTATGTGTCTAATACATGTTTATTTTGCCTATCTAAATCTAAATTTAATGCAATTTAGATACATGTCAATATTTCTTTAAAGCTAAACAGAACATTGGATTTCTTATATACTACTGTGCGGAACGGAGCGACATCTGGCCAAGCATTAACATCATTGATGTAATCATCTATGGAGTAAAAGGCCTTCCTGATAAGATTTTGTTTAATGTACTGTTTAAATTTACGAATAGGGAGTTCAGTTGCTTCAGATGGAAGCTTATTATAGAAGCGCACGCAATTGCCCATAAATGATTTACCTACCTTTCGTAATCAATATGCTGGGATCTGTAATTTGTTCTTGTTTCTTGTATTTCTATTGTGAACGTCACACTTTTTCATAAAGCTATCTCTATTTTTGTGCGTATACATAAAATTTTCATAGATGTATTGCGATATTACTGTCAAAATATTTATTTTTTTAAATAATTCCCTCAAAGAGTCGCGTGGCTTTAATTTGTAAATTGCGCGTACCGCTCTTTTTTGGAGAACAAAGATAGTCTGGATGTCAGCTGCCTGTCCCCAAAGCAAAATACCATAAGACATAATACTATGAAAGTAACTGAAATAAACTAACCTAGCTGTATCTTCATCGGTAATATATCTAATTGTTAGAACTGCATAGGCTGCTGAACTAAGTCTGCCTGCGAGAGCATCAATTTGCGGTTTCCATTGAAGAGTGGAATCAATATGTAACCCTAAGAAAATAGTAGAGTCTACAAAGTCAACAATCTCATTCTTTTGCATTATCTTTGTTGGAAATTCTCTTACATTAGGTAACATGAATTTAATGCATTTGGTTTTTTTAGCATTGAGTAAGAGGTTATTGGCGGTGAACCAATCTAGTACGTGTGAAAGCGCATCATTTACATCGTCATAATTACATTTATTTCTGTCAACTTTAAAAATCAGTGAAGTATCATCAGCAAATAAGACTATTCTCTTCTATTCAACGTTTCCTAGTTACGAGTATATTGTAGATAATAGACACTCTTTTGATAGCCATCGTTTTATCTTGAACCTCAGCCATGGCTTTTTTAGATCAACTTCTCTACAAACGCCTCGAAAAGTAGCTGCTTTCCGGAGGAAGATGTTAGTCATTTGTGACAAACATCGTCATATAGTCATATCATCTTAAACTTAGTAAAATAACAAGTGTAAATAAGGCCATCTCCCCCGCAAAAAACATGGCAATCTATCCCGATTGTACGGGAGAGACGGCCACATCAATTAAACAAAGAATTAGGTCATCCTCATTGCAAATTTTTAGGTTAGAATTCGGGAAAAGTTAATCATATTACAATAAAAATACAAAAACGGGGATATTTTAAGTGGATTTTACTTACTTTTTAAATTTTTTTTCTCAAAAAAATCACGTATACACTTTTTACTAGCAGTGAGGCGAAGCGAATGACATTGAAACTGACACCATTTGTCGGTAATAAGTTGCAGTTTTTGCAATTGGCCATCTCTCCCGTACAGCCGTCTCCCCCGAACTTACCCTAGGTCAACTTTTTTACCGACTTCAAAAACGGAGGTTCTCAATTATAAGGTTTCTTTGTATGTATGTACATATGTTACGCGATCATTCCCCCATTGTCATGGACCGATTTTGATAATTTATTCACCATTGTATAGAAAATGATCCCGAGGTGGGCCCATAAAAAATTATCACCAGGGGATTAGTATTTATCCCGCAAAACTTAAAATCAGTGAATTCGAAGTTGGTTTTTAGGTTTTTGAATACAATCAAATTATTCTATACTAAAACCTAAATACGTAACTTCTTATATCGACAGCTATCTGAAAGTGAAATCAAGCTACCAATAAATATACCTAGGTATTTCCTAAAAGCCGTGGGGTCGCGGCGTACGAATATCGACCCCTCCAACTCAACCCGTGGATGTTGTAAGAGCCGACTAAGGGAACCTACCAGAGGAAGGGCAGCAGCTTCCTTCTGAGTATTTTTAAACACCAACACTGCGATCACCAATCCGCCTGCCAAGCGTGGTGATTATGGCAAATCCCGCCCTACATGGTAGACCATCCACTCGATGGACCGACGACATCGTAGCGGTCGCAGGGAGTCGGAGGATGGATGGAGGCGGCTCAGGACCGCTATTTGTGGCGTCGTACGGGGGAGGCCTATGTCCAGCAGTGGACGTGTATGGACTGATGATGATGATGATTTCCTAAAAAAAATATATGCGGTTCCTAAAGGTTCAAAACGAATTCTAGATGGCTTTACCTAGAGCCGATCTTATCCAACGACGACGGAGAGCTAGGCACTAAGTTCCGGAAGGTGGACCAAGGTTTCAGACAAGTCACTCGTATTCTGGAGAATGATTCGCGGCTCTCTGCCTTGCTGCAGTCTACGAGGCTCCAGCCAATGTTGGACTCTATATCGGAACAGCTGCTCGCTTGTCAATCCGCATTGAACCAGTACATTGACGTAAGTATCAGGTCATTATGTAAGTTATGAAATGCAGGTAAATAATTACACTTCGCTGTATGCGAGCAGCGCAAAATCGTTCATTGTATGTGGAGATCCTTAGGGGAGGTCTATGTCCAGTTGTGGACGTCGATCGGCTGATATGATGATGATGATGAATTACACTTCACATATGGCCTGCCCACTTGGCGATGGGCAAGCCATATAGCTCGTAGATCCGATAACCGTTGGGGAGTAAAGGTTCTCGGGTGGCGTATTTTTTTATTATTATTATTATCAAGTTATTGATGCTACAGAGGAAGTTTACGTGTTTCCACCATCCAACAAAATACGATACTTACAGAAAATGTAGAGTCAAAGAAACAGAACAAATTCCTACATTAACAAATTATAAATCAAATGTGTGTTTGTTAGTCCTTCCTTCACGCCCTAAGTAAGCAACCAATCGACTTGATTTTTGGCATAGAATTTGTTGAACGCGGCTGAAACCGCGGGGAACAGGTAGTCCTACATAAACAAACAATCTATTCGTGAATGAATATGGGGTCACTGAAACTGACGGTAATGAGTCAGCAGTTGGTTTTGCAACGCTGACTTACCGTTGCAAATGTCAGTATTTACACAATCGTAAAACCTATGTATGCTACATTTCAGGAGAAACGTTCCGTATTCCCAAGACTATACTTCCTTAGCGACGATGATTTACTAGAGCTGTTGGGCCAAGCCAGAGCCGGGGCCGAGGGCCGCGAAGTGGTTATGCAGACGCATCTCAAAAAGCTTTTCCCTGGTACTACGGGGGTGAAACTTGGGCCTGAGAGAATGTCGATCACTGCGCTGTGCAGTCACCATGAAGAAACGTTCCCGCTTGAACACCCCGTCGACATAGACTGCGCCGTTGAGGTACCTTTCAGGTTTCTATACCTATACATTAACTAATATTATAAAAGCGAAAGTTTGTTTGTTTTTTGTATTTCCTTCATACCCTAACTAAGCAACCAATCGACTTGATTTTCGGCATAGAAGAATTTGGCATAGTTGAAAGGATGGAGAGGAACATAGGCTATTTTGTCCTAAAACATCAAATTCCTATGGGTGATTTACGAGAAAATTACTTTTAGAAATGTGAAATTCCAATTTAACGCGGGTGAAACCGCGGGGAACAGCTAGTACCCTATAAGTCCGTCTGTTTAGTTGAAGTAAGCTTTACATACATACATAAGTCTATTTATATAGGTTAGGGGAGAAATGTTTTCAGGCCGTTGACACGTCCCATGGGTATTATTAGCTATCGTGATGCTTTATAGCCATATTGATGGGTTCTGAAACAGCATTCATGACGCCATTTTCAGGAGCCTGAGACATTATTAGTTTAAAGTACTAACTACGTACTTTAATGTAATGTTTTGACAAATACAATATAAATTACGTTATTGGCAATAAAATTGATAAAAAATATTTTGAGTCATAACTATACTCCGATTCAAAAACCTGTATATTTTTTGTATACAAAGGGGTTACAAAACCCAAGGAATGTTGGTGGAAATATTTAACGACATTGGTATAATCGAAGGATATACAGAAGCTCGATACAATTTTTGCTTTTGAAAGCTTTCATTCATCATTTAATTAATGTCTCGTTCATTTTAGAATTCTAATTTAAAAAAAAATTGTGAGATTATGCATTGTTAACGTTTGTGTTCTAGTTTTTAATGATAACTGCTGCTACCTTGTTTTCAGTGATTATTATCAGTTTTTGTTCTAATTTCATTCATAAATGTTTTGTTGAATTAATATATTGAATTAGTAACTTCTTTAAAAAAAAAATTTAGCTCTCCAACGGGGTTCCTGTTTGATACTTTACATTTTTACCTTAGACTTTGTAACAATATTTATTTATTTATAAACATGTACCACTATTATTACGGGCACACACAATGCAATAGAGTACCTTATATTCTTATTCTATTCTTAGTGTTAACATTAAAATTTATTAAACATTATACAAATATTAAAATAAAGATAATTTAGAAAAATAAGTCCGCTAACGAATGTCATAATAAATATAAATACTTAGTCATAAATGCAATAATAACATAAAAAAATAAATATCCTTGAATCCATATTAATAAGTTATACATCGTAAAAACGTCAATAGTCAATAGTAAAAGTCAATATTAATTAAGTATACATAGAAAAATTGCATTAAAAATAATTCTGATTATAAGAATTTTGATCCACAATAAAATAATAATATTAATAATTTCAATAAATTTAAAAACTAATCGTGATAACATAAAATATAAAACAAAGCCTTTTGGAATCCGCTCAGGGAACGGTAAAAAAGATCAGTTCTCTCGGCAATTAGATTAAGCGTGCGAATGCCGCGCGTCAGAGGTGCTTTATGTAGCAGGTTGGTTCGCGCTTTTGGTACTGCGAATAGGGCGGGACGCCTACGTCTGTGCACAAAGTTCGCGGGCACATTCAGGCGCATTTCCTCCAAAATACCTGGATGGGCGATCATCCCTCTCAACACCTTAAACAAATGTAAAGCGAGCGCTGCATTCCTCCTTACTTCTAGCTTATTGTATCCAACCATGCCTAAAACAAACAAAGTTGGATACATCAACGGGTAGAAGGGGTATGTACCGAAGCCCTTCAGATATAAAAATCTTGTAAACTTATTTTGGATGCGCTCTATCATTTGGTTATACTTCGCCTCGTGCGGAGCCCATATCGCTGCATTGAATTCCAAATGGCTTCTTACTAACGCATTATAGAGCGATTTTACCGCTTGCAGGTTTGTGAAGCTGTTTGTCTGACGGAATACGAAGCCTAAAGTTTTATAGGCCTTCTTGCAGATGTTGACCACGTGCACCCGGAAATGTAGCTTGTTGTCCAGACGAACCCCTAAATCCCTCACCGTGTCGACTCTCTTCAGCTGCGTACCCATCAACTGGTAGTCATGGTAGAGTGATGTCTTAGCTCGACTAAAAGTTATTATAGAGCATTTGCTGACATTAAACTGGAGTTTATTTACCTTACTCCACTCTACCACTCTGTCCACGTCCCGTTGAAGGCGTACACAGTCTTCTACTTCCGTGATGGGCAAGAGTAACTTGAGGTCGTCCGCGAACAACAAGCATTTGGCATCTTTGACTACGGTTGGCAGGTCGTTTATCATTATGATAAACTCTAGCGGCCCCAGATTACTTCCCTGAATTACACCGGTTAAGGTAGAGTATGCCTCTGATCTGCATCCCGCGTAGTCGACATACTGCCGCCGGTCCTTCATATAGCTCGCGAAGAACTGCAGCAGTTTGGTGGTGCAGCCGATCGTGGCCAACTTCTGAAGCAAGATGTCGTTGTCGACTAGATCGAACACTTTTTTGAAGTCGAAGTAGGCGGCGTCGACTTGCACTCCTGCGTCGACTTGCGGTAGCAAGGCCATGGAGTCAAGGAGGTTTGTTGAGGTACTATGAGCCGGCCTAAAACCGTGCTGTGCGTCGGACAGGCGTGCCGAGACCTGCTCCTGCATGCTGCGCTGAATGGCAGATTCAAAGACCTTGTGTCTGTCGACAGAATGGCCACCGGTCGGTATTCCGTCACATCTGATCCCGAGCCTTTAGGTATGGGAATAACCCTCGTTGTCTTCCATCGTTCTGGAAAGTGTGATTTATCTAGACAAGCATTGTAAATATGGGTGAGTGGCTCCGCCAGCGGCATTCGACAATCTCTCATAATAAAGACTGGTATGCCGTCCGGGCCTGCAGACCGCTTCGGCTTGAGCCTTGTCAGCGCCGCACGCACCTCGGCCAGCGTCAGGTGCGGCACGTTCACTCGCGCGGCGCTGGCGGGGCTCTCCGCCTCCGCTACTGCCACGTCTAGATGAGCCGGTGAAGTACCGTAAACCGAATGAAAAAACTTCGCAAATGTTTCCGCACATTGAGGTTCCGAGAGAGTTTTTCCATTTAGTATAATTTGTTTTCGGTTCACGGTCCCTCTCTTTGCTTTCACAAAATTCCAGAACGATTTCGGATCCTCCGTCAGACGGTGCTCTACTCGTTGCTGGTGCTGAGCTTGCGCCTCCACTATTATTTTCTTCACTGTTGCTCTACTTTCCGAAAATGCTGCATAACTCGATCTTCCTTGTTTATATTGCCTATGTCGCCTTGCCTTCAGTTTAATCTCTCTTATGATATCCGCTGTGTACCAGTTGGATACTGATATCTAGAGTCTCTTTTTTCACTTTTTTCGGGAACACTTTTGTCAAAAATGTCTATTAACATGCAATAGAATAAATCCAAGGCTTCTTCGGGATCTCGTATTTCATAGAGAGCACTCCAGTCCGCAGCTGCAATCGACGAATACAGTTCGTGATACAGCACAGCAACACCGACAGAGTCCCGCCAATCTCCAACCCACATTGAGCTGACCAATCTCAATGTCAAGGTCGAGTATTGTGGTGTCCTGAAGATGTCTCGTGGAGAGACGAAACTAGTTGACAACTTACTTTGATGAATACTATCAGAGAAGGTTATCCGCAGAATTGTTACTAAATATTTTTTTATTCTAATATTGTGCAATGGATTTCCGCAAAATAACGCCTGAATCCATTATTTAAATGATTCTAGATTTAATGAAATTTAATTTAAAACCTACTATAATTTGTTACTCTTTCAAGCAAAACCTACAGAACCGATTAGGCTGAAATTTGGTATGGATATAGTTTGGGACCGGGAATAACATATAGGCAATTTTTTATCCCGATAACAAACGCGGGCGAAGGCGCGGGCAGCAGCTAGTACCTATAAAATGTAGAAAATGTGTGCTGTGTTTTAATTAAAATCACCTTAGGTAGGTACATGATAATAATTATGTTGTTTTCAGGTATGGCTCAAAAATCTAGAAACAGAAATGCGTTCATCACTTAAAAATATGACCTTAAAATGTGTCGGGACTAACACGTTACAAGAACAGGATCCCTTTTCTCTGCCGACACAAATTCTATGCTTAGCCCAGAACATTCGATTCAGTGAACAAGCGGAGAAGGCTATTGCGTCACGGGATCTGCATAAGTTGAAAGCGACTATTGAAAAGGAGAATTTATATTACATTTCGACAGACGTTGAGGATGAAAGCGAGCGAAACAAAAGACAGGCTCTCATATTACAGTGCGCCCATTATATCTCCGTCATAAGGATTCTGATAGAAAAAAACGTGACCTCGACCAACGACTGGCAGTGGCAAAAACAGCTGAGGTACTCATTGTCCCTAACTATTAACGATACCAGCCTTCCTTTGTAACTTTATTGTACTTTGGGTTTATTATTCGCGCGCGGTCAGAATGGGGTGGAACTGTTTTGAACTGAAACAAAAGCGGTCAGTCATTTACTTTGATATGGTTTCATCCCGGTTTAACAAGGCGCGGATCTTGTATTAAATGTGACATTCTGATTGTGTCTGAGTGTGCGGATTTCACATTTACTATTTATCTAGTCCATTTCACATTGATTGATTTAAAAAGTGACCCTTTAAGGAAGTGTTCCTTAAAGGGTCACGTTTTCTTTTGTCGTTGTTTCTCGTGATAGGATTATGGTGTTAAATAAATTATAATAGAGCAATAGTTATTTTCATATGTGAATATCTCAGAAACCTGACACTTACGGATGTTATTTCATAGAACATTTTTTATTTGTATAAATGTTCTCTATCCATATACATATATAACTTTCATTGAGCACGCGATTTTGAAAAAACAGATGTTCGTCCATACAAAAATCTCAAAACTCTTTTATATGAATATTTTTTATAGACAGATGTGTTTTACATCTTAGATCTATTAACTTAGAATATTGCGTGAAACGAAGCTAATGGGTAGGTACTTTTCTAGAACAGTGCCTTTGTGAAATTACCTACATTATACTGTATCATTCCCCAACGTTATAAAAAATGTAGAGTTTCTAAAGAAATATGTAAGTACATAACTAAATTTTGATGAACCATAGCTCCATAGCCGAGTTATTTCATAAAAATTACAAGTTGCATTAAGTCAATGTTTTAACACTTGTAAAACTTGCAGGTTCTACTTGTCTAGCAGTAAAGATGTGCTAGCTAAAATGGGGCTAGCTCAGATTTCATATTCGTACGAGTACCTAGGCGTCAACACGGGCCAGTTTGTGCGGACGGAATTAGCTGACGATTGCTTTCTCATACTAACCCAGGTATGTATTATTTGTTTCCAATTGTTTATTATTATCACTGTCCCACTCCGGAGAAAGACCTCTCCCCCATTGTCTAAGTTTTTATTGTTTACTAGTTGTGCCCGCACTTCGCACGCGCAGAATTTACAATTTAATGAGTTTTATTTTATTGAACGGAACCCTAATTCGTTTTCTGAATTAAACATTGTCTGTGTTATAAACTAAGCACCTTTATATCTTTAGCCAGTCTCGTCAAAATTAGCCTAGCCGTTTCGGAGACCTCAAACTGTTTTTTTAAGAGTACTGTGTATACTTTCATATACATATATTCAGCTGTTATTTCGACATAAGTATAAAAGTAAAATGTAGAATAGAAGGACTGAAGAATAGAAGAATAAAGCCTGTGGTAAAGTTCTACATCTACACTTTGACTCTTTCGTAACTATGCATAAAGCAAAATGATGGAAACATGCACAAGTAAATTACTGCTGTTCTCAACTAGGCAACTGTGTGATTCTAACGCAGTTTGAGAAGTGGGAAGCAATGGGTTTCCGACGAGGTCAGGAGTGATTGATAAATGATAATATTAAAGTTCTAAAACTACCTATTTGTTATACATAAAAAGTAAATAAAAACTGCAAGACCCCACACAATAGGTACCTATTGTTCTAGCTGACCCCTTGTCTTAGCTGGGCAACAAACAATACCTGGACTTAACAATCGTTATGCCTAGCACAATAGGTCATAATAAATCAAAAAATAAGCTAAACTTTTTTATAATCTATAGACCTTCGGTTGACCACAGTCACACCTGATGGAAACCCAGAGCTTTTTATCTTGTTTTTTGTCATGCATTTACTTACTTAATAATAGGATAAACACGCATAAAATATTTTTCAACACACTTGCTCATAAAGTGGCTCTATGGTCACCGCAATTAGGCACAGAATGACACCCATAATCAAACTGTGACTTTTCATTGGTGGAACCAACTAGTGAGTTATAGATTTTTTTTTAATTTTACTGGTTGAGTTGCTTTGTTCTTAAAAAAGTTCTTATTTAAAAAAAAAAGATCGTGTTCAATAGAACAAATAAATGAATGTTCGTATTGCTGGCTCATTTCATGCAACTTCTTATTTAATTAGATAATTTTAACTCGTACGTGTTTAATAAATAAAACTTAAACTCAAATATAACTTTTGTTTTCTCTTTAATAAAAGAAAACTTTAAATTCCCCATTTTGTACGGGGCAGAATAGGCGCAATCCCTATGCGAGTAAAATGAAAAAAAAACCTCATCCCTTTAGTCTGCGGCCGTCTGGTGTCGCAATGCGCGCGCATAGGAAAACTGATGAATTTTTCCCGCCGTAGCGAAACATTTTTCACAGAGTTTTTATTGTTACTTTATTTACAAGTGTGTTGAAAAACATCGTATGATACACGTGTGTATTGATGATTATTACCGTCCTCGGCTCTCTTAAGACCCTCACCTACACGGCTCGGGTCTCAATGGCGCCTCGGCGGTAATCACCAATGTTACACACTAGTACCATAATGTACTATAACAGTGCCTAAGTAACAAGGAGATAGATAGATAGAAAATTCTTTATTGCACACTTATTGATAAGAAACAGAAATACAAAAAAAGACAATTTGAGGACTACTCTGAAAACAAAAATCAAATTTTCTGATTCCTTTTCGTGCTAAACGTAATTTTACGTCACTTGACGACATAGCATTTCCACAATAACTAATCAGAAACTTCGGTTTTCGTATTTACGAAACAGTAAGCAGAGGGGCAAGTCAGGCAAGGCGTGATCGTGGCGTCGACGCCACGATCACGTCTCGACTGTTGGTAGTCCGGTAGCTATCGTGGACGTGTCGAGTAGCTATCGAGCAGAGACGTAAGGAAAAGGTTCATATCTGAAACGCACCTCATTTACGAACCACTGATGTTCACCACCTGACGACTCAAAGGCTGGAATAAGACATTTATTTTCTTATTTTATTGTATAACAAAATGAGTTGCCTATAAATTCTTCGTTTTTTTTATTATATCGGTTTTCCTACATGTTATAATAACAAAATAAATATGCGATTTTATCGCCATTTTTGGGTAAAATAAAGAACTTCGCGGTCTATGAACCTAGCGGGTAGTTGTTGTTGCATTACTAATAGATGGCGTTAGAGTCGCGATTCTTCAAAAATATTATTTACGCCTTATTTTACGTGCTTACGTATTATTTATCACTTTATAACACTCCGACAAAAGTAGGTAGATACCACAAATCGATTTATCACTAAACATGGGTCACAGGTAGGTAGTGTAGGTATTTGTTTAGGTACCAATGTAGTAACCTAAGAATTCTTAAAAAATGTGTTTAAGCTACTGTTATAACGACAAAAATATAAATCTAAGTAATAAAACAGTCTATTGTAATTAAGGTAGGCATGGATCATGTGTGGAGGATCCACCATGTAAGATTGAAGCATCTACAAATTATTTTAAAGCTAATTCAACAAACTCTAAAATAAGGAAATTCTTAGAAAACTAGCAGCGTTAAAATAATACAAAAATAATAAAGATAATAAACTATACTAAATCTTTATTTGAAATCAAGCGTAGCAATTTATTTTCTCATTATTACTATGAAAAATGTAAAATGTTTTTATTAAATATTATTTTGTGATTGACCATAGAAAAAAAATATTTTCACGTCAATTCTTGCTACTAAAAATATGATTTTGAGATATTATTTATACTTCTAAACGGTTTTATACTATTTTAAATATAAATAAGTAAATCTTTACGTTGGTAACGTCAGCATCATTCGGACTCGCAATTCTGTCATTTTCCTAGAGATTTGGACGTCTCCACACGTTAGTAACGTGAAGCGATCGAAAGCGTAGTTCCACGTACGAACGATAGAGGCGCTGTACCAAATTGTAGGAAAAAGGAGACGTCTAGATCACGTCTCGTTACCAAATTCCGGCCAGACTCACGCTACAGTTGTTGTTTTCTATTGTTTAAACTTTTAAAGGATGTAGGTCACCTGGGCTGGACCCCTACCGCAAAACACAACAATTAAGTTTAACAATTTATATTAAATATGGAGTTAATCTCCGTAATCTATTGATATATTTTACAGTGACAAAATGGCTTACCGCAAGCTTCAAGCGAGTGGCCTGCGAGCTGTCTGTTATCCGATGCCGTCAATACACTAATATGCATCGAATATGTATGCGAAAGAAAGCCCATATTGAATGCACATTTTTGTGGTGTGCTGCAGTGGTGCGGTCCGGATGTACGACAACCTTTATCGTTGGTTTCAGTCTCTACACTTGGGCTTGGTCGGGAACCCTTTCGGTCCAGCCGGCACGGGCAAAACGGAGTCCGTGAAGGCATTGGGCGGCCTAGTCGGCCGGCTGGTGCTCATCTTCAACTGTGACGAGGTAAATCACTTGTAGCTTTATTCTACTTCAGGTGGTACCAAGATAATGCCTAGGAATTTCCCACAGAGAAAGGAAAATCCCTACCGTACAAAGTACCATATCCGTTAAGGTTTGTTCCGATTTGCTTGAAACATTGCCAATGAACAAGGTCGCCATTTTATGTTTCCAAGTACCTACATCGCGCAAATTTTGGCGGTAAGGGCCCATCCATATTTTTTCCTGAATCAAAAGTATTTCTGGAGATACGACAAAATAATTTCAAACTGGAAAGGCAGATCTTACGGCGATAGTACCTATAAGGTTTATCTAAATTAATAAATTAGGCTCTATAATCCATCAGATTTATTTTTAGTGGATACAAGCCTATTTTATGTGAGAACATTGATTGTATATTATCCGCTTACTAGGCTAGGCACTTGACATGGTACTTTGCTTCCGATTACTAGGCAATGGACGCAGTGTGCATGGGTCGACTTCTGACCGGGCTCTCTCTATGCGGCGCCTGGGGGTGCTTCGACGAATTCAACCGTCTGACGGGCGAAACCTTGGCCGCGGTCTCGCACCAACTTGCCTCGCTGCTGGCCGCCATGCAACAGACCACCACAGCCACTGCCACTTTGAACGGAAAACAAGTGAGAGATAATACCTAACTTGGCACTTGGCGCGCGGAGCTCGGAGAGGCAACATCACTGGCGGGACTCTGTCGGTGTTGCTGTGCTTACCAATCTCAATGTCAAGGTCGAGTATTGTGGTGTCCTGAAGATGTCTCGTGGAGAGACGAAACTAGTAGACAACTTACTTTGATGAATACTATCAGAGAAGGTTATACGCGGAATTGTTACTAAATATTTCTTCATTCTAATATTGTATAATACCTAACGTTAAGTTACCTAACGTTAGTTTCTTTAACAAGCCACCCAACGTTGTGATGCATACAACTCATACAGACATTTTAGTGCGCGGTTACGACACAAGTCGACACTTGTGGCTTGTATCGTAACTGCGACTAGAATGAACCGACCGACTGGCGACGTTAGCCGCGGTTAGATTGTTAATTTATAATAATTATACATCTAATAATTTATAGTAAATTTGCAGGTGGTTGTATCGGAATGGTGCGGCGTCGCGGCGACAATGAACCCTGTGGGTCGCGGCTACGGCGGGAGACGCGCGCTACCCGCGGCCTTGGAGCGCGTTCTCCGACCCATAGCCATGGTGCAGCCGAGGGGCGACCGCCTGGCCGCGCCGCTGCTGGCCGCGCGCTGCGTGCTCAACGCGGAGGCCCTGGCTAAGGACCTGTATGACATCTTCACTATGGCCAGGTATACTTACAATAGAAACTGTCTATAGTTCTAAAACCCTTAGAACCGCGGCCTTAGTGCACGTATGCGTCCGTTAGCTATGATGCAGTACAATAAAATAATACCATCGCAAAGTAATGAGCGCTCTTGTCATTTCATATTGTTGATTGACATTGACAGGTGGATTCTTTTTGCAAGTGACCCCTTGTTAACCGATTTACCAGTTCCCTTCTGAGCGGTCAGCGGCACTACGACTGGGGCCTGAGAGCGCTGAAGGCAGCGGTTGGCAGCTGCGGCGCAGCGCTTGAAGCGCGCGCGAACAGTCCGCTGCAGGAGCAACGCGCTGCGGTCAGGCGCCTGCTAGCGCTTAACAACATGTCCAAGCTAACTACGCACGACGCACAGAGGTAAACAAGTGATCAGCGGCACTAGCGCTGAAAGCAGCGGTCAGCAGCTGCGGCGCAGCGCTTGAAGCGCACGCCAGCAGTCAGCTGCAGAAGCAACGCGTCGCCGTCAGGCACCTGCTAACGTTTAATATGTCAAAGCTACCTACGCACGACACAGATAGGTAAACAAGTGATCAGCGGCACTAGTGCTGAAGATACGGGTCGGCGGCTGCGGCGAAGCGCTTGAAGCGCGCGCGAGCAGTCCGCTGCAGGAGCAAAGGTCAGCGAGTTTTTAAACATCGAGAAAAGACGGGTTAGTTTGAAGTGTGACTTATGACGTGACTTTAATGTAACGAACGGAATTATTATTTTTTTATGAAGGAACAGACAGCGGTCAACCACGTGTTCAACCTTTATTAAAAAAGAATAATCCTCCTTCCTATCGATAAATAAATGAGTTTAGATCAAAGAGGTGCAACTCCCTTGTAATTTCCGAGCCTGTTGATTGGGAGAAATAGAGGCGCTATCCTATTTTTAGATGGCGCTATTCGCCTAGAACAACGGTCTTCAGAAGCCTAGTTGTCACGGCACACATAATAAATAGCGCTGCTTCTGTGAGACAGTGGACCTCCCCATGTGCAGATCGCATAGATTTTTCTATTGTTCGGCGCCAGCCAGTATTAATAACCTTTTACACCATCGGAATTTAGTACTAAATTCTGAATTCAAATACATAAATAATAAATAAATATATGTTGGACAATCCACACAACATCATCTAGCCCCAAGCTAAGCAGAGTTGGTGTTATGGGTACTAGATAACTGATATACATAATACAATATATTACATAGATAGATATTTTTTATTATACATAGAAAATACCCAGAACACCCGAGACAAATATTTGCAGATCGTACTAACATTTGTCCCAAGGCGCGAATCGAACCCGAAACCCTCTCCGTCACAAGCGGCGCGCCGCGCCACATCGGCCGTCTTTTTATTAATTACTCGGTTTTGTCATCCTAGTATACAAACCTCTTATATAGGGTACCCTGTATAAGTGATTTAGTATCTAGTACAACAATCTACTATTTTTATAAAGTTATAAAATAAAAATAAAACAGCTTTTATTTCTCACACAATTCACTTAAGTACTAAAACTACATATATTATATGTGAGTACCGCTTTCAACGGTAAAAGCCCCCTCCAACTCTTTCCATCTTCCTCGATCTCTAGCTATTCTACTCCATGTTTTCCCTGCTATTTTTACGATGTCATCGTCCTATCGTTTTGCGGTTCTTCCTTGTCTTCGTTTTTGTGTATTGGGTACCAATCCATCATAGTTTTGGACCATCTTTCATTTTGCATTCTGTGGATGTGCCCCGCCCATTTTAACCTTACTTACTTAGGTACTATAAAGTTACTTGATCTAAAGTTAGATATTTAGACGTTAGATATTTTGTTTTAATTTTAATGGAACTTTTCAAAAGTAATAATGGCTCGAAGTAAAAGTTCCTACGGGGCTTTGGACTTTTATGGGGATAGAAACAATGGCACTCATGCAAAATAGGTACCTATTTCAACTTGATGATAACAGCAGCCATATAACATACTCACTATTTTATTTACTGACGTGAAGCTCAACTTTGGTAAGGTGTTTTTATTCAAAGTGTGTTTTTGTTGTTTCATCACAGATTCGAGAACATTTTGTCTCTGGTATTCTCTGATGTCCCGGTGGAGGAAACTTCGTCGGATCCTATAACAAAAGCTATCGAAGCTTCCTCGGGTCATCTAAAACTCACTCCTAACGAACTGCAGGTAAGCTTGCCAGTGTCTCTGTTAATATATGTACCTGATACTAGTTTCTGACCATGGCTTCGCATGCATTTGTCCGGGATAAAATGCAGGCTATATATTATTCCAGGTGCAGCATTTTGTGCGCGCAAAACTCCAGCGCGATCCACTCTGATTCGGCGTAGCCTCGTGGCGATCACACATCATCATCATCATCACAAACTTTTTTTGCCTTTATAGTTTTTGTAGGATTTTTTGACAACTAGATAACGTGTGTTATGGGTATATACGAATTAGGCTCCGCGCAAATGGGCCACCGACCACAGCCACCGGTGGCTGTCGCGCGCTACCACCACATTTGTATCAGTGTCAGAAGCGAGTGGCCGCCACCGGCTACACGTATGCGGCGCGTCTTTACTAAATATATGAAAAAGTATGTTAAGTGGCCGTCGCTGGCCACCAGTGGCTGTGGTCGGTGGCTCGTTTGCGCGGGAGCCTAACTGATATACATAATGTCATACTAATATTATAAATGTCAAAGTTGGTGAGAATGGATGTATGGATGGATCTTTGTTTCTCTTTCACGCAAAAACTACTGAACTGATTGGGCTGAAATTTGGTATGGGTGGGTATAGTTTGGGACCTGTAATAAAATTATAGGTTACTTCTTATCCTGATGAAATGCGGGCGAAGGCGCGGGCAGCAGCTAGTAATTAATAAAATATACTACATGGATAGTGATTTTTACTAAAATACGTAGAAAACATCCAGAACACGCGGAACAAATACCTGCTGATAGTACAAACATTTTTTCTGAGACGGGAATCGAACCTGCAGCCTCCTGCGTCGCAGACAGACCTTCGCCTGCGCCGTGCCAGAGGTCGTTAGAAATATTACAGCTCTCTTTAGTCCCGATATTTTTTGAGGGGATAGATTCGCATCACTATTAAATTTTTAAAAAGACCAAGTTATTTTCTACAAATTTAAATTAAATTGCGTTTTTTCATCCAGTCATCCTACTAATATAATGAATGTGAAAGTTTGTGTGAATGTTGATTAATACTAACTTATTTAAATGAAATTTGGTTTGTAGATAGTTAAATTCTAGAATAATACATAGGCTTATCTAATTTTTAAAAACTATCCTCTGAGGGGGTTAAAAACGGTGGTAAAGTTTGTATGAAAAATTATTATTCCTTGGTTCGATACACTCAAAACTCGGTATAAATAAACTACAAAGTAAATAATTAATCAAGCATTTTATCTTTTTTCTAAAATCTCCCAAACCAAAGGGGGTTAAACAGGGTCGTAAAGTTAGTATCAAAAATTTTATTCCTTGGTTCGATTCGCTCAAAACTGGATACGCGGGCCAAGCATCGGGGCGTAGCTAGTAGAATATAAACGCGAGGATGAAGTACAGCTGTAGAAATGTCGTAGTAGTGCTGTCAAATAAAGTTTTTGCTACAATCGACTCTACACTATTATTATTCTCCAGCGTAGCGCCATTGATAATCGTTTTTGTTTCAGGTAAAAAAATGCGTGGAACTATACGAGCAGCTACAACAAAGGATGGGCGTCGTGATAGTCGGACCTCCTGGTTCCGGGAAGACCACCATTCGGAGACTACTGAAGAACGTAAGTAGCTTATTGTTTGTGCTAGTGATAAATGACATGGATCTGGCCACGTGATCGTGTTTGAAATTTTGACATAATTTTTATGTTCTGTAAAATGTCCAAAGAAAAGCTTATTGAGCATGCCAGAGTCATAATGGTCTTTTACTTTTAACCGACTTCGAAAAAAGAAGGAGGTTCTATGTTGGGCCGTATGTATGTTCGTAGATTTCTCTGTCATTTACGGACCGATTTGGAATTTTATTCTGCAGTTATATAGAAGATGATCCCGTGATGGTCCCATAGCATTTATTCCCGAGGGATAAGTATTTATCCCGCAAAACTATAATAACAGTTTAATATAAGGGATTCGAGGGAGAAGTCGGTTTTTAGTATTTTCAAAACAATCAAATTACGTTCATCATTTATAGTAATGTTTAACGCAGTAAGTAACACAGTCGTCGTAAAATAATAACAAAAATGTCACGTGATAAATGGCCTATATCATCATTATATCAGCTCATATACGTCCACTGCTGGACATAGAGCTCATATACTTAATGTTAATTTTGTCAACAAAACGCTGATCTTCGACTATCAAATCCAATTTCAGGCCAAACAGGTTTTAACTACCCGTGTTTGTTAAGATGTACTTAACTAAAATTTTTGTTGGCTTAATTACATTAACTAGTTTTGCCTTGGCCTAGTGCCAATTAATTTGAGATCTTAATTGTACATGTAACAGCTATCTGCAGACTGTAGAAAACAATCTAGAAGTACTTTAACTGATTCAAATCAATACTAACCTAAAGTGTCTCCCTATATCTTTTTCATGGGTCCATTTTCTTACACTGCTGGTCACAGGCCTCCCCCAAAATCCTTCCACTCGATACGACCACTTGTCTCTTAGGAAGGCGTTGATTATTATTTTTTCTTAACTATTCTAATTCTGATTCTATGTAAACTTTGAGCCCGATCCGTTCAGAAGTTATGGCGTGAAGATGTAACAAACATCCATGCAAAGTTTAGCATTTATGATAATAGTGTGATTTGTTTCAGGCTCTATCCCAACAAGGCAGATCCATCGTAGAGTACATAATATGCCCGAAGGCGATGAGTCGCGATTGGCTGTTAGGGAATATAGACCACGACACTCGACAATGGACGGACGGAGTGATATCCGCCACCGCGCTAGAGGTCTCCAATCAACCAACAGGTTTGTCAGTATTTACAGTGTTCCACAGCTGGGTTCAGACAATGACCATACCTCATCAGCACATACACTACTGATCGTACCTCCCCCAAACAAGACAAGAGTGAATAGATGTCTTCTGGACTCTCGTGATACACCTTCGGCAACAACGTCACTTTCCATCTGGTGAGATTGTACTCTAACGAAGGTCTATCGACTATAAAAAAAACAAGCGCACAAGTACAGAGAGACCGAGTTTCTGTACTGGTGGTGTTCTAAGCAATAAAACTCTTTGAACATTAAGTATCGACCGATTGATTTAATTAATTTATACACAAAGTTATATTACCAACCAGAAAAAATGGCATATTATATGTATGTCACAACCGCGCGTTCTCGTCTGTGTAATTTAAAGCTTTGCTCTTTTTAGTCGCGACATCTAGTTGTGAATTTGAAACTAAAACTCGCTAAAGCTATCGAGCTGCTACTAGACTTAACACGGAGCCACCATAACCACCACGCTTGGCAGGCGGATTTGTGATCGCAGGAAAGAAAGAAAGACATTTATTAATAACAAGAATACAAACAGTCAAAAACAAGACACTTATAATAATAGGTACATGTATAAAGTTTTTATAAAAAGGCCCTAACTCCGCATAATGCTGGCAGCCGGCATAATGTTTTCAATTTGTCTGCCTAACCTTTCATCTTCAGTTGTACAAACGTATCGTAACATTTCAGATGTATGGTCGTGGGTTGTTTGCGACGGAGACATCGACCCGGAGTGGATCGAGGCTCTGAACTCTGTGCTGGACGACAACCGGCTGCTGAGCCTGCCCTCGGGCTGGCGAGTGCAGTTCGGGGCTAACGTTAACTTTATATTCGAGACTCATAGTTTAGAACACGCGTCGCCGGCTACTGTGTCGCGTATGGGCGTTATACTGTTGAGGTATGAGAAGATATCTAACTTACGCATTAGTTCCAGGAGCCCAATTCTGCTTCTACCTTATAAAGTATAAAAGTAACCTGGCGTTATTAATTTAAAAAAAATATATTGTAAAGTATTATTTACTAGCTGCTGCCCGCGCCTTCGCCCGTGTTTTATCGGGATAAAAGTAACCTATATATTATTTCAGATCCAATTCAGGAACAATTTCAGCCCAATCAGTTCAGTAGTTTTTGCATGAAAGAGGAACAAACATCCATACATCCATTCTCACATACTTTGAAATTTATAATATTAGTAGGATTACGTAAAATACATGTTTACATTTCTTTTTATTTCTACCGCTAGGTACTTGTTGTTTTGCCAATGAACTTGTTTTTTATTTTAGTGAGGACATCAGCTGTGATATGGACATACTTAGTACATGGATGAAGAGAGCTGAGTTTGACAACGAGGTCGCCAAGTCAGCGGTGCCGGTGTTGTACCAGGTCATCAGATTGTGCGTCCAGTGGTTCGGCGCGCACAGAAACGATGTGCTGCTGAAACTTTGTACCACTACTTTGGTAAATATATAGCTTCATAATTCACAAAAATACTGAATTTTTGGATATTGATATTTAGAAAACAACTATTTAAAATTTAACCATCAGCTGGTGAAATCGGGTCTTAGTGTGACGTTCTATTAAAGATCTGAAGATGAAGCTTCTGAACTTCCAATCAGTAGATGCATCGATTAACTTTGTTGTATAATCTATGAACACTTCTGACTATTATACTAAATAACGTTCCTTAATAAGTGACTACAAACAAAGTAAAGTTGCGTAAAACGTTTGAAAGGTAGGCTAGCTATAGCTATAAGGAACAGCCATTGCGGAATGTTGTAAATTTTCATCGATGCCCGTGTCAGCTTTTTCAGTCTTTTGAGAAGTTTCAGGTAATGCCTGCGGTTTGTATTTTTTTTGTTAACACTGTTCCACGTACGAACCTAAGCCAACAAACACTATTTTGGGACCTTCTCCTAGTTCAGCGTTTTTTGTTTGTAATTGCAGGTGAAACAAATACTAACACAATTCGAATACGTCGTTCAAAACCTGGTTGTAAATGCCGCTCGTACCTCGCCCGAAGAGATTGTGTATGAAGCAATCGAGAGAAGTATAGCTGACATCGTGAAGGACAATGCTGTGCAGAGTTTACTTGATGAGGTGATAATATTTGTATGTAATCATTGAACCAATGTGAAATGTATTAACCCTCCGTGTGTTTACTATATTTTCCAGTGCACGGTGTGTATACTGAGTATTTTAGGGAACAGTCGAGTTTAAAAAGTTTTCTAGCTTATACAAAATATGAAAGAATTCTGGGTTACTTATTGAAGTGTCATAGTCATATATTTATTTGCAAGAAACATATGTGCATACAAAATAATATCTTAATTTAGATACAGGTCCATTATGTTCTACCATGATAAGTTGGCATGCAAAAATTTAAATTAAACACAAGTAATATATTGAACAAACAAAGAAAAAAACGAGTTAGACAATTTTTATTATTAATAGGTTAATTACATGTCATTTCCCAGGAGGTTCATAATTCGGGTCAGCTTTTTTTTTTTACCGTAGTCAAAATATTCACTGACTGAGTAAAAGCAGCAGTCAAGTAACCACTTATGCAGCTTTAGTTTCAGGCTATTGAAGGGTAGCTCCTTGAATCCATCAGGTAGAGCGTTATATATGTTAATACTCATACAGAATGCATTCCTTCTAGTGAGTGCCAGATTAAACCCGGGGTAAAAAAGCTTATTATAGGACTAGTTTCTTAACTGTCTTTCACAACCATATAGATTTTTACGAGAAAGTTTAATATCTTTTTTCGTTTTAAAATAAGTGGGCTGAGACTTTACAAATAAAATAGCCTGTTTGATGTAGAGGCAAGGGAGTGGCAATATTCCTAGCTTTTTAAACAGCGGTATACAAGAATCCAGTCTATATGCCCTACAAATTGATCTTATACACTTTTTTTGAAAAATGAAAGCCCTATTACTTTCGGTTGAATTACCCCAAAGCAATAAACCGTATTGGAGTGTTGCTCCAACATAACCATGATAAGCCTTAAGGGCTGCATCTAAAGAAAATATATCTCTTATACGTCGTAGAGCATATACAAATTTATTAAGTTTTTTGTCACTTCGTTCACATGATCGGGCCAGCCTAAGTGGCTGTTCAGATTAATTCCTAGAAACTTAATGCTATTTATTATTTCAAAAACCTGGGGACTTTCACCGAAAATAACTATGTGGCTCTACACTGCTATCGTTAGACCTACACTAACGTACGGAGCGATAGTCTGGTGGACCAGAACGGAGCTGAGCACCGTAATTACAAGACTGCAGCGCTTCCAAAGAATGGCATGCTCAGCGATAACAGGCTGCATGAGGACCACTCCTGGTGCTGCCCTAGATGTAATTCTAGATCTAGCACCGTTAGACCTATACATACAACAAGAGGCTACAATGTCGGCGCTGAGACTACACAATATGGGTCTCTGGTCCTACACGCACAGATCATGGACAGGGCTATAGCATACGAACCTCTTATGGCCGCCCCCTGTGACAAAATGCCCAGTAAACCGATCATAAACAAACACTACCAGATACAACTATACGAGGATCAAAAAGATGAATCAGGAACCCATGAAGTCAGAATTTTCACAGATGGCTCCAAAACGAATACAGGTACGGGTGCTGGGATTCACTCAATGGACCTAAACATTAACATTTCAATAACGCTAGAAAGACACAGCTCCATATTATAATGTGAATGTGTAGCAATAACCCAGGCAGCTACAAACATGCAGAAGAGAGGAATTAACGACCAATGTGTACGAATTCTCTCTGATAGTGCTGCTACACTCAGGGCTCTGGAGGAAAACAGCTGCAACTCCAAGCTCGTGTACGAATGTCACTTAGCTCGAGAAAGGATATCCGTCAAGAACAGGATCATTCTTCAATGGATTAAGGGACATAGCGGATCTCTAGTCTAGGGAATGACGCCGCTGATGAGCTGGCACGGAGGGGATCGGAAACAACCACAGAGGAAACCCATCCCCTTTTCGACCCTTGCCTTTTTCGCTACTCCAGACATGGACTAGGCTCAAAACTAGAGAGACGCATAACGAACGATGGACGCGCCTGCTAGAATGCGGACAAGCTAGAGCGGCGCTCCCATCAACATCACCGACGTTAACTAGACGCCTACTGAATTTAAACAGAACAGACCTGCGTATCCGGTCACTCCGCGAAGCCTGTGAAGATCCCAGGAAGATTCTGCGCTTCTGGACGGAGTTAGGCTGGCTTTGCTAGCAAAAACAACGCATAATGGACCAAATAGAGTTCAAATGTGGACAAGGGAGTACCCATACCTAAACCTAAACCTACTATTTCAATTTTCTTGTCATTGTATTTAAGTCTAGTATTATTGGTTTTGCTCGTAATGTTCGAAATAGCATCGCCTTTGTTTTGTCAATGTTTACTCTTAAGTTATTATCATTCAGCCAACAGATTACTTTACGGATTGTATCATTAATTTCTAATTCAAATTGGGTAATGTCATTGTTTTTGTATCTAATTAGTATGGTAGTGTCATCCGCAAAAAATATTGATTCATGTATTGTTATATCAGGAAGGTCATTAATATATAGTAGGGACAAAAGCGGTCCCAATATGCTTCCTTGAGGAACTCCGGTAGAGTTTTCTTTATACTCAGAATTAAATAATCTCCGAAGCTTGTCTGAATTGTTAATTTTAGATATTTGAGTGCATTGTGCTCGATTGCTTAGGTAATTCTTGAACCATTCGTGTGTAGCTCCTCTAAAACCATAATTGTAGAGTTTGTTTAATAGTTGTTTGTGGTGAACAAAATCAAATGCTTTGCTCATGTCGAAAAATAGAGCGACAACAGGAATTCCCTGGTCCAAGTATTCGAGAACATATTTGACTAGTTTAACATTGGCTAAAGTAGTAGACCTGTTTTTCCTGAAGCCATTTTGTTCCTTACATAATATGTCGTGTTTGTTAAGGAATTTTTCTATTCTACATAACATAGGTTTTTCAAAGATTTTCAAAATAACTGGAATTAATGTAATGGGCCGATAGTTGTTCATATCACATTTATTACCTTTTTTAAAAAGCGTTCGTACCAAAATATTTTAAGATTTTATAATCTTAATAATCTCATCAGGACAAGTCGGGCTTATAAATATGCTGGAGCCTAGGCTTGATCTTTGATTCGAATAGCTTAGCTTGAAATCATCAGAATTTGTTAAATCAATAAAATAATTATTAAAACAGTTGGCATTATCTTTGGGGTTTGAAATGTCAATACTATTATGGTTTATACATGTCATACAGTATTCTTCATAACCAGACGTAGTTTGTTCTTGAATTAATTTCCAAGTAGCTCTACATTTGTTTTTCGCGTTATTAATGTATTTAGTACTACATGTCTCTGAGAATATAAAAAAGACTTTTTCCAAATTAATGAGTACCTTTTATAATTGTCCCTTGAAATTAGCTTTCTTTGGTATTGCTGATAGAGATTGCGTTTTACTTTGCATGATTTTGGGATACCTTTGGTGATCCATTTTGACTTTGTAGGTCTAAATGATTTTTTAATTTTTATAATTGGAAAACATAAATTGAAGAAAAGAATTATATAATTATGAAAAACTGAAAAAGCTTTATTAACATCGTGATGCTCATCTAATACCTCTGAAAAGGATAGAGCCGATATGCATTCGGTAAATTTTTTAACATTATCATCACAAAAATCTCTCACCTTTTCAAAACAATATGTATTAATTCTTTTGTATTTAAGGGGAAACTCTAAGCATTGTGCTGTTTCGTGATCCGACAGACATAAGTTATGAACAGATCCCTTCGCTTTTGGGATGTTGCTGATGAAATGATCTATGCAGGATTTTTTCCGTGTTGGTTCATTAATATGCAGAATCATGTTAAAATTACATAAAATATCCTTAAAGCATCTTGTTATGGCATTGTCCTTCATGGAGTCAATATTTAAATCACCAGTTAGAATAATCTTTCTCTGATGTTTTTTTGCCAACCATAATAATAATTCTTCTAGTTGTCTAAAGAACATGTCAATATTTGAGTCAGGCGTGCGGTAAACACAAATTATTACAGTATTATTATTTGTCAACTCAACACCACAACATTCAAAACATTTCAGTTTGCCGTAGCTTGTGAAGTATATCATAGTCTTCTATATACATGGCCCAGCAGCTACCAAACTCAAATATTAAAAACCGTTGTTAATTAAAATTTAACAATCATCTAAAAAGCGGTAAAAACTGAATTTTGTTAGCAAATTTGTAACTTTACAATAAACGGGTATTGAAAAAAACGTTTCCAGGTTTTTGTAGTTTAGACTTATGAGCTTTCAAAAGAATATAGTTTTTCTTTCGTGGGTTCCAGAAAATTAAAATATTCAAGCAACTGAAAGTGGGGAATATTTTATGGATTCATGCATGTCATACATATAAAATAAACGAAATAGTAGATTGTTTTACAAGGGACTAAACCATCCCATTATATACGAGGTTGTTATACGAGGATGATAAGACCGAGTTATAATGGGTGGTTTTGGCCCGAGTAAAACACTCTACTTTTCACTTCGATTGCGAGAAAATAAAACAATTTAAAATTAGACAATTTTCAGAAATTTTATTAAAAATTAAATGTGCAGTTAGAGCAATTTTGAATGTTTAGTGATATGTTTTTCCCGGGCAATTTTATTTCGGTTCTCTGTGATTGGGATGTGATAATATTTTGAGTTGATTGTTGTGAAGTAAAAGTTGGAGAGACTCGACTCATGCTTGAGTTTCCTGCATTATTAAGATCTGAGTGCGGCTTCAGCTGAGTTGACATATTCATCCAATCCCGCGATGTAGATGCTTGGGGTTCTGTAATGTTTGGTAGAATATTGATTCCTTCCGTAAACCGCTGCGTGACGTGATACTTGTTTTGTATAGAGTCCTCTATATAACTGAAGGTTATATAGAGGACTTGATCGGACCTCCATCCACCGTGCCGTTTTAATGTCATATTCGCACCAGAGTCCGCCAACAGAGTCGCGGATGTTCTGCGGAAACAATGGCCCGTGTAGAGTTCCGGATTTGGTAAATTTAGATAAGTGGCAATATCTTTAGGCATGTTACCAAATTTATTTTTGCCTATGACTTGCCTTGTGCATTTACCATTTTGATAATTTAGAAAAAATCTTCTCGTTGAAACATTAGTGGGACGTAACTCCTGATAGGCTTTAACTATATTAAGGTATTCTCCACTGATGACAAATTTACGCTCTTTGTTTGTTTTCGTGTTCGGCAGACTCACAGCTTGTAGGTTTGTATCCGTTTCTACGTCTTCTAGCGTTATATTGGCAAGCTCTATTCCTCTGCATGCACCGCTGATTCCATAAATTAAAGCAACCTGTTGAACAAAAAAATAAGTGTGTTAATAATCGTAATAACCTAGGTACATAATTTAGGTACGTAGGTAGGTATCTATTTATTTAGTTTGAGTAGAGTACATAAGTGGGTTACCTTTGTTGCCAAGTATTGTTTATTTGGAGCGTTATTTAAAAATGTTTCGATTTCTTGTGTCGTCAAGACTTTAGATTTTTTTGCCTTGTATCCAGTGGACAATTTCTTCAGTAAAGCCTTTAAATTTACATATTTTTTTAATAACGACGTCGTGTTTCGTTTGTAAGGTCATTCTTAACATTGAATATGTGCTCCAAAGAGTCGACGATTTGAATTTTTTCGATAATTCATCAAAATAAGTGAGAAAAACCCCTTCTGTAAAAGAATCCACACGTTTCTCATGTCTCCATTTCATAAAATTTTCGTAACTCTTTAAATATATTCCACGTGATTATGTCGGCAACAGATTCATAATTATTTCTTTTCACGTTCACAATTTGGAAGTAAAAGTCAGGAAGTTAAACGTACAAGTTTGTGATTTGGAATGAAGAAAATTCTAGAGATTTAGCGCCAATACAATCTTTTTTTTTAAATCTCTATTTAACCCGCAACGAAACAGTTCGCATTCTACCGTGAAGGGAAGAATCAAACTTCATAAAACATCACCAAGACAATTCTATTTGCAAAAAAAAAAGATGACGGAGCACCAAGAAGTCGAGTTTTTATGTAAGAGAATGAATGCTTTGTACGGGCTGATGATTTTAGACAAAAATTAAAAAGAAAAAATACTTTTTAGCCCGAGTTATTAAACTCGAGTTTTAGGCCCGCTAAGCTACACTATTATGATACACTTTTTGAGCAAGAGAAGTGAAAAGTTAATTTTACTGTACAAAATGATTTTTCAAGGTTCGTAAGAAATAGCCGCTACAGCATCAAACATATTACATTTATTTTAGTATAAAAGAAACTCAAAAACTACGAAAAAACATAACATATTTCACTATTACCTTCGTAAATACTGACGCGCTGTGTATACTGAAACTTTTAGGGAACGGAAGCCACTTGCATTTACTGGCGTTTGTTTGTAAACAGCGAGACCGGGCGGTCCCTCGGGCGTTTAATCCCCACTACTACCTAGATTATACATAGGGTAACCGAAGCCTTGTCTGTATCCATGAGAGAGTATTTAGTTTCAAATTTTCACTGTTCCTTTAAAGACCCAGTATACACACGGCGGGTTAAGTTTTGAGTAATAACTTTGCTGTGACCTTGTTGTTTTCTGTTATTGTTATCAGTTTTTGTCACGTTTTCATTCATAAATGTCTTTGTTGACATAAAATATCTTGGATTCTAAATCGGAGTATAGCCTCGCTCACGCGGTACCTGGACAAAGTCTGTGTTACTCTCTTCTAGTATGTCACTCATAGTCTTATCGATAAATGTTAAGCTATTTTTAATATTCGTGTAGATTGACTATTTTATTTACCTGGAATACCCACCCTTTAACACAAGCCTGATGCCGATAGAGACATCTTAAGCTACCTTTGCAGAGTTGCGGTCTCCACTCAAGAACACGTTTACCACAACATGTTTGTCCTTCCAGCTGTCGTCAATATTAGGCCCGCCGCCGCCGCCGCCCATAGCAACAAGTGATTGGGTGTCCGAGTCCTTGTTGATGTCTCCGAGGCTCGCCGCATGTGAGCCCATCCTTAGGGCTTGCTTAGCTTCGGATAGATCGCATCTGCTGATCATCGGGCCGGATGCTTGTGCTAAGAAGTAAGCCGTTCAAACCTGATCGTCTACCTTTATGTATGTTTTTCTTATGTTTATGTACCTACTTCTAATCTAAAGCAAGCATCGTGCTGCCGTCCTCTTAAGCATTTCAGAGGACGGCAGCGCGCGTGTAACGTCTCTGACGTTGCAGGTGTCCAAAGGCTGAGGTAATTGCTTCCCATCAGGTGGACCGCACGCTTGACTGCTACTTTTGTAGTATAATAATAAACTTTTGTTTTATGCTTGATTCGGGTTAATTATTCACATCAGATATATGTTAATGTATATAAAATCGGTCAAAATGATAATTCATATTAATTAATCCATGTAATCTCGCTTTATTATGTGAAAATCAGAAATTCTTATCATCATCATCATATCAGCCCATAAACGTCCACAGCTGGACATAGGCCTCCCCCATGCGACGCGCGACGCCACAAATAGCGGTCCTTGGTTTATTTTAACCAATATTTTTTTTAATTTTCAGCCATCTTGCAGAATATCTGATAAAGGAATGCAACTCGACTATGATAACTATCGACTGCACACCCATTCTAGAACCCTCCGATATTATTAATGAGTTGAAACGGGTAAGTTTCAGCATATTTATGACTTGCTTTTAAAGTAATGATTTGCACTTGTTGCACACAAGGGAGCTACAGCAACGACCGCTGCCATCCCGGTCTGAATTGAGCCTAAATTGTTAATGTCTTACTTCCAGAACAACGTGGTGCGAGCTGGCGGCAGCGGCGCGAGTAACAACCCTCGCACCACGCTCCTAATGCGCTCGCTACATCGCGCGCACGTCGACGCATGGGACACCAGCGCGGTCCACTCATTCTTGATACAGGTAGGGCTTAAGCATCGGGCAGGCTGATGTCTATCTGCTTATCAGGGACGTACCCTCAATAGAGGATGTAAATCATCTAGTCCGAGAGCAGCATAGACTGCGTCGCGCACCGTGAGGGCGTGCGCACTCGCACAGCATGTACAATACACACACCGCGACTCGATTCGCTCGCCACGGTGGTGCTGCGTAAGGGTCTGCGATGCGGCACGCTTGGCTCGCCGACTGGGATAATCGTGAATCCTTTCGAACGGGATTACTCCCGAATGAAACACTTATGAATGAGTCATCATTATATAAACTAAGCGCTTGAAATGGTACATTTTAATGCATCGTGCGGCGTTCAATTACGGCGGCGTCATATGAACTACGGAATAATAGAAATTGTTGTCGGAAGCAAGTAAAATATTGCTCTTGCAGCTGATAGAACACGGCGGCTTTTGGTCGCTCGGCAGCGACGCGTCGGGCGGCAGCGGCGCGCAGTGGAGCCGCGTGTCGCGGCTGTGCGTCGTGGCCTGCGCAGACGCCGCGCAGATGGCACCGAGACTCACCGCGCAGTTTGCACAATACCTGCTCAAGTAAATAAAAATTACTAAATAATATTAGGGTTTTTGTTTTTATCTCGCACTCAAGGAACTTTTGTGATATTATTTAATTTCTAAATAATATTAGTGACGTAAAATAGAGAAGTGTAGAAGGAGGGAAGGGAGGCCTTTCACTTGGGACAGTACCTAATCTCTGGTATAGGGTATTATATTAGACAAGTTAAGTCTAAAGGTTTATTGCAACCATATTGTGCAAACAGACAATCCATTCGGCATCATTTAGTCCTTTAGTTTGTAGGCAGAGCTTTTGTAGGGTTGATATACTGTCCTCCTTATGAAACGTGCGATAACTAGTATGACTAGTTATTGCATAAGGAGGGCAGTATAGTACACAATACATACTCCAGACCCGGAACAAATACCAGCAGTGCGTACAAATATCCCACGCGGTGGAAATCGAGCCTGCAACTTTTTGTGTCGCAGCATAACAGTCTGTAAAAACCACACTTCACTGCACAGACTATCCTTCTTTCAACCTCTAGATAGGGTGCGAAGTTATTAAATTCTAGTAAAATTAGCTTGTATAAAACACTAGAAACTAGTGTAACACACTAGTGTACAACAAGCTAACTTTAAACCCGCGGCTTCGCGAGCGTTGTTGATTATTGGAATTGCTTATTTATGGGATAAAATGCCAATGTATTATGCCAGCTCTACCCACATACATATATCTATGAAAAAAAGCCCGATATGTTCAGTAGTTTTGGCGTGAAGAAGTAACAAATATTCATCCTTTTGACGACCGATGTGGCGCGGTGGGCGAAGGTCCGCCTGCGACGCAGAAGGTTGCGGGTTCGATTCCCGTCTCGGGACAAATATTTGTACGATCTGCAAATATTTGTTCAGGGTGTTCTGGTCGTTTTTCTATGTATAACAAAAATATATATTTATGTATATATTGTATTATGTATATCAGTTATCTAGTACCCATAACACAAGCTCTGCTTAGCTTGGGACTAGATAATGCTGTGTGAATTGTCCAACATTATTTATTTATTCCAAACATTCGCATTTATTATTGAAATATTTTCCTCCAGCGAGCCCGATGACGACGAGGTGCAAGAACTCATTAAGACCTGGTTGAAACAGAATGCCGATAAAAGTATTGAACACTCATATATCGCAACGCTGGCTAGTACTATATTAAGCATGTATAAAGAGGTAAGCCTATATTTAAATACTAATTTTTGTTGTTGTACGGTAGTGCGGTTGGACGTGTGAGCGACAACCTTTAGAGTGGTGGCAGTATGGGGTCAACTTTCTTTATTTGTCTCCTCCGCTCCGCTCTATCCTCGAAATCGTCTTCGGAAGCATGACAAACATGTCCCAGAGCACAACAACATCTTGAAGTTAAAGTAGCTTTATTTCTAATACAAACTATAGAAGTTCATTTACAATGAGAATAAGTAATTCGTAAATAATTTTTAAATTACCTATAGGACTTACTTCTACGCAGTTGTAGTGTGTCTTCTTTAAATAATGTAATAATTAGTTAGACTTGTCAGTATTTTCTATAGTCTTGCCTTATAGGTACTCCTATTTCCATCGTCCGTGCCTCCCTCAAGCAAGGAAGATTGTTTAAAGTAAAAGTAAAAATAATAAATTTAAATCAAAACATTCCTCATACCCCTAAACCTCAGTTTTATTCTATTCGAGTTCTATAAAATTTATAGTTTACTAGATTCTGACCGCAGCTTTGCACGCGTTATTCCTGTGGAAAAGTTCAAAGTTATTTGTAACCAATAGGAACTGATTTGTGGGATAAAAAGTAGCCTGTGTTAACCCAGGTCTAGACGTAAAGTCATTGAAAATTTTCAGCCTGACCCATTCATTAGTTTTCGCGTGAAGAAGTGACAAGGTATACATACATCCATCCAAAATTGCGCATATATAAATATTAGTGTGATATTTATATTTTTCTAGATAACTGAGACATTCCACACGCGCCCTCACTACAGATGGAACGCGTCACACATCAGACGATGGTGTGAGAACGTCAAGTGGTACTCGCCGAACAACAAGGAACAACTTATAATGGTAAACCTGTCTTAATGTTTTGTTGACATTCATTTGACGATACCATTCCTCATCAGCACACATTTTGTCCACTGCTAAATTTCGACGACCTATGTGGCGCGGCGGACTCAGGAGCGGGTTGCGGGTTTGATTCCCGCCTGGGGTGTTCTGGGTATTTTCTATGTATAGATTAGTTTAATTAGTTTTGTCGACATCTGAATTGACGCCAATATAAGTTTTCACTTCCAAAATTGTTGCAGGCAATATCAGCAGAAGCAAACATGATATTCCGGGACCGACTAGTCTCAACCGAGGAGAAGTCCAGATTCAACAACATTTCTCGGAGCTACCTGAAGTTAGACAACGAGGACTTGTACTTTACGTGCAAACTGAAAGGCGACGGCGTTTATATGCAGCCTGTGGACCGCGGCGCCTGGCAACAGACTACCCAGAAACTTATCAACCAGTGTCGTATGTATCATCATATCAGCCCATACACGTCCACTGCTGGACATAGGCCTCCCCATACGACGCCACAAATACCGGTCCTGAGCCTCCTGCGTCCATCGACTCCCTGCGACCGCTACGATGTCGCCGGTTCATCGAGTGGATGGTCTCCCATGTAGAGGGTTTCGCCATAATCACCACGCTTGGCAGGCGGATTGGTGATCGCAGTGATGGTGTTGAAAAATACTCAGAAGGAAGCTGCTGCCCTTCCTCTGGCAGGAAGGGCAGCAGCTATGTATTAATTTATTGTATAACTTAATTCTGGAAACACTAAACCTCACTTCAGGAAAAATTCGATGAATAAATATAAAAAAATATACTAAAAATATATGATAAAAAAATAACGACTCAGGCGGGTCCTCCCACTCTGGACGAGAATGCGTTTCCAATTACGCAACCAAGTCGACTACTTGACCTTGACCACCTCAGTGGCGAAGTGGGTGAAGGTCCGCCTGCGGAACAGAAGATTGTGGGTACGATTTCCGCTGTGAGACAAATTTTAATATGATTGCCGGTAGGTAGGGTGAGGTATTTGTTCCAGACCGTGAGTATAAGGGTCATCTCTACTGGTCTGCTTTAGAAAAATATTTGTATTATCCCTGTGTATGAGTGACATTGACTCTGTTTTATCCAGCCATGTGCCGCTTGAGTGAAGCCATGACCAGAAGCTTATATAAATAAATATTTTGTATTTAGTTTCAGAATACGAAAACAATGTGTTTGGCGAAACTGGTGCAGAAGTTTGTTCGGAATTGGCGGCGCTGTGTCCAGCGAACGCACGCGCTGTAAGTATCCGGACACTTGAGACATAAATCTTGGATCTAAGCCACTGGGGATATAGGAATTATTATCATCATCAGCCCATACACGTCCACTGCTGGACATAGGCCTCCCCCGTACGACGCCACAAATAGCGGTCCTGAGCCGCCTCCATCCATCGACTCCCTGCGACCGCTACGATGTCGTCGGTCCATCGAGTGGATGGTCTCCCATGTAGGGGGGGATTTGCCATAATCACCTCATAATCATTATAGAACCAGGAAAATCTTCTCTTTTCATATTTCGTACATATTGTGTGCCCAGCAGGGTCTATTATATAATAATAATAACAAAGCCCTTTTATTTCCCTAATAAAATGAAATTTACAAAAAAAATTAGTTGTGAATAGTAATGAGAATTAATTTATATAATAATGAATAATTAATTTAGGTAATTTAATTGAAATTAATAATATGTATTATTAAGGACCTCTCATCGAGTGAAGGCCTCCTCCATTTTACTCCATGTTTTCCTGTTTTGAGCTTTCTTTAGCCAGTCTATTCCAGCCGATTTTATTGACTTCGTCCATCCATCTCTCTTTTTGTCTGCCTCTGGTTCTTTGGTTTTGTGGTCCTGTCCATGTTGTTATTTTTTTGATCCATTTGTTATTTTCCATACGCGCGATATGGCCAGCCCATTTCCATTTCAATTTCTTGCAGTGTTTCAGAGCATCGATGACATTTGTGGTTCGTCTTATATCTGTATTTCTTTTTCTGTCTTTTCTCTTTACATTTAGTATACTTCTTTCCATGGCTCTTTGGCATACCTGTATTTTATTTTTTGTGTAGTTATTATAAATCCAAGTTTGGCAGCCATAAGATAGACACGGTAGTATGCATGAATCTAGTATTTTCTTCTTGAGCTTTAATGGAAGTTTAGATTTGAGAAGTTCTTTGTTGCTCCAAAATTTATTTCATGATAGTGCTACTCGTCTATCGATTTCCTCTGTGTTTCGAGATTTCTTAAATGATATTTCTTTACCCAAATAAATGTAATTTGATACGTATTCCAGCAATATATTATTGACTTTTATGGGTATGTGTATGTTGTTTGTCATTATTTTTGTTTTTGTTGTGTTGAGTTCTAGGCCAATCTGACGACTTATTGTATCTAGTTCATTTATCATTTTGCAGGGTCTATTATAATCAAAATCAAAAATTATTTATTTCCGTAAATACAATAAAACATTAAAACAGATTAGTTAGCGACCTTAAATTAGCTAGATTATAAACACCTCGTTAAAGTATATAGGGCTATTTGTAATTCACTGACACTGCATGAACTGCCTGGTTCATGCAGTGTCAAAGGTTCTGCCCATCATCACGAACACTTTTGTGACGATGCTAGGTCTGAATTCTTAAACATGGTATTGGCAGTAGGTACCCTCGATTCAGTACACTAGCTTCATATGCAAATAAATAATAAATATAAAATTGGAATTGTCTGTTTGTAATGCCAAAATAATGCTTTTTACTGGGTGCTTATGAAAGTATCCACGGTAGTACTTAAAACAAATCATATATAAAAACCTTTGGTTGTTAAAGCTAATATCCAAAACAGCTGGATAAATTTTCAAGGGACATTCACTGGCACAGGGACAGTAACTTGGCTACTTTTATGTTAAAATATAATAATTAGGGTTCCGCACTAAAAAACATGATATTGTGAGTTCTACGTAAGCGAAACCGCGAGCTAGTAAACTACATCTATTTCAATATCTTTATATTCTTATAAATATATAAATGTGTTTTCAGTGCAACGGCGGGATGGTAGTTTGCGTGGGGAGAGCAGGCGTCGGCCGGCGCGCCGCCACCCTCCTCACCGCCGCGGCCTTACCTGCTACTACACACTTCGTCTACCACCGCAGTCAGTTCAACGTTACCTTCAAAAATGTAAGTACCCTCATTATACAGGAAAAGGAACACCGAAACCTAGATGGCTCGATGGAATCCAACAAGAACTAAAGGCTATTGGGGTACCCGGTTGACAGAAAAACCTAAGAATTTTGACTCGACCAGACCAAGGCTCACCCGCGGCTGTAGCGTCAGGATGATGATGATTCATTATAAATCGATTCTCTGATATTATGGAAGCGGGGTCAACGGCATAGTAGTTACGCGTGGGGGGCGTCAAAAGTCAAAATTATTTATTTCCGTACATACAATAAAAGCACACTTAGAAAAGTTCAGATTCTTAAAATTAAACACTGACATGGAAATAAAGAATTAAAATAGAGGCGCTTAGCACAAGACCGTAGTAGATGGAAGTCAAGAGGTTTGTTTCTTTAGGCTTACAAAGTAAGCACTGTGACTAGTTATAAAGAGGTCTTCCCACACCTTCTTGAAGTATTTCATCGTAATTACAGGCTCTAGCTTCAGCAGTGGAAGGCAACCGCTCTTTGATATTTGTGGGCGAATCAGCCGTCGGCCTCCCAACCCTGGGCACTATCGAGGCTCTGCGGAACGCACGCTCGGCGCATTCTATACCCGCGAGTATACTGCCCTCTGTACAGAACCAGCATTTCATTGAAAGTAAGTATTTCGGACGGTTACCAGGATGGCCTGGTACGCCCTGGGAAAGTATCCCACTAAGGTTCGACGTGCGTTCCTTTCCTCTTCCTGGCTGGTAGACGCACGCTGCCACGCACCCCTGAATGCGTAAGTGTGGGTACGCCGACCTGATGACCTTCGGGAACCTCGACTCGAAGAAAATGAAAGGCAGCGATTTTCTGGTCAGGATCCTAGGTTTCGGCTCGTTCCTATTTTCCCTACCACTACTTGCTGTGTTCCTTTCACTTCTTGCCTCTTCGGTGGCTGAGCTGCGACTGACTGCCCGACAAGAAACGCGCCGTATATTTATATGGTCGCGCCTTACCGGCAAGACGACGACTTATTTTTACTCGAACTTTCTAGCTGTTTTTTACTTGAGCCGAACCCTTTGATCTTCATTTATTAATTTTTCTTTTACAGAATCCTTACAAATTATACCTTTTTGGATAGGGAATGATGCCCTTTACCTTATAAAATAATAATATCTAAACATTTACTTAAAAATAAAAAGTTCCTAGAACAAAAACTTACAAAAAACTACAGTTCGGAACGTTTTCCTTACACAAATCTTAAAATATCTCTAAAACTAGTTATCCGATTTACATAATTCAAACGGAAAATTAATTCTTAAGCCTAGACCTTTCTAAAAACATCAATTTCACTATAAAATATTCACAAACAAGAACAGTACAAGTGCAAATAACGTAAATCCTAAGTGAAAATTGACATCTATCTAGCTTAGAGATAAAACTATGAAATAAACCTTTCTAATTACAATTAATCGAAGTAATCTATCTTACATAAGGGTTTTATCGCCGACAGTAAGTGATTAAATTTAGCAGTGCCGAGCACGCTTCAAGAACCGGCCCTTTCCGGTTGTTGACCGCGGCTGAAGGTCTGATTCGTGGGCGAGTTAGCCGACACATACAGCATCATCTTGCTACAAAGTTAGACCTTGTTTTTTTGTTACCAGATGAATGATTAAAAAGATTGAAGTGAACAAAAAATCAAAGTGATCACTTTATTTCCCTGTTTTACTTATCGTCGATGAACTAGCAATACGTCCTAACTGCCTATCTAAAAAAGGGGTCGTTAGGAGGTATTCGTACTTCATCGTCGTTATGTAGTTTAAATTTTTGACGTGTCCAAGAGTCCAAAGAAATAAAGCACTTTGATATTTGATACATACATGTTTAGATCCGGAAAAAATATCTGTTGATCGTTAAAAAAATTATGGCAGTTAGCGAACCCGTAACCTTATGTGTCGCAGGCGAACCTTGGCGCACTCACAGTACAAACAAATAGACAAATGAACTGATTGATTGATAATGTCGACAGTTGATGAATAAATAATTAGTAATTAGTGTGCATTTAAAAGAAAGTTCATAAAAATGTATATATGGACATCATTAAATGACATGATGATGAACCATCGTTTCAGATATAAAACAGAACCTAGGAATAGTGTTGTGCCTGGACAAGCAACAGAGCGACTTGTCAGAACTGCTGGAGAAGTACCCCTTGCTTTACAATGACGCACATTTCGTTTGGCTCGACCGTTGTTCTGATAACACCCTCAGGGACTTGCCAATGCTTGTTGTACAGAGGTTGGAATGGGTTTACTGTTTTATTGGTTCAAATCATACGAAGCACGAAGTTTACGCACAAGTTCCTATCCAGTATGATCCAATACTGTAAATTCCCACTCTGCACTCTGCACCGGTTGATGTAGCAATTCGCACAGTATTTTGATTTGCACCTATGTATGTCATCTCACAGTAAGCAGTTTTCTTCCATCTTCATCATTCGCACCGCTAAGGAATGGAACTTGCTGCCTGCTTGTTTTTCGAGCCAATTTCAATTTGGATCTCTTCCGCCAAGAGTGAATAGGTATCTTCTAGACCTTCGTGATACACCGTCAACCACATTACTTTCCATCAGGTGATATTGTGGTTTCTCGAATAATTTTATTTCCACTGGATCCCTCACAGTATTGTTTTAGTGCAAACATTTCTGTGAAAGTCATAAATGTAACGTTATTTTGCAGGACGATGAAGGAAAATGTAAGTGAAATGTCAAAGGACCAACTGGAATCGTTACCAACCGAAGGCTTCGTCAAAATACACAATAGCTTACAGTCAGAATCGCTGAAAGCCCCTTGTCGATACGTGAACTTCATCAAATCTTACTACAATATTATAAATAGGAAGAAAGCTGCGCTTTTGCAGAAGCAAACAATGTTATCGGTAAGCACTATTATGGCATTTCTGTAGGATCTCTGAAACTTATCAAATGGGTTACAACTCGAAACAAAGTTTTTGAAATCGTGCCGTTGCCAAGTAATCCTCTTCAGTAAAATATGACATATAATTTCATAAACTTTTTATTCCTTTGCTGCCGGTGCCGGGAGTAAACTTCCTAGTACCGACAGCCGGGTCGAATCGCTTGAGGCAGCTTAGAAGCGCTATTTGTGGCGTCTTTTGGTGAGGCCCGTTTTCAGCAGTGAACGTTTATTGAGAGTATTAATGATGCCGAAAGAAACAATAAACTTTTCAGTCTGGCGTAGAAGCTCTTCGTCGAGCACGCAGCGAAGTGGCAACACTACAAGCAGAGGCGACCCAACAAGAGATCCTGTTATCCGAAAAACAGGCGAAAGCTAATAGCGCGCTTGACCAAATCTCTGCCACGGTTCGCGCGAATACAGACAAGAAGGAGGAAATGCACGCTCTCAAAATTAATATCGAGACTGAGAATGAGAAACTTCAAATACAGTCAGTATTACTTTACTTTCTAGGGTCTCGCTACCTCACACCCCATCTTAACCCGGTCAGAAATAATAGGTACATTGTACACCGAGAGGAGAAAATTACCGATTACTAACGATGGTGGGCCCTAAAACACATACCTAAGTTAGGAATCTCACATAGTGGTTTATTAGAATTATCCTGATCAATATTCTTTCCCGCTCGTAATTTTTAATTATTTTTTACTTTATAATTTATTTGTCGTCATGCATTTTTATAATATTACAGAAAAAAGGAAATAGAAGCTGAATTGGCGTCAGTAGAACCGGTGATTGCTGCCGCGCGTTCGGCCGTTGGCGACCTGCGACCGGAGTCATTGAGCGAAGTAATTATAATTATCACACACGAGTTTCTAATGTAATTAAGTATATCAGATGCGTTGCCTGTGTCCATCATTGGACCGGTATAGGCTGTAGTTAAAGTATATCTAGTATCATAACACAAGCTCTGCTTATCTTGAGGCTAGATGATGAAGTATGAAGTATGTCCAGCATTATTTAGTAATTGTTATTAGTTTCGGCTATCGGCTCCGCACGCGTTGTTTCAAGAAATGTTTTTTTCATGAGAACAGATTTTTGGGATAATAAGTAACCTAACATCTATGCAAAACTGCAGCCCGATCGGTCCAGTAGTTTTGGCGTGAAGTAACAAACATCCATACATCTATCCATGCATGCATACATCCAAACTTTGTCATTTATAATATGAGTATGATTGACGACGTCTGTGGCGCAGTGAACTTCTCCCTAAGACACAAAAGGTTGCGGATTCAATTCCCAATGTAAACATGTGAACACCTGCTTAAAACAACGAAAGTTAATAAAAATAGGATATACCTGAGTGAAATTCGCTCGGTTTTTGGGGCTAGATGATAATGTGTAAAATGTCTAGCATTATTTAATACAATTTATTTAGAGGATTTACAAAAAAATCCAAAGTATACCCCTGTTTTCGTCCGCACTTAATAGATGGCATCGATCAGTGGCGGCGAAGACATCGTGTCAAACGAAAAGTCTATAGCTGCGGTCTATGTACGTATGTTCTATGCCATTTGATTTCGACGGACAAGACCCAGCGCCAAAGCGCCTTTTCAGTTTGGTCGAACAATTTTTGATGTAGGTACGCTACACTGAAGTTATATTTCGTCTAATCTGAAACCTAAACTCACAGGTCCGTTCCCTTCGCGCCCCGCCGGACGTGGTGCGCGATGTGCTGGAGGGCGTGCTCCGGCTGATGGGCATCGCCGATACCTCGTGGAGCGCTATGAAGAACTTCCTGTCCAAACGGGGGGTCAAGGAAGATATAAGGTAAATCTTTGCTCTGTAGTTTAGCAAATAAGTTCTTGTACTTAAAGCTTTCTTGCTAGAAGCTGAAGGGGCAGTAGGCCAGCCATACCTCGCTATGAACTGACATTCGCTGGGGTAAACGTATTCGTAAGTGTAAACTGACTGAATAAGTTGTCATGACATTGGCTTAATAGGTAGGCAATTTAGTAAAGTATTACAATGTGAACACTGTTGCGCATGAACAACAAGTGGAAGGCAGGCCGATAGACTCGGCAACGTAGAGTAGGATGTGGAGTAGAGTAGTCAGTTGCGACGATGACCTGCTAAAAACTGCAAGCAGATGTTGGATGCGGCAAGCTTAAGACAAGGCGATATGGCGTGCATGAGAGGAAGTATATGTCTATGTAATGAGTCGTCGCGCTCCCATGGAATCCCGTGCAAAACTTTATAAAATTTACAAGCTTCTTTTTTCTTTCACTCCAGATGTCTGGACGCGAGTCAGATCAGCCCAGCCGCGCTGCAAAGTGTGCAGCGTCTCCTAGAGAAGCGTGGCTCATCATTCGAGGCCAGTACAGCCAAGCGAGCCAGCGCAGCGTGCGTGCCGCTGGCCGCGTGGGTGCGCGCCAACGTCGCCTACGCACAGGCCTTGCAGAGGGTGCAGCCGCTGCAGGTTCACCAGGCGAGGCTGCACAAGTAAGAGAAATAAAGATCCAAGGATTTCAAATAATATATCAAATATTATTAAACAGTCCTCCGCCACGTCTGTCTGTCTGTTCACGATAAACTCAAAAATATTTGAACGGATTTTCATATGGTTTACACCAATCGATAGAGTCATTCATGAGGAAAGTGTAGGTATTTAATTTGTCAAAGTTAGTGAGATATAAGTAACAAAACAATGCAAGGTAGGATATTCCTCTACTACCCGTGCAAAGCCGCGGTGGGTTGCTAGTTCCAAATATTTACGACTTAACCGGGATATGAACCCGCTTTTCCCTAAATTTGGGTAAGCACTATAAAAACAAAACCCCTATAAATAGATCCTCATCAGCAAACTTGCGTCTACTGCTGAACATGCGACCAACGAGCGGGTTTAACATCACCACGCATGGCAGGAGGATTGCTGATTGCAGTAGAGGTGTTAAAAGACGCAGAAGATGCTGCTTCCGTTTCTTTGGTAGGTTCTCTTTTTACACCCACGGGCCGTGCTCAAGGAGTATATAGGAGTATATAGGAAAAAAAATATTTAATTTCATTCAAGAAACACCTATGATAATAAACGCACTCCATGATTTTCTATTCCTGCCTAAACTAAAACTTGTCTTGGGTATTCATGCCGAGCCTGGATATCACGAGTCACTTCTCTTTCACATAGAAACTTACAAGAAGCAGAAGACCAGCTGACGGCCCTATCCACCGGTCTAGCGAGCGTGGACCAACGCGTCAGCGCGCTCAAAGAACAGCTGGGTCAGCACACGCGGGACGCGGCGGCCATAGAGATGCGGATGAACGTCGCCGCGGATACTCTCCGCGCAGCGCAGAGTTTACTGGACCAGCTGGCCCACGAGTACACTGCCTGGGAAAACGATGTTAGTAGACCCTAGAAAATTATACCTGCGTCACTGAACATAGAAGAAAAGCCGCAGTCTATTTTTTTTTTTTTTTAATTTTTAATTTTATGATACACTAGCTAGAGTATAATTAGTTATTTACAATCTAGCCATAGAATTGGCTAATGGGTAATTTAGATTTAACATATTTTTATAAGAACTTATTACTAAGAACGTGCCATTTGCACTTATCTTATTGTCTCTATATACATATAGGAAGACACTTGGATCTTTCTCAATGAGGTACATGAAACGTCTAGCGCGTGCTCTCCAACAGCACACAGCGTGACTCGCTCCACTCGCCGCACGGGGATAATTGTGACCTCTGTCTAGCGCGACCACTATCTCTCCACTGCAGGGAGGCCTACGTCCAGGCACCCCGCTGAAAAATCTTAAAACATGCACAATAGTCATTTTTGTTCCGAGTGCATCGTTACACTACCAAGTAATGGCTTCTATCCTCCAAATGATGGTCATAGTCAGTCGTACATCAAAGCCCGTAGGTACTTCCAAAGTAAAAAGCCATCTTGCCATTGGACATATAGTACTGTTTATGTTTAAATTAGACAAGAATTTTAACAGACTTCAAAAAGAAGAGGTTATCTTTTCGTCTGTATGTCTTTTGTTTTTGTATGTACTATGTTACGCTATATCTCCGCCAATTATGGACCAATTATGAAAATTCTTTCACTATTTTATAGAAGATGATTCCGAAGGGGTCCCATAATAATTTTTATCCCCAGGGGATTAGTATTTATCCTGCATAACTTAAAATAAGTGTAAAATTAAGGGAATTTGAAGTGTGTTTATCGTTTTTTAAAACACGCCATATTATTTATTATTCTCTTAGGCACAATAAAGTGTTCAAGATATATTGATGCATAATAATGATGTTCGTTACATCGATTTATGCAAGTGACCCTTTACTAGGTATTTAAGTTCCAATTTGAAAGACGTTTGACGTCAAAACTCATTTATGCTACTGTCTTTATTTCATTGCTTTAGTACATTTAAATAATTTTTATTTCAATCATTTCAGCTTCAAAACATCCTCAAAGAGATATCAGAACTGAATCAACGGTCCTTATTGGCAGCCGCATACATAGTTTATCTCTCTGATTTAACGGAACCACAGGCCAGGTAAACATTATACCAGCGCAGTGATCATAGTAATCAGCTAGCACTGTCATTGTCCATGACGAAACATGCCCGTCTGCTGGCTGGGCAGAGAATGCGTTAAGTTGAAAGTTTTTGCAACAACAGAACCGATTCGCCTTTCTCGTGGATTTTTATTTGCAAAAACTTTACAAAAGGAATTGTTTATTACTATAAAGGATAAATGATTCCTTCCCTTCTATCTCATCATCATCATCATCATCATGCCAGCCCATACACGTCACACGACATAGGCCCATACGACGCGGCGACGCCACAAATAGTGGTCCTGAGCCGCTTCCATCCATCGACTCCCTGCGACCGCTACGATCCATCAGAGTGGATGTTCTCCCATGTAGTATTTGGGGATTTGCCATAATCACCACGCTTGGCAGGCGGATTGGTGATCGCAGTGTTGGTGTTGAAAAATACTCAGAAGGAAGCTGCTGCCCTTCCTCTGGTAGGTTCCCTTAGTCGGCTCTTACGACATCCACGGGTTGAGTTGGAGGGGTCGATATTCGTACGGCCTTCTATCTAATCTAAACTAAATACATAGGAGTGCAGTTTTTTATGCTGTCAAATAAGTCTAGTTCTAATCGAGTTCACACTTGTTGAGTGCTACAACAGTTTATATAAATTAATCTTTATTGACAAAGAAAATAACAATCAAAGAATAATATATAATAATAATAACAATCAAAGAATATAAATAGAAATATAATGAAATTAAACTAGTATTTACAATTGTAACAATTGAGCTAACTGCAGACTGTTGCAAACAATCTACAGACAGCTTTCTATCAGTACAGTTTATTGAATTTTAGAGAGTACATCACGATGTGGAGTAAACTGATTGGATTCCAAGACTCGTCCTTTTCTGTGATCAACTTTTTGTCGAGTACCGAGAAACAATTAAAATGGGATGCGGATGGGCTGCCTTCAGATCTGTCTGCGGTCAAAAATGCGGTCTTGATCAATCAGGTAAGAGAATAAAATCCTAACTACTATTATAAATGCGAAAGTGTGTTTGTTTGTTTGTCCTTCCTTCACGCTCTAACTTAGCAACCAATCGACTTGATTATAGGCATTGAGTTCGTTGAAAGGATGGAGAGTAACATAGGCTACTTTTTGTCTTGGTAAAACAGCAATTTCCCATGGGAGATTTACGGGAAAAAATACCTTTTTATCCCTCTAGAAATGTGAAATTCGAATTTAACGCGGGCGGAACCGCGGGGAACAGCTAGTATGAAATAAATGTACAGTCATAAGTACATTAATTACGTAGGTACCTGTTTATTTCCGTGCCAGATGATGCTGTGTGAAAATTAATAGTATTATTTATTTACTTATTAAAATATCCTTCCGACTGCGGCAATAATGAGGTGGCAATGCATAGTAATATGTATTTATTATTAACGGAAAACTAGCACCGTTTGTCTTTTTGTTACTTTTTGACAACTGAATGGCTGAACTTTAGCTAGGTGAAAGAATGTGTCCTAGGAGTCATGACACAGATTAGGTAATCCAACTTACTCGATTTCACCAATTAAATTTGAGTTTTATGTATGTGGAAATAGCTAATGTTCATAAATCTCTGCTCGCTATTATCAAAGCGGTTCGCTCAAAGCCGCGCCTGCCAACCTCTGCTGTCCCCTCGCCGGCCCTTGGCTTGAGGGTAGGGTTGACGCTACAGAGCTTTTTTCAAAGTTCGGAAAATAGTGCGAAGTCGTTACTACGAGTACATTTCGATCGGTTTGTGTGGGTATAGGTTGCTCCCGACAACTTTCTAATTAAAAAAATTGTTCGTTCGGCTTGCGACTGGCGGCTGCCCTAGGAAGCACCGCCCCGGGGGGTAAGAAATCTGTAGGTAGGTAGGTACATATATAACTTGAAACTGAGCGCAAGTGATAGAGCATTGCACATGATATGACCTACTTCCACCACTAGGCTACTTTTATCGAGCAAAATCGCTCACAAAGCCGCGAGCAGAACCTATCGGAATAACTTATTTATTTTGTACACGACATTTCATTATACTTATGTTTTATAATTTTTTCCTAGGTTTTAGAAAGTCCTAAATGTGGCTTCACCCCGCTCCTAATAGATCCAGACGGCGAAGGCCTGGCGTGGCTCAGGAACACTCTGGCAGACGTGCCCTGCGACTTTGTATCGCAACACAGCGAGAAACTGCTTACTGCAGTCCAGTATGCAGTCAGGTAAGTTGCTTCATTTTCTCTAGGTGTCTTTATTTTGTACATGTTCTGTGACCAAGCTTTTCAAAGTGCTGCAGTACAGAATTACCCATTACCTATGACGTATAAAAAAAAAAAAAAAACTTGCTTACCGCCCGCCATTGTTTGTATCTATCTCTCGTCGATGTTAAACTCGCGTTACTCAATTTTAAGGACTGTTGAAAAAAATGTTAAGCGAAAGTAATTTTTATTAGCTTTCGCCCGTACCTACGTTTTTTCTTGAGTCTGGAAAAGTTAAGTGAGTATATCAATTAAAAACCGGAGGGTTTGATTTAATACGATTGTGGGCGGCCGGTGTCACAAATCATTTATAGCGAGCATAGGTTTTAAAAAAACGCCTCAAGCTTTACATTCTCCAACATAGTTTTCGGCTTATATTGTATGTGTTGTTCCAGACTCGGTCGTACTCTAGTAATCACAGACGTAGACGAAGTCCACGAGAGCTGGGCCTTGCTTCTAAGCGGCATATCTACCAACGCGAGCGCGGTACGGCCGCGTCTCATACTGCAGTGCCGGGACGTGACGCTCGCTAGGCGCTTGCCGCCGCACAGTGCCGCTAGGCTGTCGCCCACGCACTTTACACCGAGGCTGGATGGGTTGACTGGTCAGTCAGGTTTTTTAAGATCCTATGTGTAGTTAGGAAAATTTAGATCTACTAATGCGAGCGCTTTAATGCCTTATTTATGGCTTATACTTACTGCAGGGCTGCGATGTGATGCAGAGTCGGCAAAAAAAAATCTAAGGTTATTTGTCCATCATGATATATTGAAAGCCGTTGGCTAATCTTTTATAACGTGGAATGGTAGCGCGTTTCTGTCAGACTGAAAAATAGACCCTTGTATCTTTCTATACCTAAACATTATATAAAAATGACTCTAACTCACTGATTATTACCTTTTTATTTACAGATCAACTAATACACTACGCTTTGCAGCAACAAAATCCAGAAATAAGTGGCAAATCAAAAGAGATCAAAATACAAAAAGCCAAATTGCAAGAGCAGCAATACGAACTGCAGGAGAACCTCTTGCGTGATTTGTCAAGCAACAGCGATATTCTGCACGACGCGAATCTGATAGCTTCGCTGAATAAAACTCGCGAGACCAACGCGACGATTTCTAAAGCGCTTGAAGCGGCGCGTGATATAGAACGGGCTAATAGCGACGCGTGCGCTAAGTATGAGCCGAGCGCGAAGCGTGCAGCGACCTTAGCGCTTGCCGTGAAAAGTTTAAGCGCTCGATGGCCGCTTGTGGTGTTGCCCGTTGACGCTGTATTGGATACTTTCGTCGAAGCTGTCAGAAAAGCGGTGAGTTTTGCAAACTGTATTATTTCCACTCGTTAGCAAAGTGTTTTGACTGGAAACCGTGACTTGGCAAGTGTAGTGTAAGACGCCTTCTGGCCAGAGGGGATGCAGATGATAATAATGATAAATAAAAAAATGCTGGACCATCCACAGAGCAGCATCTAGCCCCAAGCTAAGAAGAGCCGGTGTTATGGGTACTAGATGACTGATATTACATAATACAATACATATATAAATAGATATTTTTAATAAATTATAGAAAATATAGACCAGAGCACCCTGAACAAATAATAGCAGACTTAACAAACAGGCGGACCTTCGCCCGCCGCGCCTCATCGGTCGGATGATGAACTATAGTTTTGTGTTTGTATTTCAGGACCCTACAAATATGAACCATGAAGATATCGTCAAATACCTGACCCGACGTATTATAGAGAGGGTGCTCTTAGCATTGCACAAAAAAGATAAATACACTGTGGTGCTTTATCTGCTGAAACAGGTTTATGGCGATTTGATGTCCGATAAGGTAAGATCTGGTGCCTCAAATATCTCAAAGACAAATATTGCTTTCTACTTATCACTACATAGTATAAAACAAAGTCGCATCCCGCTGTCTGTTTGTCTGTCTGTCCCTAGTCCCTATGTATGCTTAGATCTTTAAAACTACGCAACGGATTTTGATGCGGTTTTTAATAGATAGAGTGATTCAAGAGAAGATTTATATGTATAATTATAGGTGAAAGACCCATGGTATAATTTAGTATCAGCATTGCACTCGTGCGAAGCCGGGGCGGGTCGCTAGTTTTTTTATAAGAAATGAATCAAATTATGCTAATACATGATGTTATCTTGTGAGCTACCGGTAAGACGCTACTGACTGACGCTACTACAAGAGCTTCTGCGGTCTTGTTTAGAAGGTAAAATTCAATGTCAAACCCAATAAAGCACTGCTTTTTTTACTGCAGCGTTAACTGTAAAATAACAGAGAAACTTGTGTTTTCCAGTGACTTATAACATCAAAATATACGTAAAACGATATTTTTTTCATTGATTTTAGCTCTGGCATCTCTTGATCGGAACGAGCGATATAAACGAGGACAGTCTCAACTCAAACGAAATCAAAAAGAACCACTCGTGGATACCCGACGAATGTCTGAAGGGCACAGCTAGGTTGAGGACTGCTGACGAAGATCTGTTCAGCCGACTATCGCTCCAGAACGTCGAGCTATGGACCCAGTTCATGACGACGGGAGATTTGAACTTAGTTCGGACTTTGAGACTGAGCCCGTTTGAAATGGTGGTGGCTGTGGCGGCCATAAGACCGGATAGTCTTTACAGGGCTATCACAGCTTTTGTGGATAGTTTACTGGGTAAGAGAAGGACTTATGAACTTGTATACTTCTTTTTTTGTCAATTATTATTAACCTTAGTTTGATCACAATCTCACCTGATGGAAAGTGACGATGTGGCCGACGACACAAGGGCTCACTATATGTACCTCGTGAATCACCGAAAATCATTACTGAGGTAAACATACTCGTGAGGAAACACCGCGACTCTGCAAACATAGTGTAGGACGTCCTCTGGCCAGGGAATGAGTACCAGTGAAAGACTTCAGGCAGTTGCGGCAAGCTGAAGACACCGTGCTATAGCGCTCATTAGGGCAGGCCCACATATTCAGCAGTGGACTAGTGTAGGCTGATAATGACGATGCTGTGTCCTTCGGTCATTCGGATCATTTGGTAATTTCCGCAGGGGTCGGTGCAGTGTTGGGTGGTGGGACTGTGGCGGCCGCCCTCCGCTGGTCGCGGCGGCGGCCCGTGCTACTGCTCGGCGCGCACGCTCATCACGTGCTAGCGGCGCACGCCACAGCGCATACGCTAACACAGGTAGTTATATCGACACTCTTCTTCTTGCCCTTATCTCACGCTAGGTGGGCTCGGCACAAAATGTATTTTTGTTCCATTCTCCTCTATCAGTTAGATATGTCGACACTACAGTACTCAAATATGCATCGTCCTTTAGCAGATGTGATAGAGAGGTTATTTTACCAGGTGGACGTAGAGCAAGGTGCGGTAGCGTGGCAGGAAGCGCTGGAGGCGGCGCACGGCGGTGGCTGGCTGGTACTCACTGTGGCTGCCTCGCCCTTCACGAGGGAACTGCAAGCGTTCATCACTCAGCTCGCTGAATCGGTATGACACTAAGCCTGCGCCATCTGTCTGTTTGTCTGGTATTATACCATTAGCAGGTAGATAAAGAATAAAGTATTCTAAAGTGTCTGGTAGATACTAAGCCAAGCACAGGGATTGTTGTCTAGGGTAGAATAGACAAAAATTACATCGCATTGCCATATATTGCGTGAATTTTTGAAATAGAAGGAATGAATTTCAAGTGTTACCTACGCATTCGAAGACGACATGAATTTAGTGGAATACCAGTTCAGCGAGCGACTTTAGTATTTACCAGCCACTCTAGACTACTTTTTTCTCTATTCTACCTTAGGCAACAATCCCTGTGCTTGACTTATTGGTATCGCTGAATATACGAATAGAGAGAGAAAGCTTACCACCGAAGTAAATAAAAATCAAGGCAATATAACTTACAAAGGCGAAAATTTTGATGTCCTTATTTGTGTAATGTTTGTCCTTCACGTTCAAACAACTGAACGGATTTAAATGAAATTGTCTTATATACTGGATCAAAACATAGGCTGCTTTCGATCACAGAAAAGTGAAGTGTTTGCGTCGGTTGATCACACAAGTCAACGTTTATCAACGCAGGTATACCACGGTAATAAAATATAACAAAATCCAACAAAAAATCTAAACTGGTTATGTGGTATGAAACCACTAGCGCAAGTCAGACTTGCATTCCGGTTTCAAGTTCTTAACTAACTTAACCTCTGCTTACAGAGAGAGGACTTCCACGAGGAGTTCCGTGTGTGGATCGTGTCGGAATACCGGAACATCCCGCCTCTGGTCTCCAACGCCTGCGTCAATGTCATACTCGAAGTAAGTTACCCTGCAATATTTGATAGTTTTATGATTTAATAGAGTTTATCTCCTCCATCCAATGTGTGCCAGCTGTTTGATTTTGATGTCATCATCCCATCCTAAAAATATTCTTATCCTCGCTCATACAGTATCACATATTGGGGGCTGTGTATTATAAACAAATATATGTTATTGATTCTCGTTCTGAATACTCTTTCCAGGCACCAGAGGGCGTGAAAAACAATATAATGGGCACCCTGGCCGCGTGGGGTAACTACGAAGCTGACCCGAAGATGGTTCGCCAGCACGCCTGCCTGGCCATCTTCCACGCTCTGGTCCAGGAACGCAGGGCCTACATACCGCAAGGTAAAGTATAACTACGAGACTGGCCCTAAGATGGTGGGCCAGCGCGTGCTGGCGCGTGGACCAGAGTGTGGAAGTTGGCCAGTCAGGCGTCTGCCTGGCCATCTTCTACGCTCTGGTCGAGGATCGCAAGGCCTACATAACATACAAGGTCTAATGTTTGTAATAGTGATTAGTTATAGATCGGTAAACGTGTCAGCTGTGAAAAGAAAATCAATAACACTTTATTATTATTTATTAATAATTTATAGTTTGAAATTTTACTTCATTTTAAGTGCTTATTTCGTAAGCCTAAAGAAATAAAGTAATTAACTTCTGATTTATCTTTCGGGATTTTGTCTTTTACTACATACACTGGCTGGTTCGTTACCCAGGCCGCGAGTTTTGCAGCTGATGGCAACGCGCTTATAAAAGTCAATGTTTTGTGTCAGGTTGGACCCGCTGGTACAGCTGGGAGTGGGGCGAGGTGGAGGGGTGCGCGCGCGCGGCGCGGGGAGGCGGGGGCGCGCTGTGTCTGCCGCTGTACGCCGCGCGCGTGCAGGACAAGTGCGACGCGCGTCTGCTAGCCGCGCTGCACGCGCGCACCGCTGCCGCCGCGCCCAAAACTCTCTCCATTACTCTGCCCAACGCCGGTTCCTTACAGGTAATTCGCCTATACCGGGATCATTGTTTTACGAAATCATTACTCATAAATACGTCCACAACTGAAGAGGCCTCTTCCAAACAGATGGCGTTATACCATAATCACCAGGCGGATTGGTGATAGCAGTGGAGGTGTTTAAAATATAGAAGAAAGCTACTACCCTTCCTCTGGTAGATTCTCTTATCGACTCTTAAGACGTCCACGGGCTAAGTGAGTTGGAGACCCTCAAGGCAGGCCACGGCAGGTCTAACGGGGGCCCAAGTCCACAATAACAATTGTATCATCTCAGAATGACACATTTTAGTATTTCACTTTTGATGTAAAAAAACTACAGATCGCGTGTCATGTTTGAAATCAATCTTTCAATCTCTTCGTGCAAATAGCACCGCACCCACTATCTTGGAGTTTCTTTCATTTAGGGCCTCTGCGTTAATGGTGTCCATTGTCATAGGGCTGATATAGAGCTTTACTGACGTTTCAGTGACGGAGGATAATTCGTAAAGTACCCTAACTTTCTACAGTGGGAAACTCGACATTCAGGGTTGCGGTTGAATGAGGAAACGAAGGCGCAACGACACTGAACGATAGAGCGTCAGTACTATTGTGAAGTATGGTATGGAGGATCGGGCAAGCCTTAGCTCAACCATTCGATGTTTCACACAATGCCATCGTTTTAAGCTAATTTTAATTGCAATTAATTAAGACATGATTAGACTACACTACGCTTCTGCAGCTTCTCTTTTCCGGAGACTATCCTGAGTTACCTCTTACAGGCGTATGCGTCAGCATTCTCTGCGTTACCGGACATCGACACGCCTCAGTTGCTAGGCCTGCCCGCAAATTGTCGTCTCGCCTGGGAGAAGAATGCTGCCAAGTATATCGTCAGTGTTCTTAAAGGTTTGTTCTCTTACCTAATTACCATACTAAAGTTCTGCGTAGATTGGAGGCGCCCGCTCATTTGACACCCTCTGTTTCTTCCCTCCATTGCATGCTATCTCTTGCACGATTTCTAAAGACTTTCAAAGACCAACTAAGTATGATACCATGGTCTCAGAGAGAGACGCATAGGACAACGATCGGCCGGCGATTCTCAATTTCCTCATTCAACTTCCAGAACTGAACACAACAGTGACCGCACACGAGAGCAACACAAGCGCCGCCCCTCTGAAAGCACTGCTCGGCGTCTGGAAGAAATGCATGTCGGGGTCGCCTCTGCTGAGGGGGAGTGGGGTGAAGGAGGGGGGTGGCGCGGGGTGGTGGGGCGCGGTCGCGGGGGGCGAGCTGCAGGCGGCGGCACGCGCGGCACGGGCGCTGCACGCCGCGCTGGGGCTGCAGCGGAGACACACGCGGCATATGCACGAGGCAATACGTTCTGCCATCTGTTTATGTGACTTGTCAGCTTATTATATCCCTCATTTAACTCGAGGTGAAACATAACTACGTCAAACAAATTTCTTCAACAATTTAAGTACCTATACTTAAATTGTTTAAGAAATTTGTTCTTATTAATGTGTAAACATATCTGACGACTCCATTGTGTTATATAGGTTTAAACAGGGACAATTATATGTAGCTCTTTACATAAGACAATAATAATAGATTGTTTTACAAGGGACTAAACCATCCCATTATATACGAGGTTGTTATACGGAGGAGGATGACAAGACCGCCAACAGAGTCGCGGATGTTCTGCGGAAACAATAGCCCGTGTAGAGTTCCGGATTTGGTAAATTTAGATAAGTGGCAATATCTTTAGGCATGTTACCAAATTTATTTTTGCCTATGACTTGCCTTGTGCATTTACCATTTTGATAATTTAGAAAAAATCTTCTCGTTGAAATATTAGTGGGACGTAACTCCTGATAGGCTTTAACTATATTAAGGTATTCTCCACTGATGACAAATTTACGCTCTTTGTTTATTTTCGTGTTCGGCAGACTCACAGCTTGTAGGTTTGTATCCGTTTCTACGTCTTCTAGCGTTATATTGGCAAGCTCTATTCCTCTGCATGCACCGCTGATTCCATAAATTAAAGCAACCTGTTGAACAAAAAAATAAGTGTGTTAATAATCGTAATAACCTAGGTACATAATTTAGGTACGTAGGTAGGTATCTATTTATTTAGTTTGAGTAGAGTACATAAGTGGGTTACCTTTGTTGCCAAGTATTGTTTATTTGGAGCGTTATTTAAAAATGTTTCGATTTCTTGTGTCGTCAAGACTTTAGATTTTTTTGCCTTGTATCCAGTGGACAATTTCTTCAGTAAAGCCGTTAAATTTACATATTTTTTAATATCGACGTCGTGTTTCGTTTGTAAGGTCATTCTTAACATTGAATATGTGCTCCAAAGAGTCGACGATTTGAATTTTTTCGATAATTCCTCAAAATAAGTGAGGAAAACCCCTTCTGTAAAAGAATCCACACGTTTCTCATCTCTCCATTTCATAAAAGTTTCGTAACTCTTTAAATATATTCCACGTGATTATGTCGGCAACAGATTCATAATTATTTGTTTGCCCTTTTCTTCCATTTGCATATTAGCATCTTCACTATCACTTGATGACATTTTTCACGTTCACAATTTGGAAGTAAAAGTCAGGAAGTGAAACGTAAAAGTTTATGATTTGGAATGAAGAAAATTCTAGAGATTTAGCGCCAATACCTTTATCTTTTTTTTAAAGATTTTAACCCGCAACGAAACAGTTCGCATTCTACCGTGAAGGGAAGAATCAACCTTCATAAAACATCATCAAGACGATTCTATTTTCAAAAAAAAAAGTTTGACGGAGCACCAAGAAGTCGAGTTTTTATGTAAGAGAACGAATGCTTTGTACGAGCTGATGATTTTAGACAAAAATTAAAAAGAAAAAATACTTTTTAGCCCGAGGTATTAAACTCGAGTTTTAGGCCCGCTAAGCTACACTATTATGACACACTTTTTGAGCAAGAGAAGTGAAAATAATATTTTATTGTCTTATTAATATTCTTAGGTCCCTGAAGAATGGCAGCTCCTGTGGTCCGGTCCGAGCGCGCCCGACGCATACATACGAGAGTTTGGGTTCCGGGCGCGCGCCGCCGTCGCACGCATGGAGGAGGCTGGACCAGCTGGATACCTACCTAAAGGTACGGTTTATATTCAACGACCTTAGTGGTGCAGTGGGCGGAGGTCCGCCTGCGAAACCGGAGTGTTCCTTTCACGCCGCGGGACAAATATTTGTGTAATCTATAGTTCTTTAGGTATTTGCTTTAGACCTGGATGTATTAGAATCAGCATAAGAATCAATAACTTTATTTCTTTAGGCTTACAAAATAAGCACTTAGACAAGTCAAATTTTATACTATAAACACAGTTATTATTATCAAATAAGAAATAAGGTGTTATTGATATTCTCTTCACTTCAATTTTTTGTCCACTATTATTGTGCTGTGTATATCAGTCATCTGGTATCCACCCAGTCCATCTCACAAGTTCTGCTTTTTTTATCAATGTTAAAGCGTCTGCTAAATTCATTTATTTATTTATTGTATGTCAATTAATTGTTTTTGTTGTATTACAGAAATAGATATGCGCAGTTTCCTGGAGCCGCGGCGTGCGATTTGGGCGTTGCACGCACACACGCTCGCGAATATGAAGGAGGCGCCCGAGAAACTAGAGCTAGTCGGCACTTTCGAACCACCAGGTAGGTCGGCTGATAATATTGGCATTAATTAACAAAAAAAGGGTCATGGTGTATATAAGTAAGATAAGTTTAATGTGTTTATGTAGCAGAAGCGAATCCAGAACTTTGGTTTGGAAGGGGCTTGACATCGAAACACAGATGTCAAAGACAAATTATTGCCGAGTCGAATGAGCGGCGAAATATTATTTTTGTTATGAAAGTTGAATGATTTATTTTAGATACGAGCGGATGCGTGCTTGTGAGCGGCCTAGTCATAAGCGGCGCCAGTGCAGGGGAAAGCGGCCTGCAGCCGGCCGCTGAGCGCGCGCCGCCGCTCGCGCCCGCGCCTATCATCGCACTCAAGTACCACAAGCAGGTAGGTCCTCCTGATGAGCACACAGACGTTCACTGCTGGTCATTACATACCACCTACGGCCTAACGCTTGCCCCCACTGCGATCAAAAATCTGCTTGGCAAGCAAATTTTAAATATGTGTGTGCCTGATTTAGGTGTTGATAAAATTAGTAACATTTAGTTAAAACTATTAATCGGTAACTTACTGTCCCTTGCTTATTCTGGTACAAGTTTAAGACTTCTATTTATAAAGGGGGTCCGGCCCCGCAACCCTCCTGTTAACTGTAAAAAAAGCTGTTTGCGACTAACTTCACGATCGATTCGCTGTTTGGTTAACGTAAAAGTAGGTAGGTACCTCCCTTTTCTGTCTTTACCTGCACTATTCGAAGTATTTTGTCATTTATATTTTTTAATATTTTGTCATTCTGTATCACTATTTTTGTTCTGCTCTGTAACCGAGTTGTTCAATAAATGTTTATCCATCTATTTTAGACACGTATGTACTTACATGTTTACATTACCTAATCTCTTTTCCACAGAGCAAGGACAGGCTCGCCGCTCCGGAGGGTACACTAGAGGTGCCAGTGTACAACAACGAATCGCGCGAAGACTTGTTGTTCACGGTGCGGCTGCCGCTGGCGCGCTCCTTGTCGCGCGAGGACGCCATACTCAACGCTGTGGCACTATTTGTTGCACCTCTAGACTAGATTATCTGTTCACATGTACACGGAAAATAAAAGTTCTGCATTAGTTTTCGTGTTAACGCTAGCTTATACGAGTACCTACAAGTGACCATGTAAAGGTTTCAGACATCATTATAAGCTGCGAGTTTTTACTCTATGGTTTCACAGGTTTGCACGAAAACTAAATAGAAACTTAGATTTTCGTTTTCCGTATGGCCCCCCTGTGCCGTTCCGCACACTCAGAACAATACGGATTCATGTCGAAAGGGTATTTAGGAATAGGCATTATATACCAAGAAGATAGTCGAGTCGAAGACATATCAAAATTCTCAAAATACCTAAAGACTGCTATTTTTACTTATTGTTAGTGCAGAGTTAATCTGAGTGTGCGCGATGTAGTAGGCCGTTTTCACATGCACGCGGTTGCTGTATTAATAGCCTCGCACATTAAAACTTTAGTTCAATGTTTCCGCATTTATGGCCTGTTCACATCTACGCGGTATTCGCAACCCAGGGCGATACCGAAATTCGAAAGTGTATGTGGTTATCCAACTGTGTTTATAATACTCGACCGAATCCTTTGGATCGCGCGATATCCAAGCGAAACTTACCACTACCGCTTTGGGTAGCGAATACTGCGGTCTGGAGGTCTGAACAGGCAGTTATTTAATTACCTACCTACAACTTAGCAAAGTGACTTACCGTTAGTGCTCATATACAGGAGCAGCAAAGTGCCAACGGCAGAGGTAACCGTAGCCGTCGTCGACACGCGCCGACGCGACGGCTACGGTTACCTCTGCCGTTGGCAGTTTGCCGCTCCTGTATATGAGCACTTAGCGTGTCCATGTGAAAACTCCATGCTTTAAGGATGAAACTAAGTAGGTATTACCTTCTGCTTGTTTTAGTTAGTTAATGATAGGAAAACATTAGTAATAATTTATTATTAGAATAAAATAAACACTTGAATTATATATTTTTTTATTTAAAACCCACGCATAATGTCTTTCTTTGGTTTAAAATCATCTATCTTTTCATAAAAATTACAATAAATACTCAAAACTAAGTAGCTTAATTCCAGTTGAATACTTCGCTAGGTGTTTTTTATTGGGCATATGTAAGTTTTCCGTATTAACAGTAGATAAAATCAATCTTAAAACTAGCTCCTTCATGAAGTAGGACGGTCTTATTTCTAAACTAATTTGACAGCATTCAAAATGTTGCCATCACTTTTATAAAGATCTATAAACTAATTTGGATCTGGCGACATTTGAACTCTATCTCTTTCATTCGGGTTTACAATTAGGTCCAATGATAGAGAGGGACATGCTCACATGTCTCCCCATAAAACATCGCTTTATTTATATTAACTAAATTTAAAACTATTTAATACTAGCCTAGATAAGTAGGAATCAACTAAAACTAGGAAGGTAACGTTCATGTCTTTGCTGTGTCTTGATCTTTGAAGTGAAGATTAAAGAAATATTATTCATGCGATCAGCTCTATTTGGTTTTTTACTTTCGGAAACGGAGACATTGCTGCAACAAATCATAATAATAACGTTAATAACTTTCAAAACTAGACAAGATCGCAGCTGCCCGTGGCGCGCCGCGACCTGTTCGACTTAGGGTGTTACCACACCAATCCCATATCGAATGCATACCAATGCCATAGGTGTGGTAGAAACTATCGATCGATGCCGTCGATCGACGTTCGATCGATTGATGTGGTTACACCCTTAGAGTGATACTGGTAGGTGGACAGAAAACACACATGTAGGTCAGGTGTAAAAGGCGGCCTTATCGTTAGTTATGAGCGATCTCTTCCAAACAATCTTGGGATGGACTGGTCATATAAGTAGATACCTATGTAGATAAAAGTTTTAAAATTATTTACAAATACAAACAAATTAAATTATTTCACCAGTTTAAAATTATTTGACACAAAAGTGCTCGTTGAATCTTTAGCCGGGTACAGACCGATGTACCGTAAAACCTTACGAGATTGCCCAACTGATTTGATTTTGCCCACCAGGGAACTTTTTTTTAAATTCTTCAGATTATCTAGAATGTTTTAGTAGCTTTTATTTCTTGTTTGTTGGTAGAAACTTGAATATGTCACTGGCAACGCTGAATAACCGATTGTCGCTAATTTCACTTCAGTTGACTGTGAGTTGGTGTCAAAGTTGGTGGTGTGTTTGGCGGGTCAAAGTTCGTGCGGAAAACTTTGTTCAAAAACAGTACTTGCAGTTGCAGCAGGCAAGTAATTATTTTACCACTATAAGTTTGTAACAAATAAACAATAACTATGGAATATCTGACGCGAAACCTCTTTTAAACTCTAAAATATTAAGGTGGGCAATGTCAAATTACTTTTTCTGGAGTATTGTTTACGACTTTGCCCACCAAAATATTGCTGTCAGGGCTGTCACTACGACATTAAATCAAAATTGATTTATGTAGGTCCTATTAGTAGTAAGTCGGTTGGTATCTATCTAACCACCTTTTAATTGATGATGCCTATTTTATTAGGAAAGTAGCTAAATATCAGCTGTTTCCGGTCAATGACCTTTATATTAGTCGTGTTTCTTGTATAAAAATTGTAGTGTATATACTTGTAGTTATACATTTAATTTTTTTGTACGTACAGTAGTAGGTACTAAATGCTATTTATAAGGAAAGTCTAGTCTGTCTAGTGTTTCCAATTATTTATTTTTTCAATTCCTCCTTATAAAATATTGTAATGAAACATTTACCATTTCTACAGTTTTTTTTGTATATTAATGCCTTAATTTGTTTTATATTCTAAATGAGGTAGGTACTTACCTTATTATTTATAAAAATATTTATTGCAGCTATCTTCAGACTTTTTTGTGTCAGTTACTAATAACCACCACTAGGGTAAAAAGTCTAACATGTTTCGGGAAAAATATTTTTATATCCATATATTCTATTTTTAATATAATGCTTATTTTCAGAATGAACAGCAAAAAGTCTAAAAAAAAGAAGAGTACCAGGGGCCAGAACATATAGAGACTATTCTGTGGATATGCTGGCACTAGCAGTAGAAATGGTCGAAAAAAAAACAATGTCAAGTCGGGATGCAGAGAAGAGATTCGGGATCCCTACAAGGACAATTCTTAACAAAATTAACTTAAATTAATTAACTTAATTATATTTCATTATATATATTATATATATATATTATTATTATTATATATATATTTCATCTTACGGTAAGATGTCGAGCATCATTCTAATTAAAGACTGTTGGTAAACAATAAAAATGTGACAACCCTAGCGCATCTTTTTATTTGTATGAAAAATTTCAAAAAATTCTTTGTGGCTTTGCCCACTCAATTTAGGCGATTAATTTGCTTGCTTGAACGTTTTATATTAAGATATAAAGTAACATTGATTGTCCCTTTTGCTTGTTCCTTAAATCTTGTTATCATAAGGTCAAAAATATCGGAATTACGATTTTTTTTGCAAAATGGGCAAACTCGTAAAAGTTTTTTATATTTGGCCCGCTCTCTAAAATTATGATTTTTACACATACCGTCCCATTTTATTCGATTTATTATCTATTATTTGCAAAGAAGAGTATATTTAAAATAATGTAGCGCAAAATTATTATTTGAAATATACATACTTTTAAAATTATCTTAAATTGAACCACTAAATCCAAGAAAATTGGGCAAAGTCGCACTGTTTTACGGTAACGGAGCGTAATGTAACATTCGCAGCGACCATGAATGAAACATCAAAAATCCATTTCTTATGTTGCTCGTTGTGAGCGCCTTCTTTCCCTGTAGTATTACTGGATGCACGAACGCTCGCTACATTACGCCCTAGCTGTAACGCCGGTCAGTAGGTACCCGGCTAGCACTAGCGGCGTAAGAGGGGGTCGCTTGGTACCCAAGCTCGGAGCTACCAAGATGCAAGTGCCCCTTGCATCTTGTAATGTGCATCTTGGTAGCTCTCGGGGTGCCCTAGCACCCCGAACCCAAACCCGAAGGGATGACAATGTAAACTCACACGCACAGCCAGATCATAAAAATTTCGTTCGCTGCTGTTATATCTTTTTTGTAATTCTCAAGTTTTTGATAACGAAAATGACGAAAAAAAAAATTCAAATGTTACAGTCAGCTTATATATTATTGTCTTCGTTGCGCCTACCTCGCCAAACTCGAAAATCATTAAGTAATGCTACGCCGCGCCGCCACTGCCGACTAGTATCAGACGAAGTAACATTACCTAATCTGTGGTATCAGGAAGAAGGACTTAGGCTCTTTTTATACAGAAAAAGCGCGTGAAAAAACGCAGACAGAAGCTAGTAACTGATATCGACTATACCAACCTATATCGACTTTGATGATGAGCGTGTAAATGATGCCGTGCACAATGAACAGGCTCAGCAGAGCTCCAGTCGCGACGCAGATCACCAGAATCCAATAGTAAGAAGACATTAGCTTCCAGCTTCGAGTGTTAGGTATGATGCACATTCCATCCCAGTTAGCATCATCGTTCATCAATCTGGAAAAATATATTCGCCATTACACAAGTGTATTAAAGTCGGGTCGAACTTGCGCGGTATTCGCTACTAGAGCGGCGATTTTCGGTAGGATCCGTTTTGCGCAGTATAGGTACCGCTGAGCACCTATTTATTATCAGTTTCCCGCGGTAGGTATACGTTACCACGCGTATTTTTGTAAACAATACCTCAGTGGAATACCCACTTGGTTTTGCTATCGCTCAGGCTAGCCTACCGCGTATACGTCTGAACAGGAGTTTATCTTATAACCGGCATAAAATTTTGGTGCTACGACGACTTACAAGTAAGTACTAGGTACATCATCATCATCATCATCAGCCCATACACGTCCACAGCTGGACATAGGCCTCCCCCGTACGACGCCACAAATAGCGGTCCTGAGCCGCCTCCATTCATCGACTCTCTGCGACCGCTGTCGCCGGTCCATCGAGTGGATGGTCTCCCATGTAGGGGGGGATTTGCCATAATCTCCACGCTTGGCAGGCGGATTGGTGATCGCAGTGTTGGTGTTTAAAAATACTCAGACGGAAGCTGCTGCCCTTCCTCTGGTAGAATCTCTTAGTCGGCTCTTACGACATCCACGGGTTAAGTTGGAGGGGTCGATATGCGTACGCCGCGGCCCCTCGGCCCATTCGTACGCCGCGACCCCACCGCCCCTGGCTGCCCATGGCAGTTAAATTAACCCTACGACTGCGCCCCTTATTGGGTAATGCATATTTTGGATTGGACCTATGAAGTGAAAGCCGTTGCAGACGGGAGGGAAGTGCCGAGCGGCCAAACCGTGGCAGCGGCAACGACAATCCGGCGCTTGGCACCCCCTAAGAGTCTGTCGCGCTTTCATATTATAGTGTGGTGCGCCCATGGTGGTAGGTATAGATTTTTTTTATGTATGCAAGTCTTTATTGACAAAGAAAATAACAATCAAATAATATAAACAAATTAAACTAGTAAGTATTTACAATTGAAATAATTGAGCTAACTGCAGACTGTTGCAAACAATCTACATATAGCTCAACTGGTCCATATCAATACCAGTCGGAAGCGAAAGAAAATAGAATCTTCTACCATTATGAAAACAGAGAGAGAGAGAGAAACATAGATACATACCTAAATGAAAATTTGTTTAGTTGAACAGTGTAGGTACCTATAGGTACCTACAGAATCGTACCGTACACAATTGTAGCGCACAAATATGAAGTACCTATTATATTATTTTTGCGCACAAATAGTGAGCGGAACAAGCGCTTCTACTGTGCGCACCATGCTCGACGACTGCGAAAAATCAAATATTTAATCAACATTATAACCGCGTTGGTAGCAGAGGTTAGGTACCTAAACAAGCTGGGAAATATGAACTTACCCTTGCAGACACAGTCCACATTCATCGCCAGATTTAATGCAAGCGTTCTGAATTGAAGGTGGACTTCTTCCAAGGTTTTCGCAGCTAAGGCATTCACGACAACGTCGCGTCCGCTCCACACAGAAGAAACCAGCCATGCATTGAAGGTCTTCTGCGCATGACACAGGCTGCGGTTTGATATCTTGGACAGCAATCAAAACTAACAATGCGAACCTGAAAACAGTAGAAGCAGGTAGGTAAGTACCTAGGTATTTTTAACCCGGCGTCTTCAAGGCGAGGTCAATATGACCCCGTGCTTTTGATCAGTCAGGTTGATCAGTGAGATAGAGCTCCGCAGTTAAAAGGGAGCTTTTCTTTTTGTAAACATTAAATGTACATTAAATAATAAAAAACTGACGTTAATTAACAATAGGTAGGTATTATTTATTTAGGTAGGTAGGTACTTACTGTGGTTAGGGGGTTCCGAGGAGAATTGTGACAGAGGAGAGTTGTGACAAAGCCGATTTCTCGGAACTTTATGACCGTTAGAAAGCTGTCTCTGCAGCACTATTGTTTCTTTAGAGATGCGCTACTTGAAGCTGTACCTGCCTGAGGCGCACGGCAAGCAGTAGCGTGAGTACCACGTCTGCATGAAAAAAAAAAAAAAAGTTTTTAATCAAAATTTTGGTTGACAAAATTATTATCCTCACCAGGTCGCAATTTTCGGCACCTAGGAGGTTTGTGACACGGTTTCACAGCTCTCCTATTTAAGGTTTTTTGTAATTTACACGCATTTTTCAGTGATTTTTTGTGATTATTACTAAAACAAACGAAAAGAAATATATTTTCATTTGTTTTAGGCAATCTTGACCCTAAATTTGACCTAAAAATATTTGGCAATTAAATTTTCTTATAAATTGTATTTCTGTCAGGAACTTATTTGGGCATGTGGTTTAATGTTGCATGTGTTTTTGTTCCAGAATGCCGAATAATTAAACAAGTCTGATCGGGGCATGGCTACTGTAGATAATGATCGTGTTTGCTTCTGTTGCCTTGAATCCTATGCCAGTAACAGATCCAATGAGAAGTGGGTTCAGTGTCTGGAATGCAATGGCTGTTCACAGGAAGATTGGCCCGGGGGCAAGATTTTTTACTGATTTTATGGACTTTATCGACGACTGATCTCGTAATAATACCGTAGTCCTACTTATATTATAAACGTCAAAGTTTGTATGGATGGATATTTGTTACTCTTTCACGCAAAAACTACTGAACCGATTAGGCTGAAATTTGGTACGGGTATAGTTTGGGACTTGGAATAACATATAGGCTATTTTTTATCCCGATAAAACGCGGGCGAAGGCGCGGGCAGCAGCTAGTTACTCATAAAATATTGATTGTTCGTTATGTTAATATTCGTAGTTCCAAAAATTATGCCAAATGGTAATTTAAGAGTTTTTAAGAAAAGAAAGGTGTTTTGTTTATATTTCCTTTAAAAGTATTTTTATCTATCAATTATAGCCTAGATACTAGATACACTACACAGCTGTCACAACTTACCCTGGTATCTACCCGTCACAACTTACACAGACACAGGGATTAGATTTCATGACTGTTCTCAATCAAGTAAAGATTGTGGAATATTATGGTAAGTACAGAGGTCATAATTGTGGTATGTTTTTTTATTGAGATATGTTCGTTCAAGTAAAAATTGTCACAACCCTCCTCGGTCTCCCCTACCAGTAAGTACCTGTAACCTATGTACCTATACTCCGATTAAAAAACCTGGATATTGTTTGTACAAAGGGTTTACAAAACCCACGGAATATTGGTGCGACGACATCGGTAGATATCATCGAATCAAAGCACAGAAGCTCAAACAATTTTTGGTTATGAAAGCTTTCATTCATCATTTCAGTACCTAGGTAGAATACCCAGGTAGGTACCTAAAATTGATCTCTCGTTCTTCGTTTATCGAATTGAAATTAAATAACTTTTTGGCACTTTTGCTACAGAGTTGAAGTGTGTTTTAGTTTTTAGTGATAACTTTGCTTACTTTTTGTTACTTACTTTATTTTCTGATTTCATTTTTGGTACCTAAGTTTTAATTCATAAATGTCTTTGTTGTTAACTGGTTGATAAGTATAAAATATCTTGGATTCTATATACCTACATCGGAGTAGGTATATTACTTATTATAGGTCAGGCACCTAAATAAATATAATAAGTAGTGTTATTTTAGGTAATAGGTACTTAAGCAACATTATAAAGACGTATCATTTAAATATTATAAGATTTATACCTACTTTAATAGGTACCGTGCCTATGGCAGAACCCGACTTAGAGCTGATGAATATAAATAAATAACAATTCTACTTACAAAAGCATTTTCTGCAAGACCATCATGCCTCCCCAACAAACTGCTATTATTGCAATGCAACACAATATCCTATAGGTGTGCACTAACGAACACAATGCACTTGAGCACTTCACCAGTAATACGACTACACAGACCGAAAGATATTTTATAACAGAAGGTTTCGTGTTTACAATGGAAGAGAACCCATGAGACATGGCGGATCTTGTAAACAATCTCTTGTCTCGTTGATCAAGTTACGACATGTCGCTGGGCGGGCCGTTCGGTCTGCCTCGCTCGAACAATAAAAGCTTGGTAAGCTCTACCTCTACTGTGTGCTCTATTGTGACGTCGTTTGGGAAGGCCTACGTTCAGCAGTGGACGTATGATGATGAATCTCTAATTACCTTGTTTTAATAATAGTTCCGAATGTGCACATTAGGAAATTACCTATCCGTCTTTTGTGTTAATAAATATTTTTTACTTACCTACTCCCCGTAAAAACACAATTAAAACGATGTAGGAGGTAGATAAACTACTGCGTTGCTAGTGTTCCAACTCATGCTGAGACTGAGCCCATTTTGTGAAAGGACCTAGGTATAGAAGATGTTTCTTCTCCTAATTAAGTACAGTGTATCAGTTGTTTAGTATCTAAGTTCTGTTCACAAAATAAATATATTTTATTCTTATTCTTTATATAAAAGAAGCGGTATGGGAAGGTAAACCTAGGAGGGGAATTTTACTTACCTACTCCCCGTAAAAACACAATTAAAACGACGTAGGAGGTAGATAAAAGAAGCGGTATGGGAAGGTAAACCTAGGAGGGGAATTTTACTTACCTACTCCCCGTAAAAACACAATTAAAACGATGTAGGAGGTAGATAAAAGCGGTATGGGAAGGTAAACCGAGGAGGGGAATTTTACTTACCTACTCCCCGTAAAAACACAATTAAAACGATGTAGGAGGTAGATAAAAGAAGCGGTATGGGAAGGTAAACCTAGGAGGGGAATTTTACTTACCTACTCCCCGTAAAAACACAATTAAAACGATGTAGGAGGTAGATAAAAGAAGCGGTATGGGAAGGTAAACCGAGGAGGGGAATTTTTATTTATGTAAATAAAATAAATTATCAAATATAAACATTTATATTTCGAATGAATATGTACATACAGTAAACACATTCAAAATCAAATTAACACATCTTAAACTTGCACCGAGGTTCACCAAAACAATAATCATTCAAAATATTAAATTATGACCGTATTTTGTCGTTTATCAAAATTAAAATGAACTACGTACATACATTTATCTACTTAAACGGCAAAAGGTAGATTTTGAATAGGTAATATATTAAAAAAGTTACCCTATTAATCTAAATTTGAAATAACCACGAGAGGGCATTAAATTTACGCTACCTACGAGTAAAACATCAGAAAGTAACGCCAACCCAAATTAGATTATTTTGAGATACTTAGGTACCTACGACCTTTAGATATAATTTTATTACGATGTAGATAAGGATTTTACACATGCATGACTTGTTTTGAAGGATGGCATAAATTCAGTTCGGCGGGTGACAAAACATCCTGACGGTTCTGAGATAGCGTTTATTCAGAGTTGATGTATGTTATACAACGAATACAAGGAACAGTGATCTATGTGGTGCTACGACTAGTTAATCTTTGATAAATATCGAAGTGGTTTTAATGCTGGGTTACCCGGATTTAGGGATTTTTAACTGTCCGTACCTCAATAACTAGAAGGCCTATAGTTTTGAAATTCAAACATATTATAGTTGAGGATATTTTCTAATGCATCCCTAAACAAAAACACGATTGGTGACATTTCACCCGATCAAAAAAAATGTCAAAGTTACCTCTAAATGAAACTTTAAATGATCACTGTGAATAGAAAAATGAATAAAATGCCACAAATAGTATACCAAAACATTGCAAACGTTATTACGCAGTACATCACTAGAAAATATTTTTATATGTCATACAAATATTTTTCAAAGCACCTAAATAACTACAAAATCGTGCTCGGCTGTCTGCGCACCGTCTTGCTTCTTGCAAGTGCTGGGCTCACCTCGCCTTAAGGGTTTTGTATCAACAAAAATATCATTTGTTCTAAATTCACAAGTGATGACTGATAAGTTAAAATCACTTCAAGTGATAAAACAAAACCACTTCAATATGTGTGAGTAACCACCACTTAAAACTTATTTCATCACTAAACAGCTGTTATCGATCACATCAAATAGTGGAGTACCACCTTCCTAATCTAAAATAAAATAAATCATTAATCAACACTAATGTTACCTACTCGCTGATAATATTTTCGCCTGCTACACGTGTTAACTGCATCACAGCCTTTGCCTTTGTTGCGATTTCGTGGAAATACATGACTTAGACAAATCTGCTTATCGCACCGCATTCGGGTGCAAATATAGTTTGTGATTATTGATGATAATTATAATGTTATAGGCAGTCACATTGTAAATATTGTATTCTTTTATATATATGTTCCTGTTACAGTGCAAACATAGTCTATGATTTTGATGATAATCATATTGTATAGCAATGAATAACCGTTTACGTATTTTATTCTGTACCTTTATTAAGAATTATGATCACTTAAATTTGAGCGCGTAAACGGTAATTCTCAACGATAAACATATTCATTATATTTCACTACGATAAAAATAATTGCACGTAGTATTAGTTTCTAAAACTTAATTAAAATTCCCACAAACGAACGCTAGTTAAGAGGTAACACTGGTACGAGTAAACCTTCTACTACCCTAAAACTGGAAACCGTAAATTATAAAACCAATAAACATTAAAACATTATTATGCGTTGCGATTATAATATGTACTTAAAACAGAAAGGCGGAAACGAGTCTTTAAATTAGATTCAAACATCTTTTTAAAAGCAGCCCAAAAAAGAGGCCGGGCGGGACGCTATTAGTGAATTTTTGCAACTAAGCTAGTATTGATTTTTCTCCAAGTATAGTTTTTAAAAGCAAGACGGGAACATGTGTTAAGGTCCTTTAGATTAGATAAGACACAGACTGTTTTGTGAACAGATAAAGCTCACTCAGACAATGCAGACGAAAGACTGCAATTCATTGTCAAGACGTTTTGAAAAGGATATTTTTTTTAATTACTGACATGTTTAAACTTGTAGAAAAATGCACGAGCTTGAGTGTTTAGGAAAGCTTACCTTACCAAAGCGACCGTAATCAAAAATATCACTATATTTCAATTACAGTGTTTAATTTTAAGAATGTGACCTTTTCTACGTGTACATTTATTGTATTTACAGAAATAATGAATTTTTTATTTGATGTTTGAATTAAAATATGATAAAAAATAACATTAAAAACTGAACTTTAGTCAGATAACTAAAAATATACAAGTTCTCAACCTAGATAGTTAGTTACATGCACACATTTGAGCATGCTAAAATAAAAGCTTCCATACACATTAAAGGAAACAACACTTTACGTGGCATATTTACTAAATATAATTTGAACTATTCTTTCATTAAGTACCTACAAACTTATTTTATATTCTTGGCGAGATCATTTAAATCGATAACCGTTATTAATTAATAACTTAACAAAAATGAGCATCATTAACAGATCTCGACATCTCATTAAATGCAGATTTTTTAAATTGATTTAGCTTTGAATGAATTAACAAAATTGAGTACTATCTCGTAATAAAAAACAAAATGACATTGTATGCGATTATGGCAGTATTTAACTAGATTACATAGGAACAACTTTTACCCAAAGAAATGCAAGCATTGAGCAAATATTATTTCTATTTTTTATAGATAAATATTACTTTACATAATTTACAACCACATTCTCATAAGATTTTGTTCTACTCTTTATGGATAAGTTGTCATCAGGACGGAATACATTTTTTCTATCCTATATATCCAAATTGAGCTTCGAATTTACAAGATAAGTAATATTTTTTCGTGCAAATCAGTTTCGATAATTCGGATTGAAAAGACGTCAACAATTAATTTTAAGACTTGCCAAGCATACAATTTTTTTTTATATTAATTTTAATTTCGAATAAAGATGAGATTACAGACAAAATATACAAACTATACTAAGTATGATATAATAATGGGGCAACTTGGCCTGTGGCAATCACATAACTCTCAGTCTTGCTCTTGCGTTACACCTATAGGTAGGCCGCGTACTGCCTGAGTTAGGTTAAAACATATTTTAGATTCTAGCCCCAACACAATAAAGTTCATTTCACATCGCTAACCAACTTGCTTTGATTTGTCTCAGTCACCGAGGATAAGTCTTCTAGCTGAAATGAGTTTGGGGTATAGATTTAACACCCAAATACCTATGCAAACGCATCTTAGATAGGTACGTCCTAACTGACAAATTTTTGACAAATTTTCATTTGTCAAAAAACCGCGAATTGCGACGTACTCAAATGTAAGTTGAATTCGAGTATTCGGGGGTTAGTTTTTGGAGTAGGACGTTGGAACTTGAATCTAAACGTATTTCAGGTAGCGGGCAATACACTACAGATAGATTGAATGCGCACTTATCACTTCAATCCGTCGTGTTTATAATTTAGTGTTATTGATTTGCACGATGTTGAGGTAGATAGAGGGCGCGTCGGCGCGCCCCGGCCCGGCCGCCGCGTCCATATCTGCGCTTGACGCGCCTCGGTTCCCGTTGTTGTTGTTATCCTGTTGAAAAGTTAAGTGTTAAGTTATGAAACGCATTACAGAAAACCTAACCTACTTTGAAATTTAGGTACAGATTATGGATTACCGACCATCACAACACAGCATCTGGTGAACCCACCAGATGCTGTGTTGTGATGGTCGGTAAGGAACCCTTAGTCAGCTCTTACGAGATCCACGAGCTGAAGCTGAGTTGAAGGGGTCAATTCTTACTTCGCGACAAGGGCTGATATGGTTTAACTAATATTATAAATGCGAAAGTGTGTTTGTTTGTTTGTCCTTCCTTCACGCCCTAACTAAGCAACCAATCGACTTGATTATTGGCATTGAGTTTGTTGAAAGGATGGAGACTAACATAGGCTACTTTTTGTCCGGGTAAAACATTAAATTCCCATGGGAAAAAAGATCTTTTCATCCCCTAGATATATGAAATTCGAATTTAACACGGGTGAAACCGCGGGGAACAGCTAGTGGTTTAATAAGGTAAAAAGCCCTATATTCGTACCTGAGTTTTGAGTTTCTTAGCAGGAGGCGCCACAAGCGTGGTCTCCCGGGCCGCGGCGAGTAAAGCCGGGAGATTGTTGGAGGGTTCACTCGGGGTTACTTCCGTCACCGCGACAGCTGCCTCGCTCACCGACGGGTTACCACTGCGAAAAAATACTAATTATTTATTCTGATTAAAAATATAATTATGCAGCCGGTTTCGAGACCGGTTTCATTTTTTTTAAAGTAAAATAAAAGTCCTTTATTGATACAAGATATGGAAAAGAATTTCTGGTTGTGGTACGAAGCCATAGAACTGCCAGCGGCAGAGAGAACAATTAATGGCGCTACCATACTCACAGTTTCATCAAGGAGGCCTTGCGTAAAACAAAAAGAAACAGTTATTATTAAATCTGTATTTAATAATCACTACATAGTATAAAACAAAGTCGCTTCCCGCTGTTTGTCTGTCCCTATATATCTACAAACTACGCAACGGATTCTGATGCGTTTTTTTTATATACTCGAAGATAGAGTGATTCATGAGGAAGGTTTGTATGTATAATTTAGGATCAGCATTACACCCGTGCGAAGCCGGGGCGGGTCGCTAGTCTTAGATAAATTGTGCGGTTTGGTTGTCGTGCATAGCGCATTGGGCCCACGACTCTTAGAACTCACTCTTACCCATAAACCAGACTACATTTCCGAAGGATGTCCGATGCGCGGAATCGGAATCTATAACGAGATCAACCGACTGTCTAGTGTGTCTATGGATTTTCAGACATAGGCAAATCCATATACCGACATGAAAATTTCAAAATGCGATATCTCAGCGAAAAAAAAGATATGTGAATTAGTTTGTAAACTTGACGTCATTTTAAAAAGAAAGACTAGTATTTTCAGATACGATTGATAGATTTTTGGAGGGAAAAGGATCTACCGGGCTACGTGACTCCAAAAAGCAGCAAAAACTAGGATATCTCAAAATCCTGACGTGATAGAGCAATTCTGTGGCCAGATTCTAATTCAGCGTATCGAAATCGTTCGCACATGTATAGTCTGGTTACCGGGTAAATAATTTGTCAGTCAGTGTTATTTATTCTAGTCTCATTTTAAGATACAGGTTTATCCTAGTTTGGGGATCAATGATGTAATAATTTTTTCAACACACTTGCTCATAAAGTGGCTCTATGGTCACCGCAATTAGGCACAGAATGACACCCATAATCAAACTGTGACTTTTCATTGGTGGAACCAACTAGTGAGTTATAGATTTTTTTTTTCAAATTTGGTTTCTTGAGTTGCTTTGTTCTCAAAAAAAGTTTTATTAAAAAAAGATCGTGTTCAATAGAACAAATAAATGAATGTTCGTATTGCTGGCTCATTTCATGCAACTTCTTATTTAAATAGATAATTTTAATTCGTACGTGTTTAATAAATAAAACTTAAACTCAAATATAACTTTTGTTTTCTCTTTAATAAAAGAAAACTTTAAATTCCCCATTTGGTACGGGGCAGAATAGGCGCAAACCCTATGCGAGGAAAATAAAAAAAACCTCGTCCCTTTAGTCTGCGGCCGTCTGGTGTCGCAATGCGCGCGCATAGGAAAACTGATGAATTTTGCCCGCCGTAGCGAAACATTTTTCACAACTCGTTTTCACGGAGTTTTTATTGTTATTTTATTTACAAGTGTGTTGAAAAACGTCGTATGATACACGTGTGTATTGATGATTACCGTCCTCGGCTCTCATAAGACCCTCGCCTACGGCTCGGGTCTCAATTGTTCCTCGGCGGTAATCACCACTAGTACCATAATGTACTATTAGTCTTGAATCTTAATCAATAAACGTTATTCTTATTTTTGTATACACAGGTGAAGTGCAGGACCAACGGCATGCGCACCGACTCGGGACTTCCTGACTCTGCTGTTCCTGACTGGTATGATGGTACGGTAATGCTTACTTGTCATCGTTGGTGGAGGTGTCCGGTGTCCAGTCGTGCGGCGTGGTATCCTCGCTGTGGATGGCGGGCCAGGGCGACGAGTCATCTTCTCCCACTGGGGACATTGGACTGTAACAAGGACCAAAATAGTACATCGTACAATACAATACCCTTTACTGCATACCAAGAAAATACTTAATATACAGGAAAATAGATTACAGAGTTTTTGTTAAGACCGCACAATGGGTGGCCTTATCGCTAAGAGGGATCTCTTCCAGACGACCTTGGGATGGACACGAAGCAGTTGTACACGTATCGTATTACTAGGGAAAATTTAGGCCACTTAATTCTTAAATAAGGTGCAACAAATCTCAAGCCAATCTGAACGGGACACAACAAAGGATATGTCATCATTCTCAATCCCATTCTCTAAGTACGCAGGTTTTACAAACAACCAAGCAAGTGTTAGGTATTAAATTTTTCGAATTCAACCAAAAATATGAAAAATTGCATTGATATAAACCATCAGTGATAATAATTATAAGTAAAATTTTATGGGTATTTATCGCGTTATTTCCCTATATTTTCCGACGTTTCAACAGGCTTACACACTGTCGTGAACACGGGTTGACATCCCGTCATCTCGTATAATTATGTGTTCATCGCGTAACGTTAAAAATATTAATCATCAGTGATATCTCAAACTTTTTAAACTTTCGCGATTTGTAAAATATAGATTTATCGTGTATTTAGATATGTAGATAGAAAATACATTTATTGCATATTTAATAGTAAGAAACAATTTCAATTAAAATGTGTAATAATAAATAAAGAAACAAAATTAAAGTGACGACAATTGGTGGTCTTACCGCTCAAGAGCGATCTCTGCCAGACAACCTGGGTTTAACGCGATAGAAACGTAGGGGAAATAATATCAAAAGATACGCGTTAAATAAAGTCAGTTTTTGTAAAGTTTTAATTCAATGACTTTGTTCACATAAACAAATCTTGAATTCGAAAACCGAGTATGCATTAAAAGCATATTGTCATCTGCCATCTATACTTCGATTTCTTGTCCATCGTAAGATTGCCTCGAAGAGCTCGCTCTTAACGATAAGGCCACCCATTGTATCGGACATGATGTGTATTTGAGTTATGTTTTCATATTTGGTGAGCTATAAAGAATCATCATCATATCAGCCCATACACGTCCACTGCTGGACATAAGCCTCCCCCATACGACGCCACAAATAGCGGTCCTGAGACGCCTCCCTCCAACGACTCCCTGCGACCACTTCGATGTCGTCGGTCCATAGAGTGGATGGTCTCCCATGTAGGGGGGGTTTTGCCATAATGACCACGCTTGGCAGGCGGATTGGTGATGGCTATAAAGAGTGGTATAATTTAATAGTATGACAAGAATTCCTTACCCCTGTGGGTCGATGCGCACATACGAGGGAGGGTTGAAGACGCGCGCGTTCTGACTGGCCGCGGCCTCGCGCGCGCTCGCAGACTGCGGCGCCGGCGCACGCTTTATGAACGGGTACGACGACTCTGGAATATAATGCTAACTCTCTAGAATACACAACTACTAGTTTATATTATAAGTTTGTACCCTATACTCCAACAAAATTCGTTGTGTAATATTTGTAAACAAACCGCCCATACTTATAAAATGAACAGTGTTGTGTGTATTTTAGTTTGCAATTTACATCCCTTCCCAGTTTGAGATATTATACAATTATATCTGAAACTCTACGCCAAGCTCTTGTTTTTGTTTGTTTGTTTACGTTTCTCACATTCATTTGGACAGTGTCAGACTTGACCGTGATTTGACGTTTGACGTGTATGTGTTGTCAGATGGAAACTACCACAGACAACTTTCACACATTAGGCCGGCTACAGACTAGTGAGTCGCGCTTCATCAAAGTTCCCTATGGTTATTTTTTTGTGTTTAAAATAGTTTTTTTATGTTTTTGTTTATATGTAAGTACCTACTACACTTAAGTACTCCTTATTTTCTCTCTTGTTTCCTGTCTTGTATATACATATATCTTGTACCTATGTTTATGTATTCTGTAACTTTGTGCCACACTAGGATCTGTCTGAAAACCAGCGCCGCTACTAGCTTAGGCTTGTAGCGGCACAATGCTGAGACAGGGACCTTTTTGGCCCCTATGTAACACTATTCCTATCTATTTTCTTCATGTATAAATATGTATGTTTCTTGTACTTTCCCACTGTCTGTAATGTGTCGTGTTGTATGTGTGTTATGTAGGCATGGCCAAATAAATATATTTTCTTTCTTTCTTAGTTTAAGTATTTTTTTATTGAAGTTTGTTTACAAATATTTCTCATTGAATTTGGCTGGAGTATAAATAGTAAGCATTTTGGTGTAGACTGTTAGCTTCTATCAAGTTTAAATAAATATGGATATTATTAAATTTTATAGACATTGAAATCAAAAATGATTATAAGATTTTGCATACTTTTTTAAGGTAGTTTGTATTTGGATATATTTGAAATTAAGAAATGTTGTACATATATTTATTCAAATAAAGATTATTACTATACTATATGTCTAAATAATCACTAGGCTTAGCAGGTGGTGTTACCAACTGCCTGTCTTAGTATAGATATGTTAAAAAATACACAGAAGGAAGCGCTGCCCTTCTCTCTCCTCTGGAAGGTTCCTTCAGTAGTTGCAAAAGATATGCATTCAAATATGTATGGGCTTAATCTATAGACGCATTTTACATAGACAAAATGCCTTCCCACAAGCTTCAAACGAGTGGCCCGCGAGCAGTCCGTCATCTGATGCCGTCAATATCAAATGCATAATTTTTGTGCTGTGCAGTAGCGGTGCGGCTATGATCTGCGACCTTTTATAACACGAGGGGTGCTAATTTAAGCGCAGTGTTTTCGTATACAAACATCAAGCAGTGTTGCCATACCTTGCTCCGTAAGCGGCGGTGAGTACGCCACATCTGGCGCGTTGAAAGGCGAGTCTGACCGCACCGGCGAGTAGGGGTTGTACGGAGGGGGCGGCTCGGGCGCGCTCGCCGCGAGCTCGGGCCCGCACGTGGACCGCAACCACGTCGCGGTCGCTGGAAACATTCCACGTTCGTTATTTAGAAAGAGATAGAAAGACTAAACATTACATAAAACGCAAAACATTTAAATGAAAATTATAAACTGTGTAGTTATTGAACGGGATTTCCCTCATGCTGTCCTGGTCAGTTCAAATCTGATCTGAGAGGGATAGTATAAGAGATGACGTCATTCTCAAACAGGTTACAAACAGTTACACTAAAGGTATGTACGCACTACACGCATGAGAGATCACGTAGGTACTAACAACCAAAACTCGTGCACGTGGGTAGAAAATTGATTTGAAACCGGCAGAATGACCATCCGTATAGTGTGCATACATTTTTGCTTGAACGTATACTCACAGATTCTGAACAAGTCCTTCTTCCTCCTCGCGAAGAGAATCACGATAACAATCGCGATAAAGACGCCGAGTATCACAAATCCGATGATGAACCAGATTTTGACAGGTAGTGTGCCGTCGGAACTCGTGTCCGGCGGCACGCAGCCCGACGTAGGGCCCACCACCAACCTGTAACAAATATGTGTCATCTTAGTAAAACTATAGAGAGAAAAATGTAAGAGCAAATAATGCACCGACTGCCGGTGTCGATGAGGCGTTTTCCAAAATCTATTTACCCTAGTCTTCAACAGATGGCAGGGATCTTTCGCGGAGAAAGAAATTGTCAACCTATTGGCGCATGGTACACACTCGATAATTATCACGATATCTGGATCGTAATCCAGGATTACGATATGTATCGAGTGTGTAGTATAGCGTATCACGGAACGTGATACGGATCGCTGGATTTCTAAAAATCCAATAAGAATAAATAATTATTTTTCATTATTTATAAGTGACAATAAAAATGTTAAATTTCAAATAATCTGTTAAAACAAACTTCACATTAAATAAAACAATTTAATAGGAAAAAAGTCAACAATAAAATTCAAATTAAATACAAAGATAGTTATGAAAGGGACGGTAACATTTTAGGCCTATCAAATCCGTTCTTTTCTTAGCCTATTACCATCGGGCTATTAAGACGAATCATATGACACCTCATTTGTTGAAATCGGACCAGTAGTTTCAGCGGTACGAGGGAACATAAAAATCGGCTACATACATACATAGGGTGTCAAAATCATAACCCTCTCGTAGTCGGGTAAAAAACTACTCTACAATGTATCTATGTCATACGATGACAGAAAAAAATTATTGACTGTTCTAAAGTAGGTATGTCATTGTATGTATGCACTTTTATTATTAAAATAGTTTAGCGTATGTAGTTTAGTTAGCAAAGTAATTAATAAGGATTTTATTATTTGGTTATCGTCAGCACTTTTTTGCCTGAAAAACAGGTTTTACCTTGTTCATATATATAAGATTAAGTAAGTGGGTATCCTCTTTGTTATCCTTTTAGTCCAAAGTAATTTTTAACAGAAAAAAAATTTAGTTTCTTTGGCATCTGAATTTACATTTCACACCAATGTGTTTTAAAGCCGGGTACTGACCGGCCGACGGCGTAAACAGCGAGCGTTCGTGCAATCAGTAAAGCCCATCACAGACGTAACTACGAGTATAATACATATTAATATACAGTGCTACAAAGCAAAGCAATTACTGTATAGCTTGGTGACGTCATAGAAATATTAATATAGCGCGTGTGCGGTCACTCGAAAATTTGTAAGTATAGAAAATATATCGCGCTATGCCTTGCGATGATTCATAGTACTATACTTACATACATACATAGGTATAGCTACGTCTGTGATGGAGGCGCTCGCAACGAGCAACGAGACGGATTTATGATGTTTCAGGCTCGCTACATGCGAATATTACATTACGTACCGTGACTACCGTAACACCGGTCAGTATACCCGGCTTTAGAGGTATTTCTCTTGAGTGATCACCATAAGCATATCACATCCACTGCTGGTCCTCTTTGACACACCGCGCCGGCTCTATCGTTCCTGCGCAAGCCTCATCCAGTCTTCCGGCCACCCCGACGATATCTTAACCTAGCTATTTGCTAGATGGCAAATTAGTTTTGTGTTTATTTTTTGTATAATCCAAATCGACACCTGCATGGCTTATCCAATTGGATCGGAATCAGATTTCCATGTCCAAGACTCGGAATATGACACGGATTCCCGTGATAATTAAATGTTTCTACTGTTTTTAATATTTTCTATCTTAATGGACACATGTTACAAATAATTTCGATAATAATAATGTTCTATTCATTCCAAATCTCTTTTTTTATTGATAATGGTAAAGCGTTTGACATTTGGGAAAGTGAAGATGTGGCCTAAGATGGAGCAATTCACTCGATATTCTCTAATAAATATTCCGAAATGCTCCAAAAGTAGCGAAGTTAGTTTAAACATATAATATGAAATGGTTTTCAAGATTTGCGAATTTTGCGATAAACTACATAACCGCTGGTTTTATTCTAACGAAATAGTATCTTTCTTACCCTTGCAGGCAAGGCCCGCACTCCGCCATGGATTTGATGCACGAAGTAGCAAGCGCAGGCGCCTCCCTCTTGAAGTCCTTGCAATGCAGACAATTCTGGCAGAAGTTGGTGGCTATCTCACAGAAGAAACCCACGGAGCATTGCAAATCGCTGTCGCAGGATGAAATCTGCGCGTGAGTCGACATGATCGCTGTGGCGGCGCCAGCCATCAGGGACCTAGAGAAAAAATATTTAGTAAAAAAAAAACTTTAGGCATATTAAATCTAAAGGACAGCACGTAAATCCATCACCGCTGCTGCACAGCACAAGACTATGCATTCAAAAATGGGATTAAATAAACTGATAAATCTTTAGATACATTTTACTGTGACAAAATGCCTTACCACCCGCGCCAGCAGCAGTCTGAAATCTAATGCCGTCGTCAATATAAACTGCATTTATAGTTATCCAAGATAAAGTTACACCAACCTAAAGTTAACTGCAGTATACTCGTAAATATAATTTGAGAAAAATAGGTCAGAATGTTGTCCTTACATATACCTAGCCTTATAGGTTTTAAGAAGGCACTTCTAAAAACATGATCCGTGGTATTCCCCGCAAACGCGGTGATTAGGATGTTGATTTTGAAATAAAACACATAAAACTGCTGCTGTTAGTCAATAGCAGCAGTTTTATGGCACCTAAACCGGTTTTAAGTCCGTGTTCATGAGGATACACGGATTAGACTATACAGATTTCCACATTTTTGTAATAGTTAAAATATTGGCCAGGGATGTTCATTCATTTTACTATATACGTACGGAGAAATATCCGTTGATTCGATTTACGTTGATAAATTAGCTTAATTTCTTTTAGATATTTTTGGTCGGTATTTTTCATGCAGTTAAATTTTCACTCCCATAGAAAATCGATATGGTACCATAAGAGCTTGCATATTCTTTTACTTACTTACTTGGAACACGTATTAGGTATCCCTGATTTCAAATATATTGCCCATTGCATTTTATCAAATAGTTTAAGAAAGAGCGCCTTATATATCGCCTTATATCAAAATGATTCTTAAAAATGTGTCTCCAGTTTCGTCACGTTTATTATGTCACGAGTGTAACCGCCCTCATTCTTGTATTAGGCAGAATTTTTAGCAATTTCTATTATTTTCCGCAATGGCAACGAACATGATGCCACATTGTAAAAAGTAAAGGTCGACATATTTTTTTGAGTTATTTGGTGTGAAGTGTGTCAGGTCGATTCGGTCCGCAAAAAAAAGATTCTAAGTGAAATTACAAGGTAAATAAGTTTATTCTGTCTTGTAATCTAGCAGATTTATGTGGGGCGACTTGTTTCTAACTAAAATTAACTACTTCACCGTGTTTAGCCGCTTAAAATAGGGCGCAATATAAGTTTTAGTTAGGTTATCTTCGACATGTTTTTTTGGTCACGAATGGTATGCTATACGAGTACGTACGATACCTTTAATCACGTATGTTACGTTGTGTTACATGTCACGATTCTTAATATACAAAATACGGCTACACCCTACCACTAATTGAACTGTATAAGAACGTTCCTGACTGACCTACGTAACTAACAAACAACGCACTTATTAATGCACGAACCAAATAAAAAATCATACATAATAATATAAAAGGAGATAATAAATTGCATACGCGTTGCGTAGGTTAAGTACCTACTTCTAGCTAATACGCAGTTATTCCAGCATCATACTTCATTTGTCAACTGGAATAGTAAGGCTCTAGATATAATCGAATGGAACGTTCTAGCTAGAGTACATTAACACATGCATTGATCTGACTCATTCGATAAACGCTTATTTATTTACCTAAACTGGTGTTACAGAAATCATACGATAGGTATTAGGTATATACCGTACCCGTTTTATCTGTGAGAATGAGATATACTTATAGAGGTGTCTACAAGAGTGAGGAGCTGCCACAATAGAGGCCGTCGACACTGACGCGTCACAGGTCTATTTTAAATTATATAAATAAAGCACGGTAGGTACAATCTCGATACAGAATCGGCGAAGCCTCAAACAGGAGATGATGCAATCATACAGAGCTCTGCTGGACGAAAAGGATTTCTGTTTTTTATTCGAACCTTTTGGGTGATTCTGTTTGAGCTCAAGTTTATACGTTAACTAGCGACCCGCACCGACTTCGCACGGGTGCAAATTATACATATAAATCTTCCTCTTGATCACTCACACACTTAAAGAAAAACTCGTCAAAATCCGAGCGATAATTATCACTACATAGTCAATGTCTGTATGTATGTCTGTCCCTATATATGCTTACATCTTTAAAACTACGCAACGGATTTTGTTGCGGTTTATCCAATGGTTTATCTAATAAATTTTATTGAATGTACCTAATGGACCGCGGCTTCGTATGACACCTTTGATTATGCATCGCAACCGTATCCATTTACGCTTTAATTTATTTTATTGGATAGTAACTTTGAGTTACAATCGATAGGAACTTACAAGTTAGTAGTAAGTTTTTCTTCCGTGACGTCACGAACGGCTCTTTCGGAAGACCAGCGTTGTAAAAACAAGTGTAAAACCAGCTCATGCTGAAACTGAGACCGCTTTGTAACTCAATGGAAAAATAAGTATGTTTGTCTGTACTAACTTTCTATTTTTACAGTATGTTTTTGTATAAGTTGCATAAATATTCTATTAGATTAACGAAGGACGTATACCTACGTACCGAATCAACTTAAAGCACTCTTTTGTGTCCCTGTCATGGAACAAATTTCCAATCTGTATTTCAGTTTAAAATACTGAACTTAGTTAGATTCTCTGCTAACATGATAGTTTCATAGTTTTTTACAGTTTATACGTAACTCAGCGTAACATAGGCAATCTCCATACAAAAACATGTGTCACCAGTCTTCTCCACCTTTGTATGGAGATTGCCTATGTTCCTCTGAGTTATCAATGTTATCATAGGAAAATCAAAAATGTTACTATAAACTATAAAAAAGTATGAAACTACCATGTTAGATGAGAACCTAAGTTCACGTTAACATTAAAATCATCGTATTTTGACAACTGAAATACAGATTTTATCGTTTTTTTCCATGACAGGGACACAAAAGGAGTTTCATTGAAGATTGATGCACCCTCCTACCCATGCAATGCTCACCGCTATTCCTCATTCGTATTTTCCTACAGATTACGCCTAATCACATCTCTATAAATGATATGTACAATAATGTACATAATATATCCAATATGTACTTACTAAATTAAACTCCATAGTATATAGATTAACGTAAGAATCTTAGACTTATTACTTTCTGACTCTCACTTGCCAGCAACTGTAACATTGCCATAAATGGTAGTCGAAATTTCATGAGACGAACATCAAGTTCCTCAACTACCAACAGGTGACTTGCTCGTAACAACACGGTGATATTATGTCGGCTAGACAATAGGCGTTGCGTACAGTTGTTGAGTCAACATTATCTCAAGTTACCAACCTCGCCAATGACCTTGAATATGATCTGTAGTACTGTAGGTATGAATTGATGATCAAACAAAATATGAGTGGGAAGCCTTTTGGGCACGCATGACCGACATTGACAATGAGCTTTACAAGTTAGCTTAGATTATTTCGAGGAACATTCGTGTATTCTGCACTAGTCACATAGAATAGAATCGAATAGAATATTTTTTGTTTATAATAGTATACATATTTAAGGTAATATTCCACCATTAAACCAGCGTTGATTTGTGCTCACACTCGTTTTATACTATGTTTATACATATTCCTGGATATTTTCTGGATATAGTAATCCCTCAGGAATATTTTTTTTATGAGACCACCTCAGTATCGTTTTCTTTATAAGTACAGTGGTATAAGAATCAGCGAAATCGGAGATACGTATGAATGAAGTAAGTACCTAGTGTAACCGTACCTAAGAAAGAGTAAATCATATTGTAAATAGAAACTACTGAACTCGAGATTTAAACATTTTGGGCCTAAAACCTGTTTACGACACTGTCGACACTGTGTTTTTTTCTATCGCGGTGCATTAGAATCCTAATAATATTATAAATGGCAGTTTGTGAGAATGGATGGATGTTTGTTCCTCTTTCACCCCAAAAACTACTGAAGTGATTGGACTAAATTTATGGCTATAGTTTGGGACCTGACATAGGCTAGTGGGCGGGCAGCAGCTAGTGTTATTATATTTGGATAGAGGATTAGGGGACATATACAAACAAAATAAATCCTACAGCATAATTTCCTAAAGCGCCTGGTTTCTGAAATATTAACTTATGAAAACCAATATTTTCATATGTGAATATCTCAGAATCCTTAGGACATACATGGATAAAAAAAAAATCGTTTATTAAATGTCCTCTATCCAAATACATAACTTTCACAGATCGCTGCGATAAAAAATAATTGCCGTTAGGATTTTGAAAAAACCTTCTAACCCCTTTAATAGGTTCTTTTCACTGTTTAGTTTTAATTTACCAGATAAATGAACGTACCTTACTACAAAATCTCCTAACAGGATATCGGCTCAGCCTCTTTAAAAATTGGCGATAAATTAAAACAAAACCATAACAAAACCTGTTCATTCGTTTTATCTACAGTTTCAAACGTACCTTTTCTCTCCCTACAGCTACTCGTTTATTTTTTTTTGGGAATGCTCCCGCAGTGGTTCTAGCCGAGAAATGCGTGAGTCATCTACCGGTTAGCAGCGGGTACCACGCGCAGGGTGATACGGGGCACGAAACGATCTCGTACTTTACGTACACCTACCTGTTCCTAGGTGGGTAGATATATAGAACAAGTCAAGACAGATTTTATTGAGAAACTATTTATATATTTCTCCATTTATATATTGCCCCTGGCCTGAGGGTTCGCATACGCTTTTCTGGATCAAAAGTAGGTATATATATGTATATAGATAATATCCTTCTCAGGGTTCAAACACAGAGCATCCGTTTTACAAGGATCCGTTTATTTTCCCATGATGGAGTACCTATGTAGTTGTAGGAACGAGTTCACACACCTGTACAGCAATTTATCAACAATACATAATTCTAACGTTTTATTCAGTCAATAAAATTTTGTCAGTGGTGTGTGTGTACAGGTGTATGTTTTTGGACTTTGGACCATGCCCAAAAGAACAAGATTTGAGCTCGGGTATGGCAAAGAAGTTGGGCAGTCTGTCTGGCGTCGCGCGTCGTCGGTGAACATGCCTGAGGCGCTGCAAAATGGTGATTTTAGGTTTAGGGTTCCGTAACCAAAGGGTGCAAACGTGACTCGAGCGATTGTAAATACTAGTTCTAATTTGTTTCGATTATTTAATTGTTATTTTCATCATACACTTAATACAAAAAAATTGCAGAAGGTCAAAAAAGCTATGTGTACCTAATTTCAAGTCGATCCGGCATATAGGGTTTTCGGAACTGCACTTAAGATCTATAACATCATTGACCTGATTTGTGAGGGGCTGGTGCTGGCTGGTTGAGGTAGGTTTATAAAACCTGTATTAAAAAGTCACAAGTCACCAGGGGCCCCACTCGGCGGCGGGTGTAATTATGGTGAAATAAAATATAATTCAGGGGTTCAAGGGGTCCATACAGAGTGGAGTAGAGATAAGCTGCTTCAGCTGCGGTCAATACTTGGATCAGAATCTAATTGGCTTATTGCTATTTTCGATTTCCATTTTTAGAGTTCCTTTTGCAACACTTTTGCGAAACAGATTTGATGGTACGGAACTCTTAGTTGATGAGTCGATTCGCACTTGGCCGGTTTTATTTCATGAACAGAAAGGCTGTCCATTGTACTTGTTCATGCCTATGTTTCTATATATAACTTTATGGTGTACAATAAAGTATTGTATTATTAAATTTAAATCTTACCCCCTTATTCATAATGGTCTGCTAATTTAGAACAACTGCTAAGCAGTGTTATTTCTCACTCTGACTTATGTCAATAGAAGAAGACAAGAGTGTAGCAATGCTTTAAGTTAGCAGACTATTATGAATAAGGGGGTTAGTGTATTATATATATTTTTAATAATATCATAAGTTGACAAGTATTAACGACTCTTTAAATGACTCTTTAGAGAGTGCCATTAACACGCCATGCGCCAGTGCCTAATTTTCCTGCAAACATGGCACCTGATTCCAAAAGACTGTCAGGGTTTTTATAAGAGTTTGAAATGATGCAAGGATGCATTTTGTACAGGATGTAGAGGGTATTGGGTTGTAGCTTGATTTTACGGTGGATCAGGACTTTGAAGATGACATCTACCTATGCACATCCCTTTTTTATATGAATGATATTTTGCGCATTAATAAAACTCTTTTAATAATAAATGTCACTATTATACAACATTTTGTGGCTTAGGTCCTTTCAGAGAAATTTAAAATAAAATACAATAAAGACAATACTAAGAGACGCATACTAATACGCTGTAATGTCAAAGAAAACCAATTTAGCAGAAACGACTCAACACCATATTTTACTCAGTAAGTAACTGAAGAAATACCATAGTCTGTGTAACAAAATTAGGCACATAACAATAGGTAAATGTATATTATTTAGTATAGTAAAATCATCTGACACAATAATAAAAAAAAACCGAATGCATTATCATTATTGAATCATCATCTAAATATTCATTTTGTGAATTGAGTCCTTTCAGCGTAACTACATCCAATCGTAAGAACTGTATTTTAGTCTAATAAAAATAAAATATTCCAAACAAGTCATAGGTACAATGTTTCTAATAAGTTGTCCAGTCTGTTAGTCTCAACAATGTTGAACTGAACCACAGATATTAAAGTAAATTGTTTAGTGAAAAAAAATTTGACCTATTAAATGAAGAACAGTTACTTTATAAAAATCTCAAGTAATACCCACTCTATGAAAACTTGAACTGTTTACCTTATATGGTTCATGACATGAGATACAGCCGGCTGAAAGATGGGTGGACAGATAGACAGCGAAGGCTCTTTTTTAAGTTAATAGTTTAGCTATAAGCTTAAATATAGGGTCCCGTTTTCATCTTTTGGTACTTCCTTAAAACATAACATACACCTAAAAACTGTTTGTGACCTCTGCGCACATAGGTATCAGTATCACCTCTAGGTATAGGAAAACTAAAATTCAGGGACATTTTGAATTGCCTTTTTGCTTTATGAAAAGGCATAATGAACATATATAGAGGAGTGTTATGATAGAAACATAGTTATATATAATGATAGTGAGGGTGCCATCAGGGTGCCATTCTGTTTCTTAGACACAATAATTATAAATTGGTGGCATTATGATATAATAAACAATTTACTTCCAATACATATTGACCAAAAATAATTAATATGGGCTCTAAGATCCAGTCTCCTAGTTATGTAGTAACACAATATATCTTATTATAAAAAATGTTTGACTCACCAACATAAATTTCCATGCATAGTCCTATTTAGCAGAACAACCTCGGTAAAATCCACTGATGACTTGAAGAACAACTCAGCACAGCGCGAAAGTTAATTATTTTATTCCAGCATGGACCAGCAAAACCATGACACAACCGTTTCTTCCAAGCTATTTTTGCAACTGACGGACGTCGGTCGGACGACTTGTTTCGTTGACTTGTCGAGCAGCGTTAGAATTCGAACTTTCTTTTAGAATATGTTTAGAATACTTTGATCTGTTGATTCTGGCTGCAGCTCATGCTTTTACGTTCTACTCTTCTGCGATTACCACAATACAAATGCTAAAAACTAACCACTAGCTAGCTACAACAACCAAACCAAACAAAAACAAAACAAACATTTCTTGGCAAGCGAATTGAAATCAACATGTCACAACTTGTCTGAATTACTCGTCCTTGTCATATTCAGTAAGGTAAAAAGAGATGCATGGCCAGCTGATAAGAGCAAACCAGACACATATTGCCAATAACAAAGAAGTCAAGTCAAGTCAGCTGATAAGACGCCCATCTGCCAGAAATTGTTGACGGTGACCGTTAGTTGACCTGACCGTGACACTTTCTTCCTTTTCTAGCAATTTTGTTTTTGTTGAAAACCTAGGACCATAGAGTAGGGAAGAGGGAACAAGTCATTTCCGGTCTTATATCTATGTATCACCATAGCTGTCATGTATCTTTTGTCTATCCCACGGAGCCAGTCAATGAGTAAAAGAGATAGCTGGTGTACGTATAGCTATGCTGCACTGCAGTGTGAATCGTGTCAGGTGCTGACACGGTAGTTTGCTCTAATGTTGTGGTCAGACTGATAAACTTTATTGAAATTCTAAGAAATTACTGCATTTTAATCAAAACTTTATTGAAAATGTGAAAATATGTCGTGTTCCGCTGTGTACAGTCCTTCAAGAAGCACAAAAGGTGGGAGTAAAATTTCCGGATTTGTCATTACATACGTAAGTTTTTCGCTCAGTATAAATACTATAAAGTAATGATGTTTATTACTAGAAATTTGTAGTAACAACATTTTAACAATCTACCTCGTGTGTTCATAAGTCTTGAGACACAGTAAAACTAAAATATTTTTGGAGCTAAGTTGAGTATTAATTTATTGGATATTAAAATTAAAACTACTGACATCTAGATCTGTATTTAAAAATAAATCATTCAAAATGGCCGCCTTTGCATTCAATGCAGGCCTTCAAACGCGTGCGCCATTCATCTATGGTGGCACGAATCTTTTCAATGGGAATCCGTTTCGATTCTTTAATAAGGGCTCGCTTGAGAGAATCCAGGTTTGGGTGAGACTTTCTGCATGCCCTCAGCTCCAATTCCGTCCATAAAGAATAATCCAAAGGATTCAAGTCAGGGCTTGACGAGGGCCAATCTTCGCTCCGAATGAAGCCTGGCAAATTGGCCTCCAGCCAACGTTGGGTAGTCTTAGCTTTATGGGAGGGAGCAGAGTCCTGTTGGAAAACCCAGTATTTTCCAGCGAATAGCGTATCATTTAATGGTTTAACCACCGCTTCCAAAGCTTTATGGGAGGGAGCAGAGTCCTGTTGGAAAACCCAGTATTTTCCAGCGAATAGCGTATCATTTAATGGTTTAACCACCGCTTCCAATATGTCGGTTTGGTAATTTTGTGCCTTCACCTTGACGCCTTGCTGGCAAAAATGAAGCGAAGTGACCCCCTCGTAGGAAACACCCCACCAAACCATCACACTTGCTGGATGATGAGTGCGCTGGACATTGCGTACAGATGGCTGGACGTCCTTTGAACTTCTGGCGTAAACCTTATTGTTCTGCCGGTTAAACTTTTCTTCCACCGTGAAGATCTTTTCATCGGTAAACAGGATATTTTTTGGATCGTGTCTCTTCAATAGGTTCCAACATCGTTCCAGTCGCAATTTACCGAAATGTTGGTCTGCAGAGCTAATTTCTTTTGAGTCCGGCAAGGGTTGCGACGAATTCGCTCTCTGATTACTTTGATGTTGGCGGGCGTCCTTACAGACCGCGGGCGGCAACATCTTCCACGGTCTTCTAAAGAGCCGGTCTCCTTGTACATCTTTATGGTATAATACACAAAGTTCCGACTACATCCCAAACTTTGGATTTCACTAAAAATATGCATTGGTTTTTTTCCTGCTTGAAACAGTGAAATTACAGTCGCACGCAAATCTTTTGTTGGCGCCATTTTCACGGAGAATGAAACAAATATTCAAATGTATATTTTTTTCTGATTCAAAACATTCGAAATTTAAAATTTTAATAGTTTTAAAAAGGTTGCATGAATTACTTTCTTTTTAAATTAATTAAATAAGTTCGTCTCAAAACTTATGAACACACGAGGTAGTTCACGTGTTCCTATGGGTCTAGGATACAAATAATGTCCAAAACCATGAATAATTAGCAGAGATTAATTTAGCGTCTGTGCTAGTGATGTGCTTACCGTCAAATTTAGTTTTCGGGTTATTCCGCATTCGTCCCACAGTTTCGGCCGAAAATGGGCCTAAACAGGAAAATAAAATTGATTGCTGATTTCATTCCTGATTCGTCCCATTTCGAGATTTCTTTCCGACTAGTACTGTCACACACTTTCACACACTTCTCGTGCATGTAGTTATTGGTTTATCATTATTGTTTCCGTAGGATTTAACTAATTTATACAACTCAAAATACGAGGAAAAAAGAATTAATACAAGATATGAACATAAATAACCTGGAATTATTTTCACGCGGTTTGGAAGTTTTTGTTCCAAAAGTTACGTAATTTGATTTTAGTTATAAGATAAATTTTTAGTAGGGTTTTCGTTTACTAAGGCACGAACAGTATACAATATGCTTAACATTAACAGTAGGTATATATCTATGTATACATCATTCAAAATGCAACGTTAAATCAATGCGGGCAAAGCCGCGCGCATTTAGCTATATAATAATATTGTAAGGTGTTATCTTATTTATTGTCTTTTTTTATATATATTGCAAAATTTTATTCTTAGTCTTACAAAATGACTTCGACATCGATGTAAAATTTTGGGCAAACACAACATATATACAATTATAAGTCTTATCACGTTGATAGGCCTTCTTTGACCACAATCTCACCTAATGGAAAGTGACGATTTGGCCGACGGTGTATCAGGAAGGTCTACAATGGTGGGTACACACGTACGTAGGTACATGCTCAATGGGCAGGTTTCATCCAAGCATGGCTATCTATAAACATGCTCGACCCTGCGTCTACACGTAAAAGCTTGCTCGAGGAACATGTTTAGTGTCGTTGAAACTCTTTGAGCATCGGACGATTCGTTGTTGTGTTTAGTGGGCATCGCCTGCTACGTTTACTGTGAGGGAAAAATTTTACCAATTAATTTAATTACAATTAGCCTGTAATTTATGGGACATTAGGCAAATCTTACCATGAATTGGGACTCTGAGCTAGTTGGGCCCACGTTCTATCGAAGGTGTCTAGTTCATCGCGCCATCGTTTCTTTAATCTACCGCGAAGCCTTACGCTGTATTATTTGCTGAATTAAAAATTTATGAATTAATTAAAATTATTGATTAAATAAATTAATAATTTAATTAATTCATAAATTTTTCCACAAAATCTCGAGAAAATTAACGATAGTCCGACATTATAGCTAACTAACATTCACAAAAATACCAATCACGACTAACATGCTCGACCTCGTTGCTACACGTACAAACATTTTTGTTTCGAATATCGAGCAAGAATAATGAACGTGTGAATCTTGTTCTATCGATTGAGTATGGACGTACCTGTGTACCCATTCGGACTAGTTTGGGCCGAAACCAGTTCGGCTTGACAGCGAAGTCACATCCCTAGTCACGCACACTATTACAAATTTGCAACAGCACACTAACAAAAAACGGACATGCGTAGAACTGTGTCTGGCGGTATCCTCTAATACTTCATCCGAGCCTAGGACCAAGAACTTTATGGACACCGCCTTTCAGTTTTACGTATGTCCGTTTTTATTAGTGTGCACTTGCAGATTTGTAATAGTTGCATGACTAGGGACGTGACTTTGCTGCCGAGCCGAACTGGCTTCGGCCCAAACTGGTCCGAATCAGAAAAATACACTTGAATGCCGATTTCATTCCTGATTCGTCCCATATTTAACAGGCGCGTTTTAGTACTTTCAACCAGGGTTGTGGCTGATACCGTTTTTTGACACATAACCTGATGCTGGTGCTGATTTTGGCCATGTGCGTGTCGGAATCGCGAACCGAGTGTGCCACACTAATTCAATGTAGATGATTCTACCAATCGAAAACGAGTTTCGAAAAACTATACAAATTTTATAGAAAAGCTACGCACTTTTTTAGGGTTCAGTAAACAAAAGGTACCAACGGGACCCTAGTACTAGCCTTCCGCTGTCTGTCTGTCTGTCCATCTATCGGGCTTTATTGTATCTCATGATTCGTAAAAGGTAGACACTTGCATTTTTCAGTATGTATTTCATTTGCCACTTTAATAACATACTATCAAAATAAATATTAAAATTAATGGGGGCTCCACAAAAAACATGTTTTTTGGCCATTTTTTTGCTCCACGCACGCGATGCAAAAATCTAAAAAAAGGGTGTTCGCTCCGCTTTCCGTTGCCTTAGTTTCTTGGTGATTTTGGGCAAGTGCCGCTATTCAATTCAATTCAATACGTTTATTTCAGACAACATTAAATATAATACAAAAATAAATTATGTGTCCATATTCGAAAACTAAATTTTATTGTTAACGCATCACTAGCACAGATGATAAATTTATCTCGGCTAATTATTCATGGTTTTGGACATTATTTGTATCCTAGACTCATAGGAACACATGAACTAGATTGTTAAAATGTTGTTACTACAGATTTCTAGTAATAAATATCATTACTTTAGTATTTATACTGAGCAAAAAACTTATGCATGTAATGACAAATCCGGGACTTTTACTCCACCTTTTGTGCTTCTTGAAGAACAGAACACAGCAGAACACGACATATTTTCACTTTTTCAACAAAGTTTTAGGTAAAACGCAGTAATTTCTTAGAATTTCAATAAAGTGCATCAGTCTTACCACAACTTTGAACTAACTAGTCAGTTCCAAGCTGACACGATTGACACTGACAGTGCAGTATAGCTATACGTAAACCAGCTCGATATCTTTACTCTTATCTATTTTACTCATAGCTTGACTCCGAGTGATAGACAAAGATACATGACAACTATGGTGATACATAGTTATAAGACCGGAAATGACTTATGCTACCTCTACCTACTTATGGTGCATTCCGAATTACGCTAAAATCAATATCATCGCGCTCACACGCGTTCCGTATTATCGTGAGCGCGACAACGTTGTCCCGTGTGAAGTCATAGATGACATCATTACATGCGCCATTTTGCGATATCAACGACCATGCTACAAAGTGAAATCTCTGTGAGCGTGCTGTCAAATCTGACAATTGGGTTTGTTTACTAACGGTTTTTCTTTGGGTTTTTTCAACAAAACGTTCGTTTGCAAGTTTTTACAAAGAAATGAAAATAAATATAGAAGACCAAATCAACGGTCGGAGAATAACTTTGATGCTCTCTTTTTGTATTGCAATGAGATATTGACATTGACAACACGACACGACACGTGACCGTGAGCGCGCTCATAAGTGTTCCGAATTAATGTTAGCACTCAAGTGTCAATATCGTGATATCTAATTTGGAACGCAAAATATTTTTGTGATCGCTATCAGCGCTGTAATCGTAATTCGGAATGCACCGTTATTCTCTATGTTGAAAACAGTTTGTTCACGTTTCATTCGTCCCCTGTCTGGCCTATGGGATTTCGCAGACGCAGGCAGAGCCACAGCTTATATAGAAATACAGAAATATTTATTTAAGACACAGAATTCTAATAGGGAAGCAGAATCCACATTTCTAAAACTATTTGTGCCAATTACACCTACATACAAATATCACGTACACATGGACAATCCATGGGCCGAACTCAGGGATAAGGGGGCGGGGGCATTACAACTGTGTCATGTCATTATAATCTATTCCGATATACTGCCACATTTACAAATAAATAAACACAGGTTGTATGTTCTTTATTTTTAAACAAAATTGTTTAAATTATTTCTTTCCGTTGAATTGCTTTGCTTAGGGGGAGATTTATATAAAATAAGAAGTAACAACACGCACAATACTTTCATAAACTTTGGTGAAGCCAAATTGATTTTTATGGAGTAGCCTATTAAGGACAAAATGAGAGGACAGCAGTGTGAGAATATTTTTTTCAAAAATTTTACTTATAGCTGGAAGTATTGAAATTGGTCTGTAATTGGCCGGATCAGTGTGACTTCCAGATTTAAAAAGAGGAACCAGTTTACTATATTTCATGAGATCAGGAAAAACTCCTGCTTCGACACAATTGAAAATATAGGCCAAACAAGGAGCCACTTCCTTTATAATTGAACTTAGTACTTTGGTTGAGATACCCCAGAGATCCTCAGTACCGTAAACCCCGCTAACTTCGCCTGCTTTTTACAGTTTTTTTAAATTTTGCGCCAAATTGATCACATTAAATCAGTTCTGTCCTGCTGAATTTAACCAATTACTAAAGGGCTTTCAAAGTGTGTGTGCTATTTGCACACATACATTAAAAACCTTGACTTTATGGGCTGTCAATAAAGTGGGCGAGGTTAGGGCAATGAGCCTAACTTCGCCTGAGTCCCATATTTTCTTTAAAACTTAATAAATCATATTTTAACGCAGTTTTATAATTTATTATAATATTTATTGATTCAATTCTCAATACTACTCCAAATAATTATATTTAACTTTTTATGATGGCAGGCAAAGTTAGGTCAACATTTACCGACAAAATGAGCTAAAAGTCAGGGCTGTCACAAACCGGAAGGAACTAACTCGATGTAAGTGATATTAATATGGGTAGAATTGTTATTTATTGAGTACCTTACCAACATAAGTACTTTTCAAATGAAAATAGTTTTTATCAAAATCAATTCTTCTTGGTAAGCCAAAGCTAGGTTATTCCTAATACATAAAAAATATCGAATAAAACAACATCTACCCGCTATATGGGTGCTGAAGTAGCGATGTCATAAATAAAATTAGGTACCTAAAGAAAAACGGACTCTATCCAGTGGTATGAAGTTCATATCCTTCATTTTGTTCTGTTGGTTAAAAATAATTGACAACCCTAGGGTAGGCGAAGTTTGGAAATCATGATTCAAAAAATGGCGCCTAAATTTGCCATCTCAGTTATTTTTGTCAATAATCATGGTATTTGGATGAGCTTTTGTATTTTGATAGCTGATCATAATTGCTAACTACTGTAAAGATATGAAAGACGTACCTCTAACCAGTTCCTCACACTATCACAATTTTGTGGACCAACTCAAAAAATTAACTGATTTGTACCGATAACTTTTTGCGACTAAGGAATGTCTGCCGTTATTTTGAAAGCGAGTAGTGCAGTGTTGCCAATTTATAATATGGGTTTCTACCAACGAACTATAATAAATGTTGCCTTGATAGAAAAATAAATATCGTACTTTTTCTGATTTAGGCGAAGTTACCTACACTAGGCGAAGTTAGCGGGGTTTATGGTATTTTTGATGTTAATAGACTTAAACGTTTTGACTATATAATTGGCATTTACTCATGTAAATAATAAAGACTAGTAATAAAGATATAAGAAGTATAGTGCACAGTGTTTAATTGAGTGTGGGAATATGAAAAAATGGCAATTCTGCGGGTAGGTACAATTCTATGACATTTCTAATACCTAAGTCACAATAATAATGTTTTTTATCTCAGTCATTCACCTTGTCTTTAGATTTTCAGGTTAACCTATCGTTATCTTTGTAGTAAAATGTATTCAAAAATAAGAAAAATAAGTGAAGTTTATTGAAGTTCTCATAGATAAAACAGCATGAATATTTTTGCATTTTTGCAATGCAAAAACGAACCTTTTTGTCATATTTCGGACCATATTTGCTTTCGCATCGGAATTTTTTGCCTTTGATTGCCGGCAACACTGGATTCTGGATTCGTCAGTATTGTAATCTCTTTGTTCTGGATTTTGTTTTTATTTTCTGATACAAAGTGCATCAAATCAAACAAAATTGAAGTACATATTTTACAAAATAGAAGTAATTATAAGTTTTCCAGTAAGAACCTCATCTTTCTCCAACATTTAAAGTAAGTTTTTTTATGAGGTACCTACAATTTAATCGAATCCCTGTTATCAACCCGACTACTTTTTTCTAATCCTTCGATCATCATAAATTCGCCCTCGAACAGATTCAATTTTAGGTATGTGGGCAGACCACTCAGGAATTTTGGAATATATACAACTTTTTTCTATTTTAAGGAACATTGTTCTGCTGTGTAGTAAGTATATGGAGGATTTATCTGCGGAAACGGGAGTCATGTCTACTTCTGAAAGAACCTCGGAAACATCGCGACTCGTTGGACCTAGCTCCAACGCTGCCAAACCCAGCTATATGAATCTGTTCAGCAACTTCTGTTCCATAATCTTCCTGGGGATCATAATCTACTGCTGCTTTGCAGATGGAGTCACGCTGTTCTCATTTCATCCTAGTCTCATGACTCTTGGGGTAAGCATATTTAGCAACGTCTTTAGTTTACAAGTCATAAAGTAAAAATATCTTCTATTGCTCTATCTATATATACTGTGTTCCTTTCCATGCAACACTCGTGTTTCTTTAGGTGGAAGCTAATAAGCTATTTGTCTTTTTCAGTGGTTGATAATTATGACATCTGCTGTAAATTCAATTTCGCCTGGTGACTTTGCTACTGAATGGATGCCGATACGCTTGCGTAGTGCTCGGCACTGGGTACTGCAACTATTTGGAGGTATTATAATAGTAACGGGCTTCTTGATCATACTTTCTAACAAAATAATCAACGATAAGCCTCATTTTGCCAGTTTACATTCTAAGTTTGGTCTCACAGCATTTATACTCATGCTAGGGACTATGGTTGGAGGTATAGGTGCACTGTACAGTCTGCAATTAAAATCATACCTAGCTCCCTTGTACACCAAACTTTTACATGCTGCTGTGGGCCTTACAACCTTCATTTTGGGAGTTATTGCTATATTACTTGGACTTTTTTCCAACTGGTGGACATTTGGAGAGGTATTGAGATACACTGGTTTGATTCTGGCACTTGCTGTTATGTTGTGCACTATTTTGCGCCCAAGTCTAAAAATATATTTCCGTGTGAAAGAAAGACTTGAAAATACAAACTGAGTTCGGTTTACTGAAATTTGCAAGCCTACCAATGTCTTCTACTCTTGCCAAAATGAAATGTTTTTGAAATGTTATTTATTGGATCTTGCAAAATGCCTGGTCCATTTATGTTATTCAATGTAAACTTCCTGCTTAAGCATATTAGATATTAATTTAAGCTCGGTTAACAGTTGAATTAAATTGTTATCTCTATGTCATTCTTGGTGCTACAATAATTTGCACAAAGTAAAATAATTATTGATGAAATTAGTCACAATAAGCTACCTGTGTTGTTTTATAACATTATGCTAAAAATTATAAACAAAATGTTTAATCAATACCTATCGTAGATGTAGCCTAGTTGTTGAAGGCACATTTATACTAAAAATATTTACATTCCATATTCTGTTTAAGATAATTGGATGCCTAATTCATTCAATATGTTTATTTCACCAACATTAATTATAATACAAAATATACATATGTATTAGTTAAGAAATACTTATTTAAAATATAGAGATGTCATCATCACAGAAATCTTTTATTTAGATTTCTGTGGATGTTATAGTATTTCAGTATCATTAAAATATTAACCACTGAATAATCAAATGAAACTCAGATATAAACAACTTAAGTGATGATTTTTAACAAATTTTCTTAAATCTGTTTGCATTTGTGGGTAAAATACTGAATTATATTTTTTATATGCAGTGATTTCAGATCTCTTTTTATTATGTTTACAAGACTTTTCGGATTTATATTTTGGAATCTATTTACTCTTTATACTAGGAAACTTGTACTTATCTTTGTTAATTGTGTATTGTTTGAAACTATGAAAAAAGTTTTTTAATGCATTCTAATAATAACCACTAAGGGTCTGATTAATGTATTTTATGTTATGTAGGTACCACTTATATACATGTTAAAATACCTATATAATTAAATTACTTATAAGAACAATAATAAATTGTATGTAGCGTAAATAAGTTCTTTTAATCCTTAAAGTGTAAGCCTTATGTACCTTTCTTACCTTACCAAATTGTGAATCTGTGTAGGTGTTGCAAGTTTTTAAGGTCCTACAATATCTCGCCATTGTGTGAAAAGGATAGGCATAGGATATCGTGTTCATAGGAGCGGAACAGAGCAGAGCGTCATAACCGCAAAAATTGTTTTTTTTTTTTCGTTTAAAATAAAGTAATTTTGAAAATCTAAAGCATACGTAAAGTATCAAGGCTTATTTTAAAGTATTTATTGTACAGTTAAGAGCGAACAGAGAAAATTTTATAAAAAAGTGTTTTCGAAACATACATATGAAGCGTAGAGTAAGTCCTGAACTTTACCATAAGAATGCGCATTGCGCGCCATTTTGTAAAAAGGATAGCAATAGGATTTTGCGTTCATAGGAGCGGGACAGAGCATACCGTTTTGGAAAGGCGTAAGCGCAAAAAGTGTTTTTAACTAATTGCCACCACCAATCGAAGAATTAAAAGACATAACTAAAGAAATACTTCTAGGTTTCTTGAAAAAACAAAAGACCAACAAAAAAAGTGTGCTGTTCCCGTGATAAATAGCAAAATGTCTTCAAAACATGTATTTTTCAAAAAATATATCTTCTAGAAAATTTTCACCAATCGTGTATTTAAAACACGTAATCCAAGATAAAATTTTAAAGTATCATCTCCCTAAATATGAAGGTGGCAGCTTTTACAGATTCTGAGATTTAAAACGATTTCAAACACTTAATTGGTATAAGGCTCACTCTTAAATACATTTCAAAGTTAAATATTCAGTAGTTTAGAAGATATGAACATCCGGCGATGTTAAAAATAAGCAATTTGAGTTAATAGGGTAAGGTACACTCATAATGAGTAGGTAGAAATAAAGTTGGCAACCCTGGGTTACTTTTATCTTTTTAACTCTTCTCGACTGGCAACATTGGTAGACAGTGTTGCCAGAAGGTTAATTTTCATTTTTCGTAACATTTGACCCCTTCGCGTAAAATTATCAGTAATTTTTATATTTATGGCAATTTTCGTAACTTTTGAGAACAACGAAATAAATACTAGATTTTTATTGCAAACAGTTTACGAACGCATCCAAATTGAACGTACCTACAACTGGCACGTCTAAAAAGTAGGTAGGTAGGACCATGCGGAGGAGTCCTGCTTGCCGCCCGAACCCCGCTCATGCTGCGCCGCCGGCAGGAGCTAAGAGACGGACTGCGGCGAGGACCTCTGGGCGAGTTGTTGATGGTAATTTGCAAAGTGTCTACTTTACGCGGACGATCTTAAGCTATACTCTACAATTGAGTAATTGAAAGAGTGCTTAGCTCTACAGGGAGACATTGATGCAGTCTGTCAATGGGGCCACCAATAAAATGGACAAATATCTGAAAAATATCTATGTAGTGCATTATACTTATTAAATATATCAGTTATCTAGTACTCAAAACACAAGCTCTGCTTAGCTTGGGGCTAGATAATGCTGTGTGAATTGTCCAGTGCACTATTTATTTTTATTTAAAAAAAAAAAATATATTCAACTATTATTATTATTTTAGCATTTTTCGACGTCAAGTTTAGCAGGTTTGGCAGAATTTTTGGTTATTATGTAGCAGAAACGCCACTTTTCAGAACATGGAATTGGAATGGATGGCTCATCTATTTGCATCCGACCACCGAACACGTAAATAAAAAAAACAATAATGTATGTAACTCTTGCAGTAAAAATGTAACATTTTAGGAAACGAAACGCGACTTACGACTCAAGGGCCTTGAGTCGTAAGTCGCGTTGTATGTAGCGTAAATAAGTTGAGTCAAGGCCCTGGCAACCCTGGGTAGAATACTTTTGCTGATCACTCACGGACGCAAAAATTAGAATCTAATTTTAGAAAGTTTCACCATCAAAATTGAGAGCTCGGTTTTATTTTGATATCGCTACAACACAGGATAAGGTAATTCTCTCGCTGCAACTATTTTCGTAATCATCTAAAATGGCGCTAGGCGCCATAGTTGGGTATAAATTTCACACCTGACACCGCTAAATCTTTGTTTACAGATGCCTAACATCAAGTTGCAGTCGTCCGATAATGAGGTGTTTGTAGTAGATGTTGAAATAGCAAAATGCTCGGTCACAATCAAGACGATGTTGGAAGATTTGGGCATGGAAGACGATGAAGAGGAAGTAGTTCCACTTCCCAATGTAAACTCCGCTATTCTGAAGAAAGTAATCCAATGGGCAACTTATCACAAAGACGATCCTCCCTTACCTGAAGATGATGAGAACAAAGAAAAACGCACAGATGATATTTCATCATGGGATGCTGATTTCCTAAAAGTAGATCAGGGCACATTGTTTGAATTGATTCTGGCTGCTAACTATTTGGATATCAAAGGACTATTGGATGTGACGTGCAAAACAGTTGCAAACATGATCAAAGGAAAGACCCCAGAGGAGATTCGTAAGACTTTCAATATCAAGAATGATTTCACAGCTGCTGAGGAAGACCAAGTCCGCAAGGAGAATGAGTGGTGCGAGGAAAAGTAATTTAAGGTTTTGTATCTAATAGGCCAATCTGATGAATTTCCATGGTACCGTAGATTTTAATACCAGTTGTGATTGTAACCAGTTAAAGATGGCCAATTTTTTTAAGTATTTAATATTTCCCTTAGTACACATGTATGTATGTAACATCATAGAAATAAAAGCTAGGACTTGCTAGATCAATATTTTGTTGGATCACAGTATGAACGAACTTGCTAAATTTAAAAACGTACTTTATTATTATTTGCGTATCTAAATTATTAAAACACTGAAGAAATTTAAATATTTATTTCAGTCTTCTACCTAATTTTAGGATAGTAGAAAGATGTTGTATGAAAACATAATTAAAAATATCAATAATTATATGTAACCTATGAAATCCGCGGGAGCTAATAGCGGCTTTGCATACAGTATGGGTCTTATTTTGTATTTCTTCAACTCTGTTATGATTGTTAAGGTACAAAATATAGTATAGGCTTATAAAAAGTGCATGTTGCTTGCATGGAAATGGCATTTGCCCAGCAGTGGGCTAATTGTAATTTTATACAGAGCAAAGCCTAAAGTAAGTTTTGTTCTGTAAGTCTTTGACTCCTTGACTCTTGTAGGTACTATCACCGTAAGATCTGCCTTACCAGTTTGAAATTATTTTGCCTTCTTTGTTGTCTAGTTTGACCAATAGAGAGTCTAAAGCAGTCAACATCTGCTAACATATTTTATGTAATGGTTCTTTATATAATGACTTTTTTCCATTGCAAAGTCATCTGTTCAACCAGTCAGTCAGTTGTGTGCAGTTGCAGTTACGTTAGTCGAGATCGATATTTTAATTATCCGCAATACGTGTGTGCAATACAATAGTGTAGTCATCAAACGACAATAAAATTAAAATAAAACAAAATATACCGAATATTAAAAAGTTTGTAGCAAAATGATAATTACCTATTTACAGTAGCACTGACTAAAGTACCTGACGACCAACGAAATACGATGGTCCTATTGGTCTTTAAAAACAAAAGAAATCGAGCAAGCCGGGGGTGGCAACCGGTCACTTCACAGAAAATCGTGTCAAGGCAGATCTTGTGCTGATGGAACATCCATGCTAATAATAAATAAGCGAAAGGATATCTGTCACCTATTCAAGACTAAAGGCTGAATAGACCACGGGCAACAAACAATAAAATTTGGCAAGGAGGTAGATGGTATTCCAGGGAAGGAATTCGGCTACTTTTTATCCCAGAAAAAAGCATGGGAAGGGCAGAATAGCAAGTAATTTATGTATAATGATTATTGTAGGTAATTTATATTATGTGACAGTACTGGTGGGATCCTTCCCACCAGTACTGTCACCGTACTGGAGTACCACTACCCTATAGCTATCAATCTCTTAAATTAATTAAACCATAAAATTATGTTTAAACGTGCTTCCACACTAGTCGGTATCATCATAAGTGCCCAACTTTCTGCGCTGGAGCAGTTAGGTTATAAATTAACATTATACATCTTAACACATTCACTGTCAAGTCACAGTGCAGAGCGGGGCGCGAGCTGTCATGGGCGGGCACTTAATGTATTAAGTCGTGATGAAGATCCTTTATCTAAAGGCAGGTAAGTGGTATGTACATGGTACATAAGAACATACTGCTCAGGTAGGAAATTACACAATCCCCTGATATTCACGCAGGTTTCCATACGAAACATCTGGGGTAAAATAAGAGTCTAAGCAACTTAATATCGGGCTGCCAAATTTTCCCATGTAAGTGCCGCATGACGCTGCGCCCAGGACCAGTCCAAAGAAAAACGAGAGGACTAGTAATGTAGCCATGCAACACAAACATTTGTTTCTGGTCAGGAGCACTTCTTGGCAAATGTATAGAAAGTCGTAAATGGACCTGAAAAAAAAAATGGTATTAAAAATACCTACCTACTTAGGTAAGTAAATAACCCAAGTTTGGTGAGACATTCCATGAATAACCAACAACAAACACGAGAAGGTACTAAACTATTCTAGTTATTAAGTTTACCTACCTAAAAATCGCTTCCCGATATCTCTGTCTGTCCCTATGTATGCTTAGATCTTTACAACTACGCAACGGATTTTGATACGCTTTTTTTAAATAGATTGTGAGTGATTCAAGAGGAAGGTTTTTATGTACAATTTAGTATCGGCATTGCACCAATGCGAAGCCGGGACGGGTCGCTAGTTCTAATTAAAACCAAGCAGTGACCAATGTCAGTTCGGTTAGAAGTATGTAGACTTCAATTAGTAGAGCATTTACTTCCCGGCCTTGCTGTCTTCTGGACCACCAGTTAGACATTGTATGTCGTGGGCCATGTAAGTGTTAACACTTTCAATGCCAACGAAGCCTATGGACGGACATACCACTTCAAGTTGCACGGCGGCGCGCCCCACGGGTCATACCGCAGAGGCAGTGAATGCGTTAATAAGTTACCTGCAACATCTAGTGTTATCGCAGATAATCTTATCAGTTTCATCCAGAAGCCGCCTCAGCTGCTGTTGCGCCAATGTGATAACAGGACACTTCTTGTGCAGTATGTTAGCTATCTCGTCCGCATCCATCTCGCAGCTACAGTTGTGCAAGTCCACTCTTGCCTCAACTCTATTGTCACTTCTAGGAGAACAATCAGCAGTATCCACATTCACATTTTCATCATGCTCTGTGTTGTTTGTTTGGGAGCGCCTTCCATTTTTCTTGTACGATTTTCTATTATATTTATAAATGTTTTGTATTGAATAATCATCAGACGACATATTTATTGGTTGCTTATAGTTATTAATGGTTATTAATGGTTAAAGTAAATACAAAAATTGTCGATGATCTCAATATTGGACAAGTACAAATGCAATATTGTATTCTCTTTGATGCAAACCCAAAGAGAATACAATACTAGCAGTGCAAACCAATGAGGGTACAACAACTATGCAAACAGAATACTTACGTAGTTATTGTATCCTCTTTGCAGAATACAATACAAGCAATGAGTATACAATAAAACATAGAGTAACTTTTTATTTAATAACAATTCATACTTCGTGTACAATTCAATAACGCGTTCCGGGCGTTGTTGCGGCTGCCACGCTGGTGCAGTGCGTCGGGCATGTTCGCTGACGCGGGCGTGGACAGCTTCCCAGCTGTGATACGAGCCCGCTGCGCCGCCGCACTGCGTCGCCTGCGCGCCAGCCGCAACAGCCTTCTAGCAGCGATTGCTGAAGATCTAAACGGCCGACTCCTGTGGCATTGGGTGCTTGCGACCTACACCTGGCACTGAGTGTATACCTGCCCGTAGTAATTTATATATAATAGTAAGTTTTGTCCATGTACCTAGTAAGTTTTTGTCAATTGTATTTACTGTGTCTTCATATGGACCACCATTACGGGTCTGAAATAAATTATTTTTATTTTATTTATTTATTTATAACTATGTACCTACCTATTATAGAAATAAGAAACCTACCTATTATAGAAATAAGAATAAACTCGATGTGCCCAAAACTGGGCTGCACAAGATTAATCACAGACATCGTAGAGCTTTAGAATTCTGTGAGATTAATTAAAGGGCAGACAAAACTCCTAACGAGTTGCAAAAACTTTCAATAAATAAATTCAAACAAATTGTCAAACATATCCTTTGTAAAAAGGCTTATTACAAAATATCAGACTATCTAGAAGATAAAAAAGCTTGGGACGGATTTTGATCCAACTCGAAAAATAACACCTAACAGGCTAAAGGTTTCTTCGTCGCTTCTTTACTTTATTCTACACACCGAAGCGACCGGAATCAAAGTATCACTTTATTTCCATGTCAGTGTTTAATTTTAACAATTTGACCTTTTCTAAATGTACTTTTATTGTGTTTACCGAAATAAAGAATTTTGACTTTTGAGTTTATCGTAAGAACCAATGAGTATACAGTACGTACCGTTAGTAAGAGTAAGAACATTATGTACCTACCTAGATCAAGTGTGACATAAGTAGATGAATAAATACAACTTGATCTATGTGATCTGTGGATGAATATCGGAAATACACAATACCTACTCTACTTGACAAGACTGGAGGACGGAGCAAGCAAAGTAGGTAATAGATATAAGGTATGCCGCTTGATCTGCAGGTCAATGCTAAGTAAAGAGTAGGTTTTATATGCGTAGCCCATTAAGTATAGTATGTACCTAGCACAGACTAACTTCTAACTGCGCCTACTAGTGTAGTATGTGGATTTCGAAAATGCAGCCTTTCTGAGTTTTGACAAGGGCCCTTGACTACAGACCGTTCACTATAAGATGTCTCCTGCCTGCCATAGTTCCAACCTTAAGGTATTCTAGATACTCTAAGGTTCCAACACCAAGTCAGGGGGATATCTTACGGTGAACGGTCTGTAATCAGGGGGCCTACTCGGAAAACGAAAATCGAATTTTCTTTTTCGTTTTCGTGCAAAACCAACTCTTATGTACATTGCATAAGATTAGCGTTTGCACGAAAAAGAATCAGAAACTTCGATTTAGTTTTTAAGAGTACGCCCCTGTAGCCCTTGACAACTCAGGTACACATATTGTTATAACAAAGATCGTAGCTCGTACCTCTCTACTAAAATAAGGTGCTGCGCAAACGCAGATACTTTTTGTTGCCGACACGGCACACTTACATACAAACTGTGCCTTTAAGCCACAGGTTATGAAGAAATTTGTATGTAAACAGTTGCCAGTTGCCGTAACGGTTGCTCTCGTCTGCGCAGCGCCTTATATGTTATAGCAAATACGATGGAGGCAAAGATAGTAGTAGCCTCACAGACATGATACTAGCTGAGTAGCCTACGGTCCTATAGGTATAGACTGTTCATTCTTAAATACAGTTTTAAATAAAATTGCTATTTTGGAAAAATAACGATCGTATTATATTTATCTAAAATATTAAAATTGTCACAAATATTAATTTGCTTAGAGCTAAGTACCCAATTTAATTTAATCTAAATATTTAAACGATATCCTGCAACATTCATGCACTTCTTCAGTAGTTAATCTACTTGCGCAAGCGCACGTCAGAAAATAACAAAACACTGCCTAACAACTGCTTGTGTTACCTCGTAACAACGTTCAAAGCAAGATATTTAATGACTAGACCTGTTAAGCTCTTTGTGAATCTCACTTAAAAAACTTACTGGACTATTTGGTATAATAATGAAATTTTTCTATCTAAACTATTTCATCAATAGAACCTAACTGGTATTGATTATGGCAGGTGTTATAATGTTATAACATTAGTAGTTTCAGTGCCCATGACGCACTGGTACAAACAGCGGCGCGCGGCGCCCCTACTGCAGGTCGCACCGCAATCGGGCAGTGACCGCCTTAATAAAAACAACAGAATACCTACGCACATAAAATGTACATAAATGCAACTAGGTATAATAAAATAAATTAACTTAAAGCTTTGGCTGGAAATGTGTGTTTGTAAAGTTCTTAGTAACATTAGTTATGTGCTAATTTGATGCATAAACTTTTTGGAATATTCGTAGATAACGAAGAGTGCCGCGGTCGCCGGAACAGTCCGCAGTAACGTCGGCTTCAGTCCATTGTATAGTGCTAATGCTCCTGAAACAACAATTATAAAATAGATAATGGACAATCCACACGGCATCATCTAGCTCCAAGCTAAGCAGAGCTTGTGTTATGGGTACTAGATAACTGATATACCTATACTTAATAGAAATTTGTATGCATAGAAAACACCCAGAACCCCGTACGGAATAAAAATGTGTAAATGTAGACCGTACAAACATTTGTCCCGAGGCGGGAGTCGGCGACAAGCGGATTTTTTCTCGCTGCGCCACAGAGGTCTTCAAATGAATAACGCTGAACATTTCATACAGACATGATTATTATCTGGCCAAGCTTGTGTTATGGGTTCTAGATGTTGACTGTTATGCTACTTTTGGACAATGTTTTGGACATTATGTTATTGTACATTTATGTCAAGATTCTATTTAACACTAGCTGCTGCCCGCGCCTTCGCCTTTTTCGTTTATCGGAATAAAAAATAGCCTGTAATGTTATTCCAGGTCCCAAGCTATCATCATATTAGCCCATACACGTCCAAAGCTGGACATAGGCCACCCCCATACGACGACGTCACAAATAGCGGCCCTCAGCCGCCTAGCCCCAAACTATACTCATACCAAATTTCAGCCTAATCGGTTCAGTAGTTTTTGCGTGAAAGAGTAACAAATATCCATCCATACATCCATCCTTACAAACTTCGACATTTATAATAATTAGCAGGATCCGGCAGATGCAAGCCGCTTATGGGCCGGCGATGTTTACGATTTATTTATCACTAAACGACATCCTACTAATTTTATAAATATCAAAGTTTGTATGGATAGATGTATGAATATTTGTTATACTTTCAAGCAAAAACTACTGAACCGATTAGGCTGAAATTTGGTATGGGTATAATTTGCGACCTGGAATAACATAAAGGCAATTTTTATCCCGATAAAACGCGGGCGAAGGCGCGGGCAGCAGCTAGTATTATATATATAACGAAATTTTTATGTTTGCTTTTAATAAACAGCTATCGAGTAGAGGTTAGATTAAAATGCCTCAGACTTTGAATGGAATTAGGAATGCCCTTCAACAGGCGCAGGCGGAATCGACTTATCACATTTTGTCTCTATTTATTTTGCATTAAACAGATACACGTCTCGTCACGGTTTAATAGCGCTCGGCGAAAATGAAGGAGGATTCTATGCAGCACGGCTATTCTAACTCGATCGAAAAGTTGCCGTGACTCGGAATCTGACACAAATCCGCGTGAAATTCAAATATTTTAGCGGTTTTTAATATTTTCTGCGTTCCATAAGGAATATCATTCGCAAAAAAAGTAGGCCCTCGCCCATGTTTTAACTAATTTAGTTTCGACTCGACTTTTGGTGAAATTTATAATTTATATTAAATTATAAATCAACATTATTGTCCATTAATCGTACTTCGTTGGAACATAGGTTCATAGAAAATGGTCAGCGATTAATGAAAAAAACTTTTTAGGTAGTTTTATTCTTTGTGGAACGCAGAAGATATTATAAACCGCTAAAATATTTGAATTTCACGTGGATTTGTGACAGATTCCGTGTCACGGAAACTTTTCGATCAAGTTAGAATAGCCCTGCTGGTGTAAAACGGTGTAAAAATATAAAATTCAACTTCTGCGCTCCAAGGTCAGCGCTATTAAACCATGACGCGAACTGTACCTACCGTTAGCGGTGCAATAAGAATCGATCACTCACCTTCATTCTTAATAATTTCATAGCCAACATTTATGAATTTCTGACTCTTGTTTGAAATTTGAACCCGCGACTTTATGACGTCTGTAGGGAATATTATGGTCCATAGTACGATGCCGCCGACTGCTCCGGATATCATTGTTCTAATTAATCCAATGTCGTCTTTGGACTGCCCCGGTTTGCTCAGTAGCTCTCGTGTGCCTGAGATAAGATAATAAATACATACTAATATTATTGGGTAAGGATATCTATCAGACAGAACACAACGTCCATTTGACTATAGATAAATAATAATAATGCTGGACTATCCACATCTAGCCCCAAGCTAAGTAGAGCTTGTGTTATGGGTACTAGATGACTGATATACTTAATACATATATTACGAGTACATCATTATCATCATCATATCAGCCCATACACGTCCACTGCTGGACATAGGCCTCCCCCGTGCGACGCCACGAATAGCGGTCCATACATAGATAATTTTATCATACATAGAAAATACCCCGAAACACCCGAGCCTACATTTGCAAATCGGTGAAACATTTGTCCCAAGACGGGAATCGAACCCGCAACCTCCTCCATCGCAGGCGGACCTTCGCCCACCGTGCCACATCGGTCGTCAACATGGTATACCTACGAGTATATAATATACTAGATTTCGACCAAAGTATCCGAAGTGTTACAACATTCATCATCATCATCAGCGTGTTCCAACATTAAGATTGTGGTCGTCATAGGAACGGTAACTCGCACCAGAACCCTAGACCACATCTTATTGTGACTGAAGTAGCGGATTTACCAGCAGGCTGAGTAGACTGGACCCTAGGGCAGCAGACTTCAGGGGGAGGAAAATAGGGCCAAAAATGTATTGTCTTGCAGAAATATAAACAATATTATTCAATACCTAAATAACGGGAAAAGGTACTATGATCCAAACATCATAATCGGTGTGCATTCCTACAAGTTGCAATTTCATTGACAAAAAAATTTAATAAAAATGATTGTGAACAATGGTATCGATTTGTAGTAATCAGTTCGGGGCGGAAAAATTAGAATAGCCTACTTGCGGCAAATGTGTCAATCCGCCACTGACTGAACAGCTTGTAGATCACAACACCAAGAAAGGAGGAAAAAGTAAAAATACTTTGTTAGTTTTCGATTCGGAGCAAAACTCGTCTCAAGCTTTTTTATCCTCTTCTTGGGATTGAAAGATTTTGATACTTTATTCAACCCTTTTCTGTTGATAGTTTAGTAATTACCTTTTTATTTCAACACCCACCTTCATATGCTCCGAAAAAGAAGAAGTATCCCGGCATTTCTCTCATGATCGTCGGCACCAGCCCCCGGAACAAACCTTGGATGCCATACTGCCGGAATATTTGCTGAGTCAATTGAACTGGTGTGATTTTAACCTGAAAAAGAGAATTATCTTTGAATTAATAAATAAATTACCTGCTTTTTATTCAAATAGTTATTTTTTTTTAATGTTTCCCATAATTGTTTTTATTGCAGAGTCATTAACATCATTTCATTCGAAAGACCTCCACTGGTGGACATAGACCTGCCCAAAAGATGGCCAAACTAACATCATATTGGCAATATGATGTTAGATAACCCCTTGGGGGTTTTTGCCACCTTCGCCACGCTTGGCAGATGCGTTCGCGATCGTAATTTGGTGGTGGATATGTTCTATGCTATACTGTACCAATATCTATAGAGTAAATAATCACTTAAAAATTCGGGTCTTTCTTAGATGGAGTTTCATCATCACCCAGCACAGTAGAAATCTAACTCTATCCAATGCTGGGTCAGATTAATGGATCTCTGAAGTCACTTGTTATAATAGCTTTACTTACTTTAAATACAATAGGCTAATCACCCAGTTTTCAACTGAGTACACATCTTCTGCGTCACCTTAATGTAAATATTCTTGTTTTAATATGGTTATCTTATCTAACTACTCGAGCCAATTATCTTTGCATAGTAATTGGTTTTCCACATAAAATAACGTCATTAACTAATTACTATTGAATCTCTTGTAGGTAGTTCATCATTATCACTGACATGAGGAACCCTGTGACCTTCTTCATTACCCCCACTTAATGTCCACTGCTGAACATGTCTCCCAAGACGGGTTTTCTGACATTACACTATTATTTTACTCAGCAACTAATAAAAATAAATGAATATTCTGCTAAATACAAGTTTTGGCTGTGTATCAGTGGCTAAATAAATAAAAAAACAATGTTCTATTTTCACTGAGTATTAACTAGCCACTGATGCAATGATGGGCCGTGGGGCCGCGGCGTACGAATATCGACCCCTCCAACTCAACCCGTGGATGTCGTAAGAGCCGACTAAGGGAACCTACCAGTTGAAGGGCAGCAGCTTCCTTCTGAGTATTTTTAAACACCAACACTCCGATCACCAATCCGCCTGCCAAGCGTGGTGATTATGGCAAATCTCCCCTACATGGGAGACCAACCAATCGATGGACCGACGACATCGTAGCGGTCGCAGGGAGTCGATGGATGGAGGCGGCTCAGGACCGCTATTTGTGGCGTCGTACGGGGAGGCCTATGTCCAGCAGTGGACGTGTATGGGCTGATGATGATGAAATATGAAAACATCATTATATCACTCATGAAATTACAAACAGAGCCTGTGTCATGGGTACTAGATGACTGATATACAGTACATTACACAGATAGATATTTTTTATTATACATAGAAAATACTCAGAACGACCTGAACAAATATTTGTCCCAAGGCGGTAATCAAATCTGCAAGCTCCTGGATCACAGGCGGACATTTGCCCACCGTGCCACAGAGGTTGTCAAAGCTTAGTTTATGGCTAGATGATAATCTGCGATATAGCCAGCATTATTATTTTTTTAAATACCACTGTCATACTGTTTGTGCACCAGTTACGTTGATCTCCCTCATAGCTTGCAGCTGACACTTGATGAGTTCTGTAGGGCACAGCGTGAAGGATGAAAAGAATGCTGCAAGGAAACCAGCTGATGCATTACCCATGGTTGATAGCTGATCCACAGACTAGAACAAAAATACCTAGTTCACAAATTAAGATCAGAAGGTCTAGATCGTTGGGGAGTAAAGGTTCTCGAGTGGCGACCGCGATGCAATGCGAAACGGAGTGTGGGAAGACCTCCCACTCAATGGACCGACGACATCGTAGCGGTCGCAGGGAGTCATTGGATGGAGGCTGCTCAGGACCGCTTTTCGTGGCGTCGTTTGGGGGAGGCCTATTATGTTCAGCAGTGGAAGTGTACGGGCTGATGATGATAATGGTCAATACCAGAATGTGTAGATACCATATTTTTATTCATCATCATCATCAGCCTATATTAGTCTTGAACTTGAACTTAGTCCAGCGTTAGACATAGGCCTGCCCTAATGAGCACCATAATTGTCTGTCTATATTTTGTAATAAAGAAGTAAAAAAATATATATACTTATTGATGATGTTTATAATACTTAAGGCAATCTAAGTTCTTGTTTACTGTTTTTAATCTAAGGTATCTGATAAGATAAAATTGAATAAATATGTAAAACAAAGCTATAATTTAATAATGAAATGAACTTACAATAATAATTTGATCTCAACATTTGAGAAATAAAATAGTATGATGACATACCTCTACATCAGTAAGTCGGCACACAAACTTTTGGCAGTATCCGTAAGCAGCGAATAGCACTGAGTTTTCAGCAACATTAGCCATAATAGCCGGTGTTGTACCAGCATACAACCCTCTGATAATACCATCATTTTTTAATGTTTGTTTCAAGCAATCATACATCCCACTATAAAGGTGTGGAAATGTTTGCATTTTGACTTTTACTGTGTCCAAGGGTTGGCCAACATATACAACTCCTATTCCTCCTGTAAAAGATTGTCAAAAAATCACCCTTGCAGACTTCATGTAGTTGGCCAAGCAGTGAACTAAACTGGATCATGCATGACACAACAGAATGAGAAAATTTTAAGAAAGGGATTCCTTGAACCAGAATTGGGCTGGGCTAGTAAATTATTACAAATAGAAAAAATAATCCTGGTTTACCTAATGATCCTGCAATGAAGTCAATAACACCATTTTTTAAGTTTCCTGGATCTGGGGTAGCACTATGAGCCATCGTGGATTACAAGGGTTCTAACCTACAAAACAAAAAAGTTGAAAAATGATGCAATCCAATAAATTTTACTTTGGTTATGCATTCAACATAATTAGAGGTATAATAATAATTGCACAATTAAATTTGAATGAAATCTATGAAAATGCTCGGAATAAAAGAAGAATTTAGTTGAAGCCTATGTATAAAAACAAAACACATGTATGATGAAATAAAATTTGTGGTGAAAATTATTCAGACCAACAGTATGCTGATACCTGTATGTATATGTAACACAATCTCCTATTTTAAATGTACAATAAATTATACACGAAATCACGAAAACAAACTATGGTAAACAACGGTGGCAGCGGCTCCCCTCTTCCTTCCTTTCTCTGCTGGGGTCTGACAGTGACTGCAGTGACGACTGTCAATGTTTGTCTGTTGTCCAGTCAGTCTTTCGTTCGTACAGTCACTGTCTGCCGCATTGAGACGATCGATGCGTCAAGGACGCATAACGCCTAATAGCCCGGCTACACGCTCAAACATTTGTGCATGCATGATTGCACAAATACAGTTTGCGCAAGCAAGATGTAGCTTGTGGGAGGGCTCAAATCAGTTTGCAACAGGAACCCTCAAGTATCTATAGCACCAGCCAAAGATTATCAATCCTTGTATCAATCACACTATAATGCCAAAGTTTGGATGGATAACATCCAAGTCAGCCATAGATGGATGTTTGTAACTTCGTCACGCTGCGCCGCCGCCGCGCCGCCGAAACTCCTGAACACAGAGCTGAAATTTTGTTTATGTGTACCTAGCATGGAAATCAAACATGGAATCAATCATAATTTATCAGCTACCTTAAGATAGAAATCACCTTTAGAGATTTCTATAAAAAATGCACGTGCAAAGCACGTCGATATAAACTAACTTTTTATTTTATACTACACCTGCTCGGAAAGTTGCCTATTCATTTTCCAAATATAAGATAGAAAGTAAGACATTGCAGGCGTATTGGAATCCGGGAGGAAAAACTCTATGGAATTTCATTTCTCACTCGTTTTAGCGGGAGAGAAAACTGTATGGAAATCCATTTCTAACGTGTTATTTTTTTTTAATTTCCTAAAAGATCGGCCGGTAGTTATGGTTATTTTCATAATAGGTCAAACGACAAAAAGTTTTTACTCCAAGTCCCCTTGCCTCTTCCGATTTCCGAACAATATTTTGAAAAAAGAACCCAAGTGATAAAGGCTGGCGCGGGAAGTTCTTCTAATTTTGAATATGGTGTAGGCAATTTTATTAATTCTACAGAATGTCATCGAGTGGTAGTGAAAGTTTTATGATACCGCCAGAAATAAAATATTTATTCTGCTTTTTATTTTCCTCGAAGGTGTAGTATAAAGCACTATGTATCACTCGGCAGATTGTGTAATTCCTACCTCGTGTGTTTTAAGGCAAGGTCTCAAACGACACACTCGATAGGAATCAGGCACGTTCTCGCCTAGGTGAACAATGTACCATTTTTTGAATTTATTTAAAGCCGCGGGCAGAATCTTGTATTCTTTAGCATACGTTTCATATACTATACTCAACCTAGGGTCAAAAGCTGTGCGTTCACTGGATCGGAATCGGAGCATGCGCAACGTATATATGTACGTGAACGCGTGGAACGGATTGGTCTCGGGAATTCCTGGTTCTGAATTTACAAAATTAATGTCTTGTTGCTCAGCAATGTATTGATACTTTACCGTGCAATATGATAGCAATCGAGTGTTTAAAGCTGGCTTCAGCCACGACTCGATAGAACAAAAACTCTTTAGAACGCTACTAAGAATTTGTTATCAATTTTAATAGATAACATGAAATGAAAGAAATGAACAATTTTTATTTACCTTACGAAGTACTACAAAATAAATCTATAATATTTAATACTAGTTCTAGGCTACGTGATTTATTAAAAAGAGATAAAGCTCAAACTAAATACTACATAACTTTTATCGTATTGCCTGATACATGTGAAATGCTATATGAGAAGGTGGAAAAGATTAATATAGGCACGTAATTTCGGTAAAGGTGAAACATTTATTAAATAAAAATATAAAATACAATAAAATAAAATGATTTTTTGTTTATCTTCTTAAAGGTATTCTGAATTTCCCGGGAATTGCCGTAATTATTTTCCGATTTGTGTACCAGAAAATCGTTAAATCTTTCCAACATTCATTACAACTAATTTAATGCTACGGTTCACCGTCAAAATTAATTTACAGAAACAATGTCATTTCGTCCGCGGTTGGCTGTCAGCAGGGCGACCCTCTTGGTCCGGCCATTTTTAGCCTTGCTATCCAACCAGTAATTCAACGTCTGAAATCCAAACTTAATGTTTGGTATTTAGATGACGGAACGATAGGGGGAGACGTGGACACAGTTTTTAATGACCTAAAAATCATCACAGATGAATTTCGGCAAATAGGTTTAGAACTAAATTTTTCAAAGTGTGAGCTTTTTATTTCGGACTCTTGTGTAGACAAAAACAATATCATAATAAAATTCAATAGTTTGGCTCCCAACATTACAGTTGTAGATAAATGTTCACTTCGCCTCCTTGGTTCACCAATTTTTGATGAGTCTTTTCAGTCATTTGTAGATGTGAAAATTCAAAATTTCAACAAAACCTCGAACAGACTTCTCAAAATTAATAGCCATATGGCTTTTACAATTATTCGGTTTTGCTTGTTTGTACCAAAATTTACGTATTCTTTGAGATGTTGTCAACTGTGGAAACACAGCGAGCTCTTGGAATTGGAAGGCTTAGACAACATAATAAAGAATACTTTATCATCGGTTTTGAATATCTGTTTCGATGACAAGGCATGGTCGCAGGCCTCCCTGCCTGTCAAATTGGGAGGCTTAGGTATCCGCAAAATTTCAAGTGTAGCCCTGCCAGCGTTCTTGTCTTCCGTCTACAGCACTAGTTCTTTAGTGGAAAAAATTTTAAATTCGTCTTTGGTCTCACCTGGAAATTCATTCAAAATTTCGTTCTTAGACGAGGCTCGAATGGCTTGGCATAGTGCTTGCCCTGATGCTGCTCCCCCAAAATCTCTTTTGTCCCAACGGCAATGGGACGGGCCTCTGTGTGAGTTGACACGGAATTGTTTGTTACAAACGTGCTCCAGCTCTGCAGATCGTGCCCGTCTCCTGGCCGTTTCTAAATGGGAGTCAGGACATTGGTTGCAAGCACTTCCTTCATATAATACTGGCACTCTATTGGATCCCGTAACTTTCCGTATAGCAACATGTCTTCGGTTGGGTGCAAGGTGTTGCGCGCCTCATCAATGCCAGTGCGGTACTGTTGTCGAACAGCTTGGTCATCACGGATTATCGTGTACTAGGGCTGCAGGTCGGATATCTCGCCATGCCAGCCTTAACGACATCATCCGGCGGGCCTTTGTCACCGCTAACGTAACAGCTATTCTCGAACCGAATGGTCTGTTGCGTGACGATGGTAAGAGGCCCGACGGCATGACTTTAGTCCCTTGGGAGCTGGGGAGGCCTATTGTGTGGGATGCTACATTTGTCGACACACTTGCGCCTTCCCATCTTTCAAGGACATCCGTGAGGGCTGGTTCGGCGGCAGATTTGGCCGAGGATCTCAAGAGGCGCAAATATGCAGGTCTCGACAGAGCCTACGCATTTGTTCCCCTTGGAGTCGAGACCCTAGGTCCGTGGGGTACCGAGGCTCTCCGGGTTTTCAAAAAATTATCTGAGCGCCTGGTCGAAGCGACGCGTGACCCGAGAGCTGGTGAGTATCTGGCGCAGCGCATTAGCATTGCCATACAGCGGGGCAATGCAGCCAGCGTCTTGGGGACGCTTCCGACTGGTATTGATATGGACCAGTTGAGCTATCTGTAGATTGTTTGCAACAGTCTGCAGTTAGCTCAATTGTTTCAATTGTAATTACTAGTTTAATTTCTTTATATTATTTGATTGTTATTTTCTTTGTCAATAAAGAGTACTAATTTAATAATTTACTGACAAATTACCTATTAAACTATAATTCCCTTCTGGAAAAGGTCGAAAATTTCGGGATTTCCTAGGAAATTTGGAGAACCAGAAATAACTTGACCCGAGTCGTACGTGTAGCTGCGTAGCATATGTAGATGCGGTAGATATAGCAGGCGTTTTGCCATGAATGTCTTTTGTGAACGGAAGAAATTGAGTAAATCTGACAGTGACACTGGCATTTTTCTTCTTTATACACCCAAATAGCGTCAACCAAGTTTTGAACACAACAAAAAATAATTTCATTCAACAAGAAAAAGAAAAGAAAAGAAGCATTGTATTCTCTTTGAAAAGAAGGATAAATTACAAATTCAAAGAATTTATTAGTTTGTGTTTCAAAAAGTACTTTCATGAAAAATAGTAATTAGTAGCCGATAATTTGTCAGTGTTGATTCTGTCTTCTTGCCTTTGTGGCAGGTTCTATCGATAAAATAAATTGTTCCACTACTTTGGTTTGCTTCTGTAAATCCCATGGATAAATTTCGAATATCTATAGCTTGGAATTACTGAGTGTTATGGCTCCTGGAAACAACGGTAGACATCCAAGTCATACGGGGACCATACCCAAGACAAAAGTGAGGAACAACTGCAATGTCCCACAGGAGGCTGTTACGCCGACGCGCCGAGATATGACAACGAACCTTGTATCGGTAAGGATTCTCAGATCATGTGGCAGCAGCTGTTGTGACTATCCTAAGAAATTATTTCACTCTTTCTTTCTCAACTCAGTACTGTGTGAGGTAGGACCAACCAACCATACACAAATACCATGCAGTGCAAAGCCAGGACGCTACAGAAACAAAATCTTTTCACTCTAAACAATTTTAGAAATAGTAAAAGATCATCTTTACTAACTTGTGTTTGGTGTGTGTATTTATCTACTGTTATCCACAACAGTATGAAGTTTGTTTAGAACATGTGGAACGTGTGTGCTTGGATAGGACTATATTTAGATGCTCCACAGAAATCTTGAACATCTGCCAAATCTGTTTTTGCAGCATGTGTGGCACAGTACAGATGTACCTATTGAACAAAAGAGTGATTCAATTATAGATCATTTGTGTATTTGCCATATGGGTGGCTGTTTTTCTAAACTGAGTCTGAAAAAGGTTTGTTTAGTTTGATTTTCTGGGTATAAATTGAATGGTGTGAGTAGTTTTTCTCAAAATTTCAGACCTCCCTAGATTGGGTGCCTGTATCTGAATACAACTCAAGATCAAATTACAATCACAGTCAGTCAAGAAAAACAACCAATAATACTACAAATAATTCTGATCAGGAACTGACTGATATTGGTAAGTACTTTACAATTCAAGGATTTGATCCAGGGATCCTGGACATTTTTAAATCCTGAAAATTGGAGATTACATTTGGGCATATCCCAGGATTTTCGGGATTGAAAAATCAAATCAAAATGTTTTATTGCAACCATATTGTACAAAAAGATATTATATATTGTACAGTCTCAAATATGGACCCCAAATTAATTCAAAGTTACTAAAAATGTTGCATGAAACGAACCAAAGACAAAGTAATTCACCTGTCATTTATTGGCTATCTTGACTTGCTAGCAAAAAGTGTATAAAAACTCACACCTGACATGTGTATGCAGTATTTTGTACGAATAAATACAGGGCATGGCCTCAAGCAGAAGGACAAGCGTTAGCATTGATTCTGATACTATAAATACATACTTTGAAAACACTGTTTGAGTTTGAATGTTTATCATGTGGTGGGCACAAGGGTTTTTTAATACCCCTCATAAACAAGTGTTTTCATAATCTATCCGATCCGGGGTACAACTATCTATGGGCATAACTGGGTTCATGATTAATTGATCCCTGCACTGTAAAGAAAAAGAATATAAAGCACTGTAGGATTGAGTCTTCTATTTAAAATGTACTTAATAATATTTATACCTACATACTTTGCAAATTAAGCAGACCATGAAAATATCTTCCTAAAAATACTGACCAACATTCACTTTCAGACAATTCAGGTGCATTTGAGAGTGGTTTTGGAAGATTTGTGCCAGTCAGACCACAGCCTAGAGCCTTGCCACTGAATGCACAGAATCGGGACATTTTAACAGATCACCATGACGATGGAGCAGGCTCCTCAATGACTGGGCATACACTTCATCCATATGCTCATCAAATGCAGAATGGTTTGTACTCCAATAAGATGCTAGCTTGATGTTACGTACCCTGTTATTTATTGTTCTTATCCCTTAAAGGATCTTTATGAGAATTCAAAGTACTTCCCGCTAGCTACGATCGTGCCCTTTGCTGAGGTGCACTCTCGTTTTTTTGTTATTTTCTCTAAAACTATTTGTTTAATTACAATTCTGAAATATTACATATTATCAACCATTACTTTCCCATTGCTATGCAAAATACTCTTTTTTGTCCTTTTCCCCATTTATCATCATCAGGCTTTATTAGTCCACTTCTGGACATTACCTTATGACGCCATAGCACCATGTCTCCCCTTTAAAAAATGTGCAAAGTGTGATGAAAATTAAATGTTTCATTAGTTTAACTTAATTTCAGGTATAACCCAGACACATTCAAACCACTCTGCTGCCGCGGTTATGATAGTAAATCCAACTACGCCAAATGCTGCTGGTATATCTCAGTCATTCAATGTAAGTGACTACCTATAACTGTTTAACCACACAAATGTTATTATTTTGTTTATTATTAACTAGTTTCTACCAGCAGCTTCGCACGCAATGTTTCTATGGAAAAATATAAAAGTTACTTCTATCCTATGTGAACTGATTTATAGGATAAAACTAAGCCTATGTTTTATTCCAGTCCTAGAAATATATCTATGCAATATTTCAGCCTGATCTGTTTAGTAGTTTTTGAGTGAAAAGTAACAAATATCCATCCATCCAAACATCCAAACTGTCACATTTATAATATTAGTGTGATGTGATTGGACATTGGACAGGTTGTCCAGCATTATTAATTTTATTTATTTATCGATGTGCGGCAATGTTGCGCCTAGATCTGCAACAACCTTTAATCCTACTCACACTCATAATTATCAATTGAGATAATTGTCAGATAAAACACCGTTATCGCAGGCACCAAACCAAAACCGCAACAACTTGACTCGCAACCTGAACCCAGCCCGTAACACGTTCGAAGGCAGCGCAGCTAACAACAACGCTCCGGCGGCGACTAACTCGCGCACAGTCACCAAGACTGTCAATCTCATGAACAACATGTATGACGGACAGGGAACCTTCAACAATATTAATGACAACAATCATGTAAGTATCTAACAACAATAGTATGTAACTACATTAAATAAGAGAAACCCATTGTCAACTTGTAACTATGTATTACTTGTATTATGTACGTAGAGCAGCATCAATTGGTAACCCCTTAAATGTTTACACTTCTACCGCTAGAGGGTTACAAATTGAGGCTGCTCTCTGTACCTACATCTTGTTGGAACTTATTTAACTCTAATCCCGGAGGTAGGCGTTGGGACTTGCGACAGAGTATTTTACTTCTGCAGGGTGCATCGCTTCCTATTTTTGTTATTTGCACTATAATTATGTTCCTATAATAAAGACTTTAGTTTTTACAAAGTATTTAAATGTATGAACATGGACATAAAAAACTTCTGTTTTGAGGTTGAATTTCACCTTTTGTGAGAGGAAAATAAACTTAAAATGTCTGAGTTATTTCGCAACTGTCTCAATCGCACGATTATATTCATGATGTGAGTAGACGTCACACACAGTTGCACGTGTAGAGCAACACAATTGCGCATGTATGTGCCGGGACGCGACTTTCGTTTGGAGAAATGGGCGGGTGTTCGGGTTGTGGTGGAGTCTACTATCTATACTAGTTGCTCCAAGATTTTTTACGGAAAGCGATGTGTATGCCCCCGTCGCGGACCTGCCGTCAAGTCCGATTTCAATAACTATTTCTTAGGCTTACAAAATAAGCACTTAGACAAATCATGGTGTTGTGATGCCTGTGTGCCTGTGGCCGCTTCTTTGTCGTTTCAGCACTATATAATATATATATAAGAATAATTACATAATATAAAAGAATTAAGTTTGTCTAACTTCCTTTCAAAAGTTCAATAAAACTGTCCCTTGTCAGCAGGTTCACAGAGAATCAGCGAGAGCTCTGGGTGAGGCGATCGTAGCCGCGTGTCCGGACTCTGCGTCCGTGGAGCGCCGCCTCGGTCAGATCCGGGAGTATATCCGCGTGACGTCATCCCTCGTGGATACCATGCGCAATTCTGAGGATGAGGTAAGACATAACTGCTGGAAAGGTTTTGGAAGTGCACTGCACTGCTAATTATGTTGCTAAAGGTGGAGGTTCGCAAGAGAAAGATAACAGAACGCTTCTCGTCTCTGTCTCGCACGCAAACAAAAACTTAAAGTCAAGTATGGGCACGATCTCTGCTCTTTGTCGATAAGCTAAACGCCACCTTAGTTTTCTCTAAATTTTGCACTAATTTTCAGCCCAAAGCCCAAATAGGATAAGGATTAGAAATCTTGTGTATGTAACGTAGGGATAGACATGTATTCGTACGTATGAAAATGGCCGATTCCTGCGGCATTGGGTGGGGGTAGGGGTGCATTCAGTGCTTGCTCTTGCTACCCACACCTGGCACTGAGTGTAACTATACCTGCCTGTGCCAACAGGGTTTTTGTTTAGTTACATGCTTTGTCCATGTAGTAATTAAGCTGTCGATTGTATTTATAACTGTGTGTTTTCATAAGGACTACTATTCGGTCTGACATAAATGATTTTTAATTTTTATTATTGATCACTTTACAAAATCATAATTTGTTTCCAATTTAGGCATTTATAGAACACACAAAAGAAGAATATGACGATCTAGTCAAGATGGTGATGCAACTGAAAGATAGCGAGACAAATCTAGAGCAGATTTTGACTGAACGAAAGCCGGATAATATTGAGGTGCCGGCTGAAGAAGGGAATGAAACACAGCCAGGCCCAAGCATAGAGATAACAGAGGTACTCGATAACTCGGCCATTAACGACGCGAGTCAAATTAACAATCTTAAAAAAGTCACCAACATAGAGAATGAACAGATCAACAAGCAGCACAAGAACCAAGACGATCCCACTGATCCGGCGGCATCTGAGATATCTCCGACAACAGTAACAGAGAACAATATAGTTTCTGCAAACTCAAATAAAGTAGAAGAGAAAAATGGCGACGAGCAATTAAATCAGCTACTGAAGAAGAACATACAGTCTTGCAAGGATAAAGTAGCGCAGATCGAGCAGCTGAAGAAGACTAAAGATTCGCTTACAGACGAACAGGTTCATAGTGATGTGTGCGCTGTGATATTGTCTCATAAAGTACCGCATGTGGACCCAGGAATGCTACACCAATAACTCAAAAACTAAACTGTCTTTATTAAGAACTGGTATTCAAGCAAAGGGTTTTGGTAGAGGCATAACCTGCGAACTTGTAGAATGGAATTGAGAATAACGTCCCCTCTAATGCTGTCCTGCTCAGATCGGATTCGAACTGAGCAGGACAGCATGAGAGATGACGAAATTCTCTTTCCCAATCTTTGAGAACTTAGTTTATATACGCGTAAAGGCAGAAACACTATTGAGTGGTGATTGTGAACTCGTAAAGCATCAGCATTATCGGTTTCATACCTATAATTATGGTTAAAAAGAACCATTACTTACATCGACACAATAACACGCAAATAGTCTGTTTCAAGCTTATCGTCGTGCAATGTTTTGCTTCATTGGATACCAGTTCCTGATATTAAAAAAAGCCATGTCTTGTCTTGTTACTGACTATGACGTGGGAAATCAAAGTGTTGCTTCAATATAAATAGATGTTTTAACTAAAATATATAATAACAAACATGATTTGAGGGTTGATAAACATTAAACATTGTATACTGTGATCTTACCTTACATTCTACAAATACAAACTAAAAATTACTATCATTTTGGCGTGCAATATTAGTAGTTACGCTTGTGTTCCTTTTTAATTGTTTGCAATTTTACAGATTGGATGTGTTAATTTTAAGAAAAGTAATTTTAAAACCAAACTTGATTGTTCCGATTTGAACTATAAATAGAACACTCAGATTCCAATGCCTTGTAAAATATTTTACCCAATCTGAAAATCATTTTTCCCAATCTCGGAAACTTTGATTTTCATGTATTAAATAGTATTTATGTTGTAGCAAGACGTTACGCGGCCGGTGTCCGTCCAAAGCAACGGGTCAGCGTACAGCGACAACGATCTGTGGCAGAACGAGATCAAAAGCAAAATGGAGATGTCTCAGATGCGGCTGACTGCTCTGAAGCAGCAGCAGAAACGGCTTATCAAATATCAGGTTAGTGGCCCCAAGTCATTGCCGTGCCGCTCGTGGCGTAAGATTCTAATTGCTCCATCATTTGCTTAAAAAGACATAATTAATAATCAGAAAAAAAAATTGTTAAATTTCCAGCAAGAAGCAAAGCAACAACTGGAAGAAATGAACAAAGAAAGGCAAACTCAGGAAACACAACCTTCAACGTCACACTCTCATGACAATTTCACTGATATGCACGTAAGTTCATAAACAACTCACCTCGCCATCGCTCGTGGACATATCTGGCCTTATGCGCAACGCCAGGTTAAGATTAAAGTGTTGAATTTTAATCATCATCAATAGACAGACAGATCCTGTTGATTATTTAATAAATTAAAAACATGTGTGAAACTTTGTATAGACAAACGGTGCAGCGATACGATGTCGGTAAAACATAAATCAGCTCGCTAAACGCCCAGCGACTGGCGCCAGCAAAGTTTCCATTGCCTACGGTCCCTTGCATCTTCATACGCTGGTTTTCTCTTGGCGTGTCGCTAGCTGCACTACCTGTCGCTAACCTATGGCCTTAATGTTTCCATGCATTAATTTAAAAAATCATTTATTGCCTGTGAATTTGTTAACTAGACTAAAGTTATACATCAACATAAATTACTATTTACCAGGCTGATTTTCAATCTAATTCATAAATTAAAGCTCTGCTTGATTTTGTTGTTGAACATCAGCATATCAACCAATTTATTCAACAGAACCACCAACCACACGGCAACTACAGCCTGCCTCGCATGTACGCAGCCAACCAGATCGGCGTTGCGACGACCCTTCCTCAGTCTACGGAGGCGCTGCATCAGACTTCAGAGAACGAGCAGTCTTCGCGGCATAGCCAGGACGAGAGGTTCAGGGAAAACGCTGTTAGTGGCGAGGCGAGTGTAACGTGTTTTATACTGCACCTGCTTAATGTCACATATTCCTTTTCGTAACATGAGGCGATAGTACTAAAGTTTTTGTTATTATAGTGCATAAGCCCGCACTTGTGGTAATATAATAACGGTGCTATAGTCCGTAAGTCCCAAAGATTTTCGACAAGCCAGGTACTCGCCTCCGTGGCGCAGTTGGTTAGCGCATTCAGGAAAAGGTCGCGGGTTCAAGTCCCGCCGGAGTCGTAAATTTTTGGGATATTTTTTAATTTCTATGATAATACTAAAGTGCGGGAGGAAAAACTCTATGGAATTCAATTTTTAACGGGCTGACTCACCCAGTTTGAAGAGAAAACTATGAAAATCCAATTCAAATGTTCTATTTAACGGCAGGATCTTTCGACTATTTGAAGGGTTTCCAAATGGCTCCTCTGAACCTACCAACACTATGTCTATTTCTACCGCCAATTAGTATTGCTGTTTCGGTAGTCGGTGTGAGTCACTTCAGGCACCTGTATGCGTGAAATTAGATACCTGCTCCACGTTCACATACCTGATCTACTAGGATTGTTACAGGCATATTTCCGTTGCCAATGTACAAACTACGCAGCCTAAAACTAGATGGCGGTAGTAAAAGCCTCCAAAATGTACACAAACTACTCATTGTCAGCCCGAAACTAGATGACGCTCAAAATAATCTCCATTACACAACAGGAAGCAACCGGCGGCGCACACAGCTCGGGCGAAGAAGACAACGCGGAACTGGCGGCGCGCGGCCAGCTGCTGCAGGTCAAGCTGCGGGAGCTGCAGCTGAAGAAACAACACATGGAGAGCTTGGTAACTACTGTGGCAGCTCATTACATTGTAACCATAGAAAGAAATTATAACAGGAATCAACAGGTGGTTCTCACAATCATCCCATAAATCAGTTCCCATGGGATAGACCTATGTAACCTTAAAACGTTTCTATAGAAACAACGAAATTTTTTCTGTATATTTTGTGAAGATAGATTTTGCACAGTCAGCGTAGGCTAAATCGGCTGGGACATCAGAATCTTTAAACTGGCTGGAGTATAATATAACGTTGAATTTATTGGCCCCAGGTGACGGAGTTTCAGAAACTGCAGGCGGCGGCGCGCGCCGGCTCTACGCGGAACACCTACTCCAGCTCCAACGAAGACAGCGCAGACGACGAGCCACAACGCAAATGTAAGATACACACACCATTCAGGCTGTGTTAGTAGCAAAACGAACACCTGTGCCACGTCTATTATCGTTTTTTTTTATTTTTTTATTTATGTAGGAAGCGTTATTTCCTGTTTGATACATGCGCGGCTATGAAGTTCCGTAATTGTTGATAGGTGAGTGAATGAAGACAGATAACTTTGTCTATGAACTAATTCATAGACAAAGTTACTTTTGACAAATAGAGAAGCGCATTTCAGTCAACTCGAAAAATAATTTTTATCTCGCCTACATAGTATGTAACAAAGATTATTCTAGATGATTTTTCCATGAAAAAAATTACACGGAAAAAAACATGTAATGCCGCGGGCAGAAGCAAGTAGCAACAAAAAAATACTATTTTATTTAATGGAATATTCTGATTACAATAATAAAGTCATTTATACGCATGAGCATGGTCTGTAGAATAATACAAATTTTTGAGCGAAAATAACAAAATCGATTAGGTACATCTTCTTCATAAACAAAATCAATTGTCATAAAAAATCGAATCGATAAAGCATAAGGACATGACTGTATTTATCTATTTTGAATTTTAAGCTTCGTTGGTTGATATTCAAAAGGGAAAAAGGGCGGACATTACGAGAGGAGGGTTCCGTTTTGTAACGAAACCCTGAAAAGAGGCAGTCAAAACTTAAGATTTGATGAAAATTCGTGTCGTTATTTATTTGCAATACATATTCGTTGCAGGTAATAAAGCAAGCAGCAGTAATATCAAGAATGAGGACCCCTTCAAACTCATGGAGATAAAGGCTATAAAGACAGCGCTACAGAAAACAAAAGGTTCGATCATTTTGTTTTCATAATCACTCGCCTCTACGTCAAACGAATCACACTGATATTATAAACGCGAAAATATGGATGTTTGTTACCTCTTCACAACAAATTATGTACTTACTGAATTTGAAGACGAATTTTAGTTTTCTTTTAATACTCTACATTATATATCGGACCATTTTAGTCCAATACAAAGTAAACCATAACTCTCTCTCTTCACAGACTTGATGCGTTCAGTAGAAAATTACGAAGCAGATCATCTATCGGGTGGACAGGAAGAGAATTTTAGAGAAATGTCGTCGGCGCACTCCAACATCAATGACAAGTGAGTAGTTTAAATGTGAATGTTTTCGGAACGTTTATGTTTCTGACTGAAATTGTTGGTTTTTCATCAAAAATTTTCAAAATTCATTAACATAAATAGTGACGTCGCTCGACTATAGAACTTTTTAAAAAATCTGGTTTGTGGTCTTAAATCATAAATTAGGTTTAACTACAGGACACGAGTTCTCCTACCAATATCATAATTAAATAGTGAACAAGCTTTTGACAATAACATAGGCGGTTAAGCACACAATCACTGCCCTCCTTATGAAAAAAGCAATAACTGGCATAAGTACCAGTTATTGCACTTTTCGTCTTATATTCGACACAGAAGTATGGCACCGTGTGCAGTTGGCGATCCACCGATAAGGCGCAATTAGCCCGCGAGCTTCGGTGCCGTTGAACTAACCTTTTAATGCTCCTTTTAATGATGACTTTTTGTCCAAGAGTCCTGTAAGGTCTAAAGGAAATAAAACACTTTGATATTTGATATTTTTGAGGTTCCATGAAGTTGATTCTCATTGTCTTGACGGCGTCTGATTTGCATCCTTCTGTGTTTCCAGTAAGTCAGAGGGCGGCGGCAGCCTGGGCGGCTGGTCGGACGGCAGCGTGTGCCGCGTGCGCAACTCTCTACCGCCGCGACACAAGTACACCAACGAGCAGCAGGATGCGCAGCACTCGCAACACCACCCGCAGATACAGCACAGTAAGATTCATTATCATCAGCCCGTACACGTCCACTGCTAAACATAATCCCCCAAACGACGCCACGAATAGCGGTCCTGAGCCTCCTCCATCCAACGACTCCCTGCGACCGCTACGACACAGTAAGATTATGTATTATCAAAAAAAAAACGGGAGTGCCATAGATATTTTTTAAACGCCGCCGACGTTGTCTGTAGTTTTTTCATACATTGACCACGTTGACGTCACCATCCAGGCCTCCAGTGTACGAAAAAGATGGAGATCGGGCCAGTTTTAAAAAAAATATATCAGGGACGGAGCGGCAATGGAGTACGCGGAACGTCTTACGTGTGTAAGAGAAAAGCACACAGTGCGAGTCGCTTCGCTCGCCAGTCGCGACGCTTTATCGTTTGTTACGTTCTGGTTATTTTAAGAGTTATTATTATAATATATTTATTGACCGATTTTAAAGATATTTCACATCATAGACTACATACAATCATATACATACTTTCAGGTCATGAAGACAACATTGCGTCGCTGCAAGAAATGGCACAAGAGTTGCGAATGGAAACGGAAAAGATCTTGAGCGAACGAGACCGGATAATGACCATGATTTCGAATTCTAACAAGGGTAAGGGATCTCAGTCAAATACTAGTAAAAATGGTTATGTAACCTGCTGACTCAGAAGTTAAATTATGATTGACCAGCTGCAAAAGCAGTTTCCAATGTTCTTATGTTGTATATCCACGTTTACTTTCACAAATCAATTGATTGATTGAATTTATCCAGCAATGTCATGTCTTGCCGCTCAAACACGCCCTATGCGATGACGTTGCTCAGTGATATTTGCTAATGCGTTTGTTTGATCTAAGAATTAGTACAATGTTAAATTCCAGAAGCGGGCCGCAAGAAGAAAATGAACGAAGAGGTCCGTCCGTCCCACAGTGGCGCACCCGGCCCTGCGGAGCGCCGCCAGATGCAGCTTAGAGCTATCCTCGCGGAGAAACAACGGGAGCTGGAGTCGCTCATCAACAAAGAGGTGCTAATAACTGGTTTTGTATATATCAGGGACATCCGCAATGGAGTACATGCAACGGCTTGTACGTGCTACAGAACAGCACACAGCGCAGCTCACTCCGTTCGCCGCACTAGCACAACATGTCGATACACTCGCGCGATACGCTTCGCTCGCTAGTCTTCATATGTTTTCAGAAAATATTTAAGAGTTCGATAAAATAATCAAACTATATGTATAATAATTTATGGACCTGAAGTCCATATGAAACGCACAATAAAAAAAACTATACTGTTGGCAGTTGCGAAAGATTAAAATTAAAAATAATGTAAACTTTTTTGACAAGGGCTGGTATGCACTCAGTGCCAGGTGTAGGTTGCAAGCTAGACTCTATGCACTGATCACTGAGTCTTCCCTCCCTCTGGACCCTCGTTGCAGCTTCAGAATCAGAATCACAATCAATGTAGAACAGTAATCAGTGGCGTTTCAAGTTGAAGAAGTCCTCTGTCATATACATTTTAGTTTATGGAAAATAATATTGTCGTTGTGTTTCAGAACATTTTGTGTTCCACGCGAGATCAAGATACCCAAAACACCAATGCGGAGTCTCAGTCCGCTTCTGTAGTCAACCAGTCATACAACAGGTATTTTTGATACTGTATTTTCTATAATATTGCTCATAGCATTGCAATAATGCGGTGGTCGACGGACTATAATTGCTTGTTTCTTTCTCTCTTGGTTATAAAAGAGCAACAGCAAATAGCTCGGTATAACCGCGCATAGAGCTTTTCGGCCATTATAATGCCATAAACAAATAACAGACATTGGGGTTTATTCGGCTGTCGAAAAAACTAAACTAAATTGACAGCACTAAAAATATTGCCGACTCTTAACGATCGAAATAAACAGGATGGCTTCATTTTTAGTGCTGCCGAATTAGTTTTAGTGACACCATTACACCATTAACTGAGGGCCGCCAAGACTGCAATAATCGTTAATTTTGTTTTCTTTTTCAGTGAACAGGAGGAGCTCAATCCAGGAACAGAACAACTGCTGTTAGATTCGCAAAACTCCAGAGAGGTGGAAAGCTATAGGGTAGGTGAATCTCTTCTTATATGCGCGCGGTATAATAATTATATAAAGCCATAAAATATGTTATAGCAACACGTCTCGTCTCGGTTTAATAGCGCTAGGCGAAAGTGGAGGCGGTTCTGCGCAGGTGTAAAACGGTGTAAAAATCGTAAAATTGACTTCTTCGCATCAAGGTCGGCGCTATTAAACCATGACGCGACCTATACCTGGTACCGACTTAGGTCTCAGTCACACGGCATCCGTTTTACAGGATACGTTTATTTTCCCGTTATGGCGTATATATTTGTATGAGCGAGTTCACACTACTGCCAGTATTCCGGATCCAGTAAACGATTTTATCCAGTAATTCTAATTCTAAGTGGGTGAGATACAAATATACAAAATATATATATTTATTCAGAAACTTAAAATACATTATATAACAGTGTTTGAGACCCCCTTTTAAGTAAAGTATTTACCTGTGTTAGGGTGTTAGATATGCACTGACATCTCGCTTGGTAGTGTATTGTGCATTGCCTAAACAGGCCCTAACCAGCCCAGCTCCTTGAAGTACCGGAGCAGGACTTTTGGTGTTTGACAGCTTCGTTTCAGCTTCTCTGTGGGTCGATGTGATTGGTGTCTCAATGAGACTCTTCAGTCCAGTCTTGTGTCTGGCAATTTTTTCCAGTAGCTAAACATCCTTAAAAATGGTCTGGTAACTATCGTTTACTGGAATACTGTCAGGTGTTGAACTCGCTCCTACAACTACTCACGCCATCACGGGAAAATAAACGGATGCTGTGTGAATGAGCCTCTAGCCTTGATGGTGACTTCTTCGAGCAAGCGGAGATAAGAGGTCTTATAGTCAGCTAAAATCTGTTTTTTTTTTTGTTAAACAATATTATTGTTTCAGGCTAGCGGAGATAATGTAATAGGACCGCGGCCTATGGCATCTTTGCCCGCGCATATAACCGAAATCAGTTATGGAAGTGACACTGACAGGTAAATTAACAAAAAAGTATTTTAAAGTAAGTATTATTGTTTTTAGGGTTCCGTACCTCAAAAGGAAAAGCGGAACCCTTACAGGATCAAACCTGTTGAACCTGTCGGGAAAAATTGGTAAATAAACACGATAAATACCCGTGAATATTTATAATAACTTAAGGATCCCTTTGTTATCCGTCTGTTAAACCTCTTTTCTCAGGAACACGTAGGTATCGAGTTGAAATTAACATTAATACTCAGTTCAGATCCATAATACAGAAATCCGTAGAAGAACCAAAGTTACAGATATAGCTCTCAGAATTAGCAGGCTGAAGTGGCGATGGGCAGATCATATAGCTCGTAGAACCGATAACCGTTGGGGAGTAAAGGTTCTCGAGTGGCGACCGCGATGCAATACGAAACGGAGTGTGGGAAGACCTCGTTCCTCGCGGCGTTGAGGCCTATTTAAAAAATAAATTGATTCTTGTCGTGGACCAAAAACCTATAGGGTATTTCTCGTCGACCTAGAATCATAAAATTTGGCAAGAAACAAGGTCTTATAACTATACGGAACACTGGGTGCGCGAGTCCGACTCGCACTTGATGTTTTATTTTTTAACTTTTTCTATCCATAAGATTTGTTGAAAATTGTAAACTATAATCAGAAAAACACTAAAACAACTTCACCAATACCTATACGAGTAAATATGGCATTTAATTGTTTGATCGTTGTTTGCAGTGGATCTCGAAATAAAAATCTGCGGAATCGCCCGCGAAGACGACAGCCACAAGAACGACAATCAGATGAGAGCGGCGTAAGTAATCTACACGAACATTATGAAGAGGAAAGTTTGTATGTGAGTAGGGGCCTTTAGCTATCTCTTAATTGATTGCAACACTGCAGATATCTCAACTTTTGTAGTGTTAGCTTTTTTTACACTACAAAATCGAACAATTGTAATTTATTGTTAGATTTTGTACTACTACCTACTAGTAGTAAGTTTATGATACTCTATGAATTTTATTTATTAAATCGAACTAACGTATTTTTAACTGTCTTCGAAGAAAGAGGTTCTTTTTTCGACTGTATGACATATAAAATAATACATTTGTATTTTATGTATGTTCCTGATTTCTCCATCGATTGTGGACCGCTTTTAATGAGTCGGTTTTGAATAGTACAGAGAATAAGAGGTGTTCGAATAAAATTCGAATCCTGAGGGATAACTACTTTTTCTCCAACTTAAAAACAGTGTAAATATAAAAAAAAACCATCACATTTTTAATTTTTTAGTGCTCTTTGCAGATGGCGCAATCAAATAACGCGAGTCACAACCACAACGCCCGTCACGAGCCAAGAGGCGAAGCATCCAACGTGAATATGGTGCCCCCTGTTGCACAAAACGGTAACCATCCTATTCCAGACTATCTTTGTTTTCCAGAAAAGAGCGGTACGCGCAATTTACAAATTAAAGGCACGCGACTCTTTGAGGGAATTATTTAAAGAAATAAATATTTTGACAGTAATATCGCAGTACATCTATGAAAATCTAATGTATACGCACATAAATAGAGATAGCTTTTTGAAAAAGTGTGATGTTCACAATATAAATACAAGAAACAAGAACAAATTACACATCCCAGCATATAGATTGCGAAAGGTAGGGAAATCATTTATGGGCAATTGCGTGCGCTTCTATAATAAGCTTCCATCTGAAGCAACTGAACTCCCTATTCGTAAATTTGAACAGTACATTAAACAAAATCTTATCCGGAAAGCCTTTTACTCCATAGATGATTACATCAATGATGTTAATGCTTGGCCAGGTGTCGCTCCGTTCCGCACTGTCAGTAGTATGTAATAAATTCAATGTTCTGTTTAGCTTTAAATAAATATTGACATGTATCTAAATTGCATTGAATTTATATTTAGATAGGCAAAATAAACATGTATTAGACACATAAGTGATATTATAATGTGCTAGTGGTTTCTTTTTCACTTCTTCCACTAGTGGACAAAAAATTGAAGTGAAGAGAATATCAATAACACCTTATTTCTTATTTGATAAGAATAACTATGTTTATAGTATACAATTTGACTTGTCTAAGTGCTTATTTTGTAAGCCTAAAGAAATAAAGTTATTGATTCTGATTCTGATTGGGGCTCCATAGGGCCTGCCAACAGAGGGTCTATCGGCAGGCCCTATCATTACACCTACGAGTTCAATTCGCACTCGGTCGGTTAATATACCGACCTTTAATACTAAAGTACCTTTTTACTTACAGTTGAATCTCCCGGTAACATGCCTTACCCACACCCGCCGGCGCCATTTTGGAATAACAAATCTAATCAGGTAATATTAAAACAATCCTCGTTATAAATTTTCCGCAATAGATAATTAGCCTATGATCCCGAGATATAAATATCTCCTTGTTAAATTGTACATGTTGCTATCGAAAAATTATATTGGAAGATGTCATCGCCACACCCAAATATCCATCTCTTAATTCGTTTTCAAGATTATATTTTTGGAGACAAAAGGATGTCTATTTATTTAAAAAATACTTTATACTGGATATTATCAATAGGCGGTGAGAACTTTTGGTAATTCTTTTCCATAACGATAATATAAGAAAAACTAAAGAGTGTCGCATTACTATGCGCCTTAAAGAAGATAGAACTTTACAGTATTTAAACCAAAGCACTCACTATCACTATTGTCTATGTCCTTTCGCAGGATGAAATCAAGCTCCATGCCTCATTAACATCTGCTCAGCAATTTAGTCATGAAAACATAGACAGGCAGAGCGATAGAGACCCTACTTTGTTTGTTCGTAAAGGATGAGAAAACCCTGTATGATATAGATTATATTTACACAGGATATGCGCACGAATCAGTTCACCCAGAACTCCCACTCGCAGACCATGGAGCGGCTACTGGGGACGCCGCAGATGACGTATCCGCCTTCTATGCCTTTCAACATGATGATGCCTTATGGTGAGCATGATTTATTTATGAAAAATGTGTGGTCGTGTTTGACAGAGCTCATGATTATCTCAATGCGGCGAGCGAAGCGAGCCTAAACCCTCTCACAGCGGACCTCTCCACACAGCGTGGCGAGCGTAACGTGCCTCTGTGAGCTTCTCTCTAGCACGCCCAAAACGTTTCACGCGGCTGCGTCCCTGACTAAATCTTGATAAAAAAAAATGTTCTTTGTACATTAAAGAAGTTTTATATTGAATTGTTTGTATAGGCATGGTGGGAGGGTGCGGCTGTGGCTGCGGCCTGTGGGGCTCGTGGTGCTGGCAGCAGCTCGTCATGCAGCAGCGCGAGATACACCAGCTGAGGGACCAGCTCAACCATGTAAGTATACACAGGCTACAGGCATAGTGGGCAGTGTTATAGAAGTCTCCAGGCATCTCGGTTCCGAGCTTTCGCTCACTTCGTCAATAGCGATACTTAGGGCGGCCGACTGTTATTTTTATTGTTTATTCAGTTTGACCCTAAAATGAACTTTGTTTTTCAGCTTGAAGAACGCTGGCGGGTGGACACAGCCTCGCACACCCTCAACAATCAAGTCCCGCCCGGAAACCGTGCCAACAATTATTGGGACAACTTTAGAAGGTATAGCTAAGTCTGTAAATTCAAATACCGCGCCTGAGCCCCGAGTTCGGGGAGTCGATATTATCGTTACGAGACATTTCATTAATGTATAAAATTTATAGTACAATGCCTCTACCGTGTGGACATGGAACTACGCAAATCCCATCTATAAATGGAACGTTTCGTCGAGACGATACTATCGAGTAACCGAACTCAGGGTTATTCTGTCTATGCGTTCCTCTTATATACTCGCGGTTCTGAAATTTAAATGTTTTATTCATTTCAGATATTAAAACAACAAAATACCTCTCTACTTTTAGGAATGTAAATTTGTAACTAGTTTTAATTATTTATGGATTGTCAACGATATTTTCAAGTTAAGGTGAGATTGTGTGCGTTTTGCTAAATATTTTTTGAGTTCTCCTAACGCATTCAACCTTCCTTAGCCCAATCCAAGTTACACATCATAGCAATTGTAATAAAACTTACATGCAAAAATAGGGTTGTTGTTAACACTGACATGTGGCGATCACAATAGGCCTACCATGGCCGCTGTGATACCAAAGCCACCCTAAGCAAATAAATAACACTGACATTACTAAAACTAAATTTTAACTAACTTCGAAGTGCTGTATAAAATAACCGATTGCTATTTCGATAACCATCGTGTTCGTGTGAAATTAGTTAAAGCTGTTCTTTAATCAATACTGTGTTAAAGAGTTTGTTTTATTTCAGCTACTCTCGGCAAAACCTTCTGTCGGCTAACAACAAAGCCAACGCCGACGGTCACCTGGGCCCCGGCACCTCGCAACACCCGCACCCGTTGGTCGACCGATCTCATAACCCGCTGCATCGCACGACCTCCGTATCGTCTCCTTGCGTCACGCCAAAACGAAACACCAACCCCACCTCACAGAATGGACACGCTCAAAACGGAGACGCGCCCAGTAGAAGAACTAGAAACGTCGCGTACGAAAGATCTCTGTCGTTCTCATCCGCACCAGATGTCCTCAACGTCAATCAGTATTCGGAGAACGATGCCTCGACCTCTTCCCATTCCAGAAACGTAGACGAGCCCGCCAACGTACCGAACGTCAATCTCAACAGAGAGGAACCCACCACCAATCCATTTAGAAACCTGAAGATAACCAATCCCATCCCGGAAATAATACAGGCTCATTCCAACAACTTGAACTCCACAAGCAAGAAAAAATCCTCGTCCAAACTCCCCGCTAAGAACTCCAGAAGAAACTTCTCCTTGGATTACTCTCAGACGAGCAATATCAATATTGCGAGCACTTCCGAAACTCCAAACCACAACCTGGCGTCTACGAGCCGGGAAGATAAGGCCACATCGAAGCTGTTCGATCTGTTGAGAGAGAACGTTTACTCCGAGGTGACGGCGCTGATCGGCGTTAACGAGTCCCATCCCGACTTCCTGATACAGCTGTTCAGAGAGCTCCAGCTGATAAGTTCCGATGCTTTGCGGCAGAGAGTCTTACATTCTATACGGAGCATCCTGTCTCAGTACGGTTCGCTGCTGGAGATTCAACCTCAGGAGGGTTTTGAGGAGGCGAGAGCGGAGGCAGTCTCCACCACCTCGGAGACTGACAACTACGGCCATCCCTCTGCGAGCACCGCGAACACAACCTTGGAGCACTCGCTCATCCGCTTCCTCCTGCTGAAGAGCGACGAGTTCTGCACCCCAGAACTGCTCGAGAGCCTTGCGGTGCAGATCCTAACCGGCCGCTCCGACCGACACTCACAACCGGCGAAACGAAGGCTGCTAGAACTGCTCGCCAAATATGAGGGCATCAGAGTGTGCCAGATCATGGGGGACTTCATAGAGAACCTGCCCTTATTCACGGCTAGCGTCGACGAGGAGAGCGAGCGGGCTGAGGCGGCCTTGCAGGATGTGGCTGGGTCCTTGAATTTGTTCACCAGCGATGGGCAACACGCTGGCGCTTGCGCTTATGAGCTCTGGGCCGCGGCGGCTGAGGCGGAGGGAGAGGGGGACAGCGCGCGCTCCAGCCAGGACGGCCAGGAGGCCGCCAACGGGGACCTGGCGGAGGCAGACCAGACCTGTCCCGAAGACGAGGGGACCCTAGACGAGGCGGGCCCCGAGGCGTTGCCGGACGTCGTCGACACAGACGAGGTCACTCCCACAGAGGTAATGCAACATATCACCTTCTGTAGATGTCTTCCTCTCGATCGTTTATGCTGATTCACCTGTCTAACATTGATCATGATCACACATTTCTCTTCCTATTTTTAATCCATCCTCTGCTGTAAGGATATGGGTAAATAGTATTAATGTTTTTTCTCCTCCAGCGACAAGTTCACTGGGAAGATATGATAAACCTAACATGAATCGCTTACTACGTTAAGTCTAGTTCATTCTAATAAAATCGTCACCTGACAATGGTTAGCCATGTAGATATGATGACTTGTTATACTCAACAATATTTCATTGTGTTTAAAAGATTTATATTTAAAATAATAGGTATTTTTGATATCCATATAACTTTGCTGATCTTGCCTAACATAATGAATGCCTTAAATTATTAACCTAAATATAAATGAAGTGTACCCTGTATACATAGACTGAAGTGAAGGCAAACCTGTACTAGGTACTTTGAGAGTATTGCTTTGTTTTTATATTATTATTTTTTGTAAAGTAGAACTGAATCGAAAGCCAGTTTAAAATTATAATCTTGAATTGCTAGTTTTCAGTGGCAAACACCATGTATTCTTACAATTTAATAATAAAATGAAAATTGTATTTGCTGCCTTTTCACTTATATTATTTTACAACCTACTACCTAACTCATGATGAGTCATGACAAATGATTGGGATTCAAATAAAAATGGTTTTAAACAAGGATAACATTTAATAACTTAGACAAATATCACAGTAATATATCACAATGGGAAAATTACACACCACTTAGATTTTCTAAATATTATACAAAGATAGTAGTTTAATTAAATTAGAACTGAATGCAGTGTGTAATATCTTGAATATTTTTGTATTAAAGGCAGAAGCAGAATGGCTTGGACTTGATTGTGTGCCAACAAGGCTGCACATGGAAGAAACATCTGAAAAACAAAAAGGTGATGTTAGAATCTTTGTAAAAATGTTGCAAACACTCAAACCATCTCGAAAGATTGCAGTTTGAGCGAACCTGAAAGAAATTTAAACAATCATTAGATCTTCATTCTGCATCTGGAACAGAGAAGTGGACAGAAAAAATTAATGAAGTTATTTTCCGTTTCAGATTGAATCTGCAAAAGAAGTTAGTAATTCTGCTCTGCTATCATTCTATTTATTGTTGTCAAGTATTTATTTGCATATTCTGTAATGGTCCTAACTATTCATGTATAAGTTTTTGTATACAAAATACATAATTTATAAATGAATTTTGTCTAATTTGTATTGATTAAAATGAAATACCTGCTCTTAATTTATTTATTTATTCTTATATAAACCAAAACTTATTTCTTAGTAATAACTAATTTTTACAGTCCCAAATAGTTGTTTTCATATCACACTTCAGTCACAGACACTGGTCTATGTGAAAAGCACTACCACCATGAATGTTCCAATACAATGTCTCCAGTAAATCCTTGGTACTTGTTTCCAATTTGATAGTCTCGTTTGTCTCAGGTCCAATATTCTTTCTTTGTACTTCTGCAGATAGAATTAATATTCCTGAATTAGACATTATAATGAACTTAAATAAATTTAATATAAAAAGTAAGTTAGATCATATGGACCATGAGACAACGAGATATATCAGGGTTGTTGTGGGTGGGACGCAGTAAACAGGGACTGATGTTGGTAGTCGGGCCCGCCAGAACTTCTGAAATACAAATCGAAGTTCGTCACAGAGAGCTCCCTCAGTCTCATCCAGGAAGTCTCTTGGAAGTTTTGTTGCTGTTTCATTCTATAAAAAATACTTAGGATTATTTAAGAGCTTTTTGATGAAAAATTAAACATAGAAAATCTGCTAAATTTAAAAATGATTTTAATTACTCTAATATATTAACACTTTCTTATTAAATGGTATTAAAAATACAAAACAATAGATGATGAAACTGGCAAATTCATAAAGCCTCTTCCAGAAGGATATCCTTCTTCACCCACCGCAAGTTGCCTGTCTGGGAAAGGCTTTATTACATGAGAAATTTAGGATATTATGTATATTATTGTGTAATGTTAGGAATAATAATTTAAGTACTCAAAACTTTCAGCACAAACATGTCAGCTGAGTTGGCGTTAGGCTTGTACAATAAATTGGTTGACACGTGTACTACTACTAGGTACTATAACATTACAATTTTGAAAATGAAGTTGTGAATCCTTTTGCTTTGGAATACATCTATTTACACATGTTTTACCTTAAAGAGGGTTCTCACAGATCCACTATTTAAAAGACTGATCTTACTTTACTAGGTAAGGGCATAGATACTTGGGCTGCTTGAAGCAGTCAGGATAGACTGCTTCAATCTGCGACCAAATAGTAAACTCGACAGTCTTCTATTTCCATATGACTATCACCGTAGTAAGACCCGTAAAATTATAAAAATCCTAGTCACTTTAATCATAAAATAATTAACAGGGTTGTAGCACTTCCAATTTAAACACTTAAATTTCCTAAGCTTAACGGTAAGATAGTAAACGAACAAACCTGTGAACCAATCACAGCCTTGTTATATCTACGATTTTATGAATTCTCTGGTGAGGATTTGTAAAATAATAAACTGCCCTCTGATTGGTTGATGGCGAACAGGTCTGTCGTGTTGATTATTTTCAAGAAAATTATAAAGTGACGAAGATTTTTCTGTTTTACGGTAACTTAAACATAGAATCTAGGCTGTAAGGGCCAGACTCCACCAAATCTGGGCGAGAAGAGATGTGTTTAAAACAACCAATAGAACGTCGTTATTTACACATCTTGTCTCTGCTCAGCGTCAGTGGAGACCACCGAGCGGAGATGTATTATAAACAAAGAATGATCTGTGCCTCTCAAGCTGGCGACGTTATGCAGCAGATTAGAGATGAGTGGAGATGTGAACTGTGCTTCGCTAGTGCATTCATCTCAACAAACATCCGACGCCCGCCGCACGCAGCTAGCCGCTCTAGTCAGCACTCATCTGCGCTTTAGCCAGCAAACATCTCCGCTCCAGTCTAGCCAGTACGCATTCCCACACAGCTTTGGTGGATACACCCAGGCTGAAAAACTTCTTGTTCCGCTTTGGTGGAATCTGGGCCACTGGGCAAAAAAATCCACACAAATACTCTGTACAATAAAGTTTTATTTACAATACCTGTGGGACTAACCCTAAAATCAACATGCAATCTATCCATTGTTTTGCTGCTAGGATTTGCTAGTATATATAGAAAATGTGATGAAGATATGCAAAACACTGAATAAATTGGATATTATTATCAGATAACATTGCACATTAACAAAAACCACCAATGAGTAATGGTTCTTCACTAAAGTACACACACTTACATATAATAGGTTATGCCAATTCTCTCGACAACGACTAAACATGTAGATTTAAATTGACCATGACCTTATTGACTAGACAAAAAGAAACTAATTTCGGAACACTTAAGACACTATTTGAAACACCATTCGCAAAAATTGTGAACTGTCTGATATCCTATACATATTTTTCTGTTGGTAATCATTATTGTGTAGTTGTAGATGTAGTTTTGGCTATGCAAGCTAAGCCAAAACTACATTAGCTTTGATTTCATCTGCAACTCGGACTATGCTTTATAAGAAAGAAAGATGGGAAAAATCATCCAACTGAATGAGAAACTGACCAACTTATTTTTTAAATTTAGTGAGTGGTGTGGTGTTCATGTTAAGAACTGATGATGGGATATAATATAGGACTGGGTCAAACAGATTGCATTCTGATATAGTTATCGGGAACCGGACCATTACACCAAATGGAGAAGTTGTTAGAAACACCGGCGGATTAGAGTGTAGAATGTATAAGTAAGCATAACATAAATTTTTATACTTAAAATAAAAGAATGAAACAGCAACAAAACTTATTAGCTCTTGCAAGGATTTTGTGGCATTTACTGGCCTCAATTGTTTGTAATATTATTCATTATTTCAAGAGACTTCCAACATAACTTTTGAATTGCTCACAACAGGCACGGCATTCACAAGCACAAAAAGGCTAGTGCTTTTATAAATGTTTAGATTATTTTTAAAACCTTGTTGTGAACATTCCAAATGATTACTGCATGCACAATGCCAAACCTTATGTCAACTAGCCTTAAAAGTTTTAAGGCTCTCACTGAGTCGATCGAATAATCAGGATACAGAATTTTACTTTCAGTACCTCGCATCACAGTAGTTTTCAGTATCATATGCATGGTTAAGGTAGGTGTTTATATTCTGACCAATGTAATTATTTTCTAAGGGTTTTTATATTCTGAAAATACGCATAGCTGCATTGGATAGTGGGGTTAGCATTGTGAGCAGGTATTTATCAGTAATCTTTAAAGCATTGAAAATAGAAATAAAAACAAGAAACCACACTGAATTTTACGATAAGCTCATAAATAATACTATGGATGGATAATTATAAATTGTACATGAAGTAGTGAACCACTGCCACTAGCTTGAGGCACAGATAATATGCTTGAGGTAAGTCGAGATTCAGTGAGCTTCCTTAACAAACAAATAAAAATTATTCTTACCTTCTTGACGATGACGCTTCGATTGCGGAAAAACGCCGATGTCGTCAACAGCGCTCCGCTTTTTAGCCGTCGGTTGCATTGATGAAATTGTGCTGATGTCACCAACTTCCATCATATCGCAATCAGTGCTTGTATTGGTGCCCTCGGTGTTTTTTGTACTGTGAAATCCGTAGTAGCAGTTAGTGGAGACATGTATGCTTTGACTTTGACCTGATAATGCTGTCGGAATGGGGGCAGGGCGAACCGCGTCAAAATTATTTCTAGCGTCTTGTAGGTAACAATCGAATCCGCTAGCAGGCATTTTTAGCTCTTCTGGGTAGCCTATTTTTCACTGCCCGATTCTGTCTGGAAGCAAGCTGGCTGGCTGGACAAAATGAGGAATTGAGGCCTTTCTCTATTGATTGATGTCACCACTTCAGTCTTGTAACCTCGGAAAACTTCTCTCCTGTCTAGATTTTTTCTTAGTTGAAAGATATCTTGTTCGCAAAGATGTTGTTTAGTGAAACTCTAAGTTTTTCTGGAATGTTCCTTCTTTTTCATTTGGTTGCGATTAGCGATTATAATAGCAATGAGAAAAATAGCGGCAAGGAATCGCGGCGCGCGCGCGGTGATATCAGACGAATCAGTCAGTGTTGCCGGCAGTCAAAATGAAAAAGCTCCGAACCGAACGTGTATGGTCCGAAATATGTCAAAAAGCTCCGTTTCGAAAATATCTGAAAAAAGCAAAACCGGAAAATATATGTAGAGTAAGCCTCTGCCACAATTATAGGTAAAAGTGTATGTGTGTGTATTTGTTTCACCTTCACGTTCAATAATTCTGGATTAAAACATACTTAAGCTACTTTTCATCCCGGATAAGTGTGTTCCTGTGGAGTAATCAAATTAAGCACAACGTAGCTTAAAATCTTGAAATTCTGTGATAAAATAACTTGTATAATTTCGTTTTTTAAAACTACAAACAGAGGATACATATACGTAAATGAAAAAGAGACAGCCTCCGATTAGTATTTAAGGATATAGGTATCATAACGATGCCATCTCTGTATATATTAATGCATACAAGAAAGCATGTTTTGCGATACTCTAAACACTCGGACAGCCACCAGTACGATACAAGATCCAATTAAAGGCTTGTCCAACCTGTTACACAGTTAACGAAGGTTAACAAATCGTTTGTGGTGAATTGTGTTAGATTTTATAATACTTTGCCAGTAACTAAATTAAACGAATGAATGTTCAAAAACTTAATTAAAAAGACGCTACAAGAAAAAGCATATTATTGTATAAAAGACTTTCTTTCAGATAAAGATGCTTGGAAATATATTATTTAATATAATGAGTGTTAGTTTTATTTATTAAGTATTGTTATTTGACTATTCTAAGTGCATAAATGTATGCCTATTGAATTGAAATAAATAAATTGAAAAAAAAATTGAATTTGTAATATATACTAAATAAAGAGCAATCAGAGTACCATACGTGCGTGACCCATGAGCGTGAAATCACTGGTAACATTTGATTTAAATTTTGTTTTTCGTTACACTAAGAAGAAACTAACGGAGAAGTAAATCTCATTTTTTTCATAAAGAAAACGAACAAAAATAAAGGAACAGTGAAATTTTTATGCATAAGAGTGGCATGTAGGATGTTCGAAGCGAGTCGCGAATAATTTTCAGAGTTTAGTGACAATTGACGACCTCTGTGGCGCGGTGGGCGAAGGTGCGCCTGCGACGCAGGAGGTTGCGGATTCGATTCCCGCCTCGGGACAAATGTTTGTACGATCTGCAGATATTTGTTCAGGGTGTTCTGGATGTTATCCATGTATATAAAAAAAACTATCTATGTAGTGTATTATATTAAGTTTTAGTAAATCAGTTATCTAGTACCCATAACACAAGCTCTGCTTAGCTTGGGGCTAGATAATGCTGTGTGAATTGTCCAGCATTATTTATTTATTTATAATTGGTCAAGATGGCAAGAAAACCATAGTTGACTAAAATTTACAGCGGCCGCGAAATTTTTCAACTTTCTTGTTACCGATGTTAACGCGAAATACCATAATAGTGCATCATTCGCAATAAAATACAGAGTTATTGAAACTCTCTTTCTTTGAGAAGCTTTAATACAACGGCATATACACTGCAGTTACTACGTTAGTATTATTATTAAGCCAACAGCACATAGGCCCTATAAGAGAATTAATCTAAAGGCCAGAGCTACTACTACATAGCGGGCATCATCCTTTATTAATTGAGACTATTGCAAAGGATAATGAAAGTAATAGAAAAACCATGTTATTGTGATAATGGATAGACTGTGTAATCGAGCTATGGGGGAGACTACGGACGGTATTATGATAATTATTATTCTTTGCTACTATAGTGCACACTATGAATAAATATAGTGACATACTGTTTCGATAAGTGTGAAGGTCCGAAAAGATCCGCAGAGCATGTCACGGTAGGCAAAAAATCCGCAGAGGTAGAAAAAAGTCCACAACTGACCAATAAGATCCGCGCCGGCAACGCTGGAACGAATAACAGACCCAGTGACGCTACAATGGCAGCTGACATTGACAGCCAGTGAGGTGATGTGCCAAAGAGTAATTTACTAGTGCTGTGCCCTTATAGAAAATGGTGAAAAATCTTACATACTTTATGTGAAAAATGGTGCTAGTGCTCGAGTGGCGACAAATTAAAATCTTTTCTATGTAGTACTAAATAAAGTGACGGGATGGTGCGAGATTAATATTTTTGTGTGATTTAATTTTTTTCTGTATAAAACACAAATAATAAAATAAATCTAGCGAAATCATGAACTATTTTCTATGAACCCCTCATAAAACCGACTTCGATTTAATTTGCATTTGGGAGCATTTAGAAAAATATTTTATTAAGTTAACGATAATAACAATCAATTAAGTAATATAAACAAATTAAACTAGTATTTACAATTGAAACAATTGAGTTAACTGCAGACTGTTGCAAAAGACCATATCAATACCAGTCGGAAGCGTCCCCAAGACGCTGGCTGCATTGCCTCGCTGTATGGCAATGCTAATACGCTGCGCCAGATACTCACCAGCTCTCGGGTCACGCGCCGCTTCGACCAGGCGCTCAGATAATTTTTTGAAAACCCGGAGAGTCTCGGTGCCCCACGGACCTAGAGTTTCGACTTCAAGGGGAGCAAATGCGTAGGCTCTCTCGAGACCTGCATATTTGCGCCTCTTGAGATCCTCGGCCAAATTTGCCGCCGAACCAGCCCTCACGGATGTCCTTGAAAGATGGGAAGGCGCAAGTGTGTCGACACATGTAGCGTCCCACACAATAGGCCTCCCCAGCTCCCAAGGGACTAAAGTCATGCCGTCGGGCCTCTTACCATCGTCACACAACAGACGATTCGGTTCGAGAATAGCTGGTACGTTAGCGGTGACAAAGGCCCGTCGGATGATGTCGTTAAGGCTGGCATGGCGAGATATCCGACCGGCAGCCCTAGTACACGATAATCCGTGATGACCAAGCTGTTCGACAACAGTACCGCATTGGCATTGATGATGCGCGCAACCCCTTGCACCCAACCGAAGTCATGTTGCTATACGGAAAGTTAAGGGATCCAATAAAGTACCAGTATTATATGAAGGAAGTACTTGCAACCAATGTCCTGTCCCATTTAGAAACAGCCAGGAGACGGGCACGATCTGCAGAGCAGGAGCACGTTTGTAAAAAACAATTCCGTGTCAACTCACACAGAGGCCCGTCCCATTGCCGTTGGGACAAAAGAGATTTTGGAGGAGCAGCATCAGGGCAAGCACTATGCGAAGCCATTCGAGCCTCGTCTAAAAACGAAATTTTGAATGAATTTCAAGATGAGACAAAAATAAAATAAAATTAAAGCCGTCTCGGCTTTAAATTCAATATAAAGGACCGGGTCACTATAAGGCCCGTGATAATGGAAATGAGAAACAAAGTTAACAGTGATTTAAAAGTTTTGCGTTAAATTACTTTCCGCTCATCAGCGAGTTTTTACTCTTTGTTTTCGATAGTTTTATTCCAAGAAGAAGAGGAACAACATTTATTAAAAACTACAAAAAAAAAATCTCGCGGCAACTGCGACGTTCGACCTTAAATTGAATAGGTACCGACTGGATAATTATATGCATTCTATTCTTGTATAATAGATAGGTAATTCAATGAATTTATATACTAACTTAGTATAAAAATTCCTTGAGGTAATTATCATGATCCAAGAAAACAAGGTCTGCGTCTCCGGGAGGGACACTAGGTGACGTCACTGTCCAGTTGCCACTTTATTTCAACAAATGTGTACCAGTTGGGAAACAATTGTGGGGTCAATTGTAAAATCAGTATCTAAAAAAAATGTGAAGCGTCCATTATGTTTGTTAGATCAGTCGAATCGAAACAGCGTTATTAAACACGAGCCAATGTGATAAATAATCGGTAAATACAAAACCATATATCTGTAGTTTTATCAGATTTATGCAAGTAATACAAGGAGTTCGGGGAGTTACCATTTTACGCTACTGGTAACATCAGGAAACAGATTCGTCTTCTCATTCGCTGATGGCAATGATGACGTAAGCAAGGGGCACCCACACGTGACCACCGTCTCTCGGAAGACCATACCTTAAATCCTTATACCATGTGTTTGCAGTTAGGATGGAACGAAGATTTTGGTTAGTTTAACAGTTAACAGAGCAACCCCAACATCATCGTCCTAAGAGTGTTGTTATATTAGACTCTGAGGGCTCTGTATGTCCTATCTTTGGTGTACTGTGCATATCAGAGCGCATAAATTAAGGTTACCTACGATTACGATTTACGAAGTAAGATTACCTACCAAATCTGTGGTTATGGTCAGAAGTATTCGGTACTCTAACCACGATCTAACTACCCATTAACTACCTATCTAGATTGGAGAGCCCTTCGCACTGTGAACCGTGGCTCATGTGGCTTAGAACGCTGGTACCTAGTAAAAACAGATATATTATTATAACCTATTCTAATCATCTCTCATCACATCAGTATAACACCATTTGAAAAGCATAAAAGCGAAAGATAATCACCAATAAACACCCCAGAATGCTGAATACCTTATTTTACGGCGCGAATGAAATACGGCGCGCCTTTGAAAACTTTTTCTGTGATGTTGGATGGCTTCGCTAAGGATGGGTTTGCCATTCTTCCTGGATTTATTTATGCCAGACTATAAATGCCAGTAGGCATGGGCAGCGTGACTGTTACATAAAGTGGATGGGGTTAATTATTTATGATCGAATGTAGTTAATACATGGCAAAATGCTTAAACATTAACATTACCTAGGTGGCCCTACCTTTATGTGGGTACCTACATTACATACTTGTACCCTGAGGTAGGTAGTGGCTAGCGACTTACGTAGGTATACCCATACATGTTAACTAATAACCTTCCCAGAGTTCCCAGCTATAGCTACATTTCATCAAATATATTTTTAGCTTACCTACTCTAATATCAACCATTCACACTATGGGATCGGTCACCTATGCTATGAATCAAAGCTATGTTAACCACGGAGCATCCGCATTGTCGCATACCGACCCGTGCGTTTCGACATCCAATCTGAATTTACAATGCTGCCGACCACTTCAGCGGTATAGCTCATATAGAATGGCAAGAACTCTTCTCTAAGAATGGCTTAATGAGTTCGCTCTACAAAATTATAATTTGTTGGTTATTTATTTGAAATAAAAAACAGTATCTTCTAACACGAAGTGCACCCTACTTTTCTGTGTTTTCGCATTGCCATCATGCTATCACCTGCACAAAAAGTTGGTGGTTCTGTACAAGAAACTCCGGTAGTCCTATGTAATAGCCCGGCTACACGCTCAAACATTTGTGCATGCAGATTGCACAAACACAGCTTGCACAAACTGTGATAAGTATGAGTTCAAAAACTCGTAATCGAATAAACTAGCTTTTATAAAGATCCACTGTGCTCCGTCACGTATTCCAACAGAATACGAAGCATCTTTTTAAGTATAAACTATTATCCAATCCATAGCTTTACTGTTAACTCCATTGTTCTACACAACACACTTACAGTGTATTTTCGCCCGATATGGCTTTACGATTATGTCAACAAGTGCGTTTTGTTTTTAAATAAGGTGATGAGGCGTGAATTGCAATATACGGGTCCAAATTACCCCATAGGTACCCCATAAGTAACGTTGTGGAAGTCAACTCAACATTTACCTTTAGGAAGGAAATCAAATCGGTACGATCGACGATCGAACGATAAGCCAAATAATATTTGGCTAATCGTCGAGGATTATATTATAATCGTAAGTCCATTATATAGTCCATGGATCACCATGGCTAGACCTCATGTTAACATAGAAATCAAATATCCAAATGGTTAGCTTCGCTTTGCTGGAATAAAAAATGCTTGGGAATCTGGGGATGAGTCTAGTTACGCTAAAAGCTTTCAGAGAAAGAAATTAGACGCATCCCTATAGCTTTTCCAACATAGAGCTCTACTCTAGCTTGTAGTGTTAAGACTGGCCACTTGAACAGCTCTGTACTTACCCTATGGATGCTGATGTAATAGCTATTTTAATTATTTCCGCGTTTGCACGTCTGTCTGACACTATTTAGAACCAATAGGGAGGTCCGTTTTGAATATCTTTAATTCGGGCTCTTGGAGAAGCCACTCAGAGTACTCAATTTCCTCGTATCCTACTGGCAACATTATCATTAGTTCTTACTCCTAAGCTCGGGATTATCGCTAGATGATGTGTGAAATGTTGAGCATTATTTATTTAATCATTCCGTTTCATTGATTTATCGACATATTTTGCTGGTTAGATGGTTGCGAGTCCATTCGGTTAAATCCTACTCCATTTATTGATTCCACCCCTTAAAATTTAACTTTCTGAGACTATATTTACTGGATTAGAGATTCATATCCAACATCCAATTATAAGTTCCTACTTAGGAATCGAGCTTCTCAGCCGTGAGCATCCACTGCTGGGAATAGCCTCTAGCCTAGCATGGGCTAGCTCTCTATTTCGGTATTCTACCTGCATCATCACTTAATTTACTTATCCGATATAAGGCACATCCCTAGCCCATAGGGCCAAATTGCGTCAGCGGAAAGGTTGCGGTGGTGCGGCGGTTACATCAAGTAGCTTATTGCGTTGTCTAGTCTAGTAGTTACCCAATCTAACCTGAGACATAGCTAGCCCTATTAGAGAGTAGGTAGGTATAGGTAGGTATTTTAAAACTTATGATTATTGCCAGTGAACCAAATGTTGTCCAGATATTTAGGATATATACATGCATTTGAAAAACTGGTAATTTGAAACCTAACCATTTCTATAAAGCTAATAAAGTCCCAATCAAAATTTTCCACAAACGGCGACAGAGCTTCGAAGAAATTACGCCTATAGCTTTTTAATGAGAAGCTCAAAATAAACAATGGCGAGGCAGTGGTTTTTCCAAGTTACCAACGACTGAGTGGTAGGTACCTGCAATTAAATTACCATAGCTTGCGGGAACGCGGCCAACAGGAAGCTATGCACGCAGACATCAAATGATGTAACAGATAGGTAGGTTAGGTACATACTTTTAACTAGGTAGACCTACCTATATATTTGTTCTGCTTTATGTACTTGGGCCTGGTACTGACGGTACCGATTAACAATTATGTTAGCCACGACCATGATGACGACACCTGAAATCAAGAACGTATAACGAATATAACTTATGTTGGTAAAATTACAATAAAAAATAACAATTGTCCTACAAATACCTATTCACAGTGTCAACATCATAAATGGTTACTATTCGCTAGTTGGGTAGTCCACAATGGTGTTTGAATACTAACGCCTTCTACTTATGCAGGGCAGCGCGTGAGCGGTCAAAGACTCCATGGCCTTCCCCCCTCGCCCATTTCTTCGGACACCCCCTCCACTCTCCAGTTTACCACGTGTGTCTGCGCATGAAAATGGGCTTTTCTACGAAAGCACCGGAACTTGCCTGTCAAATAAACTTCGACATCAAATGTCATTTCGAGGTAACAGAAGAACTGGCGCGAGGCGCGTGCTATGCATGAAATGCGACGACTGTGTGCCCGTCGGGCGAAGGTTCGCATGCGTCGCAGAAGCTTGCGGGTTCGATTCCCGCCTCGGGACAAATGTTTACTAAATATGCTATTAATTATTTGTTCTGTTCTATATTTTCTATAAATTTTAAAATATATTTATCTTTGTAACACTAACAGGACACTGCTCCCTTAACAAACACGTATTCACCGGCACTCTCTGCAGAGGCTGCTTCAGCGACGACGAAACAGCCGCCCACGTAGTCCTGGAACGCGAGGGAGTAACAGCACAACGAACAGAAATCCTCAACTTGCCAAGGTCATTCCGCGAAGCCTGTGAAGATCCCAGGAAGATTCTGCGCTTCTGGACGGAGTTAGGGTGGCTTTGCTAGCAAATAAACACATAATGGACCAAATCGAGTCCAAATGCGGATAACGGAGTACCCATGCCTAAACCTAAACACCTAAAAAATCTTTGATTGTTACTTAGTACATATAAAAATTATTGTGATAATTGATTGTTTAATTTCATAATTTGTAAATTATATATAGGTAAGTGGTGACCTCTATATATATTTTTAATTTCATGATATCTTCATCATCATCATCATATCAACCCATACACGTCCACTGCTGGACATAGGCCTCCCCCATACGACGCCACCAATAGCGGTCCTGAGCCGCCTCCATCCCTGCGCCCGCTACAATGTCATCGGTCCATCGAGTGGATGGTATCCCATGTAGGGGGATTTGCCATAATCACCACGCTTGGCAGGCGGATTGGTGATCGCAGTATTGCTGTTGTAAAATACTCAGAAGGAAGCTGCTGCCCTTCCTCTGGTAGGTTCCCTTAGTCGGCTCTTACGACATCCACGGGTTGAGTTGGAGGGGCCGATATTCGTAAGCCACGGCCCCACCCCCACGGCCAATCATGGATATGTTAGTACCTAATCTAAGTGCATTATGTTTCTAATAATAAGTGTTGCCACCTAGCACAAATGTTGCAATGCCCTTAGGGTGCATGGGGTGCACAGGGTGCATGCTTGATAACTATGTTACTTTAAGATCCATGTACAGCATGTCTCGCAATAAAGAATCTTGAATCTTGATATAATGCTAAAAGCTGTCAGTAATTTTTTCCAAGGCCTTTACGGAATTTCTCCCTGATGATGATGTGATGACAAATAGTTATATAGATAGGTACGTAACGTAGGGCCGATGACCCGTAGCTGGCAGGCTGCCAAAGCAAAATAATAACTACCTCCCTACGTACATAGGTATTTAATGTACGGAACAGCGAACAGGGGGCCTACTCGGAAAAGGAAAATCGAACTTTCTTTTTCGTTTTCGCGCAAAACCAACTCCTATGTCGCTTGCATTAGATTAGCGTTTGCACGAAAAATAATCAGAAACACCGATTTCGTTTTTACGAGTACGGGCCCAGCACGGCTATTCTAACTTGATCGAAAAGTTTCCTTGACTCGAAATCTGACACAAATCCGCGCGAAGTTCAAATAATTTTGCGGTTTTTAATATTTTCTGCGTTCTACAAGCAACATCAATAGCAGAAAAGTAGCTTAACGTAAATTGTAAAACATTTTCTATGAACTCATGTTTTAACTAATTTCGATTCGACTCGAGTTTGGGAGAAATTAATAATTTAAGAGATTTATTATTAAAATCAACATTCTTACTTAAAGCCCCATTAATCGTACTTTATTGGAACATGGGTTGATAGAAAATGGTCAGCGACTTATGAAAAACTACTTTTTAGGTAGTTTTATTCCTTGTAGAACGCAGATAATATTAAAAACCGCTAAAATATTTGAATTTCGCGCGGATATGTGTCAGATTCCGAGTCGACGAAGGTTTTCGATCGAGTTAGAATAGCCCTGCAGGTCTGCCTTTGGAATCTCAATGAAAATGGTAAGTAGAGAAAAATGCTCATAATTTAACCTACGACTGGCACTGCACTATTTGCATGACGCATGCAGCATGTATGATGCGGAGGTGACGCATGCTTTAAACTTGCAACTTCTTCGTTTGCGTTCAAGTTCAAAGAACTTGTTGGTACTTATACAGACATGATAGAGCTGCGCTTACGACCTACGGCCGTACTTCACCATACACTACATAGTCTAAAACAAAGTCGCTTCCCGCTGTCTGTCTGTCCCTATAAATGATTAGATCTTTAAAACTACGCAACGGATTATGATGCGGTTTTTTAATAGATGTACATATAATTTAGTATCAGCATTGCACCCGTGCGAAGGCGGGGCGGGTCGCTAGTTATAAATCAAAGTCCTCCACCGCGTCTGTCAGTCTGTCTGTGTGTTCGCGATAAACTCAAAAACTACTCATCGGATTTTCATGCGGTTGTCACCAATCGATAGAGTGATTCATGCATGATGAGGAAGGTTTAGGTATATAATTAATTTATCAAGATTTTGTGTAAATTGGTTGACCTATAACTATAATAGTTGGCAGTGTCGGTAAAAGTCAAGCCGCTTTCATCCATAGATAGCGTTTTCGCTCCATAGACTACATCCATAGAATTTTTCAAATTTTCTCACCAACAATAAGTTCAACTACAAAAAAGTCCGCGATAGAAAGTCGGTGGTTTTATATGGCGCAGTTCTACGATGTCTGTGTTTTATGTAAACTTACGGTACCTAGTTATTGTATACAAACAGAAAGTAGATATATATATTTAACCTACTTCGAAAAAAGGAGGAGGTTATACGTTCATTTTATTTTACATAACCTACCTAACTATAATAAAATTCATTTGCTATTATTGTATAGGTGTGTAGAGAATGGTCGGTCAAAGGTCGGAAAAAGAGAATCGCAGTAGGTTTTACTTTTTTTTTTAAACTTTCGAATTATTTATTTATTACTCATAAAATGCATGTTTATCCAAAACAAACTATCTGCAGATCAAATGAATACAAAATGTTTGTGCCATTTCCGGACTCGAACCCGCAATCTCCTATGTCGCAGGTGGACCTTCATCCACTGCGGCACTGAGGCCGTCTATGTACATATATAGGTACCTATGTAGTGTGTCGCAATCATCACGTACTACCCGCTTTTGAAAAATCGCCTTGTTACCTTCGAAGAATGTTGGTAAATACATAATACTTCCGGCCATACATGCATTGGTAGAGTCCTATTTTATTACTTTTTTCTTGGAAGCCAATAAGTGCCAATAATGTGAGGTGAATAACTAATGTAATAACGTAGAGTACCGTAATAGGTATAAATCTTTGGTAGAGTATTTCATATTCTGTAAAGAAAAAGAACAAAAGAAAAAGAGTAGGTACCTACATGCGGATAGGAAGAGTTCGTAGTAAAATTCCTAATTTGCACAACGTTATTCAGTCTTTTTTCGTTCAATATATTTTTTTCATAGGTATTTCGTACAATTACTAATTCGTACAAAGTACATACCTACTGATTTGTACATTATAGTTATTTTCCTATTTCATACGATGCATAATACTCAAGTCAATATAATTTCTCAATGTTTTTGATATTTTTTTTATTCTTTGGTCTCATCTCAATTTTTATTTTGTCAAAATAATTTATTCAACACTAGATGGCGTGGTGCATAAAGTCAAAGTGCGCCATCTATCTCCGAATAGTTCTTATAGTTTCTTAGTTGATCAACAGATGGCGTTCCAAGTCTTATTATTGCATTTTCTCAAATCGGCTAGCCCTGCCATTTTACTTCCGCAATTTGATAGCCTGCTACATGGGTGAACAGAACAGTTAGAGCTACTAATGACTTGTTATGCTTTATTTACGTTTACTATACGAACAAATAAATAAGCGATAGGTATAGGTTTAAAGTGAGCACTTGCCAATTAATCAAAATCAAAATGTTTGAATGCAACTATATTGTACAAAAAGTTATACTTATTTTACTGCCTCAAATATGGACCCCGTTAGGGCATAGCAGGATAAGTACTTAGTACTTAAGTTTTAAGCTAGGTGACTTGCATAAAAATTAGCTTTGTAAGCTAAGAATTATATACTAATATACAAATATACTTAACCATAAAATTAAATATGTAACAAAAATTATATTTTTTATGAAATATTAAATTCAAATATACTTTTTTGGCAGATTTGGCCGAAGATCTCAAGAGGCGCAAATATGCAGGTCTCGACAGAGCCTACGCATTTGCTCCCCTTGGAGTCGAGACCCTAGGTCCGTGGGGTACCGAGGCTCTCCGGGTTTTCAAAAAATTATCTGAGCGCCTGGTCGAAGCGACGCGTAACCCGAGAGCTGGTGAGTATCTGGCGCAGCGCATTGCCATACAGCGGGGCAATGCAGCCAGCGTCTTGGGGACGCTTCCGACTGGTATTGATATGGACCAGTTGAGCTATCTGTAGATTGTTTGCAACAGTCTGCAGTTAGCTCAATTGTTTCAATTGTAAATACTAGTTTAATTTCTTTATATTGTTTGAATCTTATTTTCTTTGTCAATAAAGACTTTATGTCTCTTTTTAATAGTAACTATTTATTCTATTGTTCTAAAAATTCTTGCAAGGAGTAAAAACTGCAAGACTAAATATTTTTTGTTGATTTTTGAATTTAATTATTTTTATTTGGCAATGTATGTCCTGGGGGATTTTATTGTAAAATTTTATGGGCATGGCATGGGGACCTGAATGAAATATTTGTAGCTTTGAAAAAGGTATATACATATAATCTATTCCGGGGTCTTAAGATTTGGGGTTATTATAATTATACCTAGGTAAAGTGATTATGGCAGCTCCCTGACCCAAACTAGCGCCGCCACTTATTTTATCGTTACATTATACGGTAAACAAAAGAATTTTCAAAAATCACTTGGCCCGTTTGTGATAAGGATTAATCCGACTTATTACATCTCTTGCGTCTAGGTAACATACTCTGCAGTTTTCTGTTGAACCACATAGAGATCAAGTACATAGGTAGGTTTCACACGCAAGTAACATTCTTATGGTAGATAGGTAAATAACATTATAATCAAGTAATTATTTACCTATGTGACATCAGTTGGAAACACGTTTCTGTGGCGGAAACGATTGGTATGTTCCCACGAGCCAAGTTCATCCAAAACAAGACTTTAATATTCAAGTCAGAATCATCATCATAACTAAACGCGCCCATTGTTATGCAAGACTGATGGTAAGTAGGTAGGTGTAGGTATGTCTCACTTAGTGTTTCTATTAACGCATTCACTGCCCAGCCTCGGCGGCGCGACAACGACGACCACGATGCGACGGGGCCGGAGAACGACATCTGCGTTTTGGGCCATGAAAGTGTTGAAAGTGTAACTACTGATATATGTAGATACGATTGACTATTGAATTTCCATTAGGCTCTAAAAAACTAAAGAGGTAAAAATAGGGAAGTCTAAATGTTCCTTAAGATTATCCAAGCAAATGGGTGAAGACACCACAAACATACGACTTACAAAAAAAAATTTGGATGTCGATGTAGTGTGTTGTCTTTACTTTTTTGTACCTATACTTCAATTCAATAACCTTTATTTTGTATATACAAAGGGATTACAAAACCTAAGGAATTCAAAAAAAAATTTGGATGTCGATGTAGTGTGTTGTCTTTACTTTTTTGTACCTATACTTCAATTCAATAACCTTTATTTTGTATATACAAAGGGATTACAAAGCCTAAGGAATAGGTATTGGTGGAAAATATTTGACAACATTGGTATCATCGAAGCAAAGCACAGAAGCTCGAAACAATTATTGGTTTTGAAAGCTTTCATTCATCATTTAATTGATTTCTCGTTCGTTATCGAATTCAAATTCAATAATATTTACTACACATGTGAGAGCATTGTTGAAATTTGTGTTTTAGTTTTAGTGATAGTTTTGCTGTTGCCTTGTTGTTTTCTGTTATTGTCATCAGTTTTTGTTAAGTTTTCATGAATGACTTTGTTGTCATAAAATATCTTGGATTCTAAATCGGAGTATAGGTAGGATTAGGAGGTAGATACCTGATCAGTGGAGCAAAAACTTCGAACTTCAAAAAGGGCGCTTTTTGCGATAAGGTTAGGTTACCTATGATTTTAGTTTAGGTATTAGATATTTTATTCTTTTATGTGTTTTACAAAAATGTACCTTTTCATTCGAAGGCAGGTGTCCTTTACGAGCGTTCTAAATACAATAAGCAAGCTATCAGAACTAAATCAATCTTTTATTTTCGCCCTACACAGAAACTACCACCTGCTTACAGGATTGCACAGAAAATAATGATATCCCCTAAAGAGTAGTCAGAGCACCAGCACAAAGGTCCTTGCAATTGGCTTTATATGGATTAATGAGCACAATGCGCCCGCAGTATCAGCCACTTAAATTCAAATAAGATCAAAAACAAATTAACGCATATGGTCAGGCGTTCAACTCTGTTCAAGAATCGATTACAAACTAGATCTACGTATATCATCGTCAGCTTTTGTCACCCACTGCACGTAGGCCTTTTAAGGTCCACGGTTGTCTGGTAGAGATCGCTCTTGAACGATATGACCGCCAATTGTCACATTCTAATTCTAAGTGGGGGAACTGATATGTGCACTGACATCTCGCATGGGAGTGTATTGTGCATTATTTGTCACATTATTATGTAATTTTTTTTTAGTTTTTTTGCAACTACGAATTTAAATGTACCTCTCTTATGTATGTTTATGTAATTCGCATAGCCCTGCCTGTGGTAGCTTCGGTATATGGCCTGTAGATTACTGCCCCGGTCAGGAACCACGATTATGTAGTCTACTTGACCTAGCTTAGCTCTAACACTATGTAATAAGAGATGAAGAACGACTTTCATCCACCCTCAACTTACACATTGCCTTTCTCTGCATCGGCATTCGGCATTTTGTTCCTTCTCTATAGACATATCTTCAATATAGATTTCTTTATGATTCTTCATCCTAGCCGTCCAGTGTCTACAACATATTCCAAGGTAAACGTAAAACAGGTTCGCGGCCAGTCACCAAGGGGGGTATAAAAACCAACGCTTGCCTATAAAAGCCACTTATTGATTTTTACCACAATCGTTTCTGTAGTGTTTGTTCAATTATTCTCAATTTGCTGGAAGAAGGATGCATGAGATAATCTAAAATGCGTGTTTCTAACGTTACAATGTATGCAGGTTCATATTTTATTATGGCAACTAGTCATCATACAAGTATTGCCAGCTAGAACTATATTGACCGTTACATTTTAAACCATCCGATCGAAGCCTGATGTAGCGGAATCCTCTCAAGAATCTTGCTTCGGCTTCCTGGCTGCGACTGGTACATTCACAGACAAATGTCAAGGGCACGCCATTCACTTCCTTCGGCTGACATGTGCCTCTGCGTTTCCGTAGATTTTCCAGCCAATGACGAACTTGGAATCCTGTTGCCATCTAATTACAACGCTCTACAATTAAATTGCTTGGTGACGCGACAACATAATATCGCGAACGGTAACGTAGGTAAAGAAAAATTACCTATCTATTTTCCTTTAAACTAAATTTTGTCATTTTATATATGTAGATTGTTTTGCTGTGTCCTAACTACGGGTGCATGTAATATTGGCCTATGCTAAAATTAAAACCCAAGCTGTACCTAGTACGTGTACATGTGAGTAAAATAAATAAATGCAGATGTTAATTTATTTTGATTTTAGTATTTTTACGAGGCAACGTGTTTTTAAAAGATATTCCGACGATAAAGATCGATCCTTGGTTCACCTGTTGCTTTATATAAATGTATGTACCGAACTGTTTATTGGAATTATTGACAAAACCTAAGATTTCGAACAAAAAACACCGCACTACCGTGTAAACAATTTATTATGAAATTTTGCGAGGAACTACCTACCATGAGGAATGCATGCGTTACCGCGGATAGTAGGTAGGACCATAGTAGGTGTACCTAAATATCTAATGATGATGTTAAAATGAGGCCAGATGGCAGAGCCGAAGGGCCCGGACACGGAGTCAATGGAGCGCGCTTCCTCCGATCCTTTCTCATTACGTCGTGATTTAAGAAAATGGGAAGGTATGGAGCCGCCTTCCTATGCTTTAGCTATCTAGAGTAGACCCACTTGGATCTCAAGACGAGTCATGTACCTGATGCACTGTTATTCTTTCTTCCATTTATCTACAACCTGGGGGTAAGCGAAGTAGCGATCTCCTTCTGGTTTAAAAGTCTGCTTCAAAAAGGTCTAAATTATTTCCCTTCTCTACGTGACGACCCCATCTCCACAAAAATGATTCTTAAAAAATATTACATAGTGTTCGTAGACTCTACTCCACACATCTCTAGTTCTGAGTGAACGGCCGAGGCAGTTTTCGTGGTCAGTGGAGCGCCAAGCGAGACCAAACGCCCACAATTTTCCCAGTGACGGCTCCCTTGCCGGAAATCAGAAGCCCTATTAATGAACTTGCAAGAAATCACTTGGATTTAGCGAGTGATCGAGTTACGGTCCTTGAAGATACATTGTTAACATGTGAACAATAAGTAGTAAGTAAATAATCTAAGTAGGTAAAGTAGCATCTATTTATTTATATCAGATTTTCTAAGCACTTACTTAATTATTGATTAAAGTCACCACACCAATGGTACATCCTTGACTCAAGCAAGGGACATGGATGTTATCACAGTGCGCAGCTTCTGACTCTACCATTACTTTCTACAATTCGTATCTAAATCCCTGTGATTTCTAGTCATTGCATTAGAAGATTTCACACATATTATGTATTTTTAAGTTTAGCTATCAGCCAGCATCAGCATCCAACATCTACGTTTTCTAAAGATGGCGCTCGCGTGATAACCGCGTGCGCAGCGAGAGTGCATTCCCAGATGTAGAGACAATGACAGGAGCGCTTTCCAAGTTCAATGACAACGAGAGTGCCATGCGTGAAAACTTGCGCCAATTAAAACGCTATGTTCTTTATTCTGTGGCTTTTCTATAGTGCATCCAACTTTACTGTGGATACCTGACTGAGTGGATGTGCATATTGTGTATATCAGAGGTAATAAAATAAAGTCAACTACGCGAGAGGTGGCGACGACGGGCGCCGCCGGCGGCCGGCGACGGCGGCGGCGGGGCGGCACGAAGAGATTGTTATTGAAGTAACCTACATATTTAGTAACTTGTTAAATTTACAATTCCCTTAATTCCAGAGGATTAGTTTAGTTCGATGCGTATTTGAACTGTTACTACAGAAACCCCGAAATTCGATTTATTTAAAGTATTTTGTTTTATTGTGATTATCACGGATTCTTTTTGTGCCTCTCTGTTACGTTGGCAACGCGCGCCGATGCATTCATCGCTTCACTGCCAAGGCCGAGTACTTTCTCTACTCTACACTATTACGAGGCTCAAGGCATCGCTTGTGTAACGTGATGCAACAGAATGTTATGATGCCTGCTTTGTTATCCAATAACATTTCATAATTCGATGCCTCTATTTTCAGTAACTTCTCAGTCAGTAGGCAATTTATTTTTCTTGTGGTTCAGGGTAGTTTGATAACCGATTTAGAAAATAAATAAATTACATAATTCAAAATCTGACCCAGAAAAAATCACGTTTTTCCGGTAAACAAAGTCTGCCCTTAGAGTCTGGTAACTGGTATTTGAATCATTCACAGTTATACATCAACCTTGAAGATGAAGGTATTCGTGAACCAACGCCCTTTATTCTCGTCCATGCTCATAAATTATACATACTTCGAAGGGTTTTATCATGTTTATTTTATTACTAACCGATTTCCGCCATGGTTTTATAACGATAGCTGGTCGTACTTGACCCAGTGCGATGTTCCTACGCGTTTCCGTATCTATCTAAGTACTCGTATGATACAAGGCGAATTGAGAATCTGGAGCATCAATTAGTTGAGGACGCTGATTATTTTATCAAGCGGATTGCGGACCTAGAATTCAGAGAGTAGGCAAACTAGAGCAGAGAACAGCAATGAGCAAAGAATCCAGGAAAGTAGAGTTTGCTGGATACTAATGGTGATTTCTCGAGAACCCTGTAGTCTACTTACTAGTCCAAGGGTTATTTACGGGTAATACAACCCATATTTCCCTGAATGCTGGCCGATTTAAGCAAAGATTATGTAGGGGGCGACTATATAGAAATCACAGAGAAGAAAGAGTAGTCAAACATTATGTCTAAATCTGTTATTTACTTAACTAAGTACTTACTTCAGGTTTAGCCTATGATAGAGGAAAGAAAATGGGCCCCAGTTCCCGACCGGCACGCTTTTCCTGTTCATGGTGCAATTCCCGGGTTAGCTTATGCTACCTAACATTAATCTATCTATACTTATAATAAAACTGTAACAGGTTCAATTCTGTACATAGAAGATATTTTAAAATTTTTTTTGGAAGGCACTCTATTATCGATACTGATGCCAAAAATATATTTTTTTTCCATCATGTCTGTCTGTCTGTCTGTATCTTGGCCGCGCATAGCTCCGAAACTACTGAACGTATAGAAATTAAACTTGGCAGGATTTGAGTTCATACTACGAGGAAGGACATAGGATACTTTTTATCCCGGATTTCAATAGGGTTCCCTTGGGAGAGGGGATGAAAGTAAAATTTGTTAGCTGCACATAGCGCCGAAACTACTAAATGTATTCAAATGAAACTTGGCAGGCTTTAAGTTCGTACCACGAGGAAAGACAGGATACTTTTTATCCCGGATTTCAATAGGGTTCCTTTTGGGAGAGGGGATGGAAGTAAAATTTGTTGGCTGCGCATAGCGCCGAAACTACTGAATGTATTCAAATGAAACCTGGCAGGATTTGAGTTCATACTATGATGAAAGACATGTATACTTTTTATCCCGGATTTCAATAGGGTTCCCTTGGGAGAGGGGATGACAGTAAAATTTCTTGGCTGCGCATAGCGCTGAAACTACTAAATGTATTCAAATGAAACTTGGCAGGCTTTGAGTTCATACTATGAGGAAAGACATAGGATAGTTTTTATCCCAGATTGCAATAGGGTTCCTTTGGGAGAGGGGATGAAAGTAAAATTTGTTGGCTGCGCATAGCGCCGAAACTACTGAAGGTATTCAAATGAAACTTGGCAGGATTTGAGTTCATACTATGATGAAAGACATGGATACTTTTTATCCTGGATTTCAATAGGGTTCCTTTGGGAGAGGGGATGAAAGTAAAATTTGTTGGCTGCGCATAGCGCCGAAACTACTAAATTTATTCAAATGAATCCTGGCAGGATTTGAGTTCATACTATGATGAAAGACATGGATACTTTTTATCCCGGATTTCAATAGGGTTCCCTTGGGAGAGGGGATGAAAGTAAAATTTCTTGGCGCGCCGAAACTACTAAAGGTATTCAAATGAAATGAAGCATGATTTAAGTTCATATTACAAGAAAAGTGCATAAAATACTTTTGATCCCGGAATTCAGAAGGGTTCCCTTATGAGAGAGGATGGAAGTGAAATTTTGCGCGTTGCAGGATGGCGCGCGGGGCAAGGGCGATAGAGAGCAATAGCCCCCGACTGTGGGGGGCACTGGCAGTGGGGCCTCAGGTAGTGCAAGCCCCAGAAGTGGGGAGGGCCCCTCACGCAACCGGACCGTCCCAGTAGCCCCCCGCAGTGGGGCCCCCGCAGTGGGACCTCAGTAGCACCCACAGTGGGGGGCACCAGCAGTGGGGCCCCGGAAGTGGGGGCCGCTGGCAGATGGCCCCCCGAAGTGGGCCCCCCACATTGCCCCGCAGTGGGACCCCCAGTAGCCTCCCGTAGTGGCCCCCCCCGCAGTAGGGTAAAATTTCTTGGCTGCGCATAGCGCTGAAACTACTGAATGTATTCAAATGAAACTTGGCATGATTTAAGTTCATACTACGAGGAAGGTCATGTAATACTTTTTATCCTGGAATTCGTTAAGGTTCCCTTAGGAGTGGCGATGGAAGTGACATTTCTCGGCCTAAAATAGCGCAAAAACTACTGAATGGATTCGAATGATACTTAGCATGATTTGAGTTCATAGTACGAGGAAGGACATAAAATACGAGTCCATACCCCAAAGCCAACAAAATGATTACACAATTGTTATTAATGCCGATAAACGACCTACTGGACAGCATCCGGTTGGTAAAAAGCTCTCGCTACCAATGATGTTGCCGTCGTCCTGGTAGATCAGCACTGTGACAGGCCGGACATTGTGCTGCGTACCCGGGATGACCGCTTGCAATGCATTGGCGAAACGCACCAGGCATTTGATGCTCTTCAGTCTCTACTCGCTTATATACCTACTGTCGTAGCGAAGACGGATACAACTTTGATCTTCGACATGTGAATCCGAAAACTGACGAGACTGTATAATAAAAAAGTTTCTGCAATGCAATTCTACGCCTAGATACATTTTACCAATAAGAGAAGTTCGCATTGCTCACCTGCAAAGGTTTCGAGGTTTGTTTATTAACCTTTTTCTGGTGGACACTTACGCCAAAATTAAAACGAAGCGGTTGGTATACATCAGAACAGAACTAATGAGAGAAGACTGCGCGCTAAGAATTATGTAGATCTGCGAGACGCCATGAATCAAGATAGAAATTGTGAAGATTTAGGACGACTGGTGATTCTTCCTTCCAGTTTTAGAACTGGACAATAGATGTGTAGTGTTCTATTCTCCAGTAGGTACTATCAAGCTTACTTTGAAGCGCATAATATGCATAGGTAAATGTGGAGCTGTGTGACGTCCAGTCAATAAAATCTAGGTGTATGTAAATCTATACTATACTACACTAATAAATATAAGTAAGGTTTGTGTGGTTGTAGAGGTAATCTCTGAAACTACTGAGCCAATTTTGAAAATTCTTTTTGTACCTATTGAATTTGTTTAAACACTCATCGTTTAAACCACGTTATTTGCGAGTTTTATAGACTACTAAAATTTTTTACCGCCCAACGAAGTGGGCACGGGTCAGCTAGTATATAATAAAACTGTAACAGGTCCAATTCTGTGCATTGAAGATATTTTGAATTTTTTTTTTTGAGTGCACTCTATTATCGATACTGATGCCAAAAATTATTTTTTTTCCATCATGTCTGTCTGTCTGTATCTTGGCCGCGCATAGCTCCGAAACTACTGAACGTATTGAAATGAAACTTGGCAGAATTTGAGTTCATACTACGAGGAAGGGCAAAGGATACTTTTATCCCGGATTTCAATAGGGTTCCCTTGCTGAGCCAATTTTGAAAATTCTTTTACCGATTGGAAAACACGTTATTTGCGAGTGTTATAGGCTATATATATTAACAACTAAAAATGTTTACCGCCTAACGAAGTGGGCACGGGTCAGCTAGTTACGTAATAAAAACGTAAGACTGATGGCGCTCATTGGGGGAAGCCCATGTTCAGCATATATGTACATTACGTAGATTGATGATAATAGAGCTTCAAGATTTCGGGGATTGAAAAGTTGATGAGCCATCAATAGAATAGGTAGACCAGGTAGGTATATCATCAGATCCTCCTTAGATGTATGGCAGCTCTTGTAGGTATGCTAATGTATGGTAATTCGCTACCTTTACCCGTCTATTACCGGAAACAAATGTTTGACAGTTTAAATTCAAGGTTATGACGTAATGAATCATTCAACTTGTAGGACTTGTTAGTAAGTAGGTAATTGGAAAAGGTTAAAAAAAAACAATCAATCGACTCTAGGTTTACTGTTGTGTGACTAATACGTTTTAATTTCTATAGCCTGGTTGAGGTAAAGATTAAGTAAACCGAGACCTACTACCTAGACCTAGACCGAGTAGGTAGGTAAATAAATAATAAGTATGGCGGGGATTTCCGTTTTAGCATAAAAACGACAATTTAGGCAAAGGAACAGGTTTGGAAGTCAGCAAAAACAAAACCTAATATACAAAAATCATACAAAAATCTAAGCATTTCGGTAACCGCCTCGTTTCTTGTTGTTAGAATACCTAAGTCAAATAACTTACCTACATATGAATTATAAAGTGGACATTATTCATATTACAAATAATTAGACAGTAAGTTCGTAGACATACCCACTCCCACGTACTACTTAGGTATACATTATGTACTTGCCCCCACTTTTTATCACCTCACAGGTCACGTCCGTTTCCTAGCCCGAACAAAGGTTTAGGAAATAGAAGCAGTGACGTAAGCAAGTGCTAATAGTCGGTTGTTCTACGTAGGAGTATTCGGCTACACAGCACTGCCTTGCCTTCCGTGTTCTTTTGGCTTTAGCGCGTAGGAACAGCTGCGTCATGCATGCATGATAGAGTTTTATCATTATGAGTAGATTTATTTTTACTGGCTTATAAATTATACAGTAAGTATAATGTATGTAGTGTATCTACGTAATGTACCTACTTGGTTTATACAGCTAGGCAACTAAGCTCATTAGGTATTACCTATCGGTATGTAGGTAGGTGAACAGATTAGGTAGACCTACCTACTATTACTAACCACTTCCCAGTTATTTTAATTTACGGCCGATGACTTTCATTACTTAAATTATACTGGTTCGTTTCTCTCGGAGGAAGCACTTATGTTGTTAAAATTTGTGAAATTAGGAATTAAGCGTAGAGACTAAGTTAATTAAGTGAACCCTCGAGGGTGACATAATCATTGTGACTAAATCCTCCATAATTTAATATAGATTTAAAAAAAAAAATATGTGAGTGGATTTCCTGTTAGGGAGGTATTAAATTTGGTGAGCTAAAACGTCGTGTTATTCAGCTTAGGGAATTTTTTGATAACGTTCAGATTCTCTCGTAATTATTGTCTATCACCTAACCGTATAACAAAATGCACTACCACTTATGCTTGGAATTTCCTTTGCAAAACGCTATCGCATCTTGTCTTTTCAGGGTAAGAATCTTTGGTATTCCACGGATGGTTTCTCCAAAAAAAATCAAACGTGATTTGTGTGAAATCAAGTAACGCGCGGCACATATACAGCTTCCGATATAAATTTAAGAAGCGCTCCCAAAAGCCAGTGAATTTTCAACATATGTACTACATAGCGGCGAGGGCGAGTATACCGTATTTGTTCCTTTCACAAAGTCTATATTATTGCACGTACGCTTCGATGGGCAGTGTAAAAAGTGCATAATAAGGGACACCCACGTTGCAATACGGGGCATTATCTCACGGGCTCGTGTGTCTACAGAAGCCAATTCTGGGCGGTGCAAGGCGCAGATTCGCTTATTGTTGAGCCAAGACATTCTTCTCGGCTGATCACGCGAAAACTGTTTTTCGGTTTGGTTCGCGAAGATTTCTAACAACATTGGTCGGGATTGTCACAATAACAAAAGTTGAAAGATTTCATGCACGGAACTAAGAACTCAAATGAATCAGGCATAATGATGTATCAGATAACAGAATTTTTGACTTCTTCTGTGTCTGAAGCGAAGGAAACGAGCTCTTAGTTTGTTTCTATGGTATTAGGTACTACCCCTACATTTACTCACCCTTAAATGTTTTCTTAACTACAAAAGACTTTAAAAGTATCACAGCTATTGAACTGGAATGGTACACATTGCTATGAATTATTATGATAAAGCAAATTTTTGGACCTATTCGTAAAACTTTTACGCATGTATTTTTGTGTCTTGTTTACGTTTTCATGAGTGGTTTTTGTAGGGAATGTAGTAAGTTATTACCTTCTACCAAACATAAACTGAACCCTACGAGGTAAACTTGATGGTAAACTAAGATATTAACCACAAAATGGCTCTCTTTTTGAGCACAGTAATTACACTCCTACTTACTTAAAATTTAATTTCGCGGTATGCACGAGAGGCATAAACGCTCCTTCATTGGATAATGCTTTGTTATTGTTTACGGACCACCAGCGAGAACAAGGATTGCTAGGATAACGTTCTCCGTCATTTCTTTGCAGTTATAATCACTTGTCTTTATATTCTCTTCTCAATTTGATGTCCCAATATAGTGAATACCGCGACTTTAATACCATTTAAAGGTGTCACTGGAAGTTAAAAAATATGGAACTCTTATCTACAACAACCTATTTCCATCTTAAATATTTTTCCGATTAAGTATATATAATAATTATGATATTTTTACTAAATTACTTAGTATTTTGTTAAAAACTTGAAATTATAAAAAAAAAAAAGTTTTATTTCAGATAAGGTTACAAAGCTTATAAATTACATATTGGCCTTTAGCCTTAATCAATACCTAGAATGACCTGCGCGGCTCCTGCTAGATGGTAAGTAATAATTTGATTGTGTCGTTTTGCTTCAAATTAGGTTTTCATAGAATAAAGCGAAGTGATTTTAGAAATCCCAGACTAATGTGAGTGGTTTACAACAATATTTCTACGTAAAGTCCCCCGCAGAGTTTAACAGCACCTTCACTTTTAGTCTGTTATGTATTTTTAAACATTCCGAACAGGAGTGCACCACATGTGCTACCACCTGACCTCACTGAGCTTTCCCACGATCTTCGACGGATCCTCATCACGTAAACAAAAACAATTTCAACCGTAATAATTAACAACATAAGAGCTATATTAGTTGTTGTTACCGGGAGCTCGTCAGTGGCTCAAATGTTTTTTCTGTTTACTCAAACGATCTGGCAATTGTTTTTTAATTTATTTTGTCGCTCAGCGACGTCATTTGGTTCCAATCAGTGCTAGGCTTTGAATTTTTTGTCATGTTTTTATCGATTTTAGTAAGTTTGGTGATGCCACGCATCGTCTAATGTGCTATTTAACAACTTGCATTCTCAGACAATGTTTTTGCCTCGGTTTTGACTAGCCAAAACCTGTGGCAAAGGCGGCATCAAATGAGTCATAGAAATTATTGGTTTTGATTCTAACGTCTAGCATGTTAGTCTTTGAAAGGAAACTTATTGTCAACAATACATTACCTAAGTAATTTTCGGTTGCCAGTATTTTATCAGTGTCCGCACCCTATCCGGTCAACCCCTCGTCCCAGTAGGTTACTATTATCTATCTTGGTCTTATATTCATATTTCCAATTGTTTCGAAGCTAAAGGGGTAAAATAATGAGCGCAATTGATCTACAATGAATAGCGCGGGGCGCAGTGGACATCCCGCTGCGACACCCCGATGACCCCAGATTGTAACATCTGTCGTGGTACAAAACTATAGGGGATCTTGGCTGTTGACTGACATGTAGGACTTTGGTTTTTTCATAGATGTGCCGTAGAAACATTCATTAGTAATGTAATGATTGTGCTTAAATTAATGAAAATCAGATGAGGTAGGTATAATAAAGGTAGTCAGTCCGAAGTTGACGTTACTCGTACATCTAGGCAGTTAACATAAATCGAAAAAGTTAATGATAGAAGTTTTACGTAGTACCTACACGAATAAATTAGGTAATGTATTGAACGAGTAATTTAAATAAAACTTTCTATGGATGGTTAGGTTAATAATTAATATCATCAATTAGGTATGTTCAAGCCAGAAAGTCCATAGTCCAGAATGAAACTGTAGTTACTTGTGTCTTTTGCTATCTGTTTATTTTAAAAACGAAGCGTTTGCCAACTAAGCAACTGTACTTCGTACCAACGACCTTAACAAAAGACCTAAGCAAAGCAAACTCGCGTATAAATATTAAATTACAGTGACAAGGCGAGTGTCAATCGTTTCTTGGAACCTGTTGCTAGGTGGCCAATGTGGCCATCCCACTCGTTCCGGAAGTTCAGGCGAAGATTATATTCAATATTTGGCTAAAGGCAAACTGTCGACTTAACTTTATTGGAAGCTTGATTTGTTTTTTTTCTTTCCAGATATGTATAACTCAGACGAGTTGTTTGATTGATGATATTTTTTTCTCCATTGTTTAGGTGCCAAGCCACCTTATAGCCGTGGTATAACGTGGCAAAGAAACTTTAAAAACACAACAAACAGTTTGATTTAGACCTAACACCCAGTACATTACCGTAAAATGGGGTGAATAGATCAAGGCTGAATAGAAATGGACGAAATACTGGAGCAAAACATCCTTTTGCAGAGATCAGATCCACACGTTTTACTTATGTAATTTTGTGACGTGTCCAAGAGTCCTGTAAGGTCTAAAGGAAATAGAGCACTTTGATATTTGACTGACACAGGAGGTGAACAGTCACGGACTAAGGATACTTCCACTGCTACGAGCCAGATAATGTCTTGGTCCAGTATTTCATTAATTTGTATTCACCCTTGAGTCTCTATTCACCCCGTTTTACCCGGTACTTAAAGATAGTTAGTTCTGATCAGATATACAGTAATAAATTTCACAAGGAATGTTGCAGTATTTTCGAGGTAGGTAGGTGAACCTGAAACTAAGGCAATTTGATGAGTTTGATTGAGGTAGCATCATAGATTTCAGAGTGTTGTGTAGCATGGACCTTCATTTCGTGTGCACCAATCCGCCTGCCAAGCTAGATGATTATGTCAGACCCCACTCGTTAGGGAGGCATGGGACATGTTCAGCTTGGACTTGGGTAGCTTGGATATGTGCGCTGGATGAGGACGCCCTTATGCATTTATAGAACGTGAGGAAAAAAAACAATTTCCTAACTAAGGCCCAAATACTGTTCTAAATCCAGACACCCAATGACGGCATCACACAATAATAAACTCCGAAGATTACCTCATGAACGCTTCCATTTTCGTACAAAAATAATAAATTCTGTCTCTTTGTTGTGTTGAATATTCCAGATTATTTCAGACGACCACATGTCAGGAACTAAATGAAACCCGACTATTAATTACGGACAAGTTACTGGGAGCGTTTAGATGCTGTTAGTGATTTTGTCAAACAGATAGTCATTGTTCAAGTTTTGTACGATTTTTATTGGTGATCGGGTAGCCTAGCGATCTGTAACTTTGACAGGGGCAGCCAGCCTATCGTACCGCGTGGTTAGCGGTAGGCAGAGTGGAGGGACGCTAAATTAGGAACTTTGAACCCAAGGCCTGCGTGATGCCTGGGCTCAGAATAAGATGTAGTCGTCATTTGTGTTTGTTTTTGACCGCTTCCAACTCTACTTTAGCTGCTGGATGACTACACTTGCTTGAGGTTTAGTTGATGTCGAAAAAGTTCTGAGGTTAAGTAAGTAGGGGATCGTAAAAATACCGGTGTACGGAATCATTAAAATACAGGGTCCGATTCAGTAACTAGGTAAAATTTTGGTTTTATTTATACTAACTAATGAGGCGCATTGACCTTTAAAAAAAGTGGTATGCCATCGACTAAGAAAAATGGCGCTGTATGAAACTCAAGTGTGAAAAACAAGCAATAAAAACCTGCCAAAAAAAACTTAGAGCTGTCATTTCGTTGTTTATTTGATGACACTTGACTTTTGTGCAGCACCATCTTGTGTCAATATTAAAAGCGTGATTGTTTTTTTAAGATTGCATTGGAAAGCCCGTATTGTATTTGATTCGACTAACTCACTTCACTCTCTCGCTGCACTAACTCGATCTAAACTCTCCACCAAGTAGCTCGGACGAGGAAGCGTCGTCGGACCGGTGACGTCACGCCCCGAATTAACCCGATTCCGAGAACTGAACCGTTGTATGTCAGTGCACTTGTCTGCACGTGTGGACAATGTGGACAACGTTGGTACTCTGATACTTTGTGTTATAGGTACCTCTTGAATAGCCACTTATTGCCTGCCTAGCTTCAACAACAACTGCACTCAAGGAAGGAACAGTTATTATCATCATCATTATCATCATCACAAGCTGCCTACAGCGTAACTTCACAACTGCTGGGTATTTTGGCGTACTCAATGGCGTAAGTATATATAGGTAAGTTCTTGTGCACTGCTTACAGGGTACCTACCTAAGTCGTCGTGGTACTGGATAAAAACTAACGCTAGACCGTATTGAAATTCTGGTATGTAGCTCTACTAATATTCTTGGTATGATAGAGTAGTAGGCAGACAGGCCAAATGCCAGAGGCCTTATTCCAATAAATGAATTGCCTCACCATAACAATGCTATCGTCTCAAAATGATATATTTTGGCATTTTACCTTTGATGAAATAAATTACAGATGGACGCGTGTCAGAAGTGTCAAGGTTGAACCCAATGGAAGTTCGCCAATAAACCAAATCATGTAAAAAAAGGTATCGTTACCATTGTTTGGAAAATTGTTGGAAAATATAATTAATTAAGGCTGGATTTGGTATATTTATTGCATTTTTATTGATCAAAAGTTCCAACGCATGTAAAATTAAAACATAATGCTGATTGTTTTTTGTGATCCGGGTAGATTTTTTCACCGTTTATATGTTTATGAAGAAAACAAAGTCATAATAACTCACAAGTCCACGCTAAAACGAGGCCCTAAGTTTATAGGTACCGTGGGTCCAGTGTGGATCCATGGACGTGCGCGTATAACCATACGTGTGGGTCCAATGTGGAACCAATGGACTGTGAACGTGTTAAAGGGTATTTTTGTTCCAGGGAAAAGCCTTTGTTTGATTCCAGAATTACCAGTATGCAAAATTTCAGCGCGATCCGTTCAGTAGTTTTGACGTGAAGAGGTAACAAACATCCATCCGTGTGTCCAGGATAGGTTAACCTACATTATTAAAACATTACTTAGCATTATGTGTAAATAATGCTTGTATAGGAACCTGCTAAAAATATAATTAAACGATATCCATCCAAAGGAAATCTCCAGCCTGGAAGAAATAGCTTCTAAACGATAAGGCCGCCCATTGTTTTTGTGCATGTTAATATATACGTTTTTTATTAAATTTTGTGGTTTAAAATAAACAGTATTGGATGTTAGTAAATGTAAAGTGCGTAGTAGTGCAGCCCTAAAATAAATAAATAATGTTGGACAATCCTCACATCATCATCTAGCCCCAAGCTAAGCAGAGCTTGTGTTATGGGTACTAGATAACTGATATACATAATACAATATATAACATAGATATATATTTTTATTAATACATAGAAAAAGCCCAGAACACCCGAGACAAATATTTGCAGATCGTACAAAAATTTGTCTCAAGGCGGGAATCGAACCCGCAACCTCCTGCGTCACAGGCGGACCTTCGCCCGCCGCGACACGCGTAACGTAATAGCTTTCAGATGAAATAATTACATAAGAAGGTTTACTGTAATACCTACCAGTGATTAAATAGGTATGTAATGTTATTTCACAAGTGATTCTCTGACTACTGTAACACTTCTCATCTCATTGCATAAATTCTATCGCCTCATACAAAAACGACTGTCTCATTATTAAAGCTGCTTTATTATTTTACATAGGTAAAGTAGGTTAGTCGGATTGTTATGAAGTTAAAATGTAATCTATGTATACCTAGCCGATAAAATCAAAACCTTTGAAAATCAAATTCAAAGCTTCATTTATAGAACAAACAAAAGTATATTTCTAGTTACATATTGTTTGTTACACTTAGCTTTATTTATTAAGTGCACTATGTATTTTTCTATGTACCTATGTACCTATTTATTTATATTTTGTACCATAATTCTTACTGGCTGCTGCCCGCGGCTTCGCGCGCGCATTTCATGTACCTACCCTATGCCCGTCCCCGGGATACCATCTATCTCCCTGCCAAATTTCATTAAGATCCGTTCAGGCGTTTAGGCGTGAAAAGGTAACAGACAGACAGACAGACAGAGTTACTTTCAAATACATATATAATACTTGAAAGTAACTCTGTCTATCTCTTACACGCAAAAACTGCTGAACCGATTAGACTGGTATTTGGTATGGGTATAGTTTGGGATCTGGAAAATAGAATAATAGGCTATTTTTATCCCGATAAAAAGCGGGCGAAAGCGCGGGCAGCAGCTAGTTTCCTGTAAAACATCACAGTTTGATGGCCTCGTATCGTAAGTCGTAATGCACCGCACCCTAGTTAGCGAGTGTAGTCTCCGTAATTTATATTTTTACGCTGCGATAACGCGGAAGATCACACGCTGAGCGCCACGGGAGTCCCGGATAGCCTATAAACGGACTTGCCTGTTTGTTTTAGTACTCAGATACAATATATTTTAAAATAGCTGCTGCCCGCGCCTTCGCCCGCGTTTATGATAAAAAATAGCCTTTATGTTATTCCAGGTCTCAAACTATACCCATACCAAATTTCAGCCTAATCGGTTCAGTAGTTTTTGCGTGAAAGAGTAACAAATATCCATACATCCATACAACCAACGATACAAACTTTGACATTTAGGTATAAATATTAGTAGGATTGAGTATGTACCTACTTACATATATAATAATATAGATACTTATAGTTTTTGCCCATAGGGAATTTATTATAAAACTAACGGATAAATCACGCTAAGGTACATAACTAAGTACTTTTTGCACAACAGGTATTTTTGTTGTTGTTCTTCTTAATAGACTATCAAAATTTCGTTGAAAAATAAATATTATGAGTCGGTAGGTTCTAATTGTAAAGCTAGTTCCACCTGCGTCGCTCTTCTCGGTCTCTTTGATTCACCCGAATCTCTTTCTTCTCAATCATAACGCATCAAAGTTGATATTTATTGTTGTTCAAAATCTTTCTTTCTTATATTAATAAAATGTCTTCAACAATTTCATTTCAACGTCCCTTTAGATGTTCTATTCGGGACACAAATTATCGACTCGGTTTGATCCCACGCCCAAAATAAAATATCATATTTCCTGTCAGAGGAGCAAGCTTCAGCATTCGAGTGCGTTTTTATCGAGCTTTTTTGAGAAAGAATCGGGTTTTTTAAGGAACTGCGCTGCACATGTTTGTTCAACATTCTGTGATGTCTCTTTACGGTTTTTTTTAATTCTAGCAACTGTAATTCACGACATGTACTTAGACAATATTTTGTTTTGTTGTGACTTGCCATTGTCGGCTTGTAGCGGCTTTCTTTGGTTCACTTGAAGCGTGTTTTGAGTAATCCACAGCTTTGCTGATATATCACAATAGGTTGCCGCATTGTGTGTCTTTTCAAGTGAACCAATAAAAACTCCATCATTATTTCCACTTCCATAGTTTCCGACCTGATCGAGATCTCTGGATTTGCTAGCTTTTCTGGTATTGAGCTTTTCTCATTAGTTACATAAAAAGATCAAGCGTATCATCATTTTCAATTCATGTAATCAACACTTTGTCTGATAGTTTCTGTTTTTATCGTTATTTTCTTTATTTTCTTCATATTTACATTATTTGTTAATTACGTCGTTTTCTGGGTTGCAATATATTTTTTTCTTTAGTTCTTGGTGATTGATTATGCAAGGCACCCTACCTAAGGCATGTGTTACATCTACTTGAAGACCCTGTCCTGAGGGGACGCATAGCGGGACTAGGGAGTAGGGAACAAGTGGTTGAATCGGAGCGTGTGCACAGTATTACAGGTGCTTATGCTTAGCTTCTCACGGGCCGGTTCCGTACTTGCATAACACGACACGACTCGGCAATAGTTAAGGTAGAGCCACACTTAACGTGCAAACACGACGATTCTTCGAATAACCCTCGTTTAGAGGTTTTATTTTTTAATTTCGTTCTTTTTGTATGTAACGTCCTCGTTACTTTATAAAAACAGGGTTATATCAACATATGTCAAGGTGGTCAATAAAAACGATCAGGTTTACCAAGTCTTAAGGAATAGTGAGACAAACGGTTGAAGATGAAGCAGAGCCTCAGTCATTGCACTGATCTTATTAGAAATATAGATAGCACAAATAAATCAAAAAAGTTCAAGCATAGGAAATTCCTGAATTTTTCAGGAATACCTACGCAACAATATACATATATTGGTATTAAAACTTAAATATATATATTGTTTTAAAAAACCTCGCATAGCATGTCGCGTTAACGCCTACTAGAACATTGAATAAGCATTGACTATCCAAATTTTTTTTACAGCAATCTCGACCTCCATCCTTCCTTACAGACATCGGTACCGGTAGTACCGATCTGGTGTGAAAACGCCTTTATAATACTCCGCATAACGGTAAGCACGTAACTCGCGTAACAGCATTATGCATGTAGCGCACGCGCTGTGGCAATGTGCTTTTGGGGACTGTGAAACATGCGTGGCCATGCTGTTTGGAGGTGGTGCTGGCGGTGTAACGGACGCTTTTGTCCTAGTAGTTCAACTTCTTACTCCGACGCCGCTTGCTTACAAAGTCAATCTACCAACTTTAGGAATATAAATTGGTGATATTATAAATAACTCTGCGCATATTGCTACATATTCAGGGCCTACTTGGATGTGAAAAGCACAGGACATACGAGGTTGGTAGCTGCGAAAGGAGGCTGAAACCCATAAGTGGGAGTTTCCAGGCTAAAATGATGATTATAATATAGAGGTGTTCTGGCTTCTAAATAGGTATACGTTAAATTATATGCATGAATTTATTTGATTGTATCTTACATTTTTGTGAAATTTATTTGACTGTTAATCTTAATGTTTTTTTTCTTTTGATTTATATAAGTTTGCCATTTATAATTTTTTTCATTTTTAATTTTTTTTTGAGATGAGAACCAATTTTGCAATTCCCTTATAGGGTGCGTGTACAATAAATGAATTATGATGAATAATACAGTAGACAGCATTTATTTGCTACAGTAAACAACACCTTTGTACACAAGGTACAAAGGTAAGGCACTATAAAATGGTACGATACTCTCGTACCGTTGTGATTAAGTATATCTTCCGAGAATCTTGCATCTGCGACGCTGACAAAATGACGTTCAAAGTTCCGCATTATCTTGTCATTCAGCATTATCTATTGTGCTACCACAAAGATGTCCAAGTATAGAGTTACCTAGCACGAGGCAGATACCGAAATCTCTTCATCAGCAAAATATCAAGTATCGCCGATTCTACGGAAGCAGTAGGCGCCGCAGCTGCCGAAGTATCAAGTTGAGATAAACTCGTGAAAGAATGCCTTGATGCGAATCGATTGCTAGAATGTGTTCACGCTAAATCGAACCGAGACAGAGGGCAGTGTAACACACACCGACTGGCTTTGAATAATTGCTTTCGATCCACTTTTGAATCTCTTTTTTGTGCGCGATGAGTCTGGCGAAGACACTGCACATTGAAAGATTGAAGTGCATATCAGGTTGCAATTGGCAGATTCTTAGGATGTTGAAGAACTTTTTGATAAGGTTTAAATGGTTAGAGGTGGGTGGTTCCTTGGCGACATGCGCTTCTCATTTGATTGTAAGCTTGCACTGATGTCTATGTGTCTAACTAAAGCAAACTTTTCTAAACATGCGAGCAAAGCAGTTTAAATAAATAATGTTGGACAATTCACGCAGCATTATCTAGCCCCAAGCTAAGCAGAGCTTGTGTTATGGGTACTAGATAACTGATATACTTAATATAATACTACACTACATAGATAGATATTTTTTATTATGCATAGTAAACATCCAGAACACCCTGACAAATATCTGCAGATCGTACAAACATTTGTCCCGAGGCGGGAATCGAACCCGCAACCACTTGCGTCGCAGGCGGACCTTCGCCCACCGCGCCACAGAGGTCGAGTCGGAGTTTATAAATAAGTATTTTGCTGCTTTGCATTTTTTTATAGATGAGGGGACTTTATTATTTAGATAACTGTGGGTCATAAGCAGCTCACTTTTTGCCCATTGCCATTTAGGAATATCTACTTAGTAGGTATTTTGGATTAGTTTAATTTCGGTGAAGATCGGAAATGTCCGGGTACGGAAGTCCCTGACCGGACGTGGTGGGGGCGAATATTCGGGAACCGCGCCTTTCCGGGCCACTTCCGCCTTCCGGTCTATAATCATAGTAAAGACTTCTGCATTTCTACCGCTAGCCTAACTAATACTTAGATAGCATCGTGGAGGACAGCATCGTTTGGTAACTCCTTATAACGTTTACACGTCTACCGCTAGAGGGTTACCAGTTGCTGATGTCCTCTGTAGTCTGTACCTATTAATTAATTAGAGATGTCTTGATCTAGGATCGCGATTTATGGCGTTGTATGGGGGAGACCTATGTCCAGCAGTGGACGTATATGGGCTGATATGTTGATAAAGATAATCTAGGTTCCGGAAAAAAATAAAATGGTATTGAAAAAACAAAACCACCACCGATTACTAGTTTTTATACTTAATAAGTGTCCATGCCCTTTTTAACCGACTCCAAAAGGAGGAGGTTCTCAATTCGTCTATAAAGTTTTTTTTTGTATGTTTATTACTTGTAAGGACTTAAAACAAGCCATATTATGAGATGATAATTTAGTGGAATGATGCCCTGAGCCAGTCTCAACTCCTCACCAAAAACAAAAGACATCCTCTAAATACAGAGTGAACGTTACAGAGGTCATCGAATGCATGCATCCTAATAAAACACTTATAAAACAGATTTATCTTCGATGTTAGTGTTGAATGTTGATAGTCACAAGATTGGTCGAGTGAGCGACCATACAAGTGAGTCGATGGACGATAATAAAAATCAATCAGTCCAATCAGGACCCGGAAGCCTTCCAGATGTACTGATTGAACGAGTTAGTACAATGATTCAATACGACATCGTTTAACAGGCACTTGAGATCTTGGTATACAAAAATAACAACGGGGGATTTAAATATTGAGCAGATTTTCTAGTTAAAATATTATAGGATTAAATTATTTTTAAATAGTTAATTTATTTTTTGGACTCTCATTTTCATTTTTTCCTTGAGACCCAAATTCTCTGGCTGTAAGCGACGAGCATGCGGGGAAAGGTTCCATCAAGAGATTTCAAAGATGGAAAAGCGATGCCAAGGTAAGTAGAGTCCAAGGATGTTGGTCGATTACTGGTGGACGATCAAAAGGGACCAACCGGAAGCCTTATATTCAAGAAAATAATAACATCTTTTATTTGTTTTATTTTTCTTGTCAACTATCTCACTTTTTCTTATCAATCATTATATAAAAACAATGGTATGTGAAAATAAATTTCATATAATCTTTATTGAAATACCCTATATTATAAAATACATCAAAACAGTTCATGTGGCATGACTAAGTTTAAATTTTGTAGACCAGTGTAATCAATCAGGTAAAGGAGGAAAAGTTATAAAGAGAAAACACGTAAAAAATCAATAAACCACTGTGCAAAAGCTACACCGGTTACAAAAGCTTTTCTACTCCCATTTTACCTTTGCACAAAGCATCTTTGAAAATACCTATTGCGTTTAATCCAGGCAACACGGAAGTCGAGCCACTCGTATCAAGTTGCAAAGCCAAAACCATCAGCAGCTATCATCAAGTGTTACGGTAACCGTCCGATTGTAAAAGCTCCTTATACGTTTAATACGGTGTCGTTGCGCCTATAAAAGTCTCAAGTGTAAACACACGTTAATAAAGGGCCACTCGTAAAATCTATTTCTCGCCTCTTGCGGCGCGCACGCAGAGCCTATTTTATATGAGCGACAATGTTTATTTATCCTACAAATCATTACATTGGTTCTTAATTGCTTGCAGAAGTATGTTTCTGAGACACGCATCGACCAAACACATTTTAGATAATTTGACTGTTTTGAAAAGGCCGAAAACCGACTTGAAATTCTTAAGTATTTACACTGTGTTTTAAAAGTTTTTCGGTACAAATACTTATCCCTCGGGTATAACGTTTTTACGGGACCACCTCGGTATCATTCTCCATGCAATGGAGAAATAATTTTCCAAATCGGTCCATAGAAATTGACGAACATACATAAAAAAAAATACTGCCGAACATAGAAAGGTCTCCTCTTATGTTTTTAGTCGGTTAAAAATCTTTAAATAGTACAAGAAATAAAGCCTAGGTGTAACACCTACTTATGCAGTATAGGTAACGAAAGAGCTACGACCTAACGAGTCGGTACATAGCAACATTAGCAATAGCCCAGCTAATCTTGCGCCAACATTCTAAAAGGTCAAATCATCGAAAACATCACATATAGTTAGGTATTTTAGTGTACCAACGATTCTGCAGTTTCCAGCTCGGATATACAAACAGACAGATTACATCAACGCCCATGCATTCGATCGGTGTAAAAATACGGCGTCTGTGTGAAGTCACCGAGATATTTCCATGGAGCATGCAAGACCCTCGCACACTACAATAAAGGCATGACTCACTATTGGTAACCTATCAAGGGACATGAAGGGACATGTGGCGTGGTGTTGGCTAGTTACGTATATGTATAAAGTATAACAAATATAAAGTATAAAAAAATATAAGTATAACAAATTATGTAAATAAAATAGTGCCAGCGACGGCTTCGCGAATTCAAGTCAAATATTTACGGCATTTAGGCAGTTTTTATAAAATGCCTAACACAAGGAAAGAGGGAGCCCATGACGCACAGTATTCCGAAGCACCTGCAATACACGTGACTCTAAAAACGCCATTTGGCTAAACCTATTATTTATTTTATTGGTTTTTACAATATTTTTTCTAAACTGGTTCTTGACGACAATACGAATAGAATCCAAATACAGGCAATAAAATTTCTAGAAGTCACGACATGTCAAAACTTAAGCATTCTGAGCTCATCGCTAAGAATTGAGCGATATAATTTATTCAGCAACCGCCAAGCAATTTACGATGGTATAATGGTGCTCTATATTACGAGGGGACATCATCAACACCAAATGGTATTGGTGAGATGAGATGAGATCTCTAATTGATAGTTATAGAACGGGATCACGGCGAGTAAAACTTAAAAGTTACGTTTCGTTATTATTGATCCTCAAGTACCTGTACATTATAGTCTGGCTACACGCTCAAATATTTGTGCATGCATGATTGCACAAACACAGTTTGCACAAGCAAGATGAAGCGTGTGGCCGGGCTCAAACCAGTTTGTGCAAGCAAGATGGAGCGTGTGGCCGGGCCACAGAATTGGGAATAATTGGGCCGGGCTCATCTTGCTTGCGCAAACTGGTTTGTGAATTTATGCATGCACAGATGTTTGAGCGTGTAGCCGGGGTATTAGTTTAAATGTATTTTAACTGTTGTAGTTGTAGCCCACTTGTAGCCCGTTCTATATGTAACCAATTCAATAATAAGTAGTAATAAGGTAACTTCTGTACTATGTATTAAAACAAAAAAATTGTACTGCTTACTATTTATTAAAGGCACTGTCTTCGGTCCATGCACCATCTGAAACCACCAGTTCTGTACTCCCCTTGCCATCATGACCATCTGCATGGTTCCCATCCGTCATGGAATCTTCTGCATAATTAATCTTTTTGAAATTCAGAAACTTTACTTCCATTGGAACAACAAAGTACCCGACAACCATATCTCTCATATGTGTTGCTGACAACTGCAATAAAAGAAAAAATCCTAATATAATTTTATAAATGTCAGTTTGTATGTATGGATGTATGGATATTTGTTACTCTTTCACGCAAAAACTACAGAACCGATTAGGCTGAAATTTGGTATGGGTATAGTTTGGGACCTGGAACAACATATAGGCTGTTTTTCATCCCGATAAAACGCGGGCGAAGGTGCGGGCAGCAGCTAGTATTTTGTATTGCAGAATCTTATATAACTACTAGCTGACCCGCCAAACGTTGTTTTGCCTTCAACCCTTATCACTTAGGGGTATAGAAAATAGATAGTAGCCGATTCTCAGACCTACTGAATACGCATATAAAATTTGGTAAAAATCGGTAAAGCCGTTTCGGAGGAGTACGGTAACTAACATTGTGACATGGAAATTTTATATATAAGAAGATATATACGAAAAGGTCATCTTCTAAGGTATTCTGCTAGGTACCTAATTAAAGTATTCTTCTTCCGCTAGTCGATAAAACTTTGAAGTGAAGAGAATCAATAAACACTTTATATTTTACTATCTGTTCACCGCGGTTTCACCCGCGTTAAGTTTGAATTTCTCATTTCTAGGGGGATAAAAAGGTCTTTATTCAACTAACTCTATGCCAAAAATCAAGGCGATTGGGTACTTAGTTAAGGCGTGAAGGAATGACAAACAAACACACTTTCGCATTTATTTTATTCGTTAGGATTATTAGTGTTTAGCAAAAATTTGGCATGTCTAAGTGCGTATTTTGTAAGCCTAAAGTAAAAGTTTGTAGCTTATTATGAGTTTTTTAATTTTTTTATTAATTATTCTGATTTTATTAATTCTGATTCTAAGAAAACCTGTACAAATACCCTCACCTAATGCAAGACAAGACAACGGACCCAATCTTGGCGCAAAATGATAACCTAGAGGATGGTAGGTACCTGCAATCCAATATGAGCCAGCGGGATAGGAGACTCCTCTCTAGGCGTGGCAATGATGGTTAGATAGGAAATCATGCCCGGGGCTAGAAGGATCCTGGTCTTCGGCCTGCAGCTCCAGCAAGCCCCGAGGCGCGCGCTCTGGTTCCACAACCCGTAGATCTGGACGTAGATGGGCCGAATGCAGGAGTTGAATAAACTGTTGGATGTTGCAAAGATTGCAAATTGTTAATTCAAAATCTATGGTATTTTAAACCCTATGCTATGAGGAAAGAAGAATCTAGGTAGAGGTGCTAAATAGCGATTTTTTTATCGTTCACGGGGAATTTCCGATAAGCAAATTCCTATGACATCAGATGACAGGAAAACAATGCGAAAAACCAACAGGTTGGATAATATAATCTTCAACAACGATAAAATGAACTTGAATGCACAAACCGTGATGGCAACTTTATCCAAAATAAAAAAAGACCTTTCTTATTAACGAAGCAAATACATAGAAATAAAATCTTTTTAAAAGTCCTAAAACTGCAGTTACCACAGAATATGGAATAATAGTAAAAAAATGGGAATAATAGTAAAACAACGGTCGGATCTACTGTTTAGCTGCGCTTGGAGTCCTTGCATAGTGGTAAAATCCTACTAATATTTTGTCAAAGTTTGTATGGACGGGTGTATGGATATTTGTTACTCTTTCACGCAAAAACTACAGAACCGATTAGGCTGAAATTTGGTATGGGTATAGTTTGGGACCTGGAATAACATATAGGCTATTTTTTATCCCGATAAAACGCGGGCGAAGGCGCGGGCAGCAGCTAGTTTGACTATATTTGACATCTAGGTACAACCTAGGTAGGTATGTCTGGTTCCAACCTACTTACCGTAAACGATTTACAACACGATCATATAGGAGTTCGAATTTGATAACAGCAGGGTTCCACATAAGCGTCAGGGGGTATTTTGGTAAGGGTAAGGCGGCCTGTGGCACTGGATATGGGTCTTGATCGGTCCTTCGATATTGCTTGCCGATATGATTTGCTTTACATTTGTGTGCAATTTCATTTAGATCTATCTGTAATAAAAAAAAATACATCATCATCAGCCCATACACGTCCACTGCTGGACATAGGCCTCCCCCGTACGACGCCACAAATAGCGGTCCTGAGCCGCCTCCATCCATCGACTCCCTGCGACCGCTACGATGTCGTCGGTCCGTCGAGTGGATGGTCTCCCATGTAGGGGGATTTGCCATAATCACCACGCTTGGTAGGCGGATTGGTGATCGCAGAGGTGGTGTTTAAAAATACTCAGAAGGAAGCTGCTGCCCTTCCTCTGGTAGGTTCCCTTAGTCGGCTTTTACGACATCCACGGGTTGAGTTGGACGGGTCGATATTCGTACGCAGCGGCCCCACGGCTTAAAAAAATACCTACAGAATAAAAACAATATATGTACATATACCTAAATGACGGTTTTAATTGCATGAAATAACATAATTACAAATATCAGGTTGAAAATTATGGTAATATATTCTCTATTTGTGAAGTTTTTCACCACTCTATGTAGGTAAGGCAGTAAAATCACGATATTTGTCTGACTGATACAAAAAGAAACCTGGGTAAGTAAACCTGGGTAAGTACCTAACTTTATTTATAACTAGCTGCTGCCCGCGCCTACGCCCGCGATTTATCGGGATAAAAAATCCAGGTCCCAAACTATACCCATACTTCAGCCTAATCGGTTCAGTAGTTTTTGCGTAAAAGAGTAACAAATATCTATACATCCATATATGTACATACAAACTTAGACATTTTTAATATATAGGATAAGAACGGAGCATCAAAAACCTATTTCATAATTTTTCGTAATTTCCACCCGTTTTTGAGACAGACGAATACCTCATTCGTCTATTTGTGTACCAGAACTGAACCAGAGGCAATATTACGATATCGTCGAAGGATTAACGACCCAGTGTGTCAGCTATAAAGCCCAAGTTATTTATTTTATTGTTTAAATTGAGATGAATTCATACTGGAACGACTGGATAACGTATTTGAATCAGGTGTTCTACTAGAATTTTTTTTAATTTGCTTGTTGTACAAAAACTGACGTGATTGGTTTTTCAAGGTGAAAGGTGCGACGAATCATTTGAACTACTTTTAACCGACTTCAAAAGAGGAGGGGTCCTATGTATTTCTTATATTTGGTGGGTAGTAGCCTAGTAGGATAGGTACTCCCCTCCATTTAATAATTGTTCATTAGAGAAGCATTAAATGGAAAATTATTAAAAAATAAATTTTATTATACATAATTAAAAATTTATATTAATATAAATATTATATTATTAAAAAATATTATGCCCTGAATTAACAATGGGTGCGGGAGTCGGAGGTCGGTCATATGTGGTTCATTGTGTTTCGGTTCCGCACAAACGTACATATTTTTATATTTTCGATGGGAGGTAATTTACATTAATCTTTTGGATTTGGGACTTGGCGTCTACACGACCTTGTTCGTGATAATAGGCAGAACCTGCAGTTCATACAGTGTCAGTGAATTACTAGTAACCCTGTATAATAGCTTCGTAATCTACGCGATGGCGACTACGTACAGTATAGTTCGAAGTACAGCATATTGACAAAGAAGACTCCAGGCCCGTCTTGTATAATTTCCTGGGAAGCAGAGAGATACAGAAGAAAACCCATAAGACCCCGCTGGCTCAGGCATGTTGTTCGAATGGGTGACGAGAATCTAGCTAGCTAGAACAACGCGGGTCGTCCAATAGGGATGACGACAGTAACTGAAAATCACAAAAATTTGGTATTTACCGTATTATACCTGAGCCATAGATTACAAAACACGTATTAAATGTTATGTTTTGATCGAGATTAATTATTATTCCCGAGGCGGGAATCGAACCCGCAACCTCCTGCGTCGCAAGCGGACCGTCGCGTCGCCCGCTGTGCCACAGAGGTCGTCCATATATGTAGATCGAACAACTAAGTTGAAGAGAAGGACCTCGTGCCGTCAACTGGACTGAAACGGCAAGGGAACGGGATAACTGGGGATTCTAGGTTTCGGAGGGTAAAATTTACTTCAGGTCACGACGCAACGCTAGTAAGGTACCTTAGTAAGGTCTGCCAGTTCAATGACCACAAGTTAGAAAGACATACCGAGTGGATGCAGAAATGGCGTCACTTCCTGAGCGGAAGTTAGCGTTTCCGAGCTAGATGATCCTATCCATTTCCGTTCTTTGCTAAGTAGATTTAACAAACCGTTACTTAGATTACCCAGGTATTTTTAATAACTAGGTAGGTTCCCTGTTTTATGTTTATGACACAATCAGTTGTGCCCCGCGATTTCACCCGCGTTAAATTAGAATAACACATTTAAATGTCTTTTTTCTCGTACGATGTTACTCTCCATCCTTTCAACTAACTCGCCAAAAATCAAGTTGATTGGTTGCTTTAGTTAAGGCTCGGGCGCGGGCGTGAAGAAAACACAAACTTTCGCATTTATAATATTAGTTAGGATTATTTTGCAGTAGCTTCTGCCAGCGGCTTCGCATGCGTTTTTCCGGGAAAAAAGTTGCTTAAATCAATTCCCGAGATACTATCTACCTCTCTGCCAAATTTCATTACTATCCATTCAGCCATTTCAGCGAGAAAAGCTAACTGACAGATAGTTACTTTCGAATTTTTACTATTAATTATGGATTCTTTGTCTAAACGAAACTAACAATCTAGGGTACCCCTTAGTACCTAAACTAGGTCCGTAGGTACTAAGGTCCTCACTAACGAATATCCACATAACGGTCAATCTTATGTTCCTCAATTACCGACGGTCGTGAACTCATGACCACAACGTTGTAGGCAAAACTATGGAGTAATTAGTATTTAATTAAGCATATAATGCTGTTTGTACTCTATCTGTCCCTGGCTACGTAGGGACGAGAGAGGATAATATTTTTTTATGATTTCATCATCATCATCATCAGCCTAAACACGTCCACTGCTGGATATAGGCCTCCCCCGTATGACGCGACAAATAGCGGTCCTGAGCCGCCTCAATCCATCGACTCCCTGCGACCGCTACGATGTCGTCGGTCCATCCGAGTGGATGGTCTCCCATGTAGGGGGGGATTTGCCATAATCACCACGCTTGGCAGGCGGATTGGTGATCGCAGTGTTGGTGTTTAAAAAAACTCAGAAGGAAGCTGCTGCCCATCCTCTGGTAAGTTCCCTTAGTCGGCTCTTACGACATCCACGGGTTGAGTTGGAGGGGTCGATATTCGTATGCCGCGGCCCCACGGCCCCACGGCTTTATGATTTCATATATGTTTAAACAGTTTGGATGTTTTTATACCTCTCTGATCTGACTAAAATATGCATAGACATAGTTCTAACCCTGGAATGAAATATATGCTACGTTTTATTCCATAAATCAGTTCCTTTGGGATAGAAAAACGTTTCCATAGAAACAACGCGTGCGAAGCTGCGAGCAGAACTAGTAATAAATAAATAGTTAAGTACCTGTTCAGGTTTCACTATTCTCCGAGGGTTAATGCATCTGTGTATTGGCAAGGAGGGTACCTCTTCTTCTGGATCCTCGAAGAAATCGCTATCAGTAGTCGCACCAGCTACATCGGAGCTGACAATGGTAGAATTTAGCGTCATTTTATGTTTGGGAACTCTTGCTGTTTAGAAATTGTTATAGGTGTAGATACGTTTGTGAAAAACATGGAAATAAAAATCAATATATGCACAGTGTATAATGTGGTCTAAAATTTATAATTAGGTCATGATTTGGTCACTGTTTAGTGATATTTTTGTCTTTGTTATCTACAATGAAGAATTAAAACCCCTATCAATGAGTATACTCGTAAGTACAATACTGAATACTGTCGAGTATACATACATTAACTGACCCCTATGTTATCAACATTCAGATTTTCAGGGAATTATTGTGACAGTCTGGTGACAGCATATGTTTTTTTTTTTCTTTTGGACTTGCTGGTTAGCATTTGCTATACAGCTTGTCAGACAGACTGAAGAATAAACCACAGACATGATACTAGCTGTGCCGGCTGTGCCTAAAGATGTCTGTGGAATAAGCAACCAAAATTGATAACCAGATGCCAAGGAATTTATATACTAACGTAACATAAATTCCTTGCCAGATGCAGAACCAAAATTAAAAGAAGAAGAAACTACGGGTACATTGACAGTGACAAAAGATTGATTCCGCGGTTATGCTCCTCCCGTGGACGTAAAAAGTACTTAGTTTCCTATCCTAATACTTTTGCTGTCAACAAATGCATGGCCCTAGATATTAGAAGCTCCTAAAACTGATACTAGTTTCATGCGAAACAAACTCCCTACCTTTACATTAAATTAATATAAACAGGTAGAAGATCCGACTTACATACGTCTGCGCTGACCAAAATAGCCACAAATATTTTTAGCAAAAAATTGCGTTACTAGAGATAACTCACACGAAGGCCGACAACGTAAGTCTATAAATTACTTTGAATGCTAGTTATTTAGGTACAATTATAAATAGTCTACGGAAGAGCTTATGAAACGGGTAACCTGGATCTGGCTTCAATTAGTTTTTCGATAGAGTGGAAGGTTTCCATCCAATGTCTAAAGGATAAAAAAGAGTTTTATAAAATAACGCGATCAGAAAAGTCCGGTAACGCTGTCATGAAAAAAACACAAAATTTGCGCTCACCGCAATGCAACGAGGAACAGCACGGCGAGCGAAGGGTGCCCAAGGAATTTTTATACTAACGTTAGTATAAAAAAGGAATTTTTATACTAACGTTAGTATAAAAATTCCTTGAGGGTGCCATATTGAATATTTTTTTTATGAGGGATGTGTAGAGGATATCAATTGATTTTGAATGCAATAAAATTATTGCCCCCCTTGCCCCCCCCCCCTCTTTTGAGGTTGCTACAAGATGCCGTCGTGATATGGGAATTTCGATCACGGAATCGAAATTTGGCCAATACAGAAGGTTTCTTGTCAAATTGGGAGAATAAAAAACACCCCTCTTTCCCCCAAAAAAACTCCCCCTTTTGTATCTCCCAAGCGAAGTGACTTGAAAGAAATTTTTTTTGGGTCGTGTAGGTGGATAACAACGATTTTGAAAGCAAATAATTTTTGCCATCATCATCATCATCAGCCCATACACGTCCACTGCTGGACATAGGCCTCCCCCGTACGACGCCACAAATAGCGGTCCTGAGCCGCCTCCATCCATCGACTCCCTGCGACCGCTACGATGTCGTCGGTCCATCGAGTGGATGGTCTCCCATGTAGGGGGTGATTTGCCATAATCACCACGCTTGGCAGGCGGATTGGTGATCGCAGTGTTGGTGTTTAAAAATACTCACAAGGAAGCTGCTGCCCTTCCTCTGGTAGGTTCCCTTAGTCGGCTCTTACGACATCCACGGGTTGAGTTGGAGGGGTCGATATTCGTACGCCGCGACCCCACGACGGAATTGTTACAAAATATTTGTTCAATGTAATATTTTGCAATGGGTTTCCGCAAAGTAACACCTGAATCTATTATTTATCGTAGTAGCCTATTTTGCCGTCGACCCTGCTACACTGTTTTGCAGTCTACGTTGGGAGACTAGAATCATATAATCACTGTGTCGTACTGAAGATGTACCCTAAATCTTGTGCTTATTTTGTAAGCCTAAAGAAATAAAGTTATTGATTCTGATTCTGAATCAAAGCACAGGACGACAGGATCTGAACACCTGGTACTAGCGGTATGTATAACTTAAGATTTCGAATGGTTATGATTCGAAAGGTTTCGAATCATAACGTTTTAAGAAGTTCAGCGATTACCTATAGCTAGCGATGCCTAAACTAACACGTACGTATTCAAACTCAAAGCACAGGACATTGGCCCAACCGTTATCCCAATCAGAGCACAAATACTTAGATAAAAACCTTAACCGTCAAGTAATTTCCAGCGGAACTGCGGACCGTGCAGCCGGAAGCGCGCAAGACTTCCGTTCCCTAGGGAGTCACGCGCCGAGGCAAGTGTTGCACGCCTTTCACGATTACTCAACACAACATCGCTACGATACCGTGATGGTACTTGGACGTGGATGACGAATATGGGCCTGATATGACGGGCTGCGTTTAGGTAGGTATGACGGCGTGTGTGTTTATCTATAATCGCTGGAGAAAGAGCTTTAAAAACGGTTTTGAGTCATTTAAAGTTGATCTACGAGTTTTGGAAGATTAAATTGGAGTTATCTGTTATGCTGATGTTGAGGTCACTTGCATGCAAGCAAACATAATCAGTTAGGTACTTAGGTATATTTTCTTCAAGGACGGGAACTGATATTCAGTCTGGATCTCATTCAACTGAATTGTAATCTCCTTACCAGATAGTACATAGCTGTAATACCCGACCCGCATGCCCAGCGTGCGAATCCTGGGGTTTATGTGCACACCTGGAGGCCAACAGGAAAGCCTGCGTCCAGCAGTGGACCAGTAGAATAATATAAATATAAATAATGTTGGACAATGCACACAACATCATCTAGCCTCAAGCTAAGCAGAGCTTGTGTTATGGGTACTAGATGACTGATATACTTAATACAATATATTACATAGATATTAGATAGATATTTTTATTGTACATAGAAAATACCCAGAACACCCGAGACAAATATTTGCAGATCGTACAAACATTTCTCCCTAGGCAGGAATCGAACACGCAACCTTCTGCGTCGCAGGTGGACCTTCGCCCGCCGCGCCACATCGGTCGTCAAAGTAGTAGAAGCTGTAGATAAATAAATAACACTGGACAATTCATACAGCATATCTAGCACCAAGCTAAGCAGAGCTTGACTGTGTTATGGCTACTAATAATAGATACTGATTTTTTTTATTATACATATGTAGAAAACATCCAGAACACCCTGAACTGCAGATCGTACAAACATTTGTCCCGAGGCGGGAATCGAAACCGCAACCTCCTGCGGCGCAGGCGGACCTTCGCCCAGCGCGCCACAGAGGTCGTCAACGAAATTTCAAGATGTAGCTATAAATATGTATGTACCTACTAATTGAAGATCACACAATTTTTTTTATATCGCCAAAATAATAAACAGGTCTGTATAGACAGCATTCCCAGACTCGGATCCAGAAGGTCGCCTCATGTCAAACACAAAACCAGAAAATAACTCAAACAAACTTCAAATCAAAACCCACATTACCTATTTCTCATATTCGTAGGTAATCATTTTGTTCGGAATTGAAACCATTTGGCGCTAGACTAAACAATGAGATCAATTGGACGTATTGTCGATAGAGCGAGAGCTGGTGGTGTTGCCCAACGGTGATGGGTTACAAAAGGCTCTTCAATGTATAATGTATAAAGGTTCTTGAATGTAACATTCTGCACAAATCCTGACTTTAGAGTGTGTTGTAAAGTAAAACCTAAAAGTAGATTTAAAAAAAATATACAATGGAAAAGGAAGAAAACCTTGTGAGAGATTAGACAATATTAGCTGTGTGTTACTGCAAAAGTAGTGCAAGAAGCTAAAAATCAAGAACACCTCTATGTTCTTGATTCTTCGGGCCCTTAATTCCTGATAGTCCACGCGCTTTCAAAATTTCCCTGTATCTTTACTTCTCTTGACAAGCTCTAAACACAATTTTGAAAGGTAGGTAAGTAAATGTCGTAAGAAATTTAACCATAAGCTGCAATCCTGACTGTAACAACGACATCGTTATAACAGCACAGAGGCGATTCAGTGCTTATTTAGGGATCGTGTTCTCATTAGAACAAAGAGCTGTTGTAATGTGAAGCGTAGTCGAGCTTTATGTTTACTTTATCGTGGTCGTGGTCGTGGGTATAATTGGGTGACGCCTGTAAAAGAAGCAGATGGCTACATGTACCAAGACTATCTGATTGATTACTATTGTACTTTTATAAATATTGTAAACATAATTATTATATACGAAAAGGATAAAATTTTTGATACTTTCATATATAAGAACTTGATGTTCACACAATTTTAAAATAGCAAAAATCTGCCAAAGCTTCAGAGGTTGCCTGGGAGAACTCGCTCTCAGCTATAAGGCCGACTTTTGTACTTTATTTATTTTAATAGGTACAATAAAGTGTTCATTCATCATCAAGCTGAAAAAAATACATAATTACCGTCGAATTGAGAACCTCCTCCTTTATTGAAGTCGTGAAGAAAATAGCCGGTGATACCTGTAGCTTTGTCTTTATCTGTCAAGGCGCCAAAATTAAAAATAAATAATTACAGTTATTCATATGCCAAAAAAGTCGGGAATGGGGTACCAAATTCTCAGACGGATTAACCGCGTCAGGTTAAGTAATCCTGGTGGTTCCGAGAAGCAACAGGGAGGTGAAGTAACGGATGAGTGTCGTGGGAACGGCCGGCACTTCCGGTGCGATCTCGGCCCATTGCAGCACTCTCAGATATTTCCTCTTTGTAGGGTGACCTAGCTTCAGATTGTACTTCACGTCATTTTGTTCGGATAGTAAAATTAAACTTCATCTTTACATTAGATAACCGATCCCTCCCGATACTTCAGGGTTCAGTAGTTTTTGCGTGAAATAGTAACAAATACCCATACATCCATCCACCCTTACAAACTTTGACATTTATAATATTAGTAGGAAGTAATTCATACATTCTACAAGAAGAAACAGTAAACCACGCCACTGTTTTCCATGAAAAACAGTAAAAATATCGTCACGACACACCTGCTCAAATCTAATTAGTGTTTGGTGTGTTCCTATTCCGGCGCGCGATACAATCTCAAGCTTACAAGTTGTCAAAGTTAGTTTAGCTAGGTTGCCTGGAAGAAATCGCTCTCAGCGATAAGGCCGCCTTTTTACTGATTATTTTTCATTTAGATATAAGATTTTGTATAAATGTTAATTTAAGTACAATAAATGTTCATTCATTCAAAGTTTTGTGCTCCTCATGTGCGTTTACGGGCTGCCTTTTATTTCGTGACTTGACAAAACGGGTTATTCCCGCTCGTCCCCACGCGACGTCCCCAGTGGCACCAACGGGAAGTTTTATTCCCGTTCGTCCCCATGTAAATAAAGGTTGGGACTAACGGGAAGTAAACCCGTTGGCCCCACTAAATAATTTAATTCTGTAATAGAAATGGCACAAAATCCTCATAGAAGCATGGTATCACCATCATAATAATTGCTTAGCAAACCAACGGTGTATCGAAGGCGCTGTTACACAACAGGGCTAACAGAGTAAGCTAGCTTACTGTTTTGCTTGCCTGTAGCTTAGGTAATCAGACCGCGGTAAAATGTCTTCTCTTTGCTATCTTGATGCCTCATTAGCTATTATTTCGACCACTTAGGGTAGGCATAGGTTCTACCTAATCTTAATATTAATTATCGGCAAACGTAGTTTAAGAATCAGAATCAATAACTTTATTTCTTTAGGCTTACAAAATAATCACTTAGATAAGGCGTCCTCAGGTCAGTTGGGTAGGTACCTATCTTTGAAAGACTGCAGGGCAGGACTGCTGGATGCGGCAAGATGAAGACCTATGGCCCTATGGCACTGATTAGAGACATATCTAGGCCTCCTGTAACGAGCTGATAATGATGAATAGGTATATAATGTACCTCATAACCCTGGCCAGTAGACCTGCAGACGAAGATCGTTGACCGGTTAGTTCTTGTTGTTATCTGCCGGAAGCCACGACGGAAGTGCGCAATCTCCACCAATTGGTCGACTACGCCTGTCACGCCGCGTGCGCATGCCCCTTGCCTTCGCTCCACTTGCGTGGCTATCTGGTTCCATCATCGGGTCGACAATTATATAGATCTAGAAAGATCTAGAGTACCTTTGGTTTTATTGTACGGCACCAAAACATAAACTAAACACACACACTGCACAAAAATGCAACGTCTCACGTGAGACGTCGGGAATACTTTTCGTGAGACGTTGCGATTGAGAACGTCTCACGTGAGACGTTCGGAATAACCCAAAAACTCAAAGGATAACTTTATGCTCTTAATTTAGCAAGAGAAGCTAGAATATAACCCTATTATTTATATATTTCTATTTATTTATTTTATATTTTAATATACTTTAAGATACCTAAAAAAAAATCGACCACAATTCTGAACCTGATAAAAAACCTAAATTTTTTATGATCTCATTAAATCATTGACTAGCTCAAAAGTAAATAAATGAATAAACTACTGAATTACTAATAGTAAATAGTAGGAAAATGATTACTCTATGTACATTTTGATGTCTACCTACTGAACTGCCTATACATGGTGCCACGTAACATGTATCATCATCATCATCATCAGCCCATACACGTCCACTGCTGGACATAGGCCTCCCCCGTACGACGCCATAAATAGCGGTCCTGAGCCGCCTCCATCCATCGACTACCTGCGACCGCTACGATGTCGTCGGTCCATCGAGTGGATGGTCTCCCATGTAGGGGGGGATTTGCCATAATCACCACGCTTGGCAGGCGGATTGGTGATCGCAGTGTTGGTGTTTAAAAATACTCAGAAGGAAGCTGCTGCCCTTCCTCTGGTAGGTTCCATTAGTCGGCTTTTACGACATCCACGGGTTGAGTTGGAGGGGTCGATATTCGTACGCCGCGACCCCACGGCTTATACACAAATATTTTGTAATTGTGTTTTGTCATAGAATTATTACAAATAATATGTAAAACCTTTGAAATTTCAAAACAATAATGAATTAGGAATAGTGGTAAAAAAGCAAGAATATGAAAAAAATCTCTAATTAAAAAACATATATGTATGTACATAAATTATCGAATTCAAAAAATCGTTGAACCAAATTTGATCCTCGGGGTTTAGAATCACGCCCTTTCGGCTGAGTACACATGTTTCGTGGCACGCTGAACTACTACTGACTTGTGTTGTGTGTATTGAAATTGGAAATTGAAATCTACCAAATACGGAACCAATCGTGCACCAATTTACTGAAAGCTCCCCATTTCCTGCTTGCTCCCTTATCCAATTTAAAAAAGGTTGGGTAAGTGTTTTGTATGGGGTCTTGATTAAGTGGACGCTTGGCCACTGACATTGACCTCTAGCTAGAGAAGGCCTCTTCTTCGTAAGGCAGACGATACATATTCATCAGCTTTCATCTCATATTCTTAACAAATAAAAAAATAAAGCCATTTGTTCTACTACTAAATATTAAAATAAAATTTCTGTTGAGATTAACTCACAATGTTTTATATTTATGTGGAGGTCGAGGAGATGTGCTGTTGCGAATATTCTCCTTTTATTAATTATTGATTGATTTCGTGGATCTTGATCTTGTCCATCTTGATTTTTTGTGTAGAATTGAATGAATGAGTGAGTGAGTGAAGGCAAGAGTGAATGGCGATCCATCCAGCAGATATTCGGATATTAGGTACTTGTGTTGTTTGCCTAAACAATATCAATTAACTTATAGGTGAGCATTAAAAATTATTATTTCATCGAATTATAGGAAAGTATAAAATATATGTCACATTTTAGTAGAAGTCGCCTGTTTGGCGTAGGCCTCCCCCATATCTCTCCATGCTTTTATGTCTCTGGCTAGTCTCATTGATTATTATTTTTCTAAACGAGTCTTCCCAACGTTTTCGTGTACATATATTCTATTCTTAATATGAGATACGAAATGCGATTTAGTGGTAGTGTGGTGTGATGTGTGTGACACACGTCGACACGTTTTGCCATTTTGTGTTCCCGTTATCCTATGATGTATTCAAATTTTCAAAAACTTGTAGCTGCAAGTGTATAATAATTTTAAATGGGTACCAGTAGGTATAACGCAAAAATAAATAGGCTGGTTTATGACTTCCTTCATAGATAAAAATAAGAGTAATTTTTGCAAACCACGATTCTCAAGTTCCACTTTGACCTTCGTGTAGGAAGTACAGGCAGAAAAACAGAATCATTGGAACTATCAACATAACAGCAAAAAATAATAGGTACAGAGGAAATAGGCATATATATAATCAGTCTTGCTATGCTGCTGGCGGTAAACCAATTGCAAACCTACCAGAAAATCGCATAAAAACGGCAGATGAGAATAATACGGCGTGTTTTAAAAAACGATGAACCGACTTCAAATTCCCTTAATTTTACACTATTTTTAAATTTTGTGGAATAAATACTAATCCCCTGGGGATAACAATTTTATGGGACCCCTTCGGGATCATTTTCTATACAATAGTGAAAGAATTTCCAAAATAGGTAAATAATTGGAGGAAATATCGCGTAACATAAATACAAAAAAAAAAACATACAGACGAATTGATAACCTCCTCTTTTTGACGTCGGTTAAAAATAAAACAATAGTAAAAAATGAGAATGAAAAAATATCTAGTAACATTACCGCGTATAACCTTCTCTGACAGTATTCATCAAAGTAAGCTGTCTAATAGCAAGAGTAACTACAACATCGTTAAAATATAGTGTATTGTTATTTCAACCCAAATTTTCATCCCACAAGCGAAAAGTAATAATAATTTTTGTTATTTCAACCTACACATGAAAAGTATCATATGTCCCTTCTGTTCCCGTAGTATGAACTCAAATCCTGCCAAGTTTCATTTGAATATATTCAGTAGTTTCGGCGCTATGCGCAGCCAAGAAATTTTACTTTCATTCTCTCTCCCATGGGAACCCTTTTGAAATCTTGAATAAAAAGTATCCTATGTCATTCCTCGTAGTATGAACTCAAATCTTGCCAAGTTTAATTTCAATACATTCAGTAGTTTCAGAGTTATTGGAACTGTTACAGTTTTATTATAAGTATAGATAGATATATGTCGATAACATAGTTAAATAGGCACTTATAACAATCATTAAAATATTATACAGTGGACCAGTACGATTCTAGCTATGTAAATAGGCACAAATAGTAGATTAGGTACATACATAAGTAACCTATTTATAAACTCTTGGCGAGTAAAGCCCCCGGCAAAAGCTTAATTGATAATGGTGATCGGAAAGTCCAGAGCTATCTCGTTTTGAGAATAACACTTGTGGAACCGGTTGGGCTCGCCAAATACCAACATGTTTCCTTCCTTGTGATGAGCGGACTTAAATAAATATATTGGAACATTTGGAACTTAATATAACGTAGGTAATAAAGTTATTACGTAGATATTCTGGTTTTGAGGCTTGAGAACGGAACGGATAGCCTTAGCCCGCATACAAACGTACTTTCCGCTTCATTTGGAAACTATGTCCCCGATCTTATTGAAATTTTCCAAACATAGCTATGTTTGTGGCGGTTTAGTTTTTCAAAAAAACATAATGATCTTGAAATGAGAGCGAAACTAATTTTGACCACCAAATCGAGTCATTTTCAAGCGATTTTTTATGCATGACCTTTATTCGAATATCTGTCGCGTTGCAAACATCCTAAACATTCAACATTATAAATAATCAAAAATATTTCTGAAATCAATCGTTTAATCAAAATTAATCGGAACGTACGAAAAAATATCAAAAATTGGTGCCGACACCGAGCACACGCAACAGCCACATGGCAGCTTCGTATTAGTTAGTTAGACGCGCTTTCTCACTCATAGCGCGCCGCATTTTATTCTACGTGAAACAACAACAAATCCGTATAGGAAAATCCGTTTTTGTTTGGGAGAGGTTCGTAGCCTTCAAGCGTAAGATAAGATTGTTTTAATGATAAAATCTGTACCAGGTTAGGGTCGTTATCAAATGCCAATAAAACATAGATTTCGTTTATACACGCACGTCCACTCAGTCCGACACCCCGAATCCCACTATCTTTTAATACTTAGAACAGTACAAAATCATGGTAGGTAATTCCCATATTTTAATATACCTTGGTAATTCCGATGGCACCAGTGCCAGTAATTGTCCCTATCTATCATCAGCCCGTAATACGTCCACTGCTGAACATAAGCCTCACCCAAACGACCCTATCGTCCAGAAAATGATTTCAGCCCATTTATGAGAACCTGAGAACAGACAAAAGAGCAAAAAAACTAAAAATTATACCCGATTTAGGAAACTACTTTCCGGGGTGGTAGAGTTTCTACGTACAATAATGAAAGGAATAATGGCAACAGGCAAAGGAAAAAGATGGTGCCTGACGAACAGGGGGCCAATTCTGCGTATCACGTGATACTTTATCGAGTGATACTCATTATCACGGGATAAAAATATCATGTGATAAATATCGAGTACCGCCAAAAACTGCATTCTCGTGAAATTTATCGAGCAATTTATCAAAGATAAATATCGAATTGCAGATTTCCAGAATACGCTTGTTTATCACTCGATATTTTGACAGTTGTTGCTATATCTATCGAGTAGATATATTGCCAGAATTGCCCTCCTGAATCGGGGCGTATCGAAGACATAAACTTCTGTAATTTACTGTGAGTGAAATTATTATCGAAGTTTATATGGAGCGAACATCCAAAACATTCCTCGCTCAAGTTCCTGAAAACCCGAAAGTAAACAGGAGACGGAAGTCATGTGTATCGAAACATGCAAAACCGAACGGATTTATTGATCGGGGTCCGGCAATATGGCGACAGCATATTTATCTATCTACCCACCTTCCTGGCGCCGTACTTCCGCCGGAAACTACGTCGTCTCCGCTGTAACCCTTGCCGTGGTTCCGGTTTCCGGCTGCCTTTGAAGTCGGACTTAGTTTCCTCTGCCCGGAGCGAACAGGAGGATTCGCTTTTGAAAATGAGATAATAACTTATACCTATTTAACTCGAATTAATCTAGAAAACCATTCTTTTATTTTGTACGACACGCGAATATGTCACATGGCTGTCTTCCCTTTTTGTTCTGCAACAAGTTCACGTCACACCCAGTCGTCCCTTCCGTTGCCAGCGTGTATTGCAAAAAATATTATAATGACGATATAAGTAGAGTCCCAATATGATGTAAGTTTGTAGCAGGTACGTACATAATATGAGTATTGTGACATAAGCTCTATCAGTTGTAGCTAATTCGCCATCGAGACAAAATTAAGCTGCAGGATAATCGCATTACCGCAACTTTTGCAAGATGAAGAATTGGAACGAGATTGCTTCCTACATTCTATTGCATTACATTGAATTATCTCACCATCTCCACAGTCAGCTAAGGGACTAAGCTAAAGTTTCAAATAGTATTTTCATTTGTGCATTGATTTGTGCCAACATCTCCCTTCCACTCCAGGTCAAGTAGACGGACGACATCTTATCTGGTGGATATACCATCCACTCGTACTAAGAGGTTTTCCTCCACCTTCATCATTCGGACCGCTAAGGATTGGAACTCGTTGCCTGCTTCTGTTTTTCCTACCAATTTCAATCTGGGTCTCTTCAAGACAAGAGCGAATAGGTATGTATCTTCTAGACCTTCGTGATACACCGTCGGCCACATCGTCACTTTCCATCAGGTAAGATTGTGGTAAAATGAAGGTCTATTGTCCATAAAAAAAATATGAAAAATATTAGAACAGCATTGAAGGTTGCTGGTTTTAGTCGTAGGAATTGACTTTTTAGGTCATACATTCTTATTATTGTTTTTTAATTAACTAAGTGTGGCATCTAATTGGTTCCCATCTGTAGAAGATTAGGAGATTAAGCTCATGTACCTACTTACACTACTTACACCATGCGATGATAGGTCACGCCTTGCACCGACCTAGTTAGGTACTGTTGAGGCGTTCGGGTTGAGCTGCATTGTGGCAGAATTACGTCATAACGGATTGGGTCAGCGCATGCGGTTCACAAACTTATGTCACACACATGACTGCGTGCGCAACATACGAAGAATCTACGTGGCTGATCCCTTTTTAGACGCAGTTACATAAACTACCCTAACGCATTGGTACTAAGTGAGCATTTGGTCGTAGGTACCTAATATAGTGAACTGCCTAACTCTAGCATAACAACCAAGTTATCAAACATGACTTGTGTTTGTGCAAGAGGAACTAAGTCTTCTACTTAGAACTTGACGGAACTCATGGACAGCGAGAATGACAAATCAAAAACAGTCTTATTTCGGCGTGCATACCTCAGCCGCAGGTGTTCGATGCTTAACCTATATAGAACGTAGTAATCATCAATATGCAGGCGCGTTGCCAATTACAGCGGAGACCTACTTTCTTACCTTCGAACTTTTACTTCCTGCGGGCCGGGCTGGCTGGCGGCCGCCGGTCGCACCACGCAACGAATTACGAAAGTGGCGCGAAATGCTCGGCCGACATTCGCTTGCGCCACCTTCAGGAAGTGCTTGCGGGATTACGTAGCTGCCGCGGGCCCACTACATCCTAGCTCGAAAACTCTTGAGAAACACGGACGCGCCGCAGCACGGGAGCCTGTGGTCGCGTCGCGACCTGCCTTGCAACATTGCACATGTAACAGTCTAGACTTGTGTCATTCTTGTTTCAGGTTCTTCTTAGTATATTTAGGCGGTATTTCGTAAGAAATTTTATGTTTGGTCCTCCTTCGGAATCCCAGAGCCCAGACCTAAGCTGGTTGAGCTCTTTTACTGAAATATTCTGGCAGGCAAACAACCGCAATCTGAGCTGTACCTAATTGCAAATTTTGAGTCTGCTTGTCAGGAGTGCTTTCAGGCCTTTAGTGAAGAGTACAGCAGCGCGGTGGGGGCGTGACAATGCGATGAGGGGATCCACAAAAGTTTTCTGTGAAGGTTCACCAAAACGAATGAAAACGTTAACCACCAAAAAAATTCTGTGAAAGAAAATTATCTCAAAACAGGATGTTTCTCTAGGAACTGTGCCGCGTTACCTAAGCCCGCAGGTTTGCTAACCTGCCCACTCAGTATCTAACAAAGTGTTATGAAATTCCCGCCAACTGGAAATTGCATAATATCGATTTTCTTGAGGAGAGTTAGGTTTGAGTGAGTGCTTCTTATTCTGTATTATTTAAGATACCGTAGATGTAGTAGCATCATTAATTATCTTAATACCATGGTCAACAAATATTTAGGTAATCGACTTTTTCCAACGGCATCGGACATCCTTTTCAATAAAATAATATAACTACAGTAAACTCTTTGGAATGATTATATTAAATGCTATTAAATATAAAACACTAGTTGTAAAAAAAAAATTGTATAGACTTACGTCTTGAAAGGGTTTCTCACCGGTGGTGGTGTGGGTGGAGATCTTACTATTTATTTATTTTATTTTTACAATCTTAGAAGTAAGTAGTTCGTATCCAAATTTTAAGTAACAATAGAATAGAAGAGAATATAATCTTTATTGCACCATCCATACATGTAATACTTTTACAATAAAGTTTTTTAAACTTACGCGATCTGAACACATTATTATTTAATATTCACGGGTATTTATCGCGTTTATTTACCTATTGTTCCCGACGTTTCAACAGGTTTACACTCTGTCGTGGTCACGGGATGACTCAAAAGTAACAAGTTTAAGTAACAATTTCTTATTTTTATGTATACTTTAAATAATTTTTAAATGTTTATTTATACCTACCGGATGAGACACGCAAGCAAGCTTATTAACAAATCTATCCTCAGATCTGGTTGAAATTATTGCGCAAAAGGCTAGAGCACTTTAGTTAGATTCGAGACGAATTCTGTGGTGCTTAGTATAACACCACAGAATTATATGAAGAGCAGATTCGGAATAAAGGTGACTTCTTTCCAAGTCACTTTTCAAACAAAGCGATGTAGCAATTTTGCGCTTGGCAGGCTGGGCTCCTGGCTCCGTCAAAAGCATTTACAAACCTGTGTGTTCTGTGTATCTACATTTTGAGGTTTGAGGTCTCTTAAAATGGCGCATAAAGTTGCGCGAGAGATGAGAACGGTCTTTAAAATATCCTTTATTAGGATTTTCGTATAATCATTATCTCTAGCAAGGCCTGGATTCCATTTTCTGCTAGTTTAAATTAAATCTACGCTTTGGATTAGTCTTGTTATGAACATTTATGCAAACTTTACGTTACGTAGGTAAAATAACGATAGACTAAGCTTCTAGTATAGAAACGCTTCCTATGTGCATTGTGATTTGCTCGTAGTTAGAACATGGACAGATTAGGTAATGTCATAGGTATAAGTTACTGATAAAGGTGCACGCACATAGAGAATGCATTTATCTAAGACTGGCCTAACCTTAACGTCGGGACTTAGAAAACTGAAGGAAAGGGCTCCTTCCCATCACATCCAAAAAAGATTTCAAATCACATCCAGCACCATTTATTTAATTCTAAAAGTTTATCCCACACACATTCACGAAATGTTTAAGTACAGTCAACATACGTAAGGCTTCTGGGGGAGAGAGACTTTTGTCCCGCAGTGGGTTTTCACCCACAACACAGCGAGATGAGTGTGGGCTAAAATAGTCTATCTAGCCGTCGTCGATCAAGGAATTATGATCGATAGTCTGGCCTACCCAGAAATAAATTGTCGATATGCATATGCACTATCTACCGTTGCACAAGCGACGACGGCACGTTACAGAATCGGAAAAAGCGCACAAAAACGATATTAGGGCGAGAAAATTCGCATCGCTTGTGTTCCGTTACAAGAGCGCAATTCGCTTAGTGCATAACCCCATCTTCTAACACGTAATGTGCGCAACGGTGCGAACCCGATCTCGCACGACCGGTCCCGTATGTGGGTCATCTCTTTTTGTTCCACCACGTTATTCCGTAATTAGAAAGAGAGGGTGAGAGAGTTGTGGAGCCACGTTAGCTCAGACACGCAAATTGAGAGTACGTACTGGGGGTACCTACTGCCTTGTTTGATAAATGAAACAGTAGAAGATGAGGTAATAAGTGTTCAATCGCCATTAAATAGAATGCCGGTAACATTTAAAGGGGTCAGTTGACATCTGCACTCCGCATCACGGTATAGTCGAATGAAAAAGTGAGAAAAAGAAAAAGAATGAAATATGAGTTAGGTATGGAATCTGTGTTTTAGATTTTTCTTTTAACAGATCAAGAAGGGACGGTGAATTAAAAACTGACTTATTTATACGTACATACGCAACGCAATAAAAAGGAATGATAACTAACGACTCGTTTTATCGAGATAGCAAGAACAGTTTTAAGACCGGTGCAAGCAACAGGCGAATCTCACGAGGTGTCCAAGATGGCGGCACGCGGAAGTGTGTGCGACTTCCGCGTTGCCCTGCGTGCGCGCAGCTCGTGACGACTTCATACATTATTAAACCCTGCGCCAGATATTACAGTGCTGTTAGTTACCTTACCTACTGCTTAGCAATTACAATTTGCAAGTTGCTATGAAAAACAACTTTTCAGACTAGCATCTCCCCGTGATTCACCTACCACGTTTGTTACTTTGTTTATTGGACTGTCTCTTCCAGGTTCTTTCGGGAATATTTTTTTTATTTTCAGACCGTTCAGCAGAGATAATACATTGTTTATTACTTTAGAAATTAGTGGAAAGCAAAATAAAGATAGATTTTTAAGCAGAGGATACGTCTAACTGCTTATTTGTAGATAAAGTTATGAGTCGGCGCGACTACGGTAATGTGCGCGACGTTAGTCGGGCTCATAAAGATGCACACTGGAGTGATGCATTTTAAGCTGCGTTTCAAATTAATGCCCCGTCGTCAGTGACATCATTTACATTTGTGTGGAACGAATATCTGCAGGTCTTTCCTACTTTGCAGCATGAGCGAGCACATTGCTTTAACGATAAACGTTAGTGTGGACTGATAGATCGATTGAATTGTGACTTTGGTTATTTCGAGTTGTCGACCCGGTATCATTATGCACGGCAGTTTTCAGACCCAAACCAGCGCCGCCACCTATTCTATCGTATTATTACTTTACACAAAGGAATTTTAAAAATCCCTTGGCCAGTTTGTGATACCTTTCATAAGCTTTTTTTTAACGCCTCTGAATAGTTTTTTAATAGTTTTATTTTGTATAGGATATTAGGAAGAGATGCGAAGTTGATTTTTGGCTACCAAACTTGGTTTTCGCATCTCCTCCTAAGCTATATAATATTAAAATATTACAGATCCATTAAAAATAAGCTTATGATAGGTAAACGGGCCAAAGGATTTTTAAAATTCCTGGCAGGTGGCGGCTCTGAAATAGGTGACGACAGTTTGTAAACCTGTTAAAACGCTAGGAGAAATAGGTAAATAAACGCGATAAATAACCGATTCTCAGACCTACTGAATACGCATATAATATTTGGTAAAAATCGGTAAAGCCGTTTCGGAAACTAACATTGTGACAAGGAAATTTTATATATAAGATTATTACTACGATTCACGACAAGTACGTCACGTTGATGAACAAGTCATTCAAGAGTTTATAAAGTTAATTAGAAAAACTATCGCGAACCCAGAACAGGGAAAATACATCTATATATATATAAATGATCGGGGAATAGGTATATAATACAGATACGATTGTAAGAATATCGTACAATTGTAAGAATTGAAACAGGAAAACCAAAGCTTATTCAGCTTCCGAATACCTAGGTCAGTTATTTCTGAATATAAGCGACCACGCTGATTGAACGGTACAAGAGATATTACCAGCTAAGTATAGATAAGTAGTACAGTGCACTAAACTAATTACTCATTGTATTAATAGTTAAGTTAATATTAGATTAACATGTCATGTTAATTACTTTTAGGAAGAAGTTGTTCTCCTGTAACACATCTACATACATTGTAGCTACCCCAGGAGACAGTATTCCTAAATATATATTAGAAAAAAAAATTACCGATTCCAAAAGAATGAGGTTATCAATTCGTCAGATTTTTTTGTATGTATGTTACGCGATATTTCCGCCAATTATGGACTAATTTTGAAAATTCTTTCACTATTGTATAGAAAACGATCCCGAAGGGGTCCCATAACTTTTTTCTCCCCAGGGGATAAGTATTTATCCCGCAAAACTTAAAATAAGTTTAAAAGTAAGTGAATTTGAAGGCGGTTTACCGTTTTTTAAAACACGCCTTAATATTGTGTATTTGTTAGAGTTAAAATCGGCATATGTGTCATACAGGTCTAAATTGTTATTCAGTGGGTTAAAGGCAGTTTTTCCTCTACGGCCGTAAGTTTTTATCCAATCAAATAACAGGCACTCGCTCCACGCAATATAGCAATCAATTAGGTTCACGAGCCGGGCGCAGATGTTGGTGGCGTCATCTCTGGTAGAAAGCGGAAGGGTGGCGGTGTCGTCAATTGGCGCAATTGCCAGTAATTGTGGACGGTATGTCCGGGCGGCTAGCTGCCGCCACAGTAACATGTTAACTAGATAATGTATCAGTGCATTGCTAGAAGGGTATAAGGATAAATTCATTATCAAAAAAAAATTAAATTCACTTGAGTGAACAGGTGTCTTCTAGACCTTTGTGATACAACAGCAGCCACATCATCACTTTCCATCAGGTGAGATTGTGGTTAAACGAAGGTTTAAATACTATAAAAAATATAGTTATAGTATAGTTATTTTTTAAACTGCTAACATATGGTTTCAGGTATCTACTTCGTTGCCAAGCTATGTAGCTGGTTCGGGTGCTTCTGTACTTAGTATTTCTTTGTAGTTGGCTTCATGAGTTTATATTTCTTCTTTTTTAATGGCCATGCTTAGACCATGGACCTCTATTATTTGATAAACCACGCCACCTTTGATATTTTGTTTAAAAATGTAGATTATATACGTAGTTTTTTATTCTTTGAATGATCCTAAATAAGAACTTGCATGTTTTCGACTCCCAACCCAAAAGGAGGGGTCAAAACTTCTTCAATCGGGTCAAAACTTTTTCCATTGGGGTTTTTTAAATTTCAGATTTCTAATTTATCCCGTCTCTCTTCGTGTCTGAATTTTTAAGAAGACAATGCTTGTCATGAGGTGGAACGAAATACTATTTCCTTGTTGGTCGAATCTACCATTAGATACATATAATAAAGTGCCTTCCTTCCCATATTTATCTATGCCATTACTCACATGTGATTCATACTGCTAACAATATTGGTTTTCACTGAGAACAATATGATTAGATGTCTATTTATCTTTGCTTTATATTATTTATCAATATTAAGTAGATAGTTACTAGATATATTCGGATTTTCCTCTTTGCAAATCGAAGTAGGAAGCCAGTTATCTAATTTAAATTCCTATAAAGCATACCTTGTATAATTTATCCGGTTTTAAATGATTTCGTTTTAGGTAAGTAGGTACCACATAACGGTCTGAAAATACTGAAGAGATTTGGTGCAAGAAAGCGAATTGAAGCAAAGTTTTTTAAAATATTGTTTAGCCGTTCTCAATATTATATACTTATTCGCAAGGTAATAATTGAAACCCACCCCAGCAGTAGCATCGCAAGGGTTATACGGTATTATTTATTTTGTATTTACTTCCACCCCCGTACACATGTTACACTTGATTTCATCAATTCTAGTTATCTTAAAATATTCACACAAACTTTTCACATAGGAAACACCATAAGGGATTGTACAAAGAAAAAAGAGACAAACATGACTCTTCACGCTTCTTTACAAAATAACAAATTGTTGGCTTTAAGAGGTCAAAAATCAAATAAGAATAATTTTTCAAAATAAAATAAATAATAATTAAATTAAAAGGTATGTCAAAGTGCTGCTGTATATGGTCGTTGTCTTGTAATACAATGTGATATGATAAATAATTATTTATACCTATGCGATGACGTCACATTGATAACAAGTTTCCGGGACGGCTGGATGCGGACGTTTGATAATGTTTATCAGACTGATGTAGGTACTTAGGAACAGCAAATGGACAAGTACTAACACATGTAAACTATCAAGTGTTCGCTTTTGCAAAGTAATGCCTATAATGGGTGAGAAAACTGAAATTCTAGGGTTGCATTCTAGTAGGTATAGTTAAAGCCTGCTGGAAATGGGCATTAAGGTATGGCTTAGGTGGGCAGGATTAGATTCGTTCTAAAAGAGCTGAATTGAACTCATTGGCGTTCAGCCCTACGTTTGATTTGAAAGTCGGGGGGACGTAAACGCATCCCAGCAGCCATTATTGATCTCAGTTGTTTAATTAAAGTGCTTAATTGAGATCAAAAATGTCTTTTGTTTTCTCAGCATGATTCCAATCGATCAAAAAACCAATGCAGTCTGAGATGCTCATTAAAGTATTATGCTCGCATGAGACACATAATTCGTGTTTTTTGCTTGTACGTAGAAATCACATTGTTCCTCTCGGGCAGAAGAGAGTGACAGTTGCGTGCGCGCAGTCGACGCCCTCGGGTTTCTATGCGCAACACGCGTGACCAATTGATATTAGTTGACTTCAATTTAAATTATTATTTATGCAACTGTATTATCTATCGCTTAGGGGCTCATCTCTAATGTAAATGCTATCTGACATTCCCGCCCCTGGCCTTTTTACCCTACTACGACCAAGCCAAATGGCATTCCATTTGGCTTTCCATTTCGAATGGAAGGGTTACTATATTTTTAACCGACTTCAAAAAGAGGAGGTTATTAATTTGTCTGTATGTTTTTTTCTATGTATGTTACGCTATATCTCCGCCAATTATAGACCGATTTTGAAAATTCATTCACTATTGTATAGAAAATAATCCCGAAGGGGTCCCATAACTTTTTTATCCCCAGTGGATTAGTATTTAAACCACATAATTTTAAAACATTGTAAAAGTAAGGGAATTTGAAGTCGGTTCATAGTTATTTAAAACACGCCATTTTAATGGCCAGCCTATTGATGTTACATACCTATATCCCAAAAAGTAACCTGGCCCTGAAATTGTTCCGTTTTTTCACTATTCTTAATTACTTTGTGATGAAAGGTAAGGAGCACAAAGTAGAAAGAAGGCCAATATGTACTATCTTCGCGAGATAGTTAGATAATGCAGTTTATTAATCGTGGGAGTCCTCAAATTACAATGGACGACAATGGAAGACGGTCAACGCTAAGGACCAAACTCTAAACATCCGCAAATGCATCACGCGATCCGAGGAAAACTTTAGTCAAACATGAATCAATGTTGCCATCTTACTGTAGACTATTTGAAGAGTAGATGCCTAATTATAGGATGGAAGGCATTGTGAAGTCGAATTCTCTGATTGCATTGAGCAGGTAATTGTCCTTATATCTTATCAAGAACGACATTCTTTTGACTTAATATTATGTACCTTATCGATTACGACAATGGTTTGCAAAATTGTGTAGTAGATGAGTTGGAGTGTACTTTAAATAAAACAGGTCAAGTGCGAGTCAATTCTTACAGATTAGAGTGTTTCGTACCATCGTAATTTTTATAATCGGAATAAATTAATTTGTTTATTGTCAACACATTCTTTGCAACAGGTGTTTACCAAGTTCAGAGGTACATGCATTATCTTATCCAATAAAAATATAAGATTACGTACTTCGTTATCCTCTTCGTTCTAAGTTATTTTTGAATAATTTTTTTTATCGTTAAAAACTATTTCACAGAGGGAACACTAAAAAAGGATGTTTATGATTAATCGACAAAAAAGCAAAAAGCCAACATGACGCGTGTACCATCCAAATACTGACCGCGCCCGACGTTGCTTAACTTCGGTGATCGGTAATTCGGTACTTAACATGTGATGAACGTTAGCCCCCTTTATGATTATAAGTTGTTATAATGACAAAAGTAGTACATAAAATACCCTGACCAAATTTCAAAAGTCTACCTATTACAGTTTAAGAGATACAGCCTTGACAAACTTAGAACAAAAATATCCAAAAATTCATGTATTTGTATGAGAGCCCCCTTTAATATGAATATTTATTTTATTTTTATTCTCTGTTGTTGTAGCGGCAAGAGATATACACACTCTACACTACACAAATTGCAACTGTCTACATTTTAAGGTTCATGAGATACAGCCCGCTGACAGAAGGACAGCAGGACGGACAAACAGCGGAGGCTTATATAGGCGTAATAGGATCCCGTTTTATCACCTTTCGGGTACGGAACCCTAAAAAGTATTTTGCTAAATTGGATCGCAATAAATAATGAAATGAAGGACTGTAGAGTCCTTATACTAGTTATGTAGACTCTACCAAGATGTGGTGTGAATGGTATAAGTAGCTTCTTTTTTCATGGAAAAACTGTGCACGGTGTACCTAGAATCTTTATAAGTAATATCTTATTCTGCATCAGGAGATAACTCCTACCCATCTGGCAACACTAAACGGATCTGAAGCGGATGTAGCGATTCACACGATTGTCTAATTATCTACCGAGCAGGTCCAACAAGTCCTTGCACTTCCTTGCTGACGAGGATGTAAACAGGCTTTGGTAACTGATTCTTATTTGTGGTGTCCCGGATGACAACTGGTTCTCGCATCAATGGATGAGACTATTGTTCTATATAACCACTTTTTCAGAATTTACTCAAACTGGTTGAGTTGCTAGGGTTAAATAAATAAATAAATAATTAAAACAGCTTTTATCTCTCACACAACTATCCTAAGAACGGAACGGATAGCCTTATTCCCCATACAAACGTACTTTCCGCTTCAGTTGGAAACTTTGTCCCGATCTTATTGACATTTTCCATACGTAATCGGATGAAAAATAGCTACGAGTATGTTAGCAGCGGTTTAGTTTTTCAAAAAAACATACCTAATGATATTTAAATGAGAGCGAAACTAATTTTGACCACCAAACCGAGTCATCTTCAAGCGATTTTTTATGCATGATAGACACCTTTATTCGAAAATCTTCGCGCTGCAAACATCCTAAATATATTCAACATTATAAATAATCAAAGATATCTTTGAAATCAATCGTTTACTCAAAATGTACGAAAAAATATCAAAAATGGTGCCAACACCAAGCACACGCACAGAGCCACATTACAGCTTCGTATTAGATGGTTAGACGCACTTTCTCACTCATAGCGCCCCCCATTTCATTCTATGTGAAACAACCACAAATCCGATGGGAAAATCCGTTTCCGTTTGGGAGAGGTTCGAAGCCTTCTCAAGTAAACTATACTAAACCACATAATATTATATCTATCTAAATGTGAGTGCCGTTTTCAGAGTTAAAAGTCTCCTCCAGCTCTTCGATCGAGGAAGATGGTAAGATGGAGCACAGGGTTAAATAACTCGTAAATATCTAGAGAAGTAATTAATAATGGTTGTCATGGAAAGGGTTTGCTTTAATACTCAAAAGGAGATAGTTGAAAAAAGAATATTTTATTTATGTTCACTATGTTCAGTGATGATAATTGATAACTAACACTTTTATGGTCCAAGACACAAATGAGCCGTCAGGGGTCGTCCATTAATCAAGTGAGGCTCGAAAGGGGGGAGGGGTTCGACAAAAATCACGAAATATCACAAGGTGGGAGGGGGGAGGGATGTTGTGAGATGACGTGTATTAATTTTGTCGTTGAACGCGCGATTTCTAAACAACCGAAAAACGGCGTGTGACCTCGAGTCGCCGTTGCCAGGCAACGATTCCCCCTCCCGCTGCGACAACCGCAACATTATACTTATAGATACTTTGTACTAAACGAATACAGGTGATTGGGGGGGGGGGGGGGGGGGGGGGGGGGGGGAAGATGCTAAAAACATCACGTTATTAATGGACGACCCTCATTTGTGTATTGGGTCATAAAAGTGTGCAGGTTCTTGAAGTGCCGGCGGGGCGGCAAGCTCCTGCAATAACTTCTGTAAAAATGTTGGTAAAGTTGGTAAAGGTTGTATTGGATACGCGGGCAAAGCCGCGGGGCGCAGCTAGTAGTCACAAAACACAGACTGTTCTACTACGGCTCTACGCGGATATGAATATTATGTCAGTAAACATTGAGTCCCTGCGAGTGTCTTTAGGTCAAGGCTCACAGGGTTATGGTAAGGTAAGGAAGTTATTTTAAAGACATCTAGTAGACACCTAATAATTTACATATTTTAACTTGAATTGGTATAATAGGTAATCAATAGTAGAGTCAGAGTGTGAATTTTTTGCTGGTTAATGGAGTAGTATACTAAATAAGATGAAAAGCATATTCTTGGTTGGTAAGTAGGTACTGTACCAAGACCTACAAACAGGTTGGTACAGTCAGCAACGAAAATCGCTGAACACGAATTGATGGTAATATATTACATGAACGACTTTACTTTCCATAAATAACTGACAGTAAAATAGTACAAAATATTCCAAACATGATATTATAACATTCGCTAACCGCTCTTATTCCATAGCTGAATACATATTTATGACAATTATGACTCTAGATTTATAATCAAAAAAGCAGTTGAATTTCCTTTAAGATCTCAAGTAAAGTCTTACAGCCTTACCTTTACAGCTTTTTATCAAAGAGAAAAAACAGTTGGTTGTAGAAAGTAGAGACCTTGGCAATAGCCTTGTCCCGTGGAAAACGATTGACGATGCGGAAGCAACAAAGCATTGTTTTACGAAGATTACGTAGGCTAGGGGGGAGGGGGGGAGGAAACGGATGCTGAACTCAACAACTCATGTAGGTAGCACTTAAGGTACCTCCTTCGAGTCTTTATGATGATGAGGCATTTGGTGGTGTTTTTTATCGAGAATTTGTTTATGTTCAGAACTTCCCGAATGTAGAGTTATTTTGTATGTATAAGAATAATTACTACCTGTTATAGGTTTTTTCAATGGAATGGTTTGTCTTGTCTGATGTTATTTTTGTACTTCTTATGTACCTACATACAATAATTGTGACTATGTACTTGAATTGCATGCAAGAGTCGATCGATATCAAGAAATACATAGTGGTTAGTAATAAATATATTTTTAAACTTCGTGCTCTGAACGCTCTACCCTGATTACACCTAAGTTCAATTTAATAGAAAAATAGGTAAATAAACGCGATAAATACCCGTTATATTGTACTTAAAATTAATATATAATCATCATATCAGCCCATACACGTCCACTGCTGGACATAGGCCTCCCCCATACGACGCCACAAATAGCCCTCCTGAGCCGCCTTCATCCATCGACTCCTTGCGATAATTAATAATATACCTAGAGGTAATTGTGCTCATGTACTCGTAGGTAAGTAGCTTATTTACACAAAAGCTGATAGATAGGGACCTAGTTACTATATATTTAATCGATGCTTAAAGATAAAAAAGTCCTATCTTGACCTAGCTCAGTTTAACTGCAGTGTAATCTTCGTAGATACACTTTTTTAAGAAAACGATAACGATTTTACTGCTGTTTAACAAATGAACTGAGAGACTGATAACATCCATATCAGTGGACTGTTAATAATTATATCAAACATGTAATTTGACCTAGGTCGAGGTACGTATAGGTATAGCTAATGTATTCTCGATAAAGCTTATCCAATGACATTGGAGGAGTTTTTGCTTTCAAAAGATGATATGAAAATATTTACCGATAACATACACAATGGTACACGACAGGAAGATATTGCATTGGTAGGATATGTTAAAAGTAAAGAAATCACCTCTTGCAGGTGAGAAATGCAGTGACAGTGACACAGAGCACCAATCAAAAAAGTGGTTGGTTTCCATTAGAATACAGGACTGGAATTCAAGAGGACTAAATCACCTCAGCCTCATTAGTTCTTTGTCGTAGGCAGCGTAATTATTATAAGACAAGACTTTTTTAACACTTTCATGGCCCTACAACTGCAGCTGCTTCAGGCAGTGGGGTGCGGCGCGGCGGTGGTGCGCAGCCCCTGCTGCGGGTTGCACCGCCGAAGTTAAGCAGTAAATGCGTTAAAACCGATTTTACATGAAAAAGTCAAATTGTTACTCTAACAAACAGTCTAATGTTGGATTCGATATTAATAAGTACAGCTATTTCTTATTGCTCTACCTACAATAGGTAGCCTGGGTAGGGTATACTTCGCTTTGCTCTGAACTGAAAGACAATGGACTCCCAGCTTTCCCATAAAAGTCTTCTATTACACAGTGGCAGACTATGGTTTTACCTGACACCGTGCATAGCAATTCTCTTGGTGCCGCGGTCAGACGACTGGTGTAGTGTTGCGACCACAAGAGAACAAAAACAAGTCGAGAGCGTGTCCTCAATCGTGCGTGTCCCGCCCGGGGCGTACTGCTGGCTTTAGGGTTGCCTTACTCGCGGTTGAAGATTTTGAGAGATGGTCTAAGTTTAAGATTATTCTAAGATCAAATCCTCTGGGTCACAGGAACAGTCCACTAAAATAAAGGTTTCTTATCCTACACCTGTAGGCCAAGCACAGCAATTGGTGAATATGTCGCTATGCTTGGCTTATACCTTGGCTTGACGCTTGTGATTTTGAATAGAAAAATCGCATTTCAACGAATGTTCATTCCACAGAATACTGTTGGTTAACATACATAGTTCATTCCGAATAGATTCAATATATCATTAGTAACTCTCAATTAATACATTAACTCACTCAATTAGCAGACAATTTTTTTTCTAATTCATGCAAGCTTTTAATAATTTTTCAGCATTTCAATAAAAATAAGACTTCCATCTGATAACCAATTCAATAAATCACTTTCATAATTAGGATCTTGTCACAGAACTAAATTTTGTAAGCCTAAAGAAATAAAGTTATTGATTCTGATTCTGATTCTTATTAACTCGATTTAGTTCTGTGACAAGATCCTAATTATGAAAGTAATTTATTGAATTGGTTATCAGATGGAAGTCTTATTTTTATTGAAATGCTGAAAAATTATCACCAGCAGGGACGTATGACTTTTGACATAGTGATTAAATAATCAAGGCAAAAGGTAATAATGAAAATGAGATAGTAAAATAAATATGTGTTTTTAAAAACACGTATCAGTATCACGGGTGCTGAATATTTTTTTATTTTATTTTCTTATTTTCATAATAAAGGCCTTGATTACTTACTTCTACTCTAGGTAGTTAAGTTTTTTATAAATGATATTATGGAGTATTTCTTCCACGTGATAGCGACAGGTAGGTTTTGGGGGAGGCCTTCGTCTACCTATGCTACGAGTAAAATTTGGCTTCATATACCTACTTAAAACTCTTAATAGACTATTATATGAAATAGACACAACTGGCTAGTAATCTGGCATGGGAGTGTATTGTGCAGCACTCCTCTGAGTAACCAGGCCCTACCACTTGACAGCTCTGTTTCAGCAACTCAAAGTGTAGAGGTTGACGGAGTTTTTACCTCAATGCGACACTTCAGTTCAGACACGTCTTTGGTGAGGCATCCTTACTTAATTATTATAAATGCGAAAGTGTGTTTGTTTGTCCTTCCTTCACACCCTAACTAAGCAACCGATCGACTTGATTTTTGGCATAGAGTTAGTTGAAAAGATGGAGAGCAACATAGTCTAGAGAGTCTAGGAGATTTACGGGAATATTCGTATTTTTATACGAAAATTCGTCTTTCCTTCACGGCCTTACTTCGAATTTAACGCAGGAGAAACTGCGGGGAACAGCTAGTAATATTATATAACCATTTAGATCCGGTACAAGGTTTTCTCGGGACCATTTGATTGAACTATGCTCTGCTAGCAGGCAGCCCTATCCTCAGCAGTGGCAGAGAGGGGTAGGAAGCCGCAGGACATCCGACACGTACAGGAAGCGAAACCAGTTCCAGAGCCTTTGTCCTCCCCCCACCGCTCCGCCGCCCGTCCGACCACATTCCGACGGAGGCACCGTGCGTTTGCGCACCCTTTCTTTTAACTGTATCGTATCGGTATTATATTGTTTTGAGGTCGGTTTTTGTTTGAAATTCATAAAGCTAGACTGTAGTATCAAGAAATACTTTATCACTAACTGGTAAACCTTAAATAATTTGATCTGCAAGGTAAATATTAAATGCGTCTTACGGGGCTAATGAGTCTTTTTGAACATATCCAAAAACTGTCCATCTACAATAATGTAGATTGAACAGTTTTCGAATGTCTTTTTAATTTATTCGTACACTGTTCATCTACAATAATGTAGATTAAACAGTTTTCGAATATCTTTTTGAACTTCAAAAAGACGCATTAGCCCCGTAAAACGTATTTACCCTAGTTGATCCTACATTTCAACAATAATATACCAGGCTCGCCGTCAAAATACGAGTGTCCGGTCCAGCCAAATGTCTCAGCAGAGCGGAAAAACGGCGGCGACCAAAATAACCGCTGAATATTTCCGACTAACTTCTCGCTCGACTTATGAAAATGGCATCGAAAGACGCTCGGCGCGCGCGCAACTTCCGGTATACTGATAAACATGACGGCAGCGAGCCAACATGGCGTTGTTTCCGGCGCTGATTCACATAATACCTACATTATGAGTGCTCCGAGCATTTTTGGTTTGTGAATCACACATGCTGTCGAGTCCAGACTTTGTTGTTTTGATGTTACCATACTATATCATAATGTCTAGCCGTACTAGCCAAAATATAAATATGAAGGTCGTAATAGGTTAACGAATTATTTAGTTTATTTGGCTTGATTATCTGGGTTTGTATCAATTTGCTATCTATCTAGGTACCTGCTCAAATGAAAGGTAGAAATCATGACATAGCAATAGAAGGTATTTCATCTGGTACCGATGAGGTAGCGGTAAATACATGTATTCCTGGCAAACACAGGAATTCGTAAACTACCTAGAAGGAACTGAAACCGGATCTTGATTGGCGCAATTATCGCCAACGCATAAATCTATTTTTGAGAAGCAATCGTCGAAGTTCCTTTTAGAAATGCAATTAAATGGTACGTCTTTTTGAGTGCTATACAATTTTCATGACCTGAAACCTGAAAAGACTGATTATCATTATTTTCAGGTTTCAGGTCATGAAAATTGTATAGCACTCAAAAAGACTGTTAAAAATCATGTTTTTTCTTTAACGTTTTTTATTAGGTAGTTTGTTATTACTTATTATTATTTATTTTTTAGTTTTACCATAATCGCTTTGGTCTTTCCAGTTTTATGGTTTTTATAGGTAGGTCAATTTTTTTCTGATCAATTGCTGCAGGTATTTAAAATTTATAGAATTAATGAAGGAAACTACAAATGTTTGTAAAAAAATATAAATTTCAGACGATTCCCAGAATCTTCTGAAACTAATCTAACTAGGGGAGCAGGTATGGGTTGCGCTTGCGCATGTTTGCACCGAAGCTTCATTTGGGCACTTAATTTTTGACTGCTTTCAGTTCTTATTGCAGTGACAAATTAATAAATTAAATAAATAAATAATGTTGGACAATGCACACAACATTATCTAGCCCCAAGCTCAGCAGAGCTTGTGTTATGGGTACTAGATGACCGATATACTTAATACAATATATTACATAGATATTTTTTATTATACATAGAAAATACCCAGAACACCCGAAAGAAATATTTACAGATCGTACAAACATTTGTCTCAAGGCCGGCATCGAACCCGCAATCTTCTGCGTCGCAGGCGAAGGTCCACTTCGCCTGCCGCGCCACATCGTCGTCAAATTGAAATTTGACACATGATTTATTTCAAAATATCATTTGTTTTAAAGTAAATCAATTGATTTAAATAATCTCAACCCTGATGAAAATGTTCGCAGTTATCTTAACGAATACTAAAACGCAACTCAGATGAAATTTTTGACAATTTTCATTGAAAACTGTCAAATTATCGTGGTTAGCGAGGCAACATTCAAAGAGACTGTGGAACAAGTTGTAGTACACTGCACAGCTACGGAGGAGGCCAGACGGAAAACGGGATTGAAGAGTCTCATAGAGACATCAAATCAGTTAACAGGTATAGAAAAGCTGAAACGAAGCTGTCAATCACCAAAAGTCCTGCTCCGATACGTCAAGGAGCTGGGCTGGTTAGGGCCTAGTTAGGCAGGGGGACAATGCACAATACACTCCTATGCGAGATGTCAGTGCAGATCTCAGTTCCCCCATTTAGAATAAGAATAAGAGGCAACATTCACCGCGACTCGGCCAAAATATGATGATACATTAAAAGAATACATCAATACTGGCTAGCCTCAAAATTTGTAAATTTATGCCGACAAATTGGGTGAGTCAAAGAGAATCGTAGATGAGTTTACGTAAGAGGCAAGGTTGTCGCACCGCGGCCGTGGCAGTGAACTTACTTTCTTCTGCGCCAGCGCAACGCGCCAACCAACCGTGAACCGCGTTAAATAATGCCTACCTATTACCAAACCAGATACGTTTTGAACTCGTTACATTACGTTCAACGTAACGAATTAGTTTTATTGTATAACGCTTTATCTATGTAGGTTATCGAGACATGGGAATTCAGATATGGTGTTGCAAATGAACTGCCTACTTACTTACAGGTGCTGTTTATATGTACGTACTAAATTACTTTACTAGTTCGTACCGTATGTTTTATGTTTATAAATAATATGGCGTGTTTTCAAAAATATAATATAATACCTAAGTTTTAAATATAGTTTTAAAAAATATTATTATTATACACATTTTATTTAGTTTATCGAAACCGACTTCAAATTCCCTTACTTATACACTTATTTTAAGTTTTGCGGGAACAATACTAATCCCCTGGGGATGATAGGACCCCCTCGGGATCATTTTCTATAGAATAGTGAAAGAATTTTCCAAATTGATCCATAATTGGCGGAGTTATCGCGTAACATACAAACAAAAATTAAAAAAACTAAATGCAGATTAATTGAGAACCTCCTCCTTTTGAAGTCGGTTAAAAATATACCAAATTACACCAACAATATCTTTAGGACAAGGGCGCAATGTGCATCGCGCATGTCATAGCATTCAGAAAAGCTGGTATTTATAATATGTATTTAGGTAACTAGCTGCTGCCCGCGGCTTCGCACGCACTTTTCATGTACCCTATGTCCGTCCCCGGGATACCATCTACCTCCCTGCCAAATTTCATTAAGATCCGTTCAGCCTTTTAGACGTGAAAAAGTAACAGACGGACAAACTTTCTTTAGTACTCGTAGTAGGGATTATGTATATGTACCTTCTTATCTCCTTTAAGTAACTTACCAAAAGAAACTCTTGATTTGAAGGTCGACGAGCCTTCAGCACTTTTCATGCATGAACTTCAATAGGTATGTGGGGTCTGTGAGAACGGGGCACGGGGATTGAAGAAAAATACGTCATTTTGACATCAAATGCGTAAATTATTTGAAATTCATCCCTTCATCTTCAATAGTGTACGCAATGTATGACATAGCATGTCATTATTGTGTATTTTACCATTGATTCCACCGTAGATAACCATCTCCGTGCTAGGGGGGCTGAAGTAGTAAGCTAATGGCTTCACGGGCCACTGCTAAAGTATGAAATCGAGTTGTCCAACTACCCGCAACGCTACGGCAAGTGACGTTGACACAGATTAGATAATAGTCACTCCACCATACAACCGTTGCCTCCGCAGAGTAATGCAATAGAAGACTGCGTTGAAAAACATCTCGGCCTGTTAGAGTTCAAAATATTTTTAACGATCCCTTTGATTATTCTTGATTATTCTGTTTTTTTTTGTGCAAATTGGTAGAGTACCTTTTATTCGGTGTATATTGGCCGAAACGAAACACGATATTTCGTGTCGGAGAATTAAAATACGCCATCTCGCCCATCGGTATCTCATCAGGGCTTCGCAATTTTTCCTCACATTTACAAAAATCTTATGCGAAGTTCACTTTTTCAGCAGGGTTGCATTCCATTGAAAGGCCTTAGATTCGAATGTGGAAGGAACCATCTCTGTCATATCATAGAGGTAAGTAAACTTAGATCGATGCACTCTGTGTTATATTACGCCTCCACGATCACTTCCAGCCTGGTTCATAAGTGTCACCCGGGTCCATAGCGGTCCACCTTGCACTCCACTTGCGTTTGTAATTACCTTTCTTTGATGTGAGTTGGCCAGATCCAATGAAAACCTTAGCGGTATACTGACACGTTTTTTGTGCGTTTAAGTCTGAGTCATCTTAATTGGAGCTTAGTTATTCAGACAACTTATTCTTTAGGTACCTACCGGTACCGTTTGTTTTTAATCGAAGTAGGTAAGTTACTACTCAGTTCCAATTCCAATCATCTAAATCTAATACCAGTTTACATCAGCCAAGCTCGACCTAAGCTCTAGCGATGACTCTCTACAGGCAAGAACAACTGACTTCCGAATTATTCGCTAGCTAAAGAAAGAAGCGCACCAAACCGAGTTTTCGAAGCGCTTTTTTAATCGTACCATTAATAGAATTAGAATCAATAACTTTATTTCTTTATGCTTACAAAATGAGCACTTAGACAAGTCAAATTTTATACTATAAGCATAGTTATTATTATCAAATAAGAAATAAGGTGTTATTGATATTCTCTTCACTTCAATTAACATTTTTTTAAATAGAAAAGCCGATAAGCTCGACCACAGAGCAGTGGCGCCAGAGCATAAGAATCCACGCATGTTGCTACAACGCAGACTCAAGCGCATGCTGCGTCCGCGATCCCACTTCCGCGTAGCTCATCCCGCTGTGCGACCTAGCCCGGCCCAGGTCTGTCCGTTATCGCCGACTTCGCCGAGCCCGTTACGTGATGCGCGTGACCCGGATCTAGGAAAAACTGCACTCATATTCTAGAGTTCGAGGTACGAAGGCACACCTAATTTAGTCAATTGACAGTCTTGCTTTGAGGTCTTTGATGTAGGCTTGCTTATTGCAAATATTCAGGCTAAATCGCCCAGTGCTCGAGAGAAGCTAATATGGTCAATCAATCGGCTGTCTTTCATTTGATGTCGGTTGAAGACTGGTTGGACGGTCTTTAATAGAGCTCTTAGAATAAACATATTGGTTATTTCAAATACATATGTAGGGTGAAAATTATATTACATTTATCGATCCTCTTTAGTTCTTACATATAGTAATTTGAATATACTCAAAATGGTTTGGTGATACAGTAAATCAAGATTTACTTTATGGTAAGTTCTTAAAAAATATTTACCGTGTATTCGGTGACTCTTGACTCTCAGATTGTGGAAGTAGGAACCAAAGGTAAGTGAAGAGCTGAAGGGACCAAACGCACCAACGTTCTTTTTAAAACAGGTCGACTAAAGTAGGTACCTTACCGAAATACCTACACATGCATACATTTGAATAAATAAAACATCACGAGCAGGAAATACCAAGATGAGACGAAACATGAGACTAAAGGATTGGCTGTGCTTTTTTATACTCACTAACGTGGAAAACAAGCGTGCTGTATTAAGGATAACATAACATAAATAAAAAAAAAAATTATAGGCGAGGAGATCACAAATAATCTAATGGGATACATACAGCATTATAGTGCTTAGATAACGGCTTTTTAATGCAATACGGAACAGGTTGTCGTCAAGCAACAAGAGCCAAAAAATCATACCTACTTACATACCTATCTTTGACGGAATCTAGCCACATTGTAAATAATAATGAAATATTTGAAACTATAATGGTTGGAAACACTGATGATACCTTATATTATATTAAGTCTTTTAACGAGATATTAACTATGATTTTGAACTATAAAGTCACTAAAGCACGATAAATATCCTGGACTCCTGACAAATGTACCTTATTAGAATAGAAATAAAGCAGCTTACCCTTCGAATTTAGAATTAATAATATTTAGAATTATAGGTACTCTTACCTATTGCAGCAGAAAAAAACAAATCAAACAGGTAATGCAACTACTATGAACTATTGTAAGTACTGGCGATGTTGAAAATGATGGAAAGAATCGGAATTTCATATCTCTTTTCAGTTTTCCATGAATTGACAACCATACCAGAACTCTTGACGCCGCCATTCAAGGAATTGTAAAGCAAAAAGCCAGTCTATAAACGTAAAATGCGACAATTGCCACGAGTTCATCAATCTTCGCCATTTATTTGGAAGAACAGCCTTAACAATGCCTTCGGTCATCCAGAGAAATTATTAATTGCCTTCAGGCATGACAAAGAAGCGGAAATATAAAACTTGTGCGATGGAACCCCGCGGTGTGAGGCGCTTTACCTGACTCTTGCCCTACCTTTGTGTCCTGATTCAAAAGAAGGTATTTGCTTTTGAGAATCTGTGGGAATTGCGCAACGGTCGACGACGGTTGGGTAGGCGTTGCAACAAAACTGATCTTTAATATAATAACGCTGTTGATACCTATCATGAACAATCGCCTGGTAGGTAATATTCAGTAAGCATAAAACGAAAGCCTTTTAGGGGCAACCCTTTGAGTTGAACGTTATTGTACTTGATAATCCCTAAAAAAGTAGTATGCAGCCATGAACATTTACCAGCTACCTATTGAACTTTGGATAAGGAAGGCGCCGCTTGGTTTCCTCCGAAAGATTATTGTTCCAATTTAAAACTTCTATGACAGCAAAAAAAATATAAGTCCCACCATTAAAACATTTCAGAGTGGCACATTTCGATCTTTGACGTGAACAAAAGTGTTTAGATCGTATCAATGATCCATTTGGTTCATGCAAAAGTGCTGTATTCACACCTCTTTGTCCTCAACCGAATGTCCAGAACGGTGTCTGTTGGTTCGCCGAACGACCCTGTACACTGCCCGCTCTATATCTCACAGATGAGTGTCAAACAAATCCGAGGCCGCTTCCTAGAAGGGACTTAGCGGCGCCTTAAAGACCCTTATTTTTTGTACCCTTTAAGATAATAAATGATGCAGTTAAAAAAAAGAATCCGACCTGTTCAGTGAGATAACGATCAGAACGATTTTTATGGAAATACTCTCCGGAATTATAATGATCAGGAGCCTTTGGGATGTGGTGGAGCGCGCAGACAAAGCGTCGGCGAAAGACGAAAGATCCGTGTATTATAATAAGTGTAACGTACTTCGTGACGATTTATCAGAGATCCGATCTAATAGTTAAGCTAGGAACGTACATAATTATGAGAGAGAATTTAGTAGAGCTCAGTTCCGAACGACATGTTTTTTTCTATCATACCCTTTCCTCACTTGTATAAAGTTTTCATGAACTGCGTTAGGGCTTATTATACCTAAAAACATTTTATTAGTAGTAGGAAAGAAGCTTGGTAAATATTTATTTATACATTATTTATTTATAAATAAACTGGCCATACTGTTCTCCAGACAACAGTAGCCATTTCTGACTAATTCTGTTTTTCAACTAAACAACAATGTTTTATTCTTTAGATTTTTGTATAGGAAACGCCGGCGTTTATATTATTCGAAGCACTCGAAGGAGCTTCAATCCCTTTTGTACTTCGAACCACAGAAAGGAATAAACTAAAAAGCACTCGCCTTTTATTTCCTTACCCAATTCTTTCCAAGCTTTGTGGAAATTAAGTGTTCAATATCCTATTATAGATTACTTTGCAAAGATTCTAGGAAGGGATTTTAAAGTTTGATGGAATTCCTTCCATTATTTAGTTCGAGTGCTGTGGGATTAAATTATTTTATGGGCATGCAAGAATCTATAATCATAATTAGAAAGGTCGTCACTTAGGTCTCGATTTGATAATAATAATAATAGATGATTTTCAGCATTTCAAAAGGATTTCCTATTCTTCATGTTTATTTCTACCAAAGAAGTACCAACCTTTTACTTGTACTTTTCAATTTTACTACACTAGACAATAGTTTCCGCTAGTTAAAAATTGAGTATCGGCAGGGGTACAATAAAATCCATACGTGATGGATTCGCCCAACAACGACTGTTTACCACTTCGCTTCGTATTCAATCTATTGTTCGGAAGTGAAGAACTGAATACTTGGAAGTATAATGTCCTCTATTGTGCGAAAGTTAATATTATATAATAGGAATTCGTATCTTTTGTACCGCAATCCTTACCTGCTGAAAATGAATCGCTTATTCTACAGAGGATATTATGCAGTTTTTGATATCTACAACAAATACGTAGATATCCACAAACTGCGATATGGATAAGGTATTTCAAAGCGGATAAAAAGTGGCTTGGAGATAATAATGTGTGTAATTGATCTGGCACGTTTTAACTTGAGTTGAGATATCCACTTTTTATGGTAGGTAAACTCTCTATTCGAGAGATGGTGTGCCTGCAGAAAATCTACTGCACTTATTATTTTATCTCATTTATAAGGATTCACGAAAAAACTCTGCCAGAGAAGATTGAAACAAGCTTATCTAGAAAAACCGAACCATAAAGTGGCATGACAATACAACTAGCCGAATCGAATTGAAAGATTTGCTAGGAAGCAGGAATTAGCATGTCCAGTCCACTATTTATTACGTAGTTAGTAATTTTAGTATACTCGAAATCACCGTGAAAAAGACGTGTCAAATTGCAAAACACTAGTTGGTGCACCAACATACATTAGTACAGGCGCAGCTAGTATCATGTCTGTGATTAGTATACAATACAATCATCAATAAGGACGATAATAATAACCGACATAATAAACCATAGACCTAGTTTTTTTTTATAATCAGTATCATAATGAAAATGGCCATAACTTCAACGATTAATTTGCGATGGCTAGAGACCGTTGAGAGTTGTCAGCGCTGATCAACGTTTTACAGATTTCAGATTTCAATAACTTAATTTTTTTAGGCTTACAAAATAAGAACAAGTCTAATTTTTTATTTTTAAAATTTCCGTGCTATTATCATTATGAAAAATTTCGGTCTTGTCGTTTAATGTAATATAAACGCGCTGTCTTGTCTCTAGTGTACGAGCGTCTTTAAGTGGTGGATGGAACTCGTCGCGCGGTCGACCTTGAATGACGCTAGAACGTTTTCCTACATCACTTCCTGCTTCATGCCATCTTGGTAGGTGTACGTACGGTTCGAGTCGAATGGCGCCTCACATACCTACAGCGCGCTTTGTTAAAACGTGACTCAAACACTTTGAAAGGCATATCAGTCTGGGGCTCATTAGCAAGTTAAACGTATGTCTTCAAGTGCGAAGCATCCTGTAGAAAATTTCAATCTTTCTTTTATACATGGAAGTTGATACCAAGTCGATAGATGGAAGGAGTACCAAATGGATCAGGCATTCGGAGGATAATGATTTGGCTTGAGCTGCTAAGGAGGTAAAAACTGCAGAAGATCATTCATCTAGATTATAAATTTACACTTTAGGTTTATTTTATAACACAGATCCATTTTAATCACTTTGCAAGCAGCAGATCAGGAAGAATGGCAGCTTAATCCAAGTAATGGCGATGCGTTGAAACAGAGTACATTCCATTCACTTCCCGCATGGCATCTAACCCGAATGCACCTTCTTTGTGGAGAAGCCTCGTTTCATTATGCTGGAGAATAAACTTCCTGAGCATAAACAACAGTATAGAGGTGGCGATGGGCTAAAGACAATGCGCCACGACACCGCATGATAGACAATGTTTTCGCAGTGCGCCCTTGCAATCTTCCTAACGAGTGAGCCCTTTCACACTTTGGACAAAGGCTGGGGTTCACGGGTGACATGAATTCACTGCGTCCGCCTTTGTTAAGGATGTACACAAATGAGTAATGCTGTCTCCACAGACAGCGTAACATTTTCCGAAGTAACTTCCACGAACAATGCTGGATTAAAAATAATGCACAGAACGAACTATTTCAAGGACAAACTAAACATTTTACGTGGTTGTTTTTGCATAGGCATACAACTCTGTTTTACCGATTCTGCCACACATGCTTTCCATAGAAGTAATGGATTTAGAGCAGCCAGGTTATCTATAGTGGGTTGCTTGGTCTAAGCTAACACGAGTTTGGTATAGGAATAAAAATATCGTATATTATTAAAAAAAAACTTTGAAATAGGTACAAGCTTTTATATCATCTAGGACCAAAGTGTGACCAAAGTGCTTGGGAAGACAAATCCAACGAACCTAAACTCGACGTGGTTAAGTAGTTTCGTTTAGAAGTTCCTATGGCCATCTTCGGTTTCCATCATCAGACCAGCTCGATGGTACCATACCATGACATTGCATTGTCACCGAACTTAGTTAACTAAGCCCAGCTCAATCGGTTGAGGACAGTTTTCTACTAACGTAATTTTTAATGGCTTTTGCCTGCGCTTTAGTAAGTAATTTACCGCGATTAAAAGCAGGCTTTATGTTATTCCTGATCTAGAACTATATTTATTAACAAATTTCGTTTTACTGAGAACAGTATTTTTGGCGTGAAAAGGTAACGAACGAAGATCTAAAATTGTGTAGCAAGATTTCACCCGAACAAACATACTCGTACCTACATACATTGCAAGTTAAATATAAACTTGTATAGAGTTTTGCTTTTTAAAAAGTCATAGAACTTCCAATCACATTTACATTTAGATAATCATCAAGAAACGCGTATATATATTTATAACTGACATAAAAACATGGAGTTCAAATCAAGGAGTTTAAATGTAAAGTGAAGTTTCTCAGGAGGAAAGACACCTGCACAGAATAGCAGGTAACTTACGGGTGAATGAATGCGGGGTTGAACTTGCCCTTCTTCATAAATTACCCAGCATTATAAGGTGGCTATAGAAAACAGGTAGGTACATTTTAGGGATAGAAGATTCAAAGATTCAAAAGTATACTATTTTATATGAAAGTCTTGTAATTCAGGGGAATTGTAAGAACAGCGATGTAAATTAACTGCTGCTTCTAACTAAATAACGTTTGCAATGTTAGGTTTACATTTTGTGTCATCTTATTAATTTTTCTATTCACACTGATCATTCAAAGTTTCATTTAGAGGTAACTTTGTAATTTTTTTCTATCGGGTGGAATGTCACCAATCCCGTTTTTGTTCTAGTGATACTACCACTAGAAAATATCCTCAACCATAATATGTATGTATAAAAACTATAGGCCTTATAATTATTGAGGTATGGACAGTAAAAAATCCGGGAATGTCCCCCTTAAGAGTGTTTGGAATGGACGAGGCGCGAGAGAAGAAGAAGAAACGAAGGTACCTATAAAAGTAGATGATGCAACTACATAAGCAGTGAATATGGACTATCGCTTATGCTGGTGATGACTTTTTAGTACAAAATAAAAAGATTTTACAAATTTATCGCTGCCAGCGGCTATAGCTTTATAACGTTATTAGAAGCTAGATTCCTAGTTCCTATTGATTTAATTTGAAAATTTTGCAAGCCTTGAATGTAATGGGCATTTTAACTAATGAATAAGTTTATGTCATTATGATGATGGTCTACACTAGGTACACAATCTACTCGAGCGTAGTACCTTATGTGAACATAGTGAACCTGTAAGGTTCACTATCGTATAAGGTACACCGCGTTCACGACATGCACCAAAGTATGTGTGTAAAATACATACAGAAGGAAAAATTTACAACAAAGAAGTACAAACGGCGGTCTTATCGCTTTGAGCGATCTCTTCCAACCAAGAACCTTGGGACGGACTGGACATAAAAAAACAATATAGACGGTGGCGTTTAAGTATGAAAGACTAGCTGCTGCCCGCGCCTTCACCGCGTTTTATCGGGATAAAAAGAAGTCTAGTTGTTATTCCTGGTTCCAAACTATACCCATACCAAATTTCAGCCCAATCAGTTCAGTAGTTTTTGTGTGAAAGACGAACAAACATCTATCCATCCATTTTTACAAACTTTGACATTTATAATATTATGTAGGATAAATAGGTACATAACAGTATAACCAAGTAACATTACCTAATCTGTAGTATAACTTGCAAATTGTACACCTAAGAACATTCTGAAAAATACGTAACTGTTGTTTATAAGAAATAACAATAAATCCTTTTACGTTTGCATTACGTCGAAATTCTGTGAAGCTCTAGGACTGCGTCCTTCATCCCTCTACTAGCTAGAGCTCTAAACACGCGTAACTTGTAATTGCATTATCGATTGTTACTGCGACACATCCGGATTCTAGAGGAAAATTACATAACAAGTATGGTAAATTATACTACTTCTATTATGGAAGATCATCTATGGAAGATATGGCATTCCTATGATTGCTATAATAAGGACGATAATGGCAGAAATGCTTCTGTTTATTTTAAACGAGATATTTTTCAACTGGCTCATACAAATGATGATGGGTTTACTAAATAGACCTTACCGAACATTATTAAGTTTATATAATTTATACCAAAATACTTCTTTGTAAACTCATTCACATTATGAACTTGTTCGGTTTTGATATATTAGATCAGAATAAAATTATTTATCTCAGTTTGACATTATTAAATTTTATATCATTTTTACTAATATTTTTATTAATTAATTAGTGATTGTACCTAATTTATTATTGTTTTTATTGTGTTTGTTTGAAAATTTATTATGTTGACATGGGTTCGTATATTAAGGTTTCAATGTAATGTATGTATAAACACTTTCAATACGATTTTTTTTATTGTGAATGAATAAAGATTATGAATTACGAATTCACCAGAGCAGCACAGCTTTCGAATGTACAATATTAAGAAAACTTAAACAAGTTTGAGATATACATATCTCGAAATCTACCATATGTGATCACAATGATCCCACTATTAATGGGTATTATGACTAAGCTGTAATTATACTAGCACGTGCATTTTTAAGCGACACATGCACATGTATACCTCGAACCCACCCTTGGAGATTCAACACAATCAAATAATGACGATGTATCTAATCCCGCGACGCCAACAGCGACAGATGCGGGCGACAGGGGTCCAGCGCAGCGGTGCAAATTCATGGCTCCCTCTCGGAGTGCCAATTTACCACATACCCTCCCGATTGTGCAAGCTCCATCTGTCCACTTGCATCACTAGAGATGGGAAACTAACATATCCAAAAAATGAGGAAAATATAAACAAAATTGAAAGCATTAACGTATCGTATAACACAAGAAACAAAACAAATGTTATAGACTACAAAGCAACAATCTCTGAAAGGCAGTAGGATGCTAATTCAATGCCAGCGTCAGTCACAATAAAAGTACTTCCTTTTAGAATGGTGCAATAGTCCTACGCAACGTTCAGCGGTTTTAGCAACTCAATCAGTCTATCGACTGACTTCCTGAAAGGCGTATAGTTTGCAAACACAGCGGAACTGGCATTGTTTTGTGTCTTACTTACCGAGAAGCGCGAGCTAGGGACAACATTGGACTTCACACTTCCTGTTTCGAATGAGGATTATAAACACGTTCATTGTATGGTTTTCGTTCTAAGTCGCGTATTTTCTTTTAAAACATGCCCTCTACACATACCTATGTCATTTGTGTATGGATCTTTGGTTTCTATTTTCAAACTATGGAATGTCTAGGAAAACATACAATTCCATCTATTTTATTGTAATTTTATGGATAGAAACTCACTGAGATAAGTAATTAGAAGTATGTTTCCAACGACCATTTGTTTGTATCGATAAATAATACTATCCGTTGTTGACACAGGTCCCACCCTAGTGTAATCGGACTCTGCACTCTATCCCTTGCAGAGATAAAGTCGCCCTCGCATTCAAACAAGTGGCTCACGCACACACATGCATTATCAGGAAGTACAATGAAGATTAAAGAGACACGTTGCACACACTCATGATTATTATAATTTTCGTTTCATATAGGCACCATCCCGCGAGTAGTAGCCGAGTATAAATAATATTGCGTACGCACACAAAGGAGGAATTTAAATAAAGCGACTCGCGCTGTACCAGGAAGTAGCAGCTCAGTTACTCACACATGGGAAGAGTTATATCGACTGTTAGGTAGGTAGGCACGATATGCGGCGCTGGCGCACACTTGTGCGTCTACTATGCGTGGGACCGCGCGCACATGGCCTGATTGGGACATACCAAGTGTGCCCCCAGACGATACACTTTTTACGACACGCAGTTATGTCACGAAAATATTTTATAGCTAGCGATCTGCGCTAGCTTTAGGTAATAATTATCTTTTAATTTTAATTTACAATCGGCTTCTTTGTTATGTTCAGATAGTAGTACAGCAAATATTGTAACAGGGTGAGGAAGTCTTCGTGATGATAGATGAGATATGAGCACTTGAGTACTTATGACATAATCGTGACTCAATAGGGAAAACATAGTAACTGTGTAATAGTAGATTGTTTTACAAGAGACTAAACCATCCCATTATATACGAGGTTGTTATACTCCCGAGCGTAGCGAGGGAGGATGACACGACCGACTTATAATGGGTGGTTTTGGCCCGAGTAAAACACTCTACTTTTCACTTCGATTGCGAGAAAATAAAACTTTAAATTAGACAATTTTCAGAAATTTTATTAAAAATTAAATGTGCTGTTAGAGCAATTTTGAATGTTTAGTGATATGTTTTTCCCGGGCAATTTTATTTAGGTTCTCTGTGATTGGTATGTGATAATATTTTGAGTTGATTGTTGTGGAGTAAAAGTTGGAGAGACTGGACTCATGCTTGAGTTTCCTGCATTATTAAGATCTGAGTGCGGCTTCAGCTGAGTTGACATATTCATCCAATCCCGCGATGTAGATGCTTGGGGTTCTGTAATGTTTGGTAGAATATTGATTCCTTCCGTAATCCGCTGCGTGACGGTATCAGTTTTTTATAGAGTCCTCTATATAACCTTCAGCCACTTGATCGGACCTCCATCCACCGTGCCGTTTTAATGTCGTTATATTCGCACCAGAGTCCGCCAACAGAGTCGCGGATGTTCTGCGGAAACAATGGCCCGTGTAAAGTTCCGGATTTGGTAAATTTAGATAAGTGGCAATATCTTTAGGCATGTTACCAAATTTATTTTTGCCTATGACTTGCCTTGTGCATTTACCATTTTGATAATTTAGAAAAAATCTTCTCGTTGAAACATTAGTGGGACGTAACTCCTGATAGGCTTTAACTATATTAAGGTATTCTCCACTGATGACAAATTTACGCTCTTTGTTTGTTTTCGTGTTCGGCAGACTCACAGCTTGTAGGTTTGTATCCGTTTCTAAGTCTTCTAGCGTTATATTGGCAAGATCTATTGTACGGGACCAGGATTGAATCGGAATCAGTCGGCACGGCACCTATGCTATGAGTGTGGACTGTATAAGCTGTGTGCGTGCCTTGATGTGCTTTCCGACTCCGATTATCCTTATGTCGGCCTCTGTGTACGTTGTTTGCTGGGATTCTGTGTGGGTCGAGATTGAAACAATGGTGTGGTGCAGGTATACGCAGGCGGGTTCGTGGTGCGTCGGTGTGCGAGAGAGAGGTCCGTTCCTTCCTATTGTTCCTGTTCTTCGGGCGCGCACGTGTGTTGACTGGCTGGGCTGACTGACCGTTGCTAACTGACAATCTATGCATTTTTGCGCGTATATTTATATCATTTCCTAAAATTACTGTAAGCTCTCTCCCCCGCATCCCGGGCACACCACGTGCTGTTTTGCGTGTTCATTTATTTAACAACTTACTTCTAAAGGAATTACAGCGTGTTATTTATCTATTTACTATATACTAATTAATAACTACCTAATTCCATTTAGATCTATTTACTAAGTAATTTGTTAAACTCTATGTGAAACGCCGTGCCTACCTGTAAACTAAAGATATTTATCCTATGTAATAGGTATGTATCTGTTATGTATCTATCTATTATTTACTATGCCTGTGTACGGTATCTGTTTAAGCCTGTATCTATCTATTTTCTAGCCTATATTCAGGTACCTACAGGGCCTATCTTTTATTTTTACTGTACTATGCGTGGTATTTAACTATCTATTATTACTAGCTATTCATGTCTTATTCTATACTATACCATCTTAAAGCTACATTGTGGTAGGTTTTTATTCATTACTTTTCTATCTATTTAATTAAACTATGATCTCTATGGCCGTCCGGAATATTCTCCCGCCGTCCAGTGGCTCCGCCGTAGACGCTGGAGCCTTCTGTGGTGGAGGACGGCTCGTTCCTCGGCAGGATGATCACCTTCTTGGTCGGTCTTCTCAGCACGCCCCCTTTGGTCCGCACGTCGATGGCTCGCACGACTCCGTCTGCTCCCGGGTAGACTGTAACGATGACCCCCCTGGGCCATGTGTTGCGAGGCAGGTTGGAGTCTGCGATGAGTACCAGGTCACCCACCTGGGCGTTGAGGCCGTTACTGTGTGGCTGGCGGCGACGTTGTAGCTCGGGGAGATACTCTCTGAGCCAGCGGGCCCAGAAAATATCGGCAAGGCGTTGAGAGGCCCGCCAATGCGACCTGCCTATCAGGTCACCATCGGTGAAGGGGCCGAGCGCAGGGGTACGCCCCGGCCCTAGCAGCAGGAAGTGGTTCGGCGTGAGGGCTTCTGGATCCTCGGGGTCCACTGAGACATGGGTCAGTGGACGACTGTTGACTGTGAATTCCACTTCGGCTAGAAGTGTGAGGAGCACCTCCTCACGCGGTTGGCGCTCGCACAGGGTGGCTGCGAGCGCGGTTTTGACGCTCCGGACTAGGCGCTCCCAGGCCCCGCCCATAAATGGGGCACCAGGAGGGATGAAGCGCCAGGTGATGCCTCTGGATGAGGCCTCGCAGGCTGTCGCGCTGTCCAGCGAGGCGCGAAGTTCCTTGTCAGCTCCGCGCAGGTTGGTCCCATTGTCGGACCAGATCTCGACGGGGCAGCCTCGGCGTGCGATCATGCGTCGCAAGGCCATGACTGCGGCGCCCGTCGACAGGTCGGAGGCGAGCTCGAGGTGGACTGCCCGGGTAGTCAGGCAGGTGAACAGCGCCACATAGCGCTTCGCCGTTGCGCGCCCGACTCTCACCGCCAGCGGGCCGAAGTAGTCGAGGCCTGTGTGGGTGAACGGCCTGCTGTGGTGCGCCAGCCTTCCAGGCGGGTGATTGCCTGTCGCTGGCTGCGGGGTTGGCGCCTTCCTCAGGTGGCACGGCAGACAGCGGTGGATGACCATGCGTGCAGTCGTCCGCAGGCGCAGGATCCAGAAGTGCTGGCGGCACTCGTTTATGGTCGCCTCGACGCCTGTGTGCATCATCTGTCTGTGGATACTTTCAATGTATAGTTTAGTGACCCTATCATTACCATCTAAAATTGGAGGTGACTTTGTGTGTTCACCTATATCTGTGGCTAACCCAATTCTAGTTTTGATGACTAGTATGTCATCCTTGATCTCTATTGCGAGCTTGCTCAAGCGACTGTTTTTCTGTAGATCTTTCCCTGCCTTCAAGGCTTTGATCTCATCGGGGAAGCTGTGTTCTTGTCTGGCCTTAACTATGTATTGTTCGGCACGTCTCAGTAAGGCACCTTCTATTGGCAGGTACTTGTCAGCGGTGGGTTGGATCTCCCGCCGCTGTTTCTGTGCTGTCTTCCTTTGGGTTCTCCAATCCGGATCGCTATCCTTGTTTCTCAGTGTTCTCTTGAACTCGACTCTTTCTGTTTTTCGCCGGAGAATATCTATAAATTGGAGGACCCGAGCTGTTGTTCTGACAAGTCTCTGGTATTTAGAGAACCTGTCCGGATCTGGAAGCGCTGTAGCTATGTTTGATTTCCGTTTCTGTTCTGTGTTGAGTGAGAGTGTACGTTCTTCACCCGTTTCTTTGACTATAGCGGGCTCTTCTGTTGGCCAAGTAGCGGGATCTGCCTTGAGGAATTCGGGGCCGACGTACCATCTGTGGTGTTTATTGAAATCTGTGGGTATATCTCTAGTAGCGTCGTCCGCGACGTTGAGTTTTGTAGGTATCCAACGCCATTCCTTTTGCTCGCTGTGTTCTTCAATGGCTGCGATCCTGTGTGCTACGAAGGGCTTGTATGACCGCGCTCCTGTTCTTAGCCATGTTAGTACTGTTCTGCTGTCTGTCCAGAAGTACCTCTGATCGGGCTTTCTGTCGTGTTCTGCTACTACCGCTTCTGCCATCCTGCTACCTGTTACGGCTGCTTGTAGCTCTAGTCTCGGGATCGATAGTAGCTTCAGTGGTGCAACTCTTGCCTTTGCTGTTATCAGTGATATCTCGACTCCTGTTGCAGTCACGGCTCTCCAGTACAGTGCAGCCGCGTATGCTGCTTCTGATGCGTCCACGAAGGTGTGAAGTTCCAATCTCGTGGCTTCGCTGTAACCTCTATAGCTCCTAGGTATGTTCACCTTCTTCAGGTTTTCCAGTTGGGTCAGCCACTCTTCCCATCGCGGCGCTATGTCTTCGGGAATGGGTTCGTCCCACCCTGTTCCCCTGCGCCATATCTCCTGTAGGAACTGTTTGGCTCGAGTGGTGACTGGTGAAGCGAAGCCCAAAGGATCGAACACTGACATAAGGATTTTCAGCATCTCCCTCTTGGTTGGCTGCTTCTTCGCTGTTATACCCTGTGGCAGACGCGTCATGTCGAGGTTGAATGCTATTTTATCTGTGACTGGATTCCACATGATTCCAAGGGTGCGCTCGGCTCTTGTGCCATCGTCCAGTTGGCGCGGCGTCTGTAGCTGTCCGGGCTCGAGCGCTTCTAGGACTTCTATGCTGTTCGATGTCCACTGTCTGAGGTTGAATCTCGCTTTCGACTGTATCTCCTTAACTTGATTCGCTATTTCTATCGCTTCCTCTGTTGACTGAAAGCTCTGTAAGTAATCATCCATGTAGTGATTCTTAACTATTGCTTTAGCTGCGGCTGGATACTCTGCGCTGTGTTTGTTCGCGTTTAGATCCTTTACAAATATTGCTGTCGCAGGTGAAGATGTCGCTCCGAATATCAGGGAGTTCATTCTATATTCTTCGGGTGGTGAGTTACCTCTTCTGTCTTCCCTCCATAGATATCGAAGAGCGTCTCTGTCTGTTTCCTTTATCTTCACCTGCATAAACATCTCAGCAATGTCCGCCGAAACGGCTATTCTGTGCTGCCGGAAACGCATCAGTACTCCGGGTAATGACTGTAGCAGGTCGGGCCCTGTTAGGAGTTTATCGTTCAACGATATTCCAGCTGTTTTTGCCGCTGCGTCCAGTACAACTCGAAGCTTGTCCGGCTTCATAGCGTTGATGACTGCGAAGTGAGGTAGGTACCATATTTTCTTTGGATCTGTAGTTTGGGGTACGCGTTCCGCGTAGCCATTATCTGTAAGGTTTTTCATCTGTGTTTCGTACTTTTTCCTCATGTCCATATCTTTGTCTATCTTTTTCTCGGTACTGTACATTCTCCGCAGGGTGTTTTCTCTGTTGCTGGGCATGATGACATTTTCCTCCTTCCACAATAGGGTCGTCTCGTAGTGTCCGTCCGGCCTTTGGGTCGTATTTTCCCTAAGTTTCTTTAGAGCTTGCTGTTCGGGATCGTTGGCGGGACACTTCGGTGTAATCATGAGCGACTCTACTGCGAAGTGACGGCGTAGCTCAGCGTTCATCATATCATCTGTTAGATGGTTTATGTACTGCACTCGCTGGCCGAGTGATCGAGTCCGGGAACCGTGCAACACCCAACCGAGCGGGGTAAGAGAAGCCGCTGGCTGCGTGATGTCCCCTGTCTTCATACTGTTAGTGACAAGAAGATGCCAGTTATCTTGTCCTATGAGGATCCTCGGCTTGGCGTTTCTATGCAGTACATATCCCTTGATGTCTCGCAGATGCTCTATGTTTTCAATGTCACCGTGTGAGATGGACTGAGGTGAAAGCTTCAATCTTTTCACTGTTCGAGCTTGTATGTCGTGCGTATTATTTGCACCTATCAACTGAAGTTGTATTCGCCTCGACTTCATTTCCTTGACTGTCGCGTCGGCTATTGACTCTATTGTCAACGGATCGTTGGGCCCGGGGGCCCCTATTGTGTCCGCGATGTATTCGTCCACCAACGTGACAGTCGATCCATCATCGAGCAGGGCGTATGTCCTCACTTGGCCTCTGGGGCCGGAAGCTGTGACCGGTACTATCTTGAGGAACGTCCTGCTGTCTGTTGAGGTTCGTGACGATGCGACCTTCTCTATGTCTTCTTCCTTTCGTTGGAAATGAAGGAGTGGATGGTGCCACCTTTGACATCCATCCGTAGCGCAGGCTTTTTTGAGACATCTGTGGTTCTGTGTTCTTATTTTAAGGCACCGGAAGCAAAGTTTGTGCCTTTTAGCTATGTCCCATCTATCGTCTCTAGAAGCTTCTGTTAGTTTTTCGCACTTCAATATGCTATGGGGCTGTAGGCATACTGGGCACTTCGGCTTCTTTTCTTCTTGACTACTGACTGTGTAGGCTTGCCTCTTGCTCTGCCTTTTGTTTGAAGAAGAGGACGCCTCTGTCTCGGGCTCCGCGTACGGGCCACATCTCGCTGCCTCTCGCTCGAGGAATCTCGCTAGCTTTATTAGGTCGGGTTCGCCTGTATTATGTTCTGCCGCGTACCTGTACCACTCGTGTTTGAGTATCGTCGATAGCTTGTCTATAGTAGTCCTTGTTAGTTCCAGATTCGATAGGAAGTGGACCCGATCTAACGCCTGCAGTGTAGCCACGACGTTTGCTACCCGACTCGCGAACACACATATCTCTCTGGGCGAATCTGTAGGCCGTGCTAGAGAGCGTAATCTATCTAGTTCGGCTAGGGCTATTGAATCCGGTCTGCCGAATCTAGATTCTAGTGTCTTCATTATGGTGTCCGGTTGGACATTGTAAATTAGCAAGCTCTCTACAGACTCTCTAGCACAACCTCTCAAGCATTTTCTTAGTCTACCTATATTTTCTGTTGCTGTGTAGGTGCTAGCGGATTCCTCGTAAGATGCTTTGAATGCTAGCCATTCTTGGAAGGCACCGCTGTATGTCGGCAGTTCCGAGAACCGGTGGTGACCTGCTCTTATAGCTTGCGCCATGGCAGAGGCCATTTTTTCCATTTCGCTACTGGGCGGCTCTGCTATGACTCCCACCGGTGCGGTAGCACCCGGTTGTAAGCACACGATATTCCTGTCATTTAATTCATGTACATACCGGTTTGCTCCCGCTGCTCCCTGGAACTGGGCGCCTCCAATGTTGGCACTAACACTGCATCCAGCATTGTTCACTTGGTTCACGTTATTTAACACGTGGGCACTATTAACTATATTATCACTGTTCATACTGTTCATTTGATTCACGTTATTTAACACGTGGGCACTATTAACTACATTATCACTGTTCATTTGATTTGCACTGTTTAATTTGTTTACACTATTAATTAACTGTTCTATTACACTATTTACGTACAACTGTCCACTGTTCAACGGGGCTGGCTGTGCGCCAGCTGTATGCCGGTCCTCCGGCGTGTGTGAGAAGAGGGCGGCCTTCGCCGTTCCCAACGGTGGCTGCGCGTTGGTAGCGGCGGATGTTGTTCCCGGCGGCAGCGGCTGTGTGACGGCGGGAACCTGTTCTATATCTGCCGGTATCCTCCTCTCCTGTGTGGCGAGACTGTCATTCTCGACCTGGGGTTGTCCGGTGGGATTCGACTTCCCGCCCGGCTCCTGTTTGGCGCGACTGTTATTCGCGCCGTGTGGGTGGTCAGCTATGGCCAGCAGGGTGGTGTCCCTCACCCAGTTCTCAATCCGCCCGGTGTCTTCCCGTTCAGTGATTTCCGTTCCCGCCTCACTGTCAGAACTACTCTCCTCTTCTTCACGGAGTTTCTTCAGCGTCGCCTCGGCTAGGCGAGCCTGGATGCGTATCAGTTCTATTTCTGCTTCCGCTATCCTCCTCTTCTTTGATCGCTTCGACCTCTTCGACGTGACGGTTTTCTGTTTTCTGTTCTTCACGGGGCTCCCGCCGGTGTTTTCGGTGACGGTGGCCAACGTGTCCGTCGACGTCGGTTGTGTACTTTCTATGTAGGTCGCAGGCGTATTAGAGGTGAGGACGTTCGTGCCGGTGCTGGTTGCACTGGCGGCGGCAGTTGATGCTGTGGGCTCCATACTGTGAACTTCTGACGGGCGCGGCGCATCGGGCGCTATGTTTCGCGGCGTCGACTGCTGTGACGCGGTCGGAGGAGGCTCCGCCGCCGTCACCCCGGATGCAGTCGGCGTGGGTGCCGGACCTGTCTTCATATTCCGACCGGAACCGCTCGCTGACCTCAATGTCACTACCATTGTTCAATCTAAACCCAAAAAGATCCGGCTCGAAGGACCAGAATGTACGGGACCAGGATTGAATCGGAATCAGTCGGCACGGCACCTATGCTATGAGTGTGGACTGTATAAGCTGTGTGCGTGCCTTGATGTGCTTTCCGACTCCGATTATCCTTATGTCGGCCTCTGTGTACGTTGTTTGCTGGGATTCTGTGTGGGTCGAGATTGAAACAATGGTGTGGTGCAGGTATACGCAGGCGGGTTCGTGGTGCGTCGGTGTGCGAGAGAGAGGTCCGTTCCTTCCTATTGTTCCTGTTCTTCGGGCGCGCACGTGTGTTGACTGGCTGGGCTGACTGACCGTTGCTAACTGACAATCTATGCATTTTTGCGCGTATATTTATATCATTTCCTAAAATTACTGTAAGCTCTCTCCCCCGCATCCCGGGCACACCACGTGCTGTTTTGCGTGTTCATTTATTTAACAACTTACTTCTAAAGGAATTACAGCGTGTTATTTATCTATTTACTATATACTAATTAATAACTACCTAATTCCATTTAGATCTATTTACTAAGTAATTTGTTAAACTCTATGTGAAACGCCGTGCCTACCTGTAAACTAAAGATATTTATCCTATGTAATAGGTATGTATCTGTTATGTATCTATCTATTATTTACTATGCCTGTGTACGGTATCTGTTTAAGCCTGTATCTATCTATTTTCTAGCCTATATTCAGGTACCTACAGGGCCTATCTTTTATTTTTACTGTACTATGCGTGGTATTTAACTATCTATTATTACTAGCTATTCATGTCTTATTCTATACTATACCATCTTAAAGCTACATTGTGGTAGGTTTTTATTCATTACTTTTCTATCTATTTAATTAAACTATGATCTCTATGGCCGTCCGGAATATCTATTACTCTGCATGCACCGCTGATTCCATAAATTAAAGCAATCTGTTGAACAAAAAAATAAGTGTGTTAATAATCGTAATAACCTAGGTACATAATTTAGGTATGTAGGTAGGTACCTATCTATTTATTTAGTTTGAGTAGAGTACATAAGTAGGTTACCTTTGTTGCCAAGTATTGTTTATTTGAAGCGTTATTTAAAAATGTTTCGATTTCTTGTGTCGTCAAGACTTTAGATTTATTTGCCTTGTATCCAGTGGACAATTTCTTCAGTAAAGCCGTTAAATTTACATATTTTTTAATATCGACGTCGTGTTTCGTTTGTAAGGTCATTCTTAACATTGAATATGTGCTCCAAAGAGTCGACGATTTGAATTTTTTCGATAATTCATCAAAATAAGTGAGCAAAACCCCTTCTGTAAAAGAATCCACACGTTTCTCATCTCTCCATTTCATAAAATTTTCGTAACTCTTTAAATATATTCCACGTGATTTTGTCGGCAACAGATTCATAATTATTTCTTTGCCCTTTTCTTTCATTTGCATATTAGCATCTTCACTATCACTTGATGACATTTTTCACGTTCACAATTTGGAAGTAAAAGTCAGGAAGTTAAACGTAAACGTTTGTGATTTGGAATGAAGAAAATTCTAGAGATTTAGCGCCAATACCATCTTTTTTTTAAAATCTCTATTTAACCCGCAACGAAACAGTTCGCATTCTACCGTGAAGGGAAGAATCAACCTTCATAAAACATTACCAAGACGGTTCTATTTTCAAAAAAGATTGACGGAGCACCAAGATGTCGAGTTTTTATGTAAGAGAACGAATGCTTTGTACGGGCTGATGATTTTAGACCAAAATTAAAAAGAAAAAATACTTTTTAGCCCGAGGTATTAAACTCGAGTTTTAGGCCCGCTAAGCTACACTAATATGATACACTTTTTGAGCAAGAGAAGTGAAAACGTTATTCAAAATATTAAAAATTTATTATCTTATAGGTTTAGGGATTATAAATTATAGGTAGAGTATAAGATTCGTTAATCAAACATGCTTAATAAAAATACGTATCTTAGATTAAGTTTCACATTGCAGACGCAGAAGACCGTCTATAATTCTATGTGTGGTCAGGTCACTCAGATTTGGAATAAGTTATAAGTACCATCAAATAGAAGTAGGAAGGTAATCAAAGTACCTGCAAATTTAAAATACAAAAATCATGAATCTCTTTCCAAAATTAAACCAAGAAAACATTCGATGCGCCCGCGCCGCCGCGCGCCGCCGTGTTTTGATAAAAGCAAACTACACCTATATCATAATAATAATTTGAGCTACAGAAACGTGCCCTCACGGACCCAACTCCCGGACCGATTTTTTACATCACATCAGTTTGAAAGGAGGGTTGCTTTGTCATGTGACACTTGTGCGCTTTCAAACCTTGCCCAGGGGGTAAGTTAGAATTTGGGATTAATTGTCCATTCAGAGCAACTATGGCCAGATATTGATTTTCGTGTCTCCATTCATACAGAATGAAGCCATTTTTGAAGCGATAAAGCTCAAAGAGTTAAGGGCCTACAATACCTCACCATTGTGTGAAAAGGATAGGCTTGGGATTTCGCGTTCATATGAGCGGGACAGAGTAGAACGTCATAACCGCAAAAATAATGTTTGTGTTGTAAAAAGAATAGTAATTTTGAAAATCTAAAACACACACCGACTGCTTTATACTCTGATTGTTTACTGTACAAAGTATCAAGGCTTATTTTAACGTATCTATTGAATAGCGACGGTTTAAAGTACAGTTTAGAGTGAACTTTGGTTTTTTTTTCTATCGAGAAAATTTCATGTAATCGTGTTTTCGAAACACTAGTGGTCTAGCATTAATCCTGAACTATAACATATTAAAATCTCAAAGTAAATGCTTCAGAATTGTGGAAGATATGAACGTTGAAAATAACTGATTTCAGATAGTATCAACTCTTAAATATAAGCACTGAAGTGATGCAAAAATGCCAAAAGCTTCGTGACGAATTCGTTTATGCTTTTAAACGATAAATTGCTTCCAACTGCTATCAAATTGGTCACCAACGAACAGGAAGGTAGAACCACTTAATGCACTAGAAATGAGTATGTAAATTAGGGCGTTTAAGATTTTATTTCAATCGCGTGACCACAAGTCGCCATCGGCCGCCAGTCAACTTACTTGAAGTCGACGGAAGCGGACGATTTCTAACCACCAATTACATACAATCCAGAAGGAACGTAGGTATCTTGTTATAGTAGTATAGTAAATACCTGTAGGAATCTACAGGGGACGAAGTCTTGACAATGGTATTGTCGCAAAATCGTCTATAGATTAGAGAAAAACTAGATAGCGCGTGCGGTGCTAATTGCACGGAAATTGATTAATTTGTTTCAACCTTTATATATAGGAAACGCGTCCCTCCATCTGTAGTTTCTTTCATCAAAGGTAAAATACCAATATTTGTCATTAATTCATGTACTTGAAATAAACAATTTTTATTTTGTTTATTTATTTATAATCAATTGGAGCAACATTAAGCTGAGGTGGGCCCTATTGGTTCACTGGGCAGGCACTTGTTATTTTTAAGCTAGAGATTAAATTATATCTGAAAACCTTTGTATGGAAGTGTTTGCATTTGTGTATCAATAAATTAATTTTCTTTCTTTCTTTCTTTTCTTTCATTCTGAGACGATAGCATTGATATGGTGAAGCGATTAATTTAGTGGAATTCAGCCTCCGAGCCCTGGACACAGGACAACAAACTGAACGTGAACATATCGTGCATATGGGTCATCAGCATCACATCACACACCGTCGGCCTCATCGTCACTTTCCATCAGGTGAGATAGTGTTCAAACGAAGGTCTACCGACTTAAAAAAACAGAATTCCTCACAGCGATAAAACAATATAACATCGAAAATAATCTTGGAATCAAAAGTAGAATTTTGGATGGCGCAAACAAGAACAAACTACCAGCAATCAGCATATTAATAGGCCATAATAAATTTACTCGTAATAGAATTATGAAAATAGAAGACACAAAAGGAAACATTGCCTAATAAAAGAATGACGGCCAACAGTACAGCGGTCTGAGGCAGTAAGTGGCGCAATTTTTCGGTGTGACATCGTTACCTAGTTCTGAGTGGCACAAAGTTATGTAACGTGAGAACAACAGTTGAATCGAGGTCGGAAGTGCGTTCGGATTGGAGAACTTGCAATATTTCATAACAATAAGCCTTCGCTTGCTCCCTATATTCTAAGAATCCCTATACATATATATGTATGTATCAGGACTGCTATCCGTGGCGTTGTTTGGGTAAGCCCTATGCTCAGCAGTGAAAGTATACGGGCTGGTGATGATAATTCTAAGAATCTCAATCGAAGCTAAACCTCTTAATTGAGTTGTACCTTACCTATACATATGTTTGACTAGCTGCTGCCCGCACCTTATCGGGATAAAAAATAGCCTATATGTAAATCCAGGTCCCAAACTATACAGTAGTTTTTGCGTGAAAGAGTATCAAATATCCATACATCCTTCCATCCTTACAAACTTTGACATTTATAATATGAGTATGAAGTAGGATACAGTCCTTCGTTTGATCACAATCCCACTCTCTCGTCTAGAAGACATCTATTCACTCTCGTCTTGATGAGACCCAGATTGTAATTGACCGGAAAAACAGAAGCACGCAGCGAGTTCCATTCCTCAATAAAGACATCCTACTAATATTATGTCAAAGTTTGTAAGTATGGATGTTAGTTCCTCTTTCACGCAAAAGCTACTGAACTGATTGGGCTGAAATTTCGTATGGACGGGGAATAGGTAGTTTGGGACCTAGAATAACATATAGGTTTTTTTTTATCCCTTATAAAACGTGGTCGAAGGCGCGGGCAGTGGCTAGTTTTTCCATAAAGACAATATTACAAAGAGATTACAAAGTATAGATAGTTCGTTAGACACGATCCTCAGACTCTAGGCACGATATGATACGAGATAAAGACACGTAATTTCCCTCCCTAAAACTAAAAATCAACTTTTAATTAATTAGTACCTATTTATACTGTTTTTTTGGTAAAATTACTTATCCCTCGCCTCGGGAATAATTTAATTGAGCCACCTCAAGATCATGCTCGATGCAGCGATAGTTGGCGCAAATTGTAAACCATTTTCTATTTACTTATGAAAAAACGAACTTCGGCTTTTTGGTAGTTTTGGAGCATTTGAAAAAATAAGAGATTTTGGGTTAAAAATCAAGTTCTTCCCAAATGGTCCCAAAATAAAATTTTATCGAAGTTGGTTTTAATAGTTTTGGTGTTGTGGAAAATAGTTCACGATTTGCGCAAATTACATTTCCGTTAATTTTATTCTTTGAAAAACGCAGAAAAAATTAAAAAACACAACATTATTTGAATCTCCCGCCAGCCCCTGACGATCACCCTTCACCATCGGCGCTACATCGCTCGGTCGTCGATAATAATATAACCTATCAAGGAAGTAACTAAGATATTCAGCGCCTTAGCCAATCTAAATACGATCCGGGTCAACGCACAGGAAGTACCGGGGCGGTATAGAAATTAGTACTACGTAAGTGGCACTGCTATTTCCATACATTGCAATTTCAAATAGGGGCGATCCGGTCGGCCCTTCCGCTATGTTGGTAACGAAATTTCAATTCCGCTTTTAATGTTATCATTATCAAATTGCCATACCGACCAACTAATCAACTTTGTACTTGTGAAATTAATCTATACATATTCTATACTACCTGCAGCCCGCGCCTTTGCTCGGGTTTTATCGGGATAAAAAATAGCTTATATGTTATTCCAGGTCCCGAACTATACTCATACCAAATTTCAGCCCGATCAGTTCAGTAGTTTTTGGGTGAAAGAGGAACAAACATCCATCCTTACAAACTATGACATATATAATATTAGTAGGACGTATATAAAAATGATCCCCTATTTATCCTGGTCACGCTATAACTTGAGAACGACTCTACCGATTTCATTCATCTTTTTTTAAATGTTTTCTAATAATTCGTAGAAGGTTCTCACAAAAAAAAAAGAAAATTGCGCAGAAACTAAGAAAATTTAAGAAAACTTAACGACTACCTTTATTCTCAACTTTTTTATGTAACTTTAGCCGCAGCGATCTTTGCGAAGCACGTTTGAAATAACTGTCTGTTGTTTGACAGATTCCAGTTTGTATTGAATGACAGGACAACGTCTATCGGGTCAGCTAGTTCTTTATAATATTTGTCAGGGAGCTCCATTTACATCTCTATCCATACTAATATTATAAATTCCAAGATAACTATGTCTTTCTGGTACCTTTTCACGCCTAAACGGCTGAACGGATCGTAATGAAATTTGGCTTAGCGGTATATAATGGTACTCGTATCTCACCCGGGGACAGCCATAGGCTATTTCAAAAGCGCGTACAAAACTGTGGGCAGCTGCTAGTAGACTATATTATTAGGTCAAAGACCGACGACATACGAGTTCTTTCCAGTTCTGCTTCATTTTTTGCTTAGCTATACATACAGTCGACCGGAAACCGGAAGAGATTTTCTTCCGCCGTCCCTAACTCCCTCCCTAACATCCGGTACCCATAGGTTGCCGCCTCGCTGTCCAATTTCCTTTTTCCGTATGTATTAATATCCGGATTAAACTATGAAACGTTATATAGTTTTATTTCCTAGTTATTTGTACATTAATATAAACTAATTACTTTATTGGAAGCACATGTAATAGGAAATACCTAGTAAAAACTTTTCATAATTAAACAGTAATTTTTCTGTAGTACATACAACATATTGATCATCATAATATATCACATAATTATTTATTTATTTCATTAATACGGTTACTAAAAACCAATAACATTTTACAAATAATTCTACCTAGTCCTGATTTTAGTGCCTAAAACCTCTTTTAATAATATAAAGCTGCTGTGCGTGCATCACGCTATTATTGTATAAGCAGGTATGTACCTATATCAATCAGCTTGAACTACAAATTGGAAAGTTTTAAAGAGCCTTTCATTAATTTTTTGGAATTATTATAATACATAGGTAAATAATATAAATATTCAGACTTACCTACCTATCATAGCCAGGAGTAGGTGATAGAACCTAAGCTGGATTCTGAGAAGCAAAGTAACGGGCAACGGACTGTATCAAATACTGGAATTAGGCGGCTACTAATGTCGATACGATAGTTGTAAACGTGCACAAGCATAGCTTATTTCTGGTGCTTCCGCGTGTGGAGCCGACTCCGAACGTTCGCAGCATTCCGAACGGGTCGCATCGCATCACAAAATAAATAGCCTACAGTCCAAGATAACTAGTAACTATACACTGCAAATTAAAAAGCTTTTAGCCAATAAAGATACCAACTAGACAGCTCTAAAAGAGGAAAAGAATGCCGAAGCTTAGGTTAAACGAAAACACGATATCAAACGTATGTACATAGCAACACGAATGTCACAAATCAGATTGCGTCATATCAAAACGCGTAATATTAGAACACAAAGAAAGGCAGCATAATCTACGGTCACGGTCACGTATGACCGAACATCTTTTATACCAAATCACCTACTGCACATAACTCCACGCCGAACTTTCGTGTTGATGACATCGGCATATAACGAGCCTGCGAGTGGGAAAGAGACGGGACAAGTGGAGCGGGCGAAGGGAGCAACAGGTAAAGATTCCGAGGCCACTTCCGTCTTGGCTGCCGAATATTTTCGTCTCGAACCGGTAGTGGGACCGCGGCCAGGACGCACACACTCATCCCAGACTATAGGATAACTATACACACATGATTTTGGTCTGGAAACTGTTGACTGCAGTGATCAAACTTAGAACCCTAGCGCAGATTTGTTGATGTTCCACCTGTTAGTTGACTCAGCCATTCCATCCAATACGCTAGTTAAAAGTACATGTGCATTTGTTTGCAACAAAATGATATTTATGACAAGAGATGAATAAACAACCAGTTTCATCGACTGTTTATTGAATCCGCATGGCGGTATAGATAGAGGCGTGTAAAAAGCATCATTATTGGCTGACAGTCATGAGAGCCACTACGGACAATCTCAATACGCTGAGGCGAGTCGAATGAGCCGAGTTCAAACCGGTTAAGCCTCATATTGTCTCACTCTACACCAGGAAACTGCCGGTCGGCTGCCGAGACATTTCCTGTGCTTTGTCTCAGCGATGATGGTGCGACATCATCTTACTAAATCCTATTTTATTTCACCATCTTTGCCTACGATCTTGGAAGACATTGGAATGCCAAAATAACTCCTGTCTGATCCTTCTCTATTTTCAGTCGACAGATTCTAATAGTACCTATAATCATAATATATATAATCATAATACGTACGCAAGTAATTATGTAAATACAAGCAATCTTTTAATAGTTATTCATGAATCCCATGACGCAGGTAACTCGTATCATTCATATCAAAATTATGAAATTGTTTATACTCATCTATCTGCTCAGGAACTTTTGCAAATTAGTTTGACTTGATTTATTTGAGTAGGTAATGTGGCACTCGCAATACTTTACAAACAAGGAAATATTGCGAGTTATTAAAAACTAGTACGCTGACGTAATCCTGCCATACAGCAAGACTTCCGCGTGCGCTAGCCGAGTAGGCAACAAAATATGATCATACTTCGACGAAATGATAATAAGCACTTAGTCTCAACAATCAGTAGTGCCAGTGCCACAAGTGGTCAAGCAAGCGCCATCGTCCGCCAAAGTACGTTGATAACGGTTTGCGGAAACAGTGTTCATGTGTTCGGTTAAAAATGGGACTCCGTCTGAGTCCCGAAGTTTTATCTCGTGGCTCGGTGGCTGGCGGGCGCGCGGGTGGGTGGCAGCGGGGCGCGGGGGCAGAGCAGGCGCGTCCGTTCGCCCGCGCCGCCACCGCATCATCAGTCCGCGTCGACGAGCTGCCCGCGACGCTAGTCTGCGAGCTCGGTCCCTCAGATACGCTGCTGGTTTACGGTGTGCCGTAACACGACACGTTTGGAGGGAACGCCGCTGCAACGCGTGTTTGGTGATTTCTGAACATTGGATACTGTGCAATTTAGTGTTGTGAAGATCATGTGCTGATTTGACTCTCATCTACCTACTAGGATTTTAAATACAAGTTCCGGATCAGCTCAGCCGGTAAGTAGCGGTGCTTATCGCAGACCGTGTTATCGCGACTCACGCATTTCCGACCGCGCCCGATAAGGTGGCCGAACAGTGCCTGAAGATGAGACTAAATCATACAACTGCTAAATTATCAGAAAATCCGACCATTCTTCTGATGCTGCTGAAAGTTCCAAGGGGGTCCATGGAACACTGCAGAGTTTGAAAGAGCCGAGTTGTGTCTTTTCCGGTCCGGAATGTGCAAGGACCCCATAGTGTTAAGTTTTTATACTTAAAACTATCGGGGTTAAGTTTTTCTCTAGAATCGGTATCTTCCTTATGTTCACAAACACATTCGATAAGGAGGATCTAATAGGCAAATAAATTGCGTCACATGTAAATATTACAGATCAACTTCTAATGAATACGCGACACTATACATAGGTATTAAAATGTCAAACTAAATTGAAAAAGTTATCTTTGTTCACAAGGCCCCTTTGAGCTTGCATCCCCTCTTTTGATAGTCCTTTCTCAAAGTATCTTGGTCACCCAACAGGTGGTTGTTTACATAGATTAACCGTGTCAAGTTGGACGATTTTGTATTCTTTTTATTTGGCATGGCAAGCTATTTAGTAATGGAAAAATGTCATTGATGCAGCTTGTTCCATAAGCAGCTTGAACTTTTACTTCAGTTTTACGTTTTTGGTTGCAGTAAATTTGTAACACTTCAACCTTCAAGGTACCAGGTACAATGAATAACAATGCAATGTTCACAACTTCTGGTTGAGTTCTACTTAGTCTTGTATCCTTTTTTTAGATTTCCTGGTGTCATAATATATCCATGTTATATTTTATTTTTTACTTTGATTAGTTTAACAGATAGGTACCTTGATAGGTTCGTACTATACCTATTTCAATTAGTTAAAAATACATTTTATATATGATATTTTTAAGTAATTTTTTTAATTTTCATATTTATTCGTGCAAACACAAAGCTTCTATTACAGCACAATCGCAGTTATATATTGCATAGGTAGGTACTTATTTTCTCGATCAAAAAATAAGAGGTAAAAAGGAGATAAAAAGTTACAGTTACAAATATTATGGCTGTATTTTTATTGTGGTTAAGAAAATACCGTTAGTCATATTATAGTTCTTTCGTATAACTCTTACATTGAAATAATGTTCGGTAAACTATGTTGATGTTTTAAATTTCATATTTATCTAAGTCTTGAATGGTTAGTGTTAGTAATACGGTAGCGCCATCTAGTATTGAGTAGGAGATATCACGTACCACGGACTTTGTTAGCAGATTCCTGCCCACTAGCACGGGGATTGTTTTCAAATTCATTCCTTCAACACCAACACAAAAAAAATCAAAGTTTTTTTTTCAAATATAATAGGAACCTGAATTAAACAACGCATTGGAGAATAGTGGAAGAAATTGCATCATTGTAACAACTAGACTAGGATCTTTAATTCATAATATAATAATAATAATTAACCGTGTCAACCTTATTGATTCCGGTTTCTACAACGCTAAGGACACTTAAAAGAACGTTATTAAAAAGAAGATAACGAAGGCAGCCCAATAAAAAGAGGTTTCCAATTGTTCACAGATAGTCAAGATGAAAGTAGTGAGTCTACAGCTGCCGTCCGGGCCGAGTATGGAGCGGTTACCGCTGCCGTTCAGCCCGACGGAACTGCTGTGGAGATACCCCCTGCCCTGGGCGCCTCCTCCTCCTTCCCCCCTCGGGGATACCAAGGCACAGCTGCCAGCAGGCCTCCCCCCAGAACCCAGGTTATGGACCCGAGAAGACGTCGTAGTCTTTCTCAAATGGTGCGAGCGAGAATTCGACTTGCCCAACTTTGATATGGATCTCTTCCAAATGAACGGTAAGAATCCGAAACAAATCAATACGTTAGCATCGATTTCCTTTTACGTCTTCATACAACCTAGTTTTTTATTGCCCACAGGTAAGGCGCTGTGTCTTCTAACAAAGAATGATTTGGGCGAGCGTTGCCCTGGCGCCGGTGACGTGCTACACAATGTTTTGCAAATGTTGGTGCGCGATGCAGCCTTGTTGGGAAGAGTCCCTTCGTCCCCGGTTACACCGACGGCCCGCGCGGCTCCCTACCCACCTTCCCCACATTCACATCCTCCCACACCCACATGGACGCTCGACGGCTTCCACCATTTCCACAGCGCCGCCGCAGTGGCCGCGCAACCCAACTCCGTGACATTAAGTCCTGCCCCATCAGTTGATAGCTCCGGGAGCCCGCAAAGAGGAGAAGCAACCACATACGCGCCAAACTACGCACCGTCAGTTCCCACAACAACTCAAACGAGCTCTGGAAGCAATCAATCAGATTCAGATGAAGATAACCACTTTGCTCAAACACCTCGTTCGCCAAAAGATACACCGTTAGCCAGCCCAGCCCCGCAAACACACTTAGTGCCACAGCATCCGCACTACCGTTCTCAACATCGAGAATTCTTCCCCAATGATATGCCAGAGTCCAACACAAGTAAGTTTACGATAATTACAAATTATATTGTTTGTTTTTCTAACCATTTGTTCTGTTATCTAACCAAAACTTTTACTTCCAGACGGCAGGCTGTTATGGGACTTCCTTCAACAGTTACTAAACGACCCTAGTCAGCGCTACACCAACTACATCGCATGGAAGAACAGAGAAACCGGTGTGTTCAAGATAGTAGACCCTGCCGGTTTGGCGAAACTATGGGGCATCCAGAAGAACCATCTGTCTATGAACTACGACAAGATGTCACGTGCGCTCCGATACTACTACCGTGTCAACATCCTAAGAAAAGTACAAGGCGAGCGACATTGTTATCAGTAAGTATCTCGCACACGGTTGAGTGAACTACAGAAACATTTCATTTCAAACGAATAGTTTGATTCTATTTTACTTAAGATATTAAAATTACCCTTTTTTCAACAGATTTCTGAGAAACCCAACTGAACTGAAGAACATCAAGAACATATCTCTATTGAGACAACAGATGAGCCCCACTAGAGTAGTCCCGCAAGCGCCGGTCAAGATGGAAATGAAAGAGGAGCGCTGCGAGGAAGACAACGGCGACGAAGACATGCCGACAGATCTGAGCATGGCTGCCTCGGAGCCGTGGAGGAAGCGAGCGCGGCCAGAGCCACAATTACAAGACAAACATCGCATCAGCGCTCTCATCGGTGAAAACATGCTGATGAAACGCGAGCCTGAATACGCGACCGACCACTACGCTCTCAACCTTAGTGACAAATGTGAACAGTGACTTTCAATGATAAAACAACAGTGCTTGAGTATTGTCGACTCCACCCACTGAAACTAGTCAAACTCCTCTCAGAAAGGATAAAGTCTTCCTTCAGAAATTATATATTATGTTATCCAAATACTATGAGAGAACTTTGACAGAATTAGGATGGTCCTGGAGTAAAACAGGGTATGGACCTAAGATGCCTTTGTGCCAAGTGATTTAAAGTTAAGTGTCAATTATCTATAGTTAGATAAAGTGAGTTGGGGCTAAATATTGATAAAAGATTTTGTGCAATGGACAATTTGTTTGCAAGTAGGAAACATTATTGCCAAAATATTATGTAAAAAAATATATGTACGTATTCCGTACATATTTTATGTAATGTTATGTGCGTGGTGCGCGCTAGTTAATGCATTTGGGTAATTTAATAGTTTATATTTTTGTTAATATGCTGAACTTGAATAGAGTGCTGAAAGGCCAAACACCTGATGAGAATATTATAAATATTTGTAGAGATAATACTTTCATTAGTTATCGTCTTCCATTTGTTCTTTTGGCAAATCATTTCGATGTAGCATGTGAGTTATAGTTTTCTACCACTAATTTAAAAAGTTTACGGCAATTTGGCAGCTCCACATACATTTTCATTGAAGAGTGATCTTAAAACAATTTTGAAAGACAATAATGATGACCAATCCAGTTTAGCCTTGAAAACAATAAAAATATCCGCTGTGATAAAAAAAGTGGTAGACTTTAAATTGTAGAGTACGCTAGAACTTTTGACGCAAAGATTTCCAGCTACAAATTTCTGTGATCTCTTTTATCAACGTAGGTAGAAATATATGGTTAGATTTATTTACTGTAAATATTACTTAAGGGTTATATAATAAGCTTATATAAGAAATTGACTGTAAAGAGAGTGTATGTATGATTTGTAAAACAAAATGCGGAGCTTTATCAAAGTACCTAGTATGTTAGTAAACTTCAACAACTGAGTTTGTATTTTTACATCTATTTCTATTTGGCATTACTGCCAAACACTTCCAACTACACAATATGTTAACGAAGGTTTTACGTGAAACTATTGTGGAAGATTTATTATAACTTAAAATATAGAAGAATATAAATAAAAGTACCCTACTTTTTATTTTCGCATCTGAATTCAACCCCCTTTTAATTCATAACTATTATCATCAAGAGAAACCTTTCTTGCTTCTGCGAGACGCAGTATTTCCTTTATTATTATTATTTTGTGATACACAAGCTGATGCGTGTATATCCGAGTCTTTGTCAATGCTCTTTAAATATTTGTCCAGTCTATTTTTAAAAGAGTTCACTGAGTGGGCACTGGTCACTGATTCCGGTATCCGGTTCCAAGTTTTTACTATGCTATTGGGCAGTATGTGCTCTAAGATTGTGTTTTTGTTCATGATATATAGTGTCTTTGATAAATTTGGTATACTATATCTGTTGGTGAGGTTTGTAAAGGTTTCAATAAGATCTCCGCGCTCTCTCCGTTTCTGAAGCGTGGTTAGCCCTAATTCTTGCAGTCGTTCTTCATATGAAAGTTCTTTAAGACCAGGGACCATTTTTGTAGCCCTCCGCTGCACTCGTTCGAGAAGGTGACTGTCCTTGAAGTACGGATTCCAAATCTGGAATGCATACTCCAGTAAGGGCCTCAGGTAGGTTTTGTACAGGTTTAGGAACAGTTCCTTGTTGATGTATGAGAAGAACTCCTTTCTTATGATGTACATTAAGGAGTTTGCTCGTTTTACTACCTCTACAATGTGGTCCCCCCATTTTAGATTGCATGTTATAAGTACTCCGAGGTCTCTCTGTTTTTCCACCTTTTCCAGAGGGCTATCATTAATTGAGTACCTTTACCTTTAACAAAAGAATCAGTTCACTACGAACATCACGTTTCGAGTCGAGAACTAGACAGACACTACTCTTTTATGGTGTTCATGCTTCGAAGGTGCACCTTTTAGGTGCAGGCAAGAATCCTCGACTGTAAGTCAGGATTTTCAAATACATAAATATTTTACGCATTTGGAGAAATTTTGTTAAATCCTACTAATATTATAAATGTCAAAGTTTGTTGTTTGTATGGCTGTATGTATATTTGATACTCTTTCACGCAAAAACTACTGAACCGATTAGGCTGAAATTTGGTATGGGTATAGTTTAGGACCTAGAATAACATATAGGCTATTTTTATCCCGATAAAACTTGGGTGAAGGCGCGGGCAGCAGGTAGTCTTTAATAAAATTGTGGCTTAGGGTGTATGAGCCTTGCTGGAGTACCTAGCGAGGTAGGTAATATAGAGTCGCGCAGTGAGAAATGCTCTACTTAAAATCAGTGAAAAATTAAGGGAGCTGAAGTTTCTAGTTTTTTCAAAACAAATTTCGTACATATTTTTTTTTGTGGCCATCCGGACGGCTGACCGCGTTCTGGCTAACTGCAAAGTGCGTCAGGTACCTTATTAGACCATAGATGAATAGGTAACTGAAAACACGTTATTCCTGAAAATTAACCATCGCCACGCATGAAAGTTCAAAACTTTAATGCGTGGTGTGGTTGATGGTTAATTTTAAAGGCGGAAGAGTAACCGATATCATCTAGTTAGGCCCTAGGACTTTACATATGTACACTGGTTAATTTAGTGTTCGTTAGGAGGAACTTACTCGCTTATGTATGTACTGTAGGCAATGCAGATTTTAAGTTATTCAATTTTCCGACAAAATATAAGAAACTGCGCTCCACTGGTTTGGTTTGGACACATCTAAAGGAGACCTCAAGAACGTATAAGATGATCATGCTGCACATTTATAGGTCCAGGCGAAGAGGAAGACCGGAACTGCCTAGTCATGAGGTTTAGGTACTTTGAAAAACCACCGAAGTTGACGGATGACGTGGATCACACGAAGCGAACAACCTTACCACCATATTGCTTTGGGTGCGTCACTAACTGACACCTCTTATAGTAAGGTCATCGAAAGAATGGATCGGGGCCGTCCTTCTTTTAGTTCGATCTGACGTCATCCGTCAACTTCGTTGTGTTTTTTTCAAAGTAGACCTCCTGCAATGTTTCCAAAGACGCAGCGTTGTATAGAAAGATGTGGAAAAAAATTAAGAAAAACTAAAACCGGACTACGTAATAAAAGTCTTAAAACAAGCGTTCAGTTAAGGTCGGAGGCCTTTGATCCCACTTGTACCCTAGGTATATGGGGAGTGGGTGCTAGGTACCCTAGGTATATGGGAAGTGGTGCATCAAAATAAAATGATAAGGACCATAGATGAACGCTTGTTTAAGACTTTTATTAGACGGGTTTTAGTTTTAATTTTTTTCCTCCTTTTTGTTGATTGCTTGAGAATCGTTAACCTCACAAAAGTTTGATAAACAGCATTGAAAAGTCCAAACAAAGACCTTTGCAACGATGGCACACGCGAGCATATTTACTAACATTGGGGTTTTCGGCCCTTACTAAGACCCCATTTTTATCTGACGTAGCCTTTAACCATCGGGCTATAAATACGAATCATACGACACTTCATTTGTTGAATTCGAACCAATAGTTTCAGCGCTACGTGGGAACATAGAAATCGGCTACATACATACATAGTACATAGAGTGCCAACCTCATATCGGATTACTCACTACCGAATACTGATATACTGACTACCGAAGGAACTCTTCCTTCGGTAGTCGGGTAAAAAAGAAATTTAGATCTCAGCATCAGATAGGATTAATAATGGTCTGTAAGCCCAGCATACGGATTGTAGTCTAGGGTAGATAAGAGAAAAGTTACGTCACATCTTGAATCGTCATCTTCATTACCTACTGAAGGTCGTGCCCGCTTTGAAAAGATTTACCGGAGGAGTTGACCAGCTGCCCTAGTAAATATGCTCGTGTGTGGTATCGTTGCAAAGGTCTTCCTTTTTTTCCGAAACCGTTTAACTTTTGTGAGGTTAACGATTCTCAAGCTATCAGCAAAAACGTGTAAAAAAATATATAGTTAAAAACTAAAACCCGACTACATAAAAGTCTTAAACAAGCGTTCACCTATTGTCCTTATCATTTTCTTTTGATACTTAGGTAGTCGGAGGTACCCATCCCATATTATAACTATAGAGTAAAATTATAAACAAAAGCCTCCGACTACCTAAGTATCAAAAGAAAATGATAAGGACATTAGGTGAACGCTTGTTTAAGACTTTTATGTAGTCGGGTTTTAACTTTATATTAGTTTTTAACTATATATTTTTAAATAAATAAATAATACCCTAGACTAGCATTCCTATAGGAAAGAGACAGAAGTATGTAGGTATTCGAGATTATAAAACTATTGAATGTTTGCATTCAGCCCAAAGTAACATGTTCATGATTGTTGTGAATATATATCATTGCCACAGGAAATATCAATAATTCCAGCGCAGCGGATGTATTGACAACGGAGTCCACGATAAGATAGTATGTATAAACTATAAATACGTATTGATACGATACCAGGTTGAGTTTCGTGGTTGAATTCGCCTCGGCCTCTGACATAAAAATATTACCTAGATCAGACCTAAAGATATTTCATTTTTAAGTCGACCCTACATTATGTTGCGGTTCTCCAGCCCAGGGGCAAAGCCGAAGAAAAATTCAAGTAGCAATTTTCCTTCCAAATTCGATGGAGCAGGCAGTTGCAGTCTAAATTTTGTTTTGCGTGGTACTCGATCCGTTGCGTCATCCGCCATCTTGATTTTAAGGGCCAATGTTTTAGATTTCACACGAAAAATGGTTTAAGAATTAATTTTCTACAATTTTGACTCTCATCAATTTTTTTCTACGATCGATGTTTTCCGATTGTTCGAAAAAAGGTGAATTTTACAATTATTCGGTTTTGTCTGTTTGTACCTAAATTACGTATTCTTTAAGATATTTTCAACTGTCGAAACACAGCGAGCTCTTCGAAGGCTTAGACAACATAATAAATAATACTTTATCATCAGTTTTGAATATTCTGTTTGGGTGACAAGGCATGGTCGCAGGCCTCCCGCCTGTCAAATTGGGAGGCTTAATTATTCTCAAAATTTCAAGTGTAGCCCTGCCAGCGTTCCTGTCTTTCGTCTACAGCACTAGTTCTATAGTTGTTTTTTTTTTACTTTGTTCTAAATTCGTGAATAGAGGCTTTTGTTTTTACTCATATTTATTTTTAATTTATGTGTTCATACGATTGTTTTTTTCTTTATTAAAAGACAAGTATGCAAATACTGGTTAAAAGACTTGTTAAATAATAACAAATTATTTAATTATGAGGATTTTTAATGATTATGGTTATTTACAGAAGAGCCGCGGATACCTGATCAAGAATACAGAACAAGAAAATAAAAAACAGTTTTAAATCACAATCTAAACTTATCATTTATTCTTATCAACTAATTAACAATAGCTTACAATAGCTAATTACTGACTTTCCTCTTCAGCTATTTTTTGGTTGAAAAATATAACATCATCTGCAATGATAGTTGAAGCTGTTCTGACATGTCCATCGTCCATTTTTACTTCACCATATGATATTTTACCGGTGACTAAGACTCTCTGGCCTTTTTTGGCGAATTTGTACACTGTGTCTCTTAGACCGGGTTTGAATATGCTTATTCGGTGCCAATCGGTCCTCTGCATGATGTCACCCGACTCATATTTATAGCTGAAATGAGTTGCTAGAGGGAAGTTGACAACTGGGTGCTGTTCTGAGCCTCTCTTCTGAGGATCGGAGCCTAGTCTTCCCAGTAAGGTCACTTGGTTTATGGCTGGAACAATAAAGAAAATTTAAAGATTACTATTTTTTGTTTTAGTTTTGGGTTACCTTAATGCGAAAGTTTGGATATTTGATGTTTGTAACCTATTCACGCCAGAAAGACTGAACTGATGGCGCTAAAATCTTGCATATTTAGATGTCGCTATAAGCCTGGAATCAAACATAAGCTAGTTTTTAACCCATACCAGGGGAAAGAAATAATTTTTAAACGTTTACATAGATAAAACACGTGTGAAGCAGCGGGCAGAAACCAGTTATAGCCAGGGTTGGCATGATTAAAACAAATGGTTTTAAAACACATGTTTAAAACAGTTTGATTTTAAACCGTGTTTTTTATCACACGTTTAAAAACACAGATTAAAACAAGTTTTAAACATTGTATAAAACGATGAGAAAAAAACAAGCTTTAAAACTACTTTTCATTGCGAATGAATGAAAGTAATATTTTTTTGAGAAGTTATTTATTCAGTCAAACAAAGATCTAAGTACCTACCAAGTACCAGGATTTATATGGGTAATGGGATAAGATAACACGTATTTTTGAAACATGCATTAGATAGTATAGAATATTAAAAATTTCAATTTAAAATCAATCAAAAACAAAATTATAACAAACAAAATTACCTATATTTAATAAACATTATAAAATCAAAATTGTTTGTCAGTCAGGAGAGTAAGACAATATGACAAGATCAAGATAACAATTATTTTTTCTTTTCCTTATTAAGGTATTTAAAAACTGTAACAAGTTTTGCAGCTTTCTCTGTACCCAGTTTATTTCGTACGTCAGAATGAATAAATCCAAATGTTGAAAACAGTCTTTCAATTCCAGCACTTGAAGCTACAGCAGTGTGAAGCTGAGCCACTAAGTTCATTGTTTGACCATTAATTTGTTTTTTTAATGACTGCCACCATTCGAGAGGTCCGACCTGATTTACTACATGATCTTCAAATATAAAGTTATGAAAGGGATCTGTCATTGCCCTGTATTTAACAACATAGGGCATCGCCTCTTTGTGATAAGCTTCTATAAATAATAAAGCCTCAGAAATATCTTCACTCGTGAGTTTTTCACCCCTGTACTTAGGATGTAGTAAGTTTGCTGCAAAATGAGCTGGAGACATTGCCATTTCATAACGAGCTTTGAACTTCCTTAAATCATCCAATGAATACTCGGTCTCACGCAGTCGTACATTCTCTCCCTCAAACATATTTTTAAGCTCTATCCATGCTTCAGTCACTTCGCCAATACAGCAGGATGTCTTTTGGGAGATGTCAAGTGTAACTGCGATGTTTTCCAGTTTTTTGTAGAGAGCCTGGACTTGTTGCTTCAGCGCCATGTCATTTACTTTCAATGAAATTGACAGATCTATAGCAGTTGAATGATTTAAGCATATATCTGACATTATATGCCAATTTTCTAATAACACTTTTAAGCAGTCAGCCATTGTGTTCCACCGTACCTGTTGTGGTATAACAATTGCTTTTCCACCAGCTTCTTTATATTTGGCAGATGCAAAGTGAGTGTATTTGAAGTACCGCATTATCGACTTAACTTTATCAGTAATATCTTCTGCATTCAAATCCTTTGCTAGAAGGTTTAATATGTGTGATGAACAGCCGTATGTAAGTATATCCTCGTGAGAAGCTAGTTCTTCCTGTTGGGCTAAATCTCGTCTCATACGGCTCATATTTGCTGCGTTGTCTGTCACTACACTTCGCACCGTACATTTGTAAGTTTCACATTGTTTTATTGCCGCAGTAGTAACTTTAACCAAGTAGTCAGCTGTATGGCTTTCGGCTCCTGTGTCTATTGTATCAATTAAATGAGATGAGTCTGTCAACACATCGGTAACACAGACACAAACTATCGAGTCCTGCCTGACATTACTCCACCCATCAATTGCCAGATTAACAACTTTGTTTTTCAATTCATTTTTTACGGCTTCTTGAGTCGAGTTGTAGACTTCGTCGAGTAGCTTGCTAGCAATTTGTTTGCGGTTTGGAGGTTTATATCCTGGGCGTAAAATTTCCATTAATTTCAGTAACTCTGGGTGTTCTACGTGGTTAAAAGGCGTGTTAGTAGCAAACATATAACGAGATAATTGTAAATCAATTTTCTTCTTATCTTCTTGACTTGTAGCAATAATAAATCTTTTCATTGAAATGTTCACGCTCGCGCTGCTGCTGGTACTGGCATTTTTAGATTGAAGAGTAGTAACAGAAGATGTGGGTGTAGCAGAAGAATTATCTGAAGATCGGGAAGAACCAGCATCACTCAACAACTCCTCCTCCACGTCCCTGTCCGCGTCAAGATTTGCGTCAGTGTTAGAACCGGTGGTGGTGCTACATTGCTGGAAGTGTGCCTCCATTCTTTTCACAAGTTCAACTAGTTCTTTCTTACATTTTCTGCAACGCACCCTATTGGTCTTCAGTGTGGTATTTTCTTGGGGGATCGATGTGAATTGTTCCCAAATTGCATGCTTTTTGCGTCCTGGAGTTGACATTTTTATGAGGTGTTATCAGTCGCAGAATTAATAATGAAATGAAATGTGAGAAAGAAAGGCACTCGTATTTATAGAATTCATATTAAGTAATTCCCCGCCGGTAAAGTCCCGTTAGGAAAGTCCCTAATGGATGGCTGTCGAATGGAATAGTGGTTATTTTATTCCCCTCATTTAAATATAAATATTAGGGATGGGCCTAACTTCGGCATTCTTCCGAAATTCGGTTGAAATGCCGAACATTCGGTATAAGAAAACAGTGAAATAGTTGCACAATTTTGATTTTAAGATTAATAAAACATAAAAAAAATCAAATCTGTCATACTCACTCATACCTGATTAAATAAATAAGCCTTTTACATAATTTAAAATCATGGTAATTTATTTATTAATCAAGTAACTAACTGTCATTATCAGTTTCCTTTTTCGACATTTCAATCTTAAGTTTTAGAATTAAAAAATCAAATTCAATAAGTTCTTATTAAATTAGGAAGTCTTATGATTTGAATCAAATAAACTTTTTGAAAATTCAATATATTAATTACTTATAGGTATATTTTATTGTTGTTTGTTAGTTGTTACCATATAAGTGCAGAATAAAAACCGAACTTCGGCATTTTTGATTTTTACCGAATGTTCGGCCGAAATTCGTATTCGGTTCAAACCACATTCGGCCCATCACTAATTAATAAATATTGGGGGTGCCCCTATTCATAGAATAGAATTTATAGTTTATAGGTATTTCCCCGCCGGTATAGTCCTGCTTGCTAGGAAACATTCAGGGTGAATGTAAATCGTTTAGTAGTGATTAAAGATACGCAACATAAAATAAATGTTTATCCATTGATCGTTTTTTGTCAATATTTATTTTACTATAGAAAATTTGAAAGGTCAAAAGATCTAGTCTGGAAATGAAACATTATAGGTCGAATTAATTTAAAATAATGCCCTAAACTAAAAAGGACAAAAAAAAAAACAAAACAAACACTTGTTTAAAACAATTTGAACTGTTTGTTTTATAAAATTTTAAAAAAACTGTTTTTTTTCCAACCCTGGTTATAGCCCCTTATAGCTAAGGGCGTATTCACACAGCGCATCCGTTTTTAAAGGACCGTTTTTTACGGATTATTTGGTACTGGAAACAATTGTGTACTGGATCCGGAATACTGTCAGGTGTATGAACTAGCTCCTACAACTACATACGCCATCACGGGAAAATAAAAAATCCTGTAAAACGGATGCTGTGTGAATGAGCCCTAAGGCTAAGGCCAACAACCATAACTTTTTCAGTTGCAAGTCGCGTAAAACGAGTCGCTTCATACAAAAGTCTAGTAATTCCTGTTAAAAGTATTACGGCAATCACAACTAAAAAAAATATTGATTCTTTTTGACGTAAACTTTATTGGTTTTCGCTACAATAAGGTAACTGAGGATTAAATAATAGATTCAGGCGTTACTTTGCGGAAATCCATTGCACAATATTAGAATGAAGAAATATTTAGTAACAATTCCGCGTATAACCTTCTCTGATAGTATTCATCAAAGTAAGTTGTCTACTAGTTTCGTCTCTCCACGAGACATCTTCAGGACACCACAATACTCGACCTTGACATTGAGATTGGTAAGCACAGCAACACCGACAGAGTCCCGCCAGTGATGTTGCCTCTCCGAGCTCCGCGCGCCAACTAGTAGACAACTTACTTTGATGAATACTATCAGAGAAGGTTATACGCGGAATTGTTACTAAATATTTCTTCATTCTAATATTGTGTAATAGAGGATTTTAAAAAGATTTTGTAAAAAAAGAACTTACTTTTTTCAGTTTTTTGTGTATCAAATCTAGCCAGTGTGGTGTGTAGAGATTGACTCCCTAATATCTGCCTGGGGAGGTTCGAGACCTGAAATCAAGTTAAGCATTATTGTTAAAAATAATTTACCTACCAGCTTCCTTCTGAGTATTTTTCAACACCAACACTGCGATCACCAATCCGCCTGCTAAGCGTGGTGATTATGGCAAAACCCCCCCTACATGGGAGACCATCCACTCGACCGACGACATCGTAGCGGTCGCAGGGAGTCGATGGATGGAGGCGGCTCAGGACCGCTATTTGTGGCGTCGTATGGGGGAGGCCTATGTTCAGCAATGGACGTGTACGCTGATATGAATAAATTAAACGATTGTTAAAAGCCTGCGGAGCCAGCACTTGTTTACTATACCTTAAAAAGATTCCAGTGAACAAAAACTCATAGTGATCACTTTATTTCCTAGTTTAACTTAAGTACCTTTTCTGACATGTCTAACAGTCATGTAATGTAACTAAACGAAATAGCGGAATAAAACTTTGTTGCTTTTTTCACGAAATATACATTTTATGTTTATATTATTTATATATGTTTGTTGTTTAAGGCGCAATATGATGTGACACTAGCGCCACTCTTTATTTTATCTTGTAATAACGTTATGGAAAAGAATTACCAAAAGTTCTCGCCGCCAATTGATAATACTTAGTATAAGTTTTGTTTCATTTATAATTAGCAGAAAATGGTTTATTGCGTTTGGTTATTATCAATTGGCGGCGAGAACTTTTGGTAATTCTTTTCCGATATACCTACAAGAAACAATAATGAGTGGCGCTAGTGTCACACCACTATGTGCCTTAAACTTCTACACAAACTGAACATCAGTCTTTAAATTCTAACTGTTAAATGAACATACAGTTTCTTACCTGAGTTTTATATATTGAAATAAATTTCTCCACATACACTTGCATACAAAACACCATACACAATGTCTGCCCTACTAATTGTGCCTGTAGTAATCGACATGGCCCAACCATGTTGACTACTGCAGTGCAATTAGTAGGGCAGATCTATGTAGGTACAATAAAAGCACCACTCTCATAACATGAACAATCTTAGCAAGCCCCAGCAGTGAGTAAAAAGAAATTGGGGAATGATAATGCTGATAAATGAAAGGCCTTGGGGCCACGGCATAGAATATCGACCCCTCCAACTCGTTCTGAGTATTACTAACACCTTACTGCGATCACCAATCTGCCTGCAAAGCGTGGTGATTATGGCAAACCCCCCCAATATGATGGCAACAATTCGTGGTGTCGTTTGGGGGAGGCCTATGTTCAGCAGTGGATGTGTACAGGCTGATGATGAATGCCGATAAAACTTAATGCAATTTATGGTTAGATTTTAGATTACTTAATCTTATTTTTTTTTTTTAATATATGATGGAATCTGTGTATGTTTAAATAAAATTAGATGAAATAAATACATGTTCTGCACTTATACTGTTACCCCCGTCCTATATTCACTCATAATTGGATGTAGAATTTATGTGTAGGTATACTAATAACCTATGGGGTAAGTTAATTTTTTTAAAGAAGATAATCACTTTCCATTCAACCAAATTCACCACAGACAGTTGTCATATGCTTATCAGAACTGTTAGCAATCATTGTGTACATATACATATATTTTACTAGCTGTTTATATACGAATAGCGACTGCCGCAGCTTCGCACACACTTTCCTTTTTTTTATGGAAAATAGACCTTCGAATCTACCAGAATTAAGGGTAAAACATAAAATATAGCAATAAAAAATCAGTAACACGAAAATGCATGCATCAGCCAGCCGGTAAATCTAAATTGAAGAAGCATGTAAAAGCAGAACAGAACACGACCCTTACACACAATTGCGTGTATATAAGCGTTGGCGTTTTATTTTAGGGAATAAACCTTCGAAAATTATTTTTGAAGGAAAAAACCAATGAAAACAATAAGCAACCAAAACAAACTTTCAGGTTAAGTTTTATCATGCGCTCATTTACGTACCCTAGAGCTTACCTTGGACAGGAACATGATGTAAACTACGAGGGCGGTATGTAGGAACACACTAAAAATAAATTTGACGATATTCACTCAATACACACAGTTTTATTTAAATACAAATAAATTAATTAAACCGACTTTGAATGACTTTTCACTTGAATGAATGAAATGAATTGAGAATTTTGCAGTAAAATAATTGCTAGTTCACTCAATTGAGGTCGAAATTTGTTTGATTTGATATGGATTTGATTCAACTTCAACTTCAACTTTTTGGTTAATGGCTCTGCATCTGGATTGACACAATTCTGCCAGTATCGGTCTCATGATAGCATCGCAAGATTTTTATTGGATTGAATTTGTTACAGTTTTAAAGCAGTATTTACAAAGAAAAAACATTGATTGTGAACAACAAAATACGTTATATTACAAAGCTACAGAAAAGAAAAAAAGAAAAACAATGCTAAAATAAATCAAGCAATTACCAATTTTTTTATATATAAACACATAAAGACAAAGGACTTACAACTAATTACAACTTTACTTATATCATTATTATATACAAATTTACATAAGGCATAGTTAATTTTCGGGGAGAAGCAGAGAGATAAAATACATTTCATAGAAGTTGGAAGAGGGACATCAGGGGGGAGCGAATCATATAAGGAGAGAGAAACAATAGGGCAGCTGAAAAATATGTGATCTACGTGACCTTCATCTATGCCACACTCACATAAAGAATGGTCCCTGATCCGAAGTCTCGCTAGGAAGACAGGAGTATAAGAGTGGCCTAGCCTTAGTCTACAAATGGTCGAGGTGGTAGTTTTATTGAATTTTCGAAACTTAAAAAACCACGGCAATCGCGGGATGTCCGGTTGAACATCGGCATAATGCTTACCTTTAATAAGTTTTGATTCATTCCAAAGATCCGTCCAAGTCTTCTGGAGATCATTTTTAGGAAGGAGGCATATGTCGTGGCAGAATAAAAGAAAATGTTCGAACCTAACTGAGCCGCCGCTTTTGCACAGGAATCAGCAAATTCATTACCTGGAATCCCAGAATGACCTGGAACCCAGGCAAGAACTACATAAATGCAGAGATTATGGCACTCATAAAGGGCCTGACGAATTTGAAGGATCGGAGGGAAACGTGAAATGTCTTTAAAAGGGTTAGAAATAATTGATTGCAGACAACTTCTAGAATCAGAAAAATATATAGATTTGTTTAAACTACGAGATTTTACAAACCGAATAGCTTCTAACAAAGCAACAGCCTCACCAGTAAACTGACGAGGAGGAGGGGCATTTAAAACTTTATTTGTAAAAGGCATCCAAACCGCTACTCCAACCACACTATCTGTTGACAATTTAGACGCGTCAGTAAAAATTTTGTGCCATCCACAAAATTTTGTATCAACTTCCGAATTAAATATTCCCCTCGCATCAACAGAATTCCTAAATATTCCAATACTCAATAAAACCTGTGGGTGGAAAACTAAAGCATCATAGGGAATGGATATATGAGATGGGAACTGCATGACAGGACTTGGAAGTTCTGAAAATTTTTTGAAATTACGGAGCAGACAGGGAATATCAGTATATCGAAATAAACTAAGAAGATGATTTAGTTTTGGGAGAAGGGGGTGATTTGGGCTAATTTGAATAAAAACCTATCAGAAAGATATTGTCGGCGTAAAAAGATTGGAGGCTCACCACACTCAACCTGCATAGCATTTATGGGCGAAGACTTCATCCCTCCAATTATAATGCGAAGACATTTCGATTGAATTTTGTCAAACTTATCCAACCCTACTTTACTGCATAAGTTTAAAAGAAAAGAGCCATAATCGAAATAACTTCTTACTAAGGCATTATATACCAATTTTTGGGTGTATGGATGAGGGCCCCACCATACACCGGAAAGTGATCGAAGAATATTAGTGTTTTTTTCGCATTTTTGGGTAATTGAAATAAAATGTTGAGAACCGGTCAATTTAGAGTCTAACGTTAAACCTAAAAATTTGACATGACTGGATATAGGGACAGTGTCACCGTCAATATAAATAGTTATAGGTGGGACTATCCGTTTTTTTTGTAAAAATGACAGCTGAACTCTGCCGCAGACAAGGATAGACCGTGATCCATAAGCCAGTCACTGAGGTATGATAGAGCTGAATTGAGTCTAGCACATGCCTCATCAAGGGATGAAGATGATATGTATAGAGTTAGATCATCAGCATACTGTAGTACATTACAGAAAGATTCAACAGTCTGGTCAAGATCATAAGTGTAAAGGCTATAAAGTAGAGGCTCAAAACAGAACCTTGAGGTAAACCCTTCCAGACTAACCTAGGGGGAAGGAGCCCATGGCAAGATTTAATGATTTGATTGCTTTGAAATATTGTTCGTTCTTTCCCACAGATTAAATAAATTATGCCATCGAGCTGATGAGTACTTTACGAAAATTGGCAAAAAGTACTCGATGTCTGTACTTGGATATTTGAACTAACCATAGACTAAAGAGCAAAGGTAGGAAGTACCAACGTTGAAATTTTGAAATACTCATTCAATCAATCACTCTGTTGAATGTGAGTTGAACGAATGACGGCTATTTTGTGTAGATAGAAATTTTTCTCTTCAACAGCCACCACCACCATACAAAATCCTGGAAAAGTTGTTGCCTGTGAAGGATGCCTTCAGCTGCGAATGGAAAGTCCGAAAAACCGGCCTCTGCGGAGGCTTTGGATAATTCACCAATACGACAGGTTATGACGATTATTGAACATAAAATTCGCAATCTGGAGAAAAGGAAGGTACGTACAATGCGGATGAAACATCAACAATACCTAGACTATTCTGTCTGTTATCTCACCTGTGTGTTACTGATGTCTTCAGAAACTTTATTTTCTGACGTCTCTCCCATAATGGAGATCTGTGAGTAAATAAAAGGGACGTTGAAGAAGCTATTGACGCCATTTTCGCCCATGTGCTCCCTGCGTTGTTGACGAAAGAACTGTGACATGACGCCCTCACACCGAGGCGGCTACGTTACGCTTCATCGTGTCATCTCTATTGTTCTCATCTTCAGCCACGTATTACGCTAGATTATAAGCTTAACTAGAACGTTTCCGACGTTAGGAGTGTATAGAGTGCTTTGTCTGAATGTTATTATGCAGCTCTTCTGCAACTTTGCATTGCTTACTGGTCACTGACCTGTAGCAAAATGACCAAAAAATATTGAAAGCAGAGAATGTGTGCATAATTGAAATACAATCAGCAAGATAGAAGCTTGTTTATTGGAATATCTGTTTATAGTCACTATTACATTGTATCATTAGTACCTAGCTAGTATATACATATGTACAACGGTCTTCACACTTATATTTTTGCAGGGCAAGTTAGATCAGTACCGTAACCTACAGAAAGCTGGCAAAGACTTGGAAAAGGAGCAGAAGGTTGCATTAACAAAATGGGATGAAGTCAACTTAACTCTGGAATACTCCAGAGAGTTTTCAAAGCAAATCACTCAGATAGCAGTAGCAGCTGAGCGTGATGCTAAGAAACAAGCCAAAAAGGTATGGAAACTATCTTTGTTGTATTCTTACAGTACCTATTTTAATACATATTAGCCTCCGCTGTGGCTTTGCTTTCATGGTAACTGGGTATACAACATTAGAACTCTGTATGATGTATAAATATTTCAAATCAGACCAGTAGTTCCGAGGGTTACCTTCTACATTTAAAATTACACACATCAATATTTATATATTCATACTAGCTGACCCGGAAACATTGTTTTGCCATTTACCACTGACGGTTGAAGATTAATACTACTAACTAATATCGCTATTAAAAAGGGGGGTTAGGGTTCGAAAAGTGAAAAACATAACAAATCATAAAAAAAATGGAAAAAATTTATTTTGTCCTGTAAACACAAAAAAAAAATATTGTGGTGGGCCACCATTATCATTTAGTGTTATAATAAATAGAAAACAAACTACCGAACATACACAAAAAAATTCATATAAATCAGTCAAGCTGTTTCGGAGTAGTTTGGTTACAAACACTGTGACACAAGATTTTATATATAAGATAAATAATTAACATTTTCATTTCTCTTAATAAAAAATAGTTTACGATTGCGCCAAATCACTTTTCCGCTAGTTTTATTCCTTGAAGAAAGCAAAATAATATAAAAAGTACAAAAAAAAAATTAAACTCCCGTCAACCCACTAAATTTTGTAACTGAAATGATTCAATAGATTAGTAGTTGAAGTTGAACTATCTCTAGATTGTTAGCTCCACTGTTCAATTGTAAATACTACTTGTAATCTAATTTGTGTGCAGTTGTCATTTTCTTTGTAACTAAATATTATTTCTTACTTTATTATTAACATGTTCTTTAGGATGCATGGGTCCGGTATGCAGCAGATACAAACAAGATTCGGGAGGTTCTGCTTGTCCTGGACTGTCTGAACATGATGGGCACAGATGAAGTGCGGGAAGATTTCCTCAATGGAGCTAATGGAGCTGCTAAACTCACCAAGGAAGAACTCAAGATTCTTGATGATCTGTAAGTTACTTTCAAAAGGTATACAAAAAATGTAATTGCAAGCTTAGCATGTTCACCACAAGGGACAAAATCAGATGCAGTGATTTTGTCAAGGGAGAAAATCAAACACAGTGATTTTGTCTAGGGTAGGAAATATCAAAATCAAATACATAAAATGTTTGAAATTTATTCCTCCAACTTCAATAATTAGATAACTCCAAAAGCAAAACAGTTGAGTGATTCAGTGATTATTCATGTTGTTTACATTTTTGGAGATAATAAATTATCATTTTCAATTTGACTTGAATGACATTCAATGCATATTTATCATTATCCATATTAATAACTCTTGTTTGTCTGTTACCTTTTAACAATGAATGGCTAAACAGATTTTATACTTTCTTCTAATGTTTGATCATTTACTAAAATCATGCAAATTATTTCAGGTACCCTGAAGTGTCTCCCAAACACGAGCCTAATGAGGAGGGGCAACCGGGCTTCCATGCGGCTTCGGCTAAGGCAGCTGAGCACCTGTGCTCCATCACCGAAGGGAAAGGCAAGGAAGTACTGGGCACCACCTATACGCACATCAAGGAGATTGTTGCCAAAGTGCATGAGTGTGGATACTTCGACAAGGTCCCAGAGCCGCAGCAGGAGGTAGTCGAACCCGAGCCGGAGCCGGAGCCACTGCCGGTGCACCTGCCGCAGCCCAGCCCGCCGCAACTCGAGGCGGAAGCGCGTCCCTCCCCGCCCCCCGCCTTTCCCGCGCTGCCGGTCCCCCCTGCGCCAGGTGTGGTGCCCGCGCCCGCCTACCCCCTCCGCCCGCTGCCTCCCATCACGCTCCAGGAGGTGGAGCACGCGTACTTCGCGCACCAGTACCCGCAGCAGCGGCCCATCGCCGAGGTGATCGGTTCGCAAAACTTCTTCTTCCTGCAGGAGTCTGAGTTAGACAGCCCCAACGGCACCCCGCAACCGCCGATGCAGCCCTCCCCGCCGCAGGGCATCCCCTCACAGACTTTCACCAACCAGCACTTCATCCCGGGACACGAGCCCATGCCCCCGCAGCCTCACTTCGCGCCCATCGAGCACGGCTTCCCGCCCGGCGCCGTGCTGCTGCCGCACATGGTCCAGCACCCGCATCAGCAGATGGTCAACCATGTGTCGCCTCCCGCCGCCTATGCGCCACCCGCTGCCGTCGAGCCCGCACACGCCGCCCCCCCGCCGCAGCCCGCGCCTGCAGCGCTCGACGCGCGTCCCGCCGCGTCCCCGGAGAGCGAGAAACTAGATGACGATTGGAAGGAGACCCGCAGTCCCGAGAGAGATGACAACGGAGAGCGACGCACTCAGGGCCAGGGAGACGGACAGGGCAGATTCCGCAGGTACGGCGGCGGTGGCGGCGGGGGGCGTGGCGGTGGTCGCGGCGCGCCCAACGGACACGGCCGCGGCCGCGGGTCCTTCCGCCAGGGCGACGGCTACCGCCCCCGCGATTCGGACGGATACCGAGGCAGGAACTCTGACTACCAGGGAAGGAACGCTGACGGAAACCGCTCCGAGAACTACAGAAACTCGGAAGGGTACCAGGGCAGACCGAACAAGGATCGGAACTACGACAGAGACAACTATCAGAGCCGGCGGAGCAACGACGATGGCTACTACGGCAACGGAGACGCGGGAGACGAGCGCCGCGAACGGTCGCGGGACCACGTGGAGAACGGGCGGGACCACCACTACCGGGACGGGTACAAGGGCCAGCCACGCGGCCGCGGCGCGCCGCGCTCACGCCCCCCGCGCGCCGCATACCCCGCGCGCAAGCAGGACGAGTAGACCCGTGGCTACTCCCTGTTGATGGACTAAATCATTCGTGCAAGGCAGATTTCACCGGCAACAACGCGAAGTGGTAGAGTGAGAGATTATGGTATAACAAAAAAATATAAAAAGTTATAAAAAAAGAGTAAAACTACAAAAACTTGAAACTGAAAAAATAAGTTACTTGAATTTAGATGTATGATATATGCGATTATGTTAAGTTACGTAATTCTAGATTCTTGTTAAGAGCGGTCGCAGGACCGGCGACGGGCGCGCCCGTCCTCGTGATAATTTAAGTACAGGAGATGTGCACACAACTGCTAGAACACAACCCTTTCCAAATCTCATGGATCTTACAGAGCTGATTAAATTTTATAATTTTAATACCTACGAATGATTGTTTGTAATGTAAACATTCATGATGCTCCATTTAATTGTATGTATATTTTTTCTATAATTACATACCACTCATAATTTTTATACATGTGTTTTTAATTTAATTTTATAGATGGAGACAGTACAATACATTGTTTACATTCAGCCTTCGATTATAAATATTCAATCAACCAGGATTAGTTTCGCATCTATGACGGCATTTTGTTTGGTTCCAAGTCCTATTATTTCGTTCCAATTTTGTTCTCAATAGAGGCTGTGTGCAAGCAAATTAAAAAGTATTCTACCAACACCTTAGTTTTATTAAGATCCCTGGTAGGGTACTCACGTGCTCTGGCCCGCAGCTTGACGCGCACTTCCCGGATATATATTTTTTCTTAGGTAAACTTGACTCCCACTGGGGATTTGCAAGCGAGACATATCCAGTGTGATGCGCTCTAAGTGATAATGATGGATCTGTTCTAAGTCTCATTCTAAACCGAATAAAAACAAAATATAACCACAATATAACAAACGTGATGTACAGATAGACTTAGTTTATAATGATGTGTTGCCCTTAAAAATAGTTATTCTACCTAGCCTCTTTTTCTAGCACGCTAACAAATATGGACGAAGGTCCATTAGTGCGTCCCGTCGTTGCAACGGAACAACGCATTGTATGCCACACCTGCGTTGCTTTGACGCTGCGACAACGCAACGCAAGAGGGTATGCACGCCGTCGCAGGTGCATCTAAGTTCAGCCTTCGCAATGGATAGATACAAACGTCCGTCCGTCGTCGCAGCGGAGCTCCGACAACGCAGCGTATCACCCTCCCTCCTGCTTCGTCTCTCGTCCGTCGATCCGTTGAAACGTCGCGCGTGACGCGACGTAAGAGATGCCACACGATCGCTGCCGCTGTGCTGCTGTGTCGTCGCCGCGACGTCGCAGCGTTGACGCTCCGTAGTTCTACATACAAATCTGCCCGGCATGCCACACAGTGCGTTGAAACAACCTGCATCGAAACAACGCACGTGCAGCGCACAAGGGAGACGAGACGGGAAGGGGTGCTGCGGTGCGACGACGCCTCCCTTCTGTTTTACAGACCCGTCCGTGTCGCCGCCGGATCCTTGAATCTGCCTGTTTATAAAGCACGGCGCCATTCACTAAATGCCTAGGCTGATGAAGTAATATTTAAACATGATTTAAACTTTTAGTTCGCTATTTCGCCACTGCAACGCTATTGGTTCTAGAATCCAAGATATTTTACGTCAACAAAGGCATTTATGAGGAAAACTTCTCAAAAACTAATAACCATTAGGTTATCACCTAAAAACAAAATGTTTGAATTAGAGTTCGAAAACGGACGACAAACAAATTAATGATGAATGAAAACTGTCGAAACCATAAATTGTAACACGAGCTTCTCCGATTTTCTCAGATGCCGCTCGTTTTACGGTTAAAACGACTCTTCTACCGTCATTTACATTATTTTGTTCTTGTTATTGCCGTAGGAGCACAGGGCATCCAAGTGTGCCCTGTGCTCCTACGGCGAATAAATAAGTATGAGTATGATAGTTATGTAGATATAGTTTTTTGTCAAAAAGGATAGATACGTGTCATACAATATTTTACACCAACATTGCTTGCGCCTTTTGTTAACAAAAAATATCTAGTATTCTATATCAGAGTATAGGACGATAGACAAGACGGTCAAATTCGTCTGCCATTATGTCGCCGCGCATATCTAAGAGAAATTATGTCAGCTGCTTGATCTTAGGCGTCAATAAAACGAAAATTGCTTTTGCTATTCAAGTTTTTATTTTCAGAAACTGCTTTTAAAACATTTGTTGGTTGAAAACTAATCGTATTGACCTAAACCTGTCCGAATTGAATAAAATAAATAAAAATCTCTATTTATATTGCAACTTTAGCGGGAAAAAACCTGTTTTACACTGTAGCTTATGTACTTAAAAACTACATAATCGTAGTTAATTACCCTATATGTATACAACCTAATGCAATTATACAAAATATCATCTTTAATGTACTTATAAGTAAAAACTAAGTAATATTCTCACATTTTGTTCGCTTAAATCTGGGAGATCTTCACATAGGCCGATGATGGTTGTAGTTCTGTTTACCAAATAAGCTTCATTATAACTCTTGGAATGTTTTTAATCAAAACAGATTTATTCATAACTAGCTGTGCCCGCGGCTTCGCATTCGTTGTATTTACATTTTTGCGCGGAACCCTATTTTTTTTAGTTATTCTCCTATTCTGGACGAAGACAAATCCAACAAATCAAAGATCATTGAAATCAGTCCAGCCGTTCTTGAGTTATAAGTGGTGTAACCAACACGACTTTGTTTTATATAGAAAATTACGATACTTCTATACAATCTTACAACCCTTATTTTGCATTAAAAAGTAGCCCATGTCCTTTCTCAGGCTCTAGAGTATCTGTGTACCAAATTTCATTTAAATCGGTTCAGTGTTTTTGGCGTGAAAACGTGACAGACAGACAGAGTTACTTTCGCATTTATAATATTAGTACGGATATCAGAACATTTATGAACCACAGAATTCTTTCCAATAAATGTGTACAGTATGTACAGTATATAATGTACAGTAGATACTTCGTTTACATATGCAATAAAAAATGTGTAAGTTGTGTGTTTGGAAGCACAGTTGGAAGGCAATTACTGTGAGGTACCTAGATAAAACAACATAATTTCCGTATGTACATATTTTTTCTGAATTAGTTGAACAAATAATCGGATTCAGAACTTCATTTAGTAATCTCATGTGCTTACTAAATTAATTTAGTTTACATTTGATAATTGCTGTCCAATAAAACGAAGTACAAAGTATCTAAAAGGACATAAACTTAACAGTTGGACTACTCTCTTAATGCTATGTTTCCGCTATTTGATTGAAATAAGAACAATGGCACTGGACATATGATAACAAAAAAACATATGCATTAAGTACCTAAAAGTCTAAAATTCCAAATTTTTTATAACTTTACGTAATCTGTTAAGGGGCCACCCTGCTCCAAGTCATCGCCGCCATATATTTTGTCGTATTATTACCTACGTAAAACAATGGAATTTTCAAAAAATTTGGCCCGTTTGTGATACCTATCATTAGCTTATTTCTAATGTCTCTGTAAAAGTTTTATATTGTATAGCTTAAGAGGAGATGCGAAAACCGAGCTTGGTGGCCAAAAAATGCAACTTCGCACCTCTTCCTAAACTATGCAAAATAAAACTATTACAGAGGCATTTAAAAAAAGCTTATGATAGGTATCACAAACCGGCCAAGGGATTTTTGAAAATTGCTTTGTTTAACGTATTAATACGATAAAATACGAGTAGATGGCTAGTTTGGGTCAGGGAACCGCCTTAATGCAAAATAACTGTAAAAACCTACGTTCCTATCGAACGGGACTGAGTATTCTTTACGGATGTAAGCGGGTTAACTACGAGCCTCATTAATGTTGGAAGAACACCAATATCTGCTCTCCTGCTTAGTTTGAATTCGATCTGACCGGAACAGCTTTAGAAATGACGCCATTCTCAATCCCATTATAAAGTACGCAGGTTATAGTTATAATAAGTAATGCGCTTTTATAGAACTACACAATGTAGATATCAGAATTATATTTGCAATAAGAAACTCTGTAAATTCAGAGATTTAAGATAGTCTTGCAATACTGTTCCCATACCAAAATGCACACATTAACCATGGTAACAGCTGACAAAATAAATACCAAAGATATACATATTAAGACCATGGTATAAATTGGTAATTTAACACTTTCATTGTCCTTGACGCACATGGACGTCCTTCCCACTCTTACAGCGGCCTCTATGAGTCGCACTGCAGAGGCTGGGCTGGACAGTGAATGCGTTAAGGTTCTCTTCCGGAAATGGGAAGGTTACTTAGTCTATTTCCAACTCAGTAATATAATAACATCACTTCTAATAAGAAAATTGTGATTTTGTCCGCAATAATCTCAATAGAACAACGAAAAGCGACATAAAACTATAACACCCCAGATTTCGTACAAAACGTATAGTTAAATGCTAGAATATGTGTTACAAAAACAATTACGTACAGCACAGTTTTCACAGAGTTGTAAATAATAGAGACAGTCCTTGTGTTCCCTTTGGGGGAAGGCTGGTGTTAAATCATGTGGCGTGAGGGCGCGGAGCGCGTCCGCCGCTCCCACGCCTCCGCCTCCGCCCACGAATGTCGCACGTCGCGGAATAACTGGAAACAATCATATTCTGTTTTTACACTTCAATTGCAACAAAAATAATATAGTGTACGTATCGGTAAAAAGAACGCTGGCTTCAAGATGCGCATTAGGCGATTATCATCATCATCATCATCCCATACACTTTCACTGCTGGACATAGATCTGCCCCGTAAGACGCCACAAATAGCGGTCCTGAGCCGCCTCCATCCATCGACTCCTTGCGACCGCTACGATGTCGTCGGTCCATCGAATACACCTTATTTACCGAAACATTGTGTTTTATTGGACATAACAGTGTATGGAAATAGTTTTACCTGTGATAGCCACAACTCGTCAGCCAACAGCTCGTTCAGTATAAGCGTGGTGTCCTTTCTGGGGTCCTGCATCCGCTTCTCTGCGACGCGCTTGCTGCACTCCGCATACATCAGGTACTTCTGGTGCGAGATCCGGGAGTACATCTGCACGCGCGTGCAACACGACGAGCATACTAGGAACTCCTGGAGACAGAATTATACGTTAAGGAATGAGAAATTACAATGATAAAGCAACGCGACACCTCTCGTCAAACGTACTAAACGTATCTTTTGTCATTGAACAGGTATGGATTTCCCCTGTAGGTGGAGCTAACGGCGCTTAAGACCGAAGAAAGTCCTAGAGTTTTTCGAATTCTACGTCACATGACCTCGTGGCGCAATTGGCAGCGCATCCCGTACTGAGGGAGGGTTGCGGGTTCAAGTCCCATCGAAGTCAAAAAATTTTAGAATCTTATTAAAATTTCTTAGGAATTACAATGATATTAAAATTTTACTATTTTGACGAATTTAATTGTAACTATGCTTTAGTTTTTCTGACTAATTACAACCTGGTTCAAGACAACAGTGAAAGTCTTCTAGACTTTTCTGATACACAGTCGGCCATATTGTCACTTTCCATCAGGGGAGATTGTGGTCGAACAAAGGTCTATTACAGATCCCCGTGTTCAAGCTAATTATCCTATCCATCCAAGGTTTATCTGGTAGGGATCGCTCGTGAGGGATAAGACCGCCAATAGTAATTTTTTTTGTATCAAATTGTTTTGTAAAGTATACAATAAATCATTTTCTATCTATTAAACCAAAACTACTTATAATAAAAATCAATTATGAATCTTAACAGGTTTAAGCACGTAAATACATCCAACACCGCTACCGCACAAAAATAAGCATTCAAATATGGGCTTAAACTTGTAATCTCAAGATACATTTTTATAGTGACAAAATCGCTCACTACAAGCTTCAAACTAATGGCACAAAAGCTGTCCGTTATCTAGTGTCGTCAATATATAATGCATCAAAATAAGAAAGAGTACAAGACCATTATTTGAATGCAAATTTTTTTGCTGTGCGGTCCAGATCTGCGACAACTTTTACTGTGAACGTTTTTAGCTTTGGAAGAACATTTAGCGAGGGACATTATCAAGGTGATCTTTTAGCGGCAGTACACGCTCCGAGAGACAGGCCGAGCACGAGTGTATTATAGGGTGCACTTGTCTCGCCTTGGAGTCCCTCATAGGCTCTTGTCTTGGTCTCAGCTTTAGTTCAAGTGAGACAACAAGTATCACTGTGCTTGTCGTTGAGAGGACAAGCGCTCGAGACCTCGTCAAGGGTCTACTGACGGCAAAGATTCGGATCAAGACACCGGCGCCGTTGGCATCATTAAGGCCGGGTGGTGTGCAATAAGCAGTATTGTATCGTACCTTCTCATATGCGAGCCGGGCATCAGGCTGCACCGGCTCCAAGGTCCCCGGGTTGTAAGGCTGTCCGAAGAGCAGCAGCCTGGCTTGCGCCGGCCGCGCGCACGCCCGGCAGACCCCGGCACCGTTGGCAACACTGAGCCCTGGCCAGGTGCCTAGCGCCGCGTCTAAGGCCCGGCCGCCGCCGCCGCCGCCGGAGGAGACGCGGCTCCGCATCGTCTCCGTTACCTCGTCGACGGTCTTTACGTTTGATAGGAAGTAGTCGTCTGAAAATGGCGAATGAAACATATGAAAAGAAAGAAAAAGAAAGAAGATATATTTTTTGGCCATATACATACATATACTTAACACACACAAATCGACACATTACAGACCGTGGGAAAGTACAAGAAACACACATATCCATGAAGCAAATAGATAGGAATAGTGTTACACAAGGGGCCAAAAAGGTCCCTGTCTCAGCATTGTGGCGCTACAAACCTAAGCTAGTAGCGGCGCTGGTTTTCTTGAAACAAGTGATAATGCTAACACAGCATCTCAGTTAGATCCAATCTTGTCAATAAATATGCATTTAGTAATAAGTTCGATAATAGTCGCAAATGTAATACGCATAGTACCTACATATATATATAGTTGTATACGTAAACATACATATATAGTACGCATAGTAGCTTTAATGTAGGTAACAATAAAGCTAGTGACAATGATCTCAAAATTTTGAAAATTCTAATGTAATATCTTCCTTGCCAATATTGACCTTTCCGTCAGCTATAATAAATAATAAATCATTTATTTCTGACAACATTAGTATAGTACAGGATGTAAAATACTTAAAAACTACGGCCCATATAAAATATACGTATACCTTAGTCTAACATACATAAAATAAACTTATTTAACTATGTGTGGTAAAATCATCCTTAGGGTGGTTGAGGTATTTTTTGGACAAATTAAGTGAGAAAAATACATGAAAGAAGTGAATAAAATAACACAGGTTGTGACGAATTTATTACCAAATAACTATTTTCTTAACAAAATGATTATTATAATGGAAGCGCAAGTAATTTACCTGTAATTTATTCTCAATGATTATTCTACGAAATGGCCCTCATGATTTACTACCGGCTTCACAAAAGATTGACGTCATTAATGCTCGTGTGAATATTAATGATTAGATGGAACCAACATCAAATGTTTAGGGAACTCGTAAAAAAGAAATCAGGTGCTTTTTGATATGAATTGCAGTTTTTAGAGGATATTCTAACAAAATCAATAAATAGATAATGTTGGACAATGCACACAGCATCATCTAGCCCCAAGCTAAGCAGAGCTTGTGTTATGGGTACTAGATGACTGATATACATAATACGTGCCGTGGGGTCGCGGCGTACGAATATCGACCCCTCCAACTCAACCCGTGGATCTCGTAAAAGCCGACTAAGGGAACCTACCAGAGGAAGGGCAGCAGCTTCCTTCTGAGTGTTTTTAAACAACAACACTGCGATCGCGAATCCGCCTGCCAAGCGTGGTGATTATGGTCGATGGACCGACAACATCGTAGCGGTCGCAGGGAGTCGATGGATGGAGGCGGCTCAGGACCGCTATTTGTGGCGTCGTACGGGGGAGGCCTATGTCCAGCAGTGGATGTGTATGGGCTGATGATGATGATGATGATACATAATACAATACATACACTCGTAGATATTTTTTATTATCATAGATAATACCCAGAACACGTCCAAAGGTAGGAATCGAACCCGCAACCTCCTGCGGCGCAGGCGGACCTTCGCCCGCCGCACCAAATCTGCCGTCGTTCAATCAATCAATGGCGTTCAGTGTAGTGAAATCTGGTTAAAACTGTGAATGCCCACGACGCATATGCCGGAGAACACGAGCTCAGTGCGGCAGGGCGCGCCCCTTATAGTCGCACGACTAAAACTGGGCAATGAATCGATTAAGGCATAAAACCGACTTCGTATGCCTTAGTTTCAAACAGTTTTTTAGTTTTGCGGGAACAATACTAATCCTACTGGAATAAAATTTTATTTATAAGACCACTTTGGAATCATTTTCAACAAAACTTAAGTTTAAATATACAACTGCAAAAGAACCATCCACATCGGTCCATAAATGACGGAGAAATCGACAAAAATACATAAAAAAACATCATCATCATCATCATCATCAGCCCATACACGTCCACTGCTGGACATAGGCCTCCCCCGTACGACGCCACAAATAGCGGTCCAGAGCCGCCTCCATCCATCGACTCCCTGCGACCGCTACGATGTCGTCGATCCATCGAGTGGATGGTCTCCCATGTACGGGGGGATTTGCCATAATCACCACGCTTGGCAGGCGGATTGGTGATCGCAGTGTTGGTGTTTAAAAATACTCAGACGGAAGCTGCTGCCCTTCCTCTGGTAGGTTCCCTTAGTCGGCTCTTACGACATCCACGGGTTGAGTTGGAGGGGTCGATATTCGTACGCCGCGGCCCCTCGGCCGTAACACAAAAAACATACAGACGTATATTTAACCTCTTTTTATCGAAGTCGGTTAAAAATATATTTCGTTGCGATAGTTCTAACTCAATCAGTTTGACTCTTTCGTAGGTACATCATCATCAGCCTAATAAACTAGTCCACTGTTGGACATGTCTCCACTGATGCTCTCTTTTAGGATTAAGCTCGTCTTTCATGTCCAATAGTTGTCAACTTTTATGTATGATGTCATTTGTGAGTACAGAGAATTTACTTGAAGAGATCGCTTCTAAGCGATAAGGCCGCTAATTGTACATGTTTTATATAATGTCTATTTTTAATGTTTTCTTCGTGGTGTAATAAAGTTTTTTTTTTTTTTTAATTTAACTTGGTCGCCATAGCGCCCTGTTCGCATTGAACTTGTGTATGCTATTTACCTAAGGTCTTCTAGACCTTCGTGATACATCGTCGGTCACATCGTCATTTTCCATCAGGGGAGATTGTGGTCAAACGAAGTTCTACGGTTTATAAATAATGTGATTGTTTTGAAAAACTAAAATGTTTAGAAGAATATAAATTTTATGGGCCTATCTCGGATTCATAATTTATACTAGCAAAGAGCAAAAGAATTCTTGTAATTCTTTTTTGCTTTTACTTTTTCTTACATACATCCGAACATAAGAACCTCTACCTTTTTTAAAGTCGGCAAAAAAGACAATACTTAACACTAACCTTGCTCCTGAAAGATCTCCGTAAGGAAATTCGGATCCAGCGCGTGCGATATCAACGTCTGTATATAGACTTCGAAGTTCTCTTGATACATTTGTGTCTCCAGCATCCTCTTCTCAATGAAACTGCTCTCATCGGTCGGTAGCTCGCTTCTAACTAATTCCACTATTGTTTCTAGGTGTGTTTGTGATCGCACCTTTACTGGTACTTGAGTATACAGCTTCTTGTTTTCAGGATTCCAAACTGAGTACTGTAATAAATTTTAAATTAATTACTTTTAATTTTTAGTACTTGCCTCCGTGGCGCAGTTGGTTAGAGAGTCCCGTATTCAGGGGAAGGTCGCGGGTTCAAGTCCCGCCGGAGTCGTATACTTTTGGGATATAATTTAATTTCTTTGAAATTTTTAATTCTTTCAAAAACTTTCAAATATAAGCTTTTATATCATCTAGTACCAACCAATTGCTTGGGAACAAATCCAACCCAAACTCGACGTGGTTAGGTCGTTTCGTTTAGGAATTCGTATGAACACCTTCAGTCTCCATCATCAGACCAGCTCGATGGTACCATGACAAAGTACTGTCACCGAGCTTACATAAGTATGCCGAATTTTAGCTCAATCGGTTTAGGATAACTGATCTAAAATTGAGTTGCAAGATTCCACCCGAACAAACATACATTGCAAGATAAATAAAATCTTGTGAAATATATAAAACCTACCGTAATACATACAATTTATTCCTCAAAGAGGAGCAGGATAAGACGTAGTCTAGTGCAAAAATATCACTACATAAAAATCACCATCATCTCCACAGCTGGGAATAGGGTTCGCGCATAGATTGCTACAATGATCTACATAAAATTAAGAAAACAATACTCACAGTGGATATATTTCTATATAGCACCTTGCCATTCTCTTCAAAAGGTTCATATTTCTGTAACAGTGTCTTCCCGTCTACTCTCCATATCGAGGGCCATACAGTCATTTCGGTTACTTCATTTTTTAACGCGATGAACTCCCCAGACTAAAATAAAAAACTTTATTTAATTATTTTGATTAGGACCTACAAACCACCGCCGCCGCCCCGCAGCTTTCTGGAACTAAGATAAAACTTCTGCATTTTTCTATGGCCAAGCGCTTGGCAAATCTTGGTCAGCTAAAGTTATATAAACTTACGAGATCAGAACACATTATAATATAGCTTAATTAAACGTTAGTTTTATTAAAATTGGTCAACGAATAGCTCGAGAAACCGGCTGTAAAATTCTAACAAGACTCAACGGAAACTTAAATTTGCAGGTATAATTAATTATCCTAAAAATAAAAGTAAGGGTAGATGGAATGGGACCTTAGATAACCTAGGTTAGCATTTACTTACTTTGTTATTAAAATGTCGGACTATTGTCGTGATTGGCGTCATTAGTTTCGACTAAATTAAAATTTTTTGCTATCTAATTATTCGAAAAGATTTTGGTTCCCCCAGTAAAATCAAATCAAAATATTTATTTGTAACTAAACAATACAATTAAATTAACCGTTATTTAAATAAAAAATACAGAAGAAAGTTTAAATGTATTAGGTATTGGTCTTAATCTTACAATTAGTTTAGCTACAAAATGGTCCCAACTTAGCTTAAGCAGTACTTATAATAACAAAAAAACATACAGTCGAATGGAGAACCTCCTCTTTGAAGTCGGGTGAAAATAAATTATCTTGAAAACACGCAGATACCTTATATCGAAGTGTTGGTGATTCAAATTATTATTATTATTATTATTTTGCGTTCTACAAGGAATAAAACTAACGGAAAAGTAATTTGCCACAAATCTTAAACTATTTTATATGAACCCATGATAAAACGTTTCTAACTTGGATTCAATTTATTTTGGGAGCATATGGGAATATGTCCATAGAACCAGAGACAAAGGAAACTAGAGAATATAAGGGGAAGCATATATCTGCTAGTGGAATAATAGATGCTGACAACGATGATGATGCGAATATGTTGGTTTTTACCCCAAAATCTCTTATTTTCCCAAATTGACAAAGAAAATAACAATCAAATAATATAAACAAATTAAACTAGTATTTACAATTGAAGTAATTGAGCTAACTGCAGATTGTTGCAAACAATGCGCCGCTGTATGGCAATGCTAATGCGGTGCGTCAGATACTCACCAGCTCTCGGGTCAAGCATCGCTTCGACCAGGCGCTCATATAATTTTTTGAAAATTCGGAGAACCTCTGTACCCCCACGGACCTAGGGTCTCGTCTCCAAGGGGAGCAAATGCTCCAAATACCAGTGAATCACAGTTTGTTTGTTAAAAAGTCCTTACCTATTTATGTATATTATAAATTATGTATGAAATAGTTGACGATTTGCGACAAATTCAGAAGGCTTTCCTTTCTGTTGCTTGTAGAACGCAGAACAAGGGTTTATAAAAATCATGTTTTAAAAAAAAACTATTTATTTTAATTAAAATCAAATAAATCTGATATTAGATTTAAATCCGATTTTTTTTGGATATTCACTTTTGTCTATCCAATTTTAAGGTTCCAAGGTTTAATAACAGAAAGTACTATCAGAAAGACCCACCAAGATTGAAACATTTTCATTTCTCCTACATGTTCTGCTCAATTTTTTTTTCATTCTATATAACTATGTGTGTCGATGTGGTATTTAAATGTATTCTTTGAATACAGCTGTCTTGCCGCAAAAACATGGGCTCAACATATTTTTTCAGATCTTGCAGTATTTATACTTTATGAAATTAATGTATGAAACTAATATTCGTGAAAACTATTAATTTCAGAAAATTCCCTGAATCCTCAACTAGGGGAGAAGGTATAGGTACATGCGTGTGTGCATTGAAGCTTAATTTTGGCACATCCTATACATTAGTGTGTAAAAAAAAACGATTGATTTAAATCACATAATTTATTTAAAAATAAATAGCGTGCGATTTAAATCATTTCAACCCTACTCATAACAAAATAAATTAAAACCACAAAAATAATCGATTTAAGCTCTTTCATAATGCAGGCAATAATTTATAAATCTCGACGCCAAAAAGTGATTTTTGATTAAAAAATTTTACAACCATTGTTTCTTGAGAATGGCTTGAGTATAGGCAAAACTCGTGTTCTAGCTCGAAACGTTAGAAACATGAGGGAGGTATCTTACCTGATATGGCATTTCCTCCAGCGGTCGGGCTCCATCCTGATTGGTACCAGAAACTTGCTGATGCGACTTTATGTGATGTAGCTTTCTATTGGGATTCTCGCTCTCCGCCGCTCCATATAAACCATAACCTAAATTCCCGGCCTGACCCGCTAAAATAATAAAACAGTGAATTGAATAATAGCTCGAACACAATAAAGTTGAAATTAGATTAGCAATTGGTAACCCACCTTAGAATCTTCGAGTCTTAAAACTAGAGTAAAAATAGGGGTCCTATCATAGACATGGAAAGGATGGGTGGGAAAGGGATAGCCACATCATCCAATGATGTTTGAAGGGACAACATGTACAGTGCAATACTGTTTACATAAAAATTGTTTATTATACATTTGTTTAATATTTATTTAACAATAGTTCCAATAGTTTCCGCATCGTACATGTCGTCCCTATGTGGCGAAGAGAGGGGTGCTACCAGGAATAATTACAAATTAAATTTTAACACGGTCAGTAATATACTTGTGTTTATTTTAGGTCTCCTCCTATTATTATACAAAATATTTACATAAAATATTGAGAATTTTGTGCATAAACAAATAACAATTAAATAGAAATACAAAAAAATATGTTTGGGACAAATTAATAGCCACCTAATCAGTTTCGCGCTTATCTATAGCTGTCAAATATTATGCAGGTCATTCTTACAATATAAAATCACTTTCAACTAGAGAATATGCGTACGCTATGGTAAGTACCAACTAACCTCAAATACTGTAAAATACATTACATTATTATATACAACAGACACCCACTGGTATGTATTCCATATAAAAAAATATACCATACGTTTTGTTTGGAATTATTAATGGTAGCACCCCTTCAGTAGCGAGTATGACAAGAGTCACAAAACTAACAATTTACAATATAAATGGCACTGATAACGTGTCATCAACAACAACGATGTGAAATCTTGTTACAGAGTAACCCTAAGCGCGACGGCCGGCGGGCGCGTGCGGTCATCAAAATATTTACAGCGGCAAAGGATAGATTTAATCTAAACGTAATGTACATTATTTATCACAGTTAAAATGTAACAAGTTTTCACGACGCCGCCCTCGCGGGCTCGGCGGCCAGCTTGCTCCTGTCATACAAGCTTCAGGGCTGGCTCTTCACCATCGCGCTCTACTCCTAAGATGGAAGTCTAACAGGTTGAACGCACCTTCGTCGGGCTGGTGCTGGTAATAGTACTGGTGCTGGTGCGGCGGCTGCAACGGCGGCGGCGGCGGTGCGGGCGCGCGCGGCTTGCGCGCCGGCTGCGGGGCCACCACGGCCGCGGGCGGCGCCTTGCCTAGCGGCGTGCTGCGGCCCTTCTTGCTCTTGTCCGCCAGCGGCACGTTCAGCACGGCCGCCGCCTTCAGCCTTCGCGCCTCCTCCTCCGCCTCGTAAACTCCCCCCTCCTCGCCTTCGTACTTGCGCTTGCGATCCTTGTTCACGTTGTAGTAGCGCGGGTCCTCCATTTCGAGCCCCTTGGCGGCGAGGAGGTGAGGCGCTCCCGTCTGCCCCATGCCGCCGAGCCCCAGGGGCGCTCCGTTGGCACCCGCCGGCGCGCCCTCGCAGTGGTTCTTAGCGTGGTCCTGGGGTGGTGCGTACGGTTTGTTGTTGGTATTGTTGGCGGTACGCGACCATGTGGACTTGCGCGGCCCACGACCGGCCGGCGGAGGGGAGGTGTCTCGCTCGCCTTGCAAGAACTTCAGATAGGAGGCCATGAAACCCGAACCCGGCCCCGTCGTTGGGACGCCGAATTTTTTATCCATCTTAGGGTCCTGCGCGGCGCTGTTTAAATTCGGCTGTTGTGAAGAGGGTGCTACCGCAGTATTTGCGCGTTGTTCTGCAAGGAAACCAAGTTCTTCCTCTATATTAGGAACCACCACCTTGGGCTGCTCCTCTTCGCGCGTCTCGGGCGTCGAGAAGGACGACGAGGAGGCCGAAGGCGGCGTTTCGCTGAACGAGGAGAGCGGTGTCAGCTCCACGGACGACTGGAAGTCGGGGTGGGGGCCTAAATGGAACGGCGGGAAGTACGTGAGCGCGTGCCCGTGCTGCATGGCCAGCGCCTGCTGGTTGAAGTTGCTAGCGTGCAGCGGGGCCTGCGACCCGAAGGCCGAGGTGCCGGGGAACATTTTAGGAGGAGGAGGGGGCAGATTCCACCGCTCGAAGTCAAAGTAGCTCCCGTTCTGCTGCTGGCTACTGGTGGAGCTATGGGCGGGGGGAGGGATTCTAGTTGCGAGATAGTCTGCCATTACGGCGACGTTTGAGAGCTCATTGATGTTGGGCGGAGGAGGTTTCTCTATGCTCTTCCTACGTGGTGCCGGTTTACTGGGTGTGACTGTGGTCGTAGCGGGTGTGGGCGGGGTTTTTGTTGCCTTCGGCTCTTGCAGTTGACAACTCTGTTGCAGACTTTGCAAGTTTTTAACTATACTCATGGGGTCACCGCGGCAACTGGACAGATCTTGTAAGGCTACATTACTACTGTCAAAATAGTTTTGCTTATTATCTGTCGCGGCAATATTCCTACTCGAGTTTTGTGCAACGGGTTCCTCTGTGCGCGTATTATTTTCTGGGATAGCGTTATTGTAATTGTTGCTATTATTACTTGGATATTTTCGAGCGGTTTGTCGGTCATTTTCCCAGCAGCTTTGCGCATTAGACTGGGTTTGATTGCGATCAAATCGAGTTTCGTTGAAGGTTTTGTTTTGCTCTAGACCTAGGGCTCTAGTAATAACAGATGGATATGCCACCTGACTATTCTGGGACGGCGACCGTGTCACAGACGCGTCTAAAGGCGAACGCGGAGCGGCACTAGGTTTATTATAGTGCTCAGAGTGCTGTTGCGGAGAATTTACCGAATTGTTCATAGGACTGTGATACATAGGGTAGGCTGGACTAGAAACATGACCAATAGGAGAACTTTGCGGTTGCGTCTGTATAGGACTTCGCCGCCGTGGCACGACTACGCCGCAATCCGGGCCGTTTTGAGAGCTGCTACTGGAGTAACCTGTGTCAGTACTAGAGCTGCTTTTAGCACGAACATGGTAATCTGATTCTACATTATTGCCACTTTGATAGTGTCTAAAACTAGATCCTTGAGAGGAAGAGTATTGGGAGCCTCCCCTACCAGGTTTAGAAGCGCTGCTGCTGCTATAACTCAGCCTGCCCGGCGCATCCATAATGGAATAGCTAATGGGAGAGGACTGGGGCTGTACTTTTTCATTAGATTCACAACTTTTCCTTTGTTCACTGGATAACTCTGGGTATATTTTGCTTTGAGCTTTTGTCTGAACTTGTGGTGGCTTAGATGTGGGGGGTATGAAACTGCTATTACTGTTGCTAGGGATAGGCCGGACTGGCTTTTCATTGGGTGTGCTCTTAGGAGATTGTGAGTTGTAAATAGAGGCTGAAGGCCGAGATGATGAATTGGATGGAGGCCTGTATTCTTTGGGGGGAGTGGGAGACGTCACCGGTGGAGTTGACACAATACATGATTGTTGGGCGTGGGAATTTGAACTTGCAGAACTGGAATACGACTTACTGCCTGAGTAATCCTGTTGTGATGATAACTGACCACTTTTTGCACTGCTTGTACTATAATTATCAGTCTGATTTCCAAATGATGACGGAGGTTGAAAAAACGTTGATGATGAAGACGATGAGGCAGGTTGCTTGGGCGTGGCCGCCGGCGATGCTGACCTGGTCTGTTTTCCTGCACTGGAAAGCTGTGAGTTGAGATGGTTATTTAAAGTTTGTGCAGCTGCAAAATGCGCGTTAAAATTCTCATAAGTTCCTGATGCCTTGGTTGTGGCAGGACTCGGAGATGAGGGCACTACACTTTCATGAGGCAGTATTCCAAATGGACTGGGGAGCTGGTTGTTCCCTTGCCAATTGATACCTGCAGCACCAGGAGTGGAGGACTGATCAAAGAATGATGATCCCTGAGCAGCCAACGTCTGGTGAGAATAATTCTCTCTCAAAGAAGATAGCTCTGATTCTACTGAAGTTTGTTTCGATGCAGCTGCTGCCTGGGCTTGAGCTATAACTTGTCTGTGCTGTGCTTGAAGAGACGAGCTATAATGGGCTGGCTTAGGATTGGCATGATGAAACAACGGAGAAAATACTGCATCATAACCCACTGCTGGTGGGGAAAGAAATCCTCCAGGGTTGAAGGGTGATGCTGTTGATGAGCCTAACTGTCCAGCCAGCGATGCAGTGGTGTGCGCTGCTTGCAGTAACAGTTGACTTGTGGTGGAAGGTACCGATTGACCCGCAAGCCCTGTGCCTCCTCCGAGATGATGATGAAAGTCTCCACTTGCCGCACTGGCCTGAACCCCAGCCAATCGGTTGTATGAAGCATATGCTGACCATGGCCCTACTGGATCCATTACCACCTCCGTCTTCTTGAATTGTCAATAATAGGTAATTTGTCAGATGTCCACACTTTCATCCATAGTTTGCATTACACCACTAATGTCTAGTCTTTCACTAATGTCCAGTAAGATTCATGTTTTATTTTACGTATGTTTTGCACAGAATGAACACTCCTGAAAAGAAAAGACAATTTATCAATAGGATGAAAACAATAGGAAACTAATTTTAGGGACATTGACACTGATGATTAGAGGAGAATCATTATACTGGTGAAATCAATGATAAATATGTTAAGATCATAGTTTTCAACGAGCTTGCTTGATAATTCTCATTGAAGTAAAACTACATTGAACTGCCGCCGCTATGCCTAGCCAGTGCAAGCGTCGTCGTTGAATGACACAACAATACAGCCATAGTAAGGGTTGGAGCTCAATGTAAAGGGCGTTATTATGTGCTATAACATACCATCGCCTTATTTTTCACAAGCATAGTATCTCAATGTGGCTACGGAAGACGCTCACGCGACAGATAACATCATAAATATGGCCTCGACTCGACTCCTTGAGTGCTTGCTGCGACGGGTTTTGTCTATTGTGAAATGAATAGCAGTTCAAGCCTTGTTTGATACACTGTAAGTTCACTTTCTATAATGCACTTGGTTACGATCGATTGTACTATGTTGTTTTTATAATTACGTTGTATCAAAAAACGGGATAACTTTATTTACAAGTAGAAATACGACAACGTTTTGCCTTTCACATTATTCGCCGCCATCTTACTTGTCGAAATCTGCCTTCGGTCGAAAGAATGAACGAACATTTTAGCCGCGAACAAACAAATAAGATAAGAGCGCCATCTGTAATATTTTTAGAGAAACTTGTGTTTTTTATCTGTGGCCTTTGTTTGAACCTCGTCGATTCGATGGTGTGTGGGTAATGTAGGTATAATTTATAGCTCTACGATGCTATGAATTTATATAATTATAATATTTTTTATAGTTTGTCTAATAATTTTTAATGTAATGAAATAGTAGTTCGATTAGACTAAAAGAGGTCGCTTTAGCATAGCCGCGTGTAATTAAAAAACTACTGTGGCGGGCGTCCGCGTCGTCGCTCCACATCATAGGCGATTAATGGTTACATAAAGAGATAGATATTTATTTTTCTGAGATAGGTCCATGTTATTCAGAAATTCCGTTCATCGGTATTCAGAAATTCCGTTTCCGAGTGTTCAAGACGGAATCTGACACAGATTCGCGTGAAATTTTATTCCTTGCAGACGGACGCAGAAAATATGAAAACCCACTAAAAGATTTGTATTTTGCGCGAATTTGTGTCAGATTGCCTTCTAGTACCTATTTTTAGTTAAAGCGTCATCTATTGTTTATCCTTTTGTATGCAAACTTTGCTTACTTTATTCAAGCCGTAACATTGCGTGGTTCTATTGAAATGAAACAGATGGCGCGCGATTTAAAAGATACTGGTGGTAGAGTAGGTACCGCGTCTTGTATAAGGACTGTGTTTTATTCCAGGGTTCTGTCTTTAGAATGGCTCATTATTTACCTCGGTATCGCGATGGACCACTCGAGCCGATGATCCCGGTAACGTATAGACGCCATTCGTCCTACAGTAGCCATTTACTAGCGCCTTTACTAGAAGGTACCTAGTACGATTAGTTACATTACCTACGGGCATAACGGGGTATGAAACGAACTTTTATGGTTTGGGAAATAACCTAGTTTTTATTATTTATAGTTTTTAAGTTTTGATTTAGAAATAGTATGTAATAAATAGGTCCTACTTTTGGTACCTATGTATAAGATAGGTTTGCCTACATCCAAGGGCGTGTTCCCACGAGTGTCGTGACCGTAAATTATCATTAGACGACCATCGTCTCTAGCTGTTCCCACTAATGACATTGCCTTGAAAATCTATCGTCATGACAAAAAAGTGTCGTGGAGGACAGGGAAACTGCACAAACTGTCGTCACGACCCGGTGGGAATGCCTTTATTAGTTAGTAAACTAGCTGCGCCCCGCGGCTTTGCCCTCGTATCCAGTTTAGAACGAATCGAACCAAGGAATAAAATCTTTGATACTAAATTTACGACCCTGTTTAACCACCTTAAAGGTGATTTTCGAAAAAGAAAAAATACGTGATTAATTATTTTTTAGTTTATTTATACCGAGTTTTGAGTGAATCGAACCAAGAAATAATAATTTTCCATACAAACTTTACCACCATTTTTATCCCCCTCAAAGGATATTTTTTTCAAAATTAGTTTAGCCTATGTGTTATTCTAGAACTTAAACTATATACATATAATCTCTCTCTCCGTAACGAATTTATTTATATAGATAGAGAATCTAAATAACTTAATTAGTTATGGAGATACGTGCTAACAAACATTCACACAAACTTTCAGTTTTATTATATTAGTAGGATTCTGTAATCTGTGTCAGTAAACAAAGGAAAACAAAGCGAAAACGTATTTACTTTTAAATTTTTTTATTTAGAAATAAATTACAATGGACTTAATAAATTGGTAGATAGATAATGTACTACTTATGAACCTTACCTACCCACTAAGAAGGTCAGGTACAAGTAGCGGCACGTAAGTCTAGCGCTGAGCGATACGCGGAGGGGATAGCTGCGCATGTGTATTGTACCGCTAGCCCCGCACAGGTACCTTATTTTTTACTTCTGCGCAATAACGGTCAGCGCTTAAGTTACATGCCGCAATGTATAGCGTTTGACCATTAGCCGTATAATATACTTATGGTACCTGCAGACTAAATTAGGTACTTTAGTTATTTCAATCCATCCAATCAGAACACCACAAACTAAAACTATAAATGGTAGGTACCTACTCCAGCCAAATTCATTAACTTTGTTTCAGAGTATTTTTATACACTACTTAAATACATTCCTAGTCGATTTACAGCAACAGAAAATGCTAACAATTATGTCCGAAACAACGCCAAGCATGTGAATAATAGTTGTTTTTGCTGGTTTGTTTACATATCCTCATCATCATATCAGCCCATACACGTCCACTGCTGGACATAGGTTATACGACGAGGTCACAAATAGCGGTCCTGAGCCGCCTCCATCCATCGAATCTCTGCGACCGCTACGATATCGTCAGTCCATCGAGTGGATGGTCTTCCAACACTCCGTTTCGCATTGCATCGTGGCGCCACTCGAGAACCTTTACTGCCTAGTGGTTATCAATTCTGCGAGCTATATGACCTGCCCACTGTCACACTGCTGTTTCTTTACATATATTTCACATGACTAAAGTATATATAGGTAAGGTAATCCCTGGTAAGGTTGCGGGAAACCGCTGGATGCGGGCAGACTGAGCTGAACCGGTTATTGTGGTGATCTTTGGGGGTGGCGAATGTCCAGCTGTGAACGTCTGATGGCTGACTGAGGTGATGAAGATGATGACAAGACCAGCGATCAAGCAACTCCCCTGATTCCTAACTCCAGTTAGCAAATTAATGAAGAATGAAATCATATCTTTAAAGCGATACGTTAGCTGCACAAACTATCCACGAAACTTCAATTTCCCGTTTAGAGTAGGCACCCAGGGGGCATACTCTGAAAAGGAAAATCGAAGTTTCCGATTCATTTTCGTGCAAAACAAACACTTAAGTCGTCGTTTGCATAAGGTCTGCGTTTGCAGGAGAACGGATCAGTAATTTCGATAGTGCGGGCTGCGGGCCGTGCGTGATCAGTATATTGCGGTATTTTAATTTTTGCTTATTTGTTTTTCACCATAAATATAACGCAGAAAGGAAAGTGTACATTTTAAGTTTTCATTAATAGGTAAGAATTTGGCAGTTAGTGCTCTCGGTAGAAGATTCCGAAGTCGTTGTGGTGCTCTGGCTCTTCCACGATCTTCTTTTTGGGAACATATGGGTTCTTGTTGGGGTCAGCGTTCAATCTGGAATAAATATTTAAGTTAATCATACTCACAATCATACTCGATAATTTTGGAAGCAGGTTTTAGTTTCTGCCCACGGTTGCGCCCGTAGGTAGATACTTTTTAGGGATAGTAGTAGCTTATGTTTTAGATTGTTCACCTTTCCTTGACTTTCTTTACTGTTCTCTTTGTTATTGCATATCTATGTAATCCCTTTTGGCTTTATTTATTTATCTAGCTGCTGCCCACGCCTTCGCCCGCGTTTTGTCCGGATAAAGAATAGCCAATATTTTATTCTTGATCCCAAACTATACCCATACCACCAATTTTAGGCCAATCAGTTCAGTAGATTTTGCGAGAGGAACAAACACCCATTCTTAAAAACTTTGAAATATTAGTAGGATAGCTAACCCCTACGAGTAAATAATAAGTTTAACCCCAATTAATTGTTTGCTGGTTACTTACTTGTAATGATCGATAGCTTGAGAACAGTCCACGTTGTACCACCAGTCGCAGGCGAACTTGGCCTGGTCGAAGAGAGTTCCGTTGGTGCAGAGGAAGGAAGCTCCCTGGTGACCCTCGCGCCCGTCATGGCACACGTGGTACGCCTGTTGAATTGATATGATTTTCTTCAATGTTTAGTACCATCATCAGCCAGTCATCATCAGCTTCAGTCAAACCGTGACGCGACCTGTACCTATCTACAAGAGAATTATGTTTTCTTTTTTGTTTTAAATCTGCCGGTTGAGTAGAATAGGCACCCATATAAAAAGAAGATAGTTTTTATTCAACCTTAGGGTCTTACAATGGCACCAAAATGAACAAATAAAATAAAATAAATGTATTCCGGACAACGATAAAATAAAACTAACATATTACCTAAATTTAGGTCCATCCATATTATGTTATCTAGTAACATATTTTATTTACTCTATGTTATTCTTGAAAAGTTATGTAAATACAGCCATAATGGTTTTACTTTAGACGAAGAAGTATGCTGACAATAATTTATGGTTTAAAATTTGTCTTGTCCATGTGCTTATTTTGAAAGCCTAAAGAATTATTGATTTCTGATGAGGTTAGTGTCCTATTTTCAAATTTCTTCCCCTTCTATTGGTTACGTAATAATCAAAACTTAATCAATTTGGCAACGTGTAACCGAATTTCTGCCGCGACCAAAGCAATTTGCCTCGCCTATTGGACTTTGAAGCTTAACGATTTCCAAGATAAACTTGCTCAGGGATGGAATTTTCGATGAGATTAAATAATTTGCGCAAATTTACAAATTAATCGTTTCTAATCACCCTTTTGTCTGATAATCCTTTTGTAAATAACGGAAGTAAAGAGACCCGTTGCCTATTCGGCCTCTTCAAATCGATCTATTCCTTTTTAATACCAACAACTAAAACCAATGTTATTTGTTAACTGTCGTAATCGATGTTCTAACTAATACCTAATAACTAATCTATTCCCAACGAATACCAAAACATAACTTTTGGTACAGTCACATAAACAATCTATTTTGTTTTCTTATAATTTATGATTTTTATAATTTAATCACAATATAATCGTAAACCTTGGAGCCCTCAACATTTTTGGCAAGCCGCATTTAACGCCATTTCGACTGTCTTTCAGCCAGTTGTGTGTGTGTAAGGGTTTTAAAAAATTTAGTTACTATAAACCGACTATAACTTTTTTATGTTTTGCGGGATAAATACTAATCCCCTGGGGATCCTTTCGGGAACATTTTCTATACAATAGTGAAAGGATTTTCAAAATCGGTCCATAATTGGCGGAGATATCGCGTAACATACATACAAAAAAAAACATTCAGACGAATTGAGAACCTCCTCCTTTTGAAGTCGGTTAAAAAATCAAAGCGCTTTATATAGCCATTAATATTTTTTCAGGGAATCAGGGAACGGGGAGGTAGTTTTCCAGGATAGTCAGGGACATTCCCAGGTGCAGATCTCCAGTATCTCATGTTCTAATCACTGTAGACACGCGAGAACCTAGTTTCCGGGACACGTGTTATTTTATGCCTACTTGGCAGGGGACACTAGATGCCAGACATACCTAGCATCGAGTCTCAACATTAGCGTACATCCCCAGGGGACTGGCACATGAGCACGGGCACACGAGAACCTGGTTTCCAGGACCACGTGGTCCCGGAAACCATGGCATGATAGTCTACGTCTAGTTTTTTTATAGTCGATGGACCTTCTTTTGACCACAATCCTGATGGAAAGTGATGATGTGGCCGAGGACACTAAATCACGGGACTTGTCTTGTTCTAGTGATTATCTTCAACTTTAGCGTACATCTCCGGGTGGAGCGGCACATGGGCATACGAGAACCTGATTTCCGGGATCGTGTAGTATATAGGATAGTCAACATCTGGGTAGCCCGGGACATTAGATCTCGGAGTTTTAACTCTTCAAGTGACTTACCTGGCATCCAGTTTCAACATTAGCGTACATCCCCGGGTGGACCGGCACATGTTCACACGAGAACCTCGTTTCCGGGACTGCGTGGTATATGGGGTAATCAACGCCTGGGTGACCGGGGACATTGCGTAGGTCCTGGGGTTTCTCGTGCTCTCTGAGTGGTTTGTGGTGAACTGGTCGTTCTTGCGCATAATAGAAGTCATCTTGCTGGTAATCTTGTTGGTAATGACGCTCTGGTTGGTATCGCTGGAACAGTTACAATACAATACAAAATGCTTTATTGTACACCACAAAGTTAAATAACAAATTATTTATTAAAATATATTATGTATAAATTGTACTTGTTTATGTTAAACAAGTACAATTTATACAAGTACAAAAGCCACAAAAGGGCTTAGAAGCGATTTCTTCCAGGCAACCTTCTGAAAAGAACATTTATGAAGATTAGATAAACATACGTAGCGCAAGGTTTAAGTAATCATAATAATATTATTCGTCTTTCGTCCGTTTTCGAGCACGAATGTGCACCTTTTGCATGCACAATTAATAAATAATCGGTTATTTTGTGAAACTAGCAATGCAAGGTTTTTGTTTATGCTTATTATCTTGCTTTTGTCTGTTATTTTAATGAGTTTTGTTTAGTTTTCATACTTAAGTATTGTCTTATAAGTCTTTGTTTACAAAAAATATCTTAAATTCTAGAGCAGAGACCGACCTAGAGTTGTCCTAGAAATGTTAGCTATCTAACTACCTATTGCTATTGTTTTCATTAGCATTAAATTGCTTCACATAACTGCCACTTATGTAGTTTATAGCACCATTTATGTGCATTATTTAAACTAGTTTTAAAGTCCAATATAACACATTTCGCAGTTGTATAACAATAGGTTGGTAAGGCCAATATAACCCAGAAAGTTTCCTAGCAAATAATGAACATCTAAGCTAATGGCCTACAAAAAATCTTACTTACGCAACTTTTGTTGACATTTAAAACCAATCAGCTAGCACCCAAAAGGTTGCCTGGAACATATTTATAATAGATATCTTTCGTTACATCAATAAACATAAAGATTACGCCTTTATTTTCGCGATTAAAAAAACGCCAGTGTTCTGTTTTAAAAAAAAACAAACCAACTACCAAACTTTTTAATCACTGAGTTATGTGCTTGACTGTAATTATTAAATCTAAAATTCCTACGTGCATATGAAAACTTACATTATGTTATTAAAACAAAATGTGAAATAAAAAGGTTATTCATGATATCGACAAAAATTAATGTTTGATTATTAATTAAAAACATTAATTTTAATTAAGCAAATACAGACTACATTTTGTCGACTGATCAATAAGTTCAGATCTCAGAAGAGGCAGAGATCTGAATTTCCTAAGTGGAAACAGGATCCACAACGCCTCGTGATTTCCTAGAATAATATCCATCTGAACCAAGAATCCTGTCGTGACTTTGCTTCCTAAATTAAAGCTTACAAAAATGCCAAAGCTTCTTGCGACACCCTAAATTATCTGCAAGTAGGTACCAGTCCTCTCACTGCTGTAGACTCAGTCACGGCCGGCCGGTTGAGCAACGCGTCACGTGCTAGAGCTCTAGGGCTTTCGCTTTATAAGGATTACGTGAAATAATACTGGTCCCTTTGATTTATTTGATATGTCTAGATATATTGTTAAAGCCGTGAAGGCGGAGGAAAAATTGCGTATAACTGTTTGCCTCTAAATCTTTAACTCGCGCTCGCTTGTTTTGTAGACAATCGATACTATAGGTCATCATTATATCAGCCCATACACGTCCACTGCTGGACATAGGCTTCCCCTATACGACGCCACAAATAGCGGTCCTGAGCCGCCTCCATCCATCGACTCCCTGCGACCGCTACGATGTCGTCGGTCCATCGAGTGGATGGTCTCCCATGTAGGGAGTTTTGCCATAATCACCACGCTTGGAAGGCGGATTGGTGATCGCAGTGTTGGTGTTGAAAAATGCTCAGAAGGAAGCTGCTGCCCTTCCTCTGGTAGGTTCCCGTAGTCGGCTCTTACGACATCCACGGATTGAGTTGGATATTTGTACGCCGCGGCCCCACGGCCTAACTACTACTAATACTATAGGTACTAGTATAGTATTATAAAATGTGTTCATAAGAGTAGACCAAAACATAGGTAGAGCTGAAATTTCCGCCCCGGACCAGCTCAAGGTCTCGACAAAATACTTAGTCTATCTCAGACGGGCTCGCGGATGTCGCCGACAGCCCGATTGAGATACCGAGTAGACTGATATTCTGTTTAACGTGTAGCCTTTGAGCCGGTCCGGGACGGAAGTTTCCGCTCTACGTATGTTCTTGTCTACTCATATGGCTATACGTAAAAATCTGTGCTATAGGCAAGTAAAAATAAAAGTAATCTCTATTTCTAATGGGAGTTTCTTTACAAGTAGCGTATGAATAATGGCGTAGCGCTACTGATGCCAGCGTCTATTGTGGACGAAGAGTTGGATGAGCTGTGATGCAAAAAAACTCATTGTTACATATTTTCCTTATAATTGGGTAAGTGTGTAGGAAGTTTGTGATTATTTATTGTATCGTTACGCCACTAATTTTAGCTTTTAGTTTTCAGTTTCGTTCATCGATGTTAATAAGGAGTTTATACACAAAAGTCGGCGGGCCGCTGCTGGCTGCCAAGTTGAAAAAACACTGTCGTCGGCTGCCTTCAATATTCATACACTGCAATTCTGTGACTGAAATATCGGACAAATACGCCGCCGCCGCCCTAGGCTGTGTAGGCGAGTTTGATGTGCAGATTCCCTTTTCCCACCGTTACCATACGAATAAACAAGAAAATCCGTCATCGCTTTATAGCTAAGATAAGTCTGAAATATGTTTCAGTAAATTATAAACGGTTTCTTGGCTAGGAATGAGAGTTAAAAATTATATTTCTACGAGAAAATTAACGCTATCGAAGGTTCTAAATGGAATGCTATTGTCGTTCATATTTTATTAGACACAATCTCTGCGTAGCTTGGGACTAGAAGATGCTGTGTGAATTGTCCAGCATTATTTATATATTTATTTTAGTAGAGGACCTTTGTTATCCTGAACACAATCCAAAATGAATTGTTTTCAAAAAGTCATTGATATTTTTTCCCTACCATCAACCTTGAAAGATTTTGGAAGTAATCAACAAAACATGTGCAAAAGTTAAATATTTCTTAACCGAAAAGGGTAAGAAGAGGAGGGAAGCCTTTACCATGTAGTGTGAAAACTATGATAAGGCAAAGAAATTAAAAAAAAAAAAACAGAACTTATTCTACTTAGGCCATAAGGAGGCCTTTACATAAATACATTGGGACATAGGGCCAAAGAAATAAAGGTTGATTCTCGCATCGGGACAAATATTTATACGATCTGTTGATATTTGTTCCAGATGTTTTGGGTGTTTATGTTTAATAAAAATATGTAAGTATGTATGTAATGTACCTATTAAGTAAGTATATCAGGTATTTAGTCCCATAACACATGCTCTGTTTACTTTTGGGTAAGATAATGGTGTGTGGATTATTCAGCATATTTTTATTTATTTATAATCATAAGGGGTCGTTTAATCGTATATTTTATTTTATTTGATTTACTAATTAATTCGAAATTAAATTAATTAGAAATATTACGTATAGAAAGAAGAAATCACTATTTTACTTATTAATTTCATTTATTAAGCACGATTATTACTGTCGTGGTTATGGAACAACTGTTTTTATTTAATTATTTTTATTTATAATAATAAACATAATTGCTTCCCACCAACAAAAAAATCCAAACAGATGTCCACAGGACTGAGTGCCCATCGGGTAGAGTCGACTTTCAGCAGCTTACCTGAAGATATGCAGCATCAGACACCAGGGTACACAGCAGCGCTCCAGTCAGGGCTCTCAACACCGCCTTTCCCATATCCCCGCACATTTTTATATTTATTTAATCGCTACAGGTAGAAAAAGACCGTTAGATACAAATTTTAGCACAGCACTGTAGTAAAGTAACAGCAATGGAGCGGCCGCTGCCCCTCTAGGTATGTTGAAATAACTTGAGGAGTGGTAGGGTAATGTTAATTCATAGTTCATAATTTATTTATCTCAGATTTGAAGTAAAATAATATCATATGTGTAGGTCATCCGTACCGTAACAAAGGTATCCGCGAAAATCTTAAATATTATGAAAATTTCAGACATTTGTTACAACAGCTACCTCTTTTTTACCGCGAGTTTTTTGAGTGTTTTTATGTGGTTGGCGGAAACTCTTTATTACCTCGAAATAACTAAAGCAATTTTGGTGAAGGTATCAAAACACTCGTCTAGATTTTGGGAGTGTTCTTAGGTACATTTTAAAGGAATTTGTCCCTTCATTTGGCGAAAAATTGTGAAAAAGCGGCTAACGAGTGAAGTATTTTTCAGTTATCAATTAAATGTTTTTACATCATTGTTTTTTGTGCAAGGCCTTAGCTGACGACCGATGTGGCGCGGCGGGCGAAGGTCCACCTGCGACGCAGGAGGTTGCGGTTTTGATTCCCGCCCTAGGACTAATGTTTGTTTGTACGATCTGCAAATATTTGTCTCGGGTGTTCTGGGTATTTTCTATGTATAATAAAAAAAAATATCTATCTTTGCAATATATTGCATTAAGTAATATCAGTCATCTAGTAATCATAACACAAGCTCTGCTTAGCCTGGGGCTAGATCCTGCTATGTGGATGGTCCAGTATTATTTATTTTTTATTTACTTGTGGAGGCATGAAGTGGTATTTCAGGAAGAAAATAAATTATCGTAAAACTCTACTTACAAACTGCCTGATGCACATTATAGTAGCACGACCACATTATAGTAGCTTCTGCCCTCGAGTTTACGCATATTGTACCTGGATAAACGGATAGCGGTCGCAGGGAATCGTTTGATGGAGGCAGCTCAGGACAGCTATTCGTGGCGTCGTTTGGGGGAGGCCTATGTTCAGCAGTGGACGTATACGGGTGATGATGTGTGTACAGCCCTCCTCCAGTCGGGTAAAAAGTGATCCGTCAATGACCTTTCACTATCTAGACCAAACCCTTCATACATGGTCACCTTCATTAGTAGTTTCGCTGTGCGTTTGCGCAACAAACCGGTCGTAGGCAGGCAGATACCTACGTAGGTAACTTGTAATTGTTGCTGGTGAAATATCCTGTCTTGTAGGTAAAGATCGTTTGGTAATAAATATAATTGGTTTGTTCCCTATTTATTATTATACTCTTTGTTGGTTTGCTCAAAGAGAATACAATACTCAAAGAGAATACAATACTCAAAGAGAATACAATACTGACGAGGAACAATACTGACGAGGGTTTGCTTAGATTGGTTATGATCACGTAACAACTGGTGACGGTAGATATTCTAAACCGTAGATTGAGGATTTTTTTTTTTACTCTATTCTCAGTCTATGTACGTTCTGAGCTACGTTCTAGACTCATTGAACTTGTGTTTGAAGCTTCGTAGAAAAAAAATGTAGGTCTATGGTTTGAACCATAGACTTGAATAAAATTCTAGGTCTATGTAGAGTAAAAACTCGCTGCTGTTTCAGGTCTATGGTTTAAACACTAGGAAGTATTGTATTCTCTTTGCCGTGGATGTGCGGTGACCCCGCGCGCAAAGGTTTATAGTTCAAGATTCAAGATTTTTATTTTCATCTTCTTTTACATAAAAGCTCTTAAAATTAGGTACAAGCTGGGTACAAGTTTCAACATGAGCCCGGGTGGGGTTCTCCAATTTGGAATACAGTTTCCAGATAACAAAATAACATTTTGTCATTTAAACAAATTATACAATTACAAAATGTACCTAATATAGAGCATATTTAAACTGTATGCTTATAACCTTTATTTTACATACAGGTCCATAGATACAAATATTTTAAATGTATTAACTACATATAACTTAGGTACCTTTGGGACAATAGTGTGAATTTTAAGACCAAGTGAAAAATCACGCTTTTTAAAGCCTATTGTCAGAGTTTTTACACGGGAAGTCTGTGGGTCAAGTATACCAAAAGATCGATGGACGTACGTATCCAGTATAATTATGTCTTTAGGATGATGTTGCGGCTGCCCCGATTCTGCAGTGCGTCGGGGATGTTTTCGCTGCACCGCACTGATGGCTTTCACGCCATCATGCGCAAGAAGACCGCGTCCCTGATGAGCAGAGTAAGGGGCGGCCGAAACAGCATCCTCATGACCGTGGCGGAATGCGTCATATCTCCGCTCTGGAGGTGCCTTGTGCAGGGGATGATCAATGAGGCAAACTACTTCCCTGGATGATTATCCTCGGCACAACGCACTACTAATTTTAACACGTTGACTGTCCCGTCTATTTTGGAAAATTCTAGTTCACACGTCCAGCCCAGGAAACACGGTTCAATTGCCGTTGGCTAATGCATTGCATGTAATGCACGAACGTCACAGCCACACCAAAAATGCATTACATGTAATGCACGGACAGTTAACTTGTTAATTATGATTTTAAGTTTAATTTTAAATCTATGGAATTAAATCTATGGATCTATGGAAATCTAATTTCATTTAAATGTTGTTTATAATTTTGTCTAGACTAATCTATGGATCTTATAAATTAAGCTTAAAATCTGTCAAAATAGTCATCGGAACGAACTATTTTCGCCTTTCCTCCTGGACAATGTTTGTTCCGGGAGTTCTGGGTGTTTTATATGAATAATTAAAATATCTACTTACAATTAGATAAAGTATTGCTAAGAACTTGGCCGAGGATCTCAAGAGGAGTAAATATGCGGGTCTCGACAGAGCCTACGCATTTGCTCCTCTTGGAGTCGAGACCACGAGGTACCACGAGGTACAGAGGCTCTCCTGGTTTTTAAAAATAATATTTGAGCGTCTGGTCGAAGTGATGCGTGACGCGAGAGCTGGTGAGTATCTGGCAGCGCATTAGCATTGCCATACAGCGGGGCAATGCAGCTAGCGTCTTGGGGACACTTCCGACTGGTAGGATATGGACTAGGATATGGGAGATTGGTATGGACCAGTTGAGCTACCTGTAGAATGTTTTTAACAGTCTACAGTTAGCGCAATTGTTTCAATTGTAAATACTCGTTCTTATTTGTTTAAATTATTTGATTGTAATTTTCATTTCTATTTACTTATATCAGTTATTATATAACACAAGCTCTGCTTAGCTTGGGGCTAGATGATGCTGTGTGAATTATCCAGCATTATTTATTTATGAATAATTTACACATTCTTATGAACCCCGATTGTTATAAAACAACATCGAAAAATGCGACGAATGTAGAATGAAATCACGTCTGAATTTGATGTTCCGTGTTCGGACCACATTGGTCCAATGCTAGTGGCACGAATACGGAAAACCTCGAATTAAACTGTGAGCCGTTTGCCGGTTGCGGGAGACATTGCCTCTACCAATCACACCGCAAAGTAAAACGTAGGTAGGGTATGCTCGGTCACGTCCGTGCACCTTGGCGCGACTAAGCAACACATAATGCACATAATAGATGCGCTTACGCATTAACGATGATGCGATAACACTTTCACGGCCCGCGAGGGCAGTGCCCGTGCATTGGGTTTCCCCGGACATTCGTTTAAAATTACTTAAAAGTATCCGTCCGGTAGTAATAAAAAAGAAGGCGATTAGTTGCGTGTTCTATAATTTGATTATTCTTGTTGAAGTGTGCTAGGAACCGCGAATTACGGATGTCATTAAACTGTACAGTCAGCGTCAGATAGATCTAAACGTTTAACCAAATATGATGATGATGTCCTCCTAGCCAAATTTCGGCTTCGGCGGCCAATCTCACGGGGGCGTCTCTCTCTCTTTCTCGGCCAAAAATATTCAATTCTAAATAACGATCACTTTTTTATGACGTTCTCAGAATAACCATAATATCTGAATATTTTAAGTTGTCCATAGTGTGCATCGTAAATTGAACTTAGTTACTTACTAAGTAGGTATGTAGGTACGAACTTATGGTGCTCACTTGCCAACTTTAGCTTGGGGCTAGATGATGCTGTTTGGGTGGATTGTCCAGCATTATTTATTTCGATAGATAGATAAAAAAATCTTAAGTGCACACTTAAATTTATGGTATAAAAAATGACAAACAACTTTGAAACTTAGTTACAAGTGGCGGTATTATCGCTCAAGAGCGATCACCAGACATCTCTAGCAGACATCCGTGGATGGATAGGATCATTGGTTAGTACTAGGGGATCTGTGTGCATTTATGCTACCGTTAACAATCACTGCCCTATCAGGTTTCCCAACAGCAGACTGTGTCAACTCCAATGAACGCTTGCAACATTTCAACTCTAAATGACAACCTTCGAGGAACTTGTTCCTGTTCTCAGTCACCCGTTGCTAATGCTATACTCAGGCAACTACTGTTCATGCTAGGTATGGAATTCAATTTACCAACTGTACTATAAGTCAGTGCTAGTTTCCCCCCGCGGTTTCACCCACGTAGCAACGTGTGCAAAAACGCGGGGTTTCCATAGAAACAACGTTATGTTTCTATGGATCGCGTTTAAAGGTGAATGAATGGATACTTTATTGTACTTAAATTAACATTAAAACAAAATCTTATATCTAAATGAAAAAATGAACAGTACAAAAGGCGGCCTTATAGCTGAGAGCGATTTCTTCCAGGCAACCTAGAACTTTGGCACCTAGGTGAACTGTGTTGGTGAATCCAATGTGAACTGATTTCACTACAAGTTATAGAACAAAGTCCTCCGCCGCGTCTGTCTGTCTGTTCGTGATAAACTCAATAACTTCTGAATGGATTTTCATACGGCTTTTACCAATCGATAGAATGATACATAAGGAAGGTTTAAGTATAGTATAATTTGAATTTGTTTTTTTAATGTGTTGTGTAAATTGGGTGAAATATAACGATAATTGTTGGTAAAAGTGTCGTCAAGCCGCCTGGGAGCTTTCATCAAAAACGCGAAATCTCTCTAAGATATAACAACAACAAATAATCCAAGGTGGGATTATTCCTCTTCCTTACATCTATAAAAACGTCCGCAATGGCATACAATATCTATTTTTAAGGATAGCTTATGTACTATACCCATTCTATCACAATAATATGGTGCACTACCCGTGCGAAGCCGGGGCGGGTTGCTAGTATGGGATAAAAAGTTTTTTTTTTTATTTATTTCGGGTCTAGATTAACATCTGTGCAAAATAGACCGATTCGTTAAGTTGTTTTGGCGTGAAGAAGAAACAAACAAACATCCTTTCATCCATCCATCTATCCAAACTTTCACATTTATAATATTAGTGTGATTCTCTGGTTTCGACTCTGGAAGGCTCTTGTCCTCTAAAATACGCTATCGTTTTGTTTGTTTACATTTTTTTATACAAATTGTTAGCTGTGTGAACCTGGCTACCGACTTTAAGATATTCAAGATTTTTTGATCTTATTTGATTGTACCGCGTTTGTACCCGATTGTACCGGCAAAATTTTTGTTTGCCGGTTCAAAATTTTTGTTTGCAGGTTTGTACCTTGTAGATTTTACTGAAACCATGTTGTTTGTCTCAAGACCTATCATAACCTGTGTCTATCTAGAAGCTTAGCTATAATTTTCTGAGGATACCGTGTCTGATTCCGAAAATCGTCATTGTTTGAATATGTTTTAGTTTTAAGTCTTAGTTTTGAATATTTTACCCATTGTATCTTTCAGATTTGACTGAAATTCTTTTATTTAATTTATGTTCAAAATTAATGAGTAGCTTATTAGAGCTTTTTATAAGATTTTCTTTAAAAAATTTGACTATTTACAAAATTGTAATTTTGAGGAAAGTTACAGATTTAAATCCACATATATCTTTTTTTTCAGCCTGAAAACGGGTTTTTATAAGTTAAAAATGTTCTCAGTTTCAGATTCTAACTAAAAATGTGCTTTTGTGCCACATAACATTTAATTTTTAAATCTAATTACTCATTTTACTAAGGTAGTTCAAAATCGACTATTGAAAAACACCCCCTCTCCATAACTTTTACCCCCTTAGGGTACAAACGAAAATTTTGCCGGTACAATCGGGTACAAACCCGGTTCAATCGAATAGGATCAAAAAAACTTGAATATCTTAAAGTCGGTTGCCAGGTTCACACAGCTCAAATTGTTACTCCAGTGCGGTGTACACAATTGGCAGAAACGAAACACGCAATTTCGTGTTGGAACATTAAAATAGGCCGACTGCCTCAGGCTTTGGTCAAAGAGCTCATTAATTTCTTTAAGTTAGTAGTTTCATATACAACACTTAAACAATGTTTAAGAGATAATATGGCGTGTTTTAAAAAACGATAAACCGACTCCAAATTCCCTTACTTTTGCAGTTATTTTAAGTTTTGCGGGATAAATACTAATCCCCTGGAGATAATAATGTTATAGGGGGTCCTATAAATTCTTTATCCCCAGGGATAAAAATTGTATCTCTTTCGGGTTCATTTTCTATTCAATAGTGAAATAATTTTCAAAATCGGTCCATAAATGGCGGAGATATCGCGTAACATACATACAAAAAAAAAACAAACAGACCAATTGATAACCTCTTTCTTTTGAAGTCGGTTAAAAACACAGAACTACTGCGGCAAAAGTTGCTGTGCACCAAAAATACGCCATTAATTACTAAGCAGGCTTAATAAAGGAAGGTCTGCGTTGTGCATTAACTACCCTGATAGATAAGGATAGAGGATTACTTAGTTAAGCAACTTTCCGGGCGTTAGCTCTACTATCGTTAGCAACTATTTAACTACAGTATAACCACCAAACTTGCTCCATCTGCTTCATAGTCTGAAGATAGCTACACGCTACTCGCACGACCTTGCTGTTATTGCGAACTATGTCTACGAGTATGTGTATGGTCCAACTGCGGCGTAGAAGGTTGCGGGTTCGATTCCCGCCTTGGGACAAATGTTTTTACGATCTGCAAATATTTGTCTCGGGTGTTCTGGGTATTTTCTATGTATAATATAAAATATATATCTATGTAATATATTTTATTATGTGTATCAGTCATCTAGTACCCATAACACAAGCTCTGCTTGTCTTGGGGCTAGATGATGCTGTGTGGATAGTCCAGCATTATTCATTCATTATGTAGGTACATTAAAGCTGTGGGGGCGCGGCGTACGAATATCGACCCCTCCAACTCAGCCCGTGGATGTTGTAAAAGCCGACTAAGCGAACCTACCAGAGGAAGGGCAGCAGCTTCCTTCTGAGTATTATTTAAACACCAACACTGCGATCACCAATCCGCCTGCCAAGCGTGGTGATTATGGCAAATCCCCCCTACATGGGAGACCATCCTCTCGATGGACCGACGACATCGTAGCGGTCGCAAGGAGTCGATGGATGGAGGAGGCTCTGGACCGCTATTTGTAGCGTCGTACGGGGGAGGCCTATGTCCAGCAGTGGACGTGTATGGGCTGATGATGATGATGATGATGTAGGTACATCTAAAAATATATAATAAAATAGCAGACAAGATCAAATGTCAAGAAAATTATAATGCTACTACGAAGTAAATTAATTTTTATTTGTCAGTTTTGGTGACTTGTATTATTTCATCCAAGCTTGAATGTAATTGAAATTTTTACATACTTAAATTTTAATTGACCTTTCATACCATACTATTAAATTAAGTATCTTATCTAGCCGTCTCCGATTGGTTGCAATCACCCTAAATGACCTACAGATTGTGTGTAGTCAATAAGTTCTGACAAATTGCATGTAGGACAAAAAATTGAAGTGAAGACAATATCAATAACACCTTATTTCTTATTTGATAATAATAACTATGTTTATAGTATACAATTTGACTTGTCTAAGTGCATATTTTGTAAGCCTAAAGAAATAAAGTTATTGATTCTGATTCTATCATAATATGACGCAATGAATAAATGAATGGAAATTAATCTATAAATAATGTATATCTGCTAAGCACTGTTACAGATTTTATAATACTATACGCACGGTGTAACACTTTTGACTTGTCTTTTACTGATTGATAATATTGTTCTTTATAAAAAAAGTACATAATATTTTTTTCATATAAACCATGACGCGACCTGTAGGTGACTTGATAATGGACCTTATTTCATAAAGACTACCAAATATATTATCAGGCAGTAGGGAAACCATGAAAGCTACGCTGAAAGAGTTAGTGAAAATTTAAAAACCATTTCCGCTCCCGCTCCGCCTGTCCACCGAAAGCGCACTCTTTCCATAAGATATAACTAAGCAACATGTAAGAAATCAGCTATTATAGAAGATAATTATTATTATTGAAACAAAGACTATACATTTAACTGAAATCTTTAAATCTTCAAAAAAAGTAGAGCTTATGTTATGGTATGACTGCCTTTACATAATGCATTACATACATAAATATATATTTTTATTATAATAGCAACACCCAGAACTCTGGAACAAATATCGGTACATCGTATAAACTTGTCTCTAGGCGGGAATCGAACTCGCAACCTCGTTGGAAGCGGACCTTCGGCGGCTGCACGACATCGGTCGTAGAATATGGTAGATGTCATCATTAAAATATCTATTCAACCGATTTTAACCGTATTCAAAGCTAAAAAGTTCTAGCAGTATGCTCCGCGAGCTTTGTCAAAGGGGCGAGCGTCAACCTTTTACATACATACATACATGTGTCCTATTCAATAGAGTGCGAGCAAACGCTGGAACCTAATCACTGAACCAGAACTGCAGTTTTGTTTGTTTTTTGCGAAAATATTCAGAAAACATGGTGAAAACGCGTTTTAAATTTGTTGGCGCCTGTAAATTTGTGTAAAAGTTTTAGAAATCATAGCTGTGGCGACGGGGTGTTTCTTTGTGTATAAAGTACCTAGGTTGCAGAACTATCATGGACTCTAGCCGGTACTTACATAAGAGGATAGTGCTCGTTGTCACGTCCACCAGTGAAGGTCCGTTCCATATGCATCGCTGAGGGTTGCTGGTTAGATCCCAATATTGCAGGACAAATGTTTGTACGACCTATAGATAATTGAATTGGTTTGTTTTCTATGTACCTTAGTAAAATACCTATAGAATGTATTATCAGTTATCTTATACCATATCACAAGCTCTGCTGCAGCCCCAAAGCTGGGGCTAAACGATGCTGCGTGAATATACAGCATTTTTTTTTATTTACAATTTATTAGTGACCTAATGAGACTTGAAAGTGATATAAATGATATAAATAAATAATGCTGGACAATTCACACAGACACACATCTTACTTATTATAAATTTCAAAGTTTGTAAGTGGAAATGAGAAGACGTGTAGATCTTTGGAGCTTTGTATTTGACTCTTTACAATATTGAAAACTTAATAAATGTATGTAAAATAAAAGACTTGCGCTGTGCGCGGAGGCTGTATTGTAAGTTGGGTGGTTTTGCAAGGAATGAATATGGCGGACGGACGCCGCGGCGCTCACTTCCAAAGTATGATTGCAGTGAAGTTGCAGCTCTGTGTAGCGGCTGTATTCACGTCGATTGTTGAGGCGTTAACAGGGTCCCGGCGTTGGAACACCCTGTTCCAAGATTGGTAGTGGTACTAGGCGATTGTATGCTCGTCGTATGGTTCCGGTCGGTGTCTTCAAGTCAGCTACTCGAGCGATGCCATCGCTACCCTTGTGCAGGTCGGTAATACGTCCTATTACCCATCGGTTTGGCGGTAGTCGGTCATCCTTGACGATCATCATGTCACCTTCACGGAGTTCTGCATTGCTCCTGTGCCACTTTACTCGCTTCTGGAGTTCTGAAATATATTCATGGTAAAATCTATCCCAAAAATGAGCTTTCAATTGCTGTACTCTCTGGTATCGTGGCAATACATGAAGTGAGTCATCGTGTACCTGTGGAGAAGGCAGCAGAGTTAAAGATCGTCCAAGTAAGAAATGGGAAGGAGTAAGTGGGACCAGATCAGATGGATCACAGGACAATGGAGTTATAGGTCTAGAATTGAGTATAGCCTCTATTTGCACCAACAATGTGTTCATTTCTTCGTAGGTAAGAAAAGCTGTGGATATTATTCTTTTCAAATGATGTTTTACTGATTTGACTGAGCTCTCGGCCATTGAATTAAAGTGGGGACTATACGCAGGGGAGAATTTAAAATTCATAGAATGCTGAGCAGCGTACGAACTGAGGTCATGATTGGATTGTTTTAAGAATTTCGCTAAATCGTTACAAGCACCTACAAAATTGGTACCGTTGTCAGAGTACAGACAGACAGGCAGGCCTCTGCGTGCTATAAATCGGTTGAGGGCTGCAATAAAGCAATCTTTGGTTAAATCAGTGACAAGTTCAATATGTACAGCCTTCACAGCTAGACATACAAATATACATACGTATGATTTTATATGTTTAGAACCTCTGCCTTTTCTGTTTGCTATCAAAATAGGCCCCATATAATCGCAGGCTGTGTGAGCAAATGGATATTCACCCTCAATACGTTGCTTTGGAAGATTAGCCATTTGAGGTTGAATACTTTTACCAGAAAACCGTACGCACGTAATGCAGCTATGTACGGTTTTTCTTGCTAAGTTACGACCACCTATAGCCCAATATTTATGTCGTATGGATGCTAGCAAGAGTTGCGGTCCAGCATGTAATAGACTGGTATGATAGTGTCTGAATATAAGTTGTGTTATATGATGTGATGAATGCAGTAATATAGGGTGTTTTGTGTCGTAATCATAATTTGAATTTGACAGCCTTCCCCCGACTCGAATCAAACCATTGGATTCTTGAAAGAATGGATTTAATTTAACTAATTGATTTTTAATGTTTATTTGTTTTTTGTTTGACAATAAATTGTATTCATTAGGGAATGATTCAAGCTGAGACAGTCTGCAAAGTAAATGCATTGACATGTTGTATTCTTTTGTGTTTAAATAACCTGTATGTTTGCTGTGTGGGTTACGACAATTATGTATGAACCTAAGTATGTATGCTGTTATACGCTGAACTTTGTTAATGTTTGAGTATTTATGTATAAAAGATGTATCCAATGCTGAATCATGTTTGTAATTTGTGTGACATTGTTCTTTGAATTCAGGTAATTCATTTTCCTGTAGTAAAGCGGGATGTTTAGGCCAGTGGCTAGACGAATCTAATAAGAAGGCTGGACCGTGCCACCAAAGACTACTGTCTTGTAGCTTGTGTGGTTCGAGCCCCCTTGAACCTATATCAGCAGGGTTAACAGAAGTAGGTACGTACTGCCATGAGATAGGATTGGTGTTTTCCACTATTTCGTGTATTCTGTGCATAACGAAAGGTTTTAATTGATCTGTGTGAGGAGTTTTAATCCAGCTTAGAACGATTGTTGAATCAGACCAATAATAGGTACCTACCTTTGCTGTGAACCTAAAGGATTCTAAAACCCTTTTTGCTAACCGTGAAGCTATTAATGCCCCGCATAACTCTAAACGGGGGGTTGTCAGCTTTTTGATTGGCGCGACCCTACTCTTGGCCATAACCAAGTTTACCGTTACTTTATCATCTGCTGTAACGGAACGTAAGTACACACATGCACTATAAGCAGAATTTGAAGCATCTGAAAAGGTATGTAACTCAATACTGATAGGGTTATCGCAAACAACATATCTAGGTATTTTTGTATTATTTATGTGTATAATTGTTTGAATTTATGGTCCCTCTTGAATCTGCGTTCAAGTGACAAGAACCTAGAAGAAGCTTGCTCGTAAGAATCACCTAAGTCGGTAGGTGACTGTTTGAGTGGAATAGTAACAACGAATCGACCATCTGGTTGTCGAGTTGTGGTTTTGGTGAATATATCCTCACAGGTTTGTTGTTCTTTGGACATGGTGTTACCCTTTGATGGTATAACTGCGTCAAGTTCAAAGAGCCTGGTGAGGTCATTTTGAATATCTGTTTGAATGTGGTGACAGTGGACTGTAGAACTGTATAATGTGTTTGTATGATTTTTGTATGATTTTGTTTGGATTGCACCTGAAACTAACCAACCTAATCGTGTTTCACTTAGAGTTGGTTTTGCCTTGCCTAGCGAAATGTGCTCGCTGCCGAGTACATCCCAGAAAATATCTGCGCCTAATAACATATCTACCTGTGACGGTATGTTATAGGTAGGGTCAGCTAATTGTATGTGGCTAGGTATGTTGAGTGTGATGCAACTGATTTGAGATGAGGGTAATGATTGTGCTATCTGAGGCACAATAAAACAATCAACATCTGTTTTGTATGTTTTATCGTATTTGGATTGAATTGTAACCTTGCAACGGCTTGAAATGTGTGATAATTGGTTGTTTAACCCTTCAACGGTCGTACGCGTTGAGAAGGTTTGTAAATTGAGTTGTTTTGTCAATCTCTCCGAGATAAAACTCGTGGTGCTACCGTTATCGAGAAGCACGCGTATGGATTGAGTGTGTTTGGTTTCAGGATTTGAAACTTGAATGACTGCTGTTGAAAGCAAAACCAAATTGGTGGTTGTGTTTGAAAATGTTGTATTTTTATTGTTTGAATGAATTGACTCATTCTGTATCTGTGTGTGACAAGTTGACAGCACAATATCGCCGTGCTCTGTATCCTTAGATTCTGAGTGTTGGTGTAAGAGTGTGTGGTGTTTTTGTGAACAAATCGTGCAATGACCTAACCGACACTCCTTATTTCCGTGACTACGTAAGCAGTTTCGACATAGACCCAATGTTTTTACCTGTTCGATTCTAGTTACAACGGGCATAGCTTTGAATTTATAGCACCTGAATATCGGGTGATTATGTTTACATATCGCACACAATGAAGGTCTCGGTTTTTTCTTTGTTTCTGTGGAATTTGCAACGAAAGCCTTATTACGTGGAACTGCACTATCACTATGCCTACGTTTGTTGCGCGACTGCTCATCAATTGTTTCTAGCAAGTCAGCACGACCTTTGAGAAAGGCATTGAATTGAGTCAGAGTAGGAATATTGTTCTCTGATTTGCTACGATGAAACTCCCATTCGCGACAAGTAACGGAATCTAACTTGTTGGATACAATATGAATTATTAGCACGTCCCAGTGTTCAGTAGGTAATTTAAGAATCTTTAATGCCCTGAGGTTCTTGTTTACTGTATCGATAATATTTCTCAAGGCTTTAGCTGACTCTTTGTTAATTGATTCTATATTGAAAATCGACTGTATATGATTATTGATAAGAAGCCTATTGTTGTGAAAGCGTTCGCACAGTAATTGCCACGCTATCACATAATTATCAGCTGAGAAATCAATTGACTGTATAATAGAAGCTGCACTATCCTTCAGCGCTGCGCGTAAATAATGAAACTTATTGATAGCAGGAATAGACGTATTGTTGTGTATTAGAGATGTGTAAGAATCATGGAACCCTAACCAATCTTGATAGCGACCAGAAAAGGTTGGCAAATGTATAACTGGCAGTTTGAATGAAGGTCTACCTGCGACCGCTGTACCTGAACCCGTCACCGAGGCGCTACTGCAGGCGCCTGTTTCCGCCATGCCCACAGAGCCCTGTTTGTCCATAATGTCACGAGCTGCAGCGATAGTACTGTAGTACTGGGTTTCGAAGGTTTCCCGCTCTTTGTACTGCTCATCTGGAATTTCACACATATTTTCTATGTCAGTTTGTACGCTATCATATTCCGTATAAAGATCATCTAATTTGGACACTCGAATATTTAATTCATTTAATTGAACACTCGTCAGAGCTGTGCTGCAACTTAGCACTGAATCTAGGTATGATTTGAATTGAGTAAGCTTTGATTTATAGCTAGCTCTGCGGCGTATTAAAGCTTTATAGTCCATGGCGATCGATAGGAAGAATTTACACTTTAATTGTTTGATTACACTTCACTTGTTTTATGTACTGAAAGGGTAAAGATAGTGAAATTTCGAAGAATAAATGTAAGTCAATTGCAAGCTGAAATGAAATGATTATTTTACAAGATTAAGAAAAGGAGAAATAGTAAGTATGATAAGTAATAGAAACAATACTTAATTGCTATGCAAATGCAGTAAATGGCGTGGACAGAATGCCGGAATGGCTGCCCTCGCAAGCCACGTACAATGTTACGACAAGGTCATGCGCAGGCACACAATATCACTGTCCTGGAATGAGTAAAATCTTGTTAAAATAACCATAAAATAACACGTAAACCTATTGGGAATTACCCACTACTGAGTCATGAACACTATTGACTGCAAAAGAGACTGAAATATTGTGAGATGGGAATGGATAAATTTACTGATTTATAATTTATTTTTATAAAAGAATGAAAAGGATATTTTATTGGAACGAACTCAACACATGCGTTACCCATCCACGGTTATCACTTCTCTTGACTTGTCTTCTTTGTATTTGGATAGTAAATGCCCCCGGGCAAGTCCTTTTTCTTGAATTGCGCGTCCATTGACCTCCGGATGTCCTCTTGGATAGATCGCTGTTTCCTCGCGATTTGGATCGAATGGACCAAATGGAAATGAGAAGACGTGTAGATCTTTGGAGCTTTGTATTTGACTCTTTACAATATTGAAAACTTAATAAATGTATGTAAAATAAAAGACTTGCGCTGTGCGCGGAGGCTGTATTGTAAGTTGGGTGGTTTTGCAAGGAATGAATATGGCGGACGGACGCCGCGGCGCTCACTTCCAAAGTATGATTGCAGTGAAGTTGCAGCTCTGTGTAGCGGCTGTATTCACGTCGATTGTTGAGGCGTTAACAGTAAGGATGGATGTATGGATATTTGTTACTGTTTCTCAAGCATCTTAGCAAAAACTACTGAACCGATTAGGCTGAAATTTCGTATGGGTATAGTTTGGGACCTGGAATAACGTATAGGCTATTTTTTATCCCGATAAAACGCGGGCGAAGGCACGGGCAGCAGCTAGTCTAGAATAAAGTTAAACAGAGCTTATGTTATTTATTGGTACTAGATAACTGATATACATAATACAATAATACACTACATAGATATTTTTCTATTATACATAAAAAATCATCCAGAATACACATAACAAATATCTGCAAGTCGTACAAACATTTGCCCCGAGGCGGCAATTGAACCCGCAACATCCTGCCTCGCAGGTCGACCTTCGCCGGCCGCGGCACAGTGGTCGTCAGATATCTAGCTAACCGCAGAAAAAAAAATCTAGGCCTATGACCTACATAATAAAATAGTAGAGGTCAGCGAACTTACCAAACTGAGACAATTACGAAGCTCAATGGTCAGCAGAATGTGGGGTGATAGTAATAGTCATTTGACGACAAACCGACCTCTGACGGGTAAATCCGCCGACGAAGGCTGTTTCTAACTGAATTTGAGGTCACCTTGTTAGTTCGGAAATGCAATTTCAGGGAAATTAAGTTACGGTGTCCCTAGTATAGCAGTATCTTTATAGCCTACTAGCTGCTGCCCGCGCCTTCGCCTGCATTTTATTGGGATTAAAATAGCCTATATGTTATTCCAGGTCCCAAATTATACCCGTACCAAATTTCATCCCAATCAGTTCAGTAGTTTTTGCGTGAAAGAGGAACAAACATCCATACTCAGAAACTTTGACATAATATTAGTATATACACATAGGATGTTGGCGAGTCTAGCTTAATACTTCGACTGTCCATGCCCTTGATACCCATGGCTTTCTCGTACGTCTGCTTAGTGAATGCGTTAATTCACGCAGACTTGCACATGGTTAATCTCACTAGAAATACAAACAGCGTCTACCAACAAGTGGGTAGATTATCACATATCGGCAATTTTTAGGGCTTCGATCACTGGGGTCGATTCTGATGGCACAAAACTGTCTAACCTAAAAATAATGACGTCCTTTTTATTGATAGCAAAAAGCAACCGGCGAGCGATATCATACCCAGCGAACAATCAGTCTTAAATTATGTACGAGGCATACCTAACTAAAAATAATCAACAAAATAAAGTTGTAAAATTGATTTTATATATCCAAAAAATTCTCAGTAATATTGGGCCTTCCGATAATAAGCGTTACCTAATCAAATTTACTTGTATTCAGCACTCTACCGCAGATGAATTTAAATAAGCTTTCAACAAAGGCCGCTGGGGAGTTGCATAAATATTAATGATCGGACCTGATCACCTGGGCCGCAGTCAAGGATGAATAGGTCTTCCAGACCTTCGTGACACATCGTCGGCCACATCGTCACTTTCCATCAGGTGGGATTGACTGACTGATTGATTTGACTTGTCTAAGTGCTTATTTTGTAAGCCTAAAGAAATAAATAAAGTTATTGATTCTGATTGTGCTCAAACTAAAGTCTATCCTACTTGGTACTAATATTATAAATGTCAAAGTTTGTAAGGATGTATGGATGTATGGATATTTGTTACTCTTTCACGAAAAAACTACTGAACCGATTATGCTGAAATTTGGTATGGGTTTAGTTTGGGACCTGGAATAACTTATAGGGCGCGGGCAGCAGCTAGTGTAAAATAATCAACAATGCATACACTGATTACGTCACTGTTTATTTATGATTATGGATGAGCTAGAGCAAATTTTTTCAGTAATACCTTAGCACGGATGAGTCTCTAAAGATTTATTTGAGTAGAATTTCAACAATGTCGGATAAAGAATCGATTCTAAAAAAAATATTTACCTATCATAGAATGAAGAAAGTTGAAAGGACACGAGGATTTAATAGGTAGAGTCTTATCTTCATCTTTTAAAGGGTTCTTCCTTGGGTTGAGATTTTGTTGAATGGCTGCTGAACTCTAAATTGAGATATGTAATTTTAATTTGATTTAATTTTGAAATTTAATTTAATCTTGAATTTTATTGTAATGTTTGGTGTAAGTATTATATATTAATTATTGACAATTACGTCTGAATACATAAACTTTTTGTTTTTATTTATTTTATTTATAACCGTCGATAATAACTTAATTATGGAATAAACGTTTGTATTTGTATTGAAATATGTTTACTAGAATTCAAATTGCTTTGGAGAACTATAGATAGATAGAGACCTAACTCTGTATACCACACAAACTCAAAATACAATCAATACAGAAGGAAATGCTGACAATAAATGAAGTACAAAGGGCGGCCTTATCGTTTTGAGCGATCTAAAAGAATAATTCTTTACACCTGCCTTACACAAATGTACATGTGCAAGCGTATAATATTAATATACATGAGTGTATAAGATCATATTTTCGCACATTTCTGTTTTCACAACAAAGACCTAACGTATACAAAAATAGTTTTCTAATACCCATGGTATAAGAAAACTGGTATGCTCTTCTGAGACACGATGGTCACATGGGTGTCTCCAGCTTACGTCATCATCGCCATCGGCGAATGAGAAGACGAATCTGTTTCCTGGTGTTACCAGTAGCGTAAAATCGTAGCTCCCCGAACTCCTTGCATAAATCTGATAAAACTATGTGGTTTTCTATTTACCAATTATTTATCACATTGACGTGTTTAACTAACGCTGTTTTGACCGTACATCTAACAAACATATTGACGATTCACATTTTTGGTTGCTTTTTCAATTGACCCTCATCACATTTGTTTCCAATTTTCTACGTTTTGTTGGCTCTTTAGTCAACTGATCCCGCTCTAAACTCATACCGCGGTATGAGTTGACTAAAGAATTAATTTTAATAATTTTGATTAATCAACGCATACCGCTTTAAAAAAAAAGTAATTATTGACATAATGTGGCAACTGGGCAGTGATGTCACCTGGGGACACTCCCGGAAGAGCAGACCTATTTTCTTGGATCACGAAAATAGCCACCTCAAAAAGACCTTTACAAAAGAACCGAAATATCAAGAGGCTAATAAGAATCTCCTTAATTTCGGCCTAGCATTTCCCACACAATTTCGCTCACAATGTAAAAAGCTGTTTATTTATTAAAGGCAATCTCGCCGTATTATTAGCCTGAACATTGTAACCGCGGGAAAAAAACATTAAAATATTTTTACAAAGACATGAAAATAACAATTCCGCAATGTAATTTGCGAGGCCATAAGCTGCACTGTAGAAGAGAAGACGAAGTAGCGCAACTCAAAGATACGCAGATATCTTCGAAACGCCTAAAAAAAATATCTAAGCGTCTGATCGAAGCGACGCGTGACCCGCTGGTGAGTATCTAGCGCATTAGCATTGCCATACAGCGGGGCAATGCAGCCAGCGTCTTGGGGACGCTTCCGACTGGTCTTGACGACGACCCGTTAAGCTACCTGTAGATTGTCTGCAACAGTCTGCAGTTAGGTAAATTGTTTAAATTGTAAATATTAGTTCTAATTGTTTCTATTATTTGATTGTAATTATCTTTGTTAATAAAGTCTCATGTTCTTTAAATTTAGATCTATAAATTAAAAGAAGATGTAATAAAAAATCTGTAAACACTCACTCATTATCCTGGCGCATCGACCCCGAAGTGGGTCTTGGCCTTCGACACAATCACGACACAATAGATCGCCCCCGGCTTCAAACCTGCGCTTGCGCCGCGCCGCCCCGCCTCAGTCCAGTCAGGCTGCGCTGCCTCAGCCACGTGCTACTAATGATTCCTCCATTCGTTGGATCGGGCTGCAAAACGGGCTGTCCTTGGAGTTACCTGGTTACCCGACAGCCAGTTGGACGGCCCAAATACAGGTGGAAGGATGAAGTTATGAATGACCTGCGCTCACTTTAACAAAATTTATCCTACTAATATTATAAATGTCAGTTTGTGAGGATTGATGTATGGATGTTTGTTACTCTTTCACGCAAATACTACAGAACTGTTCGGGCTGAAATTCGGTATGGGTTTAGAACGGTAGTTATTGTATACTTATTGGGTATTATAGATTGGGACCTGGAATAACATAATAGGCTATTTTTTATCCCGATCAAAACGCGGGCGAAGGTGGAAGCAGCAGGTATTAATTTTATAATTTCTTTGTACAAAGTTAACAATAAATATTATAGGTAATACCTACTTCTGATTTTGTTTCTTTTGCAAAAATAAAATTCTAATCCAAATCCGTCATTCTTGCCGTACCTACATCTTTTTGTATACAGGATGATTTTAAGCTTCGTTAACTGTATTGTAAAGTATAAATGGGTTTAGACCGTTTTTGATGCGAACGGAAGTGGTGACTATGAAAAAACCTTTGAAAAAAAAATGAACAATGTTCAACTGTTTTTGTGATAAATGTTCACTTTTGACCCTGACGGCGTTTTAACTTTGTAAGTTCATGCGTAGATAAGCTAGGGTGCGTCATGGATACTGAACGCTTCTAAAATGGTCAATACACTTCCTTAAATACACTAAACTGCCAGGAGATGGAAAGCTATATTATACTTTATAAATACTGTCTGGTCTGGACACCTCGCACGGAGACAAGATTACATGTGGAGTAAGGCGGTAACTAAATGGCGTCCAAAAACAGGCTATAAAAAAGGCATAGAAGGGTTGATCTTCCAGTGGAGAGAAGGGCAACATCGCGACTATATAGGACGAACTTGATTGCGGCTTGCGAAGGAGCACAGGAACTGGCACTAGGTATAGTTTGTAGACCCAGCTGTCAACAAAGGCTAGTCAGGTTGTGTGTGATGAAATAGGATAGTGATAGGGTATGGTTGCCTGGCAGAGATCGCTCATAGCGATAAGGCCGCCCATTATACATAAATCTGTATTTGTCTTTCCCTTGAATGTTTCTGTTTTTATCTGGTGTGCAATAAAGAATAAGTATTCGTACTGTATCGTATCGTGACCAAACTACTCTAAGAAGAAATTTAATCATATAGCAAAAAGAAAAAACGACTTCTACGGAATTTGAACCCCCTTAGAACGGGATGCGCTGCAAATTGCTACGAGCTTTAAGGCCTGCCCATTGCCACTTCAGCTTGCTAATTCTGAGAGCTATGTCGGTAACTTTGGTTCTTCTACGGATTTCCGTATTCCGGACCCTATGGCGCAGAGAAACTCCGAGCATAGCTCTCTCCATAGCTCGCTGAGATTTTGAGCTTATGCACAAGGTCTATAGTGATCGACCCCGTCTCGGATCCGTAAGTCATCACTGGTAATGAGCTCTATTAAGGTAAATAAATTACCATGGAGCTCAGCGTTTTATGAGCATAGACTATCCACGATGACAATAACAAACAAAAGTAATAAAATAAATCACAATTCTATGAAAAACAATTTATTCAAATAAGTCCAGACGTACATAATTTTGTCACAAAAAAGAGTTTTATTACTCTCCGAATATCGTTTCTTCGTAATAACTGGGTCATAAATATCGTGAAGGAGATTACGTACTCTACAAAACAAATAAACTACACGTGAGTAACGATGACAGATAAATATTTTTATTTCCAAGACATTAGGTATCCTGTATCCTTAATTATTTCTTCCCATATTTTACTTCGAGCCTTTAAATAAGGAGTATATTCTTAATTCCGTAAAAGGTAGTTTTTTTAATGTTTGTTATTCAATATATCTGCCAATATGTTATTCGAATTTGATGATTCTGTCGCTTCTGTATAGGTCCTACAATATTTGTATGGACGGAGGCATGGATGTATGGATATTTGTAAATCTTTCACGCAAAAACTACTGAAACGATTAGGCTGAAATTTGGTATGGGTATAGCTTGGGACTTGGAATAACATATAGACTAATGGACGGAGGCATGGATGTATGGATATTTGTTAATCTTTCACGCAAAAACTACTGAACCGATTAGGCTGAAATTTGGTAAGGGTATAGCTTGGGACTTGGAATAACATATAGACTAATGGACGGAGGCATGGATGTATGGATATTTGTTAATCTTTCACGCAAAAACTACTGAAACGATTAGGCTGAAATTTGGTATGGGTATAGCTTGGGACTTGGAATAACATATAGACTATTTTTTATCCCGATAAAAACGCGGGCGAAGGCGCGGGCAGCAGCTAGTAACGATGTAAAGCCATATACAACGTAAATAAGACATTTTAGTAGTGGTATCCCCCAATGCATCATATGCAAAATAAATAATACATCAATCTAAAGATGCGCGACTGCGAATTATCTGTCTAGTCGAATGATGAACAACTACTAATTTCCTTATTCGACTTGAATATTAGTAATATACTAATCTTCAAAGTCGAATGAAATTAATTAGTAATTACTAATGTCTCTACGAATGGATCATTTATGGCTCCGATTCGACTTTGTTAGTCGACCGATGGTTTTGATGTGTGTGATGAATGAATTATTCGTCGCTCCTGCGGGGATTGAATCGAAACCGACTCAGGCAGTCGAACGAATGACTCGCGATTACTAACCAAATTAGTTACTAATTTGCTCTAGTCATTCGAATCGTTCGAATGACTTGTCAAGTCGAATAATTCGAATGAAATCATTCACAGTCGCGCATCTTTACATCAATCACTACATAGGTAGTATAAAACATAGTCGCTTCCCGCTGTCTGTCTGTCCTTATACATATATCCTTAGATCTTCTTTAAAACTACGCAACAGATGTTGATGCGTTTTTTTAATAGAGTGATTCAATATGAAGGTTTATATGTATAATCTAGTATTTATTGTACCCATGCGAAGCCGGGGCGGGTCGCTGCTTTTGAAATAAATGAGAGAGTAAATGAAAGCATAACCATTTCTGTGATGTACCGAATTCTGAACAAAAATCGGATCTAGCTCGCAATGAAGTACCAAAGTAGATACTTCATTTAAACTGTGGTGTAACTTTCATGATAAACAGATTGTCACTTCTTGGGCTTTGAGCATGAGGTGACAAATAACATTGTCATCGTGAAGGCAAAGTTCAAGCTGCTTCAACTTTGCCACGGTGCCTACCTAATAACCTAATCGTGGAAGTTGGGCAGCAGCTGCGTTCACCAATCCGCCTGCCAAGCGCGCTCTTTATTGCAACACGCCATTTGTTTGGGGGAAGCGTGTGTTCAGCAGTAGACGTGTCAGCTGATGAGGAGGAGGTACCTACCTACCTACCTAACGAAAATGGCCAAGGGTGTGTCTAAATATTCTACAGTAAAGTATAAATTTGTGCTAGTTTGCATTGCGCGCGCCCACGACTTTTTGTAGTGATGCAAATGCGCTACAGCATCGCGACGCATCATCGCTTCAAAAATTTCCAATTGTTCGCTGTAGACTCACTCCTAGACTATTTTGGTTTTCTAAACTTTAGAACGCCCTGAAAAAACACGTCACGGACACACGCTTAGAGGTTTTCGAGGGTGATAAAGTCGTTAACACCCTCGAAAATACATAGGCGTGTCCTAGACGTTTCTGTTCGCAAAATTCTGATAATACCTAACTTTTACTGAGTTTATAAATATTTTCTGGCGCGAACTAGGCCACTCCCTCAGATGACAAGGATCAAGCATCGACATCGTCAAGCAAACGCTTTAATTAGAGGGTTTTCATAACATAACTTCCGATGGTGCTACTCTTTTTGATTAAACTTGAAAACCCCACCCCACCAACAAGTAGCGGTAATAAAAGAAATTTTAATTAGAGACTTTCCAGATGGTTATTAATAAACCCTGTGGGGGCTTAAATGGTTGTTTTAAGGTGCCCCTCATCACTTAAACACATTATTTTAGTTTTCAAAAAAGAGGACCTAATGTGTCAATGTAAACTCAATGAATGGAATATCCATTGGAAAGAACTCATTAAGTTAACAGCTCTATAAGTTCTTTTGGTAAATAATTATTGTATTTCTATAGACAGTCATCATCATCAGCCCGTATACATCCACTGCTGAACATAGGCCTCCCCCAAACGACAACGCCACGCATAGAAGCAGACTCCATCCAACGACTCCCTGCGACAGCTACAATGTCGTCGGTCCATAGAGGTCTTCCTACACTCCGTTTCGCATTGCATCATCGCGGTCGCCACTTGAAAACCTTTTGTTGTACTTATAGTTACAGATATTGAATAACAAACAGTTAAAGGTTGCCTGGAAGAAATCGCTTCTGCGCGATAAGGCCGCCCATTGTACCTGTTTATGTTAATATCTATGTGTTTTATTTATCTTTGTGGTGTACAATAAAGAATTTTGTAATTGTACAGTATTATAGTAATTTCATTTTCCGTTTCAAGTACCGACTTAACTATTGTCAGAAAAAAATATTCTTAGAAAACACAGATAAACGAAAGTGAGATTAACGTGTAAAAAAATAACAACTATTGGACATCTACAAAGGCGAGCTTAACCATAAAAGAGTTTTCTTAAAGCAAACCTATGATTACAATGAGAATTTGTGAGTGTGGATAGATAATGTGTACTACATACAAGACAGAAAATATATATATATATATATATAGAGAATGTAAAAAGATTATTATGTTAAATATTTGAAATTATTATTTTCGCAATAAATTTCTTTTATCTTTTTATCTAGTGAACCATCTGCCGAAACAACTGCAATGTATTCTAGGACGCAAGGCGTAAAGGCGAAACAGACCGTTTGAAGTTTTCACTCGTAGCGACGACGCACCTACTGAGTACCACTCAGACATCAAAGGCGATCCCGCGCTAAGATGGGCTAAGTCTGCGACGCTGCTGGGGTTCCGCATGGAAGGGTTCGTCTAAAAATATAACGCTTTATATTTTACCTTAATCAACCTTTGCAAACATATCGAAGCGTTTTCCAAAAAATAAAAACAAAACCACAGATTAGGTATGTTATTTCGACAAAACTCTATTATCTTAGAGCTAAACAGATGGCGCAGATCTTTCGCAGAAGAATAGAGGTTGTCATTGCAGAGAATGTATTTTCATATCAGTACATATTTCATCTAAACATGTGTGTTGCTTTTTAAAATAAATGTTTAGGTACCTCTACGTCATGTATTTTCAGATTTCATTCATAATTCATTTATTTTTGCTTACATATACATAGGTATAATTCATTCTTAGGTAAATGGCTATCTGGTAAGATTGTACATGCACCCTGTAAAGGAACAGCAAAATCGGTTCTTGTCTCTAAAAAAATTAAACTCAAAATGTCAATTAAATTAAAAATCTCAACAGCGGAAGGAACCCGTTGATCGTGACTGGGACTCGTGCAAAGCCGGTCATATCATAACTGCCTTTATAGAACTAGGTAGGTACATCTACTTTTCCAGGAGCTACCTACTTAACTAGGTACGAATAGGAGCTTTGTAGCTGCAGCAGGATAGAAATCTTTAGAAAAAGTACGTGATTTTTTGTAATGAATCTTACTTTATTTATGAAACTCTCTTATGATGTGTTTTCCAAACGAATAAAGTCTTACAACTTCAGCTCTTACCTCTTAGTATATTTTACAAATATTATATTTATAATATTATTTTACGATATTATATTTATTATATAATATTATATATTAATATAATGCTGATTAATATAATATAAAAAAAATACGCGGTTTTCACTGAGGTTACCAGGGTAGTTTTTGGACATTATTCGTGTAGTTGGTGCCTATTCCGTCCAAATTATAGAAAGTTTAACGTTTTTAAAATCTTCAAATAAAAAAAAAAGTAATAAATAAAATACCCACGATCTAAATTTCAGTAACTATTTTATCGCATTTTTCGTAACCAACAACGGTCCTATAAAAAATAATTCCTTCATAAGCATCCGAGAAGCGTCCGACATCATAATGGTATTTAAATGAGAATTTCAACCTTTCTTATGGAATTTCTCTTTTTATCTCCCAAGTGAAATGGTTGGCATCTATTGGAAGGATGATAAGCATTCCAATTATTTAGCTGTAGGCAAGTTAATTTGAGCAAGCGGTTCGTACTTGTTTCGAAATTTGACTTCCGTATTCATAAATAATTTTTTAAAATGTAAAAAAAACTTTTAAATACATGCTCTTATTATCATCTAGGACCAAAGTGCTTGGGATGACAAATCCAACGAACCCAAACTCGACGTGGTTAAGTCGTTTCGTTTAGGAGTTCTTATGGCCACCTTCGATCTCCATCATTAGACCAGCTCGATAGTACCATGACATTGCATTCTCACCGAACTTACATAAGTATGCCAAATATCAGCTCAATCGGTTGAGGATAACTGCTCTAAAATTGAGTTGCAAGATTTGACCCGAACATACATACATTGCAAGTTAAATAAAAGCTTGTAAAATTAATGGTCGCACATGTATGATGTAAGGGCTCGTTCACACAGCATCCGTATTACAGGATCGGTTTTACCGGATCCGTTTATTTTCCCGTGATGGCGTATGTAGTTGTAGTTCACACACCTGACCAAGTAAGTAGAGACAATCAACTCGTAGGTACACTTAGGTACTAAACTACTAATAGACTCACAATATTAGGATGAAGAAATATTTAGTAACAATTCCGCGTATAACCTTCTCTGATAGTATTCATCAAAGTAAGTTGTCTACTAGTTTCGTCTCTCCACGAGACATCTTCAGGACACCACAATACTCGAAGGTTATACGCGGAATTGTTACTAAATATTTCTTCATCCTAATATTGTGCAATGGATTTCCGCAAAGTAACGCCTGAATCTATTATTTACTAATAGACTATTTCTTCAGCCCTCATTCTAATATATCCTACTAATATTATAAATCTCAAAGTTTGTATGGATGTATTGAAATTTGTTACTCTTTCACGCAAAAACTACTGTACTGAACCGATTATGCTGAAATTTGGTATGGGTATAGTTTGGGACCTGGAATAACATATAGGCTATTTTTATCCCGATAAAACGCGGGCGAAGGCGCAGGCAGCAGCTAGTCTACTAATAAAAAGCAATGTATACACACACCGAAATTTCATATCACAAACTAAACGTAGCTAGGTAGCACCTATCTCATTACTGCACAAACAATATTTCCAAGATAAAATCTTTGGGGTTTTTTCAAAAAGGATACAGAGGTTCGGCAACGCGCGTATGAATATTGCACCATCAATACATGAAATACTTAAACAACAACTAAATACTAACTATATCTAGTATGGCACAATCGGCGGACTTATCGCTAACAGCGATCTCGAGGCGAGCTTTGGATGGATAGAATACTTAGATAGATGCCTTGGTGGTATAAAAAACACATTTGATTTCGTTTGAAAAAATAAACTTAACTACATTGACCAGTCAAGTTTAAACGTATTTTACCGATGTAATTTCTTTTCTATTCCCTGAACTTGTTTTCCCCGAGATTCATTTTTTGTACCAAAGTGAAGAATATAATATAATATTTTATCGGATTGCTTTTCCAGCGAGATATGATATCGAATCGTGACCCTATTTTCGATTAGGTACCTTCGTCTATTCAATACGATGTTATTTGACTTTTATCATCGGTACTGGGGAATCTTAATTCGATATTTTTTATTGTGATTGGTTTGTTACCAATGGGATGACAGGGGTTGAAGGTACAATTTCAAATGAATTAGTCTGTGTAGCTGGTACTTAGCAAGCGGCTTCGCACTCACTGGCACGCACTTATGCCGGAATCAAAGTAGGCTTTTTATTTTATTATCTTGTGGGAATGCGCACACATATCGCACCGCCACGGGGTACTATTATGTTGGACACTAACACGACTAAAACCCTCAGGGTGTTCCGCTTTTGCCGCTAGTGGAACGCGGTGACGCTTTCTCTTCCACGAACCCAACACGGCTGCCCGTTATCAGGTCTCGCACTGGGGAGTGTGCAGCAACCCCCTTCACGACGCGCCAGAAACACATACATTTTTATTTTGCTCTGTTCAGTAATTTTGAAGGACCTTCAACTGACACTGTTCATAATAGCATAAGTACGTAGACTTCCTTTTTACTCGAGTCAATAATTGTTATTTGATAATCTTTAATCCTACTTATATACATACCAATATAAACGCCAAAGTGTAGAAAGCGTTGTAAATATGTTAAGTCGAAGACAACGCCGAAAGTACTGAATGGATAATGCTGCGTTGAACACAGATCTGGTCATGGAATAACATATAGCCTACATTATACGATGTTGCCAACTCACTGTCAATAGTTTCTAAAAGTTAAAATATTTCTAAAGTCAGATACTTTATTGAATTTGTTAGCGTGGTCCTGACTCGTGTGTGCCGGATGCCCAAAGGTGCAGTCTGAAATTTGACTAGGGATTGTGGGAATTCATTCTTTGCAAATATGAAATCTTTTCGACGGACGCTGTAATTGAATCGAATCATTGTATAATATAAAGCAATGCCCAGCTATTAAAACTACAGTCGGTTCACAGTTATTTTACCTCAGTCTTTCTATAAAGTTGTATAGAACTAAGTATAAAGCATAAAAATATTTATTTGCAGCAAATACCAAGTTTACTTAAACTTAAACTCTATCCTAAGTCTGAGGTAAACTTTGGGTGATTACTAGAAAATGACAGCACGAGATGCCACTAATCCAATAACCCTACGTTGACACGGAGACATGCTGATCAGATTTTTTCAAGATACAGTTTAGTCACAATCACAATACAATTTATGAGTTCATACGTGCATTCGGTCTAAAACCGAATGTGTATTGTGACTAAACCGTACGTATCCTGCAAAAATCTGATCTGGCATGTCTCGTGTGAACGTAGCGTTACTATGAACGGACTGTATAAAGTAGGTATCTATGCTATATCTCTATAAGGTGCGATTTATGGGACAAGCCTAGTTGTTTGTTTGTTCTTTTTTATTTAATCTGTGTTATTCTGTAATACTAGTCAGGTAGGCTAGGTAGTAAATAAAATCGATAAGTATGTCTACTTCTATGGATTTCGTCTCCGTCTGTAAGGTTCAATATTGGATTCCATTTTCCATGAAATAATATGGTTTGCACTGATGCGGTTCTAGTTTCCATTTCGTAGAAGGAATGCAATATCGTTAGGTACAAAGCGATCCTCAATAAGCAAGAAAGTGGAAGAGTGTAAGTAGCTGGTAAGTAGTTAGCCAACTAGGTACGTGGACGTGTCCTAGACTCCTGTAAGGTTTAAAGCAAATAAGTAAAGCACTTTGAGTTTTTTGCATAATCTGCCAAGGTCGAATGCGAGTGCAGAGCCGCACAAAACTCAAATATCAGAGTGCTTTATTTCCTTTAGACCTTAAAGGACACTTGGACACGGCACAAAATGTCGCACCTATTGAATTTTAAAAATTTATGTTTATTTATGTAGACTGTTTTTTATGAACAAACTTATTTTATCAAAAATCTAAACCCGATGAGGACTTTATTTTGAACGTATAGACAAAGAAAATAACAATCAAATAATATAAAGAAATTAAACTAGTATTTACAATTGAAACAATTGAGCTAACTGCAGACTGTTGCAAACAATCTACAGATAGCTCAACTGGTCCATATCAATACCAGTCGGAAGCGTCCCCAAGACGCTGGCTGCATTGCCCCGCTGTAAGGCAATGCTAATGCGCTGCGCCAGATACTCACCAGCTCTCGGGTCACGCGTCGCTTCAACCAGGCGCTTAGATAATTTTTTGAAAACCCGGAGAGCCTCGGTACCCCACGGACCTAGGGTCTCGACTCCAAGGGGAGCAAATGCGTAGGCTCTGTCGAGACCTGCATATTTGCGCCTCTTGAGATCCTCGGCCAAATCTGCCGCCGAACCAGCCCTCACGGATGTCCTTGAAAGATGGGAAGGCGCAAGTGTGTCGACACATGTAGCGTCCCACACAATAGGCCTCCCCAGCTCCCAAGGGACTAAAGTCATGCTGTCGGGCCTCTTACCATCGTCACGCAACAGACCATTCGGTTCGAGAATAGCTGGTACGTTAGCGGTGACAAAGGCCCGCCGGATAATGTCGTTAAGGCTGGCATGGCGAGATATCCGACCGGCAGCCCTAGTATAGTACACGATAATCCGTGATGACCAAGCTGTTCGACAACAGTACCGCACTGGCATTGATGAGGCGCGCAACACCTTGCACCCAACCGAAGACATGTTGCTATACGGAAAGTTACGGGATCCAATAGAGTGCCAGTATTATATGAAGGAAGTGCTTGCAACCAATGTCCTGACTCCCATTTAGAAACGGCCAGGAGACGGGCACGATCTGCAGAGCTGGAGCACGTTTGTAACAAACAATTCCGTGTCAACTCACACAGAGGCCCGTCCATTGCCGTTGGGACAAAAGAGATTTTGGGGGAGCAGCATCAGGGCAAGCACTATGCCAAGCCATTCGAGCCTCGTCTAAGAACGAAATTTCGAATGAATTTCCAGGTGAGACCAAAGACGGATTTAAATTTTTTTCCACTAAAGAACTAGTGCTGTAGACGGAACGTATAGTAATTACTATATCCACGATTTTCAAGTAGCTTAAGTCCGTCCACGGGATATTGTTTACCTTCCTACCAAATTTCATTACCATCCGTTCAGCCGTGTGAAAAAGTGTGAAAAAGTAACAGACAGAAACACAGAGTTATTTAGTGTTTTATCATATTAAGTATGGATTATGTGCTTTGAACCGTCGTCGTAATCGGAACTCATTCATTAGACACGCAAGAAACACAAGAACTCAAGAACGAAAAAAATATTATTATTATTTTAAATTCTGGCAACTTGATCGATGGTGTTCCTTATCTAGAGTTAAAAAAAAAAATTGTTACATACACCCGTTGAAGTGAAATTGAGAATGAAATCGCTTACATTTACGAGAATCCGGGCTCGTGCTACATAACAAACAACATCCATTGTTCTTTTCATACCAATCGTTACTACTAGGCTTCCTCATCTTCCTACTCCAAGACTCATCCTCATTCGTGCATTGACCCCCACCATGCTATCACTTATATTATTCCTCATCCTAACTCTCAATCTATCAAACTCATACAGAACGTTAGAAGATCTAAGAGCCCATATGACAACGATACAGGACGAGAAAATGACCAAAGCAGAATCGTTAGTTGGCAGAGCGATGGAATTTATGTATTCTAACAAGACTATTATGAACCTTATTGCCAATGAGCTGTGGAATTTTGGATCAAGAGCGGTGGATACTATTGTGAAGACACAAGAACCCAAACGTGAGTTGTACCTTCATAGTACCGAGAAGGGTGCTTATTATAGTATGTAGCATAGGACGTTTGAATAGTAGTCGTGGTGGTGGCGCGTTCGTAAGAATAGATCCCTACAACTCAGCCCGTGGACGTTTACGAAGAGCCGACTAAGAGACCCAACCAAAAAGGGCACAGCAGCAAACGTTTCACATCGAATTTGGCTAGGGTATAGTAAAATTTGGCTAGGGCATTGTATAAATTACTTGACCTACTTCATTATTTATTTATTTATTAGTATGGTGTACTGGGTCTCTATTGCTTGTAATTTTTACATTAATAGCTGCTGCTCCCCCCATTTTACCAGGATAAAAAATAGCCTATTATGTTATTCCAGGTCCCAAACTATACCCACACCTCTGCCCAATCACTTCAGTAGTTTTTGCGTGAAAGTGGAACAAACATCCATACTCACAAACTTCCATGATTATGACCATGATCAATTGCCATCATTGACAGTCAGTGGCCATTTGTTAGCGAATTTGCAAATCGCTAACTTTCATACCACTCTATTATCGCTAGCAGATGAAATACCCGCTAACGAGGTATATCGTTACGGCTCAAATAAATACCCCAATTTATAAACTTAAAGTTTCAAGTAATTTACATTTTGATAGGGCGTAGTTAAGCCTTCTTTAGGTACCTATTTTATGAAATTTTAAGTTGATAAATAGATTTTTCTATAAAGCTTTTTATATTAGCGGCTAAAATATGAAATTACCGTTTTATTCTGTAAAATTCGAACAATTTTTTTCTGAAGATATAAATATATTTATTTAATCAAAGTATTTGCCCTCGTTATATTTAGGTACTTACATATATTTCTTGCATCTAAACTGAAGGTCAGTTAAGCCTCGGCCATATGAGTAGGCAAGATCATACGTATAGGGGAAACTTCGGCCCCGGACCGGCTCAATGTCGCGTCTACCTCAGTCGGGGTCGACTGACCAAACTATACCCATACCAAATTTCAGTCTAATCGGTTCAGTAGTTTTTGCGTGAAAGAGTAACAAATATCCATCCATACATACATCCATCTTTAAAAACTTTGACATTTATAATATTAGAAGGATAGGATGTAGGAAGTAGGATATCTAACACTTAGATTTTACACGTTTTACCCTCATTTATACTTACTGATAAAATTTGATAACTTAAATATATGTAAAAATATTTATTGACAAAGAAAACAACAATCAAATAATATAAACAACTTAAATATAATAATTATGCGTTTATTTTATTTTATTTATTATTTAGTTCGCAAAACAGAGTAAGATCCATAAAAAGATACATTCTTATTACGAACAAGATTTTACACAAATATGCAAACATAACAAGCGTTGAAAATTGTTGCAAGCTAAAATTGCAATTTTACGCAACTTAAAAGTCGAAATTTTCGAACTTAATAGTTAAACAAAAATTTGTCACTAAGAAAAAAAAAACACAACTTCAGCTAAACAAAGTTTTTTTCTTTGACGTATTAGGTATGTCATGAGAAGAAAACTTAGCAATTACGGAAAGAGGTTTCTAAGAGCGTTATTTATTTTGTTTCAGGACAAAAGACAACAACTTATTCGCCTTTCCAAGCACAATAGAACATGGAGTACAACATCATCATGACAGTCATGTAACACCATCTGTAACACCTTATGTAACACCATGACACCATCGCGTCATAATCATCAGCCTATTGGTACTAGACCAACTGGACAGACCTCTCCATCCAGCTTCACCGTGCAGTCTTTAAAGGTAGTGATCCAGCCTGGTCGAAGGGCGACCTACACTACGTTTGACGAGTCGCGGTCTTCACTCAAGTTTTCTAACACCTTAGGGCACATTCTAATACTAAAGAGGCGAAAAGTCTGTGAAGTAGTGAGATATACGAAGTCAATGCAAAAAATACAGAACGAATAGAGTTGAGATTTCGCTGAGATGTAGTTCTAAATCAGGAATAACACAGAATATAGTTTTTTTTAACACAAGCTCTGCTTAGCTCGGGACAAGATAATGCTGTGTGGATTGTCTGGCATTAATTATTTATTTTAATCTGCCAAAACATATGCAAATCCGAAGGCCGGAGGATTCTTTATAATTTTATCAACATGGTAATGGCCTTTGGATCCGTCAGTAGGACTTCGCAAAAGGACCATGAGCAACAAACAGTTTTGAAGTTCTAATTTATTTATTTTTGATAAATGATTTAGTAGTTGCTTTGATAAACTTAGTTTTTATAAAAATATAACGAAGTTTTATTTACATACTCAACTTACCATTATTTTTCTAAGAAACTTAGATAAAATAATAACAACCTCCCTCAATTTTCGTTTAAAAAAATAAGGGTAATTTTAGAGTAAGCTTTTAAGGAGTAGCGATAGAAATGTGGTAGTTGATTGCGGATAAAATTTGCCTTTGATCAAGCTTCCCCCATCGTCTAATAGTACCTACGTATGTTAAGCACGTTCTCTCAACAGGCATTGTTCAATTGGGACACCCTGGGGCACCCTATACAAAAGCGAAATCAACATCATTTTAAAACTCCTTTCACACCCTTAATAATTTTTAAGGCATGTCACTTGAACCAACTTGCCCTTTTTAACCGAATTCGAAAGGAGGAGGTTCTTGATGATTCTTTTGGTTTTAGTATAGATGTCTAACGACACCCTGGCTTCGCACGGGTGTAATGCTGATACTAAATAATACATATAAACCTTCCTCTTGAATCACTCTATCAATTTCAAAAAAGCGCATCAAAATCCGTTGCGTAGTTTTAAAGATCTAAGCATACATAGGGCGGGGCAAACAGACAGACAGCGGTAAGCGACTTTGTTTAATACTATGTAGTGATAGTGTGTGATATGTGATAGTGATGATAGTGAGTAGTGTGTGTGATACGTGATGGTGATGATTCCGGGGTGGTCTTATATAAATTATTCCCTGAGGGATTACTATTTGTACCGCATATAAAAATAACAGTGTAAATTTGTAGAAGACATTTGTAAATTTCATCGCTATTTGTGGCGTCGTATGGGATGAGGCCTATGTCCAGCTGTGGACGTGTATGGGCTGATATGATGATGATCATGAAATTTGTAGAAATTCGAAATAGATTTTTATCCGTTCATTTGTTCCTGCGCCGCGTGAATTACGCGATGTTACTAGTATTATATATAACGTATTATCTGTAGAATACGATAGAAGGACACGAAATTATCGAAAAAGTGGTTTCGTTACCTTTTTTGCAGAGTCTTCCATATCATCATTATCATCATCAGCCCGTACACGTCCACTGCTGAACATAGGCCTCCCCCAAACGACGCCACGAATAGCGGTCCTGAGCCGCCTCCATCCAACGACTCCCTGCGACCGCCACGATGTCGTCGGTCCATCGAGTGGGAGGCCTTCCCACACTCCGTTTCGCATTACATCGCGGTCGCCACTCGAGAACCTTTACTCCCCAGCGGTTATCGGTTCTACGAGCTATATGGCCTACCCATCGCCATTTCAGCCTGCTGATTCTGAGAGCTATGTCGGTAACTTTGGTTCTTCTACGAATTTCCGTATTCCGGACCCTATCGCGTAGAGAAACTCCGAGCATAGCTCTCTCCATAGCTCGCTGGGTGACTTTGAGCCTATGCACAAGGCCTATAGTGAGCGAATACGTCTCGGATCCGTAAGTCATCACTGGTAGCACACATTGGTTAAAGACTTTCGTCTTGAGGTTCTGCGGTAGGTATCTGTGACGAGAAGATATTGCGAAGTTTTCCGAACGCTGCCCATCCGAGTTGGATTTGTCGGCTGACCTCTTTATCGAAGTTGGATTTACCTAGTTGGACCATTTGGCCTAGGTAGACATAATGATCAACAACTTCGATAACATCGTTCCCCACATAGACCGGTAAGGGTGCGACATGGGCATTAGACATGATATTTGTCTTACCCATGTTCATTTTAAGACGCACTTCGCGGGAAACGGTGTTGAGCATATTGGCCTTAAATAACATTTTGTCACGATTTTACGCCCTAGGCCCGGGCCTAATGGGCCTTAGGGCAAATCCGCCACTAGCCTCAGCATATGTTGGTCGACTTGCAAACCAGCAACCATCGCTGGTCTTCCGTCAGGGCCAATAAGAACGTAAGTTTCTTCATTTTATTAACCGTAAATCTTCTCCCCGTAAATACCTTGTAATCATGCGATTGGAGGGCCCGCTAAGTGGCCTCCACATCAAAGTATTCCTCAAGGAATAGGGTCGCGAAATTATTTATTAGTTGCGAGAAACGAGTTCTATTACTTCCCAAGTTGTGAGTCTCTGGGCGCGGCAGTGGTGGCCTGTGGTGAGAGATTATTATAACGGAAATTAAAGTTCTGATGGGATTCTTGATTGTTTTGCAAATCTTACTACAGTACTATAGTTTGTAGAGAGGTAGCAAATAAGGAGGTAGGTAAAAATATAGTAGTAGAGAAAGTCCTTTGACGACCGTTGTGGCGCGGCGGGCGAAGGTCCGACAGAAACGCAGGAGGTTGCGGGATCGATGCCCGCCTTGGGATAAATGTTTGTACGATCTGCTAATATAAATGAGTATGAGTATACTTTCCCATAACACAAGCTCTGCTTAGGTGGGGCTAGATAATGTTGTGTGGATTGTTCAGCATTATTTATTTATGTATGTAAGTCGGACAAGTTGACGCAGGTAATGGGATCAACTACATAATACAACAAGCTCCCAGATAAGATTAAGGACGCACCGAGTCTTCGAAATTTTTAAGATTAAACTAAAAAGATGGCTCGTATAGAGGGCGTTTTATACATACGAGGAATTTTGAAATCTAAATCTGATTATTAATATGCAATAATTTCATAATGTGTATTTAATTTTTTTATTAATGATAATGAATGACTCAATGTGACGTATAATTAGAAAAAATAATAATAAAATGTTTATCTGGTTTATCTGCATTTGAAGGAGGTCTTCATTCACGAACTCAAGAAGGTACATATTTATTTTGCAATCCTTATATGTACATACAATGTGATAACGTGTGTGGGGCTAGTAGGTATTAGAAGCACTGTTAGGGAGCCATGCATTATTTTCTGCTGTAAATAAAAAAATTACCTACATTATATCTACTACAGGTTTTATTACTTGTCGATTTGAGAACCTTTTTTCAATAAAATTGCTTACAAATATAACTGAAACTCCACGCAAAGCAAGTGAGATTTAGTTTTTTATGTCGTGGTTTGTTTACAAAGATTGTACATTGAGTTTGGCTTTATATTAATACAAGATGGTGTCAAGTTGGCGCGGCCAAACGAATACTAGGCCTATCGTATGTGATTACCATGACCTTCAGACCTTCAGACCTTCAGACCTTCTATGACTTCAATGAAGTCACTTCTATGTACAGTGAGCGTCTCAAATATGTAATGTTTTCCCCTATTCTATGTTTTGTAGACAAGGGGGATACTTAATTCTGTCGCGTACTGTACATTACTATCAGACAACATTTTCCAATCAGAGGTTCTCCACAGTTCTACTTAAATTTTACTGTAGGTACGTCTGTTTGTAATTATCTCGTCAACATTTTTCAGGGGAAACTTATTTCCGTGCGGCTTTTCATTTCGAGTGGGGTGTCGTTTGAAATAGCTTTTTCAAAGAGATGTCATTAATGAGCTTCCCTGACAAAACGTTGTTTGTGTTGAGAAAACAAAACTCGACGTTACGGTACCTGTGTTGCCGACGAAGTTGGAAATTTCGTGATTGTTCAAAGTGCCTACAGGATATGTGAATAAACAAATCTACCTGTCATTTCCTGTTTTATTTTGTAACCAATTTATAATGTTACTATCGAGTTGGTTTTATGATTTTTATGGAAAAACAACGATACTCTATGAAGGCCTCATTCAATTTGTTTAAATCTATATACCGATATATCATTAATGATGATTCACTTCTCGAAAAATAAGCACATTGAACGAGTAAATTTTGAACGACCATAAACTATGTAAACCTACATAATTTTATGTTTAGGTATATACCCCCTGTTTTCAAGTAAGTGATATGTAATATTTGTCTTTTTGAGAATAAATTATTTCAAACGTATTATTGTGTGCAGTGCAGACAAGGTATATGCAATATGTACCTACCTACATAGTCGCTAAATGCAATAAAAGCTTTCGAAGTTTGACGAATTCGTTATGAATTTATTAGGTTCGTAGTTAACCCGCTTACATTCGTAAGCGGGGTTAACTTCGAACCCGAAGTTGCTAAGTGATTGACCGCAGGGTACTTTGCTTGCCTACTTAAAAACACTATTTTACTATGTTACTATTTTAAAAACATTTATGAAATAATTAGCCAACAACGATATAAATCTTTGTAGCCAACATGAAAATTAACAGCAAGCAACTACCTAATGTAGTGGGAAGGTAAAATTAAGTACCTACTCTAGGCATCTAATGTATATTTTTACAGTATAATGTATATTTTCAATTAGAAATTATATCCAATTTCGTAGGTATGCCTCATAAATTAAATTATTTATTGAAATGGTAAATAATACATAGAATCAGGCGATACTTTGAAGAAATCCATTACAAAATTAGAATGTAAAATGTCCGTCCAGGGGCCTACGCGCAAAACGAAAATCGAAGTTTCTGATTCATTTTCATGCAAACGCATCCTTATGCAAGTGACTTAAGACTTGGTTTTGCTTGAAAGCGAAAAAGAAACTTCGATTTTCGATTTCCGATTAGGCCTCCAGAATCTAATGCCAACGACGTTGAGTCGCGAACTGTATTATTATGTATCTCGTTTTAACTTGTAACCCTGTAAACAGATTGAGATGCACTCTTAACCCTTCAATTATATTGCAATAACCAAATTGCATACCTATGTATTTATTTATTTGTTCCTAAGATATAATATACCTACATACATATGTAGTCATGGGGCCGCGGCGTACGAATATCGACCCCTCCAACTCAACCCGTGGATGTCGTAAGATCCGACTAAGGGAACCTACCAAAGGAAGGGCAGCAGCTTCCTTCTGAGTATTTTTAAACACCAACACTGCGGTCACCAATCCGCCTGCCAAGCGTGGTGATTATGGCAAATCCCCCCCTACATGGGAGACCATCCACTTGATGGACCGACGACATCGTAGCGGTCGCAGGGAGTTGATTGATGGAGGCGGCTCAAGACCGCTATTTGTGGCGTCGTACGGGGGAGGCCTATTTCCAGCAGTGGACGTGTATGAGCTGATGATGATGATGATGATGACATATGTAGTATGTATGTAGTACAGCACTTCGACCGAGATGTCAAATGGAAAAATAAATCGGCAACAATTATTATTATACAGAGAACATAATTATCTCTACTGTAACTTGTTCTTCATAGCCCAGGGGGCCAATTCGGCGTATCACGTGATACTTTATCTAGTGATACTCATTATCACTTGATAAATATATCATGTGATAAATATAGAGTACCGCCAAAAACTGCATTCTCGTGCAACATAACAAGTAACTCATCAAAGAACGAAAAGACTCATCCCTCGATAAATATCGAATTCCAGATTTTCAGAATACGCTGGTTGCTACGAAGCAATCACTTGATATTTTGACAGCTCTTGCGGTATTTATCGAGTGGATATATGGCCGTTCAGCTCAGACTGCAACCAACTAAACTATGGAAAACAAAAGAGGCGCTTGTGAGTTTTTGTGAAATCTATCGCTAAAAGCATGGGTGTCTTTTTTGCATAGCATAAACAGATTAATTTAGGGAGCATTTCTTTAATCAGAATCAGAATCAATAACTTTATTTCTTTAGGCTTACAAAATAAGCACTTAGACAAGTCAAATTTTACACTATAAACATAGTTATCATTATCAAATAAGATGTTTTTGATATTCTCTTCACTTAGGTACATTTTTTATCCACTAGTGGAAGAAGTGAAAAGAAACCACTAGCACATTTATATATCACTTACATATGTGTCTAATACATGTTTATTTTGCCTATCTAAATATAAATTTAATGCGATTTAGATACATACATGTTAATATTTCTATGAAGCTAAACAGATTATTGAATTTCTTACATACTACTGACAGTGCGGAACGGAGCGACATCTGGCCAAGCATTAACATCATTGATGTAATTATCTATGGAGTAAAAGGCCTTCCTGATAAGATTTTGTATAATGTACTCTAAACGATTTTTGATATTTTTGAGTTGAGGCTGTTTTGTAGGGAAGCAGCGATATTGCCAGAATTGCCTTCCTGTTTGTATGCTCAAACGATCTGTAAACAAAGGTTACTTGACCAATAAGACATTCGAGTTAAGATACAAAGTCTTTCAGGTACAAAACGGCTGTCCGGAGCTGCAATAGTTTAGTTTTATTTCAGTGTTATTGCGGTATCACGCGGGACGCCCACCTGAGCTTGCTTCTCGTTGTTGGAACATACAGAAGTTATTCACGTCGTACTTGCTTGCACAAGAAGAAAGTTGTATTCATTCCTACTAATATTATAAATGTCAAAGTTTGTAAGTATGGATGTTTGTTGCCCCTTCACGCAAAAACTACTGAACTGATTGGGCTGAAATATGGTATGGGTATAGTTTGGGACCGGAATAACATATAGGTTTCTTTTTATCCCGATAAAACGCGGACGAAGGCGCGGACAGCAGCTTGTGTTATTATATTATACGTAGGTACTCTAATATCACGAGGAGTGAGGAACGCGAGATTTCTAAACAACCGAAAAGCGGCGTGTGAGCTTGAGTCGTCGTTGCCAGGCAACGATTCCCCCGTCCGCCGTGAACCGCAATATTATACTTACCTGTATTTAAAGATAATATTCATTTTGAAGATGCTTAGCGCCTACAAAAATAATACACGTGATTTGTTTTTAGTCATAAACCTCACGACATATCACTACGGGGGAGAGGGGGGAGGGTTTCCAAAGACGCTAAAAAACATCACGTGATTACTGGACGACCCCCATGCCTAATACACCGTTTTGGAGCGAAGCTCTCTCCATTACAATCTCGTGTGTGCTCTCAACAAAGCCACTGGTTGTATGTTTCTTCCACCGCCGCTCTGTCCCACACAGACCGAGGTAAACCCTAGATTTTTCTACAGAACTATTGCAGTTGCAGGCTTAAATCTTGGCATTTAAGGCTACAAACCTCTTTGATATGTTATCTGACCTATCAGATACAAAACAACATAAGGATTCTGTTTCAAATGAGATCATCACAAGAGGGCACAAGATCTAGTACACTTTTGACGACAGCTGGCAAAATCAAAAAGCTATAGAGCGTACTTGCCATTTGCAACAGTTTAGGGAGTTCAAGAAAGGAGGAGATTTCAACTGTTTTATTGTAGTTGTTACTCATTACCATCCCCCGAATTACCCCTGTGATATGACCCCTGAATTAACAGCAACCGCCTAAGATTGATGTGAGCATAACAATCCTCAAATGTTTACATAGTATGAACACAAGTCAAGTTCATATATTTGCCAACATCAGTTCGGACTGGAGTAAGGACCTGACAAATTATGTTTATTTAGGTTTTCAAATACAATACAGTGTAATGTCGGCTTTCTACAATTGGCCTTAAAACAATAGGGGTCCACCCTATTGTTTTAAGGCCAATTGTAGAAAGCCGAAATTACACTGTATTGTATTTCGTTCATTTGTCCTTCTATATTTGAAAACATATGTAGTATACGGGTTAGGTATCGCCAATCTACCACTAAAGTTGAAAGCAGAATATCTGCAATAATTTTATGTGCGGGTACTCCTCCGTCCGGCTGCTTGCATTGATTGTCATTCGCGTTTTAGTGCGTCGCCGATCGCCACGTTTATTCGTAAAAACTTCAAAATAAGTGCGTAGCAAGGCTAAAACGTCGTCGCAGTGATGAGAACGATGAGAACAGTGACTATTTTACACCGGAAAATGAAAAAATAGGAGGAAATACTCGAAAAAAGACGTTACAGTATTTGTTCACAAAGTAGCAGCTCACCGGTGATAATTTCACCTCTCTGCCATCTGAACATGAAGGTAGGATGACACCTAAGTACACTTCATCAGAACCTCTTTTCTACATTTCACAACAATGTTTAAGAAGCGTGATCATCGCAGAAGCGTCAGCATCTCTTGGAGATGTTTCCTTCATATAACTAAGTACATTTGAAAGGAATGGTACCTTCGTTATTCTTTTATGAGAAAATTAGATCATGGTACGTACATAAACCTATCTAATAAAACAATACAATACAAAAATTATTTATGGTACACCAGAAAAACACCATTACTTACAGAGAGATATTACATAGTACAAGTACAATGGGCGGCTTTATCGCTTAGAAGTGATCTCTTCCAGGCAACCTAATGCAAATTTGCTCAGGACCCGTGATGTGGTCATCTTCAGATTATAGTAGGTACATACACCTACCTAGTACCAGAATGCTCAGGAACCGTGATGTGTTCATCTCAAAGGGATGTTTCCTTCACATTATAACGACTGTGTACATTTGAAAGGAATGTTACCTTCGTTTTTATGACAAAATTGGGTAAGTCACTTTATATGAATAATTTATGTACATAGTTGTATGAACTTCTGCCTGAGAAATATTTGTACCTATGGGAAAATTACCCATAACACTACGAAACCTCAAAGGTTAACATAAAATTTTGGAAAAAATGTGTGGCCATCTAATAGGGATTTTCTCTTCGTTGAAAAATATGTACATACCTACTTACATTCCACTTAAACCTGATAAGGTTTATGCGTTGCACAATATCATGGCCATCTGTTCAGGATGCTTTCTTTTGTGCTTTTATAAATATATACTAAGTATATGATTATTATGGTATACCTATTACAGCAAGCAGGTGTCCATATTGCAGAAAAGACAAAAATATTTTAAATCTATTATTGAAACACCATAAAAGAATAAAAATATGGATACCTATGTTAATCGAGCTGTGCGCTGGACACAAATTGCTAGTGTAAAAATTATGAAAACTATTGGACATACATACAGTGAGTTCCAAGAAACTGCACGCGCCGTAGCTAGGTATACCCTGGGATAAATGGAGCTTTATCCGATTCGCTTCTCAAAAGGATGAGGCGTATTACTTGCTTAAGTGAAGTTATTATTAGATTGTTTACAATAGAACACAAGGCTCAAGTGGCCGTCTAATGTGTTTCTCAACTTATAGAATCCATTATTATCCATATATATGTATAATGTTTAAATGTAAATTTCCTATAGTAGCTGTAGATTAATTACAATGTAACCTAAATTAGCATCGCCATAGGGTTCAAAAAAAAGGACACCTGTATTGATGTTGTATCTAAAAAAAAAAAAAAAATTATGAGATTACAGAGACAAGCTAGCCAAGTCTTTAAACCAGAGGCCCCGCTCCCTGCAGCCAGGCACGCCGGAGCAGAGGTGATACCAGCCGCCACGTACCTCAACAGCTGCATCAGCAGCCGCCCAGACGGCTACTACCGCCCGCGCTGGCACTGGCAGCCGCCCCGCGCTTGCAGCCGCCCCTGGCATTGCGTCGCGTCGGTCGCTAGACCCACTAAGCTCCGCTGGACATCTGTCCAATTTTTACGATGAATGGAAATTCATTACTAATGAAATGAATGATCCTCTGATATTATCGTGGTCAAGAGTTGGTCTTCACGAACACTGTTTCCAAAATTATGGACCAAATAGTCCAATAATTAACCAGATATTATTTAAAACTATGAGACCGTTGCTAGTCTTCTTGAGAGCGAAACCATTTCTCATTACGAACCCTGTCAGGAACAGTTATTCGTCATCCTTATTAGTTATTTTCTTACTAAGAAACAAAAAACCTTATGGTAAAACAGATTCCAACCAAAATTTTTAAAATCGTCGTTCCGAGAACAATATTAAAATAAATCAAAAATTGCTTCATGGTCTGACTGGGTTTTAAAAAACGCATATAAGTAATTATTTATTTTCTGGTTTCTATTATCCAGATGTTAGAAAGTACTTACGTTTTAAGTGCTAGAATTCGTTGATAGAATTTTTAGTTCTACCTTTTTTCCAATCCAATACGATTGGATTAAATAATCTAAATGTATGGAGAGATTTAAATACCCTAGCTCGGTGTCACACAAACAGCTATGATAGTATTATGTCTTTAAAACTTAACCATTTTTTATTAGGAAGTTAACCTTGTTTGTGGAGAAGGAGACCCAATGATAACGCAGTCAACCTGTCTTGCATGAAGTTTTTTTCTTATGTTAGCACAAAAAAAGGTTAGGGCGTGGTATGTGGTCAGGCGACTGTTGGTGTTCAATGGAGTGGTCAATCTCAGAATCAGAAAATACGTTACGTGGAACTTATAGCAATTTTATAAGACCTGAAGATCTTTGCCGAATATCTAACAGATTGACTAACTGATGTAACTGATGTGACATCTTTATGGCAATAATGGTGTGGAAATATTCGTACTTATTTTTAGTTAGTCGTACTTAGTACTAGTTTCGAAGATAACGAAATACCAAATTGGGGAGTCACGGAGAGTTGATCAAGACACTAAATGGGTGTTTAAAAACATGCCTATGACAAACATTTTAAAACTCCCAGCCGAACACGGCCTGAAATAGTATGAAGAAGTGTCTCATGGATTTTAGATCTAGGAGAATTCACTGTAAATGCCTTGCGGATTGAATATAAATTTTATATATCATTTCTATACATTTTGAAATTATAACGGACAGACTAACTCTGGCCCATGCAACCCTGGTTTCCCCTATTTCACGACTTTTCTGTTTTGATACAATACAATTTAAATCCCAACGAGCAATGACGAATTGTAGTCTGTTAGCAACAGTCACCCGGGGCACGGGATGCCCGGGGCTGACGTTCATTGTGGGTAAGGGGCAAGATAACAAGACGGCATTACTAAAAAGAAGCGTGCCACCGTCTTCGCTACATTGCTTCAATGTGTGAAAATTCAATTAAGCCGTATGATGTCGCTATTAGAGGATAAGTATTTTTTTGAATAACATGGTTATTGATGTGTACTAATCGTCAACTCCTATGGTTATTTATTTTCTAACAGAACGGTTCTCTGTACAGTTCGTTCTGGTCACTCTTTGATCAAGGGTAGGTTCTGATGACCGTATTACTCGGCTATTCAAAGGCTTCTATAGACTTCGCTCAGTCCCAAAATATATATAACTCAATCTGGGATAAATAATTTAATTTAGAAATTTCGCCTGAAAGGTTCCCTTATGACAATTTAAAATTAAATATTTAATCATAAAATTAGTAACCATACTAATGTCGGTAACTGCACCTTAGTGTACTTACAGACAATAAATAAAATAAAATTAGACGATGTATTTGCCTACGGCAAGCAAAATAAATTAAACAAACAAGATCTATTTAAACCTCGCTTCCAGGACCAGCTCAAATATGGATCGGAGATATCCATAGTTATCCCATGTTATAAAAATCGCTTAGAAACCTGCCGTGAGCAGGCTCTTCAAGCCTAAATTGAAAGGACGATATCATAACTAAATAAATAGTAACAATGAAGCTAGTCTGTTTACCAGTAACAACTTAAGAATTTCATAAATTGGATACAAAAATAACATTATACTCTCAGCTTATTTTATCAGACACGCCGCCACTTTGACCTCGAATAGAGCTGGTCAGCATTGACAGAATAACTTTGTAACACCACCGTGTAAAGCAATTTAAATGGTTTTTCCAGATTTCATCGTAGAGATTTGTTAATTCTAAAAATACTGACATAATCGAGGAAGCAAACATCGCCTGCTGGTAGGTACTGTACTGATTATTGCTGGTGGCAACGCGACATGACCGACAAATGGGACAACAGACATTTCCCGGATCCAGCTGGATGGTTGGCTGTTTGGGAGACACACACAACATTTAAGGCACTAGCAGAAGTTCCCAGTTGGTTGATCAAACATCTATCTTGACAATTTAAACAAGCCGAGAGAAAAAAACTTCTCCAATTTATTGGTACGCAATGCAGTTGTTTTGAGACTTTCGCAGTAGGTATTTCTGATGGCTCGGCAGTGTAAAACTACCCTCGTTTATCAGAAGAATGGGACACAATTACGATTAAAATAAAAAAATAGGATTAAAGCATGCAGGGAGGGTCTCACGAGTTGCTTTATAACAATTTGCAGGCCAAGTCTCAAAAATCCATTATGGTGTTTTTGTATGTGTGTTCTCGTTGAACATTGCACTAGTTCTTTAACTTAAATTATTTTAACTATACACTAGCCAAACTATGTAAAAAGTAAGGTAGACTGAGGTACTGTGGTAAAAGAGGCTTTAGGTATATACTATTTTCAATACTTTTTCATAGAAAAATTTACTACTTGGATAATCATCGTTACATAATTTGTCGACGGATCCGCATCTCTTTTGTTGAAAAGTAACTGTGTCTATGAAATATGTCATACATTTTTATTCACTCACCTGTCAATAATGAGGGAACTTCATAGGCGTGCATGTGCCAAAAATAAATACGTGCGTGAGTGGAGTATAGAAGGTACTAACAAAAACTGAAAATCCGTAATCTCTAAAAACAAGAACAAAAACTTCAACAATAGATACCTACATAATTCGACTGAAAAGGGATGATCCTTGTACATCCGAAAATGTTAATTGCTACAGTCGAATTGCACACACTCAACAAAAAAGTTGCAAATTCGAGTTTGAAACTGGACGAGAGATAAATGAAATGGTGAATGAAAGTTAGTCAATACCAATTTTTTTCGAACTTTTGTTTTATGCTCTGATGGTACCAATGTTGCCAAATATTTTTCACCAATATGTCTTTGGTTTCATAAACTATTTGATTACAAATCCTAGCATGCCGAGAGTTCTTCCCTGTTCGTCCCACTGGCTTCGGTCTAAAGTAGTCCGAACACGGAAAATCAAATTCAATAGTGATTTAATTTCGCATTCGTCTCATTTCCTTGCGCTAAAGCTTGCCTACCTGCTGAATGCAATGAAACACTTGGTTTACAACCAACCCTGCTTTCTGCACGTAATAATATGCCGTAATAATAAGGGGCTAAAGTTTATCATTCTCTGCAAACAAATAGCTTCCTATTTCCTAGTCCATTATATGCATAGCGTTTGAATAAATTGCTCAACATTACCGTAAATTTTAATCGGCCATACCATTACGTAACGATCGTTAATAGATTCATTCACCTGTAGCCATTCCTTCTGGCTTATTTACTGCCAGCTATATATTACTTAAGGGCACGGCCGGACTGCAGGATGGTAGATGACAAAACAAACGTATGAAAATGTACGGGACCGGTGACATTGTAAGCGTCTATCTTAGCTACTCGCCAGGATGTAGCGAGGCTATATCTATTTTCAGATTTTGAACTCTAAAGCTACGGCCAAACCTGCGTGTCAAACACGCCGGATGTGGCACGCGAAGCGGGAGCGTCGTCAGCTGCACCGCGGACTGCAATGGGCGTTTCTTCATTGGCCGGTCCAATGGCGGCGCCTCAATGAAACCTTGCACACCTCCGAGACCGAGACGCGGGAATTTTTTAACCAACTTCAAAAAAGAGGGAGGAGGACCAATTTTGAAAATTCTTTCACTATTTTATAGAAAAAGACCCGAGGCGGTCCCATAAAATTTGTATCCCCAAGGGATTAGTATTTATCCCGCAAAACTTGAAAACAGTGTAAAAGTAAGGCATTCGAAGGGGAATTTGAAGTCGGTTTATCATTTTTAAAACACGCCAAATTATTAAGGCAAAACCAACCTAGCTACCTACCATCTTGCACTGCGGCTATGACCTTAGCTTTATCGAGTATGGTGGAAGGTCAGCGGCGAATGAAGATGTATTGCAATTGATTGCAGTTAGAGTGTGGCGCGAGACTAATCTAAAAACAATTCATGCTGATTTGAAAGGATTGACTCGATACTGCGTTGTTGGAAGAATTTTCCTACTGAGCTTTATTGATGCTTCATTCTGTTCAGAGGTTCTGCGCAGGAAAACGATATATCGCTAGAATGATGTTAATTTATATAGCACAAAATCTTAATTAACTAATTTGAAGGCATTAAAATGATGTCTTCTCATTCGTATCGATCTAAATAAAATGGCATTAATTTTAGTGTGGTCGTTGATACATAATGTATAGATACACCTTCACCTAGACCCGTAACAAATACTTAGAGATCATACAAATATCTGTCATTGTAATGTCATTACGAACATTTGTCATTGCTCATGATAATTACAAGAAAATCTTAACATTATAGTCAATAATGGTGGACAATCCACGCAGCCCCAAAGTACGTAGAGCTTCTGTTGTGGGTACTAGTATATAACTGAGAAACTTCATACATTACATACATACACCTTTTATTTTTATTTACCTTCAAAACCTTGCCTGGAAGAGATCACTTCTAAGCAATAAGGCAGCCCATTGTACTTCTCTTATGCAATATCTTTCGTAGTCATAGAGGAAATATAGTGTTGTTTTTCTGGTGTACAATAAATAAATAATTTTTGTAATGCAAAACACCCAGAACATTTGCAACATTATGTATGCATATCTGCGGATCGATATTAAGTTCTATTGGAGCATTTGTTTAGGTACTATATTTCATTATTTGGAGCCATTTGCAATGCGAAGGCACATTACCACGCACTCCTAAACAACACTAGGCATTCCGAAACCGATCAGCTCCCGTGTTTTGTTTATCCTACACTCTGCTCGTTGGACAACCAGTTTCGCTGTGCAAACTTAATTTCGGACATGTACGCACAAACCTGGTTCAAGAGACGAAGCATTGCGTTTTGATTGATCACAGCAATGTCAATATATCAGGCGGGATACAATTTCTGCTCGTTTTGTCATCAATTTTGTTTTCATATCTGTATCGTAGTGGATAGCCAGCCGTTGTTTACGGATATACCTCATACCTATCAGCACTTAGGTATAAATATGTCCACTGTGGATCATGCCTCCCCCAAAAAGGGGGGTTTGAAATAATCCCCCACCTTGGCAGGCAGATCTATGATCACCAGTGATCGGAATAAGGCGGGCTAAAATACCTAAAGTTCAAAGAACAGAGGCATTTTTTTTAACAATTTTCGCAGTAAGTAAGTACATTTAATATTAATGTTAATAATATTGTGAACAAGTTAAAATCATTTTTCTATATTACCGACTGCAAAAATATTTTATTTTATAACTTAGATATAAGTTCTAATTGTTATTAACTCAGGTAAAAAACTGATTCACCTCAATTTTGTCTTTTCCCAGAATACCCGAAGCTTGTTGTCTCTTTCTAGCTTTTGCTATCTTTCATTTGTCACTAATTTGCAGTGTACCTATTACATACACAATGATAAAAAGGTCGATGGGTAGGGTTGAGGGTGTGTATTGCATTCCAAGAGTCGTCGTGCCTGCTTCACTCGCTCCTGTACCTATCCCAGTTGTGTACGCATCTTTGACTCGTGAACGTTTTTTTTTTGACCTGTGCTTGTTTTATCTTTTATTGGATCTGCTTCACATGACTACCTTGGCTTGAATTTACGGACTTCGATTTACTGCTACTACAACTATATCACAGCCTTCACTAACACTTGCTCTGGCGATCAAACTACTTGGTAAGTCTATGGTTTTCACTTGACTTTTAATACATTATAAAGATTAAACTATTTTATAAACACCAAATTCAAACAATGTTACTCATAAGCTAATGGATCATATTTCAAACAATTGCCTTATATCTTAGTCTGTGCACAAATTGTATAGCTACCTACTCGTAATTGTATTATTAAACCATTTTTACGCTAAGAAGACACCCGGGAATAAAGGTAGTTACCAATATATTGTTTCTCATTATTTACAGCAATAGTGCAACCAAACCTTCCGAAGGCATTGTACAGTCGTGGATTCAAGATCACCCTGAATTATACTACGACCCCGCTAGCAATACGATATATTATTCTAAATGTGAAATTACTATCGTATGTAAGAAAAGCAATATCAAGAGGCATATTGACGGACTGAAACTCCAAGGTACTGCTAGCCGAAATAAAGAATTTTATCTTGATTTAATACAGTTTCTTATATTGTGTAACATACCCTGGTCACGAGTAAATCGATCAGAGTTTAAATTTTTTTTACTTAAATATGTGTGTTGTAATTGTGCAAAAGTTAAAACGATTCTCGATGAATCGTTGTTGAGGAAAATTTATTTGGATATGGTTTTTTTTTTTAAATAGATTCAGTTCATGAGCATCTTCATAATCAAAAACTTTGGATATCTCTAGATGAAACTACCGATTATTTAGGTCGTTATATTGTAAATTTTCTAGTAAAACCTTTAAATGTCGTTACAAAAAAACCATTTTTGATAGCTTGCAAAATGTTAGAAAAGGTGAATGGACAGTAGCTCAATTTGTGATTGGATGCTTAGAAAATATGTGGGGAGACTCCTATGAAGCCAAAGTAGGAGATGTTTTAGTATTATGTTCTGATAGTGTAGCATATATGTTAAAAACAGGAAAATTTTTAAAAAACTATTTGCCGAATATGATACATGTAACCTGTTTAGCACACGCTCTTAACCGCATTGCAGAAAAAATTAGGGCAGAATATGCGGACGTTGATATGTTAATTTCAAATGTAAAAAAAAATATTCTTAAAGGCTCCCAAAAGAGTAAAATTATTTAAAGAAAGGTTTCCGAACATGCCATTGCCACCAGAACCTGTTATAACCAGGTGGGGTACATGGTTAGAAGCAGCTTCATATTATGCCAAATATTACGAACATATTAAAACGAATGTAAGACTTCTTAGAAGATCTGAATCTTTGTCCATCAGGCACGCTAAAACTATACTAGAAAAAGAAAATTTAAAAACTGATTTGGATTATAATGAAGAATATTTTAAAATCATTCAAATATCATTAAAACAATTACAAAAACCTAATTTATTGTTAACGGAATCTTTCCACATATTTGACGAAGCAAGAACTATCCTAAGCTGGTGTTCATCTGAACCAGTCAAAATAAAACTAGAAAACGTTATAAACAGAAATCCCGATGCATTAAGAGACATTTGCGAGAATTTAGAAATAGGACCGGAAAATGAAAATGTATCATTGTCATACTATAAATATGTACCTATAACTTCAGTTGATGTTGAAAGGTCCTTCTCTGCCTATAAATGGATTTTAAGTACAAAAAGAAATCGTTTGAAGATTGAAAATATGGAAAAACTCCTAATAATTTATTTTAATTCTCCGGACGAAAATATATCTGATGTTGACAAGGAAAACTCCGTTCCTGAAGAAACCTTAAGCGATTCAGATTAACAGACTTATTTCAACATCAACGGAAATAATATTTTCCTGTGTCCTTAGATTGGTTACTTTTATAATTATTGAGTTTAGGTTTAGTTCCAATGATTTTACGAAATGAATAAATGGTATGAAAACTATAAAATTGTTTTTTTTATCTATACTTTGTTAGCTATTCAAAAGCTAATAAGCTTGTATGTAAATTCCTTCCTTCTGCGCCTTTTTACTTACATACATTGGTCGAACGAAGAAAAGAAAATTACCTTTTAAGTTCTATTAATAATACAAATCGTGCGTAATAATTATTTTTTAAATAATAAACGGAATAGTAGTTCGGTAGTTGTTTAACTGAATTAATTATAGATGTACTTTAGTTATGTCCCGAAAAGCGAAATAATTGGGACAAAAAAATATTTAGCCCTAAAGCATCTCCATTGTCTCTGTTATTTTTCGAGCAGTAGGTATTTTAGCCCGCCTAATTCCGATCACTGATGATCACTGTGGAGTTTTTAAAATACACAGAAGGAAGCTGCTGCTCTTCCTCTGGTAGGTTCCCTTATTCGTCTCTTACGACATCTGCAGGTTGAATTGGAAGGGTCTATTCTTACGCCGCGGCTGTTGCCTCGTGACGTCGTCGGTGGGGACCTGCCTTGTCACGAGGCTCTTATGTCTACATTGAACTTAACATGCAACTTGTAATCATGGCAGGGACCTACTGATTTTTTTATTAAGAATTTTTCAATAAGAAGCTGTCTAAATAGAAGTTTAGCCTACGATGATCACCTACATGATTCGCTTATCGGTCTATATCACTATGGTTTCTATTTCTACTAAAGTTGCTTAGCGACTATTGCTACCTGCACACAATTCTTATGTATTCAAGACTGTATCACGCATAATAATTTCGCTGCTCATAGGCTGCATTTTGCATATTACGTTACACAACCCTATTACTTGTAAATGAATAAACAATATAAAATGTACAAAAATGCGGCGAAAATAGGTATGAGTGACAATGTTTCGGATACATCTGAATTGGACAGCAGGAAGTAGATCATCACATAACAACTCGTGCGGTAGATACCACGTCCCTTCATGGACGAACTTCATTTTTGTATATTTTATTTTGTTTATTCATTTATTAGTAATAATGTAAAATAATATTCAAAATACAAAGAAAAATTATTATGAGTGATACAGTCTTGAATACATAAGAATTGTTTGCAGGTCTCTGTCTATATAGTCGCTAAGCAGCTTAGTAGAAATAGAAACCAATAATAGGTTATGTTATTACAAATAATAAATATTAAAAAAAAAATACCAAAGTGCGGTGAAAATACTATGAGTAATTGAGTTCCGTATACATTTGAATTGGCCAGCAGGAACCGAGCCGAGCTAGTCTGTCTGCAAATGTATTTTCCTTGTTTATTTTTTGTTTATTTTCTCAATAAAGTTATTATTTCTTTTTAACACTTCTTCATAATCGATCACTTTATGCGAAAACCATTTCCTCTGTATCATACGATAAATTAACCAGCTTTCTTCAATTTAATTTTCTATGACACCCGGTTTACTGTCTCGAAACAGCGTCAAATATTCAAACAGAACTTTGTTACCGGATTCCGGTGAGGGAGAATGCGGAATTTATGAGACACCTTCCGTTTCAATTTGTGAGCGACGGAACGTCGTTGGACCCTAGGACATTTAACCTTCGCAGGATAAAGAACATCCACTCATATTTTGGTAGATTCTTCCCTTTTAAATAAAGCTCGAGGATGATTTAGACAAATAAAAAAAATAGGCTTATTTTTTTGGTAACTTCTCATTATAACTTTTTTATAAACCAACTTATTCTAAACACTGTATTTCAAGTTAACATTTTAACATTTTTATGTTTTTCTCAACTGTAACTACTATATTAATATAGTAATATAATAGTATAGACTAATAATAATAATAAGTCACCTGCAGGGCAGCTTGTGGCGAGCTGTTGGTGAGTAGCGACACTACGGGTATACCGAGTGATCCCGGGGAAGTTCCTGGTTCTCGTCTCCGCTTGCGGAGTGGTATCCCAAGAGAACCAGATCCCCACCTCTTGCTTGCCTTCATTGGCCGGTCTGAGTGGAGTCGCGAGAGATGCATCTTAGGATATAAACTCGGGGGTGGAAGTGTCTAATGGCTTAATAGCGAGGAAGCCCGCTCACGTGTCTTCGTGATGGTGAAATCGGGGCCGCACCTCTCGACACCCCTTAGTCGTTTGCATCGATGTTGTTCCTTTACCGGCATTTACGCCAACATTTTGAGGAACCCATCCAGCATTCGGAAAGCCACCGTTTGCCGCTTGTAACAGTATTGAGAGTATGTTTATGGCAGGCGTCCATAGTTTCCCCCATAGCCCAATTACCCAGTCCACCCATTCACCACAATAACATGACTTTTTTTGTTATTTTCATTTTCCTTTGCAATAGTCTCTACACCTGGCGGATATCATCTTTGGGTGTATCATATTGTGCAATCAAGGATGATACCCGCTATGTGTAGCTCTCACCTTTAAATTAATTCTCATAAAGGAGACTCAGAGGCGCTTGGCTTCGGCTCCGCGCATGCCTCCCAAAGTACCGGGTCACTATATGGCCCGTGATCATGGAAATGAGAAACATAATAAGTCTATGAGTATGGAGAGTTTGAAATTTGTTTAATACCCGTAACACAAGCGTTGCTTAACTTGGGGCTAGATTATGCTGTTTACCAGCATAATTTATTTATTAAAATGACCGATTGCTTTTTAAAATTCGGAGCAATGTATTACTGTTGCCAGATGAATATTATGTTTTTAATGTGTGTGTGTGTACTAAACATCCTACGAAACATCCAAAACTCCCCCCTACATGGGAGAACATCCACTCGATAGACCGACGATATCGTAGCGGTCGGAGGGAGTCGATGGATGGCGGCTCAGGACCGCTATTTGTGGCGTCGTATGTGGGAGGCCTATGTCCAGCGGTGGACGTGTATGGGCTGATATGATGATGATGATGTGTACTAAACATTGTTTTAATATAGATAGAAAATCGCGAGAGGAGTTGTGTCTGTATCAAAATAAATTTAAGACTGAATACAAAAGCAATTTTTCACATCGCCCGGAATCTAAAGTCTTGGCAATTTATTCAACTAACTTTATAACGAGTTTGCTAATAGCTAGCATTTATCGTTCATCTATCTATCCAAAACTGCACTAATTGGTTGGTTGATGGAGAACCATCAATATACTCGTACAAAGCGAGGGTCAGTGTCGTAGCAGCTCTTGAATTATGGCCTTTACAGCGTTTAATTTAGAGTAGGTATTACGTACAAAAACGCTGTGTCGCTCATTAGGGGAGACCTATGTCCAGCAGTGGACTAATATAGGCTGATGATGTACAAACATGGCTGCACACTGCATTTTCTATGATAGAACTGCCAAACGTTAAACCATTTTTAGTTGTTAAGCCATCAACTTAGGCTTGCAAAATGTCTTTTCACTTTTCCAATGGTGGGCAACTACTCTATTTTGAACGACTCTACCTAGCTAGCAAGACTATTCCTTTGGATTCTGTAATGCAACAATTTTTATACTTACCATGAAAATAAAAAAATAATATTTAAAAAAACTTTTTTTGAAACAAGTTTTTGTTTAACTCTGTTCAAACCAAAGTTACGTCGTTTAGTCTAGTAGTTGCTATGGCTTCCCTTCGGCTCCACCATCAGGATCCTGATCATTATCTATTGACAAAGTGCTTAGGAAGACAAATCCAACGAACCTAAACACGACGGGGTGCACGTCGTTTCGTCTTGCATTGTCACCGAACTCACATAAGTTCTATGCCAAGTTTCAGCTCTTTCAGTTGAGGATACCCGATCTAAAATTCAGTAGCAAGATTTGTTTCACACAAACTAACAGGTCAAGAGAAAATCTTGCAAAAAGAGTGAGAGTTGTTATATAAAAGTTACGTATTGCGAATTCACTATTCTACCTTACTCATTACCGCGTCTAATTCAAAACCCCAGTCCATAAAAACTAGTGATTTGAAGTTATATTGCCCCTATTATTGTTCACAATTAATAATTAACGCTCGTTTTATAGGTGCTTGGCAGTTATAGCTGTGGTAACAACTGCTTTTATTTCATTGGAATTGGTCCTAAAAGCTTTGATTTACTGAGTAGTGACCGTCGCGACGGTCGTAAGTGTTCACTGTGCGTTTAACGTTCATCGTTCACTATTCGATACGTTAGCAAAAATGACAATCAGGTTCAGGTTAGGGTTTAGCTATATGAATACCTCATAGATAGTTGAGTTGAGAGTTTCTATAAGCGGAAACTGCTAAGCTTAAGATACCCATAAGTTCCAACCATTACTGTTAAATAAGCTGTTTGTTTTCCAAATAAATAAAAATAAATTATAATAAAATTTCTAGCCTATAGAAGGGCACTAACTATAAAGGGGTTATAAAGAGGAAGATTATGGCCCTAACATCGATTAATCATACTAATTTTTTTGAATTTTTGAATCGAAATGAACGTAATTTGGATAGAGGACACTTAAAAAACAAAATGCTCTGTAACAAAATTTCCTAAAGCGTCAAATTGAAGAGATATCCAAATTTGAAAAAAAAAATTATAGAAAAAAGCTATTTTTATCTTTGAATATTTCAGAAACCTCACGCTTCAGGACATCTTATTTATATAAAAATCTCTTGTCACAGTGTTACAAAACTCCTCCGAAAAGGCTTGACCGATTTAAATTAATTTTTTGTGTGTATATTTGGTATGTAGGAGAATTCTTCAGATATCTTTATAGTTTTCTGTGATATTTTCTGTGATATTTTTAATTAGATTCTTAAGCTCGACATTGCCCTTTTGCAGCAATTAATTTTATTATTATTCTGTTTATTTTTGACGATGCCCATTTACAGCAGATATAGGAATTATTTTGTTTGATTTTGTATTGCTCTAGGAATTTAGTTAAATACTTTTACAGTCCTGGTAGAACAATTTTCAATTATTCTGGGTGCTATGGCACTCATTAGAGGACGTTTAGGTCTATCCAGCAGTTGATTAATATAGGCACCTGATTAAGATAGGAATATTTAATCTAACATAAACATAAATAATAAAGTTAATCGGTTACTTATAGCTTACCTTTTTGTTTTTGTGCATTGCTACACTACACATAAATAAATTATCATATCACAGACAAAGTAAAGCACACACATAAATAATATCACCAGTTTTCCTTTATAAAAATGTTTGTTTGCTGAAAAATATAGTAATAAAGTACGTCTATAAATATAATTTAACTGTGAGCTCTTTGTGCGGAGCTGCTGTGTTTGCAGTGTCCCGCCAATGGCTTTGCATTGTGTCGAAATGGTTTCACCTCGGAATAGTTACTGCTGGACGAAAATAAAACCAAAATTAAAGAATTAATCGCTGGCTGCATTGCCCTGCTGTATGGCGATAGTGATGCATTGCGTCCAATAGGTCCACCAGCTCTAGATTTTTTGCAACAGTCTGCAGTTAATTGTTTTTTTTCATTTATTAACTGTACATGTTAATACACTTTATGTTGTTATAATCTTTGAAGAGAAAATACAAGTAGATACGAGGAAAACGATTTATTATGTTGGAATAGTAACCACAGTAAGCCGAAAGTTTGTGAAATGAGAATTTTAGTTTTTTACCTACGTAAGTTCTCCAAAACTAATGCACAGATCAAGTTGTTTGGCGTAAATTAAGAATATGCCGATGCCGCGGGTAGAAGCTAGTATAAAACAAAATATGCAATATAGAACTAAGGGACAATACGTTGAATTAACTAATGAACATGTAATCTTATGCATTATGTTTGTTATGATAATATTTCGCCGAGGATCTCAAGAGACGTAAATATGCGGGTCTCGACAGAGCCTACGCATTTGCTCCCCTTGGAGTCGAGACCCTTGGTCCGTGGGGTACCGAGACTCTATGGGTTTTTAAAAAAAATTATATGGTCCAGTTGAGCTACCTGTAGATTGTTTGTTACAGTCTGCAGTTAGCTCAATTGTTTCAATTGTAAATACAAGTTCTAATTTGTTTTTATTATTTGATTTTAATTTTCTTTGTTAATAATTATATGTGTTTGTGTGTATTTATGTATGTTGATATCTAGGTATTTACTGTGAACATGAACAATATTAAAAAAATAAACTTATTGAAACAACACAAACCTCCACCAAGCCTAAAGAAGCATGGTTCTTGACACTCATCCATATTGTCGTCCAGTAGAGTCTTGCACCAGGGTTGAGCCTCGGGGTGAACGCATTTATATTCGGTCAGAGGACATTCAATACGTCAGCGCTTGAATCGTATCCAACCCTGCTCAGGTTTGGCATGGACCATGCGATTTCATTTCCTAACCGTCGCTGCGACTGGCGCCGCGAATGATTAGCTAGTCATTGCATTATTTTGGAAGCTGTTAATAAACGGCTATTAATATCTGTTTCTAATATCCATGGTCTCGGGCATAATAACTCGGTCTTTTGGGTTTTGAATGCAATAGCACAGAGATTTGTATTTGTATTTTTTGTATTTATTTATTTATAAAAAACTTATTCTAGGTTTTACATTTTAACATTCTCTAAACCCGACAGGATTTATGTTTATTATTTTTGGCCCTGTTAATTCCACTGCTGAGCAAAGGCCTCCCCATGATTATTATTCTACTTCTTTTTCTTACCCTTATCCCACGCTAGGTAGGGTATAACACAACAAGGCTAATATAGAACAAAAAAAAATACAAATACCTTATGTCACTATAATTTTGAAGACACAAGAACCAAAACGTGAGTTCCATCTTCAGTGTACCTAGAAGAGTATAATAGTGTATAGTAGATAGTGGCCGTGGCCGTGGCGCTCGTGGCGAAATAATAGACCCCTCCCTATTATTTCGCCACGAGCGCCAACTCTGGTCATGGATGTCGTCTAAGTGAATCTACCAGAGGGGCAGCAGCTTCCTTGTGTGTATTTTCAACACTTCTACTGCGATCACCAATCCGCCTGCCAAGCTTGGTGATGTTGGCAAGCCCCGTTGTTTGAAGGAAGAACGATCACCAATGGACGTATTTATTGTGGTGACGAGAAATTCCTATACAGGGTGTTAGTCAAATTAGTGCACAATACCGCTGGAGGTTACTCACCTGCTACTACAGATAAACTTTCACTAAACAAAGTAAGCCGCAAACGGTGTTTTATTTTTGCCGAAGTTTTGTCTCAAATAACGTCTTATACTACGTACTTAGCCATCTCAAAATAGGGCAACCGCTCTTTCATGCGTAGCGGTCATTGTCGCCTCACTGGCCTCGCCCCCATGCGAAAGTGACAGAGCTTTACGTGATTCCGCGCGGCAGACAGTGGACCGCGTCGCACGGTCAATGCCCCCCATAATGTATGCCAATCATCTGTTTGGAGGGACTGTAGTATAACGTAATACAGAACTTGCAAAATAAGGGTTTGTATAATTTTGGGTAGGTATAAAATTTATCTTGGACCCCGTTTGTTAATTGTATATTATCCTGTAGCACCAACAGAACTTCCCGCCGCGATATTGTGCACTAATTTGACTAACACACTATATACAAACGGACAACAACTTAACTAAGGGTGTCTGCCTAAAACTCACCACGTCAGGGATGTTTGCGGGGTACCAAGTAGATGGGTTCACAGCTATTCTCCGGAAAAAGGCCGCCTCCCTGATGCGCAGAGTCTGGGATAGCTCGAACAGCATCCTGAGAACTATTGCTGATAGACTCTCCTCTCCTATATGGATATGTTTTATGCGTAGGGTAATTAACAGGTGTAATATGATGTTTTCCTTTAAAATTATACTACTTACACACACTAATATTAGTGTGTGTGAGTAGCTGTTACTAACCTTAATTATTCCAACCTAAAATATTTTCTATAGTGGTTTTACTAACAAAATATGGATCTTGTTATTCGAAATAAAATATTTTAATTGAATTAAATTAAAATATTTTATTTATTAAAAAAAAAACTGCTGTTGAAGTGTCACGTAGTTCGCCATCTGTACTTTAGTGTACTAATTGTATATAAGTTTACGATAGGAGCATAATGAAATATTGGTCCTCGTGCTCCTACCAGTAGGAGAACCGAGTAGAAGCAAAGATTTACGTTTTAAATCTTTGAGTAGAAGCTCCACTTGCTTCTACTGGTACAATGGTCCTCATTATAGGTAAAATCGGAAGGTGTCAACTCAAGCGCGCTCGCGAGTTTCACGCTAGCGAGTAGACGAATAAGTTAATTATATCTACAATATTAGGTGCCTTATGTTTTGACACAAGTTTCTTAGTCGTTTAAAGTTACCCGTCGACATTGTTTCAGTATAAAGTTGTGAGACAACGGCGAGTCCATTACGTAACGATTGCTATCACCATCTATTGAGGTCTAAGGTACATAGTTTTTTATTTTGTAATAATTATCCCACAACATCGGGGGAACGAGCGGTTCGAGGCATGCGCGAGCACCCCTCTCCGCTCTTTGTTTTCCCCGATGTCGTCTGAGACGGTCGCACGCTTGCATCGCTACAGTCGCGCTACAGTCGCGATGCCATCGCGCATTTTCAGTCGCGCGTTTGTTTGGAGTGCTACAAAACGTCGCCGTGGGCGCACGCTCAGACGTACGGTATACCTATAGTGACAGCAAGTACAATAACGACAGCAATTCACATGGAATCTGGGGTGGGCTCACACTCTTAGAAGTTATTATTTTCTAACTATTTACTGAAACTTGTATCATTACGTGGGTCGATGATTATAGCGACTGTTTAGGTGAATTGGAGCAGAAGTCAGAGCCTTGGTTAGAGTTTTCGATAGTACTGACTTGACGACGAAACGTTCAATTTTTGTATGGAATTTAGAACAGCTCCTGCGCATATTCTCGTTGAGACTCGTCAGTGTTCGTTGAGTTCGTCGCCGTAGCCGACATTCGGCTAGGAGGACATCATCATCATCAGTAGGTACGTCTTCTTTAGGGTGTGGACATGGAAATACGCGAAGTCCGTACAAAAATGGAACGTCTGGTTATCTTCGAGATGAAATTATAAAAGTATCCAAAGACTGTTTGGTTACTTCATATAATCTCTCTTATATTTTTTTTATCTTTGTATGTAATGTATTAAGTACTGCTCGCGCCTTCGCCCGCGTTTTATTGGAATAAAAAATAGCCTATATGTTATTCCAGGTCCTAAACTATACCCATACCAAATTTCAGCCCAATCAGCTTAGTAGTTTTTGCGTGAAAGAGGAACAAGCATCCATACATCCATACTCACAAACTTTGACATTTACGAGTATAATTTTATAGTAGGATATCATTTATCGAGTACCCATAACACAAGCTCTGCTTACTTTGAGGCTAGATGATGCTGATTGGATTGTCCAGCCTTATTTATTTTAGGCCGTGGGGCCGCGGCGTACGAATATCGTCCCCTCCAACTCAACCCGTGGATGTCGTAAGAGCCGACTGAGGGAACCTACTAGAGGAAGGAAGCTCCTTCTGAGTATTTTTCAACACCAACAACACTGCGATCACCAATACGCCTACCAAGCGTGGTGATTATGGCAAATCCCCCCCTACATGGGAGACCATCCACTCGATGGACCGACGACATCGTAGCGGTCGCAAGGAGTCGATGGATGGAGGTGGCTCAGAACCGCTATTTGTGGCGTCATACGGGGAGGCCTATGTCCAGCAGTGGACGTGTATGGGCTGATGATGATGATGATTTATTTTATAGTACCTAAACTCGCGCTAGGCTTGTAGTATGGTTAAATTCCTATTATCAGGCCATTACTAATCTACAAGAGATTCCCTGATAGTTTTAAAGAATTCTCCAGCGTTATTTATTCTATAGTAGAAGCGCGCTAGGCTTGTATCTAGTATGGTTGAAGCCCTTTTATCATGCCATTACCACAGATTGGGTAATGTTACTTCGCCATTACTATTTGTGTCGTATGGGGGAGGCCTATGTCCAGCAGTGGACGTGTATGGGCTGATATGATGATTATAGGTACAATCTGGTTAAAAAATATGAATAATGTTAGGCTCGTATTGATACAAACAGTCCCGAGTAGCCCATGTGGCCTAACTAGTCTGGATCTGGACTCTGGACCAGGGGGAGGACGAATAAATAAAGAAGAATAATGAATAAATCATTTATTTATAGCCACACACATGATATACTACAAAGAAAGAAAAATACAGAAATATACTTAATTACGAATAATCATGAAAATAGCCTTTGAGATTTAAATTTTAAACGTAATATAGGCACCCTGTAATTGAGTCCCAAGGTTGGAAACGTTATCGTCCGAGGACGCTGGTCTTCAGTCAGGACCTTTAATTGGATAAATCATGTTTTAGAGAAAACTTTGGAGACCTTTGAGAGTTTTATCAGATTTTTCAGATTTAAGTAAATTTATATCTTTAGGCTCACAAAATAAGAAGTCTTCGATAACTTGATATTTGACTAGTCTAAGTCAAATATCAAGTTATCGAAGACTTCGATCACCTTAACTAATTAACTAAATTTAGTATGAATTTGTAAATTTTGTCGCCAGTGAATTAGTATATATTTTATTTATTATAACTTATGATATCCTTAAGTTACTAGACAGTACACATCATCATCATCATCATCAGTCCGTACACGTCCACAGCTGAACATAGGCCTCCCGCAAACGACGCCACGAATAGCGGTCCTGAGCCGCCTCCATCCAACGACTCCCTGCGTCCGCTACGATGTCGTCGGTCCATCGAGTGGGAGGTCTTCCAATCTGTGGTAATGGCGTGATAAAAGGCCTTCAACCATACTAGATACAAGCCTAGCGCGTGTTAGAATTTGGAGAGTTCCCTATTGCTATATACTACACAACTGCGAAGTATCAGAGATAATTCTTAAGATTCCTACGTAAATACATTGAAGAAAATACTACTGTAGTTATCAGTCAATCATTGATCACTAATTTGCTGGCTGGATATGACAAGAAGCTTCTGAAAACTAAACAGAACAAACATCTTCCGTCCTAGAATTTAAGAGTAGGTACAGAGGGTACCTACTTACTGTACAAGGGGGTAACCTATGTATGAAATAATGAAACATTATAAAACATTTAAGTACCTTGGCTATATTGTATACAAAACCACAGCATCACTCAAAAACATAGAACATAGTCCTAGTAGTAATAATTACCTTTATTAATTTACTTTATATAAAAAGAAATACAAATGAAGGTACTTGTAAAATTACTTTGAAGCTTCGAAGCCAAATCACATAATAACAAATAAGGACAAAATATAAATATGAACAAATTACAAGGTACCAAATTACATACCTCAGTTTAACAATAAGTACAGATATTATTTAGTTTCCACTCGGAAGCTAAATTACAAGCAATATTGCTTATGTATTTGTAGGTAAATACACGGAAAGACACATGTAATGGAGTATAATAACAATGGTTTACTTAACTTTGTCACCCAAGCTGCACAACACAAACTGACCCCCTTTTAGACAATCTTTTTCTTTTATATTGCTCCTCAGAGCCCATACAAAATCCTTCCTCTCCAAATAAGGTCTTGTTGTGTCACCAGAGCCAATCCGAATCAAGTCGTATTTATATTTATAATCTAACTCTTTTAGAAACAAATAACATGGTAAACCTATGTTGAAACTTATTCTAAGACTCTTGTGATTCATCAAAATCGCTATATTATATCCCTGAGGTTAATAAAGTCATATTTAGGAGCCAGTTGATGAAGCAACATAATTTCTAATATGCCAAACTGATATATAAAGAAATAATATCTTAACAAATCTTTTCTCAAATTCCACTAATGGTTTATGAATATTATCTGCTTCATATATTGTTACATAATTAATTAGTTAGTTGCTAAACTATCACAAAATCAGTCAATTATCATCATATTTACAATTCAACTGATGTAACCGTACACCAAACTTATATCTAAAGAAATTATAACTTTACAAAGCATCTCTTAAATTCAAATAATGATTTATGAACATTGCCTACTATATAATATTAAACCATACACAAAATAGGGTATCCTTTAAATACATACGTATTTAAAGCGACACCTGTTACCTTGTTCAGATACTATTTTGATAGTGTTTGCATCGCTTCACCACCCATCCTTAATCCGTAAACAAACAGTTCAACCCGATTTCACTAGGTGGCAGTGGATTTAAATGTTTCGATTGGTAAATTCTTCGATTTATTCATTGAAATCCGTCACGCGCTTCTACTATAGAATAAATAACGCTGGAGAATTCTTTAAAACTATCAGGGAATCTCTTGTAGATTAGTAATGGCCTGATAATAGGAATTTATTGTCACGGCAAGAAAATATCACGCAATTTTGACAGGAGATTTGATCATCTATTATTTGTCTATATAAAACAAAGTCGGGTTAATTACACCATTTATAATTCAAGACCGACTAGATCGATTTTAACGATCTTTGATTTCTTGCATGATCCACGAAAACAGGTCTGCTCTTCCGAGAGTGTCTCCAGGTGACGTCACTGTCCAGTTGCCACTTTATTTCAACAAAATGTGGAAGTTGGGAAACAAATGACAATCGTCAATTATGTTTGTTAGATCAGTCAAAACAGCGTTAGTTAAACACAAGTCAATGTGATAAATAATTGGTAAATACAAAAGTAGATAGTTTTATCAGATTTATAGTAATACAAGTAGTTCGGGGATTTACGATTTTACGCTACTGGTATCACCAGGAAACAGATTCATCGTCTCATTCGCCGATGGCGTCGATGACATAGCCTGGAGACACCCACGTGACCATCGTGTCTCGGAAGAGCATATCTTGTTTTCATATACCATTTTTTGTTGGATTTGTCTCCGTCTCAAAAAACAGAATAACTAACAGCAGGGGTTCTAAGCAATCTAAAAAATATACGCGAGTGAACAGCTAGTTGATATCATAATCAGCGTATCGAACAACCGGCTGTCATCATACTAATACTTTTCTTACTGTACAAATTGGACCTGTACAATTCTATATTTAACCAGAGTATACATAATAAAACTAACGATCATACTATCCAATATGAAATCCATTTGCCTCGCTCAGGCCCCGGTCGGCTAATGCTTCTTAATCGGGGTGGTCTGAGATCGGGGTGGTCGGAGTGCGTACACTTGCCAAGTGGCTTTTAACATCAAAGGCTACGCCTCTACTCCCCATCTTTCAATAGAAAGCAGACAGGGTTTACATGAGATCCCCTTTTTTGCTGTGAAAATCGGTATAACCTTTCATTAGGGATTCGCTTTCATTTTGATTATTTTTCTTCGCAACAACTGTGAAATGAAATGTGTTGTTATTAACAATTAACAGACTTTAATGTATTTTATAAGTTATCTATAGTGTATAACGTGTACAACGACCAAAATGTTATTTAGTGTTAAGTAATTGCTCATGTAGGTTTTCACATGGGAAATAAAATAGAATAGAATAAAATAGAATAGTCATTTATTTCAGATAATCACAAATCCATATACGAGTAATCATCATCATCATCATCATCAGCCCATACACGTCCACTGCTGGACATACGAGTAATAGTTAGTAACAATTGCCTTAATTATAATTAGTTTCGGTCCTGTTTGGCAGTAGTAAATAGATACTATTCATTTCATTTTGGCCTTTTGACATCTACGAACGATGATGTAGGTGACATCAGTTTTTGGCCTTACGACATCTACGAACGATGATGTAGGTGGCATCAGTTTTTGGCCTTACGACATCTACGAACGATGATGTAGGTGGCATCAGTTTTTGGCCTTTTGACATCTACGAACGATGATGTAGGTGACATCAGTTTTTGGCCTTACGACATCTACGAACGATGATGTAGGTGGCATCAGTTTTTGGCCTTTTGACATCTACGAACGATGATGTAGGTGACATCAGTTTTTGGCCTTTTGACATTTACGAATGATGATGTAGGTGACATCAGTTTTTGGCCTTTTGACATTTACGAATGATGATGTAGGTGGCATCAGTTTTTGGCTTTTTGACATCTACGAACAATGATGTAGGTGGCATCAGTTTGGTTGAATAGTGTCCTCTCCACTGACGCCACACCACCTGGGAATAAATTTGATGACAGAAAACTTGAAACAAACCCAGCCTGGCATGTCGTTAACGCCTGCTACCGAGTTGATGCCACATGTATTGATTGTATGTACCTATTAGCTATCTTCATCCGACTCCGTTATGCTGCGGCTGTTATGGCTGCCCTCATGAGTGAATTGAGCACTCCTCGCTGTTTAAAAAAATTAAAGTTAATTCTGTACGATAATGTCATCCTAACTAATATTAAGAACGTGAAAGTGTGTTTGTTTGTCCTTCCTTCACGCCCTAACTTAGCAACCAAACGACGAGACTTTTGTCATAGTGTTAGTTGAAAGGATGGAGAGTAAGAGTAAAATAGGCTACTTTTGTCTTGGTAAAACATCAAATTCCTATGGAAGATTTACGGTTTATACGGCTTATGAGTTTAACGCGGATGAAACCGCGGGCAACAGCTAGTTCCTTACAGTTTTTTTTATTAATTAGATACTCACAATTTCGCCTCGCCAAATTAATCATCATGCTGTTAAACTGTTTAGAAATTATATTTATTAACGACTTGTTTCCGCTCCACAAGTCCACGGCATTCCTGGATAGCCAATTGCTATCTCCAAAATCTTTTGGCGGAACGAAAGTGAATTGCTGTGTACCACATTCTAATACTATTAACAAGAACAGTATTAAAATCTGATGGGAATAATACTCCGATATAATCATTATGTAATTTTCTGTAACACAAGTTCACTCTTTGAATCGACCAGCAAAAATGAATTACTTTACTTGGGTAATTAGCCGCAGTGCAGATGTTTTAGGTTTTCTGAATTCGAAGAACATGTTGATCCGCAATACAAGGTGACAAGCACTATTGTTATCGTTGCAAACAAAAGGACAGTTTGAAAAATTTCCGGTCTGGTTGGTCGGTTACAATTCGTAGTTATAGGTAGTTACTATCCTTGTCGTTTATAGATTTATCACATACGTCAATTTGTTGCCATTGCAAAATCTTGTTTTGCCAACAATGTCAAGTTCCTAGGTAATAGATAGACAGTGATGAGATAGACCGTGGCGATGGCGTTGCAAGAATCGACCCCCCGATTCAGCCTGTGGATCTTGTAAGAGCTGACTAAGGTAATCTACCAGAGGAAGGGCAGCGTAGTTCTGTTTTTTAGACCTAAACTGTGATCTCTAATCCACCTGCCAAGCGTGGTGATGATGTCAAAATCCACCTTTGGTGATGATGTCAAAAACCACCGTTTAGAGGAGGAACGTTCAACCGTGGACGTTTAAGTGCTGATCGAGAGAGATAGAGAAAAGTGCAAAAACGCTAGCCAGTAATAATAGTACCTACATTGTTCACCGAGGTGAAAAAGTGCCCGATTTCTACTGAGTGTGTCATTTGAGGCCCGTCGCACAGTCAAGGGCCTGAACAATACACGAGGTAGAAATCTTACCTTGTCCCGATTGATATTTAGTACTTTATACTACACCTACGAAGAAACTTATGTTTTTAGGATCTTCAAAATACCTCGATTCGAAATGAAATTCCATAGTTTTTCGTCTCGCATTTTAATACGAGTACGTAGAAATGGTTGTTTGACTCGTTTGGAAAAGGATCACGAGTCACTTTCAAAGTAGATATATGTAGTTCAAAATAATATTTAGGTAGGATTGGTAAAAATCTTTGCTGAGACGGAAGTATCGCAACAATGGCGATAGCTCTTTAAAACGGTGTATTACACTTAAAATACATATAAAAAAGAAGCACTCGTCCTATTTTCACTTCTTGCAAAACTCTGACAAACTGGAAGAAAGACTATGAGAGTATTCTTGACATAATACAAGTTCGTGAATTTCATGTGGAGCAATAAATCAGTAGGAATGAGTAGAACGTATAAGGTTGGTGAGTAAATAAGAGTTTACGAGTGTTAAGTAATCACATATACAGTCACAAAATGCGATCGTAAGTAAATATATAGCGGTGAATGTGTCGTATTTTGAATTTGTGCTAAAGAGATATAAAACGCCTAGATGGTGCTTACGGAGTATGAATAGACTAAGCCCCTTATTCATAATGGTCTGCTAACTTAAAGCATTACTAATTCTCACTCTGTCTTCTTCTATTGACATAAGTCTGAGTGAGAATTAACACTGCTTAGCAGCTGTTTTAAGTTAGCAGACTATTATGAATAAGGGGTAATATTTTAAACCGGAATTTACGCTTTAACATTAGGATCGATTTAGATTGCCTTTAGATGTAGAAATAAAAATTGATCGAAAAATAAAGTAAAACTTTAAAGAGATCTTCCAATATACGAATTTTATCTCCAAACAGTAGTTTTAGAGACGTCATAAATATTTTGTACTTATGAAAAATTGTGCATCGAATCACGAACACCGTTTTGGGTACTGCAAATTGTGTCACACTCGCATGTAAAAACGTGCCCGCGTGGGCGTTGCGTGAATTTGGGAGTTATGGCCTGTACATTGATCTTTCAAGGCCTTGAAAAAATAGGTAAATTTTAGATTCTAACTGCAACGCGAAAAAGTTCTTTTCAGCTTGTACCTCTCTATCAGATATCTAACAGGCTAATACCCTGTCTTTCTGAGTCGAGACAGAGATCATCTCTTTCTACACTATACAAATTGAGTGAGACGGAATCCCAGTTAGCCGACGCGCGCTTAGAACCAGATACAGTTTTTATTCATAATAACATTAATACATGTCATTAAATTAATTATAAAAAAAAAATATCACTATAACAAGGGCAAGTTATAAAAATTATTGATATAATACAGAACCAATTCAAGATCACTTTCTTAATGTACTCGTAAAAATTGATATGAAAGCTGCATTTCGAATCCAGTCAGACAGCCGATTATACACTGATGGGCCCATAATATTACCCTTACCAGTGTAAAGCCACTATTAAAGTGAGCCCATGGCATTTCCAGTCTCTCAAATTCCACCGTTACTTACTGTGAGCATTCGTCACGTTCGTCGCGGTCATACCCGAAGGGAGTGGAACGGGAGACGTCCTTAAATTTTCATACCGCATTTGCCTTCCCGCGTGTCACAGGCAAAGTGAAAATGCCAACCGAATAGAATTTTACGTACGCAATAAGTTTGTATGTTACTCGTGCCGATAAGGAAGCAGGGAATTTGGGATAGATGCGAAATTACTTGGCGTGTTAGAAAAAGGCTTTGACAGATAGTCAAAGCCTTTGACAGGCTTTGACAGATAGTCAAAGCCTTTTTCTAATGACAGATAAACATGCGTCTATCCAAAAAAAAACTTACCCAATGTACTTTTCATCCAAGAAAAACGCGGAAATGCGTGGATTTGAAAGCAGCATCAGCTATTAATCCACTCAGATATTTTATACCAATGAATACTGAATGTGTGTATTTCTTGATCATTTTGTATCGTTTGACGTTTGAAAGACTATTGACATTACTTTACTTAACCCTGTATTTACCACTGCTGCGGAAGACCTAATACTACTGGGGGTTTCATATCGATATTTTTTATTCTCTTATAGAACGTCGCGCTATATTACACTGAGACTGAGATGCAGGCAATTTGAACGTAGGTATATTTTCGGGGAATGGTGATGGTTATGTGAAAATCGGCCGGTTCCTACTTTCGAGAGTGTGGTACGAGCTGTGGGTACTGTATTATGTCATCATCATCATCATATCAGCCGATCGACGTCCACTGCTGGACATAGGCCTCCCCTTAGGATCTCCACAATGACCGATTTTGCGCTGCCCGCATCGATTTCGCAGCGATTTCCCGCGACCTTCACTAGGTCGTCGGTCCATCGCGTGGGGGGCGGCCTACCCACACTGCGCTGTCCAGTACGTGGTCGCCACTCTAGAGCCTTGCGGCCGTATTATGTATCGATAGGTATTAGATATCTACTGTATTTTAAAAAGAAGAAATAATAAAAAGTTTGATTAAGAGTTTTCCTACTAATATTATATATGTCAAAATTTGTAAGGTTATTTGTTACTCTTTCACGCAAAAACTACTGAACCGATTAGTCTGAAATTTGGTATGGGTATAGTTTGGGACCTGGAATAACATATAGGCTATTTTTTATCCCGATAAAACGCAAGCGAAGGCGCGGGCAGCAGCTAGTAAAAATATACTCAATACATTACATACTTATAGATATCCTGTCTCCAAAGTTCACCTCGCTAAAACAATTCAGGCAAATCCCAAAAACCAATCCATAGATAAGCTATGTCATTAGTCAAAATATCCATACTTTTCCAAACATAGAGCATTGAAAATAGAGAGTTATTGTAATAAAGTATGGTTGATTTTCGACTGAAGGGATTTAACAGATGGTTTTATACTACAACAGATATAGGTTGGTACTGAACCAATCGTGTTCCATGAATATTTATAAGTTCCTGCTTATAGCAGAGTCGTGTTTGTTTGTTCTGGTTTGGGATCAAACTGTGCGAAAACGTTATCCCTCCCGTAAAACTGTATTCCAGAATTGATTCCTAGAAACAGGTAGCAAATGTTTTCTGAGCCAATGTTTATTCTTTCAATCGACGACGCGACGTTTGCTAGATATAACGCGTAACTTGAAGCTCAAGCTACGCGCTGAAGACATAATCGACGTGAAGACCTCTCTGGCGCGGTGGGCGAAAGTCTGCCTGCGACGTAGGAGGTTGCGGGTTCGATTTTCCGCCTCGGGACAACTGTTTGTAGGAGTTGCAATTATATGTTCAGGGTGTTCTGGTCGTTTTCTATGAATAATAAAAAAAAAAAGTAATATATTATATTCCAGTATTATATATTTATAATAGCATGGTCAAAGCCTTGAGCGACGAGCGTGCTATTATGTCTTCAGATACGGCTCGTATCACTTCGGAGACCATCCAGGTCACCGAGTGGTAGAATCCCCACTGCCAAAAACCTTAGTTCTGTAAATCACAATCAAGTATTGCTAGCAATTAAATGATATCCCAAAAGTTTAGGATTTCGGCGGGACCTTTTATGGGATATCATTTAATCACGTGATGAGCTGACGCACTATAATAACGTTAACCTTAAGTGTTGCTAGGCTAAAATATTTAGCTTATTTTCTACGTTAGGTATTGCGTATCAAAACTTGATGTTAAGAAGTATAGGTAAGTACAATCTCTTTGACCGTCGAGCGGGCCTTTACCTTAGGAAAGCGGGCAACGGGAAACATCGGCTTCAACAAAAAACACAACAAAAACAATTTAACAAAGCACACATCCGTAAATAAATCCCATGTGCTCTTTTCCACACGAATTTGTTTTAAATTTTATTTATTCACTTGCTCACTTCCTTTGTTAAACGTTCCGTAAGGTGGTTCTTTATAAATCACGGCATAAGCGAGGTCACTGGAACTGAAATAAATTGCAACTGGATTGTTGTTTTTGCTCTTTTATTCAGCTTTTTTGCTCCCAAAACAAAAGTTTCACCAAATATTATTACTTTTGATAACATAGGTCCTTAGTCCTTACTATTTCATTGAATTTCTTTTATTTTTAATATAGGTATGTAGGTAGTCCGTATTCTATTGTTAAAAATACTTAAAACTTTGAACTTTTTTATTTATAATGTAACTTCAGTAAATATGAGAAACCTATTGTTAGCTTGTAATTATGTATATATTACTTGTATTATGTACCTACACTTTGTTGGAACTCATTTAAATCCCGGAGGTGGGCGTTGCGACCTGCGACACAGTATTTTACTTCTGCAGGTCGCATCGCTTCCTATTTTTGTTATTTGCACCACAAGTATGATAGAAGATAGATAGATAGAACATTCTTTATTGCACACTTATTGATAAGAAACAGAAATACAAAAAAAGACAATTTTAAAACTAAGTTACAAGTGGCGGTCTTATCGCTCGAGAGCGATCTCTACCAGACAACTGTGGATGGATAGGATTGTTGGATAGTACTAGGGGATTTGTGTGCTAGTATAGATTTAATAAATAAAAATACTCATAATAAATATTATGCCTAAAATAAACTACATATATAAATTTATATATATATATATTTACCTATATACATAGGGACACAGGTATGCGTTCAATGACAACAGCCTAAATAGTGCTCCTTCACCATGGTTTTAAATAGTGATAGCGACTTTGCTCGCCTCACTGAGACTGGCAATGCGTTCCATAGTTGTACAGCCCGGGCAGTAAAGGAATGGGCGAAGAAAGAAGTAGAGTGAACAGGTACTTGAAGTATAAAAGTTTCTGAAGAGCGCAGAGAAAGAGCGTGCGAATGATGGAGAAAGGTAAAAAGCACTTTGAGATAAGGGGGTGCAGAGGCGTAAAACAAGATATTAAAGAGAAGAGAGAGAATATGAGAATTTCGGCGAAGCCGTATAGGTAACCACTTGAGCTTCCTGCGAAATTCCGAAACATGGTCATACTTGCGCAAGCCAAATATGAACCTTATCCCGACATTCTGCAGTATGTTCCTATAATAAATACTTTTTATCTTTTATCTTATCTTTTATTTCACCTGCAAGACAAACAAAGTGTAACGTTTCAGAAAATTCTAAAAAAAAAATGACGATTTTCCCCCTAAGAGGTAATTTTCAAGGGGGAAAACTGGAAACAGCAATTTATTTATATTATCAAAGTTTATTGAAATCAATATTTTGCCCACGGCCAGGCAAGCGTTTTCTGGAATTTTAATTGACTATAGGCCTTTTCCTGAGACGTTGGGAATACTCTTCGTGAGACGTTGAGAATGAGCATGTCGCGTCTCACGAGACGTGAGACGTTGGGCATATATCACAATAAAAAAAATAGGCTATCTCGTTTTCCAGACCTTTGTGTGTGCAAATTTTCCGCTCGTTCCATAAAGTATAGTTTTGGAGTCTTCGGCCAAATATATGTCTATCCATTCGGAAGCTTCGTGATAGAAAAAAGAAATCCTCAAAGCTAATCAACAAACGCTTTTCAAAACAAAACTAAAAACTACCGCCCTCCGAGTAATTAAAAAAAAAACAAAATTAATGGAACATAACATTTTCATTTTACCTTCTTTGTAAGTTTGCCTTTGATTCCGTAATGCACTTCGGCAATCAAGTGAAATAGAGTGGAGTTTTATAGCTCCGATGGGCTGATTATAAAAAAAATATTTTACCTATATTTGCTGTAGTAGGTATTATCTGCCGCAGTGCATCAGCATTGCCATGTAACCAGCGTGGCAATGCAGCCAGCGTCTTGGGGATGCTTCCGACTAATATTGATGTTGATCAGTTAAGCTATCTCTAGATTGTTTGCAACCGTCTGCAGTTAGTTCAACTGTTTCAATTGTAAATACTAGTATTACTTTGTTTCTTTTCTTCTAATAGCATTATCGCACTGGCAATTTGCGAGCGCTTTGAAATCGCTCTTAGAAAAGGCTCTTATAGTTATGTTGGCTCAGTATGGATTATTTTGTTGTTTGTTACCTTTCCCATAATACGAAGGAGATATCAAAGCTTCTATCACAACTCAACAACCTCAGAGGCGCAGGGGGCGCAGTAGGTCTGCCTGCGGCGTATGAGGTTGCGAGTTCTATTCCCACCTTAGGAAAATGTTTGTACATACTGCAAAAATTTGTCCTGAAGACGGTCTTATTTATTTTTAGTCTTATTGTGCTATGGTCAATAATTACCTTTTTCTTTCTGTCCTGACCCAGAAATTAAAATTGATATAAGCCACCGGATCAACAATGCGGCGTAATAAACATTATTTTTATAACATCAAAGTCTCTTTTGCCGTTTCCAAACAAGAAAAGTAATTAGGCTACAAATATGCTCGTTGGCCTCGGGGCGGCAAATTTTCTTGTCCGGATTGTGCAATGTCCCCAAAATTGTTTTGTTATGTCTTTTGTGTCCCTAGAGGTTATTTATATTATTATTCAGAAAGGGAAAGCCAACAGCACGCAACATTCAAGCATTGTTAGGGATATATAAGGGATAAACTTAAAAGCAGGTTCTTAAACATACGCTTATTTAAGACAGAAACAAAATATTTTTAAATAGTACATTGATTAAATAGTACCTTGTATGTACCTGGATGGCCGAGCTTTGCTCGGTATTTAATTTATTTGGTACATTGTGTTATTTTTATATTATATTTAACACGTGAGTTGAAAAGACACAAATAATATAAATAAATTATTGATTTTCTTGATCTAACCTCAAACCAAACCCTCATTGGCTTAGTGTTGCTTAACAACGCCACCTGCTGGAGTAGCTTTTAGATTTTTCAGTTTATGCCACGGCTGGTTATCAACGAACAAAAATAATGGACTTTACGTATATGGGTTCATCTTTCTTTAAAGAATTTATTTACTAACGTTACGGTCAGTATATAAATTCCTTGTCTTTCTTAGCTGACAACTTTCCTCCCCCGTTGTGACGTCATATCCGAGTATACACAGGAAATTTAAAAAAAAGCTGTCATTCATGATAGATGAAGGCTTTGTAGCGTCGAAATCTTGTCTATGGTCCCTATAGTTAAAGTTTATTATTGAAAACACGAATAAAACTACATTTTCTAAAAATGAATCCTAGCTAGATCGATTTATCGGCCCGGAAATTCCTTGTATACAAAATTTCATGAAAATCATTGGAGCCGTTTTAGAGATTCAGATTATACATATATATATATATGTATATATTATATGTATATATATATATATATACAAGAATTGCTCGTTTAAATAATACGAAAAACCACAATATTATAAATGCGAAAGTTTGGATGGATGTTTGTTACCTCTTCAAGCCACTACTGAATGGATCTGGCTGCAATTTTGCACAGATGTAGCTCTTAGCCTGGAATCAAAACCCTGAGAGCTCTGGTACACGTTCGTTTTTTTCACCGGACATCGAACCGAAAATTGTTTACATTATAAGATACTAGCTGTGCCCGCGACGTCGTCCGCGTGGTATAGTGACAGTGTGATTTTCATACAAACTTTCATCCCCTATTCCCTTTGATACTTTAACCCCTTGAGGGAAAAATTTTTAGAAAATTTAAATTACATTATTATTTATAACTGATTAATGGCCTAAAAATAAATTCCAAGCTTTTAGCTTTAAGAATGACGATACTTCTATACAACTTGTCAACCCCTTACAACCCTTTTTTCGCATTAAAAAGTATGTCCTTTCTCAGGCTCAAGAGTATCTGTGTGCCAAATTTCATTTTAATCGCTTCAGTAGTTTTGGTGTGAAAAACGTGACTGACAGACGGACAGAGTTACTTTCGCACGTAATAATATTAGTAAGGATTCTGCCGGATGGATGGACGTTAGGTTAGAGAGCAGTTTCTGAACTTAGTTTAGATTTCGTTGTCCGGTGTCGGTTGTCCGGTGAAAGAACCGGTCATCTACAAGCTCTCTTACCCTTTTTGTCTGATCAGTTCCCATGGAATAAATATAACCTTTAGACCATAGAATAAAACGCGTGTAGAGCCGCCGGCAGAATCATCATCATCATCATCATCAGCCCATACACGTCCACTGCTGGACATAGGCCTCCCCCGTACGACGCCACAAATAGCGGTCCTGAGCCGCCTCCATCCATCGACTCCCTGCGACCACTACGATGTCGTCGGTCCACCGAGTGGATGGTCTCCCATGTAGAGGGGGATTTGCCATAATCACCACGCTTGGCAGGCGGATTGGTGATCGCAGTGTTGGTGTTTCAAAATACTCAGAAGGAAGCTGCTGCCCTTCCTCTGGTAGGCCCTTCCGCCGGCAGAATATAGTTATAATTATAAATGAACTATCTAATTTGCAAGATAAATCTTGTAACCATCGCCCTGCATTCATTTACACAACAAACTTTTTTTAGTATCTTATTTTAATTTTATTGTTTTTACATATTAATGTTAATGCTATGGTTACCAGTTGAGCTACCTGTAGTTTGTTTACAAGTGTCTGCAGTTGGCTCAATTGTTTCAATTGCAAATACTGGTTCTAATCTGGATGCACCTTAAAATACCTCGCGGATAATTTATTCAACTAGAACATTATTTCATGAACTGTAAACAATTTCCCCATAAAAGTACAATAAATCATCCCCATTGCAATTTCGCTTGCAAAGGGCGGAAGCTAAATGTACACTTGAGAGCAAAAAAATCGCACATTCATGATTTTTTGACATAACTAAAAAAAAAACAAAAAATATTATGTTTCTGTAATGCAGATTCATAGTCTATTTTAATACCTATCCAGTGGTATCTGATTTGTCTTTCAATCATTACATAAAAATGCTTTTGTGGATCAATAACAAAAATGCATGTTTAGTAAAAAATTCTTTATTCAAGTATTGGTGTCAAAGTTATGAAATTAAAAGATAAAATTAATTTAAAGTTTGTTATTAATATCGAGTGTTCCCTCCCCTAGCCTGAATCACTGACTCCATCCGTGTTTTCATTGATGTTACTAGACTTTTGATAAAGTCTTGAGGAATAGCCTCCCATTCCTCTGCGATCGCCTGTTGCAGCTCCTGTAGAGTCGATGGAGGAGCATCTCGGCCTCGAACTCTTCTTTTCAGCTCGTCCCATAGATGTTCGATGGGATTGAGGTCTGGGCTTCGAGCTGGCCACACCATAACGGTCACATCCACCTCTTGAAGGTACTCGATCACTATGCCAGCAGTATGCGGTCTTGCATTATCTTGCATAAACAGAAAGTTTTCGCCGATAAACCCAGCAAAAGGTACGACGTGGCTCTCGAGTACTTCCTCAATGTATCGTATGGATGTCAATCCTCTTGATTGGCGACCAGTATTCGGTCCGGTGATGAAGGCAAGCTCGGTTTTTGCTTCCATAGACATGCCTCCCCAAAACATGATTGATCCACCGCCATAGGCGACACGTTCTGTTATGCAGCATTGGGCAAATCGTTCACCCGATCTTCTATACACCTTCCCCCGTCCGTCGTTGCCATGCAAGCACATCCTGCACTCATCAGAGAACAGGACTGCACTCCACTGCTCTTCGGTCCAATTCAAATGGTCTCGAGCGAACTGAAGGCGGGCTTCTCGGTGGGCTGGGGTCAATTTCGGCCCGTTTGCTGGCCTGTGTGCAGTCAGGCCACCTTCTCTCAATCGTCTTCTGACTGTCCACCGGCTAACTTCTACTTCACGAACTTCTTGAAGTCGTTGGCCCAGTTGAAATGCGTTCAAACGACGATTTCTTAAAGATGTCGTTATAAGAAAGCGGTTATCACGCTCTGTTGTAGCACGGGGACGGCCCGATCCTTGTCGCCGTTTGTAGCCACCAGTCTCTTGATACCTCTGGTATACACGCCGAACGGTAAATCGGCTCAAACTCAATTGTCGAGCCACTTGACTTTGCTTAAGCCCCGATTCAACAAGGGCAACCACTTGAGCGGCTACTTCTGGTGTAGTATCCATTTTCGTGTTCCGTTTGAAGCCAATATCAATAGAGAACCTTTCACACTGTACGTTGGTATGCAAATGATGACCATTCCCTCAATATGCACTCTTTTATACCTGCGATAAATCCCGCCGCCGGCCTTACCTGGATCGAGCGACATAAGGGGGTCTATTGTTTTGTTGCTAATGAGTTGTTTTTAAAGGTAAATGTCAACCCTTTATCAGTTCTGCGAATGCCTAGATTATGCACTTTAATTTAATTTTATTTTAATTTGCTGTAAGCTCCAAATAAAAAAAAAATTTAACTTTTAAGTAAAAATGTGCGGATGTGCGATTTTATTGCTCTCAAGTGTATATTAATGCAAATTTTATTGTTAACGCGAGGGTGAATATTTGTCTCTATTTTAATAAAGATATTTCATAATAATATTGATTCTTCAAACTTATACGATTTCGTAGTAGGTATAGCTTCGATGGCTTGCTCACCGGAAAGGTTGATAGCAAATGTCCAAGCATCCGGACGCAGCCGGATGCTCGGACCGATCCACGCGACCAGGGAGGCGAGTCTATTTGACATTAGTAATGAGGCGTAATCGTTACGTTTGATTTTTATTTGAGACTAGCCCGCCTGAGCTTCGCATGGGGAGTAGAGTATACTATCATGATAGAATGATGTTCCGAATAGATTTATTTTCAATTTAATTTTAATTATTATTGTCAAAGCCGTGGGGTCGCGGCGTACGAATATCGACCCCTCCAACTCAACCCTTGGATGTCGTAAAAGCCGACTAAGGGAACCTACCAGAGGAAGGGCAGCAGCTTCCTTCTGAGTATTTTGAAACACCAACACTGCGATCCCCAATCCGCCTGCCAAGCGTGGTGATTATGGCAAATCCCCCCCTACATGGGAGACCATCCACTCGATGGACCGACGACATCGTAGCGGTCGCAGGGAGTCGATGGATGGAGGCGGCTCAGGACCGCTATTTGTGGCGTCGTACGGGGGAGGCCTATGTCCGGCAGTGGACGTGTATGGGCTGATGATGATGATGATCATTATTGTCAATCTAATTTAATTTATTTTTATATTGTTCATTACGATTGCACATGTAATAATTACATAATAATTTAAGTACGAATATACTTATACAATTAGACCTGTAAATTTGTTGTCAACAAACAATCTGAATTATGAGGATATAGTACGAAGAGAGGAGGAGATTAGCTTCGATGCAGAATTGATAATTTAATAATAATAATAAATAATTTATTTCAGGCAAAATTAGTACAGGAAGTAAAATACTTAAAAACTACGGCACATATAAAATATATACCTTATTCTTACATCCATATCATAAACGTATTTACTACCACGTAATTGTCGGCGACATGTGACACGTAATCCTACTTCCTAATGTACATATATACATATAAATGTCAAAGTTTAGGCTGTATCTATAGAATAGAACAGAATTATTTATTCAATAGAACAGAATTATTTATTCAATAGAACAGAATTATTTATTCAGATAAAAAATAAACAATACATTTTTGTTAGAAGTGCCTTAAAGTCTATGTAAGGTTTAACTAGACACAGAGTTCTCACCGGTAAGTAGGTACCTATATAAATTTTATAAAATATACATTTTGACAGGCTTTTCATGAGCCAGCAATGTTTAAAATTAAACATATTTATAGAATAAAGTTCTTCAATATCAAAACATAGTAGGTAAAATCAATAACACCTTAATTCTTATTTAAAAATAACTATGTTTATTGCTGTCTATGGAAAAAAAAATGACTTGTCTAAGTGCTTATTTTGTAAGCCTAAAGATATAAAGTAATTAAATCTGATTCTGATTCGAAGTCATTTAAAAATACGATTCTCCCACAGACATGGTAGAGCTCTCCCCATTTCTGCCGTAGGAAAATAACATAACAAAATCTTCTTCATCAACATCATCTCAACCCAATACAATAGGATCGAATAGTCAAAGGAGAATCGGAATACGAGCTAAGTAATAAGGTCTTTATACGCATTCGAATTTCAAACGGGACCTATTCAAATAAGTAAGGTAAAGGTAAAGGTAAATTACTGAAACCTGGCGTGATCCTCTTTTCTTTTTCGTATACTGGAGGACTACTCTCATTACGAAATTTCGTTTTGTTTCGTTCGTACGAAAATTAAACATTTCGTATAAAGTTGAGCTGCTTTTTCACTTTGGAATGATGGTGGAATATTTTTGACTCTGAAATATTGGTTCTTATTCTTACAATGTTTTTTAAGCAAAAATTTATTTATAAGTCACACTCAAATTATCCGAAAACGGACCTTTCTTAAGCGAGAGTTGCTATACGTCAAGTTGTGTAGCTGAACTTCGCAACTGCGGATGAAAAGAACTAGAGTAGACCTCCAGAATCGACAGATTTGTGACGTCAGCGTGGTTAATTGTATGAAAAGACAAAAATCGCGGCAGTTTAAAAAAAAATTACTTATAGTAGGTAGCATGAACACAGTAGAGGAAAGTAGAACCCATCGAGTGGTCTCGCTATTAACATGCATTATGTAATGGGCAAAGTAAAGAATGATAATTTACCGGGTACGGAAAAGTAATTTTACTCGTAGCGTGCCCTACCAGAATGCTGGTACCATCACCAGTGGTCCGCATTTGTTCCGTTCAATTAATATTATGCCTGGAAGATATCACTTCTAAGTGGTAAGTCCGGCCATTGTACTTGTCTTATGTAATGTCTCTTTTTAATGTATTTTTTCTGGTGTACGTACGTACCTATGTATCATAATAAGGCATTTTTGTAATGTACAATATTAGTATTATAATAATATGGCGTGTTTTAAAAAACGATAAACCGACTTTAAAGGGAAATTTTACTTTAACACTTATTTTAAGTTTTGCGGGATAAATACAAATCCCCTGGGGATAAAACAATTCTATACAATAGTGAAAGAATTTTCAAAATCGGTCCATAATTGGCGGAGATATTGCGTACATACATAAAAAAAACATACTGACGAATTGAGAAACTCCTCCTTTTGAAGTCGGTTAAAAATACAGGTGTGACAGCTTGGTTACATCAAAAAAGGAAGAGTTATTCCTTGTTCGTTCCACCGACTTCGGCCCAATATAGTACACGGAAAATAAAATTCAGTAGTGATCCGCATTCGTCCCGTTTTAAGATTTCTAACAGAAAAGTAGCCAAAGTACTGTTAACTACATACTTATAAGTTGTCTTTATACTTTATTAACAAAGAAAATTACTATAAAGTAATAAAAACAAATTAGAACTAGTATTTACAATTGAAACCATTAAGCCAACTGAAAAGTTGCAAACAATCTATTGATTGAACTGGTCCAATTGGAAGCGTCCCCAAGACGCTGGCTGCAATGCCCCATTCTAAGTTGTCTTGATTTCAGAATCAGAATCAATAACTTTATTTTTTTATGCTTACAAAATAAGCACTTAGACAAGTCAAATTTTATACTAAAAACATAGTTATAATTATCAAATAAGAAATAAGGAGTTATTTATTTTCTCTTCACTTAAATTTTTTGTTCTAAGAAGTGAAAAAGAAACCACTAGCACATTATATATTTACCATTATTGTTTCCGTAAGTTTTTTGTAAAGCTCACGCGGTGTCTCGTTTATCTAACCCATGGCAAACTGTAGGTACAATACGTCCCTGTAATCACGGGGCGATTGGGCCTGATTGACCTTTATGCAAATCAGAATTCAGAACTCAGCCCCCGGCAGGTTCTGTAATTGAATAATTAACCTGCCATGCGTACTTGATTATAATTTAAATCATCATATTTTGTCCGTTGCCGGGATTACCTATTCATTTTACCGACTGATTTATTAAAAAAGTTCGTCGAATTTTCCGATTGTAAAAGAAATAGCTTCGAGATGAGGTGACGCATACAGAGCCGGACGCGCAGAAGCCAAGGAATGTGGGCTTATCAAAGCGACCTTTATTGCCACCATCGGTTTTCACAGACTAAGATAGATGGCGCTGTATGAACCTCAAGTGTCAAAAATGTGTGTGTTTTATCCTAGTGGAAACGGTGGAAACAGAAAATTATTTCGTTGTTTATTTTATGAAACTTCACATTGACACTTGACTTTTGTGCAGCGCTATCTAATGTCAAAATATAAAGCGTGATTGTTTTTTTTAAGATTCCATTGAAAAGCCCTCATTAAATTTAAATTTCTAACGAATTGTGAACGAATTGAAACAAATTAAAACTGACGATTCGGCCGTCTCGGCGTGTACAGCTGTCCACTAGCGCTTGTATGTAGCCTTTTCGATCAGGGAGTGTAATGAATAAGCAATAAGGACTTATTTTGGGTACGTTTATAATAGTGTTTTGTAACAAAAATGTTCATTGATAACGATGTCACGACAATTTCTTTGTTTGTAACTTGGTTACGAGATAAGACGACGATTTCTTCTCAGGTAACTGGTTACAAAACACAGTTACCATGGCGGACAAAGGATTACGCTATAAAATAAATGTTTTTTTGTTGAATCAGTACCTACACAAAATAGCGTAATTGCGATAATAGAGAAGATAATTATGTACCTAATTATTATCTTTTTAAAGCTGACTATTGTTTTTATTAACAAAGAAAATTACAATCAAATAATAGATAGAAACTTAGAACTAGTAATTGCAATTGAAACAATTGAGCTAACAGCAGACTGTTAAACACTCTGCAGGTAGCTCAACTGATGAACTGCGCACAGAGTGCGATTTCCTTGTCATCCATAGCCTCCTCCACTCTGTCAAGCTACCAGTAGATTGTTTGCAAAAGTCTACAGTTATCTCAATTGTAAATACTAGTTACTCATATCAAAGAGAATACAATACTACTCATATTCTTTGGCTGCACATAAAGAGATAAATGGATATGGCAGGCGAGGCGACAAACTCTAATTTTTTAAGTAAAAATCCGACATTACTGCATTTTCCTGTAACTTGACTTCTTTGTTATTGGCAATATGTGTCTGGTTTCCTACTGTCTTTTCTGCCAGTGTCCAGTTCATGTCCAGTTCATGGAAATTTCAACTTCAACTTCTTCTTTTATGGCGCCATGTAAATTTCATATGTGAATGTTTTGCTCTTCACTTCTTGTCAGTTCCAAGGGACTGTGCAGTCAATTGCATAAGTAAATGTCAATGATCGTCACGGCGGTCAACTGTCACGGCAGCGGCCTAACAGAGGGCGCGTTCCGTCTGCCAATATCAAAAAGTAAGGTCTTGCGCTGCGTTCACAGTTATTTTCTTTTATTGTTTGTAGATTCTTTTTCTGTAAGCTTTATTTGTAGGTGTCTTTTATTTTTATATTTGCTTTTTGTTCTATTTTACTGATATTTTTAGTATCAAATTTGTATATTATCCTAATGTATTATATTATATTGTTAGTTATATTGTAACTTTTTATATTCTGTATTTTAACATTTTAGCACACTAATCTATTGTCTTAGCAGTGGTCAGTCTTGAGGTCACCTCAAATAGGTTCCCTTTTTAAAACCAGCGCTATCTTGCATTATGTAAGGTAGCATTAGCTGAGATGGAACCCTTTGATCTGCACACCACCGTCACAGCGCGGAGCACACTCCGGTAGCTCGCATACCTATTTATTGGAAATAATAATGTTGTACCTACCTGTAATAATATAATCACAGTACCTACCTACCTATACATAGTAACCTTTTGCTATTTATTAGCTTTACTGTGTTGTCAATTTGTTCTTCTCCTAATGTCTTTTTTCTGATATTTTCTTCCGTTTTCTTAATCATATAAGTGGGTAGGTGGGTACCTACTGCTTTATTATTGGAATTTATAATTACATTTTCCTCTTCTGTATAGCAATTTTGTATAGCATCTTTCATTTATTATTTCTAATTAAGTTCTATTTCTGTTCTGTGCTGTATCAGGGTTGTGTTTGTCAATAAATTTTTCTCTATCTCTATCTCTAGTTCTTATTTGTTTCTATTATTTAATTACAATTTTCTTTGTCAATAAAAAACCCAATAATAATAATCTTTCAATAGCTACCCAATTCAATTATTCCCATTAAAATTGGAACTCTTCAATATCTAAATCTCCCTCTCGTAAAATATTGAAATGAAGGTAAAGCGTGAGTGACGTGACCTATTTTTGTATTTTCATGAATCTCAAAAATATCAACCCGATACCCAATTAGTTTCATCGAGCGGATTCCTTCGTACCGTACCTATTACATAGGTATATGCTTGCGGCTTGTTACGTTTTTATATTATTTTGTCTGGAGATTTTCTATGTATCTCTAATAACAAATCTATTGTTTTAAGTTTATCAATAACTATTATTCTTATTTAGTCATCTGCAGTTAAAGTTTTCATTAATATAGAATAAAGTCATGTGTATAGTCTTTGTTACAAGATAACTGCATTCTCGAACTGAGCTTGATATTTTGTAGAATACAAGACAAATATTAGTAAAACTATAGATAAATCCTACTTGAACTAGGATTTGTCTATAATTTTATTAATACTCAAAAAAGTTCAGAAAAAAGTCAAAGTTTGTATGGATGGATGTATGGATGTTAGTTACTCTTTCACCCAAAAACTACTGAACCGATTAGGGTGAAATTTGGTATGAGTATAGTTTAAAACGCGGGCGAAGGTGCGTGCAGCAGCTAGTTAGAATATATTTTCTGATATTACCCATTTAATTTAAGAAAATATTGAAAAACTAAACACTTTTACTTACTAGCTGTTCCCCGCGGTTTCACCCGCGTTAAATTCGTGAGCCATGTAAGCAGTAAATCTCCCATGGGAATTTGATGTTTTACCAGGACAAAAAGTAGTCTCTCCTCCTCCATCCTTTCAACTAACTCTATGCCAAAAATCAAGGCGATTGGTTGGTTAATTAGGGCGTGAAGGAAGGACAAACAAACAAACACACTTTTGCATTTATAATATTAGTTAGGATTATGATTGTTACATAGACATTAGGTATCAAGGAATTTATATACTAAGTAACGTTAGTATATAAATATCAAATTGCTTTATTTCCTTTAGACCTTACAGGACTCTTGGACAAGTCACAAAATTGAGACGTGTCCAAGAGTCCTGTATCAGTAAAACAGGGAAATAAAGTGAACACTTTGATTTTTTGTTCACTTCAATCTTTTTAAGGTAAAGTAAAGAAGCGAACAAGAAACCTTTACCTTGTTAGGTTGTTAGTTTTCGAGTTGGAGCAATAGCCGTCCCATGCTTTTTTTCCCCCTAGATATGGGCGCGAGCCGCCGACACTGAGCGCGCCTTCTTGATGCAGAAGAGGTTAATCCGCGCCATTGTGGGTGTACCGGATGATGTATCGTGCAGTGAATATTTCACACAGCTGAAAATAATGACTCTACCAAGCGAGCTCATTTACCAGGTAGCGCTATTCACCTATCATAATCTGGACCTGTTTCAGCGTCGTGGAGCTAACCCCAACCGCGCTCTCCGTAGCAACAAGTACCACTACAGACTTATAACACCCTCACACAAACTTCAAAGGTCAAAAAGATCTGTCTACATAATGGGCCCCGAGGTATACAACCGACTACCCGAAAAAATCAGAGATGCCGCTTCCTCCAACATATTCAAGCACCGTCTTAAGACATGGCTGCTGGAAAAGGTCTTCTACAGCTTCAGCGAATTCCTTGAGTTGCCCGAACTGTAGAATGCAATACCATTTTTAAGCTTATCTTAGCTGTAGAAGATAGGAATATCTTAATTAGTGAAATAATTTTGTATTCTTATTTGACATTAATTTAATTAAAGCGAAGATAATAATAAAGAAAATAATTTTAGGTACTTATTATACTAAATTATTCCCATAAAAATGCATATCAGATGTTAAGCTATTTGACGTGTAAATTTATTATTTACCAATAAAATCTTGAATCTTGAATCTTGATAATCTGATATTTTGTAATAAGCCTTTTTACAAAGGATATATGTACATATGTTAAATTCCTTGTTAGAAAAGAAAAAAAGAAAATTAACACGACTCATTACAGATAAAGGAAAGTACGGGAAACATGAACATACATAAAGAAAATAGATAGGAAAAGTGTTAGGGGCCAAAAAGGTACCTGTCTCAGCATTATGCCGCTACAAGCCGAAGCTAGTAGCGGCTCTGGTTATTTTTAGGTATATACATCATTACAATGCGGAGACAGGCAATGTCATACATGGCAGGCGGAGCTGCAACCATAAAAAATCTTCTAAAGGCATAAACACACTCACAGAGCCATAGACGATACTAAAAGTCTATGGACGTAGAACGGACCGTACACCAAAAATATGTATCAAAACCATAGCGCATAAAGTGCTTACAAAATAAGAAAACAATGTGTAGCTACTTAAGTACATCTTATGTACACCGTTTCTTATACTCATGTTCTATAAAAAGCTTTCTTTCATCTTCTGAGAGCCACTCAGTAGATCTTACGTTCCCTTAGATTTCCAAAGATGGGTCTCGATAAGGTTTGAAGATGTATTGGCAAAAATACTGTACGATTATTTAGATAGGTGATTGAGACTCGAATGAAGATAAGACGGTAGCTTTGTTCTGTAGAATCAATACATGAAGATTTTATTAATTTACTGTTAACATGACCTTTACAGGTAATTATAATTATGATCCTTAAGAGAAGGTACCTTCTCGGTACGATAAACATCTGCAAATATTTGTCCTGGGTGTTCTGGTCGTTTTCTATGTATACTAAAAATATCTAGTGTATTATATTAAGTATATCAGTTATCTAGTAAGTGTGTGAATGAGCGGTTTCCGAAATGCATTTTTATAAAGAAAAAAATTAGTTCCAAATATCTCAATAGGTGGCAGGGGGCGCCAACTGGAAATAAGGGTATGTCAATGTCAAATAAAAACTTGAAAAAGTTTGTTTTCCTTTGTCTTGGCATTGGCATTACCCTAATTTCCAGTTGACTCCCTGCCATCTATCGATACATTTAGAACTAATTTTAATTATTTTATTGTAAATCGATAACCCCTCATTGTCCAGTATACTAATATTATATTATTATTTATATAATATTTCTGAACATTGATAATTTTGTTGACTGTTCAATTTAATAAAAAAAAAACAAGGAATAGTTGTTACTTTCTGTACCGTATTATTTTAAGGCCTGTACGCTTTATGACTCCATCGATTAGCTCTCACAACCAAGCACCCAATTTATACGAACACTCGACCAAAATCCCCATCTTCAGGCTCTCGACAATACTCATCAGGCAAATAAAACTGCACTGCATGTACCTACCTACCTATTTATCACAGATCCTTTGATGTCGAGTGCTGCGGAGTGCGTCTGGCGTCGGTGAAGTAGAGACGGGGTGGGCTTTTGTTTTTCGGGTTTTTAGGTTGGTCGGTTGGTTTTGTTTTGGAACGTTCGGTAAAGACGAATACTCAAGTACAAAAACGCGCGTTCTTAAAAGGCTTCTCACTTTCAAGCTCTGGGTAATCAAATCAAATCACATTTAATTCAGACATACTAGGAACAAGGTTACATACACAGTCCATATATCGACACACAAATTTTAAAAACAATACACTGAAAAAAACAATGATAACATTATGAGACACTTAACATCTTTAGCAACCAACATGAAGTTTCGTCCAGTGCTGGGAGAGGCTATGTCCAGCGTTCCTGCAATGACCTGCAGGTAGCTGTTTGCGTAATGGAGTTCACACACCAAAGTCAATGGCCCGCTGTCATAGCTGACGCAACCTGGCGGCTCAGTCCGCGGCATGGTCGGCATGTGAGCGGCTTCCAGGTTGACCAAATACTGTCGGCGGCCTGTCATTCAAACACAGAAACGTCGCCGGTTGGTAGGTTGCGTTCGGAGGTCCACGTTGGCGGCTTTCTTGTTCTTGGCGGGTGTCTCTGCTGTACCTAGGTACATATATGTTTTATATTTACGTGCCGCGAGTGGACCAACGTCGGCGGCGACTTCAACGAGATGATTTTATAATTATGTTTTATAAGCACACGATAAACTCGCAGAGAGTCGTTGGATGGAGGCGGCTCTGGACCGCTATTCGTAGCATCGTTTGGGGGCGGCTTATGTTTAGCAGTGGACGTATACGGGCGGACGTATGATGATAAACTCGTCAGCCTTAATTAGAGTAGCTCGTTAATTAACTTCAAAAAAAGGGAAGGATTTTTATGTACATTTGTTTGCTGCAATTTTTATTTATTCTCTTTAACTTTCATCACATTCACATTCGCATTCACAAACTATTTCTTTCATCTTCTGAGAGCCACTCAGTAGATCTTACGTTCCCGTACGTATGTTTGACTATGTAATCGATCTATGAGTTAATTTTTCGACAATACCCCCAGGCTTAATCCTTTCTTTGTGAGCATGCCAGCTACATTGCCTTCGCTACAGTATAATTCTCGTGCTATTTATAAACGGGCGTGAAGTATAAAATAAATAAATAATTAAAAATTGAACGAACTCACCTGTGATGTTCGATTACAATTATACGAGGCGTTAACGAAGGATTCTATAACTTATTGCAGCGATCTACGAATGTCTGCTTCTGTCACACATATAAAGCTGACCTGAAAGAAATACATTAATATTCTAGCCTACGCCTGGCAGAATACAGCCACTAGCCCGTAACCTAACGTCTCTCTGACAGCCAGCTTCACTTGTCATTATTTTAGAGTAACCATACAAATTTGATATTTGTTTAATTTTGGCTTGGGACTCAATTGGGTTGGGTGGGACATTATAGAATCCTTCGTTAACGCCTCGTATACTTTAGAACCAGCTACCTGTCCTTCCGATGTGTAGGTATCCATCCGAAAATGTATTTTTTCCACGGTTGAGGAAAGGTCGTAACCGATTCGTCAATACCACTCTAATAACTTTTGGTCATGGTAATTAACATAATCCTTGTTTCTATTTCGTTTTCTCATGTTATTTCTGCAAAAAAACTAATCGAACACTTCATTTTACATTATTTTGTAAGAAAATATGTGTCACTTCGGCAACACAAGAATAAATAATGACAAGTTAAGCTGGCTGTCAGAGAAACGTTAGGTTACGTTAGGTTACGTAGGGTAGAATATTAATGTATTTCTTTCAGGTCAGCTTTATATGTGTGACAGAACCAGACATTTGTAGATCGCTGCAATAAGTTATAGAATCCTTCGTTAATGCCGAAGTATAATACAAACGATTGAACAATGAGGCTGCTGCACAGTTTTTTACCTTTTGCTGCATATGCATTCGCATTCACAAACTATGCTTGACTAAGTAATCGATCTATGAGTTAATTTTTCGACGATACCCCAGGCTTAAAAGATGAGAAAACTGTTTCTTTGCTACCTTTTCAGGTCACGAGAATATTCTCCGATAAAACTCGTGTTTATCCCATCTCTACTTGGAACTTGAGACATCAAACGAGCTGATTCGCCTTTACACCTTGTAGATTGCAGCGTAAGTGTCCCCTTAAGGCTAATTAATAACACCTGGGTTCTAGAAAGAGTGTTACCTACACCTAAACTTGAGAACACTAAATGTTATATTTCTAGTCAATTTCAGATTTTCCTAAAATCATAATAATATGATAAATATTATTACTTAGATCCTTTTTTTACTATACACAGAAAATACCAGAACCCCTGGAACAAATATCTACAGATCGTACAAACATTTATCTTGAGTCGAAAATCGAATCCACAACCTCCTGCGCCGCAGATGGACCTTCACCCACTCTGCCACAGGTTTTGTATTAAGTATTATCAGTTATCTAGTATCCAGACCATAACCGGCGACCTCTGTTTACGATGAGACTGTGTGAATTGAAATTTTCCACCAGTAATATGTATTATTATTTCTCTCGAGTGTGGGCAGACCTCGTATTCGATGGACCGACGACATTGTAGCGGTCGCAGGGAGTCGATGGATGGAGGCGGCTCAGGACCGTTTTTCGTGGCGTCCTTTCGGGGAAGCCTATGTTGTATGATACAGGCTGATGATGAATTTAATTATTTATATTCGATGATTTATTAGTCACACGCTTGTTCGGCATTGATGAACATAATCAGTGCGGAAGGCCTATATAATAGGCCTCCCATACTGATTGCCATAGCACCCTGTCTTTAGCTTGCCGCATACAGAACCTGCCAGCAATCTATCGCGTATTACCAACATATGAATATCCACATATATAATCAACCTAAATTTATAAAAGAAAAAATTGGTACTCATCACGAGATCTCTGAAACTACAAGAGTAACGAAGCTGAAATTCTGCATGAAGGTTTCTCTTAGGACGTAGGCACGCGTTTCGAAAAGATTTTTGTAAATTCGTATTCTAGGTGAAATTCAGTTAAAGTTAGGCAGCTCAATGACATATCAAGAAATCTCAGGAACTAGAAAAATGCGACGAGGCTGAGTTTTTAGTTTACATGGAAGCCATTACTTGAAGTATTACTAAAGACCACGCGTATGAAATCGCGGGCGGGTCAGCTAGTGGAAAATATAATATGTATGACCGTTTTTAGAGATTATATTTTTAGGAACCAGGACCGGGTTTTATTCAAAGATCAGGAATTACAAAGCAACATAAGCGGTTTATTAACAATTTACGTGAACAACTAGGTGGTTACACCATCAAATAACGTAAGCCAAGTGAGTAATTCAACAACACTTAGGTACTTGCCTTTAACGCAAGAGAGTGAACGTCCGAACAGCGCGACGACTTGTAGTAGACTGGCCTCGGGACGAGGTGTTGACTCAACGGCAGCGCGTGGCAGAATGGGGTGGCGTTTCTTTTTTTTTTCGAAAGGATTATAATGCTGTTGACCGCAGATGGCCATGACAGCGTTACCGGGCTTTTGGCGGGCGCAGAGGGCGCCTCGCCGGTAAAATTAGGTTGGGGCGACACGCACAAGGGCCACCACTTAGGTGCGAGCCTCGGCTTGGGCTGTCGCCAGATGCTACACAAGAGGGTAATGGAGGTTTCGCCTAGGTGCACGAATGCACCTAAGGGCGGAAGCGGGGAATTCTTCGACCCCGCATCCGGCGGGGTCGGTTTTTGGTCGGTTGTGTAGTGTGCGGAAGCGAATTGGTTGCCGTCACCTCCGGGTTAGCGGCGGTGATTGGGTCAACGGGGTCACCGAGAACGTGTCTCGGTCTGCGGAGGAGAGAACTCGTGGGAGGGTCGTCAATGGGATAATCGGGCATGGTGGATATAAGGGGATTGAAATGTTCCGAGGCCTTTTCATAATGACGCTGTGAGGCAGCCTTTATGAAGTGGGCAACGGACTCGAGATTAAGATCGCGATGGAGATCTTTATTGCGCATGTAGAACGGACAGCCCGTGACTTTGCGCAGAAATCGGTTTTGGACAACCTGGAGGTGGCGAACATTGGCCGAGTGGCCAAATACCACAGAGGAGTACGTCATGACAGGACGTATGACCGATTTATGGGGTGGCGTACGCTCGGCGTACGCTTTATATACACTCGGAATGCCTCCGTTGTAATGTTTCCTAACTATATACATATTTCAGAGATATTGATGATCATCGTTGAAGAACCGACAACCGCTGGGGTTTAACGTGATCTTGAGTGGAGACCGTGACTCGGCAAACGTAGTGTAGGACGCCCTCCGGCCAGGTGGGATGACGATTTGCGAAAGACTGCAGGCAGATGCTGGATGCGTCAAGCTGAAGACAGGGCGCTATGGCGCTCATTAGAGGAGGCCTATGTCCAGCAGTGGACTAATATAGGTTGATGATGATCATGTTGATGATCATCAATAATAACTTCTAGGTATTTGATGGGGCTAACGCGAGATGCGAGATAATATAGCGCAATCACATGAAATTTTATGGGAGTGGTTTCACTGGCTCTGAAACACAGTTTTAAACATTCAGGAGCCTATGGACTCACTACTGTCTGTGAAACAATAATATGTCAATAAAACAATCTTTACTTTACATTAAAGTTTTTCAGAGCCTGAAAACTTCTGCCACGAACGGCTCTCAAATACCATCTTAATTAAAATGAGGCTCCTATGTTCAGTACCTTCTTTTGTTCTATTCTGGAAAGTGCGAACCTACTTAATCCTTTCTTTGTGCGCATGCCAGCTACATTGCCTTCGCTACAGTATGATTCTCGTGATATTTATAAACGGGCGTGAAGTATAAAATAAATAAATAATACAAATAATTGAAAATATGAATAATGCTTAACAAATCACAAATCACCATCTAGACTCAAAGTAAGCAGATCTTCAGTTATGGGTACTAGAAACGTAACTACTATAATCTACATACGTAGTCAGATATTTTAGTATACATACATAGAAAACACCAAAAACACCCGGATCGAATAAACATTTGTAATCGAAATCGAACCCGCAACCTTCTGCGTCGCAGGCGCAGACCTTCACCTCATCCGCTGCGTCATCTAGTTTTTCAAAAAGTTCAAAAGCTTTGCAACGATCTACTTTACATACTCATATGTCTAATCTTAGTGGATTGCGTCCATAAACCATTTTTTTAGGGTTCCATATCCGAAGAGTGATAACGGCACCCTATTACTAAGCCTCCGCTGTCTTGAATTTTTCACAGAATGTGTATTTCTATTGCTAACTAATAAAACTAAATATTAAAATTAAAGGGCTCCCATCCAAAACAACTTGACATTTTTGGGTAGTTTTCTCTACTTTTGTAAGATTTTCTCTTAAACCGTAGTAGGTACACAGTTTTGTGATGGTATATACAACTACATATTACCGCTATATAACAACAAATAAATGTAATAATTAAGAGGTCCAACCATACCAAGTTGAATACCGATCACCAAAGTTAAGCTACGTCGGGCGCGGTGAGTGCTTGGATGGGGACGACAATTTAAAATTTGCTTTTTAAAAAAAAATTACTCTTCCTTTTGCGCAACAGTTAAGTTCAATAGTACGGAACCCTCTGTATGGGAGTCAATTCGCACTTGGTCGGTTTTTATTTAGATATGTTCTGGCGCAAAATAGAGGAGGCCTTTGCCTCAGCAGTCGGCTAGTAAAGGCAAAATGCTTTCATTGAAATATTATTAATTGTCCTACATATCATTTTACTCCCTAAAGTTATTTTTATCGGCACTTGAAATACTAGAGAACTAGCCATGATGACACGAGAAGAATATTAGAAGTATGCAATACAATAAAACTAGAAGAGTGTTAGAAGTTATTAAAGATCTAATCATTTCCAAAGCTTCAACTTCTTTTATTGTTCTGTTTCAATTTTGTGAAAATAAATAAATAATGCTGGACAATTTCACAAAATCATCTAGCTCCAGAGCAGCAACAAAATAAACACACTTTTCTTTAACTTTTTTCTCATGGAAGTGACATTGTCTTTTTGAGAATAAATTTATTTAAACCTAAACCTGTTAGGCGTGTACGGTCTATAATACTTATAAAGAGTTCTGCGCGCTAAATCAGTAATTTTATTTCTACTGTAACGAAGCCGCGTTTATAAAGAACAAGGTTTGTCTTGCGGGTTACTTATGAGCACATTAGGGAAAATGTCGCTTTGTTTCGCAGAAAACTGGCGGTACATCTCTGATGCGGTTCTATAGATCCTACTAATATTATAAATGTCAAAGTTTGTATGGATGGATGTATGTATATTTGTTACTCTTTCACGCAAATACTACTGAACCGATTATGCTGAAATTTGGTATGGGTATAATTCGGGACCATACAGCGAGGCAATGCAGCCAGCGTCTTGGGGACGCTTCCACTGGTATTGATATGGACCAGTTGAGCTATCTGTAGATTGTTTTCAATAGTCTGCAGTTAGCTCAATTGTTACAATTGTAAATACTAGTTTAATTTGTTTATATTATTTGATTGTTATTTTCTTTGTCAATAAAGAATCTAAAATATAATCCTACTAATATTATAAGCTTGAAATTAATTCTATAGTAACTACATCTGTCTGTTTGTCTGTTACCTTTTCACGCCTAACCGGCTGAACGGATCTTAATGAAATTTGGCAGGGAGGTAGATGGTATCCCGGGACGGACATAGGGTACATGAAAAGCGCCTGCGAAGCCGCGGGCAGCAGCTTGTAAAAATATTTTTGTAACTATTTTTATGATTTTTTCCGAATTCATAAATGCGAGAGTGAGGTAAAACCTTCTTTACACAATTCACACGTATTCTGAAATACATAACAAATGCAAATAAGTATTTGTTATGTATTTCAGAATACCCTTGTTCCTGTTAGTCTACATACCTCTATTTTGCTGTGAGTTCGTCGTATTGTCTATCGTAGTACATTTTCCCGGATGGCTATTTCTTATTTCCGAGACGTTGGCTGCCAGGTAGCCAGAGACTCAATGGGACACTCAATTGACGGCAAACGGACACTATGTTGTCTAGTTACTGATTGTGTGGTGTGTGGTGGTGTGTTGTAGAGACTTTGCAGTAAGAAAGTGTCTTTACACGAGCTCCATCTATAGATTGTGTATTCATATTGAATTTTTGTTACTTATTATTATTTGTACTGTATACTTATTTGTTGTTAGTTGTCACTTTTATCCGTCGCACAGTGTTCAAAGTAACCAAAAAAAAAAATCCTATGCGGTTTATAGCATGAATCGATAAATGCATTTTAAATGCAAGAGTAGAACCCAAGTGTATATTTCAAAAATGAGGTATCAAAATACTCGTCTTGACCTTTATATAGTTCTGAGTTACATTAAGGAGGCCTTACCTCTCGTTTTGAAAAAAAAACTAAAAATATGAAAAATGGTGACCGAGCCGGTTTTTTTTTTAAATAGGTAATTTCTTGTTGACTGAAGTTTTCGTGCATGTAAATATACATAAGGGTTTGATTTTAGGGGTGGTTCGACACGGTTTATGGAGCAATGGCGAACTAAGAAGAATTTACAACCTTTCTGGTGTTATATTCTACGCAAAATAATATCCATAAATTTTCTCAGATCAAATAACGATAACCGGCTAAAAACTAATAAAACTTTAACAATATTTCAGCCGCAATAACCGCAAAGCTGTCATTAATCCGTTGATTAACTTTTATTTAATGACGAAACTTATCCTAGAATTAGGGTGAACTAATGTTTACCCTCCGTACACTGCATGATCAGAATTAATGCCTTACCATTATTTACCACAGGCTCTGTAACAACCAGCTTGGTCACTTCATTAAACATAATAAAGCACAAAGATTATGTTTCATTAATTCATCAGCACACAACCTCCATTGGTAAACCTGTCTCGGATGAAACGCCATTCCATCTGCTAGGAGAGTGTGGAGTCCACACTCTCCAAGGTTGTCTGGTAGAGAGTGTTTTGTTTTTTGGAAGTCGGTGACATGCCGCCAGGCTGTGTCGGCGGGGTCAGCGGGTTCGATGTGTAAACTCCAAGTCTGCAAAAAGAAGGATAAATAATTTTTGTATTGCATCTTCAGCCTGCAAGACACTCTACAAAGTCACGGCAATCTCAGAATCAGAATCAGGATCAATAACTTTATTTCTTTAAGCTTACAAAATAAGCACACCAGTCAAATTTCTGAAAAATCTATCATGTGACGGATAGCGCGGTTACGAGCTACACCGTAGCGGTTACGAGCTACGCCGTATCTGTTAAGCGCTACGGCGTAGATAGGTACTACGAGCCGCGAAGACTAGCTACGAGCTACGCCGTAGCAGCTATGAGCTATGTAGATGCTAGCTACGCGGACTAGTGATGAGCAAATAATTACTTTCATAACTTTTGAATTATGAGAAAGTTTCAAACATGTATGGGCAGTAATAAATAAAAATACTTGTGTCGAAATAGGGCTTTCTGACATCATATCTACAGGCAAAAACCACCTTAGAGTAAGTTTTTTGAAATCCTCTACCTTGTTTTGTATGAACAAAAAGCAACAAAACCACGATTCGAAAATAGCTGTATCCTAACTTATACCATTTTTTTTTGGTAAAGAGCATATTTGTTCGCATCGTTTCAAAAACACCCATAAAAGAGTATATACAGGATTTCGATATCATATTTATCAAAATCTCTTTAGCCATTTTGATGCTTGGAGGTAACAAAGAGTGTCCGCCAGACTTATGGCTCAATCTTATTGAGGAAAGGAATTTTTCGAGAATAAAATCCAGCAGTAGGTCTGCTACATTTGTTTGTAAAGACAGGTAAACACTTCTTTTTCCTGCATTGATGAGGCACTGCACTCCAATAACTACGACTCTGGGTTTGCATTTGAGAGGCTCGTCTACCACCAGGCCAGTTTGTAAGCTGCATCGACTGTTTGAGCTTCTCAATGTTACCCCTCATTTCAGTGCTAATTATCACCCCTCCGTTCCTTATCGTAGGCCTCTGATTTGTAGCTTTATCTCTTCGTTTTAGACAAGGGATTTAGTCTCTTCTCTAGACTTAATCTTATCGTATGGGTAAATAGCCATAGAGCTGACATTTATGGGCGTGATGTAAGTGCTACTCTTTTTCACCATGAAGGTAAAGGAATTTCTGGTTTCAGTCACATCAATGCAAATTTTTAGGTCTTGGAGTCGCTGGAGTAGTTATGTCTATTTTTTCCGTCAGAGCTTGTGTTTCGATGTTCATTGTGACAGCCCGTGCTTTAACCGATTGGTAATGCACTGCAATCTGCGATGTACATAGAAACAATGCAAAAACATAATCACATAGGAACACTCGGAAACCGCCTCGCGGTAAAATATAGACCACCGAAGAGCCGCTTCCTACAAAAATTCATTTAGGATTATCTCGCATTCAAAAAAGGAAAAAACCCATAGATTATTTTTAAATCTTCGATTTTCAACGTAAAGCGATTGTTTTAAGCGCCGATGTTAATTTGTTTTCTATTTCCGTTGCGATTTTACTTCATTGAGCGATAGTAGAAGTGATACAGTATGATGTTTTTCGAGAGTAATCATTTTATTCGGTTATAACGTACAATACAAATATTCTTTATAAAAAACCTTAAACAATCTAACCCTTAGTTAACTTGTCGAAGTTACTAACCAAATAAAACAGAAACACACGATAGGAAAAGACAAATACAGATTAAGTTGTACAATGGGCGGCCTTATCGCTAATGTTATTATCAAAGTAATGTTAATTTGTGTTAAATGAAGTCAAATGAATAAAACGATGTGGTGGTAGGTATCATGAATTAACACTAATATTAAAAATGCATAACTTTGGATGTTGGTTAGGTACTTTTTTTACGAAAAATCTACTGAACGAATAGGCTTCAATTTTAGCATGGCTTGAACACAGATTGGAGAAGATGGTTAAATATATTTTATTAACTAAATCGGTGTAGGTAGACCCCCCACGCGATGGACCGACGACCTAGTGAAGGTCGCGGGAAATCGCTGGATGCGGGCAGCGCAAAATCGGTCATTGTGGAGATCCTTAGGGGAGGCCTATGTCCAGCAGTGGACGTCGATCGGCTGATATGATGATGATGATAATGATTAACTAAATCTAAAATTAGAAACGCTACACAAAAACAATAGAAGAAAAATCTTCAGCTGTGGGGCGGGCATTTCTAAAAATGGCGGCTCTGTGACGTGCCTTCTCGGTGATCCCGCGCGATAGCGGCACGACAAAGATACGTAATAAAAAAAAATATCTCTTAAGTTTTGTTGGGAGCTAACTAATTGATGTACTGTTTTTATGTTACTATGGTAAACAATTTTATACGGCAACCTCTGATTTGCGAGACAGAATGAGTGATGGTGACGTTGACGCATTACAAGCAACAACAAAACATGGTAATTTCACTGCAATATCACCCTTAACCCGTTCAAGGTCGCTGGGACTTAGGGCTGCCAACAGGCAGTTGCTATCATATAGTTATGAGTCAGTGTCGTAGCAATCGATCCCTCCAACGCTCATGGATATCGTAAATGGTGACTTAGGGAATATACCAGAAGAGCAGCAGCTTACTTCTGTATATTATTAACACCTCTACTGCGATCACCAATTCGCCGGTTAAAGCAAAACGTCCTTTTTGGGAGGTAAAGTGTTTAATTTTTCCAGTAAAAAGTCAAACAAATAGTAGTAAACTGAATGAAAATAAATACGCGCTCGCGAGATTTTCACTTGGTTCTTTTTTTGAATTATTGTTCCATAAACGGAAGAGGCCGATATCATATGGCGGACTCAGAATAAAAACTTTTTGTCGTTTGACCTTTAACGAAAATAACCATAGCTACCGGTGGCAACTACCGTCAAAAAATAAAAAAAAACACGTTAGAAATCGTAGACGGAGGATTAATGCTTACCCAATCCTCAATCTACGTTAGAAATTGATTTCTATTGTATACACTTTTCACTGAATGAAATTCCATAGAGTTTTCCGTCCCGTATTTTAGTACGCTTGCAATGACGTACTTTCTTACCCTTACCTCATGGACTCATTTGGAAAAGGAATATGTAACTTTCTGAACAGGTGTAGTATAAACTTAGTTTTCATCCCATCTATTCGAAAAAGACGACTTTGTTCGCCTTTATGTGCACCCAAAGGTGGTGTTTTCTTTAAGGAACTTTTAGCGGGCAGAAAAGAAGAAAGATTTTAGCTACTAAATGTTGTTCCTTTGTATAAATTTAACACTGTTTGTTTTTTTCAACGGTTCTGTATTTGTAACGTACGCTCCGTACCATTTTCCTCTGAGAAATAAAACAAACTACAAAAATTCGTGGCATCTAGTGATAGCAGTTTTTTTTTGTCCCGCAAACTAAACATGCAACGGCATTACATTATCCGCTTCGAAACAAAAGCCATCTGAGGCTTTGCCGTGTTCATACAAATCGCCGCCTTTGATGTTAAAAAAGCCTCTCGACCGACGTACAATGCTTGTGCTGTGCCATGGCACTGATCTAGATACGGCTTTCAGCTGAGGTGCAGACACAAGTTAGGGAAATAATGAAGAGTTGAACATATCTACAGTTCCGTTCAGTTCATTTATTCATCTTTAGACACTTACATGTACTTAGATAGGTCAACTAGTTTATAACTTAAATCACTATTTTTCTTCTTCACTCGGTACCTTATCACAAAATATGCTTTTATCAGCCAAAGCTTAGTCGATTGTATAATAACTTTTATTCAGTAAATATCTTTTAACGAATATGAATACATCCATGTCAGGGTTGTTTCTTACTTCTAACGGTATTTTATTATAAAATTTTATGGAAAGCCTGGAAGAGATCGCTTCTAAGTGATAAGGCCGCCCATTGTACATGTTTTGTGTCTATCTTTAATGTTTTCTTCGAATTTTGTAATTTCTTTTTGTAATTTTATAGAGAGATACATGAAACTTTTTTATTTTAGACTAGCTGCTGCCCGCGCCTTCGCCCGCGTATTATCGGGATAAAAATTAGCCTATTATGTTATTCCAGGTCCCAAACTATACCCACACCAAATTTCAGCATAATCGGTTCATTAGTTTTTGCGTGAAAGAGTAACCATTATCCATACATCCATCCATACAAACTTTGACATATATAATATTATAGTAGGATAGCCTGGTACGAGGAACCACAATATTGAACTTATGTATGTCTTGTGTTGAGTTCATGTATATAAACTATACCTATTGCGTGTCACTAATAGGAACCTACTTGCCCCTATTTATTTCTAACCGACTTCGAAAAAACGAAGAGGTTCGACGGTATGTATTTCTCCGTCAATAAAGTGGCCGTGGGGCCGCGGCTTACGAATATCGACCGATCCAACTCAACCCATGGATGTCGTAAGAGCCGACTTAGGAAACCTACCAGAGGAAGGCCAGCAATTTCCTTCTGAGTATTTTTGAACACCAACACGATCACCAATCCGCCTGCCAAGCGTGATGGTTATGGCAAATCCCCCCCTACATGGGAGACCATCCACTCGATGGACGAACGACATCGTAGCGGTCGCAGGGAGTCGATGGATGAAGGCGGCGCTCAGGACCGCTATTTGTGGCGTCGTATGGGGGAGGCCTATGTCCAGCAGTGGACGTGTATGGGCTGATATGATGATGAATGTGGACCGATTTATATGGTTCTTTCCTTTCGCTATTGTATAGACATTGAAGATCCCGAAATGGTTCATAGAAGCACCCTTTTTATACAGCTTTGTCTCAAAGATTACCGTAAAAGCTTGCAATCTTTTGTACGTACTGCAGTTACAGTTTACATTGAGCGGGTGGCTAACGTGGACTTCTGATTGGGTGGATCACTTTTTAAACAATTCACTATGTTATGTATCCTATGTGCTTACCTATTAATGGTAAGGAGTTATATAGTTTATTTATAGTGTGTAAAGCTGTTAGTTCTCCGAATACATTAAAATAAAAATAAATAACTTAAATTGAGATGTGAATTCTTTTCAGTTTTTTTTTATAGTCGGTAGATTTCGTTTGACCACAATTTCATCTGATGGTAAGTGACGATGTGGTCTAAGATGTATCATGAAGGTCTAGACCTATTCACTCTCGTCTTGAAGAGACTCGGGTTATAGTTGATTGGAAAAATAGAGACAGGCAGCGAGTTCCAATTATTTCTTTTATATATACAAACATTATATTGTATATCTATCAGAGAAGCCAAAAAAGTTGCTTATCAATAAATATACCTTAGATATACCTACGATATACGAATACATTACCTTAAATATGCCTACGACATCCTTAAATTCCTTTCGGCACACATTATCCAAAGGCACGGGCTATTTACATTATAAAGTTAAATTGGTCTGTGTGAAGGTGGCTCTATAAGTACTTAGTACTTATCTTTCCAACGAAACGAGCGATCTGGAGAGATTTGTTCCCGGGAGATAACATTTTACTTCTTTGGGACAGGGCTTAGTGCACGTGTATTAATTGATCTTAGTCCTAGACCGGGATCAGAATTGCAAATGCCAGGTGGTTTGTTTCAAAGCTTTTTCCGTATGATTTTTAACGGTGTATCAATTTACTTTTTATACGATTTTTGAGAATTTAGTGTTGCAAAGGTTTTTGTTATTATAGTGCTTATGCCCGCTCTTGTGGTAATCTCAAAGAAATTAAATAATATGTCGCCTCTCGTCAAACGTTCTAAGTGTAACTTTAGACTTTGAGCAGGAATGGATAACTTCAATATTTTCCCTGTAGGTGGAGCTAACGGCGCTATAGTCCGTAAGTAAGTGTCAAAGATTTTCGACAAGTCGGCTTCCGCGGCGCAGTTGGATAGCGCAGCCACGTATTCAGGAGAAGATCACGGGTTCAAGTCCCGCCGGATTCGTTTTTTGAGATAAGTATTATTATTTAATTTATATTAGTGTTGCGAAATCAAATAAGTATTTAGTTATTATTGTAAGTGTTGTGTTGAGTTATTATTATATCGTATTTTTCATTCATAAACGTATGAACAAGGCAACACTATTTTAGAAGGCAAATACTAACTTCTTAGTACTGTTGGTTATTTCGTGTCAATTATAGTTGCACGCGATACTGAGAAAATAATTAAATTTTGATTTGTATTGGACATAATGAAGGTAGATTGAGGTTGCGTGTGTTATTAATGTCATTATCAACATGAAAACAGACTTTACTGCGGTCAAATCAAATAAATTCATCGGCATGCAAAATACTATTTGCGTCCCTATTTATTTTGAAGACTCTGTGAATCTTTTTAACGAACTGATTTGTCTTCTCTAAATGCTTTTTTGTAAGCCGAAAGAAAAAAAGTCATGGAAATCGGAAAATCTGAAATTTGGTTTGGAGAAGAAACCATGCGTATTTCTACGGACAAGCGATGTTATCGCAGGTCTATATGGTACTAATTTGTACATTACCGTGTAAGTACTTCGAGGCAAATAAACTTGTACGCAAAGAGATCTCTGCTTAAAATAATTATTATATTCCTTATTCTTCTCTCGACGAAAGTGTAAAACGGTGTAAAAATCTTAATATTGACTTCTGCGCATCAAGGTCAGCCCAAGGTCAGCGCTATTAAACTGTGACGCGACCTGTACATGCGTAATGAGTGAACTATGCGAAAAGATGATTTCGGATACCGAGGAGTTCAAATTTTGTTCGAAATTTTTTGAATATAAAAGAAACCTGTTATTTATACCGTTTTTCCGAAGTTTGTTCCTGACGTGATGTTGGAACTTTGGCAGTCAGTGGCCATCTTCTAGTGAACGGTCTGTACGTAGGTAATTTTTGCACATTCACTAAACGTCTTTCTACTAAATGTTCTTTTTCCTATAAACGTGTTCTGATAGATTACCCTACTGGGTCGTTCGGGTTACTACCCGAACGAAAATTTGTACGTCTTGAATTTCGGTAACCATAAGTAAGCCAAATTAGTCTTAACGGCTATTGAAATTGGCCTAATTGAAAAATAGCGTTGCCACAGAATCGTATAGGTGTAGAAGGAAAATGGGCGAAAGCGTCAATTACGGTAAAAGCAACGTTGACTTGTGCTATACAGCTCATTTTTCTTACCAGCTGAAACAGTCGCAAAATTGAACGAGAAAACTCGGGATTTAGCTGTTTGTTAGGGTTCCGTACCTCAAAAGGAAAAAAGAACCTTTATACATAGGTTCACTTTGTTGTCCGTCTGTCAACCCAGTTTCAAAAACGCGTAGAGGTGTCGAGTTGAAATTAACATCTGTATGTCTGTGTTACTCAAGTCCATAACCTATTGGAGCCGTTATATAAATCAAACGTTTATGCTCGAATATATCGAAATATCTAAGGGACAAATGCACAAAAACCTTTCTGTTGAGCTAGAATCATAAAATTTGCCAAAAAGCAAGGTCGTATACTTAACATAAATAGATACATAGATAGAAAATTCTTTATAGCACACTTTACAAAAGAATTAACAAACAATACAATCAATTTGGTACAAAAAATGTAACAATTGGCGGTCTTATCGCTCACGAGCGATCTCTACCATAGCATAAGTAAAGGGAAAATCTGAGAACCTTAAATTTGTAATGAATTTACAAAGAAAATAATTTCAATTCTCGTCATGACCCTAACCTACAGGGTACCTACTTCCCGTTGACCTGGAATCATGATATTTGGCAAGAAACAACGTCTTATAATTATACGGAACCCTCGGTGTGCGAGTCCGACTCACACTTGACGTTTTATTTAGAAATAACGCGCATTATTATCATTTTGCTAGACGTTTGATGATCTGTAAATACATATATATTCTGGGTATTCTATGTATAATAAAAAGTATCTATTTATGTAAGATATTGTATTAAGTACATAATATATTAGTCATCTACCCATAATACAAACTCTGCTTAGCTTGGGTCTAGATGATGCTGTATTGTCCAACATTATTTGTTTAGGGTTCGCGTGTTAGAGAATTAGGATGTGTACTAGCAGTCAATTTTTTTAATTATTTAGTTCATTTGACCTATTCAATTAAAAAAATAGCTACTTACTGTAAATATAGTAAGTCGTCATGTGGTTTTCGAATTCTGAGTTTAAAATAGGTCGTTGGTGATAACGTCTTTTTGGTCCATCCGCGTATTTGCCGTAACATCGAATTAATTAAATGATACATATTTACCGCAAAAGACTTATGAGATTGCAAAGACAGCCTCGGCTAACATTTGGACTGTCCATTAAAAACGTTTTCGATATTGTACAATACAGGAGCATTATGTATTTCAGTTTTTGTTACTAACAAGTCGGTGCTTCATATTCTGCACATGGTGTAGCTAAAACATTATTGTTTTCAATGTAAATTACACCAATCTAGGAGTTTCGAATAGTTTACGAAATACATAAATTCAAACTGTATCCGATAACTTTGAATTACAAATGCAAGTCCCAATCGTTCCAATTAAGTTCCATATTGATCTGGGAATACCGCTCCAATCTACCAATTATGCTGGAAACTTTAAAATGTAAAGGACGTCGTTCAATAACAGTGTACTTGTAGACTACATTGGTTAAAATATGATTTATATTTTGATCACCAAATACTAAAATTATTTATTTATTAGTACAACTATTGTTACGGGCACACCCAATGCAATAGAGTACCTTATATTCTTCCAGTCTTAATGTTAATATTAAAATAGATATTTATTAAATATTTTATAAATATGAAAACAAAGATAATTTATAAAAATCAGTCCGTTAAAGAAAGTCCAACATAAAAATAAATAATTAGTCATAAAATGATGATATGTCAAAGTAATTTGTTTATGAACTACAATAATAACATTAAAAAAAATAAGTCAGTAGTAAAATTAAATATTATACTAATAAAAATCATGTCACGTGTCAATAAAATAATTAGAAATATAGAATAGAATAAGACATTTATTGGCAAAGAAGATATTATATTAATACTGTTATATTTATGTTATACATATGTATAAAAATCTTTGATTTGTCAAACTATTCATGATTTGTCAAATTATACATGATTTGTGTGCTGTAAAGGGGCACTTTTTTACTTATAAATAACTAATATTAACATTTTTAGTAACTTATAGCTTAAGTATTATAAGTAACTAAATTTAACATTTTTAGCATCGAAATGGCTGTTGCTATTTTCCAAGACAAGTACCTACCAAAATTTTTAATAACATTGTTTCATCCAGGTTTTATCAAAAAAAAAAACGTTAAAGATTTCTAATAAGTACATACATAATTACAGGTGAATACAGCATGCCAAATATAACCATGAGCGAGTCACGAGTAGGTATCGATAAACCAAAAATACAATTCATGTTTGTATTTCATTCGGTAAAATAAAACATCAATTAGTGAATGTAAAAATGGCTTAAAAATTACCTAATAAAATACTCTAAATTGATAAATTAATTATTAGATATAAAGATTATTAAATATTAAAAGATAATTAATTAATATTTTATAAAAAAAGAAGAATAATATTGCCTAGACCTTACAGACCATGTAAAATTAAAGAAGCTTTTAACTAGTCCGTTCACATGGTCGGGTGGTCACAAATGGCCACAAAGTCTTCAAATTTAGCAAAATTCCATAATCTTTTCGATTCGACGTTGTAATAGACTTTTAATGAGAATTTCAGATATTCGGTTCTTATTTCTTTTTCCTTGTTCGAAATAAAAGAATGGCATTTATTGGAATTGATAAGTACCTAAAGCATTTCTGGGTAATATCATCAGTATTATAAAATTGTTACCATATTTTATTGATGGTTTTTGGATGTAATTGCTGAGGGCGATCATCAAAGGCTTACATATTGAGAGTATTATTGCTCGTAGAGACCCTTGACTTTCTTCTAATGTAGGTATGCAACTTTTTTTTTTATGGGTTACTACAGTAATTTTTGCTCGATAACGTGTTTTAAATATTAATAAAGTTAAAGCAACAGTCTTTTATATAAAATATTTACGTTAGAATTAAGGTAAATGATACATTTTAATCGTTATACCTACATTGCATATTGTGAAATATTTAAACCGCATTATAATTAGATTAAACCTATTCTATACCTAATGTAGGGTTTCGGATTTCCCGACTTTTTTCGTTCCCGGGAACCGGGGATAATATTATCAATTTCTGGGAAATCCCGGGATAATTTGGTAAAGTTCTTAATTTTGTTTTCTTTCCTACAAGATCAATAAAAATACATTATTGATTGAAATGAAAAACGTGCGCGGGGTTTTAACCCTTACAGGAAACACAAAACACCAAATGATTAAAAAAAAAAAACATTAAAATTACTTCTTTCATACATGATATATATAAACCTTAAAATTGTAATATTTTTGTATTTATTAATAGATTTATTTTTATCAAAAAAATTATAAAAAAAACCCCCAGAAAAACGAATTTTTGTAAAGCGCTTTGCAAATAATTGGAAAAATAATCAATTTTTCAAACCAAACTTAAACATGTCAATCACACATAATGTTTTATATGATATTGGGCACATTTAACGATTTGTTTCATTTCTTATTAGTCTTAGAGTCTTAGAGAAAATTTGGCAATTTTTTACGCAGCCCCAATGATTTATTTCAAGCGTGAAAAATCGAACATACAATATTAAATTCTCAATCAACATAACGTAAAATAAACTTTTTACTTTAATCTTGAATTATTTAATAAACTTGAAAAATACTAAAGAGCTAAATTATTTGATTATAATAGGGATGAAACAAAAATATATGGGTAGGCGTTATCTAGATTTTCATAACAGTTCGGTAAAGATAAGACACAACCAATTTTTTATAGAAATATCGCCATTAAATACTCATCTGCAGAGTGATGGCTGGAAGGCTGTGGGATATTTTCAAAGGTTTTATTCCACAACTTTGTGTTAATTCTTTATTGACAAAGAAAATAACAATCAAATAATATAAAGAAATTAAACTAGTATTTACAATTGAAACAATTGAGCTAACTGCAGACTGTTGCAAGCAATCTACAGATAGCTCAACTTTGTGTTAATAGATTTACCGAGTTTAACATGACAAGAAAAAAATAAAAGTTTTAGAGCTATAATGTACGTTTAAACATTGCCGATTCTCGGGATAATATGAAATCCTAACCTAATGTCAACTAATGTATAACATTAGGTAGTGTAAAGTAATATTGATATTTTCAAGCTAATATTTTTTCGGAAAATAAATCAATAGGAATTAAGCACTTACAATGTAACTTATAAGAAATACGTGAATTTTATGTTTTAAAACTCACATGCTGGATACAAAGACGAGCTGCTTCGATTAACAGATTTCCATGGTAAAATATTGTCAAAAATACAAAACAGTATACACACAATAAATGTTTCAAGAACTCTTTTTAACAACAAGTTTATAATTTTTTCTTGATGAAATTCAAGGAAAATTTCACAATAATTCGCAACAAAACAAAGGATATTTCGAGATTCTTTACCAGAAAAACAGAAAACATTGTTTATAGCACAAACAACTCGTTGGCTATAAGTTGCACAAAATTGTGGTTTTCCACAATCGTCTGTGTGATTGCGCACCGCCATGTGGTAGTTTTAGCTCAATAAAAGGAGATAAATTTTGGTACTAAAAGTTTTCAAGATGCTATTAAAATGGTGAGTGTTTTTGATTTTTACAATGTAAAGCTTATGGCGGCTACACAACGTGGAGTCGGTGGGCTTCGAACAAGTTGCAACACACCATCAACACAACATGCCTACAATACTAGTACAATAAATACATAGTAAGTACATGCTTATAAATATATAAATAAATATTCATACAATAATAGGAAATAATAGCTGTCTGAAAATTACATACTTAGTTGCTTTTCTCTTATTTTTCTGAATTACATACCTTGTTTTAATAATAGTTCCGAATGTGTACCTAATGTAAATATCTGTCTTTTGTTGTAATAAAGATTTTTTACTTAACTTTAATGATGTGTCGCACCGCACCAGGATCTTGCCGACTTTAGCTTGTAAACTTGACTATGGTGTATCCAGATTAAGTACTAGTACAGTAGCTAGTACAGAAATACGTTTCCAGGACACTAGTCATACATGAATTACAATAAAATGCATACAGTTCAGGTGATAATAACAACTAAGATATAATGTAAAAAATAATAATAAATACCTACCCTACATAGTCAATTAATAGGTTACGTATCTATACTAATAATATATTAACTGATAAAAATAATTAATAACGATGAAAACAATAAAAAAAAAGGTATTAAACATACTATGTAACATAGTTATCTAACATGGTTTATAATTTGGGCGAAATAAAATTTCATATTTTAATACTGTGGACGTGTATATTCCATGTTATTAAATTAGGACAAACCCTTAGACAATAAAGCTAGTTAGTATAAGGTATAAGTTGTTCTTTTGAATTCGATACACAAAAGAGAATGTAATATTTGATTTTATGTAAAATTACAACTACACTAGGTACACATTAAAAGAAAGTTTGTACTTCGTGTTTATACTTTTCGCCTTATTATTTTCGATACACTTTCCGGGGTGACTTTTTTAAAGTAGAACGATTTATGTAATAGGAACATTGTATTCAGACTCGCACAGAAGCGGATTGTTGCAATTAGGTATAATTTTTTAACGCAGCTATAGAATTCCTTCGAAAATTATCAAGTATTTCTTTTGCTGATACTGTACTTTTCAGCGCGCAAAATAGCTTCGTCGACAGATTCCTTGTTGTGTCCCGATAATCTGTTTAAAATTTGCCAAAGGGCGCGTACATCCATTTTATTCATGTTTAACAAAGCTACACTATTTGGCAAAGCAAAATCGTTTTTTGCTTTGCCAAATAGGCACAGCACATAATTGTGAAAAATGAGGATAGTTGATAATATGGCCTAGATCTAGGACAGCGGGCTTAAATGGGTTAAGTTCATATACTACAATATTTATTGCGATATGTTTTTTATTAATTTTCTAGTTTTATTTCGTATTTATTATATTCAAGTCGTATTATATATCATTTTTTTACTTATTAAACAATAAGTATTTTTTCCTATACATAGTATTTATTTTATTATCAATCCATGGCGAATGGTTCCGTCTACTTAAACCTCCTGACACGACATTAAAGTAGAGCTTATGGTAAAAAGTTGTTATTATTAGGTTAGTTACTAACATATATGTAGGTAATTCTAACTACTACTAAATTAAAACTAGGTATTATTCTGTAAGTATTAGGTATTTTTTTATACAACACAAATTTTGTATACAGTCTTTCCAAGAGAATGTGGTATGTTTAAGTGGGTATGTGTATGATTGTGTGTGTGAGGTTGGGTGCTCCTGAGGACACTGGTCTCTTGAGAGTCCAGGCAACAGGGGCTACCAGGGTGTGATTGTTTGTGTAGGTATGTGAGACACCTGCGAATGTAGGGCCCCTTAAGGACACCAGTCTCTAAAGAATCATAACCGGTACCTGGAAGAAATCGCTCTCAGCGATAAAGCCGCCTTTTGTACTGTTCATTTTTGTTTAGATATAAGATCTTTTATTAATGTATTTATTTTCTAGTACAATAAAGTGTTCATTCAATCATTCATTCATTCATAATATCTGTTAGAGTAAGTAGGTACTTATTGGTGGTCGTTGTTGCAGCTACACGTTTTTAATGTTGTTGCTTTCTGTCCGTGCATACGAAGTGTTCAAGTATGCAGAGAACAGGTATCGACCGATAGAAATGGAACACAACCCATATTGGTATGTAATGGATTTAGAGAGTAAGTACATACATATACTCCGAACAAAGGCAAGATAAATGTTTGATAACATTTCCCCGACACTTAACCTAAATATTATTATTATTCAAATATATCATTTTCTTGTTATTGATGTTTTGCCTGGAAGAGATCGCTTCTAAGCGATGAGGCCGCCCATTGTACATGTTTTATGTAATGTCTATTTTTAATGTTTTCTTCGTGGTGTACAATAAAGAATTTTTTTATTTTTGTTGTAATTTTTGTTATTTTGGTAGAATTTGCACTACTCGTCGATATGAACCACAATGCATGTAATTCTAACAATTATTTTTCACACTCAACGCGTATAAGAGAAATTATAATTTTTGTGTTGACAGTTGTTTACAAATATGTAGGTATTGTAACTTGAGAATAGTATAGATATATAACAGAGGGAGAGAGAGTGGATCCATCAAGACTCATCCACATGCACAAATAGGCAGTTTTTATAATTATAAGCAAATAAATAAATACCAACCCGTGGATGTCGTAAAAGCCGACTAAGGGAACCTACCAGAGGAAGGGCAGCAGCTTCCTTCTGAGTATTATTAAACACCAACACTGCGATCACCAATCCGCCTGCCAAGCGTGGTGATTATGGCAAAACCCCCCCTACATGGGAGATCATCCACTCGATGGACCGACGACATCTTAGCGGTCGAAGGGAGTCGATGGATGGAGGCGGCTCAGGACCGCTATTTGTGGCGTCGTACGGGGGAGGCCTATGTCCAGCAGTGGACGTGTATGGGCTGATGATGATGATGATGAAATAAATACCGAGAACAAAACAATTAGGACCAATATTTACTTTTCTGACAAATAAAAATCTTTGACGTGAGCTTTTTGATCTCATAAAACATGTCTCATAAAAGAGGAGTTTTTTTTTGTGGATTTTCGTGTGTTCAGTTAAAGGATCAGAAAAGTTATGTTTCAAAATGCAGTTTCACTTATTTGAAAAATAAAACATGGTGTTGTGTGGGTTCTAACTTCCTATCTTCAATATTTCTGATACTTGCCCTCCATGTCCCATTGTCGTGGGACACCCTGTATATCTGGTAGTGTTTACTCGAGTCGCAGTATATAGACTTTTTTTATAGAAGCTCTTGCCATAAACCTGTGCCGTAACCAACCCTAACTCTAGTCTCTCTTTTTTTTAATATTTAGTGCAATTGTTTTTCTCGTACTGTAAGTTACTATGTTATTTTAAAATTTATTTTATGTCTGTTTTATAATGAAGCAGCAAATAATAGAGTGTCTATGTCTCTACATATGTAATTCTTGCTTACTTTCAAGGTTAAACATACCGGAGTATCTCAATGGAACGCAATATATGTGGAATGTCAACGGCACGATAAACGCCCTTGGCCAAAGTCATACACCCAATTGGATGATGGACGAACCACCTTTTAGACCATGGTTTCATCAGTTTCTTAAGAAATATGCATTTCAGGAAATTAACAGACCCTACCGAATATCTCCTGCCTATCAAATAGTTGAAAAATGGAATAAAGGTAGTTTAAGTTATCAGGTAAGTCACACAATTAATATATTACTATACGCTGCCCGCGCCTTTGCCCGCGTTTTATTGGGATAAAAAGAAGAGAGAGAGCTCAATGACATACCTATTCACAATTCAACGCATAGATGAACAACAATAATCTGTCTGCGAGTTCCAAATTTTTGTAATCAGGACTCTACGTGTGTTATTCTAGACAGTAAAAAAAAATAATAATTAAAAAGGCGATCTTTGAAATCCATGACACTTCTACTAATTTAAACAACAGTCAGTCAACAAACAGTCTCCGTAAATGCACAATTTCTTTCAACCCGCGGATTCGCTTCAGATACTTTCGATCATCGATCCGAAACCAAATCAAAATAGCGTTCCAAAGATCCGCCGGAATCGAATTCGAATTCGAATCCGACGTTTATCAATAGGAAACACATCGAATGAATTAAAATATTCCTGCTGAGCTTTGGTTCGGTTTCGGACGTATTCGATTGGCGAATCCGGATCCATTTGCGAGTAAACAAGTAACTACTACAAACAAATTATACTATATTATAATTTGCTAAATAAGTCTATTTTTTTAATAATTGGGTTAAATAATAGATTCAGGCGTTACTTTGCGGAAATCCATTGCACAATATTAGAATGAAGAAATATTTAGTAACAATTCCGCGTATAACCTTCTCTGATAGTATTCATCAAAGTAAGTTGTCTACTAGTTTCGTCTCTCCACGAGACATCTTCAGGACACCACAATACTCGACCTTGACATTGAGATTGGTAAGCACAGCAACACCGACAGAGTCCCGCCAGTGATGTTGCCTCTCCGAGCTCCGCGCGCCAAGTGAAGCAATGCCCGCAAAACCCCCCTTTATATAGTCACGGATCAAACAGTGCGCACACAAAGTTCATAGAGTGTGTGTGGCAGTACTATTGTTTGAAAAGATTCGTAATAACGGTGACCGAGGCAAACCTGTACTAAGTTCATTCAACAGTGTATTATTACTATATTTTGTAATTTCTAAATTTTCTAAGACTGACATCCTAAATCCCTTATCACAAGTATGTAAAATAGAAAAACAATGATTTTGACTTAAAGAATGACCAGATTCCAATAAATGTTTTGCAAAGTTAGATTTATTATTAGATTAGTTTAGTTATTATCGCTGGATGTAGAAAGTTTATTTACAAACGTACCTTATGAGGAGAGTTTGATAATATTGGAAGGACATCTTGAGCGACAACGAGTACTTCCGGCAGAAAAGGAGGAGTTAATATCTTTGACTAGAACTTGTATGCAACAAAATGACTTCCAATTTGGCAATCAATATTACAAACAGAAAGAAGGGTTAGCTATGGGTTCACCACTAAGTCCACTTATGGCAGACATTTTCATGGACAGTTTTGAGAATAAAAACATTATAGGGGAATCAAACATTTTATATTATTATCGTTATGTAGATGACATTATCATATGCTGGACTGGAAGTTTGCGTCAAATAGAACTGTTCGTTAACAAACTTAATGCAATTCATCCAAAAATAAAATTTAAACTTGAATTAGAAATTGGTGGTTCACTGAACTTTTTAGATTTGACAATAACTAGGTTAAACAATAGGCATGATTTTCAAATTTACAGAAAACCTACTTACACAGATATTACAATACCAAATTCATCTTGTCATCCATTCCAACATAAGCTATCAGCTTACCGTAGTTTTGTCCATAGAATGATGTCAGTCCCCTTATCTCAGGAGAACTTTAACAGAGAGCTATCTATTATTTACCACACGGCTGAAAGTAATGGATATAGTAGAAAGATGGTTGATGGTTTAATAAGAAGTAAACAACAAAACATTATCCGTTCCTTATTGTATCCCGTAGCTCCAGAAAGGATAGACAAATTTGTGGGCAGTTTAACTTATTTAGGTCCATTGAGTGACGGAGTTTCAAGAGTTTTGTCTAAACATAAAGTACACGCAGCGTTCAAAACAAACAATTTATTAAAACAGATTTGTAACGGTAAAGATAGGTTAGATAACAATAAAAAATCGGGTGTTTATAAGTTGGTATGTGACGAATGTAATAGTATTTATGTAGGTCAAACGGGTCGTAGTTTTCAGGTTAGGTATAAAGAACATTTAGCTGCTTATAGAAACAATTATCCAGAAAAATCTAACTTTGCAAAACATTTATTGGAATCTGGTCATTCTTTAAGTCAAAATCATTGTTTTTCTATTTTACATACTTGTGATAAGGGATTTAGGATGTCAGTCTTAGAAAATTTAGAAATTACAAAATATAGTAATAATACACTGTTGAATGAACTTAGTACAGGTTTGCCTCGGTCACCGTTATTACGAATCTTTTCAAACAATAGTACTGCCACACACACACTATGAACTTTGTGTGCGCACTGTTTGATCCGTGACTATATAAAGGGGGGTTTTGCGGGCATTGCTTCACTTGGCGCGCGGAGCTCGGAGAGGCAACATCGCTGGCGGGACTCTGTCGGTGTTGCTGTGCTTACCAATCTCAATGTCAAGGTCGAGTATTGTGGTGTCCTGAAGATGTCTCGTGGAGAGACGAAACTAGTAGACAACTTACTTTGATGAATACTATCAGAGAAGGTTATACGCGGAATTGTTACTAAATATTTCTTCATTCTAATATTGTGTAATAATTGGGTATAAATATACCCATTTATTTAAATAAGTATGTACTACAATACTAGTATAGTCTTATGAACCTAGAAGTACCTACGAAACTTTTGTACCTAAATTATTCACTAAACTACAACAATGATTGTAAAAAAACAGGAAAGTATTTGTCATTGATTCGTGAGATCCACCGAAACAAACGGTCCTATACAAACAGATCCAATGGACACGTAGGAACTGTTACTGCAAGCGGATTCTAACAGATCCGCCGGATCCACTGAAACAAACAGATCTAATGGATATGTAGGAACCGAAACTGCAGGCGGATCCAAACAGATCCGCGGAATCGTATCCTGGATACGTGTCCGCACCCATCTGGAATCGGATCAGGGGGCCTACTCGGAAAAGGAAAATCGAAGTTTCTTTTTCGTGTTCGTGCAAAACCAACTATTATGTCCATTGCATAAGATTAGCGTTTGCACGAAAGAGAATCAGAAACTTCGATTTCGTTTTTAAGAGTACGGGCCCAGATCCGGTACAATCACGGATACGTTTAGCGCAGCGGCTCTATATCATGGATGTGGATCCAGTAGAAGTAGGTTGGAGTGTGGACTCCAACCTACTTCTACTAACGCATTAGGTATACCGTATCTTAATGGTGCCGATATTGCCAATGTCGCCAGATTGTCGTAATATAAATCCCAGATTTCTGAAAGCTTTTTACTAATATCGACTACATGGCGGAAATTTAATTCCGTGTCCATTTGAATGCCGAGCTCACGAACAGAATGCACTCGGTCAATATGATCCGAACCCAGCGAATAGTCATGTATAACAGGATTTTCGCACTGTAAACAGCACTCAGATGCATAAAAAAAGAAACACGGTCTACAAGTATGTCACGTTGTAATCTCTCGCAGTCTGAGACCTGCTCTATCCGCATAAGCAGCTTTAGGTCATCGGCAAACAAAAGACAAACGGAATCTTTTACGAAACCAGGCAGGTTGTTTATCGTTATTAAAAATTCAATGGACCTAGGTTACTTCCTTGACTTATGCCTGAATTTGTGAAAAAGGTTCCGAAAGATACCCTACGTAGGTATTGCATTCTATCTTTCATGTAGCTAGTTACAAGTTAAAGTAGATCTAGAGTAAATCCCATCGATTCCAGTTTCGTCAGTAAGACGTCATTATCGGTTGATATTGACATTTGATAGGGTTGTATCAAATGCTTTACGGTAGTCGAAGTACGCCGCGTCCACCTGTTCCCCCGAGTCTACCGCTGGGACAGCATATGACATAAAACAGAGCATATTACTGTCCGTAGTTCGACTTGGCCTAAACCCATGCTGGATATCTGCCAGTTGAACAAGCTTCGAAAAAAATATAATAATCTATGCAAAACAAGACAATAAAATAGTTTTCAAAAATAAAAAAATTACCTATCTTAAGTAATAGAGCACTCAAGAGGTTTTGGTCAGCCGAAAAATTGATTTTGCCAGCAGAAAAAGTGAATTGAGTTGCATGTGTGGTCGGGGGGTGGAGTAAAGTAGCAGCAAATCGTGATCTATATATAAAATTCAATTCAATTCTGTTGCATTAAACTCATTAATGGCTGAATTTCTTTTTTCACATTCATTGTATGTTTCAATTGGTATTAGTGTGGTTTAATTTTTACACCCGGACCCATTAGGTGACGCCACACTCGAGTTCTAGGAAGTCTTACACGGTAACGTCCGTCAGCACTCATTCGCCTGAAAAACCTGACACAATTGGTCTGAATTTCGGTACGGGGCTTGAAGGTCTGAAACTAGCAGGCAGACTTAGTTCAGCTGTCTATACAGTTCGAACAATTACATATATTACCGATGAAGATATAGTTATGCTAGTTAGTTTATTTCAGTTACTTTCATAGTAGTAAGTAGCGTTAGTTACTAGCTTGCTAGCAATCAGCCCATGCTGGGGCAGAGGCCATTTTGTGTCTTTCGGGCTTACAATTATAAGTAATTTTATTTTATTTAAATTGTTGTAAGTATGTAAGTCTCTCTGCACAAATAAATTATTTTTCTCTCATTCTTTATTATGTCTTACGGTATTTTGCTTTGGGGAAAGGCAGCTGACATCCAGACTATCTTTGTTTTCCAAAAGAGGGCCGTACGCGCAATTTATAAATTAAAGACAGTAAGAGTTGCGTACCACTGGTCAGTTTCACTATCGCAATACATCTATGAAAATCTAATGTATACGCATAAAAATAGAGATTTTTTTGAAAACGTGTGATGTCACAATAGAAATACAAGAAACAAGAACAAATTACACATCCCAGCATACAGATTGCGAAAGGTAGGGAAATCATTTATAGGCAATTGTGTGCGCTTCTATAATAAGCTTCCATCTGAAGCAACTGTAACCCTATTCGTAAATTTAAACAGTACATTAAACAAAATCTTATCAGGAAGGCCTTTTACTCCATAGATCAATGATGTTAATGCTTGGCCAGATGTCGCTCCGTCTGACAATAGTATGTATGTAAGAAATTCAAGCTTAGCTTTATATAAATATGACATGTAACTAAATCATATTAAAACTAGATTAACATAGCCAAATTAACATGTATTAGACACTTTTCACTTTTTTCTTTTACACTTGCACACTGACAAAAAATTTAAGTGAAGAGAAAATCAATATCACTGTTTCTTTTTTGATAGTAATAACTAAATTTATAACTGTTTATAGTATAAAATTTGTCTTTTCGAAGTGCTTATTTTGTAATCCTAAAGAAATAATGTTATTGATTCTGATTCCAAGTTACTTGGATGACAGAGGGGGCCAAAAACGATTCTTCTCTCAGTTTTACATACTTACCTGCATTTACAACTCAATATTCTTTCTACTTGACGAAAGTAAAATCTTGCTGATCAAATAATTAATTCTGCTGACCAAAATATTAATTTTGCTGATCGAACAGCTATTTATTTACTGACCAAAAATATTTTTTTGCCGACCAAGTACTGCTGATCGTTTATATTTTCTCTATTGCATTGGGTGTGCCCGTAAGAATACTTGTAAATTATTATAAATAAATAAATCAAAGAAAATAATTTTATAGCCAACCAAATCATATATGGCATTCCAAATAGCTGATTTTTCCGCCAGACCAAAAATTTAAAATAAATACCAATAACGCCCTTAAATTTCTAATGATGAAATCCCACCACCCTCTCCTTTAGTGAAATTCGCACTTTTTTATATGGGAGTCTAGTTTCCTCCCTTTAGGATATAGAAGACTGGCGAGATGTGTGTACCAAAGTATTTTTTTATCATATGAGAAGAATACTATGTAACATTAATATGGTCTGTGGTAATAAAGGCTGTGCAGGGTTTCGTCATTGCTATCTAAGCTCTAACAAGGACCAGAACAACTGACCATACCTCGACTAAGGTTAGTTTGAGAACAATATAAGGTCTAATTAATATTAAACTGGTACAAACAATACCCAATAACTGCACGGAAACCTGTGCGTGTGTAATTGCGTATGAGTTGGGTGTATTATTGAGAGAATGGAGTGGTCCTGGGGACACCAAGGACCCATGACAATGAGGACACGACATCGGTTTCTGTAGAGTCTGGGCAACAGAAGAGGAGACACTAGGATCCTATCAGAGTGTTAGGTGTGTATTCAAGTATTTATTTTGCAATCCTAATACATACAGTGTGAAAGGTCTTAAATATTTCACTACTATACGGCTACTACGGCTAGGTATTAGCAGCCCTGTTAGGTTAGGTTAGGTTAGGTTAGGTTTGGTTTTAAATATTTCACTTCAGGGCTAGGTATTAGGAGCCCTGTTAGGGCGCCATGATGTATTAGTATGGTGCATTCCACATACCTGGAATGCACTAATACACAGGAGGAGGAGGTAGGCGTGAGTTAACAGAGCCAGATAAGAATGAGCATTTGGGATCTTGTATGATGATTTGCATTGGTAATTTTAATGTAAGAGTGAATGAAATTAGAAAGTTTTATGTATTAGATATAACAATATGTAGGTTAAGGAGGACGAGATATTTGTGCAAATATGATAGAAATAGTATTTTGTATTTATAGGAATGGCACAGAGCACACCTTTTCAGAGAGGCGTGCGAACAAAAAATATCGATTATAACAAGAAAACTACTTGGCTTTGAGGAGCTATGACTGATCGATGACCGACGAGATCGTCGCAGGTCGCAGGGGGTCGATGGATGGAGGCGGCTCAGGACTGCTATTTGTGGCGTCGTATGGGGGAGGCATATGTCCAGCTGTGGACGTGTATGGGCTGATATAATGATTTTTGTCGAGCTATGGTGATCATGATCACTATAGTATTGTACTTACAGAAAATTTTCTTTCTACTTTTTTAGGATAGGGTGAAACCGAACATAGGTTGCTATTGTACCACTGCGTGGAAGGTATACACACCCCTAGCTGGGTGCGCTGTGCTCACACACCGACATGTCCTTACTACAGCAACATCGACAGAGCTCATTCTCAAGAAGGTTCGTCACATAGCAAACCTAAACAGAATTTTGGGGTTTTGGTACGAAACTTTGGAATACAAAACATTTAATAACTCCTTTTATTCGGATGTATCAAGGATTCACTACCATCCAAAGGTAAATAATCGAAAGCGAGTTCTACTTTAAAAAAGCTCGAAGTTGACAGATGACCCGCTACCACGAAACGAGCAACCATACTACCAAGTTGCTTCGGGCGCGTCACTAACTGACACATCTCGGTTCAGTAGGGTGAGTCTGGCCTGACTTTAGTATCGAGACGTGATCTGAACGTCTCCTTTTTCCATACAATTTGGTACAGCGCCTCCATCGTGCGTACGTGGAACTACGCTTTCGATCGCTTCACGTTACTAACGTGAGGAGACGTCCAAATCTCTAGGAAAATGGCAGAATTGCGAGTCCGAATAATGCTGACGTTACTAACGTAAAGATTTACTTATTTATATTTAAAATAGTATAAAACCGTTTAGAAGTATATATAATATCTCAAAATGCTTATCATATTTTTAGTAGCAAGAATTGACGTGAAAATATTTTTTCTCTATGGTCAATCACAAAATGATATTTTGTAAAATGTAGCATTTTTCATAGTAAAAATTTTAAAATAAAATGCTACGCTTGATTTCAAATGAAGATTTAGTATAGTTTATTATCTTTATTATTTTTACATTATTTTAACGCTGCTAGTTTTCTAAGAATTACCTTATTTTAGAGTTTGTTGAATTAGCTTTAAAATAATTCGTAGATGCTACAATCTTACATGGTGGATCCTCCACACATGATCCATGCCTACCTTAATTACAATAGACTGTTTTATTACTTAGAATTTAATTTTTGGCGTTAAAACAGTAGCTAAAACACATTTTTTAAGAATTCTTAGTTTACTACATTGGTACCTAAACAAATACCTACACTACCTACAGGTACTAAACATGGGTCACAGGACGCATGTTTAGTGCTAAATCGATTTGTGATATGTACCTTACTTTTGTCGGAATGTTATGAAGTGATAAATAATACGTAAGCACGTAAAATAAGGCGTAAATAATATTTTTGAAGAATCGCGACTCTAACGCCATCTATTAGTAATGCAACTACCACTACTCCCTAGGTTCATAGACCGCGAAGTTCTTTATTTTACCCAAAAATGGCGATAAAATCGCATATTTATTTTGTTATCATAACAAGTAGGAAAACCGATATAATAAAAAACGAAGAATTTATGTTCGTTATACAATAAAATAAGCAAATAAATGTTTTATTTTAGCCTTTGAGTCGTCAGGTGGTGAACATCAGTGGTTCGTAAATGAGGTGCGTTTCAGATATGAACCTTTTCCTTACGTCTCTGCTCGATAGCTACTCGACACGTCCACGATAGCTACCGGACTATCAACAGTCGAGACGTGATCGTGGCGTCGACGCCACGATCATGCCTTGCCAGACTTGCCCCTCAGATCTCGTAGAAGTAAATGTCACCATCATTTTCATAGCAAGGTCATCGAAATAACGAATCAGCTGTTCTTCGTTTTGTACGATCCGACGTCATACGTCAACTTCGTTCCTTTTTTAAATAGATCTGTTCGCCGTATTTACGAAAACGTCCTTTGTTATTTCAGAGAATCGTGTTGTTAATAATAAGTAATTAAAATTAAAACTATTTAGTAATAACGGGATATTTACCATGATTTGTGATGTGTTGAGTTTCCCAATATTTCAGCACATTCGCATGCACCCTCACGGAATAACTGGTTGAAAACTGATAGAATCCAGGGACTCTATTCTGCTAAACTAATTAGTTCACCACTGCAATAATTGCAGAATCTCTAGGTTACATAGATACATATTGGCTTATGTTAGAGCTTATATGAATATAAAAAAAACCTATTTTCATCGAGACCATGGCAGTGCTTAAAATTGTTTTGCTGCGTGCTTATCGATAGTTTTGTCGTTGATCGTTTTCGTGCGGCTTATGTTGTACCTACATCACTAATTTGCACTCGTGACGTCACAGTACCTACGCTTAATGATACACGCTCGGTTTCAATACAAATCCACATATATACCCTTTGTTTCCATCTCTCTCTCTCGTCTCAAGACGAAAGTCTTTGACCAGTGTGTATTGCCAGTGATGACATATGTATATCACTGAAATATGGTCCTTCACTATCAATATGGGCCTCATCAGAAAGCTCAAGTCGCACAGAGAGCAATTGAGCGGGCTATGATCGTAGTTTTTGCGAGACAGAAATGAGGAGATCCGCCGAAGAACCGCGGAAACCGACATATGTATCTCTCAGAATTGCGAAACTCAAGTGGCAGTGGGCAGGGTACATAGCTCGTAGGACCGACGACGGCCGCTGGGGCCGCAAGGCCTTAGAGTGGCAACCACGTCCCGGAAGATGCAGTGTGGGAAGGCCCCCCACGCGGTGGACCGACTACCTAGTGAAGGTCGCGGGAAATTGCTGGAATCGGGCAGCGCAAAATCGGTCATTGTGGGGGAGGCTTACGTCCAGCAGTGGACTTCGATCGCCTTATATGATAATGATGATGATGTTATTGCTGTAAGTAACGCTTATGCCATACAAAAGCTCTACCTCAAGCATGGATTGATGACTGAGTAAACTTTCATAATACGGGCCTGTGTAAACTACTCGTATGCACCTACAGTGGCGTTCATCGTTAGGTGGCTGGTGCCTGCGGTAAGACGACTGGCCAAGTCGGACAAGTTGACGCAGGTAATGGGACCAACTACATACAACAAGCTCCCAGATAAGATTAAGGACGCACCGAGTCTCGAAATTTTTAAGATTAAACTAAAAAGCTGGCTCGTATAGAGGGTGTCTTATACATACGAGGAATTTTGAAATCTAAATCTGAATAATGTAATATGCAATAGTTTCATAATGTGTATTTTATTTTTTTATTAATGATAATGAATGACTCAATGTGACGTGTAATTAGAAAAAATAATAATAAAATGTTTATCTGGTTTATCTCGTTTTATCTGGTGACCCCTCTGGCATGTTCCAAGTCAATATAAAACTATCATGGTTATTCACATCATAACAACATATTATATAGGAAGGGACAAAATACAAATCATGGTAAATATCCCGCTAAATTAATTAAGTATAGTGAATAGATCCATAATGTAAGCATTATGTTAAAATAAAATATTTTATAATGAATGGATAAATTATTTAAATATGTTTCTCATTTCCATGATCACGGTCCATCATTATTGAAATTATTATTTATAATATAACTTTTTTTTACATTATTAATAAGGTTTTTTTTGTAAATATACATATATAATTAATATATAAATAATAAATTTAATATTATTATAGTATATACCTTTATATAAGTAATTATTCCTATACACACACACACACTCATTCGTTATCCTGGCGCATCGACCCCGAAGTGGGTTTTGGCCTCCAACACAGTAGATCGCCACCGGCTTCTGTTCTGCGCCGTCTCTATCCAGTCCGATGCGAAGACTTGAACTGAGTGAAGGTCTTTCTGCACTTCGTCCTTCCACCCGTATCTGGGTCGCCTGCCCGGTCATCGGCCGACTGGCGCTCCAAGCAAAGCTCGTTTTGCAGCTCGATCCTCCCCCTTAACACGTGACCGAGCCGGCACAGCCTATGTGATTTTGTTTCGCTAATGATGTTGTGCTTGGCTACTAGCTCTCCCGGTTCTTTCGCATCTTCCAGATTCCGTCTTTGCGCTAGTCTGGATCTAAGATCTTCCTGAACACTTTCCTCTCTGTTACCAGAAGCGTATGCTCTTCCTTCTGGGTGAGTGTCCAGGCTTCACATCCGTACATCAAGATCGGGCGAATGATCGTTTTGTATATGCGGATCTTGGTTTTCCGGGAAAGAAGCCTCACCACCAGACCAGGATTTTGTGTAGTGCTACACTGCATCGGAGTGTGTTCTGGGCTCGTATGTCGATTTCATCGCCTCTGGTGTTGGTGTCCGATACATTACAGTGCATCCCAGATACTTGAACCCTTGAATTTCGAGTTGCCTAACTCGAGGTCCTCGCGTCGTTGTCGGTGGTTTCGAGCACATCGCATATTGATATATTCCGTCTTGTCCTTGTTTATCCTAAGGTCCACAGTCGCAGCTTCCTCTTCCAAGCCTCGGACTGCTTCAACAACTTCGTTCTTATTGAATACATGAAAAAAATGACATAAGAAAAGATACTTACGTTCTTAGGATCTGGTTTCCTGGTAGAATTTTCGCGATTTGTTGGAATTGATGAGGTTTTCCATGTTGGTAATTATCTCTTCAAGATGTTGTTTCGTTGCCTTCTTAATGATATACTAGTTTGGTGGCGACAGTTCTTATACTATTCTTTTAATAAGCTGCTCTGTTCCGCTAATATTTTGAGGTTTTTCTGTCTACAAAGTGCGTTTTTTGTGTTTTCACAATCCACGTTCCACCATTTTCTTTTTGCCTAGTACTTGGAATCCAACTTCGCTCAAGGTGTGATATGTATGAATATTTATTATATATACATATATATGTATATATTAATACTATTTTGGCAGAAAAATGTGATGGTTTTCAGAAATAATATAGAGTTGTTTGGTATTGGGATCTACATAATTTTTAGAGGAGTTAGGGAGATCATTAGCTACAATTTTTCGCTAAAATTATTGTTCTAGAAAAAAACGTGACACTCACGGTTGCCGAGATATGACTTTTTTAAAGGTTTTTTTGAAAATCACCCTTTGAATAATCATATCTTTTTGTTTGTAGTAATACCACAAATTAACTTGGGCTTTTTTTTCCAATGCACATTTATTCTAAATAAATCTTTATATCAAACAATTCACTTTATTAAAATATTTTTTATGAGCATTCAAAGTTAAAAATCTGTGTAAAATTTATAAATCGCGACAACTTCCAAATGCAATTAAAAAAAAACTAAGTCATATTGAATTTAACATTCTTTTAAAAAGTTTTTCAGATATTATCAAATCAAATCAAATCATTTATTTGCAAGAATACATAAATATTATACAATGTCAGGTCTTATAACTAGGTAATTGTATTCAGCCTGCACGCAGCCTCACCCTTTCTAACGATATGCTACATAACATATAAGGAATCATTTATTAGGTGGTTAAACTAAGAGATACTTAACTGCTCCAACTCCTCAAAAAATTATGTCGGTCCCAATACCAAACATCCTGTATAATATATAGTTTAATTATATAAATAGTAATTGTTAATAAATAATTTAATCTAATCTAATGTTGGTTAAAAATTACGCAGGCATTATTTGAGATCGGGTGTGGTGATGTCGTGGTGTTATATAAAGTGTCATAATGTGTGATGATCAGAGAAGTTATAAAACATTTTTCTTTTGTTTTTAGTATTTGAGACCAGAAAAGGTAAACGTATCACATCCTTTTCCCTTTGTTTGTGACCTTGCTATTTGGGCAACCCCTCAGGCCTTGCCGCGTTCAACGTTCTATTGCGACCGTGCGGCTCCATCTTGGTAAGTAATAACTTTGTTTATAGTATAAAAATTGACTTTTCTAAGTGCTTATTCTGTAAGCCTAAAGAAATAAAGTTATTGATTCTGATTCTAAGTGATACTATTTAGTGATTGGTATTTAAATTTATTTAAAAATGGTTGCTTAATTAAGGAACCCATAAGAAGTCCTAAGAACTGACAAAGCCTATCAAAGGAAAGGCAGCAGCTTCCTTTTGTGTATTTTAATACCTTCACTGCGACCGCCTTCCTGCCTGCCAAATGTGATGTTTATGGAAAAACCATCGTTATTTGAAGGAGGCTTGTTCAGCACAGACATGTTAGGTAGGTTAACTAACACTAAGGTAGCACAGAGGAACTGACCGATAACCTTTTTGAGGATGCCCAGCTTTAAGACGTTTGATGATTGAATGACCTATCTATTTTACGGTAAAGGATGAGCGAGTGGAAATCTCTGCGAAGTCAGCTGAGGATCAATGTCGACACAGGGTTTAATTAATGATTTTATGTTATTTTGCAGGAGGTGGTATGAACATACTAAACCCTATCCTAGTCAAAAAATTTTAATTATTGGCTTTCAATACATAAAAGCTCATGGAAAAAAGCCAAATGTTTGGTTTAAATACGCTGTGAGAACAGTGGATTATTTAGATAGGTGTCCTAAGGTAAGTTAACTTCCCAGGCTAATTAAATTATAGATGCGCGACTGCGAATTATCTGACTAGTCGAATGATCTACAACTACTAATTTCCTCATTCAACTTGAATATTAGTAATATACTACTAATCTTCAAAGTCGAATAACAACTACTTATTAGTAATTACTAATGTCTAAGAATTGATCATTCATGGCTCCGATTCAACTTTGTTAGTCGACCGATAATTTTGAGTGACTGGAATGAATGAATTATTCGTCACTCCTGCGAGGATTGAACGGATTAGTAACTAATTTTATTATTCTTGTGCGGCTAATAAGTTGTGTAGTTTTTCAATTATTATATTTTAGTTTTTAGCTTTTTGTGTAAATATGGTTTAAGTCTAAATGTTATAGTTGGTAGACAGCTGGTTAGTCTATTAGGTTAAATCCGATAATGAAAAATACCTATTACTACTAATTTATTAACTATTACCAGTGAATAATTTGATTGTGTGGCGGCGGCGAACGAACCCGGCGTCGAATTAAATTTAAGTATCTCTCTAATTATCCCCGCTCTTCCTCGACTTAACTATCCACGTCGATCGAATAACGAATCAAAACCGACTCAGGCAGTCGAACGAACGATTCACGATTAATAACCAAATTAGTTACTAATTTGCTCTAGTCATTCGAATCGTTCGAATGATTTGTCAAGTCGCATAATTCGAATGAAATCATTCACAGTCGCGCATCTTTAAAATAAATGTTATAAAAGGCTTAAGTGGGAATCTACGATTTAATCATGTCTATTAATAAATGTATCAATGTTATCATTTAAGAACTACATTTATCCAAAAATTTCCTCACCATATCCGTTCCGAAGTTTTGGCGTGAAGATGTATCAATTATCAAATATTTGATATTTCCAAATCTAAATTCAATGTGATGAAAGAGAAATTAATAAATTATCATATAATTTCCTTTTTCTTCATTCAGATATAATTTCCTTATATATAATCATTTATAATTTCCTTATACTTAATCTTATTCTTAATCATATATAATTTCCTTAATCTTCATTCGCTGGATGCAGGTAGCACCGGACTCGTCACTGTAGCGATATTTGGTGAAAGCCTATAGCCAGTGGACTTGCATCCAGAGAGTTGACTACGCGAGATCCATCGGGGAGCGGGCAGCAGCGCTCTCTGCGGAACAAATCTACCACCGCATTACGATCTCTAACCAAATGCTCGCAGCGTGGTCTGGGTAATAGGCCCTTATGATAAAGCTTTTATCAGGGGATGCCTATTGGACTAGTACAGTCTGTGAATGTGTAATGACGGTTTTCTTTTAGATCGAATGGGGAGAATATTTTTGTATTGGAGGACAAACTGAGAGCTATGCGAAGTACGGGATTGAATCTGGAGCCGCCTATCATCGCCTCATCGCCGAGTACTGGCCAGCATGGTGGCAGGGATATGATGGCTTAGCTGCCATGTGCGCCTTTTCAATGAATCTAAGATCAAATGGTATCGTTCATTACTTTACAGTGCTTAATGTACATCATATATTGGATTGGATGTACGACGCGTATACTGGAAAACAACCTTACGTGTGGTTAGACTATCGATATCAGGATACGAAGGGTAAAGCACCCGTGCCAAAACCATGGCATAGAGTTTCATATAGCAAGTGGCCAGCGCCTTCAGCCTATCCAACACCTTTGCCATTTTATTAAATTTTTGCAGTACATTACTCAATATTTAATTATGTGCAGTTGACGACAGGGAAAAGGAACCGAAAAGCAATCAATCTGGCCGTTTTCGCTGTCTTACAAAAAGTTATTCTCTGAAACGGTTTGACTCTGCCCAAGCTCTAACGAATTTTAAATAATTCTACACCAATAATATGACGTGTAATAAAATGTTCAATTTAGCAAAGAACATGGTATGTTCCTTATTTACTTATTATACGATAGGTTTGTGAGTTATATGTATAGAGACGCTTTTCTATTACACCACTCACCTTCGATTCGCCGACGATATAATCATTGTGGCAGAATCACTGTATGCTCAGAGAAGATGCACAGAATATGAATGAGGCAAAGATCAATGCCCATGTCGCACACATACCAGTTTACGTTGAAAACGATGCTATCGATGTTGTTGATCACTCGCTATGTCTACCTAGGCCAAATGATCAGACTAGGTAAATTTATCCAGCTTTGATGAAGAGGTCAGCCGACGAATCAATAAAATCTTCTCATCACAGTTACCGCAGAGCCTCAAGACGAAAGTCTTCCTATGTGTAGCCAGTGATGACCTATGGATCCGAGACGTGGTCGCTAACTGTAGGCCTCGTTCAAGAGCTCAGAGTCGCTCAGCAGACTTTGGAGAGAGCTATGTATGGAGTTTCTCTACGTGCTAGAATACTGAATACAGAAATCCGTAGAAGAAACAAAGTCACCGACATACATAGCTCTCAGAATTGATAAGCTGAAGTGGCAGTTGGAATATCATTTAGCTCGCAGAACTGATAACCGCTGGGGAGTAAAGGTTCTCGTGTTATATAGGCCGATTCACACGCATCAGTAAAGATCCCGCAAACGCGTCCGCACACGTCCATATCAGTCCTTCCGTGATGCGGCAGTCCTACAATACACACATGTCAGTACTCAGTTCACTATGGATCTTAAGGCAAACGAGTGCGAAGTACTGAGGTAATTCTTATAGTTGCTGTGCATAGAACTAGCAATTCATTTTTCACTTTAGAGTAGATGAAGAAGAAGGGCAGCGTCAAGGAAAAATAAGGAAATGGGTGCATGAAGCATGGCAACATAGGGTAAAAACTCGCTGCTGTCTATGTCAATTAAAAGAAACAGAAGAAGAACTCATGACATTACACAAAAAATATTGAGGTTCGTTTTAACAAAGAGTTTCAGTTCATTATCCATGGGAATAAAATATTAATAAAACAACAGTGTCTGCTTGTTATATCGGCTTTCGTGTTGATACAATATCATCGTCGCCGATTACTTCCGTCATTGCCAGCGCCACCCTGTACTGTCACTGAGCATGATCGAAGAAAAAAAGTTCTGTTCCTCCAAATGTGATAAATAATTTGGTAAATACAAAAGCACATAGTTTTATCAGATTTCTGCAGGTAATGCAAGGAGTTCGGGGAGTTACGATTTTACGCTACCTGAACACCAGGAAACAGATTCGTCTTCTCATTCACCGATGGCGATGATGACGCAAGCAAGAGACACCCACGTGACCGTCGTGTCTCCTTGTTTTCTTCTACCATGTCAGTGAGCACTGTGTCGTCATTCAAACTCAGGTGTGATCGCGTTCTTAGTATGAAAGTATAGGACGACCGATGTGGCGCGGTGGGTGAAGGTCTGCCTGCGAAGCAGGAGATAGCTGGTTCAATTCCTGCTTTGATACAAATGTTTGTACGATTTGAAAATATTTGTCTCAGGTGTTTTGGGTATTTTCTATGTATAATGAAAAATATATATGTAATATATTGTATTATGTATGTACATCGGTCATCTAGTACCCATAACACAAGCTCTGCTTAGCTTGGGCTAGCTTGATGATGCTGTGTGGATTGTCCAGCATTATTTATTTATTGTATTTATATGTATTTATATAAAAAAAAGTGAATACGTGTTGTTCTGGCCAGGCGGTATGAGCCCAAATTCTGTGCCTCCAATTATATTGAATGGAAATACAATAAATAGAGTAAATGAGTTCCGATACTTGGGACATTTAGTGACTGCGAATCTTAGAGATGAAGGAGATATAGAAAGGGAGCGAAGAGCGTTGACGGTTAGAGCTAATATGCTCGTCCGCAGGTTTGCTCGTTGTTCAGAAGAGGTAACAATAACTCTGTTCTTATCATTTTGTCAGTCATTCTACACGAGCAGCCTGTGGTTCACATATACTCAGAAATCCGTCAATACTCTTCGCGTCCAATACAATAATGCATTCAGGATGTTGCTGGGGCTGCCGCGGTTTTGCAGCGCGTTCGGCATGTTCGCCGCGGCACGCACAGACGGGTTCGCCGCCTGCATGAGGAAAAAAGCAGCCTCACTGCTGTGCAGAGTCCGGGGAGCACCAACAGCATCCTGCGAATGATAGCGGACAAGATTGATGGCCCACTACACAGACATTGCATTTCTGTACTAATTAACTACACCTAAGTTTACATAATATTAATCTAACATAGAAATAAGACACATATACTCGTAGATATAGATTATGGATCTGTGTTATCTGAAAATAAACGATTTTTTTTTTTATATAACAATTATCCCGGTGGCTGTACTGTGCCGGAACTGTGTCTTCGCTGATATGTGTGAATCGACCTTCGTTTTGCAAACGGAACCGAAAAAATATTTTCTACGCCCACAGTAGTTTTGAACGAGCTATCCAAAGATACACCACACCTTGAGGTAGACGACAAAAATCATCCCCATTTCAGCTGCATTTTTGACTGGATCTTATTCTACGACTTTGTCGGCATATTTAACTATGAATAACAATGTAGGTAGAATAACAGCTTTCTAGTACTAATAGTTTCTGTGCTAAGGCTAGGGCGGAAGGACGGACGGACAGACGAACATGGCGAAACTATATGGGTTCCTTGTTTACGACGGAATCCTAAATAATGTGGCCTCATTTATATAAAGTGGTGTCGAATTAGTTTATAGTTTATTTTTTGGTGACATTTGAATTGTATCATTATAATACGAAATATATTTTGACGTTATTATTTAGAGGAATTTCTCTTCAATGTATGCTTTGGAGCAGAATATCACTTGACTGACCTCTATGGAAGAATCTGGGGGAGGCCTGTGCTGAAAAGCAAAACAATCTCGATAACGTCAATTAATTATATTATTATTAGTGCTTTACCGATGTCTAATACATACCTATCTATTAAATATGTAATATATAAACTAGATTATTGTTTAATAAAGGCTTTTTGAAATTGAAATTGAGCACCAACAATTTAGTTTTTGTAAGACAATGTAATCACATATTTGTCTATTGTTGTATGAAATAATTTCATAAATTAAATGTATCTACTCTGTAAAATTTTTACTTATCTGATTATAAAATTATAGATACGAATAAAAACCCATTTAAAAAATCCCTAGACTTTGATTTTAATTCGAGCAATGTTTCCTACCACTGGATCGCTGTAGTCTGAATATACAATTATTAATTTTGAATTATTTACAAATGAACGGCTCTACCTATTTTCATCAAACATAGCTAGAAACAAAATTCTCGATGAGTACAATGAGTCAGTGCACTAAGTGCGGGCGGGATAAATAGTAGATTGTTTTACAAGGGACTAAACCCTCCCATTATATACGAGGTTGTTATACGAGGATGACAAGACCGAGTTATAATGGGTGGTTTTGGCCCGAGTAAAACACTCTACTTTTCACTTCAATTGCGAGAAAATAAAACAATTCAAAATTAGACAATTTTCAGAAATTTTATTAAAAATTAAATGTGTAGTTAGAGCAATTTTGAATGTTGGGCAATTTTATTTCGGTTCTCTGTGATTGGGATGTGAAAATATTTTGAGTTGATTGTTGTGGAGTAAAAGTTGGAGAGACTCGACTCATGCTTGAGTTTCCTGCATTATTAAGATCTGAGTGCGGCTTCAGCTGAGTTGACATATTCATCCAATCCCGCGATGTAGATGCTTGGGGTCCTGTAATGTTTGGTAGAATATTGATTCCTTCCGTAATCCGCTGCGTGACGTGATACTTGTTTTGTATAGAGTCCTCTATATAACCTTCAGCCACTTGATCGGACTTCCATCCACCGTGCCGTTTTAATGTCGTTATATTCGCACCAGAGTCCGCCAACAGAGTCGCGGATGTTCTGCGGAAACAATGGCCCGTGTAGAGTTCCGGGTTTGGTAAATTTAGATAAGTGGCAATATCTTTAGGCATGTTACCAAATTTATTTTTGCCTATGACTTGCCTTGTGCCTTTACTATTTTGATAATTTAGAAAAAATCTTCTCGATGAAACATTAGTGGGACGTAACTCCTGATAGGCTTTAATTATATTAAGGTATTCTCCACTGATGACAAATTTACGCTCTTTGTTTGTTTTCGTGTTCGGCAAACTCACAGCTTGTAGGTTTGTATCCGTTTCTACGTCTTCTAGCGTCATATTGGCAAGCTCTATTCCTCTGCATGCACCGCTGATTCCATAAATTAAAGCAACCTGTTGAACAAAAAAATAAGTGTGTTAATAATCGTAATAACCTAGGTACATAATTAAGGTATGTAGGTAGGTATCTATTTATTTAGTTTGAGTAGAGTACATAAGTAGGTTACCTTTGTTGCCAAGTATTGTTTATTTGGCGCGTTATTTAAAAATGTTTCGATTTCTTGTGTCGTCAAGACTTTAGATTTTTTTGCCTTGTATCCAGTGGATAATTTCTTCAGTAAAGCCGTTAAATTTACATATTTTTTAATATCGACGTCGTGTTTCGTTTGTAAGGTCATTCTTAACATTGAATATGTGCTCCAAAGAGTCGACGATTTGAATTTTTTCGATAATTCATCAAAATAAGTGAGAAAAACCCCTTCTGTAAAAGAATCCACACGTTTCTCATCTCTTCATTTCATAAAATTTTCGTCTTTAAATATATTCCACGTGATTTTGTCGGCAACAGATTCATAATTATTTTCTTCCATTTGCATATTAGCATCTTTACTATCACTTGATGAAATTTTTCACGTTCACAATTTGGAAATAAAAGTTAGGAAGTTAAACGTAAAAGTTTGTGATTTGGAATGAAGAAAATTCTAGAGATTTAGCGCCAATACCATCTTTTTTTTAAATCTCTATTTAACCCGCAACGAAACAGTTCGCATTCTACCGTGAAGGGAAGAATCAACCTTCATAAAACATCACCAAGACGGTTCTATTTTCAAAAAAAAAAAAAAAGATTGACGGAGCACCAATAAGTCGAGTTTTTATGTAAGAGAACGAATGCTTTGTACGGGCTGATGATTTGAGACAAAAATTAAAAAGAAAAAATAATTTTTAGCCCGAGGTATTAAACTCGAGTTTTAGGCCCGCTAAGCTACACTATTATGATTCACTTTTTGAGCAAGAGAAGTGAAAAGATTATTTATTTTCACATACAATCTGCATACAATAAGTTAACTTAAATGAGAAAAACTAAATTAATAGGTACCCACTAATATGTAGAATCTAATTGAATGTACATATATATATTTGAGCATGAGTGTGCTTACCTAACACACATAGCGTACTTATTAAAAACAAAAAAAGAAATAAACAATATTGTCAAAAAAAAAAACAAGATAACTTCGTGGTGCGAAACTGTGGGTCGAAATAACAATACAACTTAAATCTAACAGATGTTGGAACAAAACTAGTTCGGTATTTTCCTTAAAACTAGGTAAGGTACCTAATCTCCGTATCAATCAATAGTGAATATTACACCTACGTGTTCAAAACGAAACCAAAGTAATCATAGAAAAACGTTACAACACACAGGTCTGTGTTAAGTAACTTAATATCTGATGCATCTCTCATTTCCTGGTATATTGCGTGAGATAGGTAAACGTAGTAAAAAAAAACCTACGGTAACAATAATGGTAAATCAAGACTAAAAGTACATATGTGGTTGACAGTACTTTGGCTAGTTTTCTGTTAAAAATTTTAAAATGGGACGAATGCGGAATGAAATTACCACTGAATTTGAGTTTCCGTATTTGGACTACTTTGGGCCAAAGCCAGTGGGACGGAACTTACTAGTTGTATTTGTACTGCCAATTTAATGAAAATAGTAACCGTCAATTCATTTAATAAATAATTTTGGACAATTCACACAACATCAGCCCCAAACTAAGCAGATCTTGTGTTATAGGTACTAGATAACTACATATGTACTTATTTTACATACATACGTAGATATAATCTTTGATACATAGAAAACATCCGGAACAAATACCTAACATTTTGTCCCGAAGAATCGAACACACAACCTTCTGCATCGCAGGCAATTAACTTTTGATATCGAAAGAAAACACTACAGTTTCACACTTTACAGCTCAGCAGATAAACAATTCTGACTTGTGACGCGAATGAAAAATATTGTTAGTTAATTTGCTTTGTAATGTCTACAAAGGCTTCATTATTATACCGGTACCCATCGTCATCTGTCCCGCAGAGATAAAAAATTGTCAACAATAAAACTCCACCGAACAGGAAAGTACAAAAACGCTGAAAATAAACTGAGCCTAGAGTAACTAAGCCATCTGTAAGAGATAAGGCGGGTTTAGATGAGACACCTCTTAAGGATGTTCCAATTTTTTGTTGAGTTTGAAATATTTATAAGAGGATTTGAGAGTTTAGGATAATACTTTTACACATTCTTTGACAAAGAAAATAACAATCAAATACTATAAACAAATTAAACTAGTATTTACAATTGAAACAATTGAGCTAATTGCAAACTGTTGCAAACAATCTACAGGTGTCCCCAAGACGCTGGCTGCATTGCCATTAAGGATTAGGATGTGTTTTAGATTTTATAAATACCTAAACAGCCGTAGTATGCAGTGGCATTCGATTGAGCATATGGATGTAGTACGAGTATAATAGAATCAACGTAAGGAAAGGCCGAAGCTTCCTTCTGAGTATTTTTTTAACACTACCATTGCTATCATCAATCCAGCTGCCAAGCGAGGTGATTATGGCAAAGCCATCTTCAGTGGTAGTTATATGTTTTAATGAGGATTATCTAACATCCTTTGGATAACGGAGAAGTCATGGCCAAAGGGGCTTTCTTTTTTAATTGGTTATGGCAAACCTCAGCTTCAACTTCAACTTCTTTTTTTACGGCGCCGCTTGCTTTTCAATACGACTCTGCCAGTGTCTATGTCAGAGTGTCATAAACTTCGAAAATAGAATATGATCGGTAACGAAATAAAAACTATTAATTTTACATCTCAGCTCACAATCACTTAATCAATATTATGTTTACGGAACAAAACACGACACTGGAAGAAAAGTGGCAAAACAAAGAAGTCAAGTTATGTCACTACTGCCGCTAGACCAGGGCCCGTACTTTTAAAAACGAAATCGTAGTTTCTAATTCTTTTTCGTGCAAACGCTAATCTTATGCAATGGACATAAGAGTTGGTTTTGCACGAACATGAAAAAGAAACTTCGATTTTCCTTTTCCGAGTAGGCCCCCAGTTCTTCTTTTATTCTACTTTCATTGAATCCATTAAAAACTAGAATTTTCCTGTTAAGTTGGGTTTCAGTATTATTATAATACTGTTCCCCGCGGCTTCACCCGAATTAAATTAGAATTTCACATTTCTAGGGGGATAAAAATATCCTTTTACCCGTAAATCTCCCATGGAAATTTGATGTTTTACGAGGATAAAAAGTTGCCTATGATACTCTCCATATTTTCAACTAGCCAAAAATCAAATCGATTGGTTGCTTAGTTGGGGCGTGAAGGAAGGACAAACAAACAAACAAACAAACTTTCACATTTATAATTTTAGTTAGGATTCTCTGGTTAGGTACAGGAGGTCGCAGGGCGTTGATGGATGGAGGCGGCTCTGGAGCGCTACTTGTGGCGTCGTTTGGGGGAGACTTATGACCAGCAGTGGAAGTCCAGTTTATGGGCGAGTATTATGATGATGTTAGGTCTAGTCCCATCTATAGGAATGTACTGCTGTGGAAATTGTTCTTTGGCGTTGGCTTATAGTAAACAGGCGTTATCTAGTTGCGGCAGACGACCATCTCGCAAGCTAAGGGGTTCCGTAAAAGCCGAGACTTTTCGACTCGAATAAAATTAAGACTTGACTCTCGTTGGCGTAACAGTTAATTTTTTAATTGCAAGACGATAAAAAGTTTAACGGGGTCTTGGTTTTAAAGAGCTTTTAAATGAAGATTTCTGTTTAGATGTGTTACTTGCTTCGCACGTTTACATGAAGGAATGAATGAACACTTTATTGTACTGAAATTAACATTAATACAAAAACTTATATCTAAACTAGCTGACCCGTGCCCACTTCGTTGAGCGGTAAAAATTTTTAGTGAACCGAACCGAACCGTGAGACCGAGTCGAAGATCAAAGTTGTATCCACTTCCACCAGTGTCTTCGCCACGACAGTAGGTAGGTATATAAGCGAGTAGAGACTGAACAGCATCAAATGCCTCGTGCGTTTCGCCAATGTATTGCAAGCGGTCATCCCGGGTACGCAGCACAATGTCCCGCCTGTCACAGTGCTGATCTACCAGGACGACGGCAACATCATTGGTAGCGAGAGCGAGAGTTTGTACAAACCGGATGCTGTCCAGTAGGTCGTTTATCGGCACTAATAACAATTTTGTAATCATTTTGTTTGCTTTGGGGTATGGACTCGCATTTTATGTACTTCCTCGTAGTATGAACTCAAATCATGCTAAGTATCATTCGAATCCATTCAGTAGTTTTTGCGCTATTTTAGGCCGAGAAATGTCACTTCCATCCCCACTCCCAAGGGAACCTTAACGAATTCCAGGATAAAAAGTATTACATGACCTTCCTCGTAGTATGAACTAAAATCATGCCAAGTTTCATTTGAATACATTCAGAAGTTTCAGTGCTATGCGCAGCCAAGAAATTTTACCCTACTGCGAGGGGACCACTACGGGGGGCTACTGGGGGTCCCACTGCGGGGGTAAACTGCCGGGGGCCCCCACTGCCGGTGCCCTCCACTGTGGGGGCCTACTGAGTGGGTCCCACTGCGGGCCCACTGCCGAGAGCCCCACTGCCGACGCCCCACTGCCGGTGCCCCCACAGTGGGGGGCTAATGAGGGGGTACCACTGCGGGACAATGTGGGGGGCCCACTTCGGGGGACCATCTGCCGGCCGCCCCCACTTCCGGGGCCCCACTGCCGGTGCCCCCACTGCGGGGGCTACTGGGAGGGTCCGGTTGCGGGAGGGGCCCCACTTCTGGGGCCCCCACTTTCTGGGGCCCCACTGCCTGGGGCCCCACTGCCAGTGCCCCCCACAGTGGGGGCTATCGCTCTCTACCACCCTTGCTCCGCGCGCCATCCTGCAACGCGCAAAATTTCACTTCCATCCTCTCTTATAAGGGTTTCTGAGTTCCGGGATAAAAAGTATTTTATGCCCTTTCTTGTAATATGAACTTAAATCATGCTAAATTTCATTTGAATACCTTCAGTAGTTTCGGCGCTATGCGCAGCCAAGAAATTTTACTTTCATCCCCTCTCCCAAGGGAACCCTATTGAAATCCGGGATAAAACGTATCCATATCCTTCCTCATAGTATGAACTCAAATCCTGTCAAGTTTCATTTGAATAAATTTAGTAGTTTCGGCGGTACGCGCAGCAAAAAAATTTTACTTTCTTCCCCTCTCCCAAGGGAACCTTATTGAAATCCGGAATGAAAAGTATCCTATGCCTTTTCTCGTAATATGAACTTAAATCATGCTAAGTTTTATTAGAATACCTTCAGCAGTTTCGGCGCTATGCGCAGCCAAGAAATTTTACTTTCATCCCCTGTTCCAAGGGAACCCTATTAAAATCCGGGATCAAAAGTACCCTATGTCCTTCATCATAGTATGATCTCAAATTCTGCAAAGTTTCATTTGAATACATTCAGTAGTTCCTGCGCTATGCGCACCCAACCAATTTTACTTTCATCCCCTCTCCCAAGGGAACCCTATTGAAATCCGGGATAAAAAGTATTCTATGTCCTTCCTAGTATTATGAACTAAAATCCTGCCAAGTTTCATTTCAATACGTTTAGTAGTTTCGGAGCTATGCGCGGCTAAGATACAGACAGACAGACAGACAGACATGATGGAAAAAAAATACATTTTTGGCATCAGTATCGATAATTGAGTGCCCTCCAAAAAACATTTTCAAAATATCTTCAATGTACAGAATTGGACCTATTACAGTTTTATTATAAGTATAGATGAATTGAGAATGAATTAATTATATTTATACTTCTTTAAGGTCAATTAAGTCGAATATTGGATACCTACTTTATTGCTTACCTTTATATCCTTTCGTTTTTGACTTGTAATTTGGCGTTATGAATAAGTGCCAATCAAGAGTAGATTGTTTTACAAGGGACTAAACCCTCCCATTATATACGAGGTTGTTATACGAGGATGACAAGACCGAGTTATAATGGGTGGTTTTGGCCCGACTAAAACACTCTACTTTTCACTTCAATTGCGAGAAAATAAAACAATTCAAAATTAGACAATTTTCAGAAATTTTATTAAAAATTAAATGTGTAGTTAGAGCAATTTTGAATGTTGGGCAATTTTATTTCGGTTCTCTGTGATTGGGATGTGAAAATATTTTGAGTTGATTGTTGTGGAGTAAAAGTTGGAGAGACTCGACTCATGCTTGAGTTTCCTGCATTATTAAGATCTGAGTGCGGCTTCAGCTGAGTGGACAAAGTCAAAGTCAAAGTTTCTTTATTTCCGTAAATACAATCAATGTACACTAAGAACAGGTCAAATTCTTAAAATTAAACACTGATTTGGAAATAAAGTGATATTTTGATTTCGGTCGCTTCGGTATGTAGACTAAAGTAAAGAAGCGACGAAGAAACCTTTAGCCTGTTAGGTGTTATTTTTAGAGTTATTTTTCGAGTTGGAGCAAAATCCGTCCCAAGCTTTTTTATCTTCTAGATAGTCTGAAATTTTGTAATAAGCCTTTTTACAAAGGATATGTTTGACAATTTGTTTGAATTTATTTATAGAAAGTTTTTGCAACTCGCTAGGGGTTTTGTTGTAGAAGCGTATACATTGCCGTCTAAAAGATACATTAACCTTGTGTAACCTAGTTTTGGGCACAGCGAGTTTATCCTTATTTCTAGTATTTACATTATGTATGTCGCAATTTTTAGGGAACCGATCGATATTTTTATGTGTGTACAATAAGTTTTCATAAATATATTGACATGGTACTGTCATTATATTTATTTCTTTGAATTTATCTCGTAGGGATTCTCTAGGACCCATGTTATAGATTGCACGAACAGCCCTCTTCTGCAGCACAAATACGGTGTTAATATCTGCAGCGTTCCCCCATTCATCCAATCCCGGGATGTAGATGCTTGGGGTTCTGTAATGTTTGGTAGAATATTGCTTCCTTCCGTAATCCGCTGCGTGACGTGATACTTGTTTTGTATAGAGTCCTCTATACAACCTTCAGCCATTTGATCGGACCTCCATCCACCGTGCCGTTTTAATGTCGTTATATTCGCACCAGAGTCCGCCAACAGAGTCGCGGATGTTCTGCGGAAACAATGGCCCGTGTAGAGTTCCAAATTTTGGTAAATTTAGATAAGTGGCAATATCTTTAGGCATGTTACCAAATTTATTTTTGCCTATGACTTGCCTTGTGCATTTACCATTTTGATAATTTAGAAAAAATCTTCTCGTTGAAACATTAGTGGGACGTAACTCCTGATAGGCTTTAATTATATTAAGGTATTCTCCACTGATGACAAATTTACGCTCTTTGTTTGTTTTCGTGTTCGGCAGACTCATCCGTTTCTACGTCTTCTAGCGTCATATTGGCAAGCTCTATTCCTCTGCATGCACCGCTGATTCCATAAACTAAAGCAACCTGTTCAACAAAAAAATAAGTGTGTTAATAATCGTAATAACCTAGGTACATAATTTAGGTATGTAGGTACTTATCTATTTATTTAGTTTGAGTAGAGTACATAAGTAGGTTACCTTTTTTGCCAAGTATTGTTTATTTGGAGCGTTATTTAAAAATGTTTCGATTTCTTGTGTCGTCAAGACTTTAGATTTTTTTGCCTTGTATCCAGTGGACAATTTCTTCAGTAAAGCCGTTAAATTTACATATTTTTTAATATCGACGTCGTGTTTCGTTTGTAAGGTCATTCTTAACATTGAATATGTGCTCCAAAGAGTCGACGATTTGAATTTTTTCGATAATTCATCAAAATAAGTGAGAAAAACCCCTTCTGTAAAAGAATCCAAACGTTTCTCATCTCTTCATTTCATAAAATTTTCGTAACTCTTTAAATATATTCCACGTGATTTTGTCGGCAACAGATTCATAATTATTTCTTTGCCCTTTTCTTCCATTTGCATATTAGCATCTTCACTATCACTTGATGAAATTTTTCACGTTCACAATTTGGAAGTAAAAGTCAGGAAGTTAAACGTAAAAGTTTGTGATTTGGAATGAAGAAAATTCTAAAGATTTAGCGCCAATACCATCTTTTTTTTAAATCTCTATTTAACCCGCAACGAAACAGTTCGCATTCTACCGTGAAGGGAAGAATCAACCTTCATAAAACATCACCAAGACGGTTCTATTTTAAAAAAAAAAAGATTGACTGAGCACCAAGCAGTCGAGTTTTTATGTAAGAGAACGAATGCTTTGTACGGGCTGACGATTTTAGACAAAAATTAAAAAGAAAATAGCTTTTTAGCCCGAGGTAATAAACTCGTGTTTTAGGCCCGCTAAGCTACACTATTATGATACACTTTTTGAGCAAGAGAAGTGAAAAGAATATTATTGTATTGATAATATAATAAGGGATTATATGTAAGAAAATTCAATATGGTTAATTTGTTTAATTAATATTAATATGAAGCAGCAGGTGAATAACCTCCAGCGGTATTGCGCAAATTCAAATAACACCCTGTATAATATAAGTTGGGTGGTTGGGTATAAGTTGATTGGTATGGCCGTGGGGTCGCGGCGTACGAATATCGACCCCTCCAACTCAACCCGTGGATGTCGTAAAAGCCGACTAAGGGAACCTACCAGAGGAAGGGCAGCAGCTTCCTTCTGAGTATTTTTAAACACCAACACTGCGATCACCAATCCGCCTGCCAAGCGTGGTGATTATGGCAAATCCCCCCCTACATGGGAGACCATCCACTCGATGCACCGACGACATCGTAGCGGTCGCAGGGAGTCGATGGATGGAGGCGGCTCAGGACCGCTATTTGTGGCGTCGTACGGGGGAGGCCTATGTCCAGCAGTGGACGTGTATGGGCTGATGATGATGATGATGATAATATAAGTTTAATCCCGACATAACCTTAGTTAAAATCTTCAGCTATTAAAATCCAGAACTCCGAAGTCCATTCAGTGGGGAGTCGGGCAGACGCGAGGGTTAAATGCATTTCTGATTCTGTTTATAGTGTCCCTAGTATGAGTTGTGCGAAAACTTTTACCGCTATCGTAAACGTTACGATAGCGGTAAAAGTTTTCGTTTCTTTCCATATATTTGGCGCCTAACAGCGCTTCGCTCGGAAATACTTTTCATGTTTGACACAGAGGATATTTTTAACCGACTTCAAAAGGAGGAGGTTCTCAATTCGTCTATATGTTTTTTTTGTATATATGTTACGCGATATCTTCGCCAATTATGGACCGATTTGAAAATTCTTTCACTATTGTATAGAAAATTATCCCGAAGGGGTCCCATTTTTATTCCCAGGGGATTAGTATTTATCCCGCAAAACTTAAAATAAGTGTATAAAGTAAGAAAATTTGAATTCGGTTTAACGTTTTATAAAACACGCCATATTATTTCAGAATATATTTATGACTTATTTTTTTTTGTACGTTTAAACAAGATAGAAGTTGCAGTCTATCCAGTTCAAGATTATTTTTTAGTATTCATATTAAATGCACACTCATACTAAGCAAAAGCATCCTGTTTACTGGAAAAGGTAGTGACCTAGATCAGGTGAAATTAAATTAAGGCCGTCGTCTTCGCTTCATTGGCCCTCCAATTTGCGCCTTGCTCAGATTTAACTTGTTCTCAAGATTCTATTCAAGCAAGAAGTCGTCGGTCGTTCTAAAAGAAAAGACATAGCTTATTGTAGACGATTATATTAGAGGAAATTATGATATGAAAATATATTGCTCCGAGTAGAAAATAGGGATCCGGTTTGGAAAACAGGGAATATAACTACATAGGTAATTAAATTTAAGGTTACGAATTTTTGTAAAAAGCTAATCCAATTTTCGTAACTGTAAAATAACAAATAAAACTTTACAAATCAGGCGGTTAGATAGTTTACATAAAATCCGCTCAAACCATATGGCTCAAACAATCATTTGTTGAAATATTTGTTTTGTCCAGAACTACCAATTAGCGAATTCCTATATTTTTATTCCACCTATTGGTTCTATAGTTTTGAATGAGGGTGGGATTTTTGGACATTTATATCGCGTGATAAAAATTAAAGTTTTATATGTGATATACGTAAGTGTGATATATAAGAATGGTTTATCAACATTATCTGTCCACTCCTGATAAATCTTAATATTTTTACTGTTATTTTGTAAATTATTCGTGTTATTTCGCAGTTTCTATTTTTATTTAAATAATTATTTGTCTAAATTATTTTGTTTTTATATCACTCATTATGAAACCGTCAGCTTTAATGCGTACGAAACCTATCCATCCAAAGGTTGCCTGGAAGAGATCGCCGATTGTACCAGACTAGATATAATTAGTATTAAGTTCTTGTATAAGTATTACATGTATTGATGGTGCAATAAAGATATATTCTATTTCATTCTATACATATAAAAGTTACTGCGATCGCCAATCCGCCTGCCAAGCGTGGTGATTATGGCAAACCCCCCCCCTACATGGGAGACCATCCTCTCGATGGATCGACATCGTAGCGGTCGCAGGGAGTCGATGGATGGAGGTGGCTCAGGACCCCTATTTGTGGTGTTGTATAGGGGAGGCCTATGTTCAGCAGTGGACGAGTATGGGCTGATGATGATGATGATACGTATAAAAGTTTTCATATAGTACCCATAACATAACACAAGCTCTGCTTAGCTTGGGGCTAGATTACGCTGTGTGGATTGTGCAGCATTATTTATTTATATAAATATGCAGAACAAAAAAATATACATACATATATTTTCTTTCTGCGCCAAAAGAAGCCTTGACTCGTAAAAACTTTGGAGTATCATCCTACCCTCAGTATGAAGATAATTCATCATGCATGTCTTTAGTCCTGGTGGTTAGCAGTTAATCATCAAAAGTTACAAGGGCACGGAACTTTGAACACACGATAAGCGTTAATTCTAACTTTGGCCAACATTCAACCACGGACCTCTGTACCTATTTCCTATTATTATGGTGATAGAGTTCTAATTAGGTATGTCATCGAACCTCTGATTATCATATAGATGCGGTTTCATTATCGTTTTGGAAAATTTGACTTTCAAACAAAATTTTTATCCCTACTCCATGGGAGTCCAAGAGGATATGTCATTCAAAATCACATCGTACTATCCTACTATAATATATCCTCCTACTAATATTATAAATGTTAAAGTTTGCATGGATGGATGGATATATGGATATTTGTAACTCTTTCACGCAAAAACTACTGAACCGATTAGGCTGTAATTTGGTATGGGTATATTTTGGAACTTGGAATAACATATAGGCTATTTTCTATCCCGATATAACGCGGGCGAAGGCGCGGGCAGCAGTTATTAAGTAAGCTAGTAGATAATGCCTTTGTCTACAGTAAGCTAGAGTACAGCGCCATAGTGTGGGAACCACGGGAGTCAAAATATATCTTGATGTTGGAATGAATACAGCGTAAATTTTGAGGGTATATACAAAATTATGAATTATGGATACAATCCATATCTTTATCCATCTCTATTTGTACCTGGCTACACGCTCAAACATTTGTGCATGCATGATGCACAATGCCGGCCACACGCTCCATCTGGCTTACGCAAACTGGTTTGAGCCCGGCCACACGCTCCATCTGGCTTGCGCAAACTGGTTTGAGCCCGGCCACACGCTCCATCTTGCTTGCGCAAACTGTGTTTGTGCATGCATGGTTGCACAAATGTTTGAGCGTGTATCCGAGCTAAGACGTCAACTAGAGCTTGCAACCCATTACTATCTTATATTACACAATCAAGTAAATAATCCAGGTTTATTAAGCAGAATGAATATATTTGTACCAAATAACTACGTGCGTGCGGGTACTGGTCGGAGATACCGCTTGTTCTGTGGCGCTGCCCTCCGTACCAAGCATGGAAAAACGCACGGTCAACAGTGAGGGCACTCCAACTGCTGAACAATTTCGTGCACGAGTTCCATCCAGCATTTCGACATATTCCAATACAAGCTAAGTGTTATTGTTAAAACTTTTATAATATATTTAAGTTATAACATAGATTTCTAATACTTATGCTATTATATATATATATATATATAGTGAGTGTTTTGGTTTAAATACTGTTAACTTCTATCTTTTTTAATAAATAATGAGAGAGAGGTAAAGAGATTATAGAGAGTAAACCTACCTGTGTTTACACACACGCTCCCTTGAGACTGGCCACGCCCATGGTGTAAGAAAACAAGGTATGCTCTTCCGAGACACGATGGTCACGTGGGTGTCTCCAGGCTTCGTCATCGGCGCCATCGGCGAATGAGAAGACGAATCTGTTTCCTGGTGACGGGTAGCGTCAAAACCGTAACTCGCCGAGCTCCTGTCTGAATCTGATAAAACTACGTAACGTCTTTTGGATTTACCAATTATTTGTCACATTGACTTGTATTTGACTAACGCTGTTTTGACTGATCTAATGAAGATAATTGACAATTCACATTTTTTAATGGATTTTATAATCGAAATTTATCACATTTGTTTCCCAACTTCACATTTTGTTGAAATGAAGTGGCACTGGACAGTCACCTGGAGACACTCCTGGAAGAGCAGATCTGTTTTCTTGGATCATGGCCGCGCCGTGGTCAAAAATTCGGGGAGGAAGATATCATCATCATTACCCCAGAAAACGCGTTGAAATCGGTGGGCAGAAGGTAGTTTTATAATTGTTTAAAGAATGAGAAAAAAGTTATTTTACTAATTGTAAAGTTTTCTTAAGGGAGTCGATGGATGGAGGCGGCTCAGGACCGCTATTTGTGGCGTCGTACGGGGGAGGCCTATGTCCAGCTGTGGACGTGTATGGGCTGATGATGATGATGATGATGATGAAGGTTTTCTTACGTATAGGTAGTTTTTTCTTACAACAGTTATACATTTAATCATTTATGAGGTTGATCACTTGCTTTATTTGCAACTAGCGACTCGCCCCGGCTTCGCACGGGTGCAATGCTGATACTAAATTATACATAATAAACCTTCCTCCTGAATAACTCTATTAAAAAACCGTATAAATTTCTGATTATTCTATTGTTTAAAGATCTTAGTTACTAATAAATAATAATTAGAATATAAGCAACCTATCTTTGTACATACATATTTACAATTACCTGTTCCCCGCGGTTTCACCCGCGTTATCAGAACAAAAAGTAGCTCTCTCCATGCTTTCTAACTCTATGCCAAAATTCAATTCAAGTGAAGCAAACACAAACAAACAAACACACCACACTTTTGCATTTATAGTATTAGTTAGGATAAATAAATGAAATATATATAGATCATTATCACACATAATTTAGGTATTTATTTTACTCTAAAAAGTTATAGGTATGTCATATTCTCGTCGAGCCTATACATAGTGGCTTTTTGATACCCTGTAATGCCAGGCCTTTAGTTCTGATACCCTGTAATGCCAGGCCTTTAGTTCTGATACCCTGTAATGCCAGGTCTTTAGCCGTCAATAAAAATGCTTTGCTGAACAGGTTTCGTTTATTTATTTCATCGGCCCATTAAACTCGATTTAACCGAAAAAGCCCGATTTTAACTGAACCGTATGCATGGCAATCAATTTAACCAATATAAATATTTTGCAGCAGTGGTGATTCCCAATTTGCTTTATTCCAATTCATCAAGGCTGATAAATTAATAAGCAAATAACACTCCTATGTTTATGATTGTTTTCAATGTCTTAATAATATGCTATTTTATATAAAAATCTAATTACTTTTAACCGACTTCAAAAAGAGGAGGTTATAAAATCGTCTGTATGTTTTTTCGTATGTATGTTACGCGATATCTCGCCATTTATGGACAGATCTTGAAAATTCAGAATCAGAATCAGAATCAATAACTTTATTTCTTTAGGCTTACAAAATAAGCACTTAGACAAGTCAAATTGTATACTATAAACATAGTTATTATTATCAAATAAGAAATAATGTGTTATTGATATTCTCTTCACTTCAATTTTTTGTCCACTAGTGGAAGAAGTGAAAAATTCAAGGAACAAAGTGGAAACTTCTCCAAAATTTCCACGTTGTTCCTTGGCGCTTTAGCATTTCTTTCTTTCCACTGACGATATAATCTCGTGTCACAGTGTTTGTAACCAAACTCCTTGACCGATTCCTCGACCGAAACGGCTTGACCGATTTTGATGATTTTTTCGTGTAGGTATATTTGTTAGTTTTGAGAATAGGATGTTATATTTTATACCCTTAAGTGATAAGGCCACCCTTATCATCAATTTTTTAAAATTATTTTTGGGAATATTTCTTTTTACGAGTTGGTAATAAAAAATCCGTATAACCCTCAATTTTCGCCTTTCTAACACCAACCCTAATTTTTATTAATCCTCGTTGGTCGATGCCAAAACAACGTTTGCCGGGTCAGCTAGTCTTTATTTATATAAAAATCTCGTGACATAGTGTTTGCAACCAAACTCCTCCGAAATTGCTTAACCAATTTTGATGAATTTGTTTGTGTATATTTGGTAGGTCTGAGAATAGGTTTTTATCTATTTTTTATACCCCTTAGTGTAGTGTTGTGCCCAAATTTTAATTATGTAATTTAAAAATATTACTTTTTTATATGTGTTATTGTCCTGGTATATACATATATGTATATAATTCATCAAAAGTATAAAAAAGTAGAATTTCTCTTCAAACGATTTTAAATATTATATTTATGGGCGCGTCAAAATTAAAGTTTTGACCTTAAAATTTTCATTTAATGAAATACATAACCGAAAAATGAAATCTTCGAGATCCAATAAAACAGTTTGGCACCTAAGTTAATCAAAATAAGGGAAAGAGCACGTCGTTTTATTCTCAACAAATCTAGCTAGGTGAGATGTCAAAAAGTGAAAAGACCGATTACCCCCTCCCTTATGCGCCAAGGCACCCTACTTTCCTCACAGCTCTTGAAATTACTTTACTCTTGATAAAACTTATTTTGCAATTTTATTAGGAAGTTATGCAATGTTTCGTTTGTTGCTTCTGATAAAAATAAACAAACGAAATACAGTCGACATCAGGAGAGGATCAGGTTTTAAAACAATTTATAGGCCAGTCTTATTTTCATGCAAGTAATAAAATTTTTGTTGGGGCCGCTGCGTATGAGTACCTACCCACCAACTCAACCCGTGGATGTCGTAAGAGCCGACTAAGGGAACCTACCAGAGGAAGGGGAGCTGCTTCCTTCTGAGTACTTTCAACACCAACACTGCGATCACCAATCCACCTGCCAAGCGTGGTCATTATGGCAAAACCCCCCCTACATGGGAGACCATCCACTCGATGGACTGACGACATCGTAGCGGCCGCAGGGAGTCGATGGATGGAGGCGGCTCAGGACCGCTATTTGTGGGAAGCCTATGTCCAGTAGTGGACGTGTATGGGCTGATATGATGATGATGAATAAAATTTAAGATATATATATTTGTATGTAGATAGGGTACACACACAACTACTTTGAATGCATTCAAATAAGAAGGATTAGCATGTCAATCAATATAGGATGGGTGGTTTTTGCGTAATCGCTCAGCTACATAATACTCAAAACTCAATGTTTTATTGCTTGCATGTGTACAGCACAATAGGTTTTAAAATCAAATTAAAATGCCCAACATGCACCCTGCAAGGGCACGCCAATATAAATGCTAGGCTATATACAATTATTAATAGGCTTTATTTACCAATTATGTTACAATTGGAACTAGATAATACATAAAAACATAATTAACGGCAGCTCGTGCTATGCGTATTGAAATGACTTTCAATGGCCATTGAAATGGCATTCAAATGTCAATTATAGAATAGGTGGTTTTGCGTAATCTAATCGCACAGGGACCTCATCGTAACCACGACCACTCTGCCAAGAGTGCCTGCCAGTTATATTTAAAATATTTGAATATATTATATACAATACGTACTCAAATTGCCAACTTCCTTTTATTTTGTAGGTAGGTAAAAAATAAGTATATACCTACAGTTTGGCAAAATGTTTAGAAAAACCAATGATTATTGATTATGTAAATAAACGCGATTATATTCGTGTTAAGTATTGAGTTATATTTTTATTGACTAACTTAAATTTTTTTCATCATACGCATATCAGCCTATATACGTCCACCGCTGAACATTGGCATCCCCAATACAACGCTACAAACAGCGGCCCTAAGCCGCCTCCATCCATTGACTCCCTGCCATCGATTGGATGACCTCCCAACACGTTTCGCGTTGTATCTGAGCCGCCACTCGAGAACCTTTACTCCCCAGCGCAGCGGTTATCAGTTCTGCGACCTATATGACCTGCCTCATTCTAAGAGCCATGTCGGTGACTTTGGATCTTAAATTTTTATTTAAAAAATCTAAAGCTGTAGTTATGATATATTTTATTGAACTGAATTCATTAACGCTTTCTTGCTCGGAGTGTACCAAAAACTACAAAAGAACGAGTTGTTCCGGGTCGTACTCACTTTTGTGATTATGTGTTGGTATCAGTCTCTCATAGTTTATATAGGTAAGTCATTCAAGATTTCAGCCTGTTCAGCCTATTTTTTTTAAAGTAAATTATTTTTATTTGTTGTGGTCTAAAGTGTATTCTCTGTCACATAAGTCAGAGGAAGGGTAGCAGCTTCCTTCTAAGTATTTTTAACAACACTGCGATCACCAATCCGCCTGCCAAGCGTGGTGATTATGGCAAATCCTCCCCTACATGGGAGACCATCCACTCGATGGACCGACGACATCGTAGCGGCCGCAGGGAGTCGATGGATGGAGGCGGCTTAGGACCGCTATTTGTGGCGTCATATGGCGGAGGCCTATGTCCAGCAGTGGACGTGTATGGGCTGATATGATGATGATGATGAAGTGAGTTGATGGCAGTGACGATCGCAACGTCAGAATCGACATCTTTAGACCTTCCCGGATGTCGTAAGTGCCGACTGAGAGCGCGTTCCCACCAGGTCATGACCACAGAAAGTCGTCTACGAAACTTTTTATGTGTTTGAAAGATTTTCAAGGCAATGACATCAGATGACAGCTAAAGACGATAGTCGTCTAGCTATAATTTACGGTCACGCACGACACACTGGTGGGAACGCGCCCTAAGATAGCCAGAGGAAGGGCAGCTTCCTTTCGTGAATTTTCCCCTATTGCGATCACCAATCCGGCTGCAAAGGGTGGTGACTAAAGCCTCCCCCTTCTTTGGGGGCACTTTCAACAGTGGAGACGTTTGCTGACGAGTGAGTTGATAAGAATTAAAACTACAGTTTCAGGATCATGGTTAGTATGGAGTCAGTTTTTGCTGTGTTCGGATGATTCCTCTTTTGAGCCTGAAGAAGGAATCATGGAAGAGCTGCAGTTCAACTGGCTAGGAATACTACAGTACATACATGGTAAAGTTTCGTAAAAAAATTGTTAAAAACTAAAACCAGACTACATAAAAGTCAGCGTTCACCTATTGTCCTTATCATTTTCTTTTGATACTTAGGTAGTCGGAGGCCTTTGTTACTAATTGTACCGGTAGGTATATGGGGTGGGTGCCTCCGACTAGGTACCTAAGTATCAAAAGAAAATGATAAGGACAATAGGTGAACGCTTGTTTAAGACTTTTATGTAGACGGGTTTTAGTATTTAACAAAAAAAATATACCTTTTCGCTAATAGCTTGAAAATCGTTAATCTCACAAAAATTTTAAAAACGGTTTCGGAAAGTACAGAGACCTTTGCAACGATACCACACACGAGCATATTTACTAACATTGAGATTTTCGAATTACTTTAACACCCGCTATCTCGTTAGAACCCTATTTTTATCTGACGTCACATAGTTTATAACCATATGCTATAGGCTATAATGACGAATCATACGACACCTCATTTGTTGAAATCGGACGAGTAGTTTCAGCGCTACGTGGGAACATAAAAATTGGCTACATACATACATACATACATAGGGTGTCAAAATCATAGTCCTCGTCATTCGGTAGTCGAGTAAATAGTAATTAGTATTAGCGAGTGTGCGGGTGCGATGGGCACCCGCAACCTCTTGCCTTTCCCTTGTACGCAAGAGGTTGCGGGTTCGATTCCCGCATCGGGACAAATATTTGAACGATCTGCAAATATTTGCCGCGGATGTTCTGGCTATTTTCTATGCATATCGTACTAATATTATAAATGTCAAAGTTTGTAAGGATGGATGTATGGATATTTGTTACTCTTTCACGCAAAAACTACTGAACCGATTAGGCTGAAATTTGGGTATGGGTATAGTTTGGGACCCGGTATAACATATGTATAGGCATATTTTTTATCCCGATAAAACATGGGTGAAGGCACGGGCAGCAGCTAGTATGATAATAAAAAGTTTCTATATACATATGTAATATATAGTAAATATGAAGTACATCAGTCATATAGTACCCATAACACAAGCTCTGCTTAGCTTGGGGCTAGATGATGCTGTGTGGATTGACCAGCATTATTTTAAAAAATATAAAAAAAACACATGTTCAGCTTAGCTTGGAGCTAGCTATAAATTATGCTGGACAATCCACACAGTATCAACTGTGTGGATTGTCCTTTCCATCCATATATATTTATTTATTCATCAGGACACCGCCAGCTCAACTGATAATACTATTCTAATTTTTTGTAAAGGAAATTACAATCAAAGCATAATAGAAACATAACAGAAATAGTAACATAACAGAAATACCTACAAGTATTAAAATACTTAATTTATGACAATACCCGTAGGCGCGATGATTTCACTTGGTTCTTTTTTAAAATTATTGTTCCTAAACCGACAGAGGCGGATATCATTGACGGACTCAGAGTACAAACTTTTTGCATTTTGACCTTTTATCATAGTTACCTTTCCATCAAAGACATGATCCACCTGCGATTTCAATACAGTTTTCTCTTCCACCAACTTTCGCTCAGTGCGTTAAAAATGGAATGCCATAGATTTTTCCCTCCTGCATTTTAGTACGACAGTAAAGACATACTTTTAGGGTTCCGTATCCCAAAAATAAAACATGATATTATAGGATCCACTTCGTTGTCCGTCTGTCTGTCAACCCCCTTTCTCAGGAGCGCGTGGAATCGAGTTAAAATTAACATGAAATACTCAAGTGGCAATTTTGCGTATCACGTGATACTTTATCGAGTGATAGTTACTCATTATCACGGGATAAAAATATCATTTGTTAATATCGAGTACCGTCAAAAACTGCATTCTCGTGTGACATATCATCAAAGAAATATGCAGATTTTTGCGAATAAGCTTGTTTATCGATATTGTATATTCGATATTTTGACAGTTCTTGCCATCATTATCGAGTAGATATACCTATTGCCAGAATTACCATTTAGGTCCGTAACCTCTTGGATCCGTGATATAAATCCAACTTCTAAACCAACGCATTAAAAAGTTACAACCGATTATGCCTGCATATTTAAAATTTATGAGAAAAACAAATGCACACAAAACCTATAGGGTACTCCCGTTGACCTATAATCATGATATTTGGCAAGAAGAAAGGACTTATCCCTTGAAACCCTTGGTGAGCGAGTCAGACTTGCACTTGACGTTTAACTCTTGTACGTTCTGCCTCATGTGTCTTTAATTTACAGTAAAGAACGGAACTCCTCACTACTTCAGGGCGCCTCGCGTCATCCTCATCTCTCGACAGTACGTGCTGGCTACAGCAAAAGACGCCGCACAAGTGCCCGAGGAATATGCCTTGTACGTGTCTTTCGACTTTATTTGTTTATAAAGAAAACTGCACTAGCTGCGCCCGCTGCTTCGCCCCCGTTGAATTAAAATTTTAGCTTGGAATCCTATTTTTAACCTACTTCAAAATAAGGAGGTTATCAATTCGTCTGTATGTTTTTTTTGGTATATATGTATGTTACGCGACGTCTCCGCCAATTATGGACCGATTTTAAAAATTCTTTCACTATTGTATAGAAAACAACCCCATAAATTTTTTATCCCCAGGGGATTAGTATTAATCCCGCAAAACTTAAAATAAGTGTAAAAGTAAGGGAATTTGAAGTCGGTTTATCGTTTTTAAAACACGCCATATTATTTATAATCTACATATATCCTATTCCCGATGGAGACAAATTGAACAAATCAAAAATTAATAAAATCGGTTCAGCCGTTCTCGAGTTGCAAGTGGTGTAACTAACAAGACTTTGTTTTATACAGATAGATGATCTTCTTCAAAACTTCGTGGTAGAATAATCCTTTGCCTTATTTGGGGAATGTGTCAAAAACCAAGGTAAGGAAGGTAAGTGAAACTGTATGATGTTCTGTTTATTATCTGTGGCACAACAAAACGACATGGCATAGAATTGGCATTTGAAAACAAATATTATTATTTACCTTAAATTTTAGCATTGTTTTCATTTCTTCAGCTTTGTAGAGTGTTTTGTTGTTAACAATCTATATTTTTTTCTTTATTGTAAATAAATACATACAAGTTTAATAAATTAATGTGCTAACCATATATAAAGCTTGCGATGCTATCATGAGACGAACACTGTCAGAATTGCGTCAATCCAGACTCAGAGCCATTACCTAAGAAGTTGAAGTTAGTATTATAAATATATACCGCTGTGATAACGTTAAAACAGTGCGTTCACTGCGTTAAAACGACAGCAAAACTTAGTGTCTTAATAATGGAATAACTTATACCAGTTAATTTTCGAATTACGGGAACATGTAAATATTTCACGACCAATGTGGAGTGGCAAAGGTGCGCCTGCGACGCAGTAGGTTGCGGGTTCGATTCACCGGCTGTTCTAGATATTTTCTACGTAAATAAAAAATGTCTGTTTAATTTATTGTACTTTCTAAATATATATCCAGTCGTCTCATGTAGTAACCATAACACACGCTCTAGGTACATAGCATTTATTACTAGCTGCTGCCCGGGGCTTCGCACGCACTTTTCATGTACCCTATGTCCGCCCCCGGGATACCACCTCCCTGCCAAAATTTCATTAAGATCCGTTCAGACGTGTAGGCGTGAAATGGTAACAGACAGACAGATAGACAAGGTTACTTTCTATAATATTAGTAGGATTATTTCTGACGTTACCTTCTACGGACCATCGACCTACACCGATTACGTCACACTTAATGTAGTTTTTGTTCCAGAGGTAACGTAATTTTTGGAGACTATGAACGAGATGAAAATGAATGCGGTCTAACTCCCGAGGATTTCAAGAAGGGTGTCCAGTGCGATCCAGCCATATTGATTGTTCCACTTGTGGGTAAGAACCGCGTCGAGAGAACGAGAGTGTTGCTTTGGTGGGCCAGTAGAGTAGACTCTATACAAATGCGTGTGTTTATCGCATTCACGTGTCTTATAGCCCGGCTACACGCTTAAACATTTGCATGATTGCACGAACCAGTTTGCGCACGCAAGATTAACCCAGCCACACGCTCTATCTTGCTTGCGCAAACTGGTATGAGCCCGGCCACACGCTCCATCTTGCTTGCGCGAACTGGTTTAAGCCCGGCCACACGCTCCATCTGCGCTAACTGTGTTTGTACATGCGTGTTTGCCTGATGTTTGAGCGTGTAGCCGGGCTATTAGACTGTATAGAACGTGGGCGCTCAGAAGGGGACGGAACCTTATCAAAGGAAATATTTCGTCGTGTCGCGTCAAATTTCTTGTACAAACCGCGCTTTGTGAAAATGGGTTAGAAACCATGTAAAAATACCTAAATGTCGTGAGCTTGTGTTGACGTGCAATTTGCGTTTTGAACATCACATCACAGTGTCGACGGAGCGAGCTCGTGCCCGTGGCGTCGTCACGGCGTGCTCGTGTCGTCGCGGCGTGCTCGATACGCAATCGCTTTGAAATCGCTCGCAAATTGTTAGTGTGTTGAGTGTAGAGCCATATGCTCTAAAATGGACCCATGTACGAAGTAAATTTTTCTTTGTCGATGGATCATCATTATAAAACCGTATCACTACCACGCAAGGAATTTATATACTAACGCTTCCATGACAACGATGGGCCTTATTGTTGCTTTCAAAACACTTCACGGCTCACAAACCGTGAAGTTTTTAATACTTATACTTATGTTTTATGTTCTTATTTTTAATTAAGTACTAACTACATTAAAAACGTGGCCATGGGGCCGCAGCGTACGAATATCGACCCCTCCAACTCAACCCGTGGATGTCATATGAGCCGACTAAGGGAACCTACCAGAGTATGGGCAGTAGCTTTCTTCTGAGTATTTTTCAACATCAACACTGCGATCACCCATCCGCCTACCAAGCATGGTAATTATGGCAAAACCCCCCCCTACATGGGAGACCACCCACTCGATGGACCGTAGACATCGTAACGTTCGGAGAAAGTCGATGGATTGAGGCGGCTCGGGACCGCTATTTGTGGCGTCGTATGGGAGAGGCCTATGTCCAGCCGTGGTCGTGTATGGGCTGATATGATAATGATAATGATGACATTAAGAATAAAAAAAAATATAATTATCACTTGCCATCAGATGTGCTTTTACATCCGGAATACAAACATTACGGAGCCGAGAACTCCGTCGCTTTACTGAAGATGATCACAACCATCAAATCAGGTAAACTTTAATATTATTTAAGTATTTGAACGATAATGGAGATAAAAATAAGGGAGGTCCATGTTCAGTACTGGACGTCATTTGGATGATATGTGATGATTCGAACATTTCAAACCATGAGGAGCGGAACATTTGTACATACATAATTTTGATAAAATATCTTTAATTTTTCCAGCATATGTGATACCCGTTTGTTTGCCGTTCCGGGATTACTTATCTCGCAGAGTTTATTCAACGAATTACACACTATGGCACGTTGACTTCGCTTCTAGTAAGTGTGCTGGTAACTATTTACATATCTACGCATACTACTTAAATAAATAAATAATATTGGACAATCAATCCACACAACATCATCTAACCCAAGCTAAGCAGAGCTTGTGTTATGGGTACTAGATGACTGATATACAAAAATACAATACATAGATATTTTTTATTATACATAGAAAATATCCAGAACACCCGAGACAAATATTTGCAGATCGTACAAATATCTGTCCCAAGGCGGGAATCAAATACGCAACCTGCTTCGTTGCAGGCGGACTTTCGCCCGCCGACCCACATCGGTCATCAAATCGTCCACTTACGTGTTACTATGTTACCGTGCTGGCGAAAGGTTTTCGAGTGGCGACCACGATACAATGTGAAACGCAGTGTGGGAATATCTCCCACTCGATGGACCAATAACATTGTATGGAGAATGCTTAGGACTGTTATTTGTGGTGTTTGCTTGAGTGGAGGTCTACGTCCAGCAATGGACTTATACGGGATGATGTTGATGTGCATCTGATACAGGCAGGATTGACTGCTGCATGGTGATGCGTGGAGGAACCAGGTCTTGCCCAGCAGTGAAACATTGTAAAAGACTAACCGAAGTTATAAGATAAAATTAATAAAGTCCAACCCTGCTTAGCAATACATTATGAGGTTTACACCGAAAAGACGGCGCTGTTTGGTTTGAAATTATTGACGTAGACACTGGTTGATATGCTTGAGACATTACCACAACCTTATTCTTCTGCGAAAGATCTCACGTAAGTAATCTATAGAGGGCTAAACCTGAATAGAGTTTTTTCATTTCTGAAAAACGTTTTATTCACATGTCACAAAAATGACTAAAAAAATAGCTGTTACAGCGAAAATAAAACAAATAAGAAACTATTTATTATAAATTTCAGGTGTACCTCGAGATTTCTTTGATGAAGAGAAAGAAGTCACTCAGCTCAACCTACTGCCTCAAGCACTTTGTTTTCTGTATGATCAATCTGAAGTACGTATGATTTCATTTTATTTCCCATGGGTTAATAAGGCGGTACTGATCCTCCTGTAGATGTTGTAAGAGACAAGTTAGCACATTGTACATCCAGCACAATAATAAGCATTCAATTATGGGCTTAAAGTCGTCTTCTTTAGACACATTTTACAATGAAAACATGGCTGCCGCAAGCTTTATGCGAGTGGCTCGCGAGCTGTCTGCTACAATGATATTTTATATAATGGTCTGCTATAATTTGTTGTGGTCAATATAAAAACCATCTAAATTTTACGAGTTAAAGCCCATATTTGAATGCACATTTTTGTGCTGTGTGGTAGTTATGTGGTCCAGATCCTTGAGGGGTTACACCACGGGATAGGGAACAAGCATATCCAGCGGAGTACTTAACACCAATAATGTGATTACCGACTCACCTGCCAAGCAATCAAAGATCATGGAAAATACCCCTATTGCATTCTTTGGGGGAGTCCTGTACGAACATCCATCCATCCAAACATCCAAACTTTCGCATTTATAATATTAGTGAGATAGAATTACTAGCTTCTGCCCGCGTTGATTTATGAAATAAAAAGTAGCCTATGTTTTATTCCAGACCTACATCTACCTCTATGAAATTTCAAATTCAGCACGATCCGTTTAGTAGTTTTGGCGTGAAGAGGTAACAAATATCCATCCAAACTTTAACCTCTGTATTATTAGAAGAAAGAAAGAAAACGTACAATGTGATATAAGCATAAAAGAGTTAGAAGAAGGCTTAGAATGATAGTAGATGCAAACGAGGTGTAGCCAAAAATAGCGACAAAAACGTCTAAATTTCCTATTCATACGTGCGCTCGGAAAGTACTAAAGTTATCCTTGTAGCCAAAAACGAATCTAGGTGTGGGAATCGTTTTTGGCTTCAAAATCCACACAATGAGGGTTTTTCAAAGCTACATTTAAAAAAAAAGTGGTCGTCATAGACTAAGCTAGATGGCGCTGTATGAAACTCAAGGGTCACAAATCTGGCAAAAACTACGGAAACAGAAATTTTTTTCGTTTTTATTTTATGACACTTGACATTGACATTTGACATTTGTGCAGCGCTATCTAGTGCCAAATAAATAGCGTGATTTTTTTAAAGATTGCGTTGAAAATTCTTCATTGTTGAATGACACTATCCTTTAATAATAACAAATTCAATTCTTTTATTTCGGGCTACCAGCGATCCATAATTTGTTAATAATTTTTATGCTTAAGATCTCTAATAATGTTAGTAAGTATTCTTATGGTAAGTACTAAAATCAAATTAAAGGTAGTGTAGAGTTGGGTAACACATACCTACCAGAGGAAGGGCAGCAGCTTCCTTCTGAGTATTTTTAAACACCAACACTGCAATCACCAATCCGCCCGCCACCCGTGGTGATTATGGCAAATCCCCCCCTACATGGGAGATCATCCAGTCGATGGACCGACGACATCTTAGCGGTCGAAGGGAGTCGATGGATGGAGGCGGCTCAGGACCGCTATTTGTGGCGTCGTACGGGGGAGGCCTATGTCCAGCAGTGGACGTGTATGGGCTGATGATGATGATGATGATGAGAGTTGGGTAAATTAATTTAAAATCAATTAAATTAAATTATGTCAAATCATTGAAAAAATAAAATAAAATAATAAATATTAAGTTTAATACTTTTTTTTCTGTAACATCAGCGTGTTTTATATCTACGGATAAAAGTGTGTTCAAATTATTTCAGAACATCACCACCAAGATGGCTAAGAGTAGGGTCATGTGCACAACGGATTGTGACTTCCACTCGGGAGCACCCACCGTACTTCATGAGCATACGGGCCATTGGACTGCAGTCTCCTTAGCTGAAGGTAAGGTTTAAACCGGAAACATACGACACGCCACACGACCTGACAAAGAAAAAAAAATATTATACGGGTTGAGTACAATCAAATTGTATTAAAATACTATCGCATATAAATCGTGCAACTTGCGTTGGTAGGAACTGGTACTACGGCTGGTTTTAGAAGTTGTAAATTAATGTTGCTTATACACATATTTAGTTACTTTCTTTTTTTAAATATGTAGGTATAACTCTAATTGGCCGTGGGACCGCGGCGTACGAATATCGACCCTCCAACTCAACCCGTGGATGTCGTAAGAGCCGACTAAGGGAACCCACCAGAGGAAGGGCAGCAGCTTCCTTCTGAGTATTTTTTAAACACCAACACTGCGATCACCAATCCGCCTGCCAAGCGTGGTGATTATGGCAAATCCCCCCTACATGGGAAACCATCCACACGATGGACCGACGACATCGTAGCGGTCGCTTCCATCCATCGATGGAAGCGGTTCAGGACCGCTATTTGTGGCGTCGTACGGGGGAGGCCTATGTCCAGCAGTGGACGTGTATGGGCTGATGATGATGATGAACTCTAATTTTAGTTTATTTAAGTTGAGGTATAAAATGATTTATATATTTCATGACTCGTTCCTGATATTTCAGGCAGTGCCCCATGTCCGGATCCGCTGCGAAGCGTACGTCCTCCCCCTCCCCCGCGGCATATCAAGCTTTACCCTTACGTGCCATGGATCACCGCTGCCTTGACTGGGAAAAGTGTCATGGCTGTCACCTCTAACGATCCTTTCGGTAAGATCTTTACAGAATATACTTACAGCTCGTGCACCTGTGTTTGCGCACTTGTGCACTATAATATTTTCCGTTGAGATCGGCCGCATTTGGCCAGGAGAACATCACCTAACTCGATTCTGCCAGCGGCTTCCAGCGCGTTCTTTCGGAATAGTTGAAGTTTGGGCGTGTCCTCATCACCACGTCACGACGTCGTCATCGTAGAACGGTGCGGTGTCGCTGCGCGGCACGTTACCGTGTCGTAAAAATGCACCTCACGATGCCGCAAAACGCACGAACACGTTACGACAATGTTACACGTTTTCTCGCCTTGTAAAATTCCAGTGCATTTTTCACGCACGGACCAGTGAAATATCAGTCTCTTTCTAAAAATGGACCGCTGAAGACGTTCTAGACCAGGGATTCCCAAAGTGGTCGATATTGACAACTTGGGGTCGATATTGGTTTAACATAAACGAAAACTGACATTGGGGATCGACAATGTCTAAAAATCGACCCCTATTAATTAACACAAGTTCTTATTTGAAACTATCAAGACCCATTATCATCCTAGTCGAAAAAGGCTTCAGTGTGGTTACAATTATTTTGACAATACAAAGAATCCGTTTGAAAATCAACGAACGCGGAGATTAAGTCTGCAATTCACCAATATTGAACCGAATTTAGCTAGATTGGTAGAAAATCACCATATTCATCCATCATACTGATTTTTTTATTCCTTTATCTTTACAATGCGATTTTAATGTATTTTGTTCAAAAATAATTACCGACATAAGTGTGTATTTTTACGTAATTTGTATTAATTATTATTATTTACAGTTGATATTTATAGCATTTTATGTCACTTGATATGTATTTAGTTAAACTTTCATAAGAAAATGATGTCAATTTTACACTCTTATCCAACCGCAAATGGTATTTTGTATCAATATGAAAAAAAAACCACTGCTGAACATAGGCCTATGTTCAGCAGTGGTTTTTTTTATACAGACGTGTACGGGTTGATGATGATGATGATGATGAAAAAACCTACAAATATTGGGGTCTGAGGTATCAGTTCATTTTAGAAAAGGGGCCTGAAATAGTTTGAAAATCCCTGTTCTTGACCAATATGTGGACTGACCATATTACTTTAATCGATTAATTGTTCGTAGGTTACACATTACCCCGTGCAGCCATTGAAAATAAAATTTGGGATAGTTGGGTCGGCCATTGGTGGTTAGCTGGATTGCAATGCTACGACCGCGGGATTGCCGCTATCAAATACTTTAGATTTTATCATGAGCAATTTAGCATCAAACCTGGCGGAAAGACGAGGTTTACATATTTTTTACAGGTAGGTACTATATTTTATTTGACGAACGATGTAGCCTGACAGAAGAAGGCAGCTGCTACTGGATTCGATTCCCGCTTCGGGTTTTTTTTGTCTTATCTGCAGGTATTAAATATATATAAAATATCTATATATATTTTTAGTAGTTAAAATTATTTAAGAGAACCTTTGTGAAGAAAAATAAATGATTTATTTATTATTTGTTCCGGGTGTTCTGGGCGTTTTCTATGAATAAGAAAGTAATCTATCTATGTAGTTATATAATGTATTAAGTATATCAGTTATCTAGTACCCTTAACATAAGCTCTGCATAGCTTTAGGCTGGATGGTGCTGTGTCATTTGTTCAGCATTAAGTATTAATAATGCTGGACTAATTAGTAATTATACAAGTCATGTTTATTTTCCCAAGCAAGACAGGTAAATGTAATTTATAACAATGTTATTTTGCAGATAAACGGAGCAATAGGAACAACAATTATATGCATCAAAGTGAGAACGCCATATAAAACGTCAAATCCTAAAGTTTGGAATATGAACACATCAGAAATCATGGTATGTAAAAATTATCTAGAATCTTACATATAACTGACCCTAACTAACGAATATCGCTATTAAATGGGGTTTGGTGCTAGAAAGGTGAAAATTGAGGGTTATATGTATTTTTAAAAATGTAATATATAACTTTTATCCAAAAAATCAAAATATAATATTAAAGATAATAAACGAATCTACACAAAAAAATCGGTCAAGCCGTTTCGGAGGAGTTTGGTTACAAGCACTGTGACCCGATTTTTATGTACGATTATTTAAAGACAAAGATATCCGTTACGTTTTAAAAAGTATTCTATTGTATACTTTATTTCTTAAACATGTACTTCTATTCTTACAGGCGTACCCAATGAAATACAGTCTTAAAATTATTAAGTACAACAAGATTAGGAATCGTTATAGTTACAACCTTGGTATCTGTAATTATAGAGAAGGTTCTCACATCGTTGCTTTCAGCAATAATTTTCAGCAACCTATACCGATTATACCGAACCTACCAGAGGAATGGCAGCAGCTTCCTTCTGAGTATTTTTAAACAACAACACTGCGATCACCAACACGCCTGCCAAGCGTGGCGATTTTGGCAAATCCCCCCCTAAATGGGAGACCATCCACTCGATGGACCGACGTCCATCGAGTAGTATCCATATTTATACTACAAACGGGCATGATTTATCCAAAAACGAGACCGAGACTTTCTAAGAACATTATCGAATGGGGATGAAAGTTTCTTGAAAATTTATGGATGGAGTCTCGAAGATCATTTTTCTGTAGCCTCAACGTTTCAGGTGCCTACTTACCTTAATCCAAAAATCGATCTATCTGTAAAAAATAAATTTTGCTATGATGTGATAATGTGGTGCTAACGACCCCTTGTCCTATTTGAGGTAAGCGATAAAAGGCGGCATTTTTTTAAATTTTAGTTTATATTATATTTTTACTAAAATAAAAAAGAAAATGCACGAGAAAAATTACAACGAAATAATATAAACAAATAAGAACTAGTATTTATAATTGAAACTAACTGCAGACTGTTACAAACAGTCTATAGGTAGCTCAACTGGTCCATACCAATACCAGTCGAAATTGATATGGACCAGTAAAACAAAAAATAAATGACATTGATTTTTGGTATCATTGTCTATACAATCCAGAAGAATCATCAAATAAGTAGCGACATGCGAGCCGAACATAGGACCATGAAGCAGAAAGTTTTAAAATTATGACTTTTTACAGGTACGAATTCCGATAGGCGATTTGCCTGGAGAATTTAATTTCGAAGTGGAAGCTTGGGCGACTTTTATACCGACAGGAGACGAAGAAACGAAAGACGCATCTCCGGAATCCGTTACTTCGAGTGATGATGAATCCGATGATGATTGAACATCGAATAACACTACGCCTACGCGCTTTACTGCTCGGCGCGCCGTGCAGTAAAGACAAGTTCATTATTTATTAACATTTTATCAAAAGTTTTATCTTAGCTCAGACTTAAGGCGGTTCCCAGACGCAAACTAGCACCGCCACCTATGTATTTTATCGTATTCTTACGTTAAACAAAGGAATTTTCTAAAATCACTTGGCCAGTTTGTGATACCCTATCATAAGCTTTTTTTAATGCCACTGTAATAGTTTTATTTTGTATAGATTAGGAAGAGATGCGAAGTTGCACCTCCTATACAGTACATTATAAAACAATAACAGTGGCATTAAAAATAAGCTTATGTTAAGCATCACAAACGGGCCAAGGGATTTTTGAAAATTCCTTTGTATATCGTAATAAACGATAAAATAGGTTTGATTTTTTCTCTGATTGGGTCGGGGTAGCCCCTCTATTTGCCAATTTAAAATATTAGTATGAATATAACAGATACGACTAAAACTCTTTCTTCTGAACAAAAATCAATCAAATAGGCCATGGAAAATCTGGCCAAATCCAGCGGCAGGAATCGATTCGGCAACCTGCCGAGTTCCATGCGGACTATTACGCACTGCACCATTGAGGTCGTCAAGTTACGCAATGCATAAACAGTTTTGGTTTTTGGACAACACATTATTAAGAAAAATCAAAATCGTGATTACGGTGCGACCTTAGACAATCTAACCGTGCGACCGATTTACTCGGGAGTTATAACCGATAATTAACTTAGGCGAATAAAAATACAGTGTACGTGATAAATTTAACCTTTAAAAATCTGTATCAGTAACAAAACCAATAATTTATTTCTTTAGGCTTACAAAATAAGCACTTAGACAAGTCAAATTTATAAACAGTTATAAATTTTGTTATTATATCAATAATCAATAAATATATCAATAAAGAAAGAATGTGTTATTGATTTTCTCTTCACTTCAATTTTTGTCCATCAGTGAGAGAAGTAAAAAGGAAACCACTAGTACCCCTCTCCTCTTTGGGAGCTTGGGAACACGTAATTTTTTTGTCATTTGAGTAGATTACAATAATAAATGTACATGTAATGTCTCTCTATGTTATTGCTGCTTTACGAAATATCAGAAACCAAATAAATAGTAACTCTAGGTTGCAAAACATCCTGCATCCAAAAAATCTATTTTTCCGCTGTTGTACATACCTGAATTTGGAAAACAAACAACATGTAAGCTCAGCGCCATCAATATATTGCACCATTAATACGTTATGCAGTTTTTAAAAGTTATGTAGGTACGTACCTACTACGATAATACAGCATACTTATCGAAGGACATCTTGTTTTTTTAATATTATAATATCTATCTAAATAATGTATTGTACGAGTTATCTGTGCCCATAACACAAGCTGTGATTAGCTTGGGGCTAGATGGTGCTGTATGATTTGTCCAGCATTATTTATTATTAGGTACTAGCAACCAAAGATTTAAATCTTTGCTAGCGACATCATAATACGACGCAGTAACTAAAAGCACGTAGTGCATATGTTTTTTCGGCATGTTCAACAGTCCTTGTAAAATATTATTTTAGCAAATTTACACAAACCTTTATGAAATTCATGTGAAATACACATAAGATTCTCATGAAAACCGTATAAAAATCTGTTCGGTAGATTTGAGTTAATCGCGTTCTGACAGACAGGCGCGGCGGGCGGGGCGCGAGGACTTTAATTATTTTAAGGATCGGTTTTTAGTTTTATTTATTTATTACTTAATTTATTAGCCCCCAACTAAAAAACTCTCAAATTTAATCAGTGGTTAAGCAGTGTTCGTTCTCATTCTAAAGTATGTAAACAGAAAAAACAAAAAGGTATAAATTAAGAGGATAGGATACTGTAAATTATTATGAAATAACTCAAAAAAAATGGGCAAAACTTGCCAGTTATTTATACAGAGAGCAAACATAAGTTTATAAAATGTTGACGCTTGGTGATCGCTGGAATTCTTGTCCTACTAATATTAGAAATGTCAAAGTTTGTGAGTATGGGTGTTTGTTTTTCTTTCACGCAAAAACTACTGAAATGATTGGACTCAAATTTAATATGGGTATAGTTTGGGACCTGAAATAATATACAGGCTATTTTTTATACTGGTAGAACGAGGGCAAAGGCGCGGGCAGGAGCTAGTTTTATATAAATAAGAATGGGAATTAATGAAAACAAATTTTTTATTAATTAATGTCGTTAGTTGTAAGGTGATTGTAAGCGTTATTTTTTTGAGCTTAGATTATACTTCTGATACATATTTATGAATCCGACTGTACAGACCATGAGCTACTAGAAAAATTTACATAATATTTTTAAATTGGCAGTAGAGCACTTGATTTGGTTGAGACTATTTGTAGATTATTAATAAATTTGTATAAAATGTGGTATTATCAAGATTTTCTTCTGATTTGTATAGGTAAGTATACTTATTAATATATATCTACTTACCTACATTTATTTAGTGGGTGTTACTTATGTAGAAAAATTATGTAGATGTAGAACAACTAATATTTTTACTAGTGTTACTACAAAAAAATATTTTATTATAAAAAATATTATGTATTGTAGAACATTTTAATTTATATTGCTTTTCCGTTACGAAATATCAAAAACTGAATAAAAATAATACCTGCAGTCCAAAACATCCACAATTTTTTTGTAATAAAATAAGTTTTTGGTCAAGAATAAATATATTTAGTAAAATTATAGAAGAAATTTCCGTTTTTAATTTTGATTTTAAACTTTTACCTACCTAGGTCCGGGGATTCCCGGCATCCGAGGATCTATTACCACAAACCAGGATTGCCTGGGGTCGCTCTCAGCGATAAAGCCGTCTTTTGTACTGTCTTTCTTTTTTATCTTATATTATAAGAGTTTTTTTAATTATGTTAATTTTTTAGTACAGTAAAGTGTTCACTCATTCATTTACAATATATATGTAGGTCTCTTTAATATATTTCCTTCTATTATTTTTGTTTATTTTTGAACATAGAGATATAACATGCATGACAGATCCACTAAACCTAAACCGTTATACTCTAGAAAATAAATCATCACTAAAAATAACAAATTTTGAAAGTGATCAGGCGGTTACCAGACCCAAACTAGCGCCGCCACCTATTTTATCGTATTCTTACGTTAAAAAAAGGAATTTTCAAAAATCCCTTGGCCGGTTTGTGATACCTATCATAAGCTTTTTTAATGCCTCTGTAATAGTTTTATTATGTATATGTAGTTTACAAAGAGAACGCATTAAAAATAAGCATATGATAGGCATCACAACCTCGGCTCTGATTGGGTCGTGGTAGCCCCTTAACTATGAACATTTTTTGTGTGGGAAAAACACTAACAAGCGTCTCAGAGTGCTCTAGGATCTCTGTGTACGAGATGCGAGCTGCATAGTTTGTTTCATCAGTTAAACCTTGGCTACAGGCTGCGACTTGGTAAATAGCCAATTCCTAGAATGCCATGATGACATACTCTACGAGCCTGAAGAAGGAATCTTGAACGATGTAGAGTTCACCTGGCTTGGCTTGCTGCAATACATACACGGTACTTATTAGTAAATTATAGATATATTTTTAAAAGCTGGCCTATGATACGTCACGCTTTGGTACATTTTTACCACGAAGTGACGTCATGTCTCCCGAACTTTAATGTGCGTTATCTTTATCAATTTTGATTGATTTGAACATGTGTTCAATATTTTTTGATAATCTAACTAACAAACTAATTAGCATTATTTTTATTTTTACCTAGGAAATATCCCTATTGTGAAAGTTGGAGTAAGACTTTGTGAAAGTCTAATGAGGGAGTTGGTTCGACTACTTGTTGGTTGGTGCTAAAATTAAAAAATCCAAGAGTTTAGAAAATTGTACTGAGAAAAAAATGTACAATGATTAATAATAATGAAGAGGCGATTCGGGTTGTAAGGGTTTAGTCACCGTATGGAGAGAGCTATGCTCGGAGTTTCTATACGCGATAGAATCAGGAATACGGAAATCCATAGAAGAACCAAAGTTACCGACATAGCTCTCAGAATCAGCAGGCTGAAGTGGCGATGGCCAGGCCATATAGCTCGTAGAACCGATAACCGTTGGGAAGATTCTCGAGTGGCGACCGCGATGCAATGCGATGCGGAGGGTGAGAAGGCCTCCCACTCGATGGACTGACGACATTGCAGCGGTCGCAGGGAGTCCTTGGATAGAGGTGGCTCAGGACCGCTATTCATGGCGTCTTTTGGGGCCTATTTTCAGCAGTGGACGTACATACATATACGGGCGAGCTGATGATGATGATGATTATAAGTCGCCATATTGAATTAATACATTAAAAATACGTTCGGAAACACCGTGCTGTTCCGATGCCGATCGTTCGGATAAGCCTCAACACGAGTTATGAGCTGAAAACTCGGGCACTCATTCCTCACATAGAGGAATTCTGATTCTAACTTTCACAATTTTTGTAGCATTTTCACTAACTACTAAGCATATTTTCAAAGATTTATATGATCAGGCCCTCACCACACACACACACACACACACATACACACACACACCAAATATATTTTTTTGCGGGTCATTAAAAATCTTTTTGGATTTTCAGTTAAGAAGGGTAACCCCCACTACTTCAGAGTGCCTCGCGTGGTTCTGATCAGCCGACAGTTTGTGATATCCACTGCCATCGACGCAGCGCAGGTGCCTGAGGGATATGCTTTGTAAGTGATCCACTTCATAAATAATCAAGGTCGTTCATTCACATTCAAGGTCTCCATTCCCAAGGTCATCCACAATTAATAAATAAATAAATAATGTTGGACAATCCACACAGCATCATCTATTCCCAAGCTAAGCAGAGCTTGTGTAATGGGTACTAGACGATTGATATACATACAATATAACATAGATAGATATTTTTATTATACATAGAAAATACCCAGAACATCTGTACAAATATTTGAAGATCGAACAAATATTTGTCCCTAGGCGGGAATGGAAAGCGCAACCTCCTGCATCCCAGGCTGACTCTTCGCCCGCCACAATACATCGGTTGTCAAATCAATTGCTGGTGGAATGGATGGACTGATGATTAGAGCCCTGAGTTCGGTCAGTCCATAGTATTGCCTCGCTCGACGAAACGGTGCTTTTTTACCTTTTGCTGTGCATGATTTTTCCAGGAAAAAAAAGGAGTCCCCGGTCTACTATCTCCATAATTACCTTTCATAAGGATTATTCAGTCGTTTAGGCATGAAAAGATATCAGAGTCCCAAGTTCGGTTGACGTTATTATCGAGACGTCATCGTGACCTCTCCTGTTTCTATTGCATTTGATACAGCACCTCTATCGTGCGTATCGACAAGGAACGACGCAAATACCAAACAAAAATGAGACGTCACGATCACGTACATATCGATACTATTATTTACCGAACTCAGGGCTCAGGCAATATACCTTTTCACGACTAAATCATCTCACATAAGTAAAGTGCAATAATATCCATTCATCCATGGTTTTGTTAAGCCCGTCTCCCGGTTATTTAGGAAAAGACCGGATTTTTAAAAGTGAAAGTTCGGACTGTACGAATAAAGAAACTATAATGTTGATTTATAGATGTTAAACTAGCTGAGCCAGAGGGGCAAAAGGTGGGTAGATCCTACAGTTAGCTGATTTTACTGATACTCGTAGGTAGGAAAGTCTTGTTTTTGCGTACTCGGTACTGTCGACAAGATTGACGATCAAAGATAGATAATTCATGTATATGTAATGTAGGGATTTTCAGAGGTAACGTGGTATTCGGGGAATATGAACGAGATGAAGTGGAATGCGGCATCTCTCAGAGTGACATGATGAAGGAAGGCTCCTGCAACCCCGCCGTTATGATTGTCCCTCTCTTGGGTAAGTCGAACATAAACGTCAAAATCCAGAGGATTTCTATACCTGGACATAACGTGTATTTTATTCGACGGTGACATTCTTACACACAAAGTATGGAAATTAAATGTAGTAAAAAAAATAATGAACGGTGACATTTTTACCGTAACCCTCATAAATATGAGCCCTGTACTGTACGATTTACTCTGTAATTTTCTGTCATATTTGACACACACCGAACACCCAGAAATACCCAGGGTTATTGTTCTGTTTTTAACATCCAAGTATCCGCTGGCGCCCCATAGATTAACTATGGGCACCCTGAAACCGTCTATTTCAAAAGAAAACACATTCGACATGTTGGGTTTCAATTTCATCTAGTGTCATTTTAACGCTCGGAAAGGAAGATTTTTATACTCAATGATAATTTATTCCACAGATGTGCTTCTTCACCCAGAATACAAATATTTTGGACGACCGAACTCCATAGCTTTGCTAAAATTGATCAAACCCATTCGATCAGGTAATTTTTCTGATGACGAAGTGCGAAAACCATCGCAACCAGGATTTATCCACCGCAAACAAAGTAAATTCTTGACGGTCATCATGGACCAAAGTGGACGATAAATCAACGAACGAATTACGTCGTTTCGTTTTGGAGTTCCTCTGGCCACCTTCGGTTTTCATCATCAGACCAGCGTACCATGTATTGTCACCAAACTTACACAAGTAAGCCAAATATCAGCTCAATTGGCTGAGGATAACTCGTCAAAAATTCAGTTGCAAGATTTTCCCACGCAAACTAACACAACGGGACAAGTAAAATAAAAACTTGTAAAAAAATTCAATCCCTTTCCGCGTCTCCATGTCAGAACTACGTCAGAACTACGCATTCAGTTTTCCTTATAACTTAGTTATGTTATTGTAGCATTCGTTGAAAGGTCTCTAAAATGCAGACACAGTAGCAAGTTTCTCTCTCTAGTGGAGAAAACTGTTTAAAATTTCTTAACATTTTAAAGATTATTTATGGAGAATTTGGTGACATTGTTTTTTAATTGTGACTCCTCACAGCGTTCATGCTACCGGTGTGCTTGCCGACCAGCGACTACAAGATGCGCATAGAGCGACCTATGAAGAATGCACTATGGCACATAGACTTTGCCTCTGGTAAGATTTATATACGAGTATGTATGATAATATCAGCGGCAGCAGTCGGCCGTAAGGCCGCAGCGTACGAATATCGACCCTTCCAACTCAACCCGTGGATGTCGTAAGAGCCGGCTAAGGGAACCTACCAGAGGAAGGGCAGCAGCTTCTTTCTGAGTATTTTTAAACACCAACTCTACGATCACCAATCCGCCTGCCAAGCGTGGTGATTATGGCAAATCCCCCCCTACATGGGAGACCATCCACTCGATGGACCGTCGACATCGTAGCGGTCGCAGGGAGTCGATGGATGGAGGCGGCTCAGGACCGCTATTTGTGGCGTCGTACGGGGGAGGCCCATGTCCAGCTGTGGACGTGTATGTCAGCTGATGATGAATGTCAGCGGGTATAGTCCTACTGACTTTAACACGTTACATGTCCGCGCATTATATCTAATGTATTTTTGGTTTGCCTGTGACGTTCGTGCACTACATGTAATGCACGAACAAAGCCTGGAGGTGTGTGGAGAGTGTGAGCTAGAGCTTTGATTTTCTAGGGACGTATGAACAATTAATTGGCGAAAATAAAACACAAATACCCTATCGAATTTTTCATTTACATCAGAAGTAAAAAAGATTGGTAATAAACCATTACCACGAAATTTTCCAAATAGACCGTCAACGTGAGTAAGTTATTTGAATAGAAGCTTGTGCCCGCGGTTTCGCATGCTTTTTCCTGAAATAATAATGTGAATGTTTCGAAAAAACTAAAAAACGATTAAAAAAATTTGCGGACGGACCTCGCATAGGTGTTTTGGCACGCACTCTTCTCATGCCACTGGCTTACAGCAAGAGATGACTTTACACTAAAACTGTACATGCATAGTTTAAATTTTGTACTCACTTTTTAGATGCACCCCGAGAGTTCTACGGTGAGGAGAAAGAAATCACTCAGCTGTTTATATTGCCCATGGAACTGTGTTTTTTTAACCAATCTACCTGGGTTCGTTTAGCTCCATTTCGTATTTTTTTGTATTTGTGTTTTTAAGGATCATTCTTTAAAAACAGAAATACAAATATACTTTTTTGTATTTCTGTTAATAAATAATTTTCTATCTATCTTCTTTCCTTTACTAGGCTCTTTTTTAAATCTTACTATTAAACTTTTCAAGTCAAGGCGGTCTTATCGCTCAATATCATCCACGGTTATCGATGGGATAGGATTGTTGGATAGAATGGGGGGTCTTTCAATAGAGTTTCAGCTGATCTCGAGTTCTTATACCCCAAAGTCCACGCGAATGAAATCGCGAGTGGGTCAGCTAGTAAATAATAATATCCAAGTCTTACGCGGTGTCCTAGCTGAGCGACAACGTCGCGTTTGTGGAAGTACACATTGTCATTATAATAAAAAAAAATCGAATCATATCGCTTCGGTGTTTGTCGCTCAGTTAGATTAGAACACAGCGTAAGAAATAGCTTGAAGAATTTTTTTCAGGACAATTCTAGTTCGACCAGTAATAGAGAAATGTGCACGACTGATTGTAATTTCCACTCGGGAGCTCCCACTATAACCCACGAGCACACAGGGCACTGGACATTAGTCTCCATATCTGAAGGTGAGTTCAAGTGTACTTTCAATTTATTTATTCCGTTATAAACAAAATACATGTGGAAAACTTACATCTAAAACTCCATAGTACACAATAAACTAATCAATTGTAAAAACATTTGAAATATAAAATAATAATAGCATATTAAGACACAATAAGGACCGCTATTTGTGGCGTCGTACGGGGGAGGCCTATGTCCAGCAGTGGACGTGTATGGGCTGATGATGATGATGATGATGAAGACACAATAAAGAATATAAAATATACAGTTAGCCCCACGGCCATGGTAAATGGAGGGCAAGTACAAGAAATATTAAAAATAGAATATTATTTGCTGAAAAGAAACATTCCTTTATTGTCAAAATACTTGCCTTTTCCGGTAATGGAACCATAAATAACACCCTTAATTTTTATCACCACCAATTAGTAGAGACAATCATAAGAATCAAATCTGTCAAAGCATTGCTTATAAAATAAGAAAGACATTATTTCAAAAGAACGCTTGTAAAGTCGTTGTCTAGCAAAATAATTCTTATTATAATTGTATGGTAATTACAGGAGGAGCCCCATGCCCCGATCCTTACAAACCTCGTCTACAGCCGCCGCCGCCGCCGCGCCATATCTTGCTGCAGCCTTACGTGACGTGGATCACCAATGCTGTCACCGGGAAGGGAAACGAGGAAAATCGAAGGCATGTGAAAAATGAAGAACACGATCCTTTCGGTACGATTGTTAATCAATACAAAACTACTGGTACAACTAAAGAATATAAACAAGTAAGAAATAGTATTTACAATTGAAACAGCCCAGCCACTAAAGTCTGTTAATGCAATATGGTGGTTGCTCCACTTATCCATATCAATACCACCCGGAAACGTTCTCAGCGCGCTGAAGACAATACAGCCAGCGCACTAACTGCATTCCAGTAGTGATAGTTGACTGGTTTTGCGTTAACAAAACGAATCCGTTTTCTATAAACGGTCAACTAGTTGAAAATCCAGTTGACGTTTAACTGTTACTGTCGTAGGTACTGTCGTACCAGTTTATAGATTCAACTAGTATTGCGGTGAAAAGAAAACGTTTAACTCGTTTACTGTAGACAAACTGTTTTAAAAACGGTTCGTTGATTCAATGCTCACTACTACTGCATTGACCCGCTTTATGGCAATGATGATGCGCTCCCCGAGATGAACACCAGCTCTAGGGTCACGCGTCCCATTCACATCAAAATAAATATATTTTGTCTAGGGACGGAGGAAACTAGAATCTCCACTTTTCTGTGGCTAATGCTGTATCTTTCACTTCTTTATACGAGATGACAACGGCTTCCTCTTTGATTTGACTCATATTATTATAGTTAATTGGTTTTCCCTTTCCTCTAACGATGGGAGTTATTGGATATTTTGGCTACCGGTTATTAGTTGGGTATTTTGTTTCAATACCGCTAGTACCAAGTGGTACCCAATAACGTTACAATACTCTGTACCTGTCTTGATTTCTACCCAATATATTTCTAACCGATTTGGTTAGAAATACCAAATACTTGTTGCATCTACATACATAACTTTACGGGTGAACGGTCCGCTAGTACCTTTGCGTAGATGATAGTTAGGTAAGTATAGGTATTGAAGCGTTGGGTAGTTATGGCCCACGGTCGGTTAAGCGCGATGCTCGCTTTGCACAGTTATTCCCTAGCGGTATGCGGATTTTACAATACCGTTAGATATTTTAGGACCATGCTAACAGGTACTGAGTTAGTTATCAAATACGGGACTTATCTCTACTTTCCTCATCTTCCTTCTTCTTTCTTCCGTCTCTATTTTTTATTGTCTAAAAGAATAGAAAATTATACCAAGGTACTTAAAATTATTGGTTTGATTTGTGCAGGGTATTTAATTGCTCGAGAGGGTACAATGGACGGGAGTAGGAAGCTGGACCCTCGGGGCTGGGTTGGTCGCTGGTGGCTGGCTGGTTTACGATGTTTTGACCGCGGAAACTCCGCGAAAGAAATCTACAGATTCTACCACGAATCTTTCATAGTCAGTACGACAAAAACGATGGATTTTACTTATTTTCTTCAGGTTAGTTATTTTTTTTAGACATTATAGTTTTTATATTCATTTTTTTTAAGGTTTGCCTTATATTATAACACTGTGTTCCACCCTCTGCTTTTACACGCATATTTTGAAACGTACATTAATTTTAGGTTAGATCTTTATGGTACGCATAAACGTGTAAAAGTTCAGCCCGGACTACTCAGGAGTTTGGCGTTGTCTAAAACAAAAGTAACATCAGAACAAGCGATTTTCTAAACGACAACGCCCAACCCAAACCGCTGAAGCTAGAAAGATGAAATTTGGCAGGTTTCCGCTAAGAAGGGATTTTTGGAAATTCGGCCTCAAAGGGTTGATAAGGGTGGTTATGTAAAGTTTTTTGGTATTTTTGTAACTCTTTAACCAGTGGCCCGATTTGCTTGAAACTTTCAGAGCATACTAAGAATATAAAACTGTTGAACATGTGTTTCAGGATATTTCAAAATATTCCAAAAAATGGGGTTGAGATTCGTAGTTTGGCTCCTAGGATAAAATGAGGGATCCTAAAGATAAAATGGGGTCTTTCAATAGGATTTCAGCTGATATCGAGAAGCTTTTTTACCCTAAAGTCCACTCGAATGAAATCGCGTGTGGGTCAGCTAGTAAAAATATATTTATTTACAGTAGTATAAGAATATATTTATTTAAAGGGCCTCTGTGCTGTTGGCTTCGGTTCCACACATGCCTCCCAAAGGACCGGGTCACTATATGGCTCGTTATCATGGAAATGAGGCACTTATGAGATAGGTATAGTTAATATTATAGGTACGACTATATTGTAGCCTATAAACTGACAAAAAAAATACATCACGACGACGGCACAAACTTTGCCTTATTAATAGTATTGAAAACATGTATTAGACACATAAGTAATATATAAATATGCTACTAGTGGTTTCCTTTTCACTTCTTCCACTAGTGGATAAAAAAATAAGTGAAGAGAAAATCAATAACCATGTTTCTTTTTTGATAGGTAATAATAACTATATTTATAACTGTTTATAGTACAAAATTTGACTTGTCTAAGTGCTTATTTTGAAAGCGTATATAGCTCAGCCTAAAAAAATAAAGTTATTGATTCTGATTCTGACCTGATACAGTTTCTAGTGTTACTTTAATCTTAGAATGTATAAACTCTCTTCAGGTTTGTAAAACTTTTAAAATTGCAATTGAGTTTAGGATTTGTTTCGATGCTTCTTGCAAGCTTCTTGTTTGGATTCCCATTATATTTTCTGTTTTTTTTTTGTATTATAATATTATTCATGGTCTTTCAGTCATAAGTTTGTGACGATGTGAAGTGGTGAGTTGGCCAAACAATGTCAAAACTATTGAAAAGACCGAGCTGTGCAAATATGTATGCTCTAGATTAGGTAGGTTTAGGTATGGGTACTCCCTTGTCCGCATTTGAACTCTGTTTGGTCCATTATGCGTTGTTTTTGCTGGCAAAGCCAGCCTAACTCCGTCCAGAAGCGCAGAATCTTCTTGGGATCTTCACAGGCTTCGCGGAGTGACCTCGGCAAGTTGAGGATTTCAGTTCGTTGTGTTGTTACTCCCTCGCATTCCAGGACTACGTGGGCGGCTGTTTCTTCGTCACTGAGACATCCTCTGCGAGAGGGCTGTCTGTCGCTCCGATGGTGAATAGGTGTTTGTTTAGTGGGTAGTGTCCTGTTAGTGTTCCCACCAGGATACGCAGGTCTGTTCTGTTTAAATTCAGTAGGCGTCTAGTTAACTTCGGTGATGTTGATGGGAGCGCCGCTCTGGCTTGCTGCTATGATTATGATATGCTCTAGATATGTTGCTGTGTTATTTTAGACATCATCATCATCGATTATCAGTGTAAAAAACCATCAAAACCAGTGTACAAGTACCATCGGAGAATATATATATGTATGTACATAAAATAAAAAATAACATACAGAAACAGTACATACATAACAATACAAAGCTGGACATAGCACCACCTCCATTTTTTCGACAAACCAGCTTGGGAGAAAGAGCGAGAGAGAGCGACGTGTTATAGAAGTATATTCTTTTCTAACTTATTACCCAATTTTACCCTTAACAACCGTCTTGTAATTTTATACGTTACCTACTAAGTAAAGTACTGCCTAGTTATAAGATATTTATGTTTTTTGGGTAAATAAATTATATATATATATCTTTTATTATGATAAAACCGGTACCTTTCTTCCTCACTCTTCATTTTCAAGCGTTAAGTCAAAGAGACATTATCTTTCTTCATAACTTTGTTGTATTTTATGTATTTATTCAATATATATTTTAAAGTAATTATAGAATTTTATTTATGGAATATATGTTGTATAGTATTTTATATATTGTATTAAAATATGTAGTATTATATTAGATAAGTAGGTTAAAACTAAATCTTTTGTCCTGTACTCATGCAAATAAACCCACCTTTATAATTTTATTTCTCTCTCCCAATAAGGTTTGCTGGAAGAGAACTCTTTTAGGGTTAAGCTCGCCTTTGCCATGTATTTTCTTTTTAAATGTTTTTCTTGTAATATATTATCAATAAAGAATTAAGAATTTCTTTTATTTATATTTCAGATAGACTCGATATCTTCTTCTAAAATAGTGTGCTTGAAAGTGGGGACCCCCTATCCGTTAGGACAACCTAAATGCTGGGACCTTAACTCGGCGACAGTATACGTAAGTATTGAACCGTAATATATAAAAATATATAATAACCATAATATATAATAACCTTATTTTAAATACTGAACCAATATTTTACCATTTTTGTAAGGTTAGTCAACAACGCAAGAAGTAGTGGGCCCGATTCTCGCCTTGGGTCAAATGTGCACCTGATATTTTTCCGAGTGTTCTAGGCACCTTTTTTCCTATGTATAGTAAAAAATATGTTATCTATGTAAGTAAGCCTAAGAATAAAATAAAGTTAAAAACATTATAATCGAGTTTCGAGACTATAGCTCGTAGAGTGGCTATATAGTTATTCATTTTAATGAGCGTCAGGCCTCATTAAAATGAATAACTATGGCTGACTACCCTGTTTGGTGAGATTTTGATGCGATTCTATTTTATAGGCTTCCAGAAAATCATTGTAAATATATAATTATTTACTATTATTTTTTGAAAGCTTAAATGGATGTATGGAACACTCACAGGCACAATTAACCGCCAACATGATTTTTTAATGTTTTTGGTGTAAAAAAATATTGTGGCAATACTTTGCATGTTTTTTTATATTACGTGTAGGTATTTTGAAATAAAATAAAAGATGATATTGATTTTAATTATTAAGTTTATAATTTTAGAAAAATATTACAACAATTTCACCTGTTATTGCAATTAATTAGCAAATGTGATGAATTTGCTAAACACATAAATCGATGAACTCTGGTAGTGCGTATTGCCACCTCTTCCAACAAACGGTTTGGCATGCTGTCGATGACATCTTTAATCTGTTATTATGGAAAGTTCGGCCACTCCTCAATCACGAATTGTTATAATTCATCGATGGTCACGTCTTTTTCAATTGCCCCAATATGAATAGATATAAAATTATATTAGCATGTAGGAAGGACTAATAATAAGGTACCAATACGTACGCTAGTAGATAGTAGGTACCTTATTTACAGAGCTTTTGAATGGGTATTATTTAAGCGGTCAGCGAATTAGACGTTTGGCTCAGCCGAAAAATGGGTTTCGCCAGCAGAAAAAATGATTTGAGCTGCATATAATGGTAGGCAATCCAATATATATTATAAAAGGACAGTGTTCGTTTGTATGTCCAGTCATTTCTCCATGACCATTCACTGCCATCAACTTGTGGTTGCATTAGTAGAAGGCCCTACATGTGTACTTGCAAGTAAGGGTGTTTGAGTCGAGAACTTTTTACAATATTTCAGACTTTTTCAGAATGTCGTAGAATATTCAAGATTTTTCAGATTGTTCAGAATGCTTTCTAACATTCTAGAATGTTTTTAATGTTCCAGAACGATATAGAAATTTCGAAAATTAATCTTTCGAATATGTATACACTAGGTAATTACAATGTATATTTAATGGTACAAAGATTTAAGTACACATACATACATATAAGATGGAGGCGGCTCAGGACCGCTATTTGTGGCGTCGTAATGGAGGAGGCCTATGTCTAGCAATGGACGTGTATGGGCTGATATGATGATGATGATGATAACATATAAGATAAAAAAAACTGATTTTATAAGCATTAAGTGTGCGATGTATTTTGACCCGAGCAACGTCGGGTTTCGCTGCTAGGAAAAACTAAATTGGTCAGCATGTAATGTAACATTGGACAACAGCTATTCAATATTTCTGCAGCAATGTATTAGTAAAGCAGCAGCAAATCGTGATTGGGTTTTTATAAAATTTGGATATAGCATACCAAATTTTATTATGTTTCTAAATACAACCAAACATTAATATATGTACTTCCAATTTGAGTCTATAATGTAAAATATTATGCTATTGGTGAATAGATAGTGGACGGATTTAAAGCAAGGGCCATAGATGAATCATGAGCAAGTACCTAAAGGATTCTAACGACTGAATCACGACCGTAGGCAGTGAATTCAAGTGTCAGAATCCTGACCGACGCAAGTGATTCATGCCCCTTCGATGCAAATCCGTCGTTTATTCAAGAGTTGCATGTTGCTTACTATATTTTGTGTAAATATAGTAAGCAACTATGAAACTAAGCATTGTCTGTAATAAAACATTTTCATTTTATTTTTTTACACTTTGTATCATGACTACGAAAAAAAAAAAGATTTAAGCGAAAATAGACTTTATTCTAATGCAAAACTCCTCTTTGAATATTTCGACAAACCAAATCTATTTTTTTAAATTTTAACGCAAGGAGCTTGTATAGCCTTGACATGAAGGTCGAATTTATTGTTGAGTTCTAAATTTCAAACACTAAAACAGTGATTAATTCTTCACTTTTTGACCCGACTACCGGAGGGTTATGATTTTAGCACCCTATGTATGTATGTATGTAGCCGATTTCTTTGTTCCCACGTAGCGCTGAAACTACTACTTCGATTTCAACAAGTGAGGTATCGATTGATTCGTCTCATTACCCCGATGGTTATAAGCTATATGGTGTCCGACAAAACTGAGGGTCTTAAGAGATAGCTGGGTCTAAATTACACCTGGAACACTTCGATAGCGCGATAAAATTTTGCAAGAGATGACATCTAGTTACAGTTCGAGTCTAATTTAGTTTGATGTGATGAGTGAAGGATGACACAACGGGTGTGGCCATGGAGACCTCCTGTTTATTTGTTACCATGGCAACGGGTCATCTAGGGATGGGCAAATGAAAAAATGTATCGATATACATACATATATTGTATCGATATATGTATGGTAAAAAAAAATAGTTGTTTTTTTATATATATTTTATATAATATATTTGATTTTTTTATGTATATTTTTTTAGTGAATAAAATAAGCTTTTTAGAGGAGAAATGATATAAAATGTATTTGCAGCTAAGAATCCCGCTGCGCGGTGTTTTGATACAATTGAGGTTCTTTGTCGAAGCCTGGGCAGTCGCAATGGAAGATGAAGCGGAGAAAGAGTGGAAGAAAAGAAGGAATGAAACTACCACTAGCGATTCAAAAATCTCTACTAGTGAAGAGGAGTGGCCTTGAGGAAAATTAAAGAGGAGTGGTGATTTAAAGCGATTTTCGCAACGTGATTTTAAAATTATAGCTACCATTCATAACAATTATATTGGTGGTGATAGTAGTGCGGTTTTGTAAATTAATCTAATTAAGTACCTATCAGTCATCCAGTACCCATAACGCAAGTTCTGCTTAGCTTGGTGCCTGTCGTGCCTGATGATGCTGTGTGTATTGTCCAGCATTATATATTTTTCATTTCTTTGCTCTCAGTGGGATTCCAAAGACAATAATAATAATTTTGTATTAAGCAACAGTCTTAGGAGAGAAAGACGGTATCGACAATATGTAATTTTTTTCAGAAATTTGGTATGGGTATAGTTTGGGACCTGGGATAACATATAGGCTATTTTTTATCCCGATAAAACGCGGGCCAAGGCGCGGGCAGCAGCTAGTAACCTATATGTTTGAATACAAGTAAATTAACCTGCACGAATTAAAAATTTAATATTTTGTTGTATTTCATTTTTATCTATTACTAAGTGAAAAACTATATTTCTTATAATAAATATAATAATTATTATATAATATTTGCCTCGGGCTTTTGAGACAAAATTAAACACAGCACTTTTAAGTTTACAAGTAAACCACGAGGGAATAAAGCTTCATTAAAATTTTAACTTCACGGTTTAATTTTCTATACGAGAAACTTATACCGCACTGTGAAAGAGAATCGGCACAATATGAAAATAGCACCTGGAATTTTCTGAAACCTAAACGTCTTTCATCCGGACGTGTGGTTCGATGCTTAATTTTATGATTTCATAGCAATAGTATGGTAGTATTTTTTTTGGATAAAGTTCCGAAAAGCCCGTACGCCGGATCGACTTGAAATATGGTAGGTACCTAACGTTTTTTGACCTCCTGAGTACAATTAATGAAATCAAAAATTGACGCCCCGCGTATTATACCGATAACGTAATAGTTAACGTAGATATTAAATAATATCCCAAAAAAATTACGACTGCGGTGGCGGGACTTTGGACCCCGAGTGCGAAGGATTACGCACTATTGCACGCAAATTTGACAAACTCTGTGGGACAGCAGGCGAAGGTCGAACTGTGACCCAGGAGGTTCTGGGCTCGATTCCCGAAGCTGTACAAATTAAAATGAAATTAAAATATTTTATTTCGAATAACAAGATCCATATTTTGTTGGTAAAACCACTATAGAAAAGACTTAAAAATTATGGTTGGTAACAGCTACACACACACACTAATTGTGAAGGAAAACATCATATTACACCTAGTACCCTACGCACACAATAGTTCTCAGGATGCTGTTCGACCTACAAATGTTTGTACGATCTACAGATCCGTTCCGGTTCCGTGTGTTTTCATCGTATAGAAAAAAAATGCTGTATTAGAAAATCAATTGTATGTAAGTATATCAGTTATCTACTACCCTTATCACAAGCTTTGCTTACTTTATTTAATACAGGCACCACAAACAACTATATTTTAAAGTTAGGTATAAGAGTTACATAATAAATTTTGGTAAAAATATAGCCAACTACATTGTTCTCATATATGATAACAAGGTTATCATTACTATTTTACTATAAAAAAAACATTCGTAGTTTGACGAATTCGTTGTGAATGTAAGCGGGTTAACTACGAACCTAGTTTGTGTTGGAAGAACACCAACGTTTTATCCCTTAACGAGGGACCCACTCATTAATATTTATCGTTACAGGTTGCCGACTCTCAATACAATTAATTTATATAAGACGAAATATAAAAGAGATTGTTGATAGGACCTATTTTCTTGCCAAATATCATGATTCTAGGCCAACGAGAATTAGGCACCCTATAATAGGTATATAGAAAATCTAATAAGTATAATTTGTGAATAAACTACAAAGAAAAGGCTTTTTCCTTTAGTTGTACTATAAGACCTTGGTTCTTGCCTAATTTCATGATTCTAGGTCGTTGGGAAGTACTCTATAGGTTTTGTGTGCATACAATTCGCTTGGAAATAAAAAAAAAACAGAATAAAAGGCTCTAACTTTTGATTACGTTGATTTAGAAGTTTAATTTATATCACGGCTCCAAGAGATCATAGACGTTGATGTTAATTTCAACTCAATAACTCCACGTGTTCCTGAGAAAAGAGGGTTGACAGACGGACAACAAAGTGATCCTTTTTCCTTTTAAGGTACGGAATAAAAAAAACTAAATTTAATTTGTTGCCGAGTACACTTACCTCGGGCGATGCGTCAGGCAGATTCTGCAGTTAAGTAAAACAATTTTGAGAATTTGAATTGTCCAGAGGAGGATCCAGTTAGGCTGGGCAGCTTTTGAGAAAATACGCCGAGTCTTCTCGTCATCGATACTGAAATTCTTAAAAAAAAATCAATCTGTTTGTCCTACCCGTTATGATTTACAGAGCTGAGACGTAAGGTAAGGCTGGTTCACCAGTTCAAAGTCGCTCAGTGAGCTATAGAAAGAGCTATGCTCAGAGTTTCTCTGAAGGCTAGGATTCGTAACGATAACATCCGACAGAGAACGGTTATCGACATAGCTCGAAGAATTAGCAAGCTGACGTATCTCGCGAAGAAGCTACAACCGCTGAGGTGTACTTGTTCTTGGGTGGAGACCGCGACTCGACAAATGTAGTGTAGGACACTCTTGCCAGGTAGAATAACGATCTACGAAAGACTGCAGGTAGATGCTGGATGCGGCAAGCTGAAGATAAGAGGCTATGGCGGTCCCTTGGGATGGCCTGTGTCCACCAGTAGACTAATAATAGGCTGGTGATGATGACGAAAGTAACTTTATTACATACTAAAACTTTACACCTAAAACATTCTTGGACTCGTATCATATGGCGTATAGGCATACGAAGACAGCGTTGGTGCGACAGGTATGGAGAAATCAGAATCAGAATCAATAACTTTATTTCTTTAGGTTTACAAAATAAGCACTTAGACAAGTCAAATTTTATACTATAAACATAGTTATTATTATCAAATAAGAAATAAGGTGTTATTAAATAGTTTACCTGCCTGATTTTCTAGATAGTTCTAAATAGTTATTCTAAATAGTTTACCTGCCTGAATTTCTAGCTTGTGCACAGTACGAGGCACATGATATCCCAGGCCAGAAGTAAGTCAATGCAGACGAAATAATTGTTTACAATTATATAATGGCACAACGTATTTTCGCTGAGATTCAAGCATATTTCTATTTTTCTAAGAGTTGATCATAGGAAAGATAACGCCTTTGATATGTATAATTTGTTGGACGTAGAAATATTCTTTGAGGTTAGATGACATTGTGTTTGTCCAGCTTTATTTTTTGCAATTGCATCATGCGGCTTCGCTTTGCGGGCCGAAGTAGGTTTTTAATGAAGCGTGGGCGAGACAAGAGGCTGTAATCTCCGACTTTGCTTCTGTCGACCGCTAACAGGTAGTGGTTTACATATTTACCAACGCTTTTTATCACCTTGTAAAACATGCTTCCTATTTTTGTATAGAAACTTCTTACTTATTACTCAGGATTATTTTCAGGATTTTTTCAGATCAGTTTTCTTGTGTATTTATTGTATGTACTGTACATTATGTGGCTATGCGTCTACTTAGAAGGGTTCTCCACAAGAACCTTTCATGTTAACATGCTTCCTATTTTTGTATAGACACTTGTTACTTTACATATTACTCAGGATTATTTTCAGGATTTTTTCAGATCAGTTTTCTTGTGTATGTGTTGTATGTACTGTACATTATGTGGCTATGTGGTTATTTAGAAGGGTTCTTGTGGTGAGGCTATATGGATTTTTTAACCTATAACCATAACCGTTTTAGCCACATGAAAATAGCCATAGGAATTCTTCAGTAATTTTTCAATAAGTTTCATCCCCATTCACAGATTGACAAAATATTGCGGTCCCAATTTATCGATTGATACTGCATTGTCAAAAAAATCCAACATGTATGTAACATACCTACGAGTACTTACCGTTACGTTCTTTATAAATGTCAATAATATTAGGTCAGTTGAAAAAAATTAAGAAATGCCAAGTGCAATCTCTAAGTAATTGTAGGTAAGATTTCTATACAATTTCTTGTAATCCTATCGCATAAACAAAGCTTTAAATTCAGGAACTTTTAAACACGTTCGTCTAAGGTCACAGACATGCTAGAGCTAAGGTCATCTTTTGATCGTAATACAAATCAAATCAAAAACCGTTTATTTTTATCAAAATCTTTTAAATTACCTAACCGTTACTTTATTAAAATAAAAAAATACGAAAGAATATATAAAGGTAAAAAGCATAGAGTAAAAACTTGCTGCTGTAAAAAGTATAAGCCATATACATTTACATTGACAATGCGCATTTTGTACTAGAAATGTGTAAATAGTCATTTGTTCAACAAGTGGGCAAAATGATTTTTGTTGAACGTGCCGATGTACCGATATTAAATCCCGAGCTAGCAAAGCAGTCTAGAGTAGACTGCTGCGGTAGCCCAGGATTTAAAAGGCACGAAACAAAAACATTTGCGAGTTAAACAAACATCACCTCGACTAGCGAGAAAATATTATAACCATTGAGGGAAGCATGCTTTTCCGAGGCACGATGGTCACGTGGGTGTCTTCAGGCTACGTCATCGACGCCCTTGGCGAATGAGAAGACGAATCTGTTTCCTGGTGTTACCAGCAGCGTAAAATCGTAACTCGCCGAACTCTTGTATGAATCTGATAAAACTATGTGGTTTTGTGTTTACCAATTATTTATAACTTTGACTCGTGTTTAAATAACCCTGTTTTGACTGATTTAACAAACATAATTGACGATTGTCATTTTTTAAAGATTTTTCAATTGACCATTATCATATTTGTTTCCCAACTTCTACATTTTGTTGATATAAAGTGGCAACTGGATAGTGACATCACCTGGAGACGCTTTCGGAAGAGCAGACTATTTTTTTGGATAATGGTAGATGGGTAAGAATGCTATAAACCTATTTCAAACCGCGAACGAAGGAAATTATTCTATTCTATGAAGGTTGAACTTTGTCGAAAGGAAGGAGTCCTTTCGATAAGCTAAAATCCCTACGGAATTACGCTGCTTGATCTTAGGCTAAAATAAGTTTAACTCACAGAGGTGAGACTCCGTTATTAATTCCCTGGCCTGTTGCTTGGGAAATAATATAAAATGGTGCTGTTTGCTTAGAAAAATGGTCTTTACAAGCTAACAATAAGTTGTCAAGTTATCAAGTTGTCACATAACAGATGGCGCTGCGTTCAGTGAGAAAATTTACCTCCTCTGGTGCAGACCACGTAGTTTTTACCCGACTACGAGAGGGTTATGATTTTGACACCCTAGGTATGTATGTATGTATGTTTGTTTGTATGTATGTTTGTATGTATGTAGCCGATTTTTATGTTCCCTCGTAGCGCTGAAACTATTGGTCCGATTTCAACAAATGAGGTGTCATATGATTCGTCTTAATAGCACGATGGTTATAGGCTATGTGACAATAGATAAAAATGGGGGTCTAACGAGATAGCGGGGGTCGAAGAAACGGTCGAGAATTTCAATGTTAGTAAATATGCTCGTGTGTGGTATCGTTGCAAAGGTCTTTGTTTGTACTTTCCAAAACCGTTTTTCAAACTTTTGTGAGATTAACGATTCTAAAGCTATTAGCAAAAAGGTATAAAAAAAATATAGTTAAAAACTAAAACCCGACTACATAAAAGTCTTAAACAAGCGTTCACCTATTTGTTCTTATCATTTTCTTTTGATACTTAGGTAGTCGGAGGCACCCACCCCATATACCTAGGGTACAATTAGTAACAACGGCCTCCGACTACCTAAGTATCAAAAGAAAATGATAAGAACAAATAGGTGAAAGCGTGTTTAAGACTTTTATGTAGTCGGGTTTTAGTTTTTAACTATATTTTTTTATTTTCTTCAGCGCTGGCCGCAGGGTATCAATATCTATAACACCATCGAAATTGAGTAGGTACAGGGTACCTACTGCATTCTGAATTATTTTTTTGAATTACTTTTTTACGGTTATGATTGAACAAGTAGAATACTATGCTTTATTCCGCTTCGATCCGGCCCGTCGTCGCGGAACGTAAGCTGCTTGATCTTAGTCGCACGCAGTCTATACCACCATTGATGACTCTATGCATGCTAGTGCCTTGATCAACCATCATCATCATTTGCCAATATTAGTCCAATACTGGACACAGGGAGGCTTATCTGAATGGAATGAGCCCTAATGATCATCCATAGCTTGTATGAATATTCAAACCATTGCAATAGGTACATTGCAAAGTTGCATTTTCCTTCGCCAAAGAAGAAAAGTAACTTACCTACTACAAGAGAATACTGAGTCAATTTCCTTTTCAATAAGCTACTGTCGACTGCGAAAATGGCATTTTTATAATGCAGTAGGTATTTTCAACTGGTCACGGTGAGCTGTCGACTTCTGAATACGAATATTTCTTTCGCTTTCTCTTGATGCACTTTCTTATGGGACAAGGTATGAGCAACTTTTGAGTAAGTGTAAGGATTAATACGAAAGTTCGGATGTATGGATGGATGGATGTACATATTTGTTACTTTGTCATGCCAAAACCAGTGCTCCGTCACTTGAGCTCAGTTTTGAGTTATATACCAACAGTTTTCTTACCAATCCTGATTCATTTGTGTACAAACTATAGATGATCATTAGGGCTCATTATATTCAGATCCCTATGTCCAGTAGTGAATTAATATTGCCTGATGATGATGATGGTTGATCAAGGCATTAACATGTATAGAATCATCAATGGTGGTTTAGTCTGCGCGCGGCTAAGATCTGAATGGGGCGGATCGCGGGCAGAAACAAGTATACGTGTAATAGGTAGATAACATAAGAACATGCAGGTCCTACAAAGATTGTCGTGCACCGGAATCGAACCCGCAACCTTGCGCCACACTGTATCGCAGTGACCTGTTGCCAGCACTTATGAAAATGTTGCCAAAGGTTTTAATAATAGAAAAAGGAATATTGCTAGAAGTGGACATAGTTAGAAGTGTCCACTTCTCTTTCAGAAGTTTTGTGAAGTGGGCAGTGAATGCGAAATAACACTGCCGTATGCACTTTCATCGCCCACGACGTAAGTGTTATAACTACCTGGTGGTGTTCAGGCAGCGGCGGCTGGGCAGTGAATGCGGTAACCACCGGTTTAGAAATAATTCCCGCTTCAGACCCCCGCTTGCACCAGGTATTAGCATACTTCGGGCAGGTGTGGCGAGCTACTCAGTCGTCGCAATGCGGTATGGGGATCTTATATTCGTATTATTGTTGCGAAGCGGTTTCCTGGATGCTTGAATTTTGGAATCTGATTTGAATTTTGATGCTGTTTTAAGAAACATGTCTGTGACTTCATTTATACAAGTTCAGGGATAAATAATAGATTCAGGCGTTACTTTGCGGAAATCCATTGTATATTATTAGAATGAAAAAATATTAAGTAACAAATCCGCGTATAACCTTCTCTTTATTTGATGAATACTATCAGGGAAGATTATACGCGGATTTGTTACTAAAATATTTTTTCATTCTAATATTAAGTTTAGGGATGTTTCTTAGTTCTAGGGTTCTAGTGTGGTTTTGTCCACCAAGTCGCTTGTAGATAGATAGATGGAAAATGCTTTATTGTACTATTTAGAAAACAATTTACAAACAATTTCAGACAAAAAATGTGACAATTGCTTGGCTTGTATGTATTGATTAGATAGATATTATATTTATTAAAACAACTTTATCCATATTTTAGCTTTCACTGCGCTTGAGTTCAACTACAGGTGCGTTTTTCTAACAAGCTACAAGAAATGAGTGAAGCTCGAGAAACAAAATTCTTTTGCTATTGTATAAAGAATGATCCCAAGATGGTCCCATTAAAAATGTAAGTCCCGAGGGATCATTATGTGTCCCGTAAAACTTAAAAAAAATATGTGTATATATTAAAGAACTAGTTAGTATAAAAGAATTTGAAGTCTGTTTTTAGTATTTTCAAAACAATAAATTAAAAAATCCGTTCTCTCTCGCTCTCGTTATATCCTGACGACCATATAGTTCACCCGATACCTCACCACAAACAAAACCTGAATGCTCCAAAGAATCCCAGCTCATAGCAATCCGTCGTCGACATCCGAACCTCGTCAAATGAATCATCCACATAAACCGCGGCGGCGGTTCCGACCCATAAATATTCAGAGATGAAGTAACAGCCCTCCACACAAATCATACTTTATTTCCATTTACACCAAGACCTTGTTAGCTGAACTGACATTGTTTATTTACTTAGACACTTCTTAGGCCTGTGTGAGAACTCTTGTTCACGTCACGTTTTCTTATCGGTTTGGCTAGAACGCCGTACCTTTAAGATGTGCGAGCTTGTAATATGACTCGGTAAAATTCCTGACGTAGTCAACGCCCTTTATTTTTTTTTATCTGTTATTTCCGTCATGGAAAATGCCGCGTCTACGTCGCCGGTCCGGCCTAGACGCGGCGCGCCCAGAAGCAGACACGGCGCATACGGCGACGAAGCTTCCATAGTGATCCATACAACACTAACGATCATACCTTTCAACGGCAAAAAAAACCCGTATAAGTTCACGTCGAAAAAAACGTGTCAAATTTCAAAAATCAAAATTCTAAATTCTTAACTTCCCTAAATACAATAAATGTACGCTTATTAAAGGTCAAATTCTTAAAATTAAACACTGACATGGAAATAAAGTGAGTGATTTCTCAAAAATAGCGATTATTTCGAGTGTTTCAGTTCCTGGTAGAAAGGTCATGGGTATAATGTTTCATATTTTAAATATATACACCCCTCGTCCCTGATATATGTACGTATACACCTTGATATTTCTATATTGCCTGGAATTACAAACCACGGGGGTTTTGAGTTTTCGAAATAACTTAAATACCTATGAGTATTCGTTATAACTTCAAGAGGGTAATATTAAGTTTATTTACGCACACACGTACCTACTAATCGTGAATGTAAGGTTACATCCATACTCGTAAATGAAAAAGGTTTCAATCATACATTCTAGGAATAAAGTTACTTGGCACGTTTCCCGTCTGGTAAGCGGTAACATTTGCCAAATGCATCTGCAATTCCGTTTTGTTAAGACAGTGTAAATAGACTTTTATTTATTTATATTCAAAATGTTTCCACCTATCGTTAGCTTACTATAATATATTGCTACTCTCGCTGCTGTCTCAGTTTGTAGTATTCACTGAAAACAAAATACCACATAATTTATGTTTAATTTCATCTCACAACCGCACAATACCAGAGATTCTCTGGTATTGTGTAACTATAGGCACGCTTAGGTAGTTACTTTAGGTATTCGGCCTGTTGAGACCTAAACGGTATTTCCTATCCAGAGCGGTATCGAAACCCAGGTGGGTATACGGTAATCCTACTGTTAACATAAATACGAGGCGAGATATTACGTGAAATATACCGGTACCTATTTGGGTAGCAAATACCGCGTAGGTATGAAGCAGAACAGGCTAAAGTTCTTGAGAAGAACACTGTCAGCCATTGTCTTCCAGAGGAAAGGCACATTAATTACAACAAAATAAACTCAATTTAGAATAACAGACCCATTTCTTAATCAACAAACTATGGAATTAATTAAGAAAACAGAACCATTAACGTTGGAATGTTAAATAAATAGTTGCTTCGAAGCTCTGAACCGGCAGGCCAGACCGGCATATTAGCTGATAGCGGTGAAACTCCTTAAATGTGAAGTGTACCTACTAGTCCAATGACACTAGATATGTATTGTTCTTCATTAATCTGGTAATTATTCATTGATTTTATTCTGTCAATGTTTTCTTTCTCGTGCTGCAATATAATTTACCAAGATTGCCTTTCAAGTGGAAGGTTAACAAAGGATGATTTTGGATTATTACCAAAAATAAACGAGTTGAGGTGTTTTTGTTTTCATAATGCTTACCTATATTTAGGAAAAAAAATACGGCACCGTGGACCGCTGTATTTTTTTTTTTTTGGATATTATTCACAATCTTGATCTCTGTGCGATACAGGCTTTGCCTAGTGTGGACACAACAGGAAACCTGTACCTGAATTGAAATTGCAAGAAAATAAATATTTTTTAATTTTTTCTTTGATTTGAGAGATTTTAAGGTGGTGCCTTCAACTAAAATTGGCAAACTTACCGACTGACATAACGTATTTACTGCCCCCAGCCTCAGCGCGTCATGTCTCTCCATTCACACCGGGATGGCAGCCAGCGGCCGACTGCAACGAGACGTGCACGCAGCCAAACGCGGCTTTTTTATGCATTTTAAACGATACGGGTCTTAAGTATGTTGATAAAGTTCTAAATTATTTTACTGGAATCAAAATAATTTTGCATGGCATGGCAGCAGCCGCCAGCATCGCGTTCGGCCGCCGCTAGTGTGAATAAAGTCTAACACGCTGTCCAACCAGCGCGTATGTGCGTCACATTTATTATATTTGCTTTAGATGAGTATCAGTTCTATATGATATTACTAGTTTTTCACGACAAAAACTCGTAAATAACAGTGACGAGTTTCTCTAGCTGCAACTATTTCGCGTGTTTGCCGGAATAGTTTTAATTTCAAACTTTTGTAGAGTGTTATATAATATTATGGAGTGTATTTTATATGTAGTGCATGCTAACAAGCTGTATAAGCAAAATAGACTTAAAGCAAGACTGGGACATAATTTATGTAGACTCTATGAGCTATGAAAAACTTCGAGAGATTCTTGAAAACTATTGATAGCATTATAATATAAGCTTAAACAATTCTGTCTTACTTACGTTTTTGCTTCTGTTGTAACGTTAAACACACAGGCAACCCAACCTTCATGTACCTAGGGTGCAAGTAGGAACAAACGCCTCTGAATACAAGTAGGTATTAAAAGAGAAGGAAAATCGGTGAATGCCTGTAAGACTTCTAAGTAATCGGGTCGATCGGATTTTTAACTATATTTATGCGTGTTATATTTTACTATAATTTTGTTAAAATTTACCTAAGACATGATACTGCTGAAATTTACACATCTTTATTTTTCCGCACCTTTGTCAACATTTTCTGATTGAAAAGAGGAAGTCGGTTCAAAGGATTCCCAAATGTTTACGTAAATAAAGTATGACATTTCTACGACGCGAAGACGTGAAATTTAATATTTTATTTGAACTAATTCGACAAAGCTTTCAGCTTATTGATTACTGACATAGGTACTTACCTAAGAACTGATAACCGCTGCTGGGGAGCAAAGATTCTGGAGTGGCGGCCACGATGCAACGCGAATCGGAATGTTGGGAGACCATCCACTCGATCGACCGACGAAATCGTAGCGATCGCAGTGAATCGATGGCTGGAGGCGGCTTAGGATCTCTATTTATGGCGTCGTATGGGGGAGGCCTATATCCATCAGTGGACGTGTATGGGCTGATATGATGATGATACCTAAGTCTGAAACTTCGAATGAGGGTGGTACGTTAGAGTTTTCACAATCTAGCTTAGCTTCTTGCCCCACTGCAAAAAAAACCTAACTACTGAAAAGAGTTATCAAGTATTGATCGGTTTATAGCATATTTCCTAGATTTGAGATAGGCCCTCAAAATTTGATTGCGATTTTCGAATGTTGGGATTTTTAGGGTAAAAAGTATGATGGCCAAGTAGGCATTCGTGCCCCAATGGGCACAAATGTCTACTTCATGGCATTATAGTTTTTACCCGACTGCCGTCGGAGGAAGATTATGACATTGGTGTTTATTCCTGCCTAAAGTTAGTATATGAGGGGTAGGTAGCCACCATAAACCAACGTTAGTTTACTTTATATAAATAAAAACACAATTATGAGCAGTGACTCGCCGACTTTGTTATGTGAGCTCCATGAGGGATGTACCAAAAAAAACACAGGCTACTAGGCCCTTTGCGTTGTACCTATATGCGACAATATGTGACGTATTTATCTACGACCAATACTAAAGTTTCGCTCATGTTGCGCTAGACCAGGAATATTATTTAGGCGTCTTTTATCCAGTAAAAACATATGCGAAGCCGACGGCAGAATTTAGTTTTTACACGACTGTCCAAAAAAGAAGTGTAATGTTTTAGAATCCATGTATGTAAGTTTCTTTATTCCGCCCTACCCTTTCAATGGCTTCAACGTCTGAGCAGATCTGGATGTATTCCACAGCAGCTTAAATTAATTTTATTAGTTTGACATTTACTTTTTTTGATTATCCTTTTGTATCTTATTGTACCTAGCTTTATTTTAGTTTTACTTTAACAATGCCTGTATACAGCAGCTTTCATGACAGTTCTTGACATGTAATATATTTAATTTATTAAATATCTGCTCATAATTTTATTAATTATTGTAATTTTATATATAGGTACTAAGCCATTTTACAGCCAACTTTAACGATTTGACTGTCTGTCTGTTTTCTTTCTGTGCACAATCCCTTATCTTCCTTTTTCCTGTTTTGATTATAAATTGTGTATTAATGTAATAGGAGTCATGTTTTTTTAAAGTAAAATCTTTATTGACAAAGAAAATAACAACCAATTATAATATAAACAAATTAAACTAGTATTTAAAATTTAAACAATTGAGCTAACTGCAGACTGTTGAAAACAATCTACAGATCGCTCAACTGGTCTATCATGTATATATCAACTATTTTAATTTGATAATTAACGACATCAAGCGTATATTATGAAATACCTATGACGGAAATAAATGAAATTAAATTCAGTATCTAGAATCCTTACATCATCATAAGTGACATAGGCTAAAGTTACTCCCCATCCTATCATGGAATCAATCTGTCTTCAGTGGAAAGTTAGCTTTGAAACTCCAATTCAGTAATTGTTTTTCTTCAACATGCCAAACTTCGAAAACTCTTAACTCTTTTCCTGAAAGTTACAGAATGCCATTTGCAGATAATTAATGGTAATTTTTCCGCTGCTAAACGGTCATTTTTCAAATGTTGTTCTCGTGGGTCAGTCTGGGCATGAGAATTTTGGTTGGCGTTGAATTACTTTTAGGCTAAAATATGCTAAAAATAATTCAAAGATGAAGCTGAACATGTCTAATAGCTGTAACCTACGTATTATGGGATTGAGAATGCTGTCATATCGAGAGAGAGGACTCGAGAAGACAGCATTCTCAATGCCGTTCTCTTTGTCACAGGTGATTCATCTTTGTATGAATGCCATGTCACTTGAGTTTAAAGATTATACATTTATTTAGCTTTGTAAGCATATCATAATAAATAATGAAAATAAGTAAGTAGGTAAGTTATTACAGTAATAAAATCGTTTGGAATGTTGAAGTTGATTGAAATGGATTTTGGACATGTTAAGTACGAGTACCAACAGTTCAGTCCATATGGGCGATCGTCTCTTGTTGGCACGAGAGTTTTTTTTATAAAACTAACAAAAAAGTAGCTTGCGCAAATATTAAACAATTTTTTACGCTCCCATCATAAAATCAACTTCGATATACAATTGTATTTTGGGCAACCCGAAATTAACACTATTTTGTACAAAACTTAAATTATTTTTGTAAGAAAAATTTTATTACCAAACTGACATGATTAGACATTTATAAACATTATCATTTTTGTATTGTATTAGGTACATTGCATGAATTGGTTTTGTTATTATGTTTAATGACTATTTTTATTTTAATCATACATACATATGTATAATTAGACAAGTTCTCTTTTGCAATGCCCTTACGGGGTGCATATACCTATGTATTGACATAAGCTATTTTACCTAGATCTAAGCTGTTAAAACACACGAGGTAGGAATCGCATTTTCTGCCGAGTGATACAGAGTGCTTTATACTACACCTTCGAGGAAAATAAAAAGCAGAATAAATATTTTATTTCTGGCGGTGTCATAAAACTGTCACTATCACTCGACGACATTCTGTAGAATTAGTAAAATTGCCTACACCAAATTCAAAATTAGTAGAACTTCCCGCGCCAGCCTTTATCACTTGGGTTCTTTTTTCAAAATATTGTCCGGAAATCGGAAAAGGCAAGCGGACTTGGCGTAATAACTTTTTGTCGTTTGCCCTAATATCAAAATAACCATAGCTACTGGCCGATCTTTAAGGAAATTAAAAAAAAATAACACGTTGGAAATGGATTTCCATACAGTTTTCCCTCCCGCTAAAACGCGTGAGAAATGAAATTCCATAGAGTTTTTCCTCCTGGGTTCCTATACGCCTGCAATGACTTACTTTCTATCTTATATTTGGAAAAGGAATAGGCAACTTTCCGAGCAGGTATAGTATATATAGATGAAATATGAAATGATCGACCCTAAGCGGACGAGCGGGGTAAATAAATATTACATAGATTACTTCCACATCAGTTACCAAATAAACGAGCCGTGAATCCAGTCACGTCTAAAATCCCACAAGTAAAAGTGTACATAATAAATACGAAGATTTGTACAAATCAGAAAGCAAATAAACTATAAGAAAGAGGTTAAACAACGAGCTATATTTTATTTCCAACTCATTAATTCCTGATTTATTGAGTCGGGAATGAGATAGAGAAAGACCGAATTTTATGTGTCTTTGATCGGAGCAAATTGTTGGTGGACGCATGTGTTTAATGATGATCCGAGAGGGATCTCAGGGCGGATTATTGTGTGGCTAGTAAGATAGTTCAGGCTGGACCCTATAATTCGGTAAAAACTACTTCATCTCCTCGTCGTCTACAACCTACATATACTGACAACCTATGTTGGTCCACAACGGGATATTCTTCCAGGCCGTCCTAAATAAGCACCTTGTGGGTTCGTTTAGCCCTTACAAGAGTCTTGGACACGTCATAAAATTCAAATACCGTAAGTAAAACTAGGAAATAAAGTGATCGTTTAGATTTTTTGTTCTTTTCAATCTTTTTAAGGTAAAGTAAAAAAGCGAACAAGAAATCTTTACCTTGTTAGGTTGTTAGTTTTCGAATGCGAGCAAAACTAGTCCCAACCTTTTTTATCCTCTCTAGTTAATCTGATATATTGACAATTTGTTTGATTTTATTTATGATAATTTTTGCAACTCACTTGGAATTTTAATAGGACATAAGGGGGTAGTCCATTAATCCCCACGCTCGACATGTGGTTAGGGATCGCAGTTTGGTGGTCAATCTTACAAGGTGCAAGAGGCACCTGTCCCCTGGATATCCTTGAGCCGACTTTTCTCAAACCCGCGGGAGGAGTTAGGATGCTGAAAATTCTATGCCAGCACACCAAAGGGCTAAGAACTACCTATATGTCTTTATTTAGTAATTGTATTATTTCTGCTTATTATTATTACTGCTTATTTCTTAATTTAGAAACCATGCATAGGTGGGAATACTAGTTCTCTGTAAATTAGTTATAATTAAACTTTAACAGAAACCTGGGAGACCTGAGACTAGTTTGTATATTTAATGTGGAAATAAATGATTTTCTATTTTCTGTTTTTCTATTGGTGTAACAAGTGCGACAAAAACACTTATCTAACTTTTTAAAGTTTTGCTTATGAGCAAGTGACAAGCATCCTTATTATATCAGCTGCGCTACCCAAAAGTTAATCAGTGGAACCCCTAGACTTAGCTTATATGGATAGGATAGACAGCCTAGCTAGACATGGCCCTGTTTAGCCTGTCCATAATAGATAGATAGATAGATAACTCTTTATTGTACCACACAAACAGAAAATACAATACATAATAAGCCAACAGGATCATTTGGTATCGTCTATACCTACACGTATAAGTGTGCCAAAAATAAAGCACCCTGCGTATTTTGTACTAAGTTTTATGTAATCAAGGTTAAATAAATAAACAATAATAAATATATTTTATTTTATTTTCTTTATTGGTAAATCACAGCTTTACATAATAAATAATATATATGATAGTATGATAACGAAATATATGAAAGTAGATCATAACTATATTACGGAAGAACGGAACCCTCTAACACAGGTATCTCTAGTCAAAAACCCATGCAATGTACAATGAATAAAATAGAATAGAATAGAATAGAAATACTCTTTATTGCACACCAAGATAGAATAACAAGACAGGAAAACACAAACACAGAAATGGTTGTACAATGGGCGGCCTTATCGCTAATAGCGATTTCTTCCAGGCAACCTTTGGATGGACACGTAATTATTGTATAGGTATAGACGGTGGCGTATTAAAGACTAATGTATACTATACAGAAAATACAATAATAATATACGATAATAATAATATTTTGTATTTGTATTTTTATGATAGCATTGATAACTTAAAATGGAGAAAATGTGGAGAGATAAAGTGCATTCCATAATTAAGGCAAATGATAATTATTACGTTGGGTTATTGGGTTTAACTTAATAGGTGGGTACAAAGATACTCACTGCATTATTTGTGTGTGTGTTTGGTGCGGGGGGGGGGGGTGTCCATGTGTGTGTGACTGCTCTCCCGAGGCACCCGACTCCGGAGAGTTTGGGCAACGAGAGAGCAATCTATTTTATAATGTAGTGACTATAAGAACTGTCGTGAATGTGGGGTGGTCACATTCACGACACCCTGGCCGCGCTCACCCTGAAGTATCAATCCCTCGTCAAGGCAGGAAACGTTGGTGTTCTTCCAACACAATAAAATTATACGTAGTGGTTCATAGTTAACCCGCTCACCTTACACAATAGAAAACTTATTGTTTTATCTCACTGTCTTGTATGATTCAATCCAACGTACAACCTAACGTGTCTTCCCCTTTCCGTATCCATTCGTGATCCAGTGAACGTATCGGAAGCCAATGGCAATGGGATGTAAGTAAGGTGAGGGCAGAGCTGATGGCAAATCGATAGCCATTAAACCGGGAAGGGCAGGCTCATCTATGCCACAATATCTTCGGACAAACAGAAGCATTGCTTTAGATTTGTAAAAGATGTCAAGCCTGAGTCACGACTACATTTATAGTAGGGCAATCTTGTTCAACGGTAGCTTGAAAGTATTCGTGAAGCAATCATACAAAAAAATATAGATTTATTTACAGAAAATATATCATATTACAGTACAATAAGGCACTAAGTATCGGTACTAAGTATATGTATAGTTACCATTATAGGTCCCATTTTAAGATAAGTACATTATATTGTGGCCTATAAAACTGACCTAAAATCTTTGTTGAGGCTAGCAATAAGTAGAATAATTGTATTTTTTTATTCTTATTTATTATTAAGGACTTTTTTTACAAACATGTCAGTCCTATTGTATACACAACAAAATAAACTTTAAACATACGTTAAACAAATGAAAATATACAACAAAAAAATTCAATACATCTTTACAAACAAAATTAATAAAATCTGGAAGTTACAAAAACAACATCATCTCTTGTAATATTCTAAATAAAAAAGAACTTACCTCAAAATGACTAGATCTGGACATTAGGACTTTTAACCCTCGGAAAATCAAGTAGCACTACTGGAATGCTCTTGTTACCGCGATTTCATTGTTCGCTTGCCGAACAAATTGTTTGCCTACGCGATAATCTTACGGATTATGAAGTCTATCAGTAGATATTGAGGCAGGCTATGGTCAAATCGATAAAAGCAAAGCTTAATAGCTAAACAAGACCCGAGAGCTTGTGAGTATTTGGCGCAGCGCATTAGCATTGCCATACAGCGGGGCAATGCAGCCAGCGTCTTGGAGACGCTTCCAACTGGAATTGATATGGACCAGTTGAGCTACCTGAAGATTAATCTGAGACATCTGTCACGAGACATCTTCAGGTGTTGCTTGGCAATCTCAATGTCTATGTCGAGTATTGTGGTATCCTGAAGATGTCTCGTTGAGAGATGAAACTAGTTGACAACTAACTTTGATGAATACTATCAGAGTAGGTTAAACGCGGAATTGTTACCAAATATTTTTTCATTCTAATATTTTACCTGTAGATTGTTTGCAACAGACTGCAGTTAGCTCAATTGTTTCAATTGTAAATACTAGATCTAATTCGTTTCTATTATTTGATTGTAATTTTCTTTGTTAACAAAGCCTATTATCTATTTCTCTTGATCATGTGTTTCTGGTCTGGCGTTTCAAAGGCTAAAAACTAACTTTGTTAGCATCGACCATGCATATGTATTATCAGATTGACTTTACTAAAATTTGAATGGATACCTACTGCACAATGGGAAACTCAGAGTTAATCCTGCTGATATTAAAGCCGAAAGTTTGTGAAATATGAACTTTATTTTATAATTATAAAATAAATAGATTATAATCTATGATCTAAAAAACTACTGAACATCTGTTAGTATCATCTGTATCTTGCAAAAAACCGATCATCTTGAGATCAAGATTTACGGTTTAGTAACAATACAAATTGTATGTATGAGTTCACTCGTGCATTAGGTTTTAACTTCCGGGAAATAATCCAATCGGACAAAACTTGACATTCGATTTTGCGACTGCAATCAGATCCGGTCACCAGGCAAAATACCGTATACGGTTCAGTGACAATCGCATTTTAATACATGCATTCACACGAGCATAGATTCGGTTTTTAACGAATGCCGCAAAATACACATGGTGGGACACCATTCGGTATTTTGTAGAAAAGCAAAACCGCATGCCATGTGAACAGAGAATTCTGTTTCGCCGTATCCTGCAAAAAATCGATCCGTGTGAACGTCAGATAAATCGAGCTATTAAAGTGTTGGAAGTAACTACTATAGGTATCTACCATATATGTATTTACCAAAAAAGTTGTCATGCGATGTATGGACGCATTTTCAACAAAATACCTAAAGACATTAAAGAATTCATTATTAATGTAAGCGGGTTAACTACGAACCTAGTTGGTGTTCTTCCAACACAAAATAGGTTCGTAGTTAACCCGCTTACATTCATAATGAATTTATCAAACTACGAAAGTTTTTATAGTAAAACATTAAAGAATTACCTTGCAAAGCTTTTAATTTGCCTTCAAATTAAAAAAGTGGCTTACTGATAAAATTATTTTATACTGTATTTGAATTTCTTAACTATAGATATTGACATTATATTCACTGACATTCCAAGATCAATTCATTTTATATAATTTTTGTTTAGTAAAATTAATTTTAATACTTTTTATATTTCGCTCAGTTAAAATTTATATAATAAAGTGTTTGTGTCTATTTTTCATACCGAATCAATCGGTGAATTATGTGGAACTAATTATAAGCCTAAGACCTTTATAGAACCATTTTTCATGCAATAAAGGATTATGATTATGATCTATTTAAGAATAAAAATTGTAAATCTGTAAAATACCTGCAAAACGGCGCAGCTCCGAAGATTGGCCGGGAGGAAACAGTGCAGGTGTGCATCGCTAAACGGATCTGCATCTGATGCGATTCTCGGCTCAATCGCACTTCAATTTTACAGACAGTTTCACCATTATTGCTTTTTTCTCAGTTTCTTTGCAGGTAAAAAACCTGGGAAATAATCTTTCTGCAATGTTCGGAATTTGCAGAAATGGGAAATAGATTTCTTCTGAGTTTTGTTCTCAAATTCTAATTCATGTAATTTGTGGGTATATGGTAGGTACCTACAAATTGTGCCGTCATATGGGGGATGTGCACGTGTATGAGCTGATATGATGATATGGTATGTATTTATTTTCTATAGAAGTAGGTAGACTATAATCAGGATTTATGCCCCACTGTAAAAAAAAAAACCTTGCTTTCGAAAATCGCAGTCAAGTTTTGATAGACGAACGGTAACAAAGTAGTTTAAAAAATCTACAAAATTTTTAATAATTAATTAAAACAAAATTTTCTAATATATATCTAAATAAATTAATATGGTTTATAAGGATAAAAAGACCTAGATTAGATAGGTATCGGTTTTTAATAAGAGCCTGTACACATTTTAAAGCGCGCGCTTCGGGCGTTCTGACTTGTGCTTGAGTAGAAGCGCGAGTTTAACTAGTTACGAACGTATCGGACGGTCCGAACGCGCATTTTCAAAATCATCCGGTCCGATTTGGACTAGATGATTTTTTAAATGCGCGTTACCAAAGCTCGCGCTTCAGGACGCCAAGTGTGTACAAATTCTAAGGAGAAGGTAGGCAAATAAAAGGCACATTTCTTAGAAATACTATATTACAAAATATCATTGAAGAGTATCATCAAACATCTAATCATTCTTCAGCAAAAGACCGATAACGTACATTCGATAATATTTCTTATCGAACACCCACCTGTTACATAATGGGGAAAATAAGAAACAGTAAGCATTTTCCCTAACATTTGGAGTCTCTTACGTAAATTGGATTTCTGAATAGATATCACTGATTGAATTAGCTGCTTCATCGGCCTTGCCTGTATCGATTGTGGATATAAACGTGAACGCTTGAGAGAGGACTGAACTTTGAGGGTATACTGGAGTCAGGGTTTTGAGAATAATACATGTTAAATTAATCTAAATGTAAATTTTATTGTTTTCCTTAGTGTGAGGACCTTTCATAATTTTAACTGTTGTTTTAATGTACTTGTAGGTAGCGATCGCAAGAGAAAGATTTTTGCAAAGTATTTGGCCGTTTATTGACTTTCAAACCTACGAAATTGTTATATTTATTTTAGTTTTTCACCAGTTAGCTTTTCTTCAGGTATTTTTCTTTCTTGTAACTTTATGACATTTTTCTTTTACTTTTTCGTTTCAAAGGAGTTTGTATGCCGGTTGGCTACCTATGTCTCCGCCACATACTCATCATTATTTTTTACTGAATTTAATTAAACTATTGACACTTATTATATAATAAACCTTATAAATTATATCGTAGTTAAATCTAACCTAACCTAACCCAAGCGCCTAGCCATTCTGAGGTATTGAGCTCTACCTACTCGTACCTTGCCGTAACACAGTATTATTACTAGCCCCGAAGAAATGAGTCATACAACACATTGTACACTTATAAATTTTAATTGTACGTTTATAAATTTTAATTTATTTATTTATAAATTTATTGTACTGACATATGAAAGATATCTTTAAATTAAAAATATTGGTTTAATAACTATAGTTAGGTATATATGGAGATATATATATATATATAAATATTGGTTTAATAACTATAGTTAGGTATATATGGAGATATATATATATACCTTGTTATGCTATCTTGTAAATTTTGAAATAAAAAAATCTTATTCTTATTCATCAGCAAGCGTACGTCTACGGATGTACGAGCCAAAAGAACAAAACTTCCCCTAAACGACCCCCTCGTTTGGTTGTTTTGTCATTATCACCACGCTTGGCAGGCGGATTCCGCAGTTGAGGTGTAAAAATGCATAGAAGGAAGCTGCTGTCATTTTTCTGGTAAGTTCCCTTATTCGGCTCTTACGACATCCGTGGGCTGAGAAGTGGGATTTGATTCTTACACCGATTGCCACGACAATTTAATGTACTAATCCACCCTAATTTGGACACTGCAGCTTTATTTTTCGAAAATAGTTAATCTCAATATACATATAAATCTACCCAATGAAGTATGCTAATAATAGAGGAGAATACTCCCAGGAACATCATGACCACCCTACCATCTCCTTTCCACTTCAGGACAAGCAGACGGACGGCACAATACCATTCTGATCTGGTGGATATACCATCCACTCGTACTAAGCGGTTTTCCTCCAACTTCATTATTCGCACCGCGCTGCCTGCTTCTGTTTTTCGGCTAATTACAATCTGGGTCTCTTCAAAACAAGCGTCAATAGGTGTCTTCTAGACCTGATACACCGTCGTCGGCCACATCGTCACTTTCCATAAGGTGAGACAGTGGTCAAACGAAGGTCTGTCGTTAAAAAAAAACTGCCTATGTTATAGGTATTATAACAATTACCTATGTACAATATGTACATAGGTAATGTATCCATACAGATTGTTTATGCTTACATATTAAGTTACATATTTTTATATTATATACATTAACACGAAGCATAGGCCATAGATATGCAGGCAATAGCCAACTATAGGTACATATCATCATCATCATCATCAACCCATACACGTGCACTGCTGGACATAGGCCTCCCCCGTACGACGCCACAAATAGTGGTCCTGAGCCGCCTCCATCCATCAACTCCCTGCGACCGCTACGATGTCGTCGGTCCATCGAGTGGATGGTCTCCCATTTAGGGGGGGATTTGCCATAATCACCACGCTTGGCTTGGATTGGTGATCGCAGTGTTGGTGTTTAGAAATACTCAGAAGGAAGCTGCTGCCCTTCCTCTGGTAGGCTTAGTCGGCTTTTACGACATCCACGGGTTGAGTTGGAGGGGTCGATATTCGTACGCCGCGACCCCACGGCTTACATATACTAGTATGTAATGTATTATACATATACCTAGGGTTTTGTCATAGATGACCTTTCCAAAAGGGGTTGCCAGCTAGATGTCACGGGGCTACAACTATGTCACCAAAATGGCAAGACATCAGTTTAATATCAAGGCTAATTTACATAAACTCCTCTTATATAAATTTGCATAGTACATCAAGTTTTATGATGTTTGTTGCAACCATTAAGATTTATGTGGTTGCAACGCACACAAAAAATATGCGTGTTTCTGTCCTTTAATCAAACGACTGTGATTTTTTAATACTAGTTTATCAGTATATCCAAACAATGGTGTGTAATTTTTTCCCCAAAGATTTTTGTTTTCGTGTGTACATATATTTCAAATAGTAACTACATAACTTTTTATCTATTTTAAAGCGGGATGAGTTGACAAAGCAAAATTTAATAATTAATTATTTAGTCAACTCATACCATGGGATGAATTCAGAGCGGGATCTGTTGACTAAAGAGCCTACGGTCAATGCCTTATTTTAAATGAGTCTTTTCTTCTAAAAATACGTTTTTAGTGGATTGGCTCTTCTTATACATACGTATCTAAAATTATATCGCGTATGCACCTAAATACGATATGGTAAACGAACACTAAAAGTATGGTTAAGGACGAAAACCGATACGGTTTCGTCAGTTTCAGTCTTTGACTGTACTTACTTATTGGCACGTTGGGCTCAATTCTGCTAACCAATTATCCACTATGACAATGGTATCGTTGCAGATTTGCTACATAGAATCCTTAGATTAACGAAACTATAGATCGTGCGTTAGAGATTAAGAGAATGGTTCTAGATTGGTTTCAACCTCAACACTTTCATCGGGCGTCGCTCCTTAGTTTCCATACATAAATAATGCTGGACAATTCACACAGCATCATCTAGCTCCAAGCTAAGCAGAGCTTGTGATATGGGTATTAGATGACTGATATACATAATAGAATACATTACATAGATAAATACTATAAATAAACACTAGCTGACCCGACGGACGTCGTCCTGTGATTCAATTCAAACTTTTTTATTTCAAACGTGCTTAGCAATAAGCAAACATATAACGCTGGGGCTAAGGTTACATTTAAAAAGTTTACAATATAGGCAGTCGTATAGTTTTCTCAATTTTTCTAAATCACTGTATTATTTTTATATTTTTTAACGCAAGAATCTTCTACATATTATTAGAAAACATTTAAAATAAAGATGCGGAGGCGGGAATCGAATCCGCAACCTCCTTCGTCGTAGGATACCAAAACATATCTAGTTATGGTGTCGATTCTATGACGATATCTATGTCATAGTGAAGCGATTCGGTTAGCAGAAAAGGGTCCCTGTCAAAGCTATCGAACTATGCTCCAGTTGTCACAGTGTGGAAGGCATAACAAAGAAACGTCAACCGATTACAATTCCCACATAATGATGTGTTACAATCACGAACTCCACCCCAATTATAACTTTGAATTACTTGAACAAAGGAAGTGTATTTCTGTGCCTCGTAGAAAGCCTTTCTGAGGCGCATGTTGGCCACAGGTTAAATTTTCTAGCTGGTTCACAAACTATTATTAATTATTTCCTATTCATTTGCTTTGCTTACTGTACACAAATCAGCGGGCTATGGAGAGAACTCTTGGTGTTTCTCTACGTTTCAGAATAGATAGATATATAGATAGACTGACTTCACAAGACACTGATGACTTCATCAGTGTCTTGTGAAGTCAGTCTATCTATATACTGCCACTTGGCAGTGGTCGCAGATCTGATAACCGCTGGGGAGTAAAGGTTCTCGAGTGGCTATCATGATGCAACGCGAAACGGAGTCTTGGTAGACAATCCACTCACATCGTATCGGTCGTAGGGAGTCGACGGATGGAGGCGGCTCAGGACCGCTATCTGTGGCGTCGTATGGGGGAGGCCTATGTTCAGAAGTGGACTTGTACAGGCTGATAATGATGACTGAAGACAAATAAAAGGTTACTAGAATAATAATTATTATTTTTGTCTACAGTATATAACTTATATATACATATTTGTTTGTTTATAAGTTTGCTTGTGGCTGATCCGATTTTGAAAATTCTTTCTCTAAGTACCTACTCGGTTCTGGAATACAAGATATTTGTCGTCAACAGAGACATTTATGAATGAACCAGCTACTGCCCGCGTCTTTGCCCGTTTTTTCGGTAATAGTCTTTAATGTTATTCCAGGTACCAAACTATACCCATACCAAATTTCAGCCCAATCAGTTCAGTAGTTTTTGCGTAAAAGAGGAACAAGCAGATACACATCTATCCTTACAAACTTTGACATTTATAATAATAATAGGATAGGTACTTAACACTAGCAGAAAACGAGAAGGTAAAAACGAAAACCCAAACTTCAAAAATCCGCTACGAAAAATGTTTCGAATTCGAGTTCGAAAACGGACGAGACACATGAAATAATGAATTAAAGTTATCAAAATCAAAATTGAATCGAACTTCTGCGATTTACTCTAATGATATCGTAAAATATTTTCCAAGAAAACTGCTTTGGTTTTGTGACCCCTTGGTTTACAAAAATATCTATGATTATAGAACCGAGCTTAGAAAAGTATTCTTGTGTGAAATAGTACTTTATCACACACCGTAGGCGAAACGCCGTGAGTTTTCATTTATATAAAACTAACGACCCGCCCCGGCTTCGCACGGGTGCAAATTATACATATAAAACTTTCTCTTGAATTACACTATCTATTAAAAATAACCCCATTAAAATTCTTTGCGTAGTTTTAAAGATCTAAGCATATATATATAGGGACAGATAGACAGCGGGAAGCGACTTTGTTTTAAACAATGTAGTGATGACTTAGCTTGTACGAGCTTTTACTTGCATTAGCTGAAAACGAGAATGAAGAAAATAAAGGCATTGTAATGAGCTTTCATGCTAAGGACTTACGCTTACAATTTCAATTTAATTCATACTCAAACGTATGTTATTTGCATAACTTTGAACTTATTTTAATTGTTTGTGGGGTTTTCTTTCATATAAGAGTAATTATTTTCTACCCGCCGTGACGTCAATTGGCTTTAGTTGGTAACCTCGGTCTCACGCACCGGATCTTCAACCTAAGATTTTAAGAGTTAATAAGGCTTTTGTTTGATAAGCTTTTAAAAGGTTTTGTTGGCAATAAAACACGCCAGCAGTTCACTTGTGCGGCAACTTTTTATTTTATGTTCATCAACAGTGACGGCCCAAAAAGGCACCTTAAATTCACCCTAAAAAAAATCCACAAATACTGTTGGGAAAAACCCGCAGTACACAGAGCCGCAACGATTGAAAGTGTAGGTGATATTCCTAAATGCACGGAGAGAAAAAACAAAAAAAAAATCGAAGTTGGTTAAAATAGTTACTTGACTTTTTTAAACCACCCGGTCTCACAGACATATGCGTCACCAATTTGAGATAAGGATCTTGAAGTTATTATGTTACGTCTCAATAAATTCGTGTGAGGGCGACCTGATTAGAACTATAGAGTTTGTAAAATAATTCCTCGGTAAAATAATTGGGAATTGAAGGTGAAGACGAGATTGTCCTACATGTGCCTGCGCAAAGTCTTGACGTTCTTTGGCCACATAGCCAGGAATTTCAGTGACAATCTCGAACACCTATTAGTCATTGGATAGCTTGAAGGAAAACATCCTAGAGAACGCAGCCCACGATGGTCGGACCAGATCCGGACGACCCTGAACACGAATTTCCATAACGCTCTTCACGCCGCCAAGGACAGATGCAGCTGGTGCAATCTATTTGATAATAATAACTATGTTTATAGTATACAATTTGACTTGTCTAAGTGCTTATTTTGTAAGCCTAAAGAAATAAAGTTATTGATTCTGATTCTGATTCTAATCCTTTAATCTACGTTCGTAACTGATCTTTGATAACCAGATACGAAAATAGACTTTTTTTCTTGTTTGATAACCAGCTATACATAACAATATTGTCCGAGACAAGATAATTTCACGGGATTACCACGACTCTCAGATATGAAGAAATACGACGCGAGCAGGAGGTCCTCGCATAATTCCTAGGTAAAGAACTAGTATTTAATTTTTTGATACTAATGCTTACATTCTTACAGCTGTGGCGGCCACGGGGCGTCAGAATTATCCCCAACTCAACTCGTGGGTGTCCTAAGAGTCACCTAAGGGAATCTACCAGAGAAAGGGCAGCATCTTCCTTCTATGTAGCTGAACACTACTTACCGATCCGCTTGCCAAGCATGGCGATTATGACAAAAACCCTCTTGTTTGAGGCAACGTTCAGCAGTGAACGTGTGCAGGGTAGGATTACTGCATTCGTTAAATAACGAGGCAGCTATTTCAGCTACAACATTTGCATAAACAGCAATCAGGAATTCGAACACGTTATGAATCTTATAATATTTTTATATTCCTAACATCAAAGATTCCGAGCCAGCGAGCTGAGAATGTTTGATCCCGTACAAATCTAGCATGAACTGAACACCTTCGAATGTAGTTCTGTGGAAGATTAGAGGTTGACAGGATCAAACGGTGTCAAAATGTTTTCTTCCCAAGAGATTTTATCGTTGTCTCAATAGATATATATAATATTAGAGAATCCCTGCATAATAAATTCAAAGAAATAAATATAATGACACATAATGAAATTATTATTTCATGAATAAATTGACATGGTACCATGTCAATTTATTCATGAAATAATAATTTAATATAAAGAAATATCTAAAAATTGCAACATACATAATGTTAATACTAGAAAAAAGAACAAACTGGCTTTGCCCAAAACTAGGCTGCACAAGATTAGTGTATCTTTTAAAGGGCAATGTTTACGTTTCTACAACAAAACTCCGAGTTAGTTGCAAAAAATATCAATAAATAAATTCAAAGATACTATCAAACATATCCTTTGTAAAAAGGCTTATGACAAAATATCAGATTATCTTGAAGATAAAAAAGCATGCTTTTGCTCCAACTGGAAAACTAACAACCTAACAAGGTAAAGGTTGTGACAAAAAATCTAAGTGATCACTTTATTTCCATGTATGTAAATAAAGCACTTTGATATTTGATATTTATTGGTAAGAACTGTGGGATTTACAATCTTTCTTTTTTCTGTGCTCGCAATTATACTTATTGAGAATGCAATATTTTGTAATAACCATATTTGGTAATAACTATATCTATATTATGTATAAAATTTGATGTCTAAGTTCTTATTTTGTAAGCCTAATAAAGTGTCGCATATTCCCGTAAAAAAAAGTTGTAATAAGCATAACTATTTATTGCATAGGCCACCACTATACAATTTTCCCATACAATTTATTCGACGATTTCACCATTTCAAAGTATAGTGACAGTATTCGGCAGTCTGCGGTATTAACTAATAGTTGTAGGGAGGCAGATATAAGTATATTTATGTACATACTATATATACATATATGTGTACATCAACCAACACCCTGCCTTCAGACTCAAGAACACAATTTGGGAGCCCTTCCATAATTTCGGCTTAGGTACAATTTGTACGTCAAGGGAACGAATGGAGCGAGCCGAGTGAATAATTTTGTGTACAAGAATTGTCCTGGTATATTTTGTTGTGTTGAGAAAACGAGGCTGGCGAAGGCTTAAGTAATTTTAAACATATTTTGTTTGCTAAAAGATTTACAGTGTCGCGGTGAAATGTTTCTGAGGAACACTGAGGAATACCCTATTAACTTTGACAGGGATGTGATCACAATGTTTCAAGAAAACGAAATTGGAATTTATACATTTCAGTGTTTGTTTTCCGCATAGCTAAATTAAGTATATTTTTATTAGGAAAATAACAAAAAATGGTCGATACGCACATGATACTCACCTATGAAATTTCATAGACTTACATGACACGCTCTCGTGTGAAATTTAGCGTACCTAATTTTTTTTAAGGAAATAATGAAGCTAATAAATGGTGTCTCAATAAAAGTGCAGTTTTTAAATTTGCTGTAATTTTTTTTTCGTGCTCAAGGCAACTCTCATATTTCACAGCTTTCACCTATGATTATTCCGATTTATAAAAATGGAGCGTTACACAAAAGAAGAATGTGTTATCATTGTGAAAACATTAAAGAAATTGTGAATGCGTTGGATCGCGGCCTAAAGCTCAATTGTTTCTGGTTTACTTGTATAAGTACCCGAGATTGCACAAAACCCCAAAGAAAGAAATCGCACGGCGGTAAATCCGACGATCTTGGCGGCCAGCTGACATCAGAATATCGTTAGATGATTGGTCTTGAAATTGTTGATGCAATAAATGGATTGTTTCATCGGCGATGTGGTAGGTGGCGCCGTTCTGATGAAACCACATGTCGTCCAGATCCATGCCATCCAGTTGAGGTTACACGAACTCCTTAATTTGCGAGTTTGCGGGCGGTCTCAGCATACATTTCTCCATTTTCGTAATGAGATTTCACAATGATAAGCACATTATATATTTCACAATGATAATAATAACTATGTTTATAGTATAAAATTTGACTTGTCTAAGTGCTTATTTTGTAATCCTAAAGAAATAAAGTTATTGATTCTGATTCTGATTCATTCTTCTTTTGTGTAACGCTCCATCTTTATAAATCGGAATAATCATAGGTGAAAGCTGCGAAATATGAGAGTTGCCATAAGCACGAAAAAAAAAAATTACATAAAAATTTAAAAAGTGCACTCTTATTGAGACACCCGTTATATTGCGCCGAACTTATTGTCAAACAAAAGAATTCATGCAAATGCGAAAAGTTGTAGACAAAGAATAATATATAGTTTTTTAAACTGACGCGATCTGAACACATTATTATTAAATATTCATATTACTATTGGTAAATAAACGCGTTATATACCCGTGAATATTTAATAATAAAGAATAATATGTATGTATATAGCAGTCTTGGCTATGTATTAACATATTTATTACTTAGAGCATACTAAATGCTCCAAGACTGATGCCATTGAGGCAACATGCGACACGTTACATAATTTCTATTTTATATCAAGAACAAATTTTTAAACTGCCCCAACTCAACAATTTTCCCAAGAAACTAATTCGATCAAAAAGTTGGTCGATTCGACCCTCGCTTCCGAAGTGTTTGCAGTTTGGAAGATCATAGCCTGTGTCACTTCACATGATAATATTTTTTAAGGTTCAAAAAAACTGAAACTAAGAAACCTTGAAACCTGTCATTGTAAAGGCAAAAACTAGTCACACTCACTAATGCTATAACCGAAAGTTTGGGTGGATGGATGGATGGTTAGTTGGATCGATGTACTTTTGTAACTCTTTCATGCCATAGCTACGAAAAGTATGGGGCTCAAATTTTGCATTGGTGGTCTAGACCTAGAATTACAAATAGGCTGTTTATCTTTTAGAATAGAGTATAGTATAGTAGAGCAGAGTAGAGAAGAGAACCCCCACATTACACACCTTACAGATATATTAGCTTCCATTGGATATAAATAATCTTTTCGTTTTTATAGAACGCGTGCAAATCTGCGGGCAGAACGGTTTCAAGATGGTGTGTAAGTGATTGAAAACGTTGAAAATAACGTAATTAGGTACTGTGCACGTCAGAATCAAGTATCCCCATTGAAAATTGAGATAGGGGGTGAGTCTAGATATAAAGAAGAACAGAGAGTATCGTGCATTCTTCCTAAATATTATCATTGATCCGCAGCGTGAACAAACACAATATTCTGGTTTTTATTTTGTTTTGCCAAAATTGTGCAGCCTTGTTGGTGTTAAACGGGAAATCCAACAGAAAATACTAAATGTATTTTTATCAAAGTAACCCTTTGACCGCCACGCCAAAAACGCATTCCCGTGTTCTCTACCCCAAAGCACAAAGTGAACAAAAGATATTCTGAACGTCATTGGCACTGAGGGATCCTCAGGTTATTTGTCATGTATGTAGGTGACTATGGCGGTCAAAGGGTTAAAAGTGTATACTGTAACCCTATTTTTATTTAATGAACAAAGGCTTGTAATATTTATTCAGTAGATGTTTGTCTCATTCTAATCTGTGAACAAATCAACCTTACGAGCGAACTTTATAAAAACAGTTAATTTTGACTTCGTCGAACTTTTGCACTTTAGTATCCTGAAGTTGGTACAGTCGTGAACATGATCCCGATGAACGATAAATAGTACTAACATGTTGTATGTTATTAAATAGTACTAACATGTTGTATGTTATTAAATAGTACTAACATGTTGTATGTTATTAAATAGTACTAACATGTTGTATGTTATTAAATAGTACTAACATGTTGTATGTTATTAAATAGTACTAACATGTTGTATGTTATTAAATAGTACTAACATGTTGTATGTTATTAAATAGTACTAACATGTTGTATGTTATTAAATAGGTTCAGTTCAAACCAGTATTTTGTGATCAAAGGACTTACCTATAGAAAGTGTTAATCAAAAAGTTGAAATGTGTTTTTATATTTCATGTGTTTTTCTTCTTAAATTTATGTCAGTTAACAACCACAGCCACTTTATGTGACTATTGTCAATCTTATGAAACGCAGGAAATGCTTGATTTTCCTATGAAAGTATTCTATGATCCTTTTATAGGAAAATCAAGCATTTCCTATGAAAATCATAAAGGTACATATTATAATCTACGTTCTTATAGAATGGGATTGAAAATTACGTCAGTCATCTCTCATGCTATTCTGCTTTGTAAGCGGGACAGCAACAGAGATGACGTCATTCTCATTGCCATTCCTAAGTGCGCAGTGTATATCTACCCCCTACCCCTTTTAGTAAAATGTGGTAGTATCTACGCTAGTGCTCGCAACTGTACTTCCGACTGCTTGAAGCCCTCATAGCGTGTAGTGAGTACTGTGTAAATCGTTTTAAATGAGGGGTTCATGAGTGCAGATAAATTACATTAAATCTCCGGCTCACGTTCTGGAAAATTCGCGAACATTCCTCTGACGCGGGCAAGACGAGTTTCTCCTACTTTTACAAGTTTGCTAGCGTACATGAGTGCCCATATACTGAAGCTGGAGTTAACTGTGACTTTGGAGCATTGTACTTTCAGCAAATCAATTTCTGCGCTATTTTGTTTGGTAACTTGTATTTCAGCTAAAACTTTAAATACTTACATGATTATAGAGAACGGGATAGTCAGATTTTTCGTTAATCCTACTAATATTATAAATGTGAAAGTTTGTATGGATGGATGTATGGATGTATAGATCTAATGGATGTATGGATATTTGTTACTCTTTCATGCAAAAACTACTGAACCGATTAGGCTGTAATTTGGTATGGGTACCTATAGTTTGGGACCTGGAATAACAATATAAGCTATTTTTAAGCCGATAAAACGCGGGCGAAGGCGCGGGCAGCAGCTAGTATATGTAAATAAATTCTTAATGAATATACTCTCATACTTATAAACCTCTCTTATCGTTAGCTTTAAGCAATGCTAACAGTAGTTTGCTTTCTTCGATTGTCATAAGTCTTGGTTGTCTGGAAAAGAGCGCTATTATCGATAAGGCCACCGTTTCTGCTCACGCTTATATAGTAATAATTATTAAGTTATTGTTTGAGTATTTCATGTATTTATGGTGTAATAAAGTTATATTTTATTTTAATTCAGATTGAGAAAACTGTGCTTATCAAGTTTTTTTACCAGAATTATATTATGAAAAGGGGTTTCTTCTCTACCTAGAATATGCAGCTAAAAAGTCAGCTGTACACAAGCCTTGAGAAATGTGATTTACAGATATTCGAAACATGCAAAAGCCCACTTTGTACAGTCAATATCAGGTAAATAAATTCTGTAACTTTCAGCTTTCCAGTCACGTTCCTCTGTCAAAATTCTCATACGTTTTGATCGTGTTATTACGTGCGTCGTGCAAAACAAATGAGATGACTGTACAGAATACAAATACTGGAACTGGCTTCTGTCGAACGATATAAAACAAATTAGGTGTAAGAAATGCAGAGTTGATAACTTTTCAGATTTCAATGTCTATAATTTGATTATTTTGAAAATACTTAAAACAGACTTCAAATCCTTTTTACCTGTTTTTTTAAGTTTTGCAAGAGTAATTAGTGAGAGGGATTTTTATTAATACTAATCCCTCGGGAATAGAATGGGACCACCTCAGGATTATTTTCTATATACCTGCAAAATAATTGTAGCGACCTCTAACCAACATAACTACACACAGGCGCAAACATTGATAAAGGCACCCAAGGAGCAAGCATTGGAAAAACCTCTAAAGCTAAGCTACTACATAAGTACTTCAGAGCAATCTCGCTAGATGGCGCTAAGATAACTTAAATGAATTTGACCCTAACAAAATTTGGAAGCACAAAAAGAGAAAAAATCACTCGCAAATCCTAGACCGCGCAAAGCGTTTATTCAGCAACATCTGACAGATATACAACTACCAAACATCATCTGTAGGTCGAAAGACCCCGGGCATGTGGACCATGTGGGTCGGCCCGATACAGAGGAAATATCCGTCTGTTCCTATTTGGGGAGAATTCCACTTTAACTAATTAACTTTCCAAAATAACCATCTATATCGGTACATAAATGACGGAGAAACCGACTCAACTTACGCAATAACATAGGTTAGGCGCTTGCAGGGCGGCCGTATCCTGAAGAAAAAGTCTTAGACCCGTATTATATACATATTCATTTATTAATTCCAAATTATGTACATACAAAGATAGTTTAGGTTCTAATTAAAGCTAGAGTTAGTACATATATACGTCCTGTTGGGTATAGCAATTTGTTATTTTGTCACAGTTATGTAATTTTATCCATATCCATATGTACACACATATTATAATACATTATGAATGTAAGCGGGTTTACTACGAACCTAGTTTGTGTTGGAGGAACACCAACGTTTCATCCCTTAACGAGGGACTTCTTCAGGGTGAGTGCACATAATAATTGAATTAGTTTCAATTGTAAATAAAAACCTTGCTTAGTCATCGATCTCTACTTGAGTAACGATTTTCTATGGCGAATACATTACTCAAGCATAGATCGAAGGCTGAGTATTGTTTCAGTTTCCTTACGCTTACGTACCTTATGTACTGCACGTTCCATGATCTCTAATTCAGTGTAGGCGGGTAAGTGCGTAAGCTCCCACGTACCAACTCCAAGGTGAATCACAAAGGGCTCGTATCATTATTGCCGTACCGAAAATTCTTCATTCATAACTAGGGCGGATACATCTATTTTCAGATTTCCTTTATTTTTCTGATAGAACGATATCAGCCAAGGAAGTATTAAAGCTACTAAAGTATAGGTACTCGGTTTTAGAATTCTTGATATTTTTTGTAAACAAAAGGGTTAGTAACAAAGAATTTTGTATAGCTAGCTTCTGTCTGCGGCTTCACATGCGCTTTTGAAGTAGCCTAAGTCCGTCCTCGTGATATTGTTTACCTCCCCCCTTTTCATTAACATCCGTTCAGCCGTTTAGTAAATTAGTTTAATCGATTTTGTAGATGAAAAACTAATATTATGTCAGAAATTCGTCAATTATTCTCATAAAAAGTTATGAAAAGATAATCTATCATCTTCAACAAGGTGCTATGTAATCAGAGTGGTTAATTATTGGTGGGCGTACCTACCACATCGACCGCTCAATCAATCACAAAGTCAATTTAACCGTCGCGTCAGGCCATTAAGTAACTTTGAAACTACAAACTACCGTGATGGCAAAGCTTGGAATAGACTGGAACGCCGACGCCTTAAGGGTGATCGTCACATTTCCGTGGGAAATTCATTTTATCTGGAATTAGAATCATCTGCGTTCTACAAGTAATAAATAAATAAATAATGATGGATAATCCACACAGCATCATCTAGCCCCATCCTGAGCATCTTATTATAGACTAAGGTTTTTGTTATTATAGTGCTTACCCGCACTTTGACGGGTAGGGTACTGGCCTCTGTGGCGCAGTTGGTTAGCGCAGTCCCGTATTCAGGGGAAGGTCGCGGGTTCAAGTCCCACCGGAGTCGTAAACTCTTGGGATATTATATAATTTCTTTTTTTAGACTACTCAAGCTTTCCAAAACTTTGGGAGCAAAATAATAAACTACACATTACTTCAATTATTAAACCTCGCACCAACCCACATCTTTGCTTGTTTCCTTTCTTCTGGATGTTCTAATGATCAAGATGACTGATACACTTCATAGAATACTTTACTTAGATATTTTTTATTATATATAGACAATACCCGGAACACCCGGAACAAACATTTGCAGATCGTACAAACATTTTGTCTTAATTATTTGTCTCAAGTTGGAAATCGAACCCGAAACCTGCTACATCGCAAGCGGACCTTAGCCTGCGGCTCCACTTCGATCGTCGAATATAGCTAGCTTACAGTGTTTAGTTTTGCGACAGTTTAATTTCGTTTGCCAAAACAAACAAATGCTAAAATGAATTTCAAGATCAACATGCCAACATACTTCAAAACAACATCATCATCATCATACATTTGTATACGTCCACGGCTGAAGATAGGCCTCTCCCAAACGAAGCCACGAATAGGGGTCCTGAGCCACCTCCATCCATCGACTCCCTACAACCGCTACAATGTCATCGGTCCATTGAGTGGGAGTTCAAAAAACGACTGAATCGAAATTAGTTTTAGCGTGGGTTCCTAGTATAGCAAATTGCTGTACTTAAAACTACTTTTCACCTAGTTATATGTATGCGTCGCTTCGACCAGGCACTCAGATAATTTTCTGAAAACCCGGTGAGCCTTGGTACCCCATGGACCTAGGCTCTCGACTCCAAGGGGAGCAAATGCGTAGGCTCTGTCGAGACCTGCATATTTGCGCCTCTTGAGATCCTCGGCCAAATCTGCCGCCGAACCAGCCCTTACAATTTTTAAAGGTTTAAGGTAAGTTATATTTACCTATAAAACAGAAAAGAGAAAAAAATCTGAACATATAAAAAAAATCCGCGCTACTAGTGACGATCCGCCTTAAGTTGGATCTACGAACGTAACTAAGTTTCTAATACTCGGGTCAATCAGAAGATCATGCCCACGTTTGTCTCGTGGAGGAAGTAGAAACTAACCTACTTCGTATTAACTCGCTCCCAAAGCGCGATCAATACTAATTAATTCATGTACCTAATCCTAAGGGACTACATAAAATCTCAATTCATGGTTGACTGGTAGAGATCGCTCACGGTTGTCTGGTAGAGATCGCTCGTGAGCAATAAGACCTCCAATTGTCACATGTTTTGTACGAAGTTGTTTATATCCTAACGAATATTATAAATGCGAAAGTGTGTTTGTTTGTCCTTCTTTCACGCCCTAAGTAATCAACCAATCGACTTGATTTTTGGCATAGAGTTAGTTGAAAGGATGGAGAGTAACATAACTTTTTGTCCTGGTAAAAAATCAAACTCCCATGGGAGATTTACTGAAAAAAGACCTTTTTATCCCCCTAGAAATGTGAAATTCGAATATAACGCGGATCAAACCATGTTGACAAAAAAGTTATAAAATAAAAATATTAAATAAGTTTTATTTCATAAAAAGGTTACAAAATAAATACATGCTTAGCGTAATTTTCTTAAATTAATTAATTTCGAACGCACAATTTTAGTATAAGGTGGTACTTACAGTAATGCTTCGGATTAACCTTTGAGGTCAGAGGATAATCACATGATACCTAGCTCTTACTAAGATGTGAAGAAGAATGAAGAAGCTAGGGCTATGAAGAAGCTAGGGCTATGAAGAAGCTAGGGCTATGAAGAAGCTAGGGCCTATGAAGAAGCTAGGGCTCTTATTTCCGATCCTTTAAGGTTAGATATCGTTTGTTAAATGTTTTTTAAAGTGCGCTGTAACCGAGCGACGCCGGACTATGGCTCAGAGAAAACCAGATTTTAAAAACTACAAAAACTAACGGCAAAATAATCTTGAGGACTGTATATTTTCTCTAAAAATTATTTCTTGAGAGCCTAAAACGATCACTCCTGTCCTTTACTAATATTACAAATTGTGAAAGTTGTATGTATTATATGGATGGATGTATGTATGTATGTAAGGATATTTATAACTCTTTCACGCAAAAACTACTGAACCGATTATGCTGAAATTTGGTATGGGTGTCCTGGAATAACATAAATATAGGCTATTTTTTATCCTGATAAAACGCGGGCGAAGGCGCGGGCAGCAGCTAGTTCTTTTATAAAACACTTTCTTTCTCAATCAAAACGAAAGAGGCGCGCTGCCTACATGTGCAATAAAGCATATCCATCTAAAATGGCAGCTGTCACGTTCAGAAACTTTCGCCAGTATGGCAATACTCTCAATGTTGATAAACTGGTACGTGGAGCAGTCGTCGGCTATACTCTCACCCGTAGTGATCCCTAGGCGTTGTCCAAAGGTTGTCTGGAACAGATCGCTTCTCGAAGACCTTAATGGCGCAACGGACAAAAGTCCATCTGCTAAGTGCATCTGCTCAGGAGGTTGTGGATTCGTTTCCCGTATCGGGACAATTGATTGTATGATCTGCAAGTTCTATTCTGTTCCGGGTGATTTCTTTGTATGGTAAAAAAGGATATAGTCAATGATCTGGTAGGTACGTGTCACAAATGAGTATTTTGTATGTATTAAGTTATAAACGGCGGAGCGCAGCTAATAAATTCTAGTCTATCCACGCAGTATCATCGAGCCCCAAAAAATATTTTTTATTATACATGGAAGCACCCAGAAACTCAAAACATTTGTCCGGAGGAGTAAGAGTGCTCGCCCACGGCGACTTTTTGTAGCGATGCTGACTTGCGTTCGTATCGATACAGTCACAATTCAGCATCGATACAGAAATAACTGTGTACGTGCAAGCACCCATCTCCTCTCTTCGTTGCCCGATGTCGTCTAAGATGGTCTCATTTCATGCATGCATAGCAAGCACAGTAATAAATAAATAATAACTAAATAATGCTGGACAATTCACACAACAGTATCTAGCCTCAAGCTAAGCAGAGCTTGTTTTATGGGTACTAGATAACTAATATATAATATACAATAGATAGATATTTTTTTGTATACAAAGAAAACATTCAGAACACCCTGAACAAATATCTGCAGATCGTAAAATGTTTTTCCCGAGGCGGGAATCGAAATCGCAATCTCCTGCGTTGCAGGTGGACCTTCGCCCGCCGCTCCACAGACGTCGTCAAGGTAATATATCTCTAATTTCCTAGGAAGATCGAAGTACAAGCCCATGCATTTTAATTAAATAGATAACTTTGTCGGTCTCTACACTTCATCCCCGAAGTTCGATAGTCCGAAACAGGTGGATGAACTTTGTCGATAGGTATGAAGACGGAGATAGAGCGTACACAGATTTGGCTCAAACTTTGTGCTTTGTTCAAATTGAGCTCTCCGGTCGTGTATTTCTGCCGTACCATTGGAATATGAGAGTGAGGGAATAGAGAGTGCATCTGTATTTGCACACTTGTGCACAATAATATGTCTTGCTTGTTATGTCTAGTCGAGTCTTGGAGGCAGGCTCAGGACCGTTATTCGTGGCGTCTTTTGGGGAGGCCTATGTTCAGCAGTAGATGTATACGAGCTGATGATGATATTCTATTATGAGGCTATTTTCCGTTGGGACTGGCCACTGTGGCTAGCTTGAAGTTCAAATAAGTCATTGTTTGGTCACATGTGGGCGGATTGCAAACGTCCTTTATGTTAACAGAGTTGACTGTCTATACAAGCCTTGGCTGTCTTGGCTAGACTTGGTCAATATCTGGATGGAGCCCGTAACATTCGTAAAAAAAACTTATTTTATTCTGTAAAACCAAATCAGGAAAATGTCCATCCAAATCAAAAACTGGTATTTGTTCACGTTCTATGGCGTAGCAGACTAGGTCGTAGCAAGCCTACGGCGTAGCAGACTAGGTCGTGGCAAGCCTAGGGTACGCCCTAGGCTTGCCACGACCTAGGCAGACTAGGTCGTAGCAAGCCTACGGCGTAGCAGACTAGGTCGTGGCAAGCCTAGGGCGTAGCATACCTAGTATTAAAAACTGTGAGAAATAAAAATGCAATTGTAAATACTAGTTCTTAATTGTTTCTATTATTTGATTGTAATTTTCTTAGAAATTTTTAAAGATTAAAATTTTTAAAGATTTAAAATTGGAACATTTTTAAATTACATTAAATTAATGTTACTGTATTTTATTTCTCACAGTTTTTGATACTAGGTATGCTACGCTAAAAATGTTCTAGTAACATAACATAAACATAACATAACGTTTTTTATTTGGGAATAAGAGCTTAAGTAATGCGTGAATGTGTTCTTTATTTATGCCAAATATCATCTTGATCTATTTAGTTGTTTTAGAAATTGCAAGTAACAAAGATAAATAAGAACAAGGAAAATAACAATCAAATAATATAAAGAAATTAAACTAGTATTTACAATTGAAACAATTGAGCTAACTGCAGACTGTTGCAAACAATCTACAGATAGCTCAACTGGTCCATATCAATACCAGTCGGAAGCGTCCCCAAGATTCATAAACTCCGCCTTTTTAACATTCGTAGTATAAGACTTAACGTTTGTCAAGATTCCGTACTACACACCTTTGATCTTGATTTTGACTACGGTGCCATATATTACAGTCACTCAAGCAAAATCACAGAACACTCATCGACCCTCGACAGTCCACCCTGCCACTATGGCAAGGTGGACTGTTCAGAACTACTAGATTATAAAATTGGTCCATATCAATACCAGTCGGTATTGATACCAGTTGAGCTATCTGTAGATTGTTTGCAAAAATCTGCAGTTAGCTCAATTGTTTCATTTGTAAATACTGGTTTAATTTGTTTTTATTATTTGGTTGTTATTTTCTATGTCAATAAAAAAGTGTAAAAAAGAAGTTGATTACATAGGACTTAAAAAAAACTCCAGCATCTCTCAGAAACCATAATCTTCTACATATCCATTATCTTAATCGCGATACAGACAGGAATTATAATTATTCTACGTGCAAGCAGATATTTCAATGCAATGGCGTAGGCAAATGGCAAAAGAAGTTAATTTGTCTAACACTTCTCTCAGTAACTTCAAGCGTATTTGTGCTAATGAATTCTTTATTTGTTAGCTTCACAAATCTACCTACTTTGTATGTCCACAACTTATTCTCTTCTATACAAATACAAAAAAAAATACAAAATTCATTTATTTACCAATATACAAAAATGCTTATACAGTTTACTGGTGGTCCCCGCACTAGGTTCAGAACCTGTATCGCGGGAGGCCGAATTACAAACAGAATTACTAATTTATGGACTGTAATAAACAGGGCAGAAACACACTACAAAAACAAAGATATTTAGAAGAAGAAAAACTGATACTAATACTGATAATAACAAAAATAAAAGTGAAGTAGAAAACATGTACGTGTGTAACATTATAAAACTTTTAGAATTAGAATGAGACTATCTAGTGAGAAACTGGTTTTTTTTTTTTTATCACAGCACACTTAAAGACGGGACGGTGAAGAACAGGGGAGGGGGATAAGCGTCAGGCGGGGAGACGTGGGTATGAATGGTAGTGGAGAAAGATGTATAAAATTATAATTTATGCAAAAATTAGCTTTGAATGAGTAAAAGTCTTTCAGTTGCATCATAGTCCAATGTAAGAAGCCACTTCCGAACCTTCTCCTTGACACCATACAGAGAACATGATAGGAGTTCACAGTGCATTATTACACGACGATAGATATACGAAGACTTAACCGAAGGGACTTTGATTTTAATTCGACGATGACCGGACTTCGACTGGGTGCCATGTAATGATTTACCATTTGACTTATGGTACGAGGTTGTCACCCGGAGTATGTAGAGCTGCCTGACAGTCAGAGTTTTAGACTCTGCGTGAAGCGAAACTGTAGGATATCTGAAGGGCTTTCGAAACATGACTTTTAATACAGCTCTATGTGCTCTTTCAAGAGATATTATGCTTGACTTTGCAGCACCACCCCATGCAGTGATACAGTAGCTTAAAATGGACTGGCAGAGGGCTGAGTATACGATCATTAGGGTTTCTCGGTCAGCTCCATCTCTAAGAAGCTTCATAATGTAAATGAGCTTCCTAGTGCGTCCTGCAACAGCAATAAAGTGATGGTTGAAAGATAGATTTTCATCAAGAATTACTCCTAGGTACCTGATAGAACTGGCTTTTTCGATTGGCGGGCAGCAGCAGTTGTTAAGAGACGAATTAACTGAACCACACTTATGAATCTGTAGGCGTAGAGCAGGAGGAGGACCAGATGGATTGGTCTTTTGAAAACACAGATATTTAGTTTTACTTGCGTTGAGAGTGGGGAGATTGGCGTTAAGCCATAGAGCGACCCGGGATACTTTTATAGTATTTGTTAAAACTTTTAATTGGCCTTCCTTGTACAATTTATATTTAATTTACCTTTTTCATGTTTAGCCGTAAGTTTTCATAAAATATACCGTTAATTATGTTCCGTTTATTTATTAGATAGAAGCAAAAGGCACATCAATCAGTTAATCAAAAATTGGAAATATTATCTATTATGCAAACATCAAGGGCCATTTTGCAAACATTAAGGGAGAGACCTTTCACAGAAAAATAATCAATCAATGCCGTTTTCAGACTGTTTCGGGGTTCCATTCGCCAGTGAAAAATTAAACTCATAAAGGTTTGTACTGACCTGTCTTACGGGGCGTAATGTACCATTTGCAGCGAGCACGATACGTTACGCGGTGTGCTAAAATCTGCCTCGTTGTTCGTTGCGAGTTCCTTCTTTTCCCATACTGATTGCACGAACGCTCGCTGTGTAACACGTTACATTAAACCCCGTAACGCCGCCGGTCACTACCCACCTTTAGGAGTCGATTCGCTATCTGTAGATTAGCTGTGTATAGATGACATCTGATTGGTTGTTCCACGAACGCTCGCTGTGTAACACGTTACATAAAACATCGTAACGCAGCCGGTCAGTACCCACCTTTAGCAGTCGATTCGCTGTCTGTAGATTAGCTGTGTATAGATGACATCTGATTTGTTGTTCGACATATTAATAATATAGCTACGCCAGGTTAGGCATTGTTATAGGCGAGAGCAAACACTACTACGTCGTAATAACTAAGCACCAATCACAATCACTAAAATATATTGTGATATGCGTCGAACAAGGACAGCTGACTTTGTGACGTAGTCGTTAGTGTGCACATGGGATTAGAGAACCTTTCTTCTTTGTCTATGGTGTTCGGGGAAGGCCATGGCTAGAACGCTAGGCTAGGATCTATGGACGTTTGTTGGCTGATAATTATAACCCAAATAAATAATTTTATTTAGACCAGCAACCGTCTAATTAGCCCGGCTACACGCTCAAACATTTCTGCAACCATGCATGCACAAGCACAGTTTGCGCAAGCAAGATGGAGCGTGTGGCTGGGCTCAAACCAATTTGCTCAAGCAAGATGGTGCGTGTGGCCGGGCTTATCTTGCTTGCGCAAACTGGTTTGTGCAATCATGCATGCACAAATGTTTGAGCGTGTAGCCGGGCTATAACTCACGAAGAGATATATATTTTTGAGTTTCACCAACTGTGTCCGGTCTCTTGTGTCGAGTTAGAGAATAATAACCCGAAAAAACTACCAGAACTGCTAAAAAAATGTATACAATCACTGTGAAATAGTTCTTGTTGTACTCACATACCTTACCGCAGGAAACAAATGAGTGAAATCCGCCGAATCGAGCGCTCTCTAATCATTCGTCCTGCTCTGACCCGCGCTGAATAATAAATGTGTGGCTCCGCTCTCGGCGAATCACCAGCTAAATTATTGAGCACGGCACCTCTGGCCGTTACTGAGGAATATATAACAATTTGTTATGTCCGTCACTTGTCCTTTTTTGCTCTCGAGGTTTATTGATGGACCTATGATATATAATTGGATACAATTATGCATTGTGAATCCATCGTTAGAGTTAGGCGTTTGGACTCACTATGCATAACTGTATACATTTGTGAGTAAACTATCAATCAATATATAGTATACTAGCTGCTACCCGCGCCTTCTCCCGCGCTTTTCTTCGCGCTTTTATCGGGATAAAAAATAGACTATATGTTATCCAGGTCCCAAACTATACCCATACTAATTTCAGCCTAATCGGTTCAATAGTTATTGCGTGAATGAACAAATACCCATACATCCATCCTTACAAACTTTGACATTTATAATATGATAGGATAGGATCATCATTATTCGACCACGCTTAATTCTGTTAACGAATCGGTTTGAGAATGGTATCGTCGCAGAATCGCCACGTAGAATTCTTAGATGAAAAAACTCCAGATACTGCTTGCTGTGCTATTTGCTCGAATATATTAATATGGAATTGTTCAAATCGCTCAGCACATGCTGCGCCAACATCTATTTTGACACAGGGTTATGGGAGCAAAACTCGATCTGACACCCACCATTGTAATTTAGCTTATAAACCTCCATGTTCTATGTTTTGTTTGGTTTGTATGTACTTAATGTGTGTGTCGAAATAAATTATATTTTATTAATTATTCTAATATTGGTTTCAACCCCTACACTTTTGAATTACGTCCCTCCATCTTCTCCACAAGTGGACAAAAAATTTAAGTGTAGAGAAAATCAAACACCTTATTTCTTATTTGATAATAATAACTATATTTATAGCTGTTTATAGTATAAATTTTGACTTGTCTGAGTGCTTATTTTGTAAGCCTAAAGAAATATAGTTATTGATTCTGAATCTGTCCTTTCATTCTCTAAGGAAGAATATCAAAACAAGTGGTGGCGATTCTGCGACGAAACCATTGTCATAGTAAAGCCTTTAATTTTTCAGAATAGGAGCCTGTTTCAACTGCCACATGACTTACTTCTCTCCACGTGACATGCCAATAATTCGTCATCTTATTCGTCACTGGCGCAAATTTTAAATTTTGTCTGAATTACCTACTTATTTCATTACCTTACGTACATAATCTGGGTCTCTTCAAGACACTCGTGAATAGGTGTCTTCTAGATCTTCGGTCGTCACTTTCCATCAAGTGAGACTGTGGTCAAACGAAGGTCTAGTGACTTAAAAAAAAATCGCGATAATACGAAGAGAATAATCGCGCTGAAGAATCATTCTTCTCTTTTTCTTCTCTCTCGTAAAACTAAATATCTAATAGAGTTCATAGCGCACTCCTACATACCTACTTAACATGTAGGTAAGTTGGTATGTATTAGGTACCAACTTAGCTAGATGTTCGTTCACGCAGTAACCAAGGAATTTTGAAAACATATCGCTTCGATATAGGCACAGGTGCCTGACCCGACCTCATTACCTGACCCAATTAATGAACTTGTGAGAGGGACTTTTATTTGCCTGCAATTTTTAATTTCATTATTTTTGCTCATCTCATGTGGAGGCGGTTGGTGCCGCCTTGAATTATAAACATTACATTCCTGGTATAATTTAAATTTAATTTGTAAAAGTATTTTGGTTTTGCGCGAGTGGTGTGGGTATCAATTTCATCGTGTAAATTTACCGTTATATTAATTATCTACAGGGAGCTAATCCTGCTAACTAATCGCTTTACTATTACAATGGTATCTTATCTCATCAACATCTCTACAAGAGATTGATTGCGTCAAAAATTTTCATTATGTATATTTACACATAGAGTCAAACAACTTTTCTTAAACTTGGCTGAACGCGGGGTATTTTTTCGATTATGTCTATTCGGATCTCCACATAACCTAGGGAGTTTGTCACATGCTTTATATAATAAGTTTATATGTGTTATATGTGTTTATAATGTTTATATTCTAACAACATTGTTATAGTTGGCCAACAAAATTGGCATTGTTATGGTTAAGCGATTCACGTGGAATAAGGGCCCAGGTTTGAAAACTTAATCGAAATTTTGGTCATTGCTGTTATTGTTACTTTGTTTCTGGCTTCCCCACAAAAATAGCGAAAGCTTGAATCTACGCGGCGTGAATGTCAATCCACTTTGATCCGTAAATTTCACAAGGATGTTTCGGGGATTTGCCTTCTGCCTGTCGTCGCGGAAAATGTTGCCCTAAATCAAATCACCCACTATCTACCCTACGAGAAGATAATACGTAAGTTGGTACTGTGATATAATATCAAGAGGAAAAAGGAACGTGGGTACTTTGTAGATATGGTCTTTCTTCTTTTTGCGGATAAAAAGCAGAAAGAATTCCCACGTTTTGTGGCGAAAATATGCGCATTCGATTTTGTAGGTTATCTTCTGATCTTTTTTCCTTGGTTATGAATAATAAATACTTAGTAATAATATGCTTAGGTTCGATGTTTTTATTTGGTGTTTTGAACAATAAATCAGAGTGACCATTTTATTTCCCACTTTTATTTATGTAGGCTAAATTTGAAATATCTGAGGTATCCAAGTAGACACTTGACACAGGCCAGACGATCTGGCTTGTAAAAACGAAAGCTGTAGGCCTATTTGTGTAAACGTTGATCTTACGCAAACGTCATAAGAGTTGGTTTGGCATGAAAACGTGTCAGAAACTTCGATTTTTCTTTTCGTAGTAGGCCTCCTGATTCTTTTCAAGTAAACCAACTCTTATGTCATTTGAATCAGATAACGTTTACACGAATAAGAAACTTCAATTATAATTTTTGAGAGTAGACCCCCGTCTTAGGTCTGGTGCAAATAATAAAACACGGAGTTTTGAGTATTTTTCAACATCTCAGATTGAGGTTCGATAACCTTTGCAAAGTCACCGATGTTCAAGTCACGCACAAGTGAAAATAATTATGTTGAAAGGCATGAATTAAGTCCGAAAATGAGTTATAATAGCGTCCTTGTATTTTGTATGATTGAATGCCAAGAGAGGTCATGCTATCGATTTCCACGAACACGTAAATATTTGTGTCGTTAAATTATTAACGATCATCTTGTTGTAACGGGCAAACAGTCGACTGGCTGGTTGCTAGTCGCACTATACTAGAATAGAAGCTCTTTTGTACCTTACTTTGCAATTCTCTTTTGCTAGATTCTCTTGAATCTCAAAAAGCTCAAAACTTAAAGTGTTTTATTTACTTTAGACCTTACTAGGACACGTCACAAAATTAAAATTACATTAGTTAAACTGGGAAATAAAGTGATCTCTTTGATTTTTTGTTCACTTTAATAAAGACACGAACAAGAAACCTTTACCTTGTTAAGTTGTTAGTTTAAAACTCGTCCCAAGCTTTTTTATCCTCATAGATAATCCATTTTACAAAGTATTATGTTTGACAATTTGTTCGAATTTATTTATTGATAAATTTTTGCAACTCACTGAGTTTTGTTGTAGAAGCTTATACATTGCCATTTAAAAGACACATTAATCTTGTGTGGCCTAGATATGGGCACAGCGAGTTTACTTGTTCCTTTTCCGTTCGTGATCAGACATTCCACGAGATGTATTCGCAGAGTCCTCAGGATTTTCAAAAATTATATCAGGAAAGAAGAGAACGTTCTGAAAAGGCTCGTGGTCACCGGAAAAGTGGATGGAAAGCAATCGCAAGCCTTATGCGTTGGTATGATTTTCCTCTCAACGCTGGAAACCAACAATGACAATAAGACTAACCCCCATAGAGACACAAAGTCCTACGACGTAAGGAGGGGTGTGATTCACCTTGTTTACGTGTAGGAACCTATACTAAGTAGAATCACACTAATATTATAAATGGGAAAGTTTGGACGTTTAGATGTTTGGATATAAGATGTATGTAGATATTTGTTACCTATTCACGCCAAAACTGTACAGATCGGGCTGAAATTTTGCTTTTGCCTGAACATACTTATAATTATGGTCTACAGCTTCTGCCAGTAGTGTTGCACGCGTATTTTCGGTATAATAAGTAGCCTTTTATCTAAGTTATGCTATGTTCTAAATGTACGCCCTATTTCATATTCAGTCGTTTTGGAGATTTTCGGTAGATAACACAATAACATTCACATTTGACAAACTTTCAGCTTTATAACATTAGTATGATTTTTATCCTGCGATTTTTTTGAATGCATGCGCAGATGCATGCATAAGTTATTGAGTAAATGAAACAAAGTAGTACACAACGATCGGTTTATTTATATCAGGGAATTTCACAATAAAAGTCTTAAATGGATCTTATCCTTAAACGGCAAATATGCACAGCAAAAATTTATTATTATTTTTTATCTTATCCAAATAAAAAACTTAACTTGCTACAAACTTCATATAAATATTTACATTGGCCCTTATTCACGAAAATGTAATTGAAATTTAGAAGTGCCGAATAAAATAGTTTTTTTTAATGCAGTATTAGATTTCTTTATAGCCCCTTAAAAAGCTACGAGTATCGAACAGTTTACTGAAGTTTATTACGTTGTGATACAGGCCTTAGGCCTCCCCTGATACCGGAGATTTGAATAACTGGCTAATTACGACTAAAAATTTACCATGTGAAACATATCCATTAGGCCAGTGTCTTTAGTGTCACTTTTTCTTTACAAGACAAATATTTTAACTATTTGGTATAACAACATCAATACAGAATAAAATATGAATGTAATTTATACAATTCTTATTATGTCGTGTATAATAAACGGACTTATTCAAGTATATCAACCATAACATTGAGTAAGCTTAGATATAGATAGATAGAGTCCCAAAATGTGCATTGCAATTTTGTATAGCAATGTTGTGGCGACCAACTCGAATGCTAGATAACTTTTAAGCTATCCGACACGACTATAAGTGTGAACGAGAAAATATTATGTAATGCCTCATCGTTTATGCACTAGTAACTAGTAAATACTTTAATTTGTCGATTCTGAGGGCCTATTTTAATTTTCGACAATACGCAATCGATATTTTCGTTTCGTTTTTTTATGTAAATAGGCACTCTAATTCGCTGCGATAATTGGCCGAACCAAAACACGAAATACCGTGTTGGAGAATTAAAATAGTGCCCCTGTATCTAATGGTCGTCGTGGGTCGTGCAGGATAGTATAAATGCCTTAATCTTAAAAGTGCTCTCAATCTGAGCGCTTTAATATAGCTGCAGTCAAAATGATTTTATGTGTAACATTTCAAACTGAAATGTGAAGAAAATGTGACACAAAAATGAAGCCTTGCATAAACTCCGTTTTAGGTTATGGTTAGGTTAATATTTGGCATATCATCGTTTAAATTTGGGTTTATGACTAGAGCTTTCAACAAAATATAATTACACTGTGCTTTGGTGATTACAAAAACTATTATGTATGCTCGCTACGTTGCCTGGAAGATGTCAAGTATTTTTTTTATGATAAGTACCTAGTGAACGTGTTGGCTTTAATTTGATTGAAAATATTCTTTACACACAGAAAATTACTGCTGAATAATAGTCAGAGATTAGAACTAGTATTTACAACTGAAACCGTTGAGCTAATAGCAGATTGTTGCTAACAATCTAAATGAAGCTCAACTGATCCATATCAATTCCAATCGAAATCGTCCCCAAGACCCTGGTTGCATTGCCCCGCTATAAAATCGAAAATAAAATGAACAAATTTAACCTATTAACAAAATCTCCTCGAAAAATGAATAGTACTCGTATTATAAAAATTGCGTACCGTTCAAAGTTATTCGAAATAAATATGTATATTTAATATTTTTTAAAATAAATGACATTCAGTTGTTTGTCGCGTTTAATGTCACAAACACAATAAATAATGGTGTTCTTCGCTCAAACAAGATACAACAACATATATTTTCCTTCTGTAACTTTATCACCCACAAAGTAATGTAGCGAGCTCTGCTTAATTTAAACTGACACAGGAATGGCGCGCGTCTGTACAAAAACAAAATAAATATCGCATATTATTCACAAATTAAATAAATTTACTAAATTATTTGAGCTAGCGTAGGCAGGAGTAACATCGAAACTGCTGTGTAGACGCTGGTCCCTGTAACAAAGAATTAAAATATGTAAAATTTTAATGAATATCGGCACATTTAAATTAGGCTTTATGTTTTAACGATGTTGCGTTACCTAGTCCTTTTTGAAGATATTTCTCGTTAGCAACGTCAATTTCCATAATGAGAAAACCAATTATCTGAAGTAATTAATAGGGTTTCCACACTTTCCTACCAACATGGAACAAGCTTTATTTTACTGATGTTCCCATTCTTCAAATATGCATGCATTATTTTCATAAATTTTCTCCAGAATATCAATTTTGCATTATCTTACAGTTCCGCTTTGATAGTTCCTGAGCGAGACGGTGATTTTACGTTGAAAATTGTAAATGGTTATGGAGAGAGCTGTGCGGAACACCCTGATCGCTAATTGGAGGAGTTAGATCGACACTTGATACGTCTGTGCAAGCCATTAAAACAATTAAAACACCCGGGAGCTCTCATTAATTAAAGGGAGAATTAATTATGGAAAAATGTCATTATAAACTTAATTAGAGAGAGTATTTTGATCTATCGCGACGAGACTGACTTAGATGGACTGAAAAATATTTATAGCACATTATTACACAAAATGATTTACAAGGTAAATAACAAACAATGAATAATAGTGTTTGTTTATCTTGTGAATTGTTTTCCACGCATGTTGGAGTAATAGCGAGCCAAGTCGCCTCGGCCAAATTGTAAACAATATATAATATTGGCGGTTCAGGACTTATCTACCTCCAATGACCTATGCTCCGATTCTAAAACCCGGATATTTTTTGTATAAAAAGGTGTTACAAAACCCAAGGAATATTGGTGGAAAATATTTAACGACATTGATATCATCGAAGTAAAGCACAGAAGTTTAAAACAATTTTTGGTTTTGAAAGCTTTCATTCATCATTTAATTGATCTCTCGTTCGTTTACGAATCCAAATTGTTGTTTTCTGTTCTCGTTAAGTTTTCACAAATAAATGTTTTTGTTGACATAAAATATCTTGGATTCTAAGTCGGAGTATAGTGTCATAGAACCCTAGTGACTAGGTAAACCTAACTTAGGATCCAAAACATGTAATCTTTTTGACAATAAACGATATCCATCTATCTATGAATGCTAATTAGTAATTTTGTCATCGGCGCACATACATATGTACGTTTCCCCAAACAAGAGGGGGGAGGGGGGTTAACTTAATCACCATGATTAGTTTAACGTACTGCCAATAAATAACTGAGTTAACTGAATTACCTTTGGAACCAACAGCCGCAGCCAGCTGGAAGTCCGCCGCCGTGGGCATCTCAGGAGTTGTGCTGATAGGTCCTGGAAGAAAGAATTTATTAAAAATGAATAGCGGTCACAGGGACTCAATATATGAACGCGACTCAAGTCCGCTATTTGTAGCGTCTTCTGGGGGAAGCCTACAATCCACACAGCATTATCTAGCCCCAAGCTAAGCAGAGCTTCTGTTATGGGAACTAGTAATGATGTGAAGTGAATGCTATAATTAACCTTCAAGTGGTCGCGCTGGACACATTTTCGTTCATAAAACTAGTATTCCTCGTCACATGCATTTCTCATTCCTAGTAGCCTGTCGTAAGGTCACTGAGTGCGAAATAAACAGTTTAATTCCGCTCTCCGACCTCCCCCCACCCCAATCGCTATTGTTTTCGCCGTGGTGCAGGCGTCGAAAACACGCCACGCGCCTGTCGTAGAAAATTTTACCATAACGAATCTGGTCCTGAAGAAAACTAGATCCTAATAAGCTTTCTTCAGGACCTTTTTTTTATTCTCAATTTTGTCAATTTTGTTGTTTTTTATATTAACTATTCTAAGGTATGTAAGAAAGTTTGTGAACAATATAGGAAAACATGATTCTTGATCCTATAAAAATTGGAGTTGTGTTATTTGTTTTTTTTTCTAAGTTGAAGCTAATTGTTACTACAATTTGAGTTTAAACATTGGTAATGAATATAATACAGAAAAAATTATGATTATTGGTTAATTAGTGTTTTATTTCTCTAATCCCAAAGGTCTATTCGATTACGCGCGACCGCTTTTGTTACAAATGACCGCGCGCCTGCTTGAAGGTTAAATACATACGCATTTGTTAATAGAATATTTTACTAAAATACCCAGAATACCCGGAACAAATACATATTTGCAGATCGTACAAACATTGGTCCAAATTCGGGAATGGAACCCGCAAACTACTGCGTCACAGGCGGACGTTCGCCCGCCGCACCTCATCAGTGGTCAATACTTGGTAATGTAACACTAACAACACTTTAGAATAATTATTATTATTCGTGGTGTATACAATACTCCATAATTCCGTGGGAAAATGTTTATTTCGATGTTAACGATTTTGTATTGGTGTTTTTTTGTTTTACTTTCATCCATCGATGAACTGGTAGTAAAATATGCATACAGTTTTTGTTGTAAGTAGGTACGTTAATCCATCGAAAACTGGGTGAAAAATATACAGTTTATAAAAAAAAAGGTTTATCAATTAGGGTTTATTCAAATCGAGCTTACCAATATATGTTCATATGCTCATATGTTCAATGAATATCATGAACCAATATCTCATTTACATAACTTAATTTATATCCAGACGTCTCATCTTTATAAAATGCAGGGCGAAATGTGCAAACAATCTTTATTTTCGCTCTCTCGCGATATTCGCAATTTATAGCTCAAGAAAACAATGTAAATGTTAATTTTTCCCATTTCGTATAACAATGTCTAGATATGCATTCTTTTGGCCGAGAAAAAGAACGTGATAGTGTGCCACTGTCTTTATTATAAAAAGGGCTCTGTAGACTCGTACCTACGGAAGTCTAGTATATGCGTACCTATATTTTCATAAACTACAATAATATCAAACATAACCTTGTTGTGGGACTGATTTTCCGCAATTTTATTTATTTTGCGATTTACTTGTGATATCCGTATTAATAACAAAAAAGGTTTAGCAAACTAAACTCCAATCCCGTTAAAACGGTACCAAAATACGAATTAATAATTTAGGAGAAGTACAGATATTTTCAATTTTATCAAAATAACTCAACCCTAAATCTCTCGCTCTGTCGTCAATATTTTATTGCCAGTTATAGGAACTTTTGGTAGAAATTGTTTACAGTACCATCTAGTATCGACGAGCAGCAACTTAGAGGCACAGATAATAAATAAATCGAATCCAAAAGAGCTAAAGGTCCTGTGGCCGTTTTGTACCATGAACGTAAGTAGGGGTAAACGTTTGTGGTACTTTTAGGCCACTGGACGTTCCAGTGGATAGTGTGCCATTGCCTTTAATGTTTTAATATTTTTTCTTCCTTCTACAAGGAAGAAAATTAACGGAAAAGTATGTTGCCGCAAATCGTAAACTATCTTCTATTAACTAATGAAAAAGCTACCTAACTTAAATTCACTTTTATTTTTGGTGAGTTTATCAAACACATCATAACGGAATAAACTGTCACGTTCAAAGTCGTGATGACGCGAAAGAATCTTAAGGTGTGAACTTTTGGAAAGAACTTTCCCCATTCAATATTCTTTAAGGCATCCAGAGTTCACTTTATAAGATACGGGTTTTTTTTCTCCAGCCAAAATATTATCTTTTAGCCAACGCCCAACATTTCAGCTTTTTATCAGCAGAAACTTTGAGCGCAGCCATCATAAGTAAACTAGGAAAAGTGGCAGCGGGATAATTTTGCGCTTCGTTTGCTCTATTGTGTTGGGATAATGCCTGAAATGTACCCAGAAAAGAACATTTGCTTTGAATTAGAAAATTTTATTTTCCGTCCATTACTTTGCGTATTTATTTTCGTATTAAGGTTAAAACAGTTTTGTATTCTTACGAGTATTTCATCTAGTAATTTGAAAATGATTGATGAAACCTTTAAAAGCGTACTGGAAATCTTTATTTCGAGTCGATTGCAAGATGGAGTAAGAAAAGTAAAAGTGCTTGAAAGAAGATATTTGTTTGTCAAATCTGCCTGCCTTATTCATCGTCATCATGATCATATCAGCCCATACACGTCCATAGCTGGACATAGGCCTCCCCATACGACGCCACGGATAGTGGTCCTGAGCCGCCTCCATCCATCGACTCCCTGCGACGGCTACGATGTCGTCAATCCATCGAGTGGAGGTCTTCCCACACCAAGGTTTATTTATAATATCCTATTCATCTCTGTTCTGGCAAAATAAAAATATTTTTACTTTTTCTTTTAAATTAAGTTAGTAAAGACCTTATTTGAAGATCAACTACAGTAACAGTTCATCAAGTTAGTTCACCGTGAAAATATATCAACTTGGACTTTGAAAGATGGTTCGTTATGATAGATCGAGTTTTTCTTTGTTGGACCAAGAGGTCTCTAGGGTACACAAGACTAATTTAATGTCGAGTGGTCTCAACAACTATGTTCCCTCAGGGGATAAGGTATAAACAAACATTTATTCAATACGAATACTGACCAACAAAGAAAAATAAGTGAATTTCGACTATGACGTAGTAGCTACCACAGACATGATACTAGCTGCGGCAGGTACCTAGTTTTCTTGTTTAGTTTTATCGAAAGATAAAACGTTGACAGCTAAATTCTGGAATAAAATAAAACTTGAAAAGGTTTTCTTGTATCTTTTCTTAGCTTTTATTTTATTACTTTCGAATGGGCCAGCTGGCGAAAAACTTATTTATATTAAATGAAACAATTGTTATACTAACCTCGATCTAAATTTCAATGAAAATATTTTTGATAGGAGTTACAACGAATGCCTCTACGTAACCGCCTAATGATGTCATCCGCACTAAACGGATCACCCCGTCATTGTCTGTCGGCACCGCGTAGAGCGGACGTATTGGATGACAGTCCGTTGCGTCCACTCCGTGCGGTGCGGATCAGTGGATTCACTTTTATTTTCTTCAATTATTCGTCCTTACAAAGAATACTAAAATCCGTTTGATGCGGTCACTGCGGACCGTCTCATGTCGGCCTGCGGGTTTTACGTTAAAATACAGAAATTTTCAGAAAAAATACCTCCTTGCCTCAAGAAAATTAGCGATTGGCCGTTCCGAGACTGATGAGAAAGTGATGACACTAATTTTATAGGGCCGTAGAAAGGGTCCAAGATACTAGGTAAAAGCGGCGTAAGCGACAGCAAATAAACAAATTATTTTATTCACAATCTATGAAATATTTTGAAATTCTATAATATATTTAGATATTATAATTGCCCATCTAATTAACCTGTTATAAGCAGCTAAATTTAGAAATAAATCGAAAAAAATTTATAAATCGAATATATGTATTACATATATATATATTTGATAAATCAACCGAGAAAGATTTCATCAATCATTGTTGCTGCTCTTTAATTAATTTAATAAAACCTTCTTTTAAATTCTAGTTTTGGATAAACTAAACTCTCCACTGTTTTGGAGAATTATCTCTTCAAAAATGAGCAATTATTTTTAAATTTTTTACATACCACCTTAAATAGAACTTGTAGCAACCAACAGACAGCTGATCTACCTACCAATAAATAGAATAGAATAGAATATATTTTTATTTGTTATAAGACTTACACCGAATACATAATAAACTTAACTAAGATGAAACATAATATTTGAAGTGTAAGTCAAGTAACAAAATGGCTCTGCCTCAGCATTTGTTAGTTGACTAGCAAACTAGCAACCAACACATGCAAAAAATTATACTTAACATAAACAATAATTACAAAAGAAATAAGTAATGCTGGATAATTCAAACAGCAATGAGAAAAGAAATCAAACGTAAAACATGGCTAGACTGACTATCCAAAGCTTTGTTCCTTTATAAGAATAGGGCATTTCTATACCATATATAATTTTTCATTCACGCACCAAAACTCGATGGTGGTCAAAACAAACCTACGTTTTTGAAGGCTGGACCAACATGTGGACAGACCATAATAGAAGACTTATCCTGTTGGAAATGCCGAATGGACGTGCAATACCGAGAATGCCATTTCAATATGCAATTCTGGTCAGACGTGTCAGTCTAGTGGATGAAATACGGAATAGATGGGATTTGGCGTTCATACTCACACTTTCCTCGAAAAGCTAATAGCGAGTCGAAAGGTTTTAACGTTTCTATTGATAGAAAAACTTGCAATTGTCATAATGAAATTCAGGAACTACGTGTATAGATGGACCTTGGGAATCAGATTGAAAATTAGTTATAAATCTTATACCGTTTGTTGTTTAAGCCTATTAGATTCTAACTATGAACCTTCTTCAAAACTGTAATAAAATTGCCTGCATATTATTTTTACCGACTACCAACGAAGCAGGGTTATGAGGTTGATTAATGATCGCAATAATTTCACTATACCTACGCATAGATTTCAACTGCAACTTAGATGTAGCAATTCAAGACATCTTAGTTACGTTCGTAAGAGTTAAAAGAGGTCACAATAGAATAGACTTATGTATAAGTACACTTACCTGGATAATATATAGCTTCTTTCCGAACCGCATATTTGGCTTGCGGTATCCTCAGCGTGCAGATGAATTCTGCTGGCGACGGTAGGTCTGCGTCGTTGAGTGTCACTGATGCTACGGCGGAGTACCTGCCGTCGATTGCTTGTTTCAGGTTCTGGTTTACACCTTCGAGCCGCCTGCAATGGAAATGTAACTTTAGGTCTAGGTGTAGGTTTTATTTTTATCCTGGCCGATTTTTGCCTCGTGGACTGACTTGGGTTTCACATGGGAAAACTTTTTACACTGAAAGAAAGAGGAAAATATATTTATTTTGCCATTCATAACACACACAGAACACGACACATTACAGACAGTGGGAAAGTACAAGAAACATACATAAACATGAAGAAAATAGATAGGAATAGTGTAAATAGATAGAAATAGATAACAAAAGGGCTAAAAAGTCTAAGCTAGTAGCGGCGCTGGTTTTCACTGCAATTTGAAATACAGTTTCCAGATAACAAAATAACATACTAATCCTATAATCAGAGAAATGAGCTACCCCCAGCACCAAAATTCTTGGAATCACTTGGAAACCTTCTCAGACTTTAATTTATAACAAAAATAACAGCAATAATAACGCAATAACCAAATGTAGCTTTCTATAGAGCAGAGCAATTACCAAATAATTTGATAGGCATAGTAAAAAATAAATAAATAATGCTGGACAGTTCACATAGCATTATCTAGCCCCAAGCTAAGCAGAGCTTGTGTTATGGGTACTAGATAACTGATATACATAATACAATATATTACATAGATAGATATTTTTTATTATACATAGAAAAACGACCAGAACACCCTGAACAAATATTTGCAGATCGTACAAATATTTGTCCCGAGGCGGGAATCGAACCCGCAACCTTCTGCGTTTCAGGCGGACCTTCGCCCACCGCGCCACATCGGTAGTAGAGCATTGTTCGCGTTCTGTAGTTGTATCACACGACATATGAATAATTGACATTGCTACTCCTTCTAGGAAGAATAAACAGAGCTGGTGTCTTGGAGCCTTGTAACTTGAATTATGGAAAAATCTTAATTTTTGAGCTCTCGCTGAAATATTTTATTGGTGAATTTTTTTTTATCAGGCACTTGTGTGGAGAATATACGAGTTGGCGAGTAGTGAGAAGCGAGTGTGTAGTTCTGATAGTTTTGTCTCTGAGCTTTCAGTGAGTGTCCGAGTGCATCCCGTACCGAGGGAAAGTAACGGGTTCCAGTCCTGTCGGAGTCGTTCTTTTTACATATTATTTTTTTACTGGTTTACGCAATATAATAGCAGAAACCTAGCAATATCTATAATTATAATATATGTATGTAGTATCTCCTTTATTATTAGAGCAATGCTTGGAGTTTCTCTGAAGAATAAAATTCGTAACGACTCTGACGTACGACTCTTTGTAACGACTAACTCTGAAGAATACATCCGACAAAGAAACAAAGTTATCGACATAGCTCAAAGAATTAGCAAGCTGAAGTGGCAGTGGGCCGGCTATATCTCGCGTAGAATCAACAACCGCTGGGGTCAATGTGTTCTTGAATGGAGACCGCAACTCAGCAAACGTAGTGTAGGAGGCCCTCAAGCCAAGTGGGATGTCGATCTGCGAAATACTGCAGGCAGATGCTGGATGCGTCAAGCTGAAGACAGGGTGCTATGGCACTCATTAGGGGCGGCCTATGTCCAGCAGTGGACCAATATATCAGCCTTATGTAGTGTCAATAAAGAAGATCATCATCAGGATGGTGATTATCTGCTTTAGTAATACGGAATTTCCATCAAAGTATTGTAAGTTTCTTTATCGAGAAATACTCGATAGTTAGTCGCTTTCTTGTCGGCGATGGGTCACGTGATTCATAGCTTGCTTGTGTACTTTGCAGGAGTGTAGGTAGGTACAGTAAAACTCAGCGAAAGTCACTCCCTTAAAGCTTAACAGATTAAACGAAAGTTCATCTTACTTGACTCCATATAGCATCTTGAAACTTCATATAAATTTCATGTTGGTCTTTCAAAGTTTATGAAATTTGAAACTTAAACAGAACTACTCAACTTTCTAATTTAACTTTGTGTGAGTATTGCAGAGTGGCGACCACATATTTGTACAACAACAGCGGAGCCTTCGCTATATCTCGAGGGAAATAATGTCTTGCAAACTCAGTTTAATCAGGAGAAAAATTACAAGAAAATGTTTACGAGTTTTTCATTGAAAAATATATTGAATTGAAAGAGTTTTCGATTTTGATTTTATTCGTGTTGGTTGTGCAAAGCTTCAGAATTAGAATCAATAACTTTATTTCTTTAGGCTTCAAAATAAGCACTTAGACAAGTCAAATTTTATAAAACATCTATACATAAATATAGTTATTATTATCAAAAAAGAAACAAGGTTTTTGAGGTTTTTGAGTTGGTATTACAGTTTTGAAAATTTCTAAGAAACAAGGTGTTATTGATTTTCTCCTTACTTAAGTTTTTTGTCCACTAGTGGAAGAAGTCACAGGGAGGAGAAATGGTAAAGATGTGTGTCGTGTCGAATCAATTTTTTTTATTTATTTATTTGAGCAGCTCATATTTTGATACTTCTTCTTACCATAGTATCTTCAGTCTTGCGTGTGGCATTTGCAAATTCAGGGAATGATGAACGACTTCAACATAGTATAAAACAAAGTCGCTTCCCGCTGTCTGTCTGTACAGACAGACAGACAGTAGTTTTAAAGACCTAAGCATACATAGGGGCAGCCCTATGTATGCTTAGGTCTTTACAACTACGCAACGGATTTTGAAGCGGTTTGTTTTAATAGATAGTGATTCAAGAGGAAGATTTATATGTATCATTTAGTATCAGTATTGTACCCTTGAGAAGCCGGGGCTTGTGTATTATAATTGTATAATTTAATTTTTAACCGACTTTAAAAGGAAGAGCTTCTCAATTCGTCTGTATTTTTTTTAATGTACATATGTTACGCGTAATCTCCGCCAATTATAAACCGATTTTGAAAATTCTTTCACTATTTAGGTCTCATAAAATCTTTTATCCCCAGGGGTAATCCCCTATAAGATTTTATGAGACCTAGACTTACTTTTTTTTGTTTTGCAGGACTTTAGTATTTATCCCGCAAAACTTAAAATAAGTCTAAAAGTAAGGGAATTTGAAGTCGGTTTATATAGTTTTTTAAAACACGCCATATTATATTATAATTGTGTAAAAGAAAGAGCATTGTATTATTTAAAATATAATGTAAAATGATTATGAGTAGATTTTTCTTCTTGACCTTTGGTCTTTTTCTCCAGTTGGTGAAAATCTATGTAAAATTACAATTATATTTAGCGTGTAACATCCCACTTTTGGGTAAAGGCCTGTATAATAATACCAAAAATTAAATTGGTACATAATATGCCGGAAAGCAGTAGGTATGAGAAAATTTCTTAAAAATATCAGAGTCTGAAATTTATCCAAGCTTAAATTATTTTTTCTGACAAAGCATTGTAGATCATGAAAATTGGCAAGAGAAAAGATCAGGTGGTGAGGTTGAATGCCAACTTTCAAAAGATATTAAATTACCGCATTATTATTTTCCTTTTAGTCTGAAGGCATATATTATCAAAGAAGGTTTGCGGAAGATGGATACAAGTTAAATAATAAACTCAAGGTACATAATAAACTCCACGCACCGAGAGCAATGGAGAAGGCTGTGCTCGGAGTCTCTCTGCGAGATCGAATCAGAAATGAGGAGATCCGCAGAAGAACCAAGGTAACCGACATAGCTCTCAGAGTTGCGAAACTCAAGTGGCAGTGGGCAGGGAACATAGCTCGTAGGACCGACGGCCGCTGGGGCCGCAAAGCTCTAGAGTGGCCCCCCACGCGATGGACCGACGACTTAGTGAAGGTCGCGGGAAATCGCTATTCATTGTGGAGATCCTTAGGGGAGGCCCATGTCCAGCAGTGGACGTCAATCGGCTGATATGATGATGATGATGATGAAATAATAAAGTTATTCTCCAGAATATAGCTACAGATTCATAGAAATACAGTTTCTTCCATCGAGTAATTGGCTTTTTGACACCTGGGCATCTTTCGTACACAAAACCGGGCAAGTTCCACTAGTAAATTATTTGCATGGAATGGACTTCCAACAATGTAAAGACTCCGTAAGATTTTTTCTATACCTAATATATATGAAGCAATTGAATACAAACTTAGGCGAAGATTTTTAGTAGTTAAATAAGACGTTCGAAAAATAACTAGGTTATCAATAATCGAATTTTAAAAAGTAGGTACAGTTCCAATTTCATATTATTATAGTAACCAAGTAGGTTGGTATACTTGAAATATAATAAAAAAGATTCATTTTCCTAAATCTTGTACAATGTTTTTTAAAAGTATGTATTTTTGTAGAGGAATTAAAGACTGTAGTAAACAGGGTAGCAGTTCAGCTACCCTGTTTACTACAGTCTTTAATTAGTAATTCTTTTTGTAATTCGGCCTCCCGCGAGATTCTGAACCTAGTGCAAATCTGTTTACTTAAGCATTTTTTGTATTGGCAAATAAATGAATTTTGTATTTTTGTATTGGCATAAATATTTTCACGTAAATAGCCAAAATGATAATCCATAAAAATAACCTGACAATGTTGAAATTTTAATACCGAAATTTTAATCAGCAATACCAAGATTAAAAAGGTCGTTGAAAACGATGAATGGATAATATTTACAAAACGTTACAGAACAAAAACGATGAATTCATAAAATATTTATTGCATAATGTTATCCAAGTTTGGTTGGCTGGTTCGGCGGCAGATTTGGCCGAAGAACTCAAGGAGTCCAATCTGTAAGTCTCGACGAAGCCTATTTACTCGGCTTGGAATAGAGATCCTAGGTCGGCAGAGTACTGAGGCTCACCGTCTTTTAAAAAAAATATCTGAGAAACTGGTCGAAGGGATGCGTGACTCGAGAGCTGGTGACTACCTGGCACAGCGCATCAGCGCCATACAGCGGGAGCTTGGTAGCCAGCATTTTGGGGATGCTACCGACTGGTATTGATATGGAAAGTTGAGCTACCTGTAGATTGTTTGTAACAGTCTGCAGTTGGTTCAATTGTTTAAATTATAAATACTAGCTCTAATTTGAAACGTAGCAGGTACGAGTATTTTTCTGATTTTAGTTACTCAACTTGTTTAGAATATTAGCATGTATCTTGTTTTGACTAACTTTGTTTAACAAAAGCAAGGATCTCACAATTGTTCCCAAAAGTTTTGTTGGCTTATGCTCCAAAAACCAAAGAAATATTATTGTTCCTATAACTTCGAGGGGTTTATGATGCGAATGATTTTGTACTCCCAACATTATGTTCACTTTAAAGTTTTCAGACGTAAATCTAGTTGGTAATATTTTCTTTGGCTCAAATTCGAGACCATCCCCGCTAAACAATATTTCATATCAGATTTGAAGTGCATTACTGCATAACACCGACCCCGCAGTGCGGCAGCGTGGTTGCTATATGGGATCGGTTACTTCATACATCAGAATGCATCCAGCTTACCAAGACATTTGGAATTCTAACACGATGCCCCTGAACGCTTCAACTATTCGCACTACACGAGGGGCTAGGTAGGTCAAGTTATATTTGCCAACTCGCCTCCTTGACAAGTGAATCGCTTGAAATTAGAGCGAAATCAAGGGAAAGAGGAAGTTCGGTGTTTGAGGTTGAACGGCGCTTGTGCTATGACTATGCATAATATCGGCGTCAATAATTTATCGGTCCTCGGAGTTTGGCTGTGGCTTCGATGAAAATTAAATTTTGAATGCATCTGTTGCTCCGAGCTCATGGGCTCATGGAAATAAGGGCGTGATATTTTGTACGTGATTGTTATCGAACAAGAAACACAGTTTTTTGGCAACAAACTGGTGGGGATTTGTTTTCTTTATTGATATATTTTATAGAAACGAAAGCAGGCCAAGAGTGAGATATCAGATGATGATTATGTTATTCTTATCATGTATACGTATCCAAGATCTACTATGCTACTATAATACTCCACTTGTGTTGTGGACAAAAAAGTGAAGACAAATCGAATAACACTATATTTCTTATTTGATAGTAATTTCTAGTTTAAAATTAGACTTGATTATTTTGCAATCCTAAATAAATAAAGATATTCACTTCTAAGGTAATATTATATATTTATTATATTTCTTTATGTTATTTATTAAATATATATTTATGTAAAGTATATAAGTATTTATTTCTATTTATCTATATACCTCCTACATAAATTTTATATTCTGTTTACACGCCACCGTCTATTCTTTTCGATCACCTCTTGTCCATCCTAAGGTTGCCTGGAAGAGATCGCTTTTAGCGATAAGGCCGCCCATTGTACATTATCTGTATTTGTTATTATGTTCTATAATTGTTATTTTTAATATTTGGTGTGCAATAAAGAATATTTCTATTCTATTCTATTCTATTCTAAGGAACATAGGTACTTTTTATTGTTGGACGTATTATTATAAATATTCACGGGTGTTTATCGCGTTTATTTACCTATTTTTCCCGACGTTTCAAAAGTTTTACACTCTGTCGTGGTAAATAAAGCGATAAATACCCGTGAAAATGTACGTACCGCGTAAGATTTTTTTTTTAAACTTACTCGTTCTGAACACATTATAGAATAGAATATTTTTTGATTGCACTGCATGTTATACTTATACAAGAACTTAATACTAACTATATCATGTGTGGTACCATCGGCGGCCTTATCGCTAACAGCGATCTCTTCCAGGGAACCTTTGGATGGATAGGATTTGTACGTATTAAAGCTGACGTTGGCGTAATTAATGATTTGTACACAAATTAATTTTGACATATAAGTATATAAATAAAAACAGAAACTGCGATAATTTTATGTAAGCGTAATGCAAAAATAATACGAATAATTTACAAAATAACAATAAAAATATTAAGAGTTATCAGGATCAATACTTTTCACTATCGTCTTAGACATTATGTTACTGTACGTCCACTTGTAAAATATAAACACATCAATAAATTAATCTACTGTTGTAATGTTAAATTCTTCTAATATGTTTCTATTTTTTGAAAATAAATTATTAAATTTCAGCAGCAGAGAAAATATAAGTGTTCATCTGATATGGATTTTATTAGAAAAGGATTGATCAAAGTGAAGACGATATCCACGTTACCTCTACCATCGCTCTATATTTCTGACGTATCATATATTGTTAGAAATCATATAAATTTATTTAAAAAAGGATGTGATGAAACCCCTACACTATCTAGAGACCCGAATTGACTTATTCTAAAAGATACCCCGCGTTCAGTCTAATTTGATAAAAATTGCTTGACTCTGTGTAAAACATTAAATGAAATAAAATTATTGAATAATTATTTATTTAATATCAAATTGTTAAAGGTCTGAATGACAGGATATTTTGTGTTATAAAATATCTAAGGTTTGTACATAATTATTGCATGCTTTATAGTGAAAAATGAGTGTATGTATTATTTAGACTTATAACATCTTAAAAACATGTTTAACGCAATAAATACGTGATATCCCATTTGTCCCACCAGCTTCGTCCCACCAGCTTGTCTCACCAGTGGGACTATCTTTCAATCTATTGAATCTTTGTATCTAGGTACTTATTCTCATTGTTACCACAAAGCATTCCTTCACTGAAACCCCTTAAAGTCGGCAATCACCTTGTAAACAAAGCATGCAAACCTCAAGGGCTGTCTCACGGCGGCGCCCGCAACTACGGAAGTCTACTCGGGCATTAAAAATTAGTGTCGGGAAGTAATCGATACCTCAGCCCGCGCCGACAGGCGGTGCCTGAGAAAAAGCGGGCTCCGGTTCCTTAACTATTAACCTTCAGGGTATCAATGAAATAAGGTTACTAAAATTCTGATGAAAATTTAGCTTTTTTTATGATATGGATTTATTAAATAAGATTTATTATTTATTATATAGGATTGGATTAATTATTTATTATATAGGATATATTTTATGCTGTTATTAACAAAACCTATGGTGGGTGATTCTGATTATATAGAAAGAATTGAACATTGATTACAAAATCAGCATACGAACTACCGAATGTTAGGGTGGCATTTCTATCAAAGTCAATCATCTTCTCTTATATTAATCTACCTATAATAGACTTCAAAATACCTAAAAGTGACCAACCAAGTCAACAGATGACATCAATCACACGAAACGAACCACCAAGCTGCTTCGGGTGCGCCACCAAAAGACCCCTCGTTTCGTTTCTCTAAGAAATAAAATGTCAGAATAATATTCATAGTAAGATCATCGAAAGAACGTATCTTCCGCCGTCTTTCGTTTCGTGCGATCCCACGTCATCTGTCAAATTCGTTGGTTTTAGACTTCCTGACACGAATCAGTTATAGAAGCGCTGCCTTCAGGCCGGACAGTAGTTTTCGAGAAATCGACAAAAAACGTTTGAATACATCGCTTGAGATATATTTGTGTAATTAATTTTACATCCTATTTTTCATTTTACATTTAACATTTTAAGTTATAATACTTTAACTGCTCAGTGCAATAAGATAACATTGTTAATACGTGAGTTATATGTATTTTTTAACCCACGTATTAACAATTTATTGTGGATTAGTTGCTTACAAGCTAAGGACAAGTCAAAAATGCTGTCACTTAACTGTCTACGTAGTTCTTATATCCGAAATTCCAAATAGTTCCAATTTGGAATTTCGGAATGGTTGTTATACGAGAAGATAGAGCAATTTGAACTGTATCTTTTTCAACCGAAAAGTAAAAATTACGGCTATTAAGGACAAGGCTATTTGAGGGTTAACGGCCATCTAGTTAACGGAGCGGTCCAGTCCAGTACGGATTGAAGCAACTGATCTGGTTTTGATCTCGTGAATGTCATTATATCCGCCAGGGACAACAGACATGCCGAGCGCTTCATTCACGTCAACAATAGCATATAATCTATCGTGCCAAGATGACGCCGCTCAATCACTCCTGTAGACCACAAATCACAATTAGCCGAACTAATATAGAACCAATCAGCGTGTAGGCATTGAACTAGGAACTGCAACCAATTTAGGGTTATTTTAAAAACAAGTTTAGAATCGTTTTCATTTAAACTATTATAGACGAGTCTAGGATAATTTAATCTATTGGCATAATATTTGATGAATGAGATCTTTATCGTTCTAATATTCTTGAATCATCATCATCATCACCAGCCCATACACGTCCACTGCTGGACATAGGCCTCCCCCGTACGACGCCACAAATAGCGGTCCTAAGCCGCCTCCATCCATCGACTCCCTGCGACTGCTACGATGTCGTCGGTCCATCGAGTGGATGGTCTCCCATGTAGGGGGGGATTTGCCATAATCACGACGCTTGGCAGGCGGATTAGTGATCGCAGTGTTGGTGTTTAAAAATACTCAGAAGGAAGCTGCTGCCCTTCCTCTGGTAGGTTCCCTTAGTCGGCTTTTACGACATCCACGGGTTGAGTTGGAGGGGTCGATATTCGTACGCCGCGACCCCACGGCATATTCTTGAATAGATTCACTTAATAAGTAGTAATTGTAATTTATTTATTTATACTATAAGTTGATGCACATGGGACAAACACTTAGTCAAGTCAAACAGGTTCTATACATTTCAAGACAAAAAAATATACAGATAAAATAAAATAACACAACAAGCTTCGTAGCTGCATTGTCAAAATGTAAAAATAATATAAAATCAAAATGTCCAATTTCAAATGTCAATGTGCATTAATCAATATTTAATGTTAACATATTTTTATCAGCAAAAGCTTCGTCTAATCAAAAATAGCTTTATGTATTAATTTATTTTTGACATGAACCGTCTGTAAATAATACTAAACAATTCAATACTCAATATATTTATTGTTGTCATCACATTGGTTTAATATGTAGGTAATTTAGTAAAATATCACAATGTGAACCCTGTTGGGCGTAAACAACAAGTGGAATTCACACAGCGTCATCTATCCCCAAAGTAAATAGAGCTTTTTTTAGATTTAGATTGCCAGTTCAATTCCCGCCTTGCAGGAATTGAACCCAGAAGGCGGACCTTCAGCCGCTGCGCCACTGAGGTTGACTTTATCCATGATCCAAGAAAACATGGTCTGCCTGGAGTGGCACTTGCCCACGTCACTGTCCAGTTGCCACTTTATTTGAACAAAACGTAGAAATTGGGAAACTATAAGAGTCAATTGAAAATATATAAAAAAATGTCAATCGTCAATTATGTTTGTTTGATCAGTCAAACAAACATAATTGACAACAGTGTTAGTTAAACACGAGTCTATGTGATAAATAATTGGTAAATACCAAACAACATAGCTTTAGGTAATACAAGGAGCTGGGGGAGTTACGATTTAACGCTACTGGTAACACTAGTAAACAGATTCGTTTTTTCATGAAGACATGACAAATGTCACCCACGTGACCATCGGTTCTCGGACGACCATACCTTATATGACTTTATCCTTGTAAGTAATTTCTTAGGAGTTTTATAGACTACTCACCGATCAGGCGTGGCGAGCGTGAGGTTCGGCGCGGGAAATGCTCCCTCCGCCGCACAGATGACGTTCACCGTCTCGTCATCCGTTTTGTTCTGGATGAGACGGAAGTTCGTCTCCGGTACTGAAACATGATACTCTTGGTAAATGTACGGACAAAGGACGATTAGGTTTGTTTGCGGTTGAGTGGCTGTGTTTTGTTTTTGTATGGAAGTGTGGATGGTTTGGACATATGGACAAAACTGTCTGTAGTTGGTGTTAAATTGTTGCTAGCACTTGCTCTTTCCTCGTTGGACGGGAGATGGGGAATGATGTCACTGCAAATCTACATTCGTTATTATGAGTCAGATGCGATTACTGAGTTAAAACTGTACTGTATCGACTGTATCGTTGGTTTAGCAGTCGTGTGTTCATCCGCTGGTAATGAGGTCACGGGTTGCAATCCCGGGTCTGGCTAAAAAATCACAGTATCTGCCCGGAGTCAGGAAGTTGGCGAAGCACCAATACCTGGCTTCAACCCGGTCGTACTGGTCTGCCTTCCCATAGGATTAAGGCAGTGAGGGAATAGAGAGTACCTACACCTGTGTTTGCGCACCCATTTATGCACCATAAAGTGTCTGGCGCACATTGAGATTGGCGGATTGACTTGGTTATGAGGGCTTCTTCCCATCATATACAAAAAAGATTCCCACTCGCATCCAGCATTATTTATTAAATTGAAAAAATATTCCCACTCACATACACAAAATGTTTTAGTACACTCAACGTAAGCAAGGCTTCTGGATTTATTTATTTGATAACTACGATGAACTTTATGCGAGTTGCGAGTCTAAAATAATGATTAGCTTGACCACAATATTAAATGTCACTATAAGTACAAGTAGCGGCACGTAAGTCTAGCGCTGAGCGATACGCGGAGGGGATAGCTGCGCATGGGTAATGTACCGCTAGCCCCGCCCAGGTACCTTATTTTATACTTCTGAGCAAAACCGGTCAGCGCTAAAGTTACGTGCCGCTTGTAAATATGTACATCACAACTGTAAGTACCAAATCAGACCGACACAGTTCATAACGTTTCTGGTAATCTTCGATCTTCACTTGTTATCTACGTTAACCGTTACACCTACGTTATAATTTGATTAGCGTAACAGGGACTTGTTTATACAGGTCCCTAGGGAGTATATAAATAAATAAATAAAAACCACAAACAATCGTGCTGAAACTCCAAAATAAGAATTGAGAATGTAGTGGGAAAAAACCTAAATCATAAGGATACATACTGAGAAACTGCTGATAATAGCAGATGGGTACAACTGCGTCATGCAGTGTACTCAAGCAAAATTAATTTTGTTAGGTACTCAAACATCCGGAAGGAGGAAATTATGAGGACTTGAAAGTTCAACTTCTGGTTGGAAAGCTTACAAGGACTTCTGATGCAAAAAACATGCACGGATAACAGATGCAGGAAGATAAAAACTTTGTAATGCAACCTACGAGAAAAGAAGACGGATATTTTCCTCGCGTCGAGAGCTAATTAACACCTGCGGTATAAAAATCTTGGAAATTTATAAAAGTGTTTTTAAAGAACTGGTTATAGAAGTATTTTGTTTCTAAATTAAATCGCGAGCAGTGAGTAAATATACAAAATACTTTTCACGATATCGCCTCTGCCCGCTCCTTACGTATAGAGATTGACTGAACTAGCCTTTGTACTATCATCTAGTACTCTCATCATATCAGCCTACACACGTCCACGGCTGGGCATAGGACTCCCCCATAAGACGCCACAATTTGCGGTAGTCACGTCTCTAGATCGACTCCCTGTGACCAACATAACGGCAATATAGTCGCCCATCGAGTGGATTACAAAAAAAATATGATTTCCCAACTCTCCGTTTCACATTGCAACGCGGTCGCCACTTAAGAAGCTGTACTCCCCGGGGTACTATACCTACTAATAATATAAGAAAACCGTATGAGTTAATAAAATGTATTTACTTCTCAGAATTTGCCACCAAAAATATACTTTCTCTAAATAAAGCCGAACATTGGAATAAAATTAGGCAACATGCCACATTACGAAAACATTACCGAAAAAGAAATGGACATCCTCCGGGACGGACTTCTACGGTCAAATAAAACAGAAAAGAAATATGGTACGTCAAGTCAGACGTGTGGAGGGTAGGCAGAACGTTTACCGCTGTCCGTCTGACGTGTTCACTGACCGTACTCGCCTCGCTCATGTGTTAAACGAAGTCGTGTTGAAATGCCAGGGCCAGGTCTGCTCGAACATTTTGTTTAACCAAGGTAGCTCTTAAATTCATTATATCATTCTTTCTTAAAAGTTTCAGGCCCTGGGGTGACGATTTGAACAAATTGAAAGAACCTGTTAAATAGATCAGACTGAGAGTTTTATAAGTTTACTAGCTGACCCGCCAAACGTTGTTTTGCCTTCAACCCTTATGACTTAGGGGTATGGAAAATAGATAGTAGCCGATTCTCAGACCTACTAAATACGCATATAAAATTTGGTAAAAATCGGTAAAGCCGTTTCGGAGGAGTACGGTAACTAACATTGTGACATGGAAATTTTATATATAAGATTGACCTTCTGTACAATACAAGTGTTTTTTTGCGATAAAAGTATAGTTGTTCATGTAGCGTGCGAACTTCGTGCGTGCATAATTTTGCCCGATCTGTACAGTAGCTTTGGAACAGACTTTCGAAAAACACACATATTCACATCCTTTCGTGTCCTTAATATTAGTAAGACAGGTTAGGGTATTTGAGCAGGTTAATACATACTTGTCGATGTCGATTGTCGATGATTTTCTAAAAATCAAATTTACCTATTATTATATAATAGAATTAAAATTTTATTTAATTTTAAGTAACTTATGCTAACAAGCGTGCAGTTTAATTGGTACTTAGCGGTTTATTTATAAATTAGGACATCGGTAGAGCAAAACCGTTTTCACTGCAATTATTATGCTGGGAAAGATTGAAAATATTGAAAGCCTATAGATTATTTACATGCATTAATTTGATTTTGCCGATAATATTTTAACTATGGATTGATTAATAAAATACACATGAAACATATGAGCTATCTACAGATATTTGCAACTATCTTGCGATAGCTCAACGGATCCAAATCAATACTAACCAATTGGAAGCTTCTTCAAGACGATTTTTTCTTATTGATATCCAAGAATATTTAGAAATTATTAGGACGACCTAGGTGGTCATCATTGTTAAATCAACAAATCAATTCGTGTTTTTAATTCTTTTAAACTTAAAATATCTTATATTAAATATATATATCTTATATTAAATATATATAAAAAAAACAGATTGTTTATACCATGTAAGACCGAAGTGCTTGAAAAGACAAATCCAACGAACCGAAATTCGACGTACCGTTATGACGTTTCGTTTATGAGACACCGAAGGTCTTGATCATTAGACCAGCTCGATGGTAACATGACATTACATAGTAACTAAATTTACATAAATATGCTAAATTTTAGCTCAATCGGCTGAGCATAAGTGGTCTAAAATTCAGTAGCAAGACACAAACTAACAGGGCAAGTAGAATAAAAGCTAGTAATAAAAAAATCAAGAGAAACTCACCAAAAACAGTCATCTCCTTCGTTCTAGAATCTTCCTCCATAAAAGTAGACACTACACACGTATAACTACCAGAAATGTCAATATTTGGCTTAACTATCCTCATAGCTCTATGCATTTTCAGCGGATCCGTTGAGGCCCTATACGACAAGTCAACTCGCCCTCTCAAAATGCCCATATCCTGTGGTTTTTGAGTGGCTATCCACTGATACACTGGCCGAGCCTTGTTCTTAAAGAACCACTTCACCATTAGTCCTGCTGTGTCGTTGCTGAGTGTGTAGTCACAGTCTAATAGGATGGCGTCCATAACACCATACTGAATAATTTCTGGCACTACTATCTTCACTATTTTCACTGAGGCTAAACCTGGAACAAGAGAAAGAGCAATTAGACGGAGATCAAGTATCATTGTATAACTGGTTTTATCTTGTTTAGAGATTTACCCTCGAAGATCACATTAAGGAAACTTTTGCTGAAGGGGTGTTTTTACACAATTGACAAGTTTATCATACGAAAGTAATTATTATGTTAGCAAAAAAGAATGAAATTGATTATAAATTATTCCATGCTATTAATTTAATTATCTGTGACTTATTTTGTTTGTGTTTTTAGCCAGTGTTTTATTAATACTTTAAAGATTATTTGTCCTATGTGTATGAACGCAATGTTATTGTTCTTGAATAAATAAATTTAAACGGAAATGTACTACAAGAAAAATGAATTATTTTTCATTTAGATACCATTAAATAAAAAGAAATGAACAATTAATTGTAAAGAAAAAAAAGCTATAAATCTACAAAACACACCCATAATGTAAATTTGCTCTAAAAAGCTTTATGTATTGAGAACCTGAGACTTTTCGTGACCTGTTTATTAATATTGAAAAATCTTACAAAATCCCTGACAAGTAAATCTTCAGCTAGATAAAATCAAATGCTTAAAACGCGTAGTCATGCTTTCAGGTACCGGGGATAAAATTTAAATAAGCTTTCAACAACTTGGACTTTGAACTGCATAAATAAATATTAATGATTCGGGATAAAATATACTCGTAGCGGAGATAATGGACAGAGAGTGGCCGATGCCTTGTAGACTTCTCGAGCGTCCTAATAAGTTGCATATAATTTACAATTAGGATATCGACTGCCAATCTTGTTGCCTTGGGAAGTATTAAAGACCTTGGGACATTCAATAGTTATGGACAGAGAGTGGCCTATACCTTGTAGACTTCTCGAGCTTTCTAATAAGTTGCATAAAATTAACATTTGGGATAACGAGTGACAATTTCGATGCCTTGAGATGTATTAAAGACCTTGGACCTTAATTATGGACAGAGAGTGGCCTATGCCTTGTAGACTTCTCGACATTTCTATTAAGTTGGTTATAATTTACAATTGGGATATCGAGTGACAATCTTGATGTATTAAAGATCTCGGGACATTCAATAATTATGTACAGAGAGTGGCCTATGCCTTGTAGACTTCTCGAGCTTTCTAATAAGTTGCCTAGAATTAAAATTTGTGATATCGAGTGACAATCTCGATGTCTTGGGAATCTTGGGATCTAAGATTCATCTAAGAGTTTTATAAGTCCACGATAAATAAGAGACTTTCTCTTTACGTCCACAGCTCCAGAAAGCTTAGAATTTGTATAGACGAACATACCATATACGGTCTGTGGACTGGTAGTCAAAGTCTTACCACAGTCCTTACATATTTATATGGTCTTTGGGCCGTTATCCTGTTGATCTCTATATCTGTTATTTAGCTTTGTGGTGTACAATAAACAGTTTTGTATCGTATTGTATAATAATCAGTTAAACCTTGGAACTAGTTTAAATAATACGAGGTCTGAAGTTGTTGGGATTTGACCTCAGTAGGAAAAATACTGAACAGCTTTCACCGATGTAATCTCTGTCAGCCGTCAACCCCCGATTTATCATCATTGACTGTTATTGACGTATCGGCTAATGCAGCCGTCACCCAAATGGACGTTTAGCCGAAAAATGAACAAACTTTTGTTGTTCTAAGATGTTTTCCGCCAGGGAACGCTTTTGTTGACCGATCCCTTAACAGCGTTGAATTTGATTAGTTAAATTGACATCGCTGAAAGCTAAAAGCATTATTTTGGCTTTGAGAGATTATTTCTCAGGAAAAGACAGTATTTTTTCTAGTTAGGAACCAAGAAAAATGGCCGCCTGCTATAACAATCCTTGTTTTTTACACTACGGTGCTCAAAAGATAGATTTTTATATCAAAAAAGGAACATGAAATAAATCAGAACGTCCTTTCGGCACACAGACAAGATATAATAAAGTTATGATGTAAGAACAAAAGTGATACTGAATAGTCAAATAAACTAATAAACATTTATGAAAGTGAGGGCTTGAGACGTGGGTCTCATTTCAAACGTCAGTAGTAAAAGACTTGCCATAAAAATGTAGACACTTGCTACTCCATTGCCATTACCCTGTCGGCATGTTCGGGAGAATTTTATTGAGATATTTGTAGTGACTTTTCAAGTTGAGTAACTGAACTTTATGAATAACTTCGCATTACATATTATCATGTCAAATCTAAACAATTTATACAGTCTGGAACATTTAGCTTTACTCCTCTTTTCAACTGACTTCAAAGAGGAGATTCTCAATTCGACGGTATGTTTTTGTATGTGTGTAACGCGATAATTCCGCCAATTATGGACCGATTTTGAAAACTCTTTCATTATTGTATAGAAAATGATCCCAAGGTAGTACCATTATTGTTTATCCCAGCGGATTAGTATTTACCCCGAAAAACTTCAAAACAATATAAAAGTAAGGGATTCGAAGTAGATTAATAGATTTTTGAAAACAATCAAATTATCACAAGGACTTGTAACAAACTTTCCATGGCAACGGGTGTAAACAAGAGGTCTACTCTGAAAAACAAATACTACTTCCAAACCCATTTTTATTATTCAGGAATTTGAAGACTGTTTATTGTTTTTTAAAACACGCCAAATTATTAGTGAGGTAGGTCTCATCTTTGTATTGTGATAAAGGCAAGCCATATATGTACATGTATATGATTTGATAACATTGTTAAGAATTGTGGAGCCTTCTTTTATCATCTCAAATTAATCAACCGTGAAACTATAAAATGTACCGATTTATTTACCTACTACAATTATGGGACATAAACGTTAGAAGCTACGAGTACCTATTGCTATTCCTGAAAATGCGTCAAGTAAAGTGGTGAAGGCGAGAAGTGCAAGTTCATTGAAGTGCTAACACGAGTCAAGTTATCGGAGCCGCTTCGACAACTTTGTTGACGAAGGTCTAGAGGCATAATGTGACGCCTCTTATGTGCTCAGCTCGATAATAGAATAACGATTTTCATCCTTCTAAAGGTACAATGTAGAAAGTTTGCGTTTCTTGTGATTTTTTGTTCTGTGTAATTTTTTGATAATTTTGTTGAGGATTAATTGTATTTTTTTAAATATTTATACATTATAATAATAAATAAAAGCAGAATTGAAGCCGTGGGGCCGCGGCGTACGAATATCGACCCCTCCAACTCAACCCGTGGATGTCGTAAAAGCCGACTAAGGGAACCTACCAGAGGATGGGCAGCAACTTCCTTCTGAGTATTTTTAAACACCAACACTGCGATCACCAATCCAAGCGTGGTCATTATGGCAAATCCCCCCATACATGGGAGACCATCCACTCGGATGGACCGACGACATCGTAGCGGTCGCAGGGAGTCGATGGATGGAGGCGGCTCAGGACCGCTATTTGTGGCGTCGTACGGGGGAGGCCTATGTCCAGCAGTGGACGTGTATGGGCTGATGATGATGATGAATAATACATATATAAATAAAAAATAAAAATATTTTATTTCAGATAACAGACGATTAATACCAAATTGCAAACAAGAAAAATGAAATTATACTAAATTAAAGACCAAAATTAAAATTAAAGAGTAGGTGAAGGATTATGTACATAGGTCTGGAATAAAGAAAATTAAGATTTGGTAAAGTTTTTTAGTTTTTTGATACTTAATCATATACAGGGTAGCTTTGTGAGATGGGAGTGGATGACCAATTCCGAAACCGAGGCTGGAGAAAAGTCGTAACTGGAATCATGAACTCAATTTATATGCAAAGAAAATTGCATATTATAGATTTTTTTTTAAAATCTTTTACTTCTGCAGGAAATCGATCCGATTGATTGTTAAAAAAATATGACACCCAGTATTTTTGTACTTGGACTTGGTTGCTGTTAAGGATCAATCTTTGCCAACAAATGCATTATATTAAATGAAAGGAAAAGGCTATTTTTTATAGTTTCAGTTTGAATACTCACCACTTAGCTTCAATGTGAAAATAATAATTTCGAATAACTGGAGTGCCTACCGCTAGCCATGCAGAATAATTAGCCTGAATTTTAATGTGTTTTATCCTCGATAAAATATCTGTTCTTAATGAATTTTGTAAACTGAGGAAGAAATCAGTAAATAATTAAAACGAAATATAGGTCAGTATGCGGTTTTTATTATCTAGTTAATCGAACAAAGAATCTTTTACTCTGATAGTTTCGGATTTGGCCATCCACTTCCATCTCAAAAGCCACCCTGTATAAACTTCTATACATCAAGCCTAGTATAATTTTAGTAATAAATCTAAATGCATTTAAATTCCTTTTTATTATTATAATTTAATATTATTTATTTTTTAATAATGAGAATAAAATTCTTTAAACCGAAACCGAAAAATGTCTCTCTCGAAAATAAAATTATTCAATTCTAAAAAATGCTAAAGTTGAAGAAGCGCACTTCAACAATCAGCGTGACATGTCCAGTGTAGTTCCCAAGAGCCAGCTTCAAGTTCTAACGAGGTGACCCCGACTTGTTATTTGTACAATCCTCACCGGGTCAGAAAGTGACCTCATAGGGTTGGTTGAATCCGGCTCTTCAGGACTTTGGACGGACAAAATTATCTACCATGACACCTTGTTAAACACAGACATAGTGAGAAGGCTCAAGAGAACTAAACCTTTTGAGTTAGTGTAGTGTTAAACATAAATAGAGAATAATTAGTGCTAATTTTAATGAACACATAAACAAAGTGTCCTCAACTTAACTGGAGACTAAGAAAATTGCCAATGGACACATTCTGACTTTTTATCATTACTAGAAAACTAAGACAAAGCAAAATTACTCATTAGCCTACTTGGCTAGATTGTAATATCATTAGGATACCGCATCTAGGCTGTGTGCACTAAACAATAAAAAAATTATACCTTATCAGCATCATTCCATTGGTAAACCAAGTTAATTGAGTCAGAGTAGATTTTTTATTGAATTACATATTAGCGGATAAACCAGACCGTGTCATTCATGTGAGTGACACGCTCAGATAATTGAATAAATATAGTATAGAAATTCCTTGCTCTTATAAAATGTTGTTTCACATTCTAATGTTGAGCTGGATACAGTATACACGGTTCCGGCACTAGTTAATCGTCTATTAGTGTATAGGAATCTAGGTTGGGCAGATTTTTTGATAGAATAGAATCATTTATTCACAGAAAACACGTCAAATATTACAATGCTGTCAATGTATCAGTGGTATAAATGCAATACTACCAGTAGTTTGGACTGTTGTGTGATATTCCATTTTGTCGATCTTTCGCCGTCCGGACGGCGAAAGATCGACAAAATGGACAGTTATTGTTATGATAATGTTTTTCCGACTATTCCTAACTGCCAATCTCTACATGCGGCCGGGTCGCCGTCAAGTGGTCATTGTTACTGGTACGATAACAGCTATTCTGCTGACCGTCGTCGAAAATTGTAAAAATATTTTTATTATTTTTATCGTAATAAAAACGCCGAGAGAGCAGCGTGCTGGAAAGCTGACCTGTACTGTACGAATTTTACGATGTGAAATTTGGATATGTCAGTTGATTTCAGAATTTCTGATGCTGATATTGTTGTTAGCAATATAAAAATATGATATGCATATATTAGCATTTTTATACCCTTTGTTGACTAGGCAAATTCAATTAATATCAATTGATCAGCGTGTTAGGATATTCAAAGGACGTGTTTAAAATACATTTTTAGATCGCTACTCAGATAAATTGGACAGACGCGTACCCCCATCCACGCGTATTGTGCGTAGGTTTTTATGAAATTAGTAATTCTTGAAACTGTGGGATCAAATTTTGATTATTAAGTATAAAAACTAAATTACACAAACACTGACTTTAAAAACATTAAACGTCTTGCACATTACCATTTAAATGTGCAAGCCACGTAATGTGCAATTAAATGCTGAAGTAAGACACAATTAAATGCTGAAGCAAGTTATGGAAATTTTAAATGTTGAACAATTCAGTGCTAGACACATTTATACCCTGAAGTAAGACACTCGTAACCTCTCTAATTAAATCCCATAATACTTAATACTCAATGAAATAAGTAGGTAAATATAAGACGGAATAAAAAACTAACAAGAAATATTACTCCAAGCCTAAAGTGAATGTGACTCGGCAAGGTTCTGGGCCGTTATAGGTATCAACCTAAGACCTCGAACGCATTGCGATTAAACGCGAGCGGTTTAGGAATAGCTGAAAACGCCAAACCGCGCACACACGCGCACTGCGGCTGGCGTTTTGCTTAATTTTGTTTCAGTACCACCATAGATAGTGAACAGCGTGTGTCTCCTATACTATCCTTTGCGCTCGCCCAGTCGAGACTAAATAAAAAACCGAATGTGGTTAACCGCTGGGCGTGCGCCACCATAAAAACATTGTGCGTTTACAAACCGCGAACCAAAAGTAGCAAGCTACTTTTTTAAAATCAGTCACTGAGAAAGTCGATAATTCGTGCGCTTGTTTAGAAAGCTATGTGATATTTTATTTGCGGTTTTAGGCCTACGATTAAAAACGTGCGTTTAATCGCAGTGCGTGCTATGCCTAGGAATAATAATCCAGCAGCAGGGAAAAATAAGACCATTCTATTGTTAGAGTTTACTTGAAGACAAACAGTCGTCGGATCCACTTGCTTATGAGCTCTTAGTCATTCATAACGGTTGTTTTATTGACAAATTGCAGTACCTAAAGTATACTTTAGGTACTGCAATTCCTTCCTGTTGTAGCCGTATACGGCTACAACCAAATAAACAAGAGCGTCAGGGGCTATAAAATTCAGACAAGCCTACCACAACATCCGTTATACAGGTAAAAAATAAAATTCCCTTTAAAACTGAACGACCTAATTCAACCTCCAGATGTACCGCCAGCAGCGAAAGGTCATCGAAATAAGTTATTCCCCATTGCCAACCTCTGGGCTGGTCCAGGGCTATTAATAATGGAGTTTCTTTGCCAACGCTACTTGCGCCTGACAGTAACGATAGCACTTTTCTGTCATTTATCGTGTCACTTTATAATACTTACCCACTTTAATCTTAGAATGGTTTGATAAGATGGTTCATTTTGAAATTCAATGGAATTTTGACTTCCTCTTCTCTGTCGTTTAGTTCTTATGAAGTTAATAATGTATGTAGGTAAGTACTGGAAATCTTTTGAGAGTTTAAAAGTTTGCAAACACCTTCGTCTATTCCGGTCTTTATTTTCCTGGAAGCTTTTCGTAAAAACTGTGAAAGCGCGACCTTAAACTATTTATTGATCTTCGAAGGCACAAAAGGGTTTACTGTAGAGAAAATGTCTTTAGGGATTGCTTGAAACATGCCACTTGCTCAGAATGAGTTTCTGAACTTTCTTTGACCCACATATCAATTTCAGCTCAATTGGCTCTAACAGTTTTTGAGTTATACCAGGCGAGGGTGTAGAAAGGATCAAATTCCCTTCTCAGCGGTGAAGTGATAGTGAATTTTCGACTTTATAGTATCGTAGTAAGATTGAAATTGTATTTTGCTGAATCAAATTGGATTGGGTGCGGAACAGTTGAAGGTGTATTCTGCGAAATGTGGAATCAAAGCGTAAAAAGAATCGTGTTTTTTGCATTACTATTGTTGACTTAACTTGAAACGAATCCTATTTTGTGTATGATATTTCTATTTACTTTTATAACTTATAACCATCTACTTCAACTTTATCCATAGGAACACAACAGAACACTCGGTTAAACTAGAAAGAGTATTAATTAAACTCTCGTCTATTTTAAAATAACTGCTTTAAAAACATTGCAGAAGCTATTAACTAAGCAAAGACGCGAACGCGTGTGTCCAACATCAGAAGAAATTACAAGCCTTGCGGCTACAAAGGTGTCGGTGAAAGTCATAAGCTAATAGAGATTATATTTCATAGTTCCATTAGTAGAAGATATACGTAATTTTTTTTACACAATAGTTACTTGTTCCATTCGATAGCTCGCACTTTTCAGAGAATCGATTTCAATCGATGCACAACAGGCATCGGTTACCTACCAGGTATGCCTTCCCAGCCCTACATATTGCTAGGATAACGTCATTCGTTTTAGAGTTCTATTTCAGAGAATCGATTTAAATCGATGTACAACAGGCATCGATTACCTACCAGGTATGCCTTCCCAGCCCTACATATTGCTAGGATAACGTCATTCGTTTTAGAGTTCTATTTCAGAGAATCGATTTAAATCGATGTACAACAGGCATCGATTACCTACCGATATGCCTTCCCAGCCCTACATTGATAGGATAACGTCATTCTTTTTAGAGTAATATTTAAAGCCACCAAAAACTGGAGCTGGGATGTGGGGGGTGGGTTCTTATATCTTCTACTAATGGAACTTATTAGTAGAAGATATAAGAACCCACCCCCCCATAGCTGTTTGCAACAGTCTGCAGTTGGCTAAATTGTAAGTTATTTGATTGTAATTTTCATATACCTAATAGAGATTGAATTTTACTTGTTAAGTTCTTCCAATCACCGATTTTTTTTCAATAATATGCTCTGCCTGTCTAATATTATAATTTTTGAAACTGTATGATTCTTTGAACCAAGCCAATCCCAAACCAAACCCTTTGAATTTGATTATGTACCTACTTCGATAGGTACTGTGTGGGCAACAGTAATGAACCAATGCAATCAAGCAAGACATTTTGGGTTTGAATTATTTTTGTTTACTTTCCTATGGTAGGGTAGGGTAAAGTCTCGATAGTCTGCAGTAGTGATATGTGCCCCCTTGTCATGTCTATTGTAGTAGTTTATACAAAATCGCTCTCCGCTATGAACATAGGTCCATTATAAAGATCTTTGTAACCGGCTCCAGCAGTGACCTACATTCACCAGCAGAAGCTGTGATATTTTTGTGCTGCGCCAACATTGTTCTGCATCCATTGTACGCTTTAATTAATTAAAAGCTTCACTTTCGGCAATAATTCTTGTTTGTTGGAAAGCATTGAGCTAATTGGGAGGAAGTTTCCAAAGTATTCAACTAGAAATAATGTTATATATATAGATTGTACCTACATTATTCAGATAATTAGCAGACTATTATGCATAAGGGTGACTCCCTTTATGCATAATAGTATGCTAACTTAAAGCATTGCTATTTCTCACTCTGTCTTCTTCTATTGACTTATGTCAGAGTGAGAAATAACACTGCTTAGCATCTGTTTTAAGTTAGCAGACCATTATGAATAAGGGGATATGTATCTACAAATGTTTAAAAAAGAATAGACGTGACTGAGTCAGGTTCTTTTACAATAAGTAAATCTCAATGAAATCTGTCAATTTAAATCTACAGCCTTTAGTATAAGTAAAAGGGTAGTTTTATCTCTCCCAGGCAAATTTGGGCGTAATTCAAAGTGAGAATAAACTGCTTAGCCCTGCTTAGCTATTTCTTGAAGTTCTGAGAGGATTAAACTAGCAATAGCTATCATAAAGAATACAAAAATAAATAAAAAAATGAACAAAAGTTCATCTCCCGCGGTTTCGAAATCGCTTTCAGATTCAGTATCAAGCATGATATATTTTCAAACATATATAATTGCTGAATATCTGAAGGAAACCTGTTATTTTTGTGGATCGGGTTTATTTAAAAGGTGCTACGAAATGGATAAACCTACCTTTTGTGAGTACTAATTTATTATTTGTAAATCCATTGCCGCGGCAATTCCTTTGCCCAGTGAATCGATTAGCGATTCAGATCGAGCCATGTTTACCATCGGGGTTTGATACCTTGTTTGTTTCACATTGCAGGAATCGAGTCCACTTGAATAGGTACCTATCTGACATAATTGGATATACCACGAAATAAATAAGTGGGTAGGTCATTATCATAGGGGATAAAAACGCTGCTATCACGGCGAAAAAGAGTCTGTTTAATTCTGCTGATTTGAGGGTAGTTTGCACAGTAACGAAAGCTTTATAAAAATAAACACAAAGACGAGTTTTTACACGAAAAACGCATGTGGTATTTAATTATAATTTAAATAAATATACATACATATGTATATTATGTATGATAAGAAGTGTACGTTGTGGGTAATAATTTAGTAATAGAACGAGTTTAATAATAAAGTGCTTGATTTACTGCTTGTTTCCCGTGTAAATTCAAATATTGAGACAAATCAGTTCCATTTAGTGAATAATATTTTAATGGTTACTTATTTTGTGGCGTCGTACGGGGGAGGCCTATGTCCAGCAGTGGACGTGTATGGGCTGATGATGATGATGATGATATAATATAACGAGTGTATACTTATTGTGTGAAGTGGCGAATACATTTTCGAAAGTCAGTCCATAATTGACAAAGAAATCGAGGAACATACCTACATACGTAAAAAACATCCGAACATAGAATTTCCTCCTTTTTTCGATGTGGGTTAAAAAAACCTAAATATTAGAGTACGAAATACTAATAAGGTAGGTAATATCATGATTCTATGGAAATATGATAATAATTTACTAGATAGGTAAAACCCGGTTCTATCACGAGCGAAGGACTTAGCTTCTGCCGGCGGAGAAGCTAAGTAATAATACACCTGTCCTCTTTTACTATTTCATGAAATTGCTGAGTTAATCATCATAAAACTACAGCCAAATAATAAATAAAGTATAAAATCTAGACTAGGGTAGGTAATAACGCGACCCAGTATCACTTTTGCAGGAATAGCCCGCCATTTTAGAACTTTATCCCCTAGCGGCTTTTAAACTGCTTTATAGTTTTAGAAATTCAATATGGCAGCAGTTTGTTCCCATATTCAAATGCGAAAACCAAATATATTACTACATGGATATCAAGTTATACACACATTCCAAAACTACACCGTTTTTTTGGGGCAAAAGTAGCATAAACTACCTTACAAAAAGTAGCCGAAAACTGTCTCTGTTTTGCCGTTCGAGTACATACAATCTTGGAGTCTTCAAATCCATGGTGATTAAGTCCCTTCTGGGAAAGCTTGCTCCATCTTAGGCCACATCTACATACAAGCGAGATGGTGGACAAACGCTTGATCCAAGAAAACAAGGCGGAGTGACACTTGCCGACGTCACTGTCCAGTTAAAACTGCGTTGGTTAAACACGAGTCTATGTGCTAAATAATTGGTACTAAATACAAAACCACATAATTTTATCACATTCATACAATACAAGGAGCTCTAGGAGTTACGGTTTTACTCTACTGTTAACACCAACAGGGCAAACACTGCGATTGTTGTCTAGGGCAGAATAGAGAAAAATTACGTCACTTTGTCATCGAATGTGTGAATTATTTTAAATTCATTCCTTTAACTTCAATAATGTACCTACGCAATGCATGACGATGCGATGTCATTATTGTATATTCTACCATAGAAAACAATCCCCGTGCTTGGCCTACGCAAAACAGAAACGTCTTTTCATTCGCCTATGGCGAAGATGACATGGTAAGTGTCACCCACGTGACCATCGCTGTCTCAGAATGCCATACCTATATTATACCATTGGTGATTCATTATCGACATTAAAGTTATATGTGCGTACGTACGTACGTACATACATGTTAACACACAAAGTTGATTTTCCGTTTACCGTGTAATGTGCCTTTTGAAGGACGTTTAAATGAATGGATCAATCGAAGCGACAGAGGGTGAAGGGTGAACGAAGGCCTAAAGCAAATGGAGCAATCCGCAAATGGATACGACCGCTCATTTTCAAGTCTGCATATTAATGGGCATTTTGTGTGATTGAAAATGCCTCATTATTTTACAGTGTTGATGAAAATTTGTGGTTTACAGCAATTGACACTTCGTTACGAATTTAAATAGGGTGTTTATTTATCATTTTAAAGGATTAGGCATATTTGAGGACATTGTAGGTGCAGTAACATGTTGGCAGAGGCATGGCTTGATGTGTGAATATGGCGAAAGTCAACCCACCTTGAATTCGCCATGTCACCGGTATTCGAAGACCCTGTTCAAGTTTTCTTTCATAGAACTTGTTTTTGTAGGTCCATGTTTAGATATGCAGGAAAAACTCAATGGCATTATAGGGTGTTTATTTATTTTAAGAGGATTGTTGGTGTAGTATCTCGCATAGACATGGCGTGTGATGTGAATATGGTGAACTCAAAGTCAACCCACTTTGATTTTGCCATGTAAACGCTTTTTGAAGACCCGGTTCAACTTGTTTTCATCGAATATGTATCTATCTATAATTTCATGTTTAGATAAGTAAGAAAGTTTCAGTGGCATCATAAATTTGTGCGGAGTGCTGACCAACCAAAATTTATGGATTACTAAAAGGATCACGCGTTCCCAGCAAATCGAATTTATCTGCACTATTTGCAGAGGGAAATTCAGTTCTGAGTCCCGGGACCGTGAACTGGAATTTCACTAGTGCGGATAATCCATATACGCACAGGGATTTTGGTTCAGTGGCATTGCATTGGAAAATATAATGATTCAAGGAATAGATAGACACAACAAAGTTAAGAGAGACGAGACCTTATTACTTTTGATCATTGATAAATGCTGAATTGTATTAAAATAGTGAAGCTAGAAACAAACTGAGCCCACGCCACGCAAAATACATGTACGCAACGACTCATACCTTCGTCGGATCACAGATTAATAATGGTCGGATGGCGTGGCGTGGCATCACACTAATATTATAAGCGTGTTTGTATGTTAGTTAGGCTTTCATACAAATTCAAAATTCAGATCTCATAATGGGTCGCATACACTGCCTACTTGGAACCTGTTTCTAGCTTTGATAAAGTTATTGACAATATTTCACAGCCTCTATCTAACTATTACATAATAGCTGCTGCCCGCGCCTCTACCCGCGTTTTATCGGGATATAAAGTAACCCTTATGTTATTTCAGGTCCCGAACTAAGCCCATACCAAATTTCAGCCCAATCAGTTCAGTTGTTTTTACGTGAAAGAGGAACAATTATTATTATTTATTGTTTTACCAAAATCTACAGCCAGACCTAGACAATTCAAACTTTAATGATATAACTTACGGCCAGTTAAAGATTTATTTTTTATAAAAGAAGACAAATCCATACATCCATTCTCACAAACTTTGACATGTATAATATTAGTTGGATAGCCCAGTACAATATTTATGAATGCTATAAATATAGTACTACCACAGGTGATGGTACCACCCCGTGATTTCGCCCACGTGGTATTTGATTTCATATTTTCATAATTTTGATAAATTTCACATCCAGTAATATTATAAATGTCAAAGTTTGTGAGAATGGATAGATGTTTGTGCCTCACGCAAAAAGTACTGAACTGATTGGGCTAAATTTTGTTATGGGTAGAGTTTGGGAACTGGAATAACATATAGGATCTCCCGATAAAACGCGGGCAAAGACGCGGGCAGCAGCTAGTTTTAATAAATTCTCATAAATTGCTGCAAGATTCTTCAAGCGGTAGGTAAGGTTCTCTAAGAGTCCAATGAAAAACTACGGGCACTTTCATTTTTCTTTTCACATCTCTTGGGCGAAGTTATAATGGCTTTTCTTCCCATTGCCGTAAATTGATGTTTAAAAATGTTCAACGCGGTGTGCGCGTTTAGATTTTTTATTTTAAGGAAGTGAAATAGGTAAACCTAAATCTTTAAATAAAATTTTGTTAAACTCCCTTTTTTTTTGTTCGCTGAACTTAGAATAATTTTATGGTTCCTTTTTTGGCGAGATGTCGTAACAAACATCCTTCTTATAATATTATAAATGTCAAAGTTTGTGAGAACGGATGTATGGATGTTTGTTCCTCTTTCACGCAAAAACTACTGAACTGATTGGGCTGAAATTGAAATTTGTAATAGGTATAGTTTGGGACCTGAAATAATATGTATATAGGTTACTTTTTATCACGATAAAACGCGGGTGAAGGCGCGGGAAAGCTGCTAGTATTATAAATGCGAAAGTTTGACTGTATGCTTGTTACCAGTTCACGCCAAAACTGCTCAACGGATCGGGCTGAAATTTTTCATACAGGTTATTCTAGGCCTGAAATAAAACATAGACTAATTTTTATCCCATTAATCAGTTCCCATGGGATAAAATATCCTACCTATTATACATACCTGGTTGTCTGGTAGAGATCGATCGTGAGCGATAAGACCGCCAATTGTCACATTTCTTTTTTGTTTCAAATTGTTTGTAAACTGTTTTGTTAAGTGTGCGATAAAGCTTTTTCTATCAATCTACCTTTCCATAGAAACAACGCGTGTGAAACCGCGGACAGAAACTAGTCCTGCTATTATTATAAATGTGAAAGTTTGTGAAGATGGTTATATTGTATTAGTATTGTATAATTAGTATTTGTTACTCTTTCAAGCAAAAACTAATCATCATCATCATCATCATCATATCAGCCCTTCGACGTCCACTGCTGGACATAGGCCTCCCCTAAGGATCTCCACAATGACCGATTTTGCGCTGCCCGCATCCAGCGATTTCCCGCGACCTTCACTAGGTCGTCGGTCCATCGCGTGGGGTCTACCTACACCGCGCTTTCCGGTACGTTTCAAAAACTAATGAACGGATTTTATTGAAACTTGGAATATACATACATAGTTCATAGGTCATAACCTATTAACATATATGCTACTTTTTGGGTACCACGGGACCGTAGCCGCGGGCGGAAGTTAGTTAAATATAAATGCGAAAGTTATGGGCGCCATAATCGCATGTGCGACAAATCTGTAATGAAGATAAGAAAAATGCGAAAGTTTGGATGGATGGACCAATGGAAGTATGTTTGCCAAAACTACTGATCAGATCTGGCTGAAATAGCATAAAAATAAGTCTAGAGCTCCAAAGCACTGATGTATGTTACTTTTTAATCCATAAATAATTTTCCGTGGGATAGGAATTATATTTTAACGTGTCCACAGATACAACACGTGCGAAGCCGCGATCAGAAACTAGTTACATAATATTACTAACGAATCTCATAAAGCTAATGCCAAAAGATTAAAAAACAAAAGGTACTTTTATTTCCCTAAAACACGGTAAGCCCTAACAAATGTCAACACTTTTAATACAAATGATTCCACTTTACCCCCTTAACTAGAATCGGGTAGGTTGTCCGTTAGGGAAAATGACAAGGCATGACTGTGCTTCACTCGCTAAGTAATTACATACACGTCATACGTCGGCGTTGAACGTAATGTTAGTAGGGTTGTCACGAAATCTTATTAAATTTTCAAGCCATAAAATTGTGATTTGAAGTAAGTATTCAAGTTGACGGTTTTAGAGTGAGCGGTAAAGTAAATTACTTGTACTTAGAGCTACGTGTTTATTTTTAGCGGTGTTGCATGGATTTTGAACAAACTGAATATTTTTGACGATTCTATTATGATGAACTAATTTTTTTCGGTACCTACTAAATATTTTTACTTTGTAGGTGCCTGCTTTTGGGTTACTGAAATACTGACTTTTTTAAAATTTTATGCTATTTCTATTACGGTACCACACGTTAGGTGATCATAAGGAATCACACTAATATTATAAATGAGAAAGTTTGAATGTTTCCGCCAAAACTACTGAACGGATCGGGCTGAAATTTTGCATAGAGGTAATTCTAATCCTCAAATTATTCATACTTTTTACCTATCATAAATCAGTTTCCATGAGATATAAATCGCTTTAAACGTTTTCATAGAAATAACGCGTGCGAAGCCACGGGTAGGAACTATTCCTTTATAATACTGAATAAATAAAAATTTAAAAAAAAATACAGTTCAGAAACGACAAATAGTAATTATAATCTCAAATCCGAGGGTAGAATAATTTTTCGTCAACATCAAAACTTCCTCCAATTAGACGAAGAAATTCTCAAAGTTTATTATACCTAACAAATTGAATGCCAACCCTAATTTACATGAAACTTCACACATTTAAAGCAAGCACGTAAACTGGATGAGTCGCAAATAAAGTAAGTAGACGATGAAATTTCAGCCGATGAGTTTTAAGGAGTTTTCAAGATATTGTATCTAATATGATTTTCATAAAATGCTTCCGGAATTGTGGAAATTTCGACGTAAACACCAGGCTTATTCCATCCATTAGTGAGGGAAGGTGAAATTATGTAGGTACTAAACGTATTTACGGTGTGCGATTAAGTCTTGAAATATTGAAATACTCAGCGATCACGTTTTGAACATGTGTAGGAGTTTATATGAGATAGGGTTTTATATCGAGAACAAAAAATATTGTCTGAGGATACATTTTGGAGGCTTTTTCCTAGAGGTCCGTCCTCTAGAAAATAGCCTACAAAATGTGTCCTTATTGTCCGCGCATTACCTAACTGTATACATTTTATTTCTTAATAGACTAAATTTTTCATAGGTAGATAAAAAGTTAAATATTCATTTTTGTTGTTTACAACAAAACACATAAAAACAACAAACAACTTGAGGACAGTAAAATAAACATCAATAACACCGTATTTTGTTTGGTCAGTAATAAATTTTGAACAATTACACTGACCAACTGTGCTACCGAAAATATTAGGATGAGTAATGATCATTCAGTCCAGTCCCCTTGTTTGTTGAATACACGCTTTAGCTGTTTGCTGCTTCGGAGTTTTTGTAATTTGTCACGGAAAGTTACATCGGTTTTGCCATTTTTTGTTACAGCGTCAGCTACCTTTATTTATGTTTTCTGTGTCCTAACATAACATAAACGATGATGTGGTGCGGGGCGGGCGAAGGTCCGCCTGCGATGCAGGACGTTGCGGGTTCGATTCCCGCCTTGGGACAAAAATTGTACGATTTGCAAATATTAGTTCCGGGTGTACTAAGTATTTTCTATGTATAGGTATTATTAAAAATAGAATAAGTAATGTATTACAATTATTAAGTATATCAGTAATGTAGTACCCATAACACAAGCTCTGCTTAGCTTCAGGCTGAATAATGCTATGTGAATTTTCCAGCATTATTTATTTATTTCATGAAGTAACCTGCTTGATCAAATAAAATTTTCTTTTTCAAGTCATGTTGAAAACTTGCTTACCTACTTTTATATGACCCGCGCCCATGGACTGGCTGCAATGATAGAAAATTCATTTGAGCCACCCTACGAGACAAAAGCCTCTATTCCCGTTGCCACACGTATAACAGAATATTTTTTTTTGTAAATGTTAGTTTACAGATCAGGTGAGAGGTTAAACAACAAATAAATATTTTATATAAAATCATTGATTATTAATTACGAATTGAATATTGAATAATAATATAATATAATATTTATTATATTATATTATATATAGATATAATATGTAATATAATATATTAATATTATATTGAACATATTAATTAAATATTATTAAGTCATTGTTTATGGTACAAATAATTGTACACTATCCTTATAGGCAAACATAATTCGATAGTGGAATATCCATAGTCATAATCTTACTAATCTAGGCAGGTATATAAGTCATAAACATTGGTCATATTTTAACATAATTAAATTCCTAACTAATAATAATAATAGTCATTACGAAAATATTTATTACGAGAGATTAACAATTAAATAATATAAACAAATTAAACTAGTATTTATAATTGAGCTAACTGCAGTAGAGATGAGTCCAGTATTCAATAACTAACTCAGTACCTGTTAGCATGGTCCTAAAATATCTAACGCTATTGTAAAATCCGCATACCGCTAGGGAATAACTGTGCAAAGCGAGCATCGCGCCTAACCGACCGTGAGCCATAACTACCCAACGCTTCAATACCTATACTTACCTAACTATCATCTACGCATAGGTACTAGCGGACCGTTCACCCGTAAAGTTATTTAGCTGCAATAAGTATTTGGTATTTCTAACCAAATCGGTTAGATGGTATTTCTAACCAAATCGGTTAGAACTATATTGGGTAGAAATCAGAACAGGTATAGAGTATTGTAACGTTATTGGGTACTTGTTGGTACTAGCGGTATTGAAACAAAATACCGAACTAATAACCGGTAGCCAAAATATCCAATAACTCCCATCCTTAAACTGCAGACTGTTGCAAACAATCTACAGGTAGCTCAACTGGTCCATATAAATACCAGTCGGAAGCGTCCCCAAGACGGTGGCTGCATTGCCCCGCTGTATGGCTATGCTGATGCGTTGCGATTACTAATATACTATATGCATTTTTATTAATATTAAGCATAATTATATAGCTGTTGTTATTTGTACTATTTTTAGGAGAATTTACGTATCTATCAACGAGAAGCCAGCCTACAACAGCCAACAAAGTACGCAGACAACAACAAACAGCAATAAATATGTCACTTTATAATCGACAATCGATAATTATCGGGCATTTTGTGTAATTTATCATTGACTGACGTGAGGCCTTATGTTTGGTGATTAGCTCCCCGATGGCGCTGGACTTATGTAAAATCATCTTTATGGCAATGTGGTAAGGCTCAGAATAATATTTAATAAATTTACGTTGAAAATGGGTTGATAAATTATTTTCTACTAGCTGTTCCCCGCGGTTTCACCCGCGTTAAATTAGAATTTCATTAAATCTCCCATGGGAATTTGATGTTTTACCAGGACAAAAAGTATATACTAGCTTAAGTTACTCTCCATACTTTAAACTAACTCTATACCTACCAAAAATCAAGCCGATTGGTTGCTTAGTTAGGGGCAGGCGTGAGAGAAGGACAAACAAACAAATATACTTTCGCATTTATAATATTAGTGAGGATGTAAGCTTTCTGTTTTGGGTAAGAGTTCATATTAGATAAAAAATTTCATAGATAAATTTCATAAATTCTCGGTTGGTTGTTATCTATTCGAGGGCTTTGACCTTTTTAGTTTCAGATAAAGTGCCCAATAAAAGAAAACATAAACTACCGGACTAATGGATGATAGTGACGAAATTAAGCAATTGATAATGATCGTCAAGAACTATTTAAAACATTAATAACTTACGGTCTGGTCATCACTCGTGAGCGATAAGACCGCCAAAGCTTTTTTGTACTTAATTGTTTGTTAAAGTTAGCAATAAAGCATTTTCTATGTATCTTACTTATTTATATCTTGGTTATTGTATGGGGCCAGTATTTTAAGTCATATAAAATACATTTCATTTTTGCAGCCTTGGTTTTAGTATCCGAGATTTATTTTGTAAACAAAGTGGTTGCAAACTATATTGATGGAATACTATATCGCACTAAACTGGTCTCATCAGAGCAAATCGCAGAAGTTCGGAATAATTTTAGGTTTTGAAAGATTCTATTCATTATGTATACAACATGTTCTCTCGTCCGTTTTCGAATTGAACTTGAATTTTTTTTGCGGATTGTTATAAATAAATTATGCGTGGTTAAAAATTGAATTTTTTACCCGACTACGAGAGGGTTATGATTTTGTATGTATGTAGCCGATTTTTATGTTCCCTCGTAGCGCTGAAACTACTGGTCCGATTTCACCAAATGAGGTGTCATATGATTCTTCTTAATAGCCCGATGGTTATAGGTTATGTGACGTCAGATAAAAATGGGGGTCTAACGAGATAGCGGGGGTTGAAGAAAGGATCGAAAATTTCAATGTTAGTAAATATGCCAAATGAAATATGCTCGTGTGTGGTATCGTTGCAAAGGTCTTTGTTTGTACTTTTCGAAACCGTTTCTCCATAGCATTTTCTTTTGATACTTAAGTAGTCGGAGGCACCCACCCCATATACCTAGGGTACAATTAGTAACAAAAGCCTCCGACTACCTAAGTATCAAAAGAAAATGCTACGGACAATAGATGACCGCTTGTTTAAGACTTTTATGTAGTTGGGTTTCAGTTTTTAACTATATTTTTTTAGTGATTACAGTGCTATTACTTAGTTTTTTCTGTTATTGTTATCAGTTATTGTAAAGTTTTCATTTATAGTCTTTGTTGACCTTAATAAATTTTTAATATTTTTAAAAACACTTATATACAAGCTTTTATATCACATAGGAGCAAAGTTCTTGAGAATACTAATCCAACGAATCCAAACTCAACGAACGTGGTTATGTCATTTCGTTTAGGTTCCTATGGCCACCTTCGGTTTCCATCATCAGACCAGCTCGAGGCTACCATGGCATTGCATTAATTGTCACCAAACTACCATAAGTATGCCAAATATCAGCTCAATCGGTTGAGGATAACTGGTCTAAAATTGAGTTGCAAGATTTGACCCGAACAAACATACATACATTGCAAGTTAAATAAAAGCTTGTAAAATATCTTGAATTCTAAAACCGAGTAGGTGTAGTCCTATGCTACTCGCATCCAATCATGAACTATATGCGAGTACCTTGAATTATGTGCAATATAGAATTAAGCGTTATTTGTGATACTTAAAATTAGCTACCTCATATGTTGCATGGCGCCCTAACAGGGCTCCTAATACCTAGCCTCTAAGTGAAATATTTAAGACCTCTCACATTGTATGTATTAGGATTGCAAAATAAATACTTGAATCCCTATGGAATACTAGAAATGAGTTATGCTAGCTAGGTTATACTAGAATAAGTTTATTCAACTGTGTCGAGGGTAATGTTTCCTTTCGATAACCTCTATTGATTGATATTAGAACCCAATCTATATCTTTCCAGTTTAATGAACCCTCGTTTATTGAACTTTCAAACATACTTGATAAATTTAACTTTATAAAGTAACTAGCAACCCGCCCCGGCTTCGAGGATTAGGCAGCGTTTTCGATGAAAGCTCCCAGACGGCTTGACTTTTTCCAACACTTCAAACAATTATCGTTATATGTATTTCAACCAATTTACACGAAACCTTAACAAATTATATACTTGAACCTTTCTCATGAATCCCTTTATCGATTAGTGAAAATCGCATGAATTCGTGCCGTAGTTTTTGGGTTTATCGCGAACAGACAAACAGACAGACGCGGCGGTGGACTTTTTATAATATGTAGGGAAAATAAGGGAAGTAGCCTATGTTGTTGTTTTAGGATACACGTGGTGACTCAGGCTTGTTCTAGTGCGGGATCCACTGCTACTGTGTAGGTATACATTGCATGACATAATGTGGAAATAAATGTTATATATGGCCTATGTCCAGTAGTGGACGTGTATGCGATGTGATGATGATGATGATTTATTATATGACGACCGATGTGGCGCGACTGGCGAAGGTCCGCCTGCGGCGCAAGAGTTTGCAGGTTTGATTCCCGCCTTGGAATAAATGTTTGTACGATCTGCAAATATTTATCCTGGGTGTTCTGGGTATTTTCTATGTATACTAAAAAATATCTATCTATGTATGTATTGTATTATGTATATCAGTCATCTAGTACCCATAACACAAGCTCTGCTTAGCTTGGGGATAGATGATGCTGTGTGAAGTGTCCAAAATTATTTATTTTATTGTATACGGAACTGATTGATAAAGGAGTTTTTGCTATAAAAGTCTACGACGATATGAAAACTTGTATTTCATTTCAACACGATTAGAAATGAAATGTAATATTTATTTCACTTGAAATTACTTTACAGACTTACGTAACTAATAACATAACATAACTAACTCTATTTAAAACTAACTTACAACACTTAGACTAGTTACAATTATTAATTTATATATGTAGTTTATTTTAGGCATAATATTTATTATGAGTATTTTTATTTATTAAATCTATACTAGCACACAGATCCCCTAGTACTATCCAACAATCCTATCCATCCACGGTTGTCTGGTAGAGATCGCTCTCGAGCGATAAAACCGCCACTTGTAACTTAGTTTTAAAATTGTCTTTTTTTGTATTTCTGTTTCTTATCAATAAGTGTGCAATAAAGAATTTTCTATCTATCTATCTTTTCTATCTATCTACAATTAGTTAAAAAATAATTGATATATAAAAAAAAAATATAATTCAACCCATCACGTTGGGTAGAATATAGTATACTCGTATCTAAACCTCCAGAAATACGAGATGTGCCCGTCCGGGGTAGAAAGGCGATCTAGAAAGGTTATCTCTACCCATTTGGGCCGAGGGTTCACCGTTAGGGCCAGAGAATTACGTCATGTAGCCCATACATTCACAACTGCTAAAATTATATATAAGTACGTATGTATCTAGCTACTATTGTTACAGTATTCATTTTATAACGTACGTTTACAGTTACCGCGTGAACAAAGCCGCGGGAAAAAAATTGTTGCATAAAGAACTTCTGTGATTTATGATTAAGTACATAATCCTACTAGTATTATTATGACATAGTTTGTGAGAAGGATGTATGGATGTTTGTTCCTCTTTTACGCAAAAACTACTGACTGTGCCGAAATTTCGTATGGGTATACCGGAAATAACATATGTATATAGGTATAGGTAATTTTTATCCGAATAAAATGCGGGCGAAGGCGCGGGCAGCAGCTAGTGATAAATATTTTTACCAACATTGATCAATTGTTTTTTTTTGTCAACTGTACTTTTTCCTTTGAAAGTACCTTTTGTACTGTGGGGTGAAACTAGAAATATTTTAGACATGGGGCAAAATCAGAATTTTTGTGTTTTGGGAGTTTGTGTTATGGGATGACTCATATACATCAAATATTTTTGAATTATACATAGAAAATACCCAGAACATCCGGAACAAATATTTGAAGATCCTACAAACATTTGTCCCAAGGCGGGAATCGAACCCGCAACCTACTGCGTCACAGGCAGACCTTCACCCGCCGCTCCACATCGGTAGTCGAATGTGGAACAAATACACATAATCGATGTAATACCTCGGGTCTCAATTTATGTATAACGCGTAGGTAATTAATTACAAATTAACCTGTCTTGAAGTTCCTCGCTAAGCGAAGAAACCTTTTGTTCAGAATTATCTGCCCCACTTTACTGTTACGTGGCCTACATCGTGCGACTGGTGCATTGATCGTTACTTACCAGCCTTATACTTACTGCGCACTCAGAGAAAACCTTTTTTAGGGTTCCGTTCCTCAAAAGGAAAAAAAAAAACCTTATAGGATAACTTTGTTGTTCGCCTGTCGACCCTCTTTTCTCAGGAATGCGTGGAGTTATCTAGTTTAAACTAAAATCAAGTACTCAAGTTCCGTAACCTTTTAGAGCCGTGGTATAAAAAAAACGTCTAAGTCAACGCAATCAAAAGCTTAAAACCCAATTATTTGGAAATTTCTAAGGGAATCACATGCACTCGATACCTATAGAGTTATTTCGTTGTAAGTTGCGAAGCGAGGTCTTATAATTATACGAAGCCCTCGGTGCGCGAGTCCTACTCGCACTTGACGTTTTATTTACTTAATTTGTGGAGAGCCCATTGAGGGGGGTTAGGGTAATTAGTACACCTATTTCTACCACGTATCAATCGCACGTCGAGTTTGGGTTTGTTGGATATGCCTTCTCAAGCACTTTGGTCCTAGATGATATAAAAGCTCAAATTTAAAAGTTTTTTAAATATAAAACAAAAATGTGTTTGAGAAGAATATTCCCATAAATTACATAACTTTTTAACCATCATAACAGGTAGGTATAAACGATAGGTATCCATTAACTATATTGACCGACTTTAGAGACCGTTTATAATTGAGCTCCAAGGCAACACTACGTCACTATGTAAGCTGCAGTGTGTAGACCGGACGGTGAGCCATTCGCAATTGTGTATCATCTTCACACAGCCTTGGGACGAGGCACTGCCTCGACCCGGGGCTGCCTCAAATAGAAAGCCCCTTTATGTAAGCACCTGGCCTATTAGTAAGTGCATTGATCGGTACTCTAAGCCTGCGTCCTGAGTGACGGCGTACCGCGTGGGCGTAATGAACGGCGTACTTGTCCGGAGTGCGAGCGGGCGCGTAATTTCACAGCGCATTCTACTGGCGGATATGCTCATCAATACACGTATTTTGTTTTTAAGTGGCGGTTAGTGAAGAAAGTGAAATGTTTCAAATTAAATTGAATTACTTTCTTGCTGGAGATTCCCGAGGTACAAGACAACAATCAATATTTAATTCACTATAGTACATAAATTGCTGTTTATGCTGCTTTATAATAGGTTTATGTTAAGTTACATTCGTTGCCGACTGTACCCATCCGTACTGTATTGCGGGTTCTTTTTCCGATTTATGTTTATATGCACCATAAATGTTTCTTTATTTCCAATCTGGGATTTTTTTCTGTATAAGTTATGTATTGTATTTGGTAGGTACATATTTTATATACTGCGTACACTCATAAATAATGTAATGTAGGATCCTGCATAACTATCATTTTAACTATCTGTGACAGTTTTTGCCCGACTATGTAATTGATAATAGTTCGTGGACAACGGGGCTGATTATACTTAGAGTAAGACTACATAAGTTTAATTTTGTTTATACACTTGAGTATAATTGTTTGTTGCGTTAATAAATAAAAATAAATTCTCAATCATGACCTTACATGTTTGGTACTATGATATAATGTAATATTTTTGTCAATTTTACGCGCGCACGCCTCAACTTGTCCGCGTGCACTATGGACACATGGACAGGAATCCGCGTGTAAAATACGCTCCGCAATCCGCCACACGCCGTACGCCGTCACTCAGGACGCACACTTAGCCTGTAGGTGGTGTTTAAGCCGCAATGAAACCAACTTATATGATTCAAAGCTTATTAGTTTTAAAAGCTCTAACCTAGATTGCTATGTACGGATTGTTCTATTTGTTTGTACGATGACCTCCGTGGCGCGGCGGGCGAAGGTCCGCCTGCAACGCAGGAGGTTTCAGGTTCGATTGCCACCTCGTGACAAAGGTTTGTATGATATGCGTATTATAAAAAAAAAAATCTATGTAGTCGATTACATATATGTATTAAGTATATCAGTTATCTAGTACCTATAACACAAGTTCTGCTTATCTTCGGGCTAGATAATGCTGTGTGAATTGGCCAGCATTATTTATTTATTCATTTGTTGTTCTTTGTTAGAGTTTTTGACTTAAAATTAAATAATTTCTACGGCCCAATATTAGCCAATACTCGGCCAAGATTTCTCTAGCAGCCATCACCTCGTCTGGATGAATGTTCTGCCCGGGCAGATAGAAGCGAATCTAACGCCGCCGCCATTTTTCCGACCCGAATTTATTCTAGAAATTCGGGTCGTTCTTTCGCAAAATGTTTTTTTCGCACATTCGCTTTGTTTGGATGTAAAAAGAACAAGAAAGAGGGCTAGTAAAAGTGAAATATAACTTAGCAGTGGGGAATCCTGGTGATGGCGATGTTGAGTCAATACAATACACTTTATTGCACACCAAGATAATACAAATATACAGGAAAATATATAACAGAGTTGCACAATGGGCGGCCTTATCGCAAAGAGCGATCCGTTCCAGACAACTTTGGGATGGCCAGAGACAACTAAATTTTTCGACCCAATCAGAAACAAATCTAAAAGTTTTTAAGACCTTAGGTATCAAAGTGATACAAAGACAATAACATAATCGATTGATTAGATGTAGTTTTTTTTGAAAACTATTATAACAAACTTGACTTGATAATTACCACAATTTGAGTTTTGAGTTCTCCAATATTTCGGCACAGTTACATGCCATGATCGTGGTACAACTGTGGTTCCGTTTGCCGAAATATTGGAGAACTCAAAACTCAAATCATGGTGAATATCCCGTTAGGTAACTTTAGTGTTGTAAATAACCATGATAGTTTCACAAGTTTAAAACTTGACTTGGCTAAACCATTTGGCCACGAACGGCATAGGGTTTATAGAAAAAGCTGTTAAAACAAACGCCTGAATGTCGATTTTAAAACGTTTCGGTACTAACACGTCCTTATCGTTTCTCGCTTGCCTCTTTAGAATATTAAGTAGTTTGCAACTTTCTGCTATTTCGTACATTACGGTTTAGTACCTACCTACCTAATGCTAGAACAAATAGCACTACATAAATATCTATCGTACTTTGGTAAACTTAGGAACCTTTGTTTTGAAACACCTATTACCTGCCTCAGGGCTTCATTTATAGCTTGCAGGTGCTCACATAAGCATATCGAAATATATTTTGGGACGTTATTATATTTATATAATTGATTTATTATTTTATTTAACGACTTATAGACGAGTCGTAGGTACATCATTCAATTTAAAGTAACATTATTTTGTCATACAGCAGCACAGCAGGGCAATGCAGCCAGTGTCTTAGGCACGCTTCCGACTGGTATTGATATGGACCAGTTGAGCTACCTGTAGATTGTCTGCAGTTAGTTCAATTCTTTCAATTGTAAATACTAGTTCTAATTTGTTTCTATTATTTCATTGTAATTTCCTTTGTTAATATACATAGGTAAATTATTTTGAGCATATTTAATGCATGATTTATGAAAAATAAACCAAAATGCGTAACTGAGTAAGAGTTTAGAACATAAAATATAAATTTAAATTCAGTTAAATACAATATTAAATTTAGTTTGTAGCCAATTTAGTTTTATATTATGTGAACATACGTTAAATCTGTGAAATATTTTTGGGCTATCACCAGTATAGCCCAAATCGAAGCAAATAGAATATCCCATATGCATTACATATACAAAAATAGTAAACATACATTATGTGGATTCGTTCTATGTTCGTCCCACATTCGTCTACCTACCGATGTGGAGCGGCGGGCGAAGGTCTGCCTGCGACGCAGGAGGTTGCAGGTTCGATTCCCACCTTGGGACAAATGTTTGTACGATCTTCAAATATTTATTCCAGGTGTTCGCATATACGCAACAGAAATGAACCAATTATATGCATCAAATCTGAAATATCATCCACCCAGAACACAATCAATATTCTGATTGAGCTGAAAGCATTGTGTTGTACGGAGCCATTCAGCTGAAAATATTTCAACTCATTTCAGGGGTAGGTACCAGAGAGTCCTGGGACACATTATGGTAATACGACCTCGTTATTTCAATGGTACCTAGCGTGTGTACTGGGTAGGTAGAAAGCAGTGTTGCTGTTCCGGTGTTGAATGGATTTCTAGCAATGGTTCCGCGTTATTTACTTTATTTATATTCTTTGTTAATTATGTAATATTATTGTACATTATGTTTAGTTTAGTTTGACTACGTCCCTATACAGCAGCACTTTGACATACCCTTTAATTTAATTCTTATTATTTTAATTTTGAACAATTATTCTTATTTGATTTTTGACCTCTTAAAGCCAACAAAGTTGTTATTTTGTAAATTATTTTGTTTGTGTTTTTTCTGTGTACCTCATGGTGTTTCCTATGTGAAAAGTTCGTGTGAATATTAAAAATAGACATCAAGTGTTACATGTGTAGCTACGGTGGAAATAAATAAATACAAATATAAATAGGATATCAGTGGATTCCTCATTGTAATTTTACAACTCACTATTGTTTTTTCATTTTTGATCCTGAAGTTCAACGGTTTTCCTTATTTTAGTAGCGCTCCATACAACACACACAAAAAGCTGTAGCCACGGGCAACTATTACCTGGTACTGTCTTCTCCAGGTGATGCTTAGCGAAGCATTAAGAAAGAAGGAACAGTCTTCTTCCAAACTATCTAATTTATTATTACTACTGCGGTATTACAAGTTAAGCTGATCTAGAGCTGAGGTGTTTTTCTATTTAGACAAATACAAGTTAACCATGAAAGAAATATTTGTCGGCTGAGGAGTGTGGGCCGGAATGAGAATCGGTGGGCTATCTTGGGTATCGGACATGATGGACTTGCGTGGACGAAAACAAAATCCAGTTGAAGATCACACTTATGTGATCTTCAACTGGATTTTGTTTTCGTCTTCGTCGAAATAAAAGTGCCTTGTGACTTATCACAAGGCACTTTTATTTCGTACAGTTAGGTACTGATCGTACATCTGCAAAAAGTTAACCACGTGGTGGGAACAGACAAGTTTCTTCGTTTTGGAGTTGCTTCGACGACGACGCCTCGAGGAAAAGTCCCAAATTCCCCATTCCAAATATCATGTCCCAAGTAACTCTTACGAAGAACCATGTCCAAGCGTGGTTCATCGCCGCGCTTGCGTTTCCACCAATCCAATCAAACAAATTACAGTTTACCAACTTATTAGGGCAAATCTTTACAGTCTAATTGGATAGTATAATTGGACTGGATTGGATACCTTAATCAGTCTAGGTAACATTACAAAACAGAATATTTCACAGGCTGCAACCTTATCAGAACTAATCTTTACAATCTGATTGGATAACCTTGGCTTGAGCAGTCTAGCCAACTTTACAAAACAAAATACTAGGAGCTAAGATTATTGCCAGCTTAAAATAATATCATCATAGACAAACTTGACATTCTCTGTCAAGTTTGTCAGAGTTTGAGGAATAACTAATCACGCACGGCGCCATCTGCTGGTAACTTTAGTAAATTTAATCGAAGAAAAAGAGTATGGACAGAACATTACGTTTTTGTTCAGAAGTTCACTTGATAGATTTTAATCTTAATTAGTTAAAAATAATAATAATAATCGTTATCGACTGGTGGCGCCACATATCTCGATTCGATATATTTATCACCTTAATTTAAAATAAAAACAAAATGAGAACAGTATTTACAAATTGAAACAGTTGAGGTAACTGCCGACTGTTGCAAACCATCAAGACTACAGAAATTTAAATATTAACATCATTCAATCTAGTATTTTTTTATTGATAATGGTAAAGCGTTTGGCCACCATCCAACTTGGGAAAGTGAAGATGTGGCCTAAGATGGAGCAGGCTTTCCCAGAAGGAACTTATTCACTCGGGATTTGAAGACCCCTAGATTGTACTCTACTGGAAAAACAGAAGCAGGAAGTTCGTTCCACTCTTTTCTTTTTTTATTTACAATCGAAAAAATTGAGCTAACTTGTAACAATTAATTATTTTGATTAGAGAAATCGCTATAAGTAGGTATTTATAACGTACGTTACCCTAATCCATACAGTCAATGTTTTTCAAAGAGCTCTCCCGAAGGATCCTGAACGCAAATGCTCATAAATCTCATACATTACCCGGAAAAGGACGCTGAAGTATCGTTGAAAGAACACAAAAAACCCCATCAGAAGCAGGTATGTAAATATACTCGTTAGTAAGTGGAGTCTGTATTATAATAACATATTTCAACTGCCGGCCATCTTGCAAACGACGTTAATGACCACGCTCTGTGAAAAATTAGGACGTTTATGAAAAATATTGCTAGTAACTAATTTTAAACCTTTTTCCCCGTTTTTATGGTGCAAAACTGAAGTATAGGGTTAAGCGGTCATTCGAGAGACGCAGAGCTATTTTTAAATTGGTTTATTAGGGTAATGAGGATGATAAAATTTACTGGGACGGATAATTTTTTATAGGGACTATGCAGCTATGTCACACATAGTTTTACCGCTATCGTTATACGGCGCTAAACGTTTTCTATTCATAGAGGCAAAAACAATGTGTCTACGATATACTACGATAATAAATACTATATTTAAATATTTAAATTTAGTATTTAAATATTTTAATATAATTTAAATAGTGATTTATTTCCTTTAGACCTTACAGCCCCCTTAGCACGGAGATTTTTGTCTAGGGTAGAATAGAGACCAATTACGTCACTTTGTCATCGAATGCGTAAATTATTTGAAATTCATTCCTTCAACTTCAATAATGTACGCAATGTATGGTGATGCGATGTCATTATTGTCTATTCTATCCTAGAGATAAATTCCCGTGCTAGGGGGGCAGGACTCTTGGGCACTAAGAAATAAAATGATAACTTAGATTTTTGTTCACTTCTATATTTTTAATGTAAAGTAAAGAAGCGAACAAGAAACCATTACCCTGTTAGGTTGTTAATTTTTGAGTTGGAGCAAATACGTCCCAAGCTTTATTAATTCTTTTTACGAAAGGATATGTTTGACAACGTATGTGAATTTATTTACTGCAACGTGCGTGTCTAAGATTTAAGTGTTTTTTTATTATTATTATATGGAATTTATTTGTGTACCTTTGTTCTAAAATAAACGTATATTTATTTATTTATTATATCTACCGTCAACTCGTATAAACCTAAGCAAATGTTTACCTTATTTTATTTTAGCAAACCAAACTTTTGAGTTTGAATAAAATATGGTTTAACCAAATTCAAATATGGCGTGCATATTTGTAGACCCCTATGTGTATGAAAATGAAAAGCTCTATTCCACTATTCTAAATTTGAATCATTCAATATTTGAATTTGTTTTGTGGTAATAGTCCAAATACCAACAATTTACTCAACTGTATTGGTGCGTCCAATTTACATTGCGAATTTATAATAACAGATGTTTTCATTTATACTGATACTACCTGCTGCCCGTGTCTTCGCCCGCGTTTTATCGGGATAAAAAATAGCCTATATGTTATTCCAGGTCCCAAACTATATCCATACCAAATTTCAGACAAAACGGTTCCGTAGTTTTTGCGTGAAAGAGTAACAAATATCCATACATCCATCCATACAAACTTTGACGTTTATAGTATTAGTAGGATATTTGAATATCCCCAAACCATCATACATATATACAAATCGCTATTCGTGGTGTCGTTTGAGGGAGGCCTATGTTCAGCAGTGGACGTATACGGGCTGATGATGATGATGATGATTTGAATATCAAAATTTACCTACTATATGGTGCAGTAGCTATTTGCCTCTAAAATGATTTTGTCTCCCCTTCATTGCGGAGGGGACATACCTTCATCGCCCTTCATAATATTAAATCTTAAATTTATTAACTGTGGGTATTTCAATGTCTGTTTTGTTGATTGAAAATTATCGCTCGTTTATTGAGATTATTCTAAAAAGGTCAAAATTAGAGATGAGTCCGGTATTCAATAACTAACTCAGTACCTGTTAGCATGGTCCTAAAATATCTAACGCTATTGTAAAATCCGCATACCGCTAGGGAATAACTGTGCAAAGCGAGCATTGCGCCTAACCGACCGTGAGCCATAACTACCCAACGCTTCAATACCAATACTTACCTAACTATCATCTACGCATAGGTACTAGCGGACCGTTCACCCGTAAAGTTATGTAGCTGCAACAAGTATTTGGTATTTCTAACCAAATCGGTTAGATGGCATTTCTAACCAAATCGGTTAGATGGTATTTCTAACCAAATCGGTTAGATGGTATTTCTAACCAAATCGGTTAGATGGTATTCCTAACCAAATCGGTTAGATGGTATTTCTAACCAAATCGGTTAGATGGTATTTCTAACCAAGTCGGTTAGAAATATATTGGGTAGAAATCAGAACAGGTATAGAGTATTGTAACGTTATTGGGTACCAGTTGGTACTAGCGGTATTGAAACAAAATACCCAACTAATAACCGGTAGCCAAAATATCCAATAACTCCCATCCTTAGTCAAAATATCGCAATGTGAGTTAATATAATTCCGGTGGATTTTTGGTTACGTAGGAACATTGCTATTAGGGTTATGTACAATAAGGGTGAAAACGGGACCTTATTTAGATTCAAATTATTTATTGGAAACAAAGTTACAGGTCTACAGGTCTAATTTAGGCCGCGCTTAATTTTTTGGCCGTGGGGCCGCGGCGTACGAATATCGAGCCCTCCGACTCAACCCGTGGGTGTCGTAATAGCCGACTAAGGGAACCTACCAGAAGAAGGGCAGCAGCTTCTTTCTGAGTATTTTTCAACACTAACACTGCGATCACCAATCCGCCTGCCAAGTGTGGTGATTATGGCAAATCCCCCCCTACATGGGAGACCATCCACTCGATGACGACCGACGACATTGTAGCGGTCACAGGGAGTCGATGGATGGAGGCGGCTCAGGACCGCTATTTGTGGCGTCGTATGGGGGAGGCCTATGTCCAGCAGTGGACGTGTATGGGCTGATATGATGATCTAGGTTTATTTATGTTCTACTATATTATTATGAGCTTTGATGTCTAATGGAATAAATTGTCGAACAAAGAACATCAATATTTTTCACGTAGCTCTCACACACTTTCCGTGGTGTGATTTATTTATTTATTTCGAGCTACCAAACGAGGATACACTTAAAAACCCCAAAAAAGAACACCATAAGGCAACATCAATTCTGACCCCCCAATTATAGGTCAAGGTCAGCTAACGTATAAAATTAGATTGGGTTGACAAGGCAAAACACTTACAAACTAATAAAGGATATTAAAAAATATAGTTTAAAACTAAAACCCGACTACATAAAAGTCTTAAACAAGCGTTCACTTATTGTCCTTATCATTTTCTTTTGATACTTAGGTAGTCGGAGGCTTTTGTTCCTACCTGTAGGTACCCTAAGGTAGGATACCCTAGGTACATATGTATATGGGGTGGGTGCCTCCGACTACCTAAGTATCAAAAGAAAATGATAAGGACAATAGGTGAACGCTTGATTAAGACTTTTATGTAGTCGGGTTTTAGTTTTTAACAAAAAAAATTACACCTTTTTGCTAATAGTTTGAGACTCGTTAACCTCACAAAAGTTTGAGAAACGGTTTCGGAAAGTACAAAAAAGACCTTTGCAATCCACGCACGTGCATATTTACTAACATTGAGATTTTCGACCCTTATTTAGAACCCCGCTATCTCGTTAGACCCCCATTTTTATCTGACGTCACATAGCCTATAACCTAACCCCGGCTATTAAGACGAATCATACGACACCTCATTTGTTAAAATCGGACCAGTTTCAGCGCTACGTGGAAACATAAAAATCGGCTACATACATACATACATAGGGTGTCTAACTCATAACATAACCCTCGTCCTTCGGTATTCGGGTAAAAATAACCAATTTTACAGAGGACAAGAGAATATTTGTGATTGCAAAATTATACGAGTAAATATACATATATATTATACTATTTATATGAGTTTGTAGCAATACTTCATACGCAAACTGATTGTGGGCAATCATCCGCACACGAGGGACACGAAAGTTAAATAATAATCATTAAAATCACAACAACACAGTTGTACTCAATAAATACGCATGCAAGTTCCGGTTGAATTTTAAGTTTAAAATTATTTTCAAACATGCTATGCTCGTAAATTTTGGTAATATGACTGCCGACCGGGGATATAAAACAAAATTAAGGGCAAATGATTTATCAAAAAATCTGGAAAAATTTCTGTTATGTTTATGCTATTCTGAAATACCTATTTGGATATATTTTAAAGGGTCTCTTTTCGTTTTATTTGTACTTACACTGCATATAAATCCAACCAATAAGTACAAGCTAAATCCTAACTAATAAGGTTAGGTTGATAGGGGTAGGTTTGTCCTTCCTTCACACCCTAACTAAGCAAACAATGGACTTGATTTTTGACATAGAGTTAGTTGAAAGGATGGAGAGTAACATAGACGAGACTTTTTGTCCTGATAAAACATTTAATAAAATATAAAAAGTATTTATTATAGGAACATCCTTGTGGTGCAAATAACAAAAATAGGAAGCGATGCGACCTGCAGAAGTAAAATACTGTGTCGCAGGTCGCAACGCACACCTACGGGATTAGAGTTAAATGAATACCAAAAAATAATACTTAATCAATCTAAACATCATCGTGGACAAACGAAGCTCTATTCCATAAAAAAATCTCATGGAAGATTTACGGGAAAAAAATACCTTTTTATACCCCTGGAAAAGTGAAATTCGAATTTAACGTGGGTAAAACCGAGGGGAACACCTAGTTTGGATATGTTATATGGGTCTGTTATTTGTATTTATACTTAGACCGCCTATAAATGCAACCAATATGTCCAAACCAAACATAGAAAGTTTTCTACAAAAATGTTCTATACATATTATCACAAAATTTAAGGAGAAATAAATCTACTCGTTTGTACTACTCGTAACAGTAAGCGTTGAAGATACCTTGTTTACTGCCTGAGAGCAATGATTTACGAGTTGAGATAAGGAGCCAGATGGTAGCTTACTGTAAAAATAATATTGGGCAATTATTTTTTCATATCAAGTTGAATAAGACTATTAGAGGTTATCTTTAAATAAATTTTGAGATAAAAAGATTATCTACGAAGTATTCTGTTTTTATTTTGTGCAAATAACAAAGTTTTTCATTTTAAATTTCTATTTACATCCAAAGGTAATTATTATTATAAACTAGTTTCTGTAAGTGGCTTCGCACGCGTTTTTTTTCTATGGAAACGTTTAAAGGTAATTTATATCCTTCCCATAGAAAATAACAAGTAGCATAAAGTATGTGTTTTTGAAGGTCAAACCTACATCTATGCAAAATTTCAGCACGATCCGTTCAGTAGTTTTGGTGTGAAGAAGTAACAAACATCCATCTGCCCATCAAATTTTCGCATTGGTATTTATGTACTAGCTGCTACCCGCGCTTTCGCCCGCGTTTTATCGGGATTAAAAATAACCTATATGTTTATTCCAGGTCCCAAACTATACCCATACTAAATTTCAGCCCAATCAGTTCAGTAGTTTTTGCAGGAGTGAGGAACAAACATCCCTACATCCATCCTCACAAACTTTAATGTTTATAATATTAGGTGGATGTGTGATTCGAAAGAAATTCTGTTGTCAGTCGCTTTGTCTGGTCAAATTGTGTCCCAGTGAAGGACATAGGCAAGTTCTTATCCCAGAAAAACTGAAAAACAGAAAAAACAAAAATGCGGGTAGAGACAAGTAATGAGATAAGCGGTTCTTGTAACTCAAATTCCACGAAAGCCACTGTTTCATTGTTTCACTGAATAAGGTAAAATCTTCTGAAATCCCAGTTGCAGCCAGTGATTTATAGATGGCGGTATCGCACGGCTCCGGAAGAACCGCCGTCTTCCGCCGGATAGGCCCAGAACAAACATATCGGTTCGTTGTTTCGTCTTATCGAACCGAAAATTCGTTTAGTTTACTCGGTTCTAGAAGTCAAGATATTGATAGTAAACAAAGACGAACCTATAGTTTTATTTATGTCAACAAAACTCATAATAATAACAGAAACAACTAGATAAGATCAAGTTAACCAATAAAAACAAAACGCAAACTTCAACAATGCACACGCGTAAAAATGGGCGAAAAATTATAAATAAATAATAATAATAAAACAAAATTAAACATTTCAAAAAGACCTTAAATGAAATGATAAGTAAAAGCAGTCAAAACCAAAATTGTTTGGAACTTCAGCAATTTGCTCCGATGATAAACTATTCATAAACAATTTTCCAGAAATATTAATTTAGTTTTGTAAACACTTTACTAACAATAAATATCTAGAATTCTAAAACCGAGTATAGGTGACTTCGATGTACAAACCTTATATAACCAAAGCTTATATAAAACGGTATTTGAAAGCAGTACTGTGCCATTGCAATGTAATCTAACGATAAACCTCCAATTAATATATACATATATTATATTAATTAAAATGTGAATGTCTATTTTGAAAAACATACTTGATAATCAGTTTCTTGAAGATGGAGGCTTTTTTTGAGACCAACGGATAATTATTTTATTTTTATTACAGTGTTTCTCATTTCCATGATCACGGGCCATATAGTGACCCGGTCCTTTGGGAGGCATGTGTGGGGCCGAAGCCAACAGCACAGAGGCCCTTTATGAGAATTAATGTAAAGGCAAGAGCTACACATAGCGGGTATCATCCTTGATTGCACAATATGTTACACCCGAAGATGATATCCACCAGGTGTAGAGACTATTGCAAAGGAAAATGAAAATAACAAAATAAAAAAACTATGTTATTGTGGTGAATGGATGGACTGGATAATTGGGCTATGGACGCCTGCCATAAACATACTTTCAATACTGTTACAAGCGGCAGACGGAGGCTTGCCGAATGCTGGAGGGGTTCCTCAAAATGTAAATGCCGGGAAAGGAACAACATCTGCGCAATTTTTTTTTATTATTATTATTGCAGCAAGTAACACACTCTGTAATAATTACAACTGTTTACCTATTATTATTATTAAGATTTTTGCCTTCTGACAGCAGGACAGATGGACAGATGGACGAACAGACAGCGAAGGCATAGTAAGTAGTACCAATAGAGTCCTGTTTTCACCTTTTGGGTAAGGAAACCTATGAAAGATGTATACATCTAAGTTACTTCTTTTAATAAGGATTTAGAGTAAAAATATAGATGAACTAAAACGAACAAACACGTTCATATAATGTACATACATATACACGGTGCTTTTTGGTACATGGTACTGGAACTTAGTTCACCTTGAACTTTAAAACTTTATCTTTCTAACTTTTATCATGGTACAAATTACTTTGCTTTGGAACGACCCCTCATTTTATCATTAGGTGCCACTTTTCATAATTTGATGGTTACGTATTTCGTTTTTGTTCAAAAACGACGATTTTCACAGACGGGTCTGCAGATGGGTTAAATATTGTATTACTAGCTGCTGCTCGCGCCTTCGCCCGCGTTTTATCGGGATAACAAAATAGCCTATATGTTATTCCAGGTCCCAAACTATACCCATACCAAATTTCAGCCTAATCGTTTCAGTAGTTTTTGCGTGGGAGAGTAACAAATATCCATACATCCATCCGTACAAACTATGACATTTATAATATTAATAGGATTTGGAAGACTAGTTACCTAACATATTGTCTGGCCGCTATCCGGTTCCTTTTTAACAATGTTTTTTTTTAAATCCCAAAATAATATTGTAAAAGTTATCGTACCTACTTTAATCAGTTTTGCGAAAAATTTATTAGAATTCAAAAGTGATAACTCGAGAACGCCAAAATTACTGTATACGGTTTGGGCTAGATCTTATGATGCACCAAGTTCTAGGCCAAATAACGTAGGGATATGGAGATACTGTTCAAAATACGATTTATTACCCCGGTTTCGATTCCCTGCCTGATGACGTCCCTCGGTATCAACTTCCCTGGGTTTTGACCATGAATTTGCTTAGAGTACAGTTAGTGAAGCAGTTATACTTTTAAAAAAAACAACATTGATTGCAATAACTGAATTTTTCATAGTTTCCTTTTATTATTACTTATTAGGTAGGTGCTTATCATAAATCACAGATAATTACAAATTTCTCAGTTACAATCTATAAATAAGATCGAAGACTTGCAAATAAAATAAATGAACGTTAAATATAAACATAACTGATCTGTCAGAATATTATGGAGACATTACGAGTATATCCGGTATTGGAGTGATACTATCAATGATTTTGATGATTTGCCCTGAATTTAAGCCAAAATAACAAGAACACCAATGTCATAGACCCATCAAATATTTCAAAGGAACAAGAATAACACGAATCAAGTGTCACCAAAGTTGGAGCGTTTCGTAATCGCGGAATGTTTGTACAACTTATTATATACGGGCTGAGTTACGGGAAGAAACTTATGTTTCGCATTCGAAAACATTTCTAGCAAGGTTATTTTGAAAATGTAAATTTCAGAAGCAATACAAAATTAGAGCATGGCTTTAATCTTTTTTAAACGTCTGTAACGACTTATTTCAGAACTTCGGAGATAGGAAAAAATCAAAAACTAAGAAACCTAGAAGAATTTCAAAAACTGTTTTGAAATGTAGGTACAAACCGATTTCTCTCATTTGATACCTTACTCGACTAGATAATCTATACTCTAATTCAAAGACCTGGATAAATAAAAAACTAAGAAACCTAGAAGAATTTCAGAAACTGTTTTGAAATGTAGGTACATACCGATTTCTCTCATTTGATACCCTACTCGACTAGATAATCTATACTCTAATTCAAAAACCTGGATATTTTTTGTATCCAAAAGGGTTATAAAACCCAAGGAATATTGATCGAAAATATTTAACGACATTGGTATCATCATGATTTTCTTTATTCGAAATAATTTTTGGGTTTGAAAGCTTTCATTCATCATTTAATAGATCTCACGTACGTTTTCGAATTTAAATTTGAAAAATGTTTGGTACACCAGAGAGATTATGCGTTGTTGAAGTTTGTGTTTTAGTTTTTATTGATATCTTTGTTGTTTTTTTAACAGTTTTTGTTTAGTTTTCATGTCTTTGTTGACATAAAATATCTCGGATTCTAAATTGGAGTATAGAAAACTAGTAGTATTATGTGGTGAGATCAAATCAAATAAAAGCAACAGAATCTGTATTTTTTTCCCTCTGTCTTGTAGTACACATTATCTATCCACACTCGTTTCATAAATTCTCTTTATAACCGTAGGTTTGCTGTAAGAAAACTCTTTTAGGGTTAAGCTCGCCTTTGTTTATGTCCAGTATTTGTTAAATTTTATCTATGATTTAAATTAAGGTTTTTTTTTTAAAGGACTGACGGATGATACTCGGAAATCTCCGAATGGAATTTTATTTCAATAACGATAATTACACCGAAACATTTCATGTAAAATTGATTAACAAAACTTACGAGCTTAAATAGGTTCTACTGAAAACCTATCAGTTCTCTCGAAGAGCCATTACAAGCCCTAATTCATACTTGTCCATAATTATTAATTAAATAGGAAAGTTTTCATTAGTTGCGTTGCCCTAGCTTTTTTATTGCTTTTATTGCTACATAATTATTGTACCTACGCTCCACATTCACTTCCCTGTTCTTTTAGTATTGATTTATCTTTCATGTCACGTCCTATCGATTAGATCCTTTATCCTATCCTTTATCGATTAGATTTCAAAGATTTAGATTTAATCAAAATTTGGAATCTACGGAAGACCAAAGAGATTCTAATTTCAACAAACTCTATCCTGGTTGTCTTTCACCAATAGTCTTCCAGGCTCGGCTCCAACCCAAAACTTATGTTGTTCCTTCTGCGTGTTACGCACGGATTCATTTACTTTGCTCGTAGTTCCAACGTCTTCATTAAGCTTGCGTGTAAATTATAATGATAGTTTAGCTTTGGTTTTGTAATTTTATATAAACAACGAGCTAGTAGAATTCTACACGTAAATTTTGTCAGTGAAATAGCTTTGACCCCAAATGTTATTGTTTAGTAACTCATTAATAGGTATATGCTATTTAATTATAATTTGGTATTTTATAATTAAAGTGCTTTATTATGTTTAGATTTATTTTATATAAAATAAATGTTTGCTTGAAATAAAAAGAAAAAATCATTGCATTTCAATGAACACATACATTTCGTAGCTACCTAATAAACCTATCTCACATTTTCTTTTTCTCAATACTAATTAGTTTCATATAAATACTTAAAACGATTTACAATTTTACCACTAGCATTCTGGAAATCATTTCACAAGTTTTACTAAAACCCCAATTACGACGAAAATACAAGGGTCAAGAAAAACATTAACCCTTCAAACAATAATGAAACAAAAAGCTAAACGGAAACAAACCGTCCACTATCCCAACGGCCGAATCCAACGGCCGAATCCAGCGGACCGTAACACCCTTATTAAAAAACTTACCGTTAAAACATGTGATGAACCACAACACTGCGGTGCACAAGTGCGCAAGACCTCTTACTCGTTTGTGCACCATCTCACCAGAAACAAATCACCATACTACAGAACCGAACCAATCCAAAACACTTATCGTATCACCCCCGATTATCGTGTGACGTAACTTGGTCGAGTCTGGAGCTCGGGCGGGACGTCTGCTCGCGGTGGAGCTGCCTGCACGACTGAACTGAAGCCAGCTGGGACAGGGTAAGGATTGGACTGAGAGGGACAATATTTGTATCCACACAGCCATTTCCCTCCCAAGTGGGAACCCACGTGCCGTGTTTAGTCAATTCTTGTCTGAATGGGCTAGGGCTATTTGTAATTTTATTGCCGTCGTTAAACGAAACATCATTAGCGGCGATTGTATTTTCTGTTCATTGGACTCTATTGCCTCTGTTTCAGCTGACGGTTTACGTTTTTACTGGACTTTTTGTGCAAATTAAACGTTTATCCAATTCCGCTCTCACTGTTTTGTTTTCATTAGAATTAATCCAGTCATTTTGTTTGGTATTGTTACAAAAATGCTGAATTTTGACAAATACATATACTTGAATATTGTTAATAAGAACAAACTTCAACATGGTATGTTAAAGTTTATTGAATAAATTATTTAAATTGCCACAAATGATCAAAATGCTTTCATATTGTGTTATGTATTCATGAAAAGTTTTAAAAACACTATTCGGATCACTAAGTGGGACTAGGTTGGTGGGACGAAAGGGATATCACGGATATTTTGGTTCTGTCATATTTTTAATATCTAGCCTGTTATTTATTCATTCTAATCGATTTCTAATCGAAACGCAAACAATATAGTATCATTAGTCAAATTACCATGAAAATTAACGGTTACTGTGAGATACAAAGATTTTTTGCTAATTTCGTTACTAATTCCAAGTGTAATCAAAGAGGGAGAATTGCTAAACTTGGAAAGGATTTGCCGGATTCATCTCGAAGGAGGAAATAAAAAAACACGATGGTGATTTTATAAAGATAACGTCTCTGAACACCACGAAACTCGTATTAAAGTCGCAAGGATGAGAAAAGTTTGTCGGTTTGACTGTAAGAGTGTTCAACCACAAGACGAAAATGTTTTACTTTTACACCTAAGTAGGCAAATGTCTATTCAAAAATGAAGCGTCCCTAGTGTTGTGTGGGATTTTAGTTTTTTTATACAAGAAATCAATGTTTCCAATTTGTGAGCGGCATACCCACTAACTTTATTTATAAGGTAGAAAACAATCAAGAGTTGTGTTCTGTATTTCATGGGTACTATTTGAAACATTTTTGAAAGTTCAGTTTGAAGTCTGCCGATCAGGACCCGAGGGCCCCCATAGCTTGTGGGCCCTTGTGCATCGCACCACCTTGCCCTTAGATAGCTATGCCACTGTCCAAATGCCACTATTTAATTATATTAAATATTTACATTTATATTTAAGACGTGAGCACCAACACAAACCTAGTCTGGTTTAATGAGGCAACATTTATGGGGCAATTAATAAATATTATATTATTTTCTATTACATATCTTTTTGGAAGGTAATAAATTTCAGATCTAATCGGCCTCGGGTAGATGCGCTTCCGACCCAACTAAGCAAAACACTATGTACTCAGATTGAACAGTCCAATAGTATAATTGGCCTAGGATTTGACGCAATGTAGGCCAAGACCGCGTTGATACCGTGAGTTTCAGCAAAGCCAAGTGGCGAGGCCCTGCGCTAAACTTTGAGGTTTACTACTCGATTTGAGAACTTTTATGAACATCGAAAAAGGCGTAACGATTTGTTTGAGCTCCAGTTCAGAATAATTGGATTTCGAGTTCCATTCTTTTTTTTAACTTCTTGTCGTTGTTTTTCTTTCCTAGTACTCTAGCAGTGTGCTACGTATTTCCAAAAAATAATTTATTATGTTATTAAAACTTTGAATAATGTTATTTACTAACCAGTCGGTTATTACAAATATTGACGGGTATTTATTCCGTGTATTTACATATTTTTTCCGACGTTTCAATAGGTTGACTCTCCGTCGTGGGCACGGGATGACTGGAGTACTGCAACTACAGCCTCTGCGAAGCGAGGGCAGAAATAGAATAGAAATAGAATAGAAATAGAATAGAAATAGAATAGAAATAGAATAGAAATAGAATAGAAATAGAATAGAAATAGAATAGAAATAGAATAGAAATAGAATAGAAATAGAATAGAAATAGAATAGAAATAGAATAGAAATAGAATAGAAATAGAATAGAAATAGAATAGAAATAGAATAGAAATAGAATAGAAATAGAATAGAAATAGAATAGAAATAGAATAGAAATAGAATAGAAATAGAATAGAAATAGAATAGAAATAGAATAGAAATAGAATAGAAATAGAATAGAAATAGAATAGAAATAGAATAGAAATAGAATAGAAATAGAATAGAAATAGAATAGAAATAGAATAGAAATAGAATAGAAATAGAATAGAAATAGAATAGAAATAGAATAGAAATAGAATAAATAGAATATCCATCTGCACACGCGTGAATATTTATAATATAATAATGTCTACAGATGACGTAAGTTTAAAGTACTTAACAGCTGATTGATCATACGATGATCATCTCTGTATTCACTCACCAATCATCGAATCTCTTGTCAACGTCATGACGAGAACAGTAAGAAATATTTGGCAATAGATTTGATCATTGATTAGTTAATCAGCTTACGAACAACCGGCTGTTTGACTGGCGGTGGCTTCCTGCCTGACATTTCATACAAATTTCAATAGTCAATACTCAATTTTGTATTGCAAACATGTTGGTCTTGTTGATAACAAGTTTCAAACATGCACCCTGCAAGGGCACTTCAATTATTTTGTTTTGCTAGGTGTCTAATTACGTTTCTACTATGTACATTTTATATTATCACATATTTCAACAAATTAAAACAAAATAAAAACTTAAAATAGTACTATCCTAATGAGGTCTAATAATAGGTCAATAGTTAGTAAGGTTTTCTCAGGCTATACTAATTACTATTTTGTCTATTGTAAGCGATACTAAGTTATCTATCTCATATTTTGATAATCCCTCATTTATCGTATACCTCTCGCACAATATGTCCGCCTACATAATGTAATGACAATAAAGGGTGACGGTTCAGTGGACAACGGACCTTATAATAAAATACTGTAGGTCCCCATTACGTTAAAGGCTATAAAACGTTTCCGAGTAATATCACGGACATATTTCGACAAGATAAATGTCCATTGGTTTATCTGAACCACCCTAGGTTTGAACTGAAACATTTTTTTATTTTAAGAGGCAGAATAGCAATCTGATCTATTGGTCGACAAGTCATATAGCTCGCAGAACTGATACTGACACTGGGGAGTGAAGGTTCTCAAGTGGCGACCGCGATACAATGCGAAAAGGAGTGCTGTTTCATCCATGGAGCGCTGATATTGTAGCGATCGCAGGGAGTCGATGGATGGCTTAGGACCTTTATTTGTGGTTTCGTATCAGGAAGGCCTATGTTCAGCAGTGGACTGATATTATGATTAGTTATCAAAGCATAATGGAGGCCGAGGGGTCTCGTGGTCGCCCTCCATGTAGATGGCCTGATCCACATTACATCTCTGAGACAGTTCACCATGAAGAACTGCTTCCACAACGCAACCATTAAGAAACGATGGCGGCGCATTGCACAAGCGAATGATAAATTAACGGCTGTTCATCAGGAGGACCATATTATAACCACGACTACTCTGCCCAGAGTGAGTGACGAGGGGTATATATGTTTTTCTAGGCGAAGTCTAATCCCCCTCTAAACCTAGTTGGAGCGGTAGTAGATTGCGGTGTCGTATGGGAGGCACCCCAACAGAGGCGGGCGGCTGTGCCGTATGGGCGGCATGGCCGCAGAGAGGTGGAGGCCGCGGCGGGAGAGGAGTGCCGGTATTGAGGTGCGCCGCTCTCCCTGCCTTCCGCGGCCTCACACGCGGTGGGGTCACAGGGGAAGAGGAGTGTCGGTATTGCGAGGGCCGCTCTCCCTATCCTCTGTGACCGTGTCGCAGGCGGCGGGGCCACTCGACTGACCCGTCGCAAGAGGACCTAGGGGCGTTTGGACACGGGGTCGTCTGGCGCCCATTTGGCAGGTCCCCGAGGTGGTCGCGGCGCATCATGTGTTTCTGGTGCGTCGCGAAGGGGGGTGCTCCACACCCTCAGTGAGGGGCCCGATATCGGGCAGCCGCGGTGGGTTCGCGGAAGAGAAAACGTTCCCGCGTTCCCACCACAAGTGGCAGAGGCGGAACACCCTGAGGGTTTTAGTGGGTTAAAGTCCCACATAATCGTACTGTCTCCCCGTGGCAGTACGATATGCGGGCGCATTTCACTCAGGATAATAAAAAAAAAGGCGAAGTCTAATAAAAACATAAACTTATTTTATGCTGTACACGAACTCGGTTGTAGTTTTTAATATTTTAGAATTTTTTAGCTATGCTTATGGTATTATTGGATTCATCTTGGCAGTTTTAAGTTTGTTATCTGACTGTACAAAACAGCGTTTATCATTGTCGTCCGAAAAGTCAGTAAAGAAAATATTAAAATTAAAATGTAACAATTGGGACAAAGTGTCCGAAAATGTTGTGTCCCAAATGTTGGAAAGCCGCTGCTTGGTGGTAGAAAATGATTTAAGGGTACCTTAAATCATTATAATTATGATAACTTCTTTTTCGGATTTCTTTTAGATTAAACTCTACTTCTTGGCTTTAAGTATAGATCATAGTATGCTGCTTGATTACTGAAGAGTTAAAAATGCATAAAGGTGCTCTTTCAGAAAAAATCTACTATTACATAATTACTATTATTCTTGCTGTTACTATTACTGCTGCCCGCAGCTTTGCACGCGCTTTTTATGGACCCTATGTTCGTCCCCGGGATACCATCTACCTCACTGCCAAATTTTATTAGTCCGTTCAGCCGTTTAAGCGTGAAAAGGTACCAGACAGACAGATAGAAAGAGTTTGTATAATTACACATAATATGTATATATTATATGTACCTGCATATGACCTGCATATTTCTTTGCTATTTTCACTGAAAAATGTTGAGACTTTTATATTAAGAAAGTATTAAATTTTCTTAATGTTCTCAACGGAAACCCATACGAAGGTTTCGAAAAAGGCAACTTGTGAGACTCGATTGGAAAGAAAGCTTATTAGAAAAAGTTTTTATATCGAAACTCTTTGGAGGATTTGGAAGCAAAATTTATTATTCACACGTGAGTACCTACGTATAAAAATATGGGACAGTGTAATGAGTCAAAAGACATAGTTCTTTGGGGTGGTACTCTTTATATGAGCTCAGACATTTTTCCAGTTAATATATCTTTTTAACTACTTCCCTTAGAGCGCGTTCGGGCCATAAATTGCTTAGTGCTTTTGACGTCGCGTTTTATAATCTTATAATGCGTCTTTAGATTCCACAATGATTTTGGGTAAAATAAGCGAAGGAAAATGTGCTACCTATATCAAGATTGTTTGCAACAATCTGCAGATAGCTCAAGTTTACATACATAGCTACTTACACGTTCCTAGCACTTGGTATAATTGTGATAATCACCAACAATGTCCATGATCCATGGTCCTCAGCCAGCAAGTCCGTGTCTGTTCCATATCTAAAACCAGGTATAATAGTGGGTCGTTCATTGCGTTAACGAAACGAAACCGTTTTCTATAAATGGTCAACTAGTTGGAAAACCAGTTAACGTTTAACTGGTTTAAAAGCAGTTGACGTTTAATTGGTTCCAAAAGCAGTTGACGTTTAACTGGTTTAAAAAGCAATTGATCTATAACTGATTCGGTGCGTAGAAACGTAAACTGCAGTAGAAAGAACTATGCGTTAAACGTTGTAAAACCAGTTGATATTTAACTGTTATTGTCGTTGAATAAATTACCTAGTTGATAGATTCAACTAGTTTTCCGGTAAAAATATAAAGGTTAACAACTTTAAAAAAACGGTTTGTTGATTCAACGCTCAAATACTATCTGGTACTTTTTTCCTTTCCATAAAAATATTGAAGTGACCAAAAAATCATAGTGATCGATCACTTTATTTCCCTGTTCCCTACCTACATATGTAATTTTAATGTTGTGACGTGTCCAAGAGTCCTGTATAAGGTGTAAAGGAAATAAAGCAATGAGTTTTTTTATTGAGTTTTTACTGAATATGTTACGGGGTGTTATGTTATTTGTTACACAGCGAAAGTTCATGCAGTCAGTACGGGGAAAGGACGTTCGCAACGAGCAACGAAACGGATTTTTGATGCTCGCTGTGGATGGTACGCTAGGACACGTAACACTGATCAGTACCCGGCTTTAGGTTTCTAAGGTTTTTTGCTCCCCTCTGTAAGACAAAATAGCAGTCGTACAATTTAATTAAACACTTGATATTCTTAATGTGAAGTGACTCCGAAAACCAGCGTTTTGACTGTATGGAGAATCAATTTAAAGGCAAAAAGCATTACATTTTTTATTATATTTTGATGACGATTAAAATTTAATATTCTAGTTAGTATGGGAGTCGAAACACGACTGAATAAACTTTACTCGATACAAAATATCGCAAAGTTTCCTCTAAATCTTAATATTTACCGATATAGTTATATAGAAAAAAGGGTTTCAATTGCTAATTATTGAACATATTTCAATAGAATTTCGTCTATGTGTTCCCCAATAAATACTAGACAATAATCATTTTATTTTATTGCGAAAGAGTATTAGTTTAGTGCATAAAACGAATTTATAAACAGCGGGGCAATGCAGCCAACGTCTTGGGGACGCTTCGGACTGCTATTGATTTGGTTTTGTAGATTGTTTGCAACAGCCTGCAGCTAGCTCAATTGTTTCAATTGTAAATATTAGTTCTAATTTGTTTCTATTATTTGATTGTAATTTTCTTTGTTAATAAAGATGTTATTTACCAGTGAATTTGCGCGCGGGTCGGCCATTCCGCGTTTCTTGCCTTCTTTTCTCGCCTTCCCCGTATGACGTTTGCTTGTCCTTGTCTCGGAAATCCCACTTCGCTTTAAATAAAACAGAAATCAAACTTTTAAATATAATAATCTGTACTTCACAGCTATCTATCAAGATATTTTCGTCCTCTAATTCCCATAACAAATCAATATCAATAATTTCCAGACTTCGTGGGAATTCTCAAGTCGGGAGGGCTCAAAGTCAACGAGCTATGATCGATCATAATTATCAGAGAATAGGAAAATAATATTTCTTTATTCTTTTCTTTCACCAACAGATGTACCTAGTTTTTTTATCTTCATCTCTTTTAGTTGAAGTAAAACATGTCGTGTCGTGAGCAGCTATACGATGCTTTACAACGTATAGCAGGAGTATAATGTAATAACCCTACTCCGTGTTTCCCAAAATTAATACAATTTTGTAAATAGCCCTTCATGGTCTCTGGATTGTATTATTATTATTACATCGGCTGATGAGTTGGCTCTCCCTTCAATTTAGGAAACAAAATGCCCGCCCAAATCGCTCTCTTTTCACAAATAGACAAAACCCGTCTAGCGTACCCTAAAAAATAAAACAAAAATCAAATTGTTGCTGTCTCGAACAAAAAACTGGCGAAACTCCAGCAATATAAAGTAATTCGGATAAGCCTTACACGACGACGCGGACGTTCGCGTGTTGAGCATCTGCATAATTTTGTACGGGACAGCGATGTTTCCGTTGTTTAAAACTAAGGGCCAGATCCAGATGTACCGATTTGCATTGTCGACTGCGCGATGTGGCTACTTTAACGCGTGCACTGCCTAGCTTCAACGGTGTGACGACCGGAGGGGCATGTCGGTCGCTGCCCTGCAAGCATTCGTAGGACGGCGAATGCGTCGTCGCTGGCAATCAAAGTGTTAACTATTGACCAACCACACTTTTTTCACCATGATCCAAGAAAACAGGTCTGCTCTTCCGGGAGTGTATCCAAGTGACGTCACTGTCCAGGTGCCACTTCATTTCAACAAAATGAAGAAGTTGGGAAACAAATGTGATAGGAGTAAATTGAAAAATAAATAAAAAAATATGAATCGTCAATTATGTTTTTTAAATCAGTCAAAACGCTAAAACTAAACTAACGCTTAGTTAAACACATCATTGTGATAAATAATTGGTAAATACAAAACTACATAGTTTTATAAGATTTGTGCAGGTAATACAAGGAATTCGGGGAGTTACGATTTTACGCTTCTGGTAACACCAGGAAACAGATTTTTCTTCTCATTCACCGATGGCGATGATGACGTAACCTGGAGACACCCACGTGACCATCGTGTCTCGGAAGAGTATACCTTGTTTTCACCATGGTTTTCACTAAGATAAATTAGTTTTTTATAAAAAGTAGCCTATATCCCGTGATATTATCATGTCCCTGCCAAGTTAGATAAAGATTCGTTTAGTCGTGAAAAGGATATAGACAGACAAACAGAGAGACAAGAGATACTTTCGCATTTATAATACCAACTAGTATAGGTGCCTATGCCGTGAGCCGCGGCGTACGAATATCGACCCCTCCAACTCAACCCGTGGATGTCGTAAGAGCCGACTTAAGGAACCTACCAGAGGAAGGGCAGCAGCTTCCTTCTGAGTATCTTTAAACACCAACACTGCGATCACCAATCCGCCTGCCAAGCGTGGTGATTATGGCAAATCCCCCCCTACATGGGAGACCATCCACTTGATGGACCGACGACATCGTAGCGGTCGCAGGGAATCGATGTATGGAGGCGACTCAAGACTGCTTTGTAGCGTCGTCGTATGGGGGAGGCCTATGTCCAGCAGTGGACGTGTATGGGCTGATAATGTGTGATAGGTGCCTATTGCCTCTAGCTGGTTTCATTACAAACTTTTCATTGAAAGATATAAAACAAATAGTTTAAATAAATACATCTATTAGCTAGATGTTTTCCACTTTCTACATTGTCCGGTGTCGGTGAATCTCTTTCAGTGTAGAGGTTTCTGGCAAAAGCGTTTACTAGGAAAATAAAAGTAAACTTTCCCATGTTGGGTGAAAAAGGATTTTTTTAAAAGCTACGTTTTGTGTCCGTTCCAATATAATGACTTATGATGAGATAATCCCCCCTACATGGGAGACCATCCACTTGATGGACCGACGACATCTTAGCGGTCGCAGGGAGTCGATGGATGGAGGCGGCTCAGGACCGCTATTTGTCGCGTCGTATGGGAGAGGCCTATGTACAGCAGTGGACGTATATGGGCTGATATGACGATGAGATAAATATGTTATGTAGTGATGTTCCTCCAACAATCGCCACACAACCACCATGCTTGGCGAGCGAATATTTCAAAAGCAACATTTTTACTCGTAGATGGCAACCGTTTTCATAAATTTATAAAGGTTTTTTATTAACGTCATATTTCGATTTAGTTCAGTACCAAAAGTTCCTTAATTTATTCAAAGTGGATTTCACGATCGTCACTCAGTATAGAACTATTTATGACTACTTGTAAAAAAATTTTTTGAAAGCCTTTGAATGTTCTGTTTAGTTCTTAATATACGCTTTAAATATTCCAAAAATTATTATTCTCATAAACGATCGGTTGGTGAATATAAAACTTCAGCCTGCCATAAAATATTTCAAGTTTTGCATGCCAAGTCACGTCCCGACTGAGTTTTTTAAAAAAATATTTTTAATAGATGTTGTTCTCATGATTTTGCGTAAATATTTGAATATTGCTTTATTGCTACAATGAAAGAGTAATTTTATAGAAATTATAACTTTCACCAACCAAGTAAAAATCAAACCCTTGATAATTTAATATTTTAGGCATCTACACATCGTTATTTCCACGTCAGTCTAGAATCTTCCGCTGATTTTTTCCGTTCTGTCCTGCTAAATATTGACTGCATGAATAAAAAAATATGTCGTTCTTACTTGCCAGTATTTTAAAACAATAAGGGCTAGTTGTTTTGTGCGGTACAGTATGCGGTAATTTCCCAGGTACAAAACAACGAAACCACATCACGCCGCCGTCTGTTTTAAGTGCAACATAATCCTCGCCGGGCTTGTCAGACTAAGCTTTCCAAACTTTATGCTAACATTGGTTTCCTCTTATAGCTCATATTTTATGCCCTTTGTCTGTTGAACTTTTGAGCCGCTACGAGAGCGGAATGACGTATGCATGGCCACGATCGGAGCTTCATCATGCAGGCTAACAGAACCGAAGTTTTCTTTGAACCATTGTGGGTTAAAAGCACGTAGTTTCGTTGGGGAGCCTCTAAACTATGTATGAACTCAAAATAAATGTAGGTTGTATTGCAGATGTTGAAATCATAAAACGGAAAAGGTTATATACATTACTTACCTTAAAGTACCTTAAAATATACCTTTTTAATCTATAGATATTTATATTAAAACTAACTGCCCGCAGCTTCACACGCCCTTTTCATGTACCCGATATCCGTTCCCGAGATACCATCTACCTCCATGCCAAATTTAATTAAGATCCGTTCAGCCATTTAGGTATGAAAAGGTAACAGACAGACAGATAGATAGAGTTACTTTCAAATTTATAATATTAGTATGGATAACTTCTCTGGGAGAGTATTTTCCAGGATACTATAACCTGTTAACAAAACGGCAATGCCTATAATGTTAGTAATGCTAAATGATTATTTATTGAAACAAAAAACCATACTTTTCTGAATATTTACACCCACATTATTTGTGGATTAAAATAATATAGAATTTAACGCCCAATAATTATAGAATATATCAGGAATTTTACACCCACATCCCTGTGGATTATTTAGCCCACTCACTAAAAGGAGGCGTCCAGACTAGATACATTTCAGATTGTTTATTACATGGCTTAGGTTTATCTCGTAAAGCCAGACAGCTGCAAAATCACTTTGAACACTTGGAAGCTCTTGGCTGTTTCAGAATTACTTTCAAAGTCATTTACGATATTTGATAGCGTCAAATTAGAATCATTTGCTTTACAAAGGCCAGAAGCTATGGCTGTCAGCCAATCGTGGAGATGTCTAATGAAATGGACATTCAAATTAAAGTGACATGGTACATAATTTTTAAACGCAACGCAACATAGTAACATTACCTAATCTATAACGCAACTTATATTATTATTGATCGCAACTTGCGAAAATTTTGATTATTTATTATGCTTTAACTTATTTTCCTGATATAATAATCACACTGATATTATAAATGCGAAAGTTTGGATTAAATATGGATGTTTATCAGTTCTCATGGGACAGAAATCACTTTTTAACGTTTTCCGTAGAAAAAATGTGTGCGAAGTAGTGGGTAGAAACTAGTTTGTAAATAAATAAATGGTCACTAAAATGCTTACTAAATTAAAGAAACGCGACTCATACGTTTATATTGTGTGCGTAGACATATCTAACAAAATCGTTTTTAAAAAATAACAGTTTATCTTCATCGTGTCTTTTGTATCTTACTTAATCGGTAGAATAGGTCACATAAATTAAAAACAGACTGGTATTTTCTGAGATAATTTATAAAGAAAACAAGAGACGAATGGTAGTCGAGAGGAGAGAAGCCGTTTCGTTGCTCCCTAAGTGCCATTCTCATTTTCAGTATCAGGCATCAACTTGATTTCTTTCTGCTGCATTTGTTTTTATTAAATGGTTATAATGAACTCTCTGCGGGCCCATTATTTTTTATTTCCCCCGCCAAAAGAGATATTATTATGGTTCCTTATAAAGTTCATTAGTATTTTTTGTGTAAAAATACATAAAACTCCTGGCTCGTTTTGAATAACGTTAAAAACCCTAGAAAAAGATCAGCAGCCTCGTTTCATAATCATCAAAGAGCTCAAATAATCTGAGCGCCAGTCATTCGGCCAGCTAGATAATGCGACCTCTATGCCCTGGCTAAGCTTAGGTGTATGTAGGCCTGGCTTATGTTCTCCCGTACGCTAATGTATTTTAGAGGTAAGAGGATCTCTGGTGGATTTACCCGGGCAATGTGTGAATACCGCCTGAAATTATAAACCAACCAAATTACGTAGACTTAGAATTTACCAGAAACTGAGGTAATTAAACTAAGTTGTAGCTTAAATGAGTTCAAAGTTCCAATTCAAGAGAATGTCAGGACAGTTAGGTCAAGTGAAGGACTATTAACGATAAAAACGGACACAGCTGTCAGCTTATTAAGAGCATTGACCTAGTTCAAAGAAGTACCCACTAAATAGTGTTAAATAAAAGTGAAAACTTCAAGAATCTATAATGTTCTATTCATAATCTATTATGTAACTAACTTTGCCAGGTATCAAACTTCGCATTTAGAAAACTTTTAAATTGAAACGGAAATACTCTGTAATGGACACCAGTCATAAAATAAAAGGAACTACCGTGAAAGTTTAGCGCCAAATCACAAGTGAGATGCTTTCAAGAGGGAACTTTGACTGGAAGTGACAAACTGGCGGAAAGTTCTGGAAGCCGCCCACCGGTCAGAGTGTCGTGATTGTGGCAAAACTTTTTGCACTGGCAACTCTAAGTTATTCTTTATGTACTAATACTATCGTGTATAATAAACGTAAAATACGGCCCAGAATCAGGATCTGACGAGTTTTACCTAGTGTACTTTATTTGTACCTATAAAAGATGCATAAATTATTTTTGAGTTTGTCTGAACTAGTTACCAGTCACTCATAGCGATTCATCGATATCACCATTATATCGCTGATCGACGTCCACTGCTGAATATAGGCCTCCCCTAAGGATCTCCAGAATGACAGATTTGGCACTTCACGCATCCAACGATTTCCCGCGACCTTCACTAGGTCGTCGTCGGTCCATCGCGTGGGGGATTGCGTGGGGGGCATACCAACAATGCCCCTTCCGGCACGTGGTAGCCACTCTAGAGCCTTGCGGCCCCAGCGGCCGTCGCGTCTATCCTTCGAGCTATGTGCCCTGCCCATTGCCACTTGAGTTTCGCAATTCTGAGAGCTATGTCGGTTATCTTGGTTCTTCTGCGGATCTCCTCATTTCTGATTCGATCTCGCAGAAAGACTCCGAGCATAGCCCTCTCCATTGCTCTCTGTGCGACCTTGATATTTCTGACGAGGCCCATAGCGATTACGTTCAAAAATCTGTAGCCATAGACGTTTCGAAAAATAAACGTGGTAAGTTTATACGTTCATTCAAATCTAAACAAGAATAAAAAACAAAAAAAAATTGCTCCGTCTGTACCTTAACAAAGCACGAACCTGACCGAAGCTAAACCCCTAAACCCGACTTAGATCTACGATTATCACCTTACGACCCTCAACTTAAGGTGCAAGATCTACTGTAAATTTCCAACACAAATAACAGTCGGCCACTGTAAACTGTGTTACTTGAAATTAGGGGACAAACAAACAACCCGGCCGAATTACTCCGCCTGTATCAAGGGCTGAATTAATATAGGGGAGTTCACCTTTACCACACAAAACAACTAGCTTTTGCCACCCAGTAGGTTTACTCAGAACAAACGGCGAAGTAATTCTCAATCCGAGAAAACGACACGGCAAATGATACAGATTACATCTGTGAAGTACCTATCCCATAGATACTTTAACGTAGGTTAGGATTACTATTATTAAGTAAACTGTGTACTATGCATGTTTAGCATTTTAGATACTTTATTAGTGAATACACGACCATGGACAAAATAAGGTTGTTTCCTTTCACCTCTTCTCCAACCAACCCTTCGTTACAACACTTCATCTGAATGACCCATGTCTTTACTTTTTAACCGATTTCAAAAAAGGAGGTATCGAACTTGACTGTATGTTTTTTCGTATATATGTTACGCGATATTTCCGCCAATTATGGACAGATTATGAAAATTCACTATTGTATAAAAAATTATCCGAAGGTGGACCCATAAAATATTATCCTTAGTCGATAAGTAGGTTTTTGAAAACATTCGATGAGACGACCTCTGTGGCACGGTGGGCGAAGGTCCGCCTGCGACGCAGGAGTATGCGGGTTCGATTCCCGCCTCGGGACAAATATTTGTTCAGGGTTTTCTGGTCGTTTTCTATATATAATAAAAAATATCTATTTATGTAATATTATATATTGTATTAAGTATATCAGTTATCTAGTACCCATAACACAAGCTCTGCTTGGCTTGGGGCTAGATGATGCTGTCTGAATTGTCCAGTATTTTTTTTTTAATTCAAATTATCACAATGTGGTAACACACAACAAACTGTTTTCATGGCAAAGGGCGTAAATAAGAGGTAGGTTCAAGAATTTGGAGTCCGTTTATCGTTTTTTAAAACACGCCAAATTATCTGAGTTTACAGCTTGAACTTCATCATCATCATCATCATCAGCCCATACACGTCCACTGCTGGACATAGGCCTCCCCCGTACGACGCCACAAATAATGGTTCTGAGCCGCCTCTATCGGCATGAACTTAAAGTAATCAAATTGTATTCTACCTGTCTTTTCAAATTCAGTAGGCTTATGCATTAAAATGTAAATGTTCATGTTTATCGAAAGAAATAAACATTGCGTTTTAGTAGACATTTCGATTTCAGTACAAGGAACAGCCCCAGTTTACGACGTGGTTGTATTTTCCGTGTCCTTTAAAAAACAAGATAATAGATAGATAGATAGAAAGAAAATACTTTTATTGCCCACTTAAAACTAGAAAACAGTTTACAAATGAGACAAAAACAATATAAGTGGCAATGGGTGGTCTTATCGATCTCTGCCACAACCTGGAAGATAATTGTTGAGTTCATTGAAGAAAAGTCAAGAACACGACGGGCTCTTAACTTAGTATGCGACATGCTCAAAATAATGATTTAGATGGATCAATACATCCAGCAAAAAAAATCATCATCAGCCCATACACGTCCACTGCTGGACATAGGCCTCCCCCGTACGACGCCACAAATAGCGGTCCTGAGCCTCCATCCATCGATCCATCCATCGACTCCCTACGACCGCTACGATGTCATCGGTCCATCGAGTGGATGGTCTCCCATATAGGGGGGTTTTGCCATAATCACCACGCTTGGCAGGCGGATTGGTGATCGCAGTGTTGGTCTTTAAAAATACTCAGAAGGAAGCTGCTGCCCTTCCTCTGGTAGGTTCCCTTAGTCGGCTCTTACGACATCCACGGGTTGAGTTGAAGGAGTCGATATTCGTACGCCGCGGCCCCACGACACAAAAAATATTCGAAGTGTATTACTTCCTTCTGACCTTAGGATATGTCACTCTGATTAATTCAATAAATATCACAATAACTATGTTTTTATGTAGTTTCACAATTTTGGATAATCTGTGCCTTTTATTTAATATAAAAAATGTTATAAATGATTTAGTTGTATTTATGGTTTAGTCCGTTTTCGCAATTGAAGTTTCACAATTGACTTTGAAAAAAGAATTATTTTTCACTGTTTCGTAATTAACTGTCAAACAAGAAATTCTTTTCTGCTTGCTTCACTTTCAATACATTGTATGAATATCATTGACAACTTAGCATACCTATTTTTACTTGTTAACTACAACTTTAACTTATGTAACTAAGCATACCTACTTTTAATTCAAAATCATTGTTGTGCCCCAGGCTTTTTATGCATTGTGTACCCACTAAGACTATCTACAGAACAGTACGCATGAAATTACAATAAATGGTACAAACAAATAGATGAGCGCCTGATCCAACCGACGCGTGACCTGAGAGCTGGTGAGCATCTGGCGCAACGCATTAGAATTGCCATACAATGCAGCCAGCGTCTTGTGGACGCTTCCGACTGGTATTGATATGGATCAGTTGTGCTACCTGTAGATTGTTTGCAACAGCCTGCAGTTAGCTCAATTGTTTTAATTGTAAATACTAGTTTAATTTGTTCATATTATTTAATTGTTATTTTCTTTGTCAAATGTTATGAATAGGAATAATATTGTAGGCAGCTGAGTGTTTTTCACTTGTCTGCGACCCGCCGACTCTGGTGATTATTTCGACAAGATCCCATCCCATTTTGATCTCACTTGGATTTCCCACATTAAACTGTGAGGCTGTTTTTGGCAAGGATCCAGCTGCTCATCCTCTGGCAACCTTTTAACCGGTAATGAGCCATAATTCATATGTTGTGGGACTAAATGGGCCCATAAGTTTACCGGATTTGTCGTTATTTGTAAATTGTTTGGTGAAGCATTTCACCAAACAATTTACTTGATTGAGGACAGATTTTTTTGTAAAAATATTTATAGGTACTTTGTTTGTTGTCTGAAATAATTAAGAAGAAAGAAAGAAAATAAATTTATCTAAACCCTGAAACACAACACATGTTACAAAAATAGATTGATACACTACATACACATAACATACCTACATACAAAAACTACTACAAGCAGCATACAAAAAACAGAAACAAACAAGCATAGTTTTATAGGGGTATAAAAAGGTTACTATCTAAGCATTTAATTAGTTACATTAGGTCTGTTTTGAGAAGTTATGAAAAATTAGTTTCTCAGACTCTTTGTTGCCATGGAAACGTATATAGATGGATAGATAATGCTTTATTCAGAAAAACTTATAACTAAACAGTTTGGTTAAAAAGTAAAAGAATTGGCAGCCTTATCGCTTACAGGGATTTCTTCCAGGCAACCAAAGCTTAAACGAATAGATCAAAGGAAGGCGATTCATGTATTAAATACGAAAATAAAAGAACTTAAACAAACTAAAATAATCCTAAAACACTTAATATACCAAATAGAAATATACATGAATACATAATAACAAATAGCTAAGGTTAACATTTAAGGTTTTTTCTATCCCATGGGACCGGGATATAAATATATATCTACATATATGCAAAATTTCAGCCCGATCCGTTTCGTAGTTTTAGCGTGAAGAAATAACAAATATAGTAGAAAGAACTAGATGATAGCGACTTTATCCCAGTTTCGACTTTGACCCATTTAGATAACACTTACAAATTAGGTGTTTATTAGAAAATTATGTCACATTTACGTAATTTATAAATTTTTAGCTCGAATAAATACACATCGCCGGGCTTATTCCAAACTTAAATTTAATTTTAGCTCCGCGTAAACTTTGCTAATACTCGGTTTGGTATTGAAATGAAACACCTAAAGTAGAAATGATTTCTTTTAAAAAAAGTTAAGATTGCACGTCATATTTCTGCACAATTTTGTGCTATGTTTATAATGCTTTGTATGAGATGTCCATTATAACGTTGATTTAAGTAAATAATTTGATTGTTTGAAAAAATTAATAACCCACCAATATCCCTCGGGAATAAACATTTAATGAGACCACTTCGGGATAATCTTTCATATAATACTTCTAGGGTCAAATAGGGTAAATGCGTGTACGGGTTAATGCTTCTTTTTGATATTGATCGAAAACTGTTCATCTGAAATAATACCGACGCGTGACCCGAGAGCTGGTGAGTATCTGGCGCAGGCATTGCCATACAGCGGGGCAACACAGCCAGCGTCTTGGGGACGCTTCCGACTGGTATTGATATGGACCAGTTGAGCTACCTGTAGATTGTTTGCAACAGTCTGCAGTTAGCTCAATTGTTTCAATTGTAAATACTAGTTTAATTTGTTTATATTATTTGATTGTTTTCTGATTTCTTTGTCAATTAAGTACATCTACAATAATGTAGATTGAACAGTTGCAAACTTGCTACCAGGTAAAACGGGGTAAATAGATACTCCAAGGTGAATACAAATGGACAAAATACTGGACCAAGACATTACCTGGCTGGTAGCAGTGGAAGTATCCTTAGTCCGTGACTGTTCACCTCCTGTGTCAGTCTGACCTCTGCAAAAGGATGTTTTTCCTCCAGTATTTCGTTCATTTCTATTCACCCTGGAGTCTCTATTCACCCCGTTTTAAGGTATTGTATTTTTTCGCGTATTATGATTTCTTCTCTACGATGTTCTTGAAATCTGGGTCGCATAAGAGATTTCCGTCTCAGAAATATCTTTTATGGTGGATTTTTCCCGACATCAAGGAATTAGTGTCGAATAATTTATATTTAGTCGCCAACTTGCTGTCGTATTATGATGGTACTCTTCTTTGATCTCATTTTATGGTTATTAGCTAACGTAACTTCTAGCAAAAACACGAAAAAGACCTGTCTTTTTTTCAATTTGCTTTTTAGGTACATACTTATTTATATTTCTATTGCTTTCGATGACCAGCGGAAAAGTAATTGAAAGTTTACTACTAATTCGGGTGTCTATGGGTGTAAACCACACTAAAGAGGTGAAAGTTTGTATGGATGTGTGCGTATGTTTGTTACTACTTCACGCTTCAACAGCTGAAGCGATTTGGATAAAATTTGGTACCAGGATAGCTTATATCTTGGATTTACGAGCTAGTTTTGATCCAGGAAAAATGCCATGGGATGATTAAATAATTCAAATATATTTATAAATGCGGGTAACACCGCGGGGCTCAACTAGTTTGAAATATTGTAATACCTAATAGAGAATCTCTTGTTAAACATAAATGCTTTTTATTTTACCTACTTTACATAACCTGTAAAGGTACTTTACAGGTTTAACTTATTCTTAAGGTACTTTACTTTGAGTTATTCCCAACGTCTCGCGTGAGACGTGCTCAGTCGCAACGTCTCATGAAAAGTAGATATTCCCAACGTCTCACAAAAAAGCACCTATGGCCAACGTCTCACGAAAAGTATTCTCAACGTCTCACGAAAGTCAGAGCGTCGTGATTTACAATCTACATACATCATCTATATTCATACATATTTTTTCATTATTGACATCCTTTGAGGGCAATTTCAAGTATAATACTAAGCGATTCCGGTTTTGACTAGTAAGCTCTACTAGATTCCTTTAAAATTTATAGCCCATACAAAAAATACTGCTGAAATGAAACAGAAATAACGCTGATGTAACGTAAGACGAGACTTGAGTACCTTTACAGTAAATTTTTATGAAGCATAAAATATAGACGTAGCCTGAATACAATAACAGGAACGTAACGCAATAAAAAAATAGTTGACTTTCTTTTTATATTGGGTAACTGCGTGTATGTTGGTACAGAATGTAGCCGTGGTTCCCGTGGGGACTATATTTTCCGGTTTATGGTTATTATTTGGAATCGGTCAATAATTTGACATTTTGTATCTAGAGTAATCTGAGATGACGTCGTAAGGGAAAATGGGAGCTTATTTCATGTAGCTATGTCTTAGCTACGTCTTAAATACAAACATTAAGGTCACCTTAGGGTTAAGACCGATAGTTGCCTCAGTCAAAAAAAAAATAGTTGATTTTCTTTTTATATTGGGTAACTAGAGTATGTTTGTACAGAATGTAGCTGTGGTAGCCGTGGGGACTGTATTTTCCGGTTTACGGTTATTATTTGGAGTCTGTCAATAATTTGACATTTTATATCTAGAGTAATCGTAATCTCAGTTGATGTCGTAAGGGAAAATGGGAGCTTATTTCGTGTAGCTATGTCTTGACACGCAAAAAGCCTGTGGACTAGTTGCGGAAACCAGTCCAGAAAAAAAAGGAAAAAAGTCTTAGCTATGTCTTATAAAAAATTTTAAGTTTACCTTAGGGTTAAGTCTGATAGTCGCTTTAGTCATGATGATACCTGCCCACTCGTTTTAAAGTTTTGGCAGTAGGCCAATGCCAAAACGTTAACTTCTGAGAATTGCAATGATTGGTTCCAAATAAAGCTTTTTTTGAGGTTACAAAGTTAAGCTTGATTGTGATTTTCGGTAGCAGGAATACATCCCAGGGAATCAATTTTGGCTTTCTATATCAAAATAATTATCAATCTTATTGATATTATTTTTGAATAGGTAGGTCACAAAATCACGCAAACATAGTTTTTCATTATAAGATCTGAAAACTTTGAGTTAATCTTAGGGTCAATCTTAGAGTCAGTCTTAGAATCAGACTCACAGTCAGTCTTTTAGTAATTCTTAGAGTCAGTATTAGAGTCAGTCTTAGAGTTAGTTACAGTTAGTTCAAGTTAGAGTCATTAAAGATCTGAAAACCTTTATGAATTATTTACAACATCAATAATTAAGGCAAGCTTTATTTATTGCATCTCCTAACTAATGAATGAATGAAACTCAATTCAATCTAAATTATTTCCTGATTGGTGGACCGTGAACATTATCTTTTCGTTGTTTTCCGGTACCTGTTCATTGAAGTAAATATTGTTTTGTTTTGAATTGTTGATATCAAAACGAAATCTAGTTATTGACAGACTCCAAATAATAACCGTAAACCGGAAAATACAGTCCCCACGGGAACCACAGCTACATTCTGTACAAACATACTCTAGTTACCCAATATAAAAAGAAAATCAAAAATTTTTTTACTAAACTATATTTAAGTTAGTTAATCACATTATATAAAAAAAACTTTAATACACTTATAAAAACGGGCTCCGTTCCTCAAACGGAAAAAAGGAACCCTTACAGGACCACTTTGTTGTCCGTCTCTCCGTAACAACACGTACTTGACGATAAATTTATTTACATATTCATTTATTGGAAGTGGTCGAGCATTTGGCCACCATCTCACTGAAGTAAGTGAAGATGGAGAACGCTTTTCCAGAAGGAACTCATTCACTCTGTATATGAGGACTCCGAGATTATTCTCTACCTTACTCTTCCATCATACTCTCTCTCTCTCTATAATAATGTAAACTGTCACCAAAAGGCAAAATGCCCAGAATGCTGCCTGTATTGCCAGCCTGAATGATAAAAAAATACTAATATATTATAATAGAATGTTATTTATAAAATTCCAAGAAGAGCCGCCTCCATCCATCGACTCCCTGCGACCGCTACGACGTCGTCGGTCCATCGAGTGGATGGTCTCTCATGTAGGGGGGGATTTGCCATAATCACCACGCTTGGCAGGCGGATTGGTGATCGCAGTATTGGTGTTTAAAAATACTCAGACGGAAGCTGCTGCCCTTCCTCTTGTAGGTTCCCTTAGTCGGCTCTTACGACATCCACGGGTTGAGTTGGAGGGGTCGATATTCGTACGCCGCGGCCCCACGGCCCAACCCACGGCGTAAAATTATTATACATTATATTTAGTTTGACAACGCCCCTGTACAGCAGCACTTGGCACATGTCTGTTTTTCTTCCTATGTGAAAAGTTTGTGTGAATATTATAATATAGATAGAATAAACGACATCAAGTGTAACATGTGTACCTACGGTGGAAATAAATAAATACAAATACAAATTCCTTCCACCCTGGAAGGAATGCAGTACCTACTTATAAGATCAGCCACAAATAAAAGGTTAGATTTATAAAATCGACAAATAAGTCCTAGTTGTTGAAGTTAATTACGAAACAGTGAAAAATAATTCTTTTTTCACAGTCAATTGTGAAACTACAATTGCGAAAACGGACTAAACCGCCTGCCAAGCGTGGTGATTATGGCAAATCCCCCCCCTACATGGGAGACCGTCCTCTGGATGGACCGACGACATCGAGGTGGCTCAGGACCGCGATTTGTGGTGTCGTATGGGGGAGGCGTGTGTCCAGCTGTGGACGTGTATGGGCTGATATGATGATGATGATGATGATTGAAACTGAAATGTCGCACCAACCAGCCGGGCTGTGGCCCTGACTTAGTGTGCACACTAAGTCAGGGACAGAAGAACACAGAAGTTACTGATGGAATGATTTATGCAGTCGCATAAATAATTCCATAAGTAACTTCTCTACCATAAGTAACTTCTCTACCTATTCAATAAAGCTTATACCTAAATCTGTTTGTTACTTAGTCTCTTATAAAGGTGGGTACTGATCGGCGCTACGGGGCGTAATGTAAAGTGTTACACAGGGAACGTTCGTACATTCAGTAAGGGGAAAGAAGGCGCTCGCAACGGGGAATGAGACGGATTTTAGCACACGGCGTAACGTATCATGCTCGCTGCGAATACGGTCGGTACCCAGCTTAAAATTAAATCATTTTATGTACATAAAGTGATTTAATTTGAAGCGCTTTTTTTTGTGGCGTCGTACGGGGGAGGCCTATGTCCAGCAGTGGACGTGTATAGGCTGATGCTGATGATGATGTACATGAAGGTACATTTTATGGTATAAACGTTTATAAATTATATAAAATGTACCTTTACGTTTATACTAGCTGCTGCCCGCGCCTTCGCCCGCGTTTTATCGGGATAAAAAATAGCCTATATATTATTCCAGGTACTAAACTATACCCATACCAAATTTCAGTCTAATCGATTCAGTAGTTTTTGCGTGAAAAAGTTACAAATATACATCCATCCATACAAACTTTAACATTTATAATATTAATAGGAAATATCCGACATTTAATGTTTTATTTTTAAGTTTTATTTTATCATATTTCGATCGCTCGTGGATAATACATTGAAGATTTGCGAGATTTTAAAAATGATTCAAAAGTCCACACACAACAATGCTTTTCATACACGTCAGTTTTGATAAAAAATCTGATTGTATTGCGTTGATAATACTTCATACACAATTGCAAGTAGTATACCACTATCTATTGTCCGCGAAACCCATAACAGCATATTGTAGAGCGTCCAGATTTTTCCGGAGCTTTACTCCTGCCGCAAGAAAACCTTAGAGCAATTATTACCAAACCTGGCTTAAAATATATGAACGTAAATATTATTCTTGTAGGCAATACATAAGCCATTTTCAACGTACAATTTTTGCAAACAACAGTAACTCACAGCAGAACAGAAAAATCCAAAACTCTCTTTTTGTCATCGGTTTCGATAAATAACTTTCAGTATTAACGTTGTGGACAGAGCTCAAATTGACAAGTAATGCAAATTCTTTGAAATAAAATAGGAGAAAGTACATATATTTTACGTTTAGTATGGGGCCAATGTTTCCAAACATTGTCAAGATACAATGCAAGTCGGCAACTCTTAAGTGGCTGGCTTTACTTTGCCGCTTTTCAATAGGTTCACTGCCAGCTGATTTAATTTCTCTCTTTGATTTTCGTTAACAACAGCTACGAAAGTGTAGCATTGCTACGAGCTACGACGTAGAACGTCTACGCGCCTGTTTTGTTTTAGCGTGTTATGTACTTTTTTGGATTCTTCTGTAAATTAAAGTTATTCCCAACGTCTTGCGTAAGTCGCGATTATTTCCAGTTCTTCAAACATTCCCTGAGTCCAGGTGACGATAGTATTGAGACGTGATCGTGACGAAACATTTTTATATGGGATTTGTATGGGATGACGACCTCGATGGCGCCACGGAAGAAGGTCCGCCTGCGATGTAAAAAGTTGCAGGTCCATCCTGCCTCCAGATAAATGTTTGCACGGTCTGCTATTAATACATTGAGTATATCAGTTATTCAAGTTATATTAGTTACGCTAGCTCTACTTACTTTGCGGCTAGACAATGATGTGTGGATGATCCAGCATTTTGGCGTTTAGATTTTTTTAGCCAGTGCCGCGGCTACATGATCCTTACTCCCTCGCAAACTTTTTGCAGAGACACCTGTAAGCCAATAACGATATATCCTATGTTATGGCCTATTAATTTGTCGTAGGCAGTGCCAACATAGCAGTTTCCAGTGCCGTAAGGTTAGCATCGAAAACACGTTTATTTATGTGAAATATTGAGTTGCTAAAAGCTTTGTTGCGAGCTGAATTTTAGATATCTTGGTGAAATTTGCCTGTAAAGTTGCGGTTGGGATACTGCGGTTCCAACTCTGTTGCTTTAATACTACTGAAGTTCTGAGAGTATTATTCGATTTGAGTACATTTTATTTTGTAAAAATATTTAAAGTGGTTTTGCTTTTCACGTCAACCGTACTTGGGTTCTAGAATTTGAATTTTATTTTGTAAAAAAAGCTACTGATTTATGAAAATTAAACATAAACTGATAACAATACTGATAACGTAGACAACTACACGTCACGGCACAGTTACCACTAAAAACAAAAAATATAGTTAAAAACTAAAACCCGACTACATAAAAGTCTTCTTCCACTAGTGGACAAAAAATTGAAGTGAAGAGAATATCAATAACACCTTATTTCTTATTTGGTATTAATAACTGTGTTATAGTATAAAATTTGACTTGTCTAAGTGCTTATTTTGTAAGCCCAAAGAAATAAAGTTATTGATTCTGATTCTGATTCTCTTAAACAAGCGTTCACCTATTGTCCTTATCATTTTCTTTTGATACTTAGGTAATCGGAGGCCTTTGGTCCTAATTTTACCCTAGAGGTATGTGGATGCCTCCGAATACCTAAGTATCAAAAGAAAATGATAAGGACAATAGGAGAACGCTTGTTTAAGACTTTTATGTAGTCGGGTTTTAGTTTTTAAATATATATTTGTTACACTTTTTTGCTGATAGCTTGAGAAACGGTTTCACTCATAACCCTCGGTCTTCGGTAGTTGGGTAAAAATATTCAGCGACGCATGGGCCATGAATTAGTTTAAATTTAATCTTACATCTTGTGCGAACGCAAGCCGTGCGGGGTGGGAGCTGGAGCCTTGAAACAACAATCTATAGGCGGTTAGCGTTGTTACTGTAAAAAGAGGTGAGATGGGCTTATTCACTTGGACACTGATTCTTGTCATGTAAATCGTAATCAACGCGAAAGAAGATTATCACAGTATTGAAAAAACTATTGTTTAATAAAATTTCATACAAAAGGCACGCAACGGTACCGTAAAGCGATGCATTGCAAAGAAATCCCTGAAACATGCTAGCGGTAAGACGAGGGGTCTTACCGCTAGCTTGTTTCAAGGATTATTTTCAAAAGAGTACGAGGTAGGTAAAAAATCTTTGCACTCGAGTGCAACACATAACTTTTCATCCCACCTCAGCGAGGAAAAAATAACATTTGCACATTTTTAACAGTTTTAGACAATTTTGTTGGCATCAAATAAACTACCTCGTCGCTAGAATCACTCATTTTCACAGACATGATACTAGCGGCGCCTAAAGCAGACTAAACATATTTTCACAATTATATAGAAAATAATCAAATGATATTTTGTTCAATTTCTCTCCAACCAAAAATTAATAATTCCATCTCACCTCTTTTTACAACGCTAACTCACCTATAGACAAAATTGAAGATGAATCTAACTGCCATGCCATGTTTCTAAGCAACAAGCGACAAATGTCAGCTAATTGTCATGTTATGAAAGAATTGTGCGTATTGAAGCTTCTTTATTTTATATAAATTTCGGGTACGAAAAAGACTGAAATAAATGGAGAAGTTTAGTGCACCTTTGTGCTACAAGGCATCGTATTGGAAAACACCCGAAATTACTTTCATCTGTAAGTTTTCATTAAGACAAGTATTTTATTTAAAAATAAAGAATATAGCTGTGTTAATTTATTTGTAAATGCGGCAGTATATTTATCGGAATAGATTATAATGCCACAGTTGTAATGCCCCCCGCTCTCATGTCCCTGAGTTCGGCCCCATAGATTGTCCATGTGTAAGTGATATTTGTATGTAAGTGTAATTGGCACGCATAGTTTTAGGACTGTTAGTTCTGCTTCACTATGAAATTTCCGTGCTCATTTTAGTTTTGTGTTTTTAACTTGTTTTTAAACGTAGATTGAGGATTTTTGATTACTTTTTAACCTAAGGTTTTAACAATATGACGTAAAAGGAAAATGGCGCGCACAATTAAAAAAGGTTGTATGATAAATTCGGCACCACAGAGGTAGAAGTAAATATGTAGGTTTAATGATGTTTTGAATTCACAATCATAGTGCACACAATGTTCTAAATTCAATATACTTTATCATCTATCGGATAAAAACGGCATTTGTACTCAGATATAGAAGAGAAAATACTCTTTCCGAGATGGGGAGATGAAAATACTTTTCACACCTTAACCATTTGTAGATGAAACAACATTGGCCCAGTGCCACGGAAAAAGGAATTTTTGTAAACCTCCATAAATAGTTCAATAAAATCACCAGTTTGCCACATGACATCGTGTGAACGTACCATTTAAAACGCAATAACCTCAGATTTTGGATCTGAGAGTTGGCTCTTGGCCAAGAGAAGACCTTCCTACAAGTGCCTTTGGAAGATCGAAATGGTGAAATAATAATATTAAAATCTTACTGGTTTCTGTCCATGGCTATATAAAATAGTATGCATAGTTTCTAGGCTACCACATAAAAATTTTGTTTGACGACCTCTGTGGCGTGGTGGGCTAAGGTCCTCCTGCGACGCAGGAGGTCCCGGCTCGATTACCATATCGGGACAAATGTTTGTACGATCTGCAGATATTTGTTCAGGGTGTTCTGGAAGTTTTCTATGTATAATAAAAAATATATATGTAGTGTAATATTATGTATATCAGTTATCTAGTACCCATAACACAAGCTCTGCTTAGCTTGGGGCTATATACTGCTGTGTGAATTGTTCAACATTATTTATTTATTTATTTTAAGCTAACAATCATTCAAAAGAATGAAATAATTAAAATATGTACATAGTAAGTACCCACCTTAGATATGTATATACAGTCGAGAAAGGATTTGATTCGCAGTTGAACTAAAATTATTTCATGTTCATGGCTCAGGCAAGTGTGTCAAAAGAATAATATTAATATAATTTTATTAAACATATAACTTGCAATTTGAAAAGTGCCACCAGTTCCACATATCCCTACTAATCTATCCCTACTGGTAGGGAAGAGGGCCGCGGCGTACGAATATCGACCCCTCCATCTCAACCCGTGGATGTCGTAAGAGCCGACTAAGGGAACCTACCAGAGGAAGGGCAGCAGCTTCCTTCTGAGTATTTTTTAAACACCAACACTGCGATCACCAATCCGCCTGCCAAGCGTGGTGATTATGACAAATCCCCCCCCCTACATGGGTCTCCCATGTATCCTCCATCCATCCACTCGATGGACCGACGACATCGTAGCGGTCGTAGGGAGTCGATGGATGGAGGCGGCTCAGGAAAATATATATCTTTGTAATATATCGTATTAAGTATTTATATCAGTCATCTAGTATCCATAAGAAAAGCTCTGCTTAGCTTGGGGCTAGATGATACTGTGTGGGTTGTCCATTATTTATTACCAGCTGTTACCAGCGCTGTGTTTTGCGTGAAAGAGGAATAAACACCCATACATCCATCCATCCGTTCTTACAAACTTTGATATTTATAATATTAGTAGGATTTAGTTTCAAATGTAGGAACCAACCGTGTATTCTTTTAATCTCCGTTTTAAAATAAAACCCAATGCGATCACTTCCCAATGCAAAATTCGGCGGGGTCTAAGGACGTAGACTCCAATGGAAGATTTGTGATCCAGCTGGGGCTAGCTGTCACTCAGATCGGAGCGGTGAATTATTGACCATTGAACAATCAGTAAAATGTGCAGTGCAATCAGCTCAGGTGCAGACGACAGCCTGGCACCACGCCAATCCCCGGTAAACAGTTCCGTTTTTCAAATTTAGTGCGAACATCACGACATTAACTAATGACCTTGCTATAAAGTCGCCGGGCTTGAAGTTGCTGACTGGATTATGCAGTTTTATGCTTGTTTTATACAAACGATGCACAACGGTGATTATGGTAATCTGAATACTAAGTGCTTGGAAGATAATCTATTTTGATTACCTTTATTACTATTTCTTCATATCCGTTACTTTACGCATCGCCATAGGAGCCGTGATCCGTTAGTCCCGGCATTAATTTTATGATAGTCAAAAAGTTAGCACTTGAGACTAACTCAAAAAGATTTGCGTAAGAGTATTGGAAGATTGGACTTCTACAGTTTGTCAAAACAAAGATAGTCATCTAACTAAGACAAGACCATGGTTGAATAATTCAGTATATTTTTCAACTTAAATAAATTTTGTCAATTAATGTTGATGTACCAATCATCATCATCATCATCATTAACCTATATTAGTCCAAAGCTGGACAGAATGGAGCTAGGCCTGCCCCAATGAGCGCCATAGCGGCGCCTTGTCTCTAGCTTACTGCATCCAGCATCTGGCTGGATGCTTCGTGAGGATTTGAATCCGAAACAAAAGTAACTATAAAGCTCTGCGCACATTAATCCACTACGGCTACTACAAAGCACAAACACGTGCATTGAAATATGGGCTTAAACTCGTTTCAATACATTTTGCAGTGACAAAATGGCTACCCACAAGCTACGAGTGGTCCGCGAGCTGTCTGTCATCTGATGGCGTAAATATAAAATGCATCTAAATTTTAAGAGTTAAAGCCCATATTTGAATGCACATTTTTATGCTGCGTGGCTACAGTGCTTTTCACAAGTGCGATAAGCATTATACTTTCATTGGACGAATCTAACCGACAATATTCATATATTATTTACATAATCACCTTTAGCGCCTCTGCTTACACCGGTGCAAGTAACGGCCAACAAGAAATAAATTAATATATTACAGGACCATGAATGTTATTAGCATCTTACAGTAAACAAGAGATTTTATGGAAAGGTGTTTTTAGGAAGTGCAAAACTCTGTTGTTCGAGCCTAGACCGTTTAAGCGTGACAGACAGTCCTCAACTAACCTGGAAGGGATGACCTTCGAATCCAGTGCTAGAGAGCCGCCTTCAAAGTTAATAAATACAAAATTGTTTGGTTGGCGTATTGCTTTTGAAGATTTAATAAAAAGAAAAATACATACAGCCGAATTATGAAATCTCCTCCTATCTTTTGAAATCGGTTTAAAAAGTGTCTAATGTAGTAAAAGCCGTCAAAAATAAGTTTTCCAACCAACATTTTCTAAATTGTACACACTAATGGGGAAAGTGTTCTGATGTCCACCATAAATACAATATTGATAAGGTCGCTAAGTTATGAAGGACATTAGAACAGTAATTTGTGTTATTACCTATCTACATTTGTATTTCGGAACATTATAGGGTATTCAGAAGGGAAATATTTCAATGTAACATCCATATATAATTGACTATCAAGTCAAGTGAAGGAATGCCTCAAGTTAGAAACAGACTGAGCCGACGCCAGGCAACGTACACGACTTTATGTAGAAAATGTCGGAACAAATATTTGTGGTATAGCGTACGATAAAGCTTGTCGTACACCTGAAAAGCACCGATTGAGCATAGCATCAAAAATTGCATTCAAATATGGGCTTTAATTCGAAACATTTAGATGATATTGACGGCATCAGAAGACAGACAGGTCGCGGGCTTCTCATTTGACGCTTGTGGGAAGCTATTTTTCATTGTAAAATTTATCTAAATTTTACGAATTTAAGACCATATTCGAATTAGTTTTTGTGATGTGTATTAGCAGTATTCGATTAATGAGCGCAGAGCTTTAGAGTCGGGGTCATCTGTTTTCATACAAATTGAAACGTCTCATAATGCGTCGCGTACGTTGCGTGGCGTAGTAGGCTCAGTCTGTTTATAGCCTAACCGCTTGGCATTGGTATTTTGTACGACAAACCTGTTATAAGCTAATGCATTGTATAAATTGTGTTCAACACTCTTGTAGTCGAGTTTTCCTGTTCATTTTAGGATTATTATTTATTCTCTGCTTTGTGTTCGGGGACAACTAACCCATTCATGAATTTGGTGCGGGTGAGTTGTCCACAGTTCATTTCAAAAAGGAATAACTCGATCACAGGCATCATTTGGGAGTTGGCGAGATGTTCCCCAACCCAAACAGAGTTAGAGAACATCTCACGCTGCACGCACTGTGGAAATGACTTTCGATGATTTTCAACGACATAGGCATGGATGAGATCACCCAATAATTACAATACAATACAAAAATAAATATTGTACATCAACAAAAATACTTTAAAAAGAGCCATTGCAAAATACGTGCTCAATGGGCAGCCTTATCGCTTAGAAGCGATCCCTTCCAGGCAGCTTTTGTATGGAAAGAATTATAATATGATAACTGATGTAATGATGATGCTGGTAAAGTATCACAATTTACAAGTTGGCCAAATTCTCGAAAATATTAAACTTACCCAAAGAAAGCTATGTAAAGCAAAACTGTGGTAGTACCTTGGTGTTACGCGCTGGTAAGGCAGCTATTTTGATGAGGTTCGGCATTGTATAGAATAAAAATAAGCTGACTGGTTCAGCAACTTGTTGGATGGTGCCAAGGTTAAAGATAAGCTCTTGAAGCTTAGAAAATTGTATTGGAGTAAAATATTACATAAAGTGGTATTAACGACGAGGTGATTCGGGTTGTAAGGGATTGTCGCTATATTGAATCTATACATCCTTTCCTTACTAATATTATAAATGCGAAAGTAACTCTGTCTGACTGTCACGTTTTCATGCCAAAACTACTGAATGGATTTAAATGAAATTTGGTAAACAGATATTTTAGAGGCTGAGAGAGGACATATAGGCTATCTTTTAATGAGAAAGGGGGTTGCAAGGGGTTAAAAGGGGGGTTGAAAGGTTGTATAGAAGTATCGTCATTTTTAAGGGGGGGGGGGGGGGGTAAAATATCAAAGGGGATAAAAGTTTGTATGAAAACTCACATCACTATTCCACGAGGACGAAGTCGCGGGCACAGCTAGTTAAAAATAAGTTCGGAAACAGCGCACTATTCCACCAATCGTTCGGATACGCCTCGACACTGAGAAATCTGCCGATCCATGAAAACTAACGTTTATTGTGTATCGATTTCTTACCTAGCAAAAAGTAAAAGTATGTAAAAATTATTGGCTAAAGAAAACAAAAAGATCTAAAACCTACCATTGAATTTTTTTTAGTCAGTGCAAATCTGTTTAGAATGTAAAAGTCGATTTTTGCAGAGAAAACGCTTGAATCTGCGTGCGCATTCATTACGGGGTTTGACCCGCGCGTGACAACGCATAATATTTGCTCTGCGCGATCATTTATAACCGCGGTGATAAAGGGCCAGCAAGAGAGCAAACCATTGAAAAAGTTAAAAGTATATGCTTTGCAATCTACGCGTTTGAAGAAGGTACACTTATACTAGAGTCTCCTTAAATACACCTCAAGTTCAGTAAAATCAAGTAAAATCTATCTTGGATTTTTTAGTCCGCTTAAAATGACACTATTTGAGTGCCATTTTCAGACGCGAATAATTCAAATTATTCTATCAGTTTGTCATTATTTCGGGCAGTTCTGAATTATGAAAGAATAGTACATTGTACACCTAGGCGAGAACGTGCCTAATTCCTATCGAGTGTGTCATTTGATTTGTCATCTTAAAACACCCGTAGGAATCGCACTTTTTGCCGAGTGATACATAGTGCTTTATACTACACCTTCGAGGAAAATAAAAAGCAGAATAAATATTTTATTTCTGGCGGTGTCATAAAACTTTCACTATCACTCGACGTTATTATGTAGAATTAATAAAATTGCCTACACCAAATTCAAAATTAGAAGAACTTCCCGCGCCAGCCTTTATCACTTGGGTTCTTTTTTCAAAATATTTTTCGGAAATCGGAAGAGGCAAGCGGACTTGGAGTAAAAACTTTTTGTCGTTTGACCTATTAGAAAATAACCATAGCTACCGGCCGATCTTTTAGGAAATAATACAAAAACACGTTAGAAATGGATTTCCATACAGTATTTCCTCCCGCTAAAACGTGTGAGAAATGAAATTCCATAGAGTTTTTCTTCCCGGATTCCTATACGCCTGCAATGACTTACTTTCTATCTTATATTTGGAAAAGGAATAGGCAACTTTCCAAGCAGGTGTAGTATAAAACTCATTTCCCTTTGATACCATACGTCTTTTAAAGGATATATTCGTTTAACATGCCGGCATATTATGTCTATATGACTCGAGCTAACTGTAACTGGAGGGCAAATCTGGCATTTTATCTACTCGATAAATATCGCAGGAACTGCGTATTCTCAAAATCTGCAATTCGATATTTATCGAAGGTTTTTCTTTGATGAGTTTGCTCGATAGGTCGCACGAGAATGCAGTTTTGGCAGTATTCGATATTTACATGATATTTTTTATCCCGTGGTAATGAGTATCACACGATAAAATATCCCGCGATATGAAGAATTGGCACCCTTGGACGCGGACAGTGCACGTTTGAGTAATTCTCAAACGTGCGTGACCTGCAATTTGATATTTTGTTGAAGGTTATTTTCTTTTTTGTGTTGTGAAATAATTTGATTGTTTTAAAAAAAACTTAAAACGAATTACCTTAATTTAGCACTGTTTTTATGTTTGGCGGGGTAAATACTAATAATCCCTCGGAATAATATTATGGGACCATATCAATGTTTGATCAAATCAATTTGTTTGTGACTATACAATAGCAAAAGAATGTTCAAAATCGGTCCATAAATTGACGGAAAAATCGACGAACATACATACAATAAAAAAACATACTTACCTACAGCCGAAGATAGAACTTCTCCTTTTTCGAAGTCTGTTAAAACCGGTCCTTCAGGAGCTATGTCATGCTATTTATATAATCTTGTGGTAGCTAGGAATTTGTCACAAATGAGGCCTAAATTGGCCTAAATGTTTATTTTTAATTGCCTGCTAAGGTAAATTACTTGCTAAGGTACCGGGTAAAACGGAGTGAATTTGTATTCACTCCAGGGTGAATAGAAATGGACCAAAATATTGGACCAAGATCTTATCTGGCTTGTGTGGCAGTGGAAGTATCCTTAGTCCGTGACTGTTCACCTCCTGTGTCAGTGGATCTGACCTCTGCAAAAGGATGTTTTCCTCCAGTATTTCGTCCATTTCTATTCACCCTGGAGTCTCTATTCACCCCGTTTTACGGTTTGTAACTCATACGTAAAGATTAAATTGAGGCGTATTTCGGTGGTTGTCTATACTTAGTACACGGACACTGAAAGTTCAATCTTAGAAGAAGAAAGAAATTTTTGAAAAAGTTGGTAAGGGAGGGTCCAGCAGATATGGCAGAATTTGACATCTTCTCGTCATACATATGGGAGCGCCTGAAAGCTTTATTACATGTATAGGGCCAAGAATCTGAGTTATCATCATCATCATGATGAACCTGCATATTAGTCCACAGCTGGGCATAAGCCTCCCCTAATGAGCACCTGAGTTAAATTAAAATAAATAAATAATGTTGGACAATCCACACATCATTTTCCAGCCCCAAGCTAAGCAGAACTTGCGTTATGGGTCCTAGTACTAGATGACTGATATACTTCAAACAATACATAGATAGATATTTTTTAAGACATAGAAATACCCAGAACAGCCAGAACAAATATTTGTAGATCGTACAAATATTGTCCCAAAGCGGGAATCGAACATGCAACCTTCTGCATTAAAATCTATCATTAAAATCATACTTGATACTAATAACTCTGTTTATTGTATAAAATATTACTTGCCTAAGTGCTTATTTTGTTAGCCTAAAGAAATAAAGTTATTTATTCTCATTCTGATTCATTCGACGTAACTCAACCCGTTCGTTTCGAACTTTGTTAGATTAAATCAAAATACCAAGAACAGTTAGTGACATTTCCTGTAATGTTCAAACCAGATTATCCTAAACAGATCTCAGGTGATCAAAGGTACGTATCCTAATACACTTACCGAGTGGTAAAACAATGGGTATTGTTATACGATACGGGATTAGAGAAGCCCGCCGCGAATCGATTGGATTATACGGAATAATACGGAATAATCACACCTCCCCGCTTCGTGCATAGATTCATCAACGGAAAGTATAGCGTATTATAATATAAGCTAATATAAGCAAACCGCCCCGGCTTCGCACGGGTGCAATGCTGATACTAAATTATACATATAAACCTTTCTCTTGAATCACTCTATCTATTAAAAATATCCGCATCAAAATCCGTTGCGCAGTTTTTAATATCTAATCATACATAGGGACAGACAGCGGGAAGCGACTTTGTTTTTTACTATGCAGTGATAGTGATGATTCATCATATCAGCCCATACACGTCCACAGCTGGACATAAGCCTCCCCCATACGACGCCACAAATAGCGGTCCTCAGCCGCCTCCATCCATCGACTCCCTGCGACCGCTACAATGTCGTCGGTCCATCGAGTGGATGGTCTTCCATGTGATAATTAGAAGACACGTATTTCCTCTTAATTCTAGATTTTAATTATAAGAAAGCAGAGTTCTGAGTCAGATAAAATGGATTAACAAAAGCTCACGAGATTGGAAACGTAGGTCGACTTAGTGCTCATATTGGCACATGTTGGCACTTTGCCGCTCGTGTATATGAGCGTCAAAGTGCCAACAGCAGAGGTAACCGCCATCAACACCTGTCGACGGCAGTCGTCAACGCGTGGACGGCTGCTATCGATAGTCAATGGCTGCCGTCAACACACTTACCTTTAATTACAACTCAAAAACAACTACCACGGAAGGCATCGCTGGCGAAAATTTTTACTTAATTAGTTAACACTAAAATAAAAAATAAAAAATTATAATTTTTTTATTAATTTGTGCATATCATTTATGTGTAGAGACTCGGACTCGATGGACCGACGACATCGTAGTGGTCGCAGGGAGTCGTTGGATGGAGGCGGTTCAGGACCGCTATTCGTGGCGTCGTTTTGGGGAGGCCTATGTTCAGCAGTGGACGTATACGGGCTGATGATGATGATGATTTATGTTTAACGTTGGTTATTCATGTTTATCTGGCCATCTATATTTAACTCAATCTGTGCCCAGCCTCTGGCTAGATCATGGTGATGTGCGTCATAGGCAAATGTAGTGTTAAATACAGCGGTGGCAATCCATCCAATATTCTAAGAACCCTGATGTTTGGTGATCGGCTTATTTATCATTTAATTTAGTTTCTGATGTTTTTTTTTCATAGTTTCTATGTAGCTAGTCAAAGCGACGACGCTTGACCCGAGAGCTGGTAAGTATCTGTGCAGCGCATCAGCGTTGCCATACAGCGGGGCAATGCAGCCAGTGGCTTGGGAATGCTTCCGATTGGTAATGATATGGATCAGTTGACAAATACGTAGCACTACTTGTAGATTGTTGCAAACAGTCTAGAGGTAGGATGTAGGACTAGAGATGTAGCAGTCTAGAGGTAGGACACCAATCAAAGACCTAGATTCTTTTTTGTTTCAATTGTAAACACTAACTCCCTTATTCATAATGGTCTGCTAACTTAAAACAGCTGCTAAGCGGTGTTATTTCTCACTCTTACTTATGTCAATAGAAGAAGACAGAGTGAGAATTAGCAATGCTCTAAGTTAGCAGACTATTATGAATAAGGGGGTAATTGAATAATTTTCTTAGTAAATAAATTACATCATTTGGATTTATTTTAAAATGAATCATTATAAAAAGCTATCTGATGAATTTAATACATCACCAACGCTCACTGAAATTTTATACAAACAAAAACCCTGTCTTCTAACCTATGGATGCTTCACGCCTCGTAGTGCCACTAATCCGAACGTTTGACCGGACGCGTCATTATTCGCTGTAATCCTGTACCTATAGGTACCTAGGTCTTCTAATCCTTATTGTATTAGTGCTCATATACACGAGCGGTAAAGTGCCAACGGCAGAGGTAACTGTAGCCGTCGACGCGTGGACGGCTGCCGTCGACAGTGGACGGCTGCCGTCTGCGCGTCAACGGCTGCCGTCAATTGTCGACGGCTGCCGTGGGCGCGTCGATGGCTGCCGTCAGGTGTCGACGGCTACAGGTATCTCTGCCGTTGGCACTTTACCGCTCGTGTATATGAGCCCTTAGAACGTTTGAGGGCTAGGTCATACTTATTCCTAAAAATCAGACGTTCTAAAACGATAAGGATCATCGTCTTTCATTGGTTTGTTTTAGAATGATTGAGGTTTCTTCGCGTTTCTAAAGGGCTATAAAAATTACAAAGAGGGGCTATGTCAGCAATCATTAGAATTCGTTATAATGCAGTTCTTATCACTTATTGAACATACAAACAATACCAAAACTATGAACAGCAAAATGATTTGTCATAAATTTTTGATTGAAATCATTGATTTCGATACTTATTATGCAACTAGTGACCCGCCGACTAGTGAATGAAGTATATTATGCAACTAGTGACCCGCCCCGACTTCACACGGGTGTAATGTTGATACTAAATGAAATATATAAACCTTCCTCTTGAACCACTCTATCTATTTAAAAACCACATCAAAATCCGTTGCGTAGTTTTAAAGATCTAACCATACAGCGGGAAGCGACTTTGTTTTATACTATGTAGTGATGTACTTCTCAATGCGTCTTTATCAATTTCATACCCAAGTAAATAAAATTCAGTGCCCCAGGAGAACGTTCATACTGCAAGAATATTCAATCCAGAGTTTTCAGGTCAAAAGACATGATATGAATAATAAAATACGATGTTTATCGGTTTGTTTGTCATCTGTTCCTCCGACTATTGGCATATTGCTCTGCCTCTTCTCGTGAGGTTCTATTATTTATGTAATTTTGACGTAGACTAGGAAAAAGTAGTGATAAAATAACGCTTGTCTGTCGGTGTTGGGTCTGCTCATTTTATCTACTTCTGATGTTACATTATATTATTATTTTCAAGCCTGCGGCTTCGTAGGTACACGTTTTTCTAGGATAAAAATGTACCCTAATGCTTATCTTTATTTTGTTTTATTCACTTTTCTTTGTAATTTTACTGATACCTCATCATCATCATCATCAGCCCATACACGTCCACTGCTGGACATAGGCCTCCCCCGTACGATGGCACAAATAGCGGTCCTGAGCCGCCTCCATCCATCGACTCCCTGCGACCGCCACGATGTCGTCGGTCCATGTAGGGGGGGATTTGCCATAATCATCACGCTTGGCAGGCGGATTGGTGATCGCAGTGCTGGTGTTTAAAAATACTCAGACGGAAGCTGCTGCCCTTCCTCTGGTAGGTTCCCTTAGTCGGCTCTTACGACATCCACGGGTTGAGTTGGATGGGTCGATATTCTATTCCGCGGCCCCACGGCCACTGATACCTAATAATATTAAATTTGTAATTAAATAGAAAACCACTGACCTACATATATTCGTATGCCCTTGATTATGGTAGAACATGTTGTGTGATACTAATTTACATCATCATCTACTTTATGTAAAGTAGATGTGATAACGCGGGTATCGAAACCGCAACCTCCTGAGTCGCAAGCGTACCTTCGACTGCCGCGCCACATCGTTCGATAAATAGTGTGATGCACACATCACACTATAATTTATCAAACGATGTGGCATCTACTTTACATAAAGTAGATGATGATGTAAAGTAGTCGCGGCAGTCGAAGGAAGTCTGTATCACATAAAGTTACATTGATGAGCTCAACACTATACATAAGTTACAGCTATTCAGCGGTTCAATCTCAAAATGGAATTTCTCAAGATGTGATTCAAGATTCAATGCAATTTACTTCGTCGAATCACAAGGATCATTTCAAAATTGTTGAACCAAAGGAACGCGTTCTCTGACAAAACACCCATCCCATCCAAATACCTGCTTCAATTTTCCAGTTGATTGCAAAACGTTAGAGGTAGCTGCCGGTAAGAGTACCTATGATGGCTATTATATCTTCCATCCTCAACTTTATCGACTCTCCGGACATGACAAGATGTCACATGGAGAGTCGAGTGGAAGCTTGGACATATCTAAGGACTACCTACACGTTATAGGGGCCTATAATCCAATTTGACAAGGGCTCCGGTGATCTGACTTGAAGAATGGTGGATTAATAGTGTTGGAAAGATAGGAAGGGTAATTATTTTGCGGTTGGGATGATCATTTGTTAGCGGTTTGGGGAGGATGACAATTTCCTATATTTACAGGTTTTGATTAACCTGTAAATATAGTTCCTTTTCCCTTATTTGTGGTGATAACTTTTAGTGTTGGGTCTAAAAGTTTTAAAAACTTATGTTTATCAAAAATTATTAAAGAAAGTATGAAACAAAAAAAATATATAGTAACACAAAAAAGCTAATGATTAAATGAATACTTTAAAATTACTTTAATCCTACCTTAGGGTGTAATCACATCAATCGATCGGCGTTGATCTATGTTGATAGATTGGTGTGGTAGCTTTGCTTGATCGACAGTCACCGGTCGACTAATCAATCGATCGACGTCGATCGATGCCAGAGGTGTGGTAGAAACTATCGATCGACTAATATCGACGACGTCGACTAATCCATTCCACCATCGATCGTTACCACCGATTGATTGTTGTGCTAGAAATTATCGATCGACATCGACCTAGATCCAATCAAGTGTCTGCCCAGTAAACTAATAGGCGTCCACCTTAACATAGCTCTACTGAAATTTAGCAACGCTCGTAGGTTTTTATTCCAATGTAACTGGTTTCCCGAATTAAGGCCTAAAAATATCTAAGATTTTAGATTTTCTTAGACTATTCAATATATAGATATACATTACTAGCAATAACAATGTATTTCTCGAAAACCTTCAGCTTTTGCCACCGCACGAAATGGGCTCACCGCACAACACTGTAAATAACTTCCAAAGTTCAAGCTTCATGTATACAAAACGCCACATGACAAACAGTTAAAACATTGCAACTCGGATGGGGAAAATTAAATGGCGGGTCGGTAATAAAAATGAGTGTTTGGAACACAATGGGTGTGCCAGGGACTCCTTCAATTTGGCCACCGCTGACCCTCGCTGTCTGTCTATCGCCGCGGAATCGTAGAATCAGCCTGTTTGTAGAATGGCTAGGCTTACAAAACGTCGCATTCAATTAAATTTCTATGCCAATTGTTGAACGAATAGAGTTCTTAACCATTTCTAGTCTATGAGACATCTCGTAGAATGAAATGTATAAGGTGTTCCCAACAAATAAGCGTTCTCATTATGAATGTAAGCGGGTTAACTACGAACCTAATTTGTGTTGGAAGTGGTATTCTTCCAACACAAATTAGTTTCATTCCTGATAAAGTCCAGTAAAGTGATGAAACGTTGGTGTTCTTTCAACACAAAGGTTTGTAGTTAACCTGCTTACAGTCACTATTGAAAAACACTGGGCGATATTATGAGTAAAAAGAAATAGCTATTTTCTGATAAGAATTTGTAATTCAACTTCGAAATAAGCCAAACATTATGATTTTACAAAACCAGCAATGTATCGAGAAAATGTTCGTTAATGGGCGAAACGAGGCTAGTCATTTTTGGTAGCCCCGTTCCGCACATTAATGGGGCGAAATCGTGGGCGATTCGAGGCTACACCCTGCTTACATTCATAATGAATTCATCAAACTACGAAAGGTTTTATAGTTAAAAAAAACAGCTTTCGTTTACTAAGCGGCCTAGCCATTCTACAAATGAGCAGATCTACAATCCGGCGGCGACATGTCCACTCTCTCATTATTAAAGGATGTGTATACTGCTCAAGATATTACAGACAATTTTTCGGGTCGCGTGGCGTCGGGCACTGTAGGATTTTTATCGGATCCAGCGATGCTTTTACCGGGGTTCTTTCTCTTCTTTCTTGCCTTCAGGTACGATGAACGGTCCATTTGAACAAATGCAGTGGAAAGCTATTTTTTCGTTTTGGATAAAGGTTTCCGGTTTGTTTTTTATGCGAGGAACTTAGTTCTTTCTTCTATAAGGCGGCGCTGAAAGGGTTTTTCAATTTTCTTTCGCTTGGAAAACTGTTTCTCGAGCTTTGTGGCAGGTAGATATTTACACAAATTGTCTATATAAATAAGCCACTTTAAAATATAAGTTTATAAGGTTACTGTATACTATAGTACAGGTTGTACGTACGTTTCAGTTTTGTACAATAGGTACCATTTTAAAGTTAGAAATTAAAATAGCGTCATAGATCTCAAAATGTCAAAGCTTATATTCTAATAGCTAGTTTAATAACGTAGGTATTTGCTTCTTGCAACTTTCATTGCAAGTAACCAAGACCAATGAAACTTAAGGGACTCTTATACATCGCTTAGCTGAAATTGAATTCCAAGCACGTCTACTGATATTATTATCGACTCGACTCCATTAAGGAGAGTAAAAAATTGCCTAATCACGATGGCTATTACACTAGCATAAAGGAGCCGAACCATTCTCGAACTGGGCTGTGAACAATGGATTGGCCGTGGATGTGACTGACCAAATGAATGAGGTATGACTTTTGTCTATGAGTAGTTCTGACTGGGTCTAATTCTTTGATTGGGTCCTTACATTTTAGTCATTATCGCCAAGGTAAGTAGATCTTATTTAATTTATTTTATTGGTAAATCATGCTTTGAAAATATCGGGTTTTTACAATTTTCTTGGTTATACAAGCAATATAGATTTTTCTACATTGTAAGCCATTTTGCTATGAATCTTTGCTAAAACAAACTTTTAATCAATTGTAATTTTCGTGAGACGTTGCGACTGAGCACGTCTCACGCGATACGTTAAGAATAACCCTCTACGACATAATTTTGTCTCTACTAAAGTCTCCAAAAACTCTTTGTTTAAATAACGCCAAAGCATACAGTTTTAAGGTAGGTAACTTTTAAAATCACGTTATAATCGTTACCTTGGTCTTATCCGATCACGGCTGCGATAAAACTATAAAAACTTTAGTGATTTAGTCAAATCGCTATCTAAGCAAGGTTTATAGCTTTTTAGGGGCACGTTACTTTAAAAAAAAGGTGTTTGTACATTATGTACTGATTTTTTATGTATGAATAATAATAGTTACTTTAAAATTCCTATATATCATGAAGACGACCAATGTGGCGTGACAGGCGAAGATCCGCCTGCGATGCAGGAGGTTGCGGGTTCGATTTCCGCCTTGGGAAAAATGTTTGTACGATTTCCAAATATTTTATCGGATATTCTGGGTACTATGATAAAAAATTATATCTATGTAAAATATTGTATTAAGTATATCAGTCATCTAGCACCCATAACACAAGCTCTGCTTTAGCTTGGGGCTAGGTCATTGTGGATTGTCCAGCATTATTTATTTATTTATCATCATTTGCATTAAAATAGTAAGTAAGCCCTTTTAAATAGAAAGACGCTGTATGAAATGTCATGTATTAGTTTTTATTTTCAATTAAATCATTTTGTTCTTAATAAATCTAAGCCGGCCGAGCCGTGGGGCCGCGGCGTACGAATATCGACCCCTCCAACTCAACCCGTGGATGTCGTAAGAGCCGACTAAGGGAACCTACCAGAGGAAGGGCAGCAGCTTCCTTCTGAGTATTTTTTTTTAAACACCAACACTGCGATCATCAATCTGCCGCCAAGCGTGGTGATTATGGCAAATCCCCCTCTACATGGGAGACCATCCACACGATGGACCAACGACATCGTAGCGGTCGCAGGGAGGGGGGGATGGAGGCGGCTCAGGACCGCTATTTGTGGCGTCGTACGGGGGAGGCCTATGTCCAGCATTGGACGTGTATGGGCTGATGATGATGATAAAATCTAATAAAACAGTAAATACAACTCGTTAATACAATACCTGTGCTATTGAAACATACATTAAATTTTTAATAGCCGATAGACCTTCATCGACCTTGACCTTCGACAATCTCACCTGATGGTAAGTGACGATGTGGCCGACGGTGTATCACGAAGGTCTAGAATACATAAACTCTGTTTAAGATTCAAATATATTTTTATAAACAAGGGGATTACAAAATCAAATAACAATTGGCGAAAAGTATTTAAGGTAAGATGATGTCGCAGGGAGTCGATAGATGGAGGCGGCTTTGGATCGATATTTGTGGCGTCGTATGGGGGAGGCCTATGTCCAACAGTGGACATGTATGGGCTGACATGATGATACCTCATCTGTGGCACTAGTAACATAGTAGCAATTCGCAGAAGGTAGAAACAATTTTTGGTTTTGACAGCTTTCATTCATTTCTTTCGTCGCTGTTCGGTTTTAGCACTTGAATTTGCACCTTTTTCACGGCGCGTGTCTAACTATTCGTTATTGAAGTTCTTTTTATGGAACTTGTTGTTGTCTGTTACCATTGAAACCATTTATTTCTTTGTGATTGTGGTATACAAAGTATATCTAAAATATAGTTTTAGGCCCGCACACTCTTTAGACCGTCTCTAGACCGGACGAAAATATTACATTACTGTATTTGGAGTTGACAGAAAGTTGAAGACCGATGTGGCACGGCGGGCGAAGGTCCGCCTGCAACGCAGAAGGTTGCGGGTTCGATTCCCGCCTTGGAAAAAATGTTTGTACGATCTGCAAATACATACTTGTCTCGGGTTTTCTGGGTATTTTCTATGTATATTAAAAATATCTATGTATGTATTATAGTATATTATGTATATCAGTCATCTAGTACCCATAACACAAGCTCTGCTTAGCTTGGGGCTAGATGATGCTGTGAGGATTGTCGAATATTATTTATTATTATAATTTTATTAGAGAGCATGCAGTAACCAAGTATATAATTGTATAATTAAACATGATGTATAAATATACTCATATAATTTACAACAAAAAAAAAAACAATCCACGTTACAAAATTACGAATCCTTAATGACAGAAAATAAATTACGTTATTGTTATCAGTTTTGTCAAGTTTTCATACATATATTGTGTAAATAATATACATTCTAACCCCCTTTTTCATAATGGTCTGCTAACTTAAAACAGCTGCTAAGCAGTGTTATCTCTCACTCTGACTTACGTCAATAGAAGAAGACAGAGTGACAATTAGCAATGCTTTAAGTTAGCAGACTATTATGAATAAGGTGGTAAGATTTATGTTATTGTAGTGCGTAAGCCTCACATTGGGGATAATTTCTAAGAATTTTTTTAATAAGATCCCGGAACGGCGAATGGCGCTTGAGACCGAAGTTATTCCCAGAGTTATTCGATTTCTACGTCACATGACCTCGTGGCGCAATTTGTAGCGTATCCCGTACTGAGGGAGGGTTGCGGGTTCAAGTACCGTCGAAGTCGAAAAATTTTTGGGATTTTATTAAAAAAAAAATCTTAAGTTAGAGTATAAATTGGTTTCTAGAATCATCATAGACATTTTATCAAACCTGTTAAAGTATGTCAACATATACCTAAAATGTTACTGCCTACGTGCAGTAGGTATTCTGTTTACTCATAAATCATTTATAAAACCCAAAATGGTTATCTACAACGCAATTGCCTGTTAATAATATAGTAGAGTTATCGATCATTTTAGGGCCCGAAACGAACGGCAACGGTCCTAAGTCACGAGTTGGTTGATAGTGGAACAAAACATAGACTTTTTATAAATTTTATGATTTATATGAATAACTAGTGGTTTCCTGCGCCCTCGCCCGCGTTTTAACGGGATAAAAAATAGCCTATATGTTATTCCAGGTATCAAACTATACCCATACCAAATTTCAGCCTAATCGGTTCAGTAGTTTTTGCGTGTAAGAGTAACAAATATCGATACATCCATACAATTTTTGACATCCTACACTAATAATATGCTATCCAACTATCGTCTATCCATCCATCCATCCATCCTCCATGGGAGACCATCCACTCGATGGACTGACGACATCTTAGCGGTCGCAGGGAGTCGATGGATGGAGGCGGCTCAGGACCGCTATTTGTGGCGTCGTACGGGGGAGGCCTATTTCCAGCAGTGGACGTGTATGGGCTGATGATGATGATGAAACTGTGTTTATTCGGTTAGTTTCTAGTCTTTCAAATGTTTAAAAATACTAACTTCCGCCGTCGTCGGCTTCTCAAGCATTTTTCGGAATAAAAGTGTTATGCTAGATCTAGAACTTCGTGTTTGCAAAATTTCTAGTTTTAGCGTTGTATTTGCACAATCATCTTCACAAAGACATAAACTTACGCCTAAATAATAATAATAGGATTATATTCGCTCCGCTGCTCGCTTCGCTCATGCACATAAACGCTTTAGGGGTCGAGAGTGGTGGGGAGCGATAGCGGATAATGCTTTAATTGATGGTGGGTATGAAATATGTTTCAAAGATTTGTGCGGGGGAGCGTCACAGCGAAAAACACGCAGGGAAGATTATTTTATTGGACCTGATATTATTTTGGACTGAAGGGGTGTAAAATGAATTGGTTCTTTCATAATACAAATAACAATGCAGAAGGTTTTTCTGTACCACAGGACTGACAATGTCACGCAGAGATGTGGGGAATCTCGTTTTTTCTTAAGAACGGAACGGATAGTCTTAGCCCCATACAAACGTACTTTCCGCTTCATTTGGAAACTATGTCCCGATCTTATTGAAATTTTCCATACGTAATCAGATGAAAAATAGCGGGTTAGTTTTTGAAAAAAACATAATGATCTTTAAATGAGATCGAAACTAATTTTGCCCACCAAATCAAGTCATTCTCAAGCGCTTTTTTATGGATGATGTACATTTTTATTTGAAAATCTGTCGCGTTTCAAACTTCCGAAATATATCCAACATTAAAAATAATTGAAAATATTTCTGAAATCAATCGTTTATTCAAAAATAATCGGAAAGTACGAAAAATATCAGAAAATGCTGCCAACAACGAGCACACGCACACATGACAGCTTACTATTTGATGGTTAGACGCGCTTTCTCACTAATAGCGCGCCCCATTTCATTCGACGTGAAACAACAACAAATCCGCATGGGCCGATCCGTTTCCGTTTGCGAAAGGTTCGTAGCCTTCTTAATCAGTGATTATTAGCTAGTAGCATATACTTTGATGGAAAGTATATTTCTGTGTTATATTTTAACCCCTTTGTGTTCTCTATGATTTTGGTTGTCGCAGATCTGACGCAACAACAATTGCTATTAGGTGTATTTATGGTATTATTTAATTGCCCTTCCCTATATTTATAATGTAATATTCTGTATCATGTTTAGCCGTATTAAAAAATAAAATAAAATAATATTCATAGATTTAGGGACACCCATGTAAGGTTTGGATAAACTTCAATGTTTTTCCTGTAGGTGGAGCTAACAGCGCTTCAGTCCGAAGTCCGAAGGAAGTCCCAGTGTTTTTCAACTCCTACGTCACTTGACCTCGTGGCGCAATTGGTAGCTCATCCCGTACTAAGGGAGGGATTAGGGTTTAAGTCCCGTCGAAGTCGAAAATTTTTGGGATCTTATTTAAAAATTCATACCTACCAGAGGAAGGGCAGTAGCTTCCTTCTGAGTATTTTACAACACCAACACTGCGATCACCAATCCACCTGCCAATCGTGGTGATTATGGCAAAACCCCTCCTACATGGGGTCTCCCATGTAGAGGGGACTCGATGGACAATGGACATGTACGACATCGTAGTGGTCGCAGGAAGTCGATGGATGGAGGCGGCTTGGGACCGCTATTTGTGGTGTCGTATGGGGGAGGCCTATACCAGCTGTGGGCGTGTATGGGCTGATATAATGATTTAAAAATTCATAGATATACATACATACCAACCTAATTCGATAAAACTTGTGTAAAATTAAACAATATTTCTACAAACCTACCCTTTAGCTCCCAACAATTTCTTACCACAAACCAGCAGCTCCAAACCGTCACGCAACGTCGCTTTTTAGGCTCAGCGATTATTTAATAATAAATTCATTCGTGCCGTTATAAATTTACATACAGTGAATCACTGCTGAGTAGTAAATTGTATTTCGTTACCTTCTCGCCTCTACGTCATTAGTAAGAAATATGATGGAGCTTTCATGGTGGTTAGCACTGAATTGTTGATTTGCCTGTATTAAGTTTATCCTCTTTATTAACAAAGGGAATTACAGTCAAAGAATAGAAACAAATTAGAACTAGTATTTATTATTGAAACAGTTGAGCATTGCAAACAATCTAGAGGTATGAATCATGTAGAAGGAGATAGGGGAGACCGGGACATAGTAGGTAAATCATATAAAAAAATTAAGTATTGTTAAGGCGTTTTTGCCATCACTTATATTTCTGTTTTTTAATGCTTCTCAAATTGATTTCTCCTCAACATTAAAGCTTCGAGCACACTTAAACTCGTTACCTTTAGTTAGATGTTATACAGTAACAAAATGGCTTTCCACAAGCTTCAGACAAGTGGCCCGTGAGCTGTATGTCATCTGATACCGTCAATATAAAATGCACCGAAATGTTTAGAGTTATGGGCCATATTTGAATGCCCATTTTTATGCTGTGCTGTAGCGGCCCTGATCTGCGACAACTTTTAAGGTATAATCTTTGCGCGATTAGAATGGTATTCAATACAAAGTCTGTCGGACATTTACTTTGACAAGATTCCATCGTATTTTGTTTTCATACCGACAATTTTTGTTTTTCATTTGCTTTTCTCTGAATATCAGTCACTTTCTGTCTCTAAACATATAACTCAATATAATAAACGAATATACAATTCTTTTAATAAGAGACCCCTTATAATTTCCAACGACAACAAAACAAAATTAAGCAATAATACTGGAAATTAAACGTGCAGATTGTAATTGGGCATAATTATGAAGGTGAATAAGCTCGTATTAAACTCGGGCCCCGCTAATATTGCAGTGCGACATGCAACGTGTTAACTGGGAAAACACAAGAGTTTTGGAAACTACCAAACAAAAACATAAGGGCCAAGCTAATTTCACGAAAAATTGTAACCCCCATGATAAAATCGTTTGAATTTTCCTGTTATATGAACGGCTGCACCGATTGTCATGAAATTAAACTGAGAACACGGTTGTTAAGTATTTAACGGGTATTCATCGCATGCCTTGTGTTTTATAAGCCGATATGGACATCGTAGCGGTCGCAGGGAGTCGATGGATGGAGGCGGCTCAAGACCGCTATTTGTGGCGTCGTATGGGGGAGGCCTATGTCCAGCAGTGGACGTGTATGGACTGATATGATGATGATAATGAATTTTTTTACTTAAGCTCTAACAAAAAAGTCAATCTTGATGTATTCTTGACTGATTCGCCCAAACTAGACAACACAATATAATACTATGAAATTATTACTCTTGGCAGATATTTTATTATGGTTCCGTACCCAAAGGGTCAAAACGGAACTCTATTTATTACTGAGCCTCCGCTGTCTGTCGATCTGTCCGTCCATTCTTCAGCGGCCTGTATCTCATGAACCGTAAAATATAGACAGTTGAAATTTTCACAGAATGTGTATTCCTCTTGCCACAATAACAACAAATATAAGAAATATTATATGATCCAACGTCTATAACAATTTGAGTACCAAGCACCGAAGTTAAGCAACGTCGGGCGCGCTCATTACTTGGTTAGGTGACCTGGTTGCGTCATGTCAGGTTGCTTTTAGCTTGTATTGGATTAAAAAAAACTGTTTTATGGGCTTTCTTTTCGAAATAGTTATGTACGAGAATATAGAACCCTCCGTGTGCAAGTCGACTCCCACTTGGACGGTATTTATGATCGTACTCAAACTTAATCCAAGTTTAGGTAATCTAAAATAAAGTATCTATCAAGTTATACCTCTCTAATATAGTTTCGTGTAACATTACCTAATCTGTGGTGTAGTTAGGTATTAATTAGAAATTCCTAAAATACTATGAATTTAAGAGCTCAGCATTTGATATTCTGGGAATTTCTAATATTCCATCTGTCTCCTTTAACTTTGCTAGTTGTTTATTCAAGTAAATTTTGACTTTCACACTTCAATATTAACATTATACTAATGACACAAAATAGTGGGGACGTTTCAAAAACGTTAACTTATTCAGGACTCATGAGTCATGACGTACAACTCCATGTTCGATATGCCGCCACAACTAAGACGAAGACGACCTCTGTGGCGCGGTGGGCGAAGGTCCGCCTGTGACGCAGGAGGTTGCGGGTTCGATTCCCGCCCCAGGACAAATGTTAGTACGATCTGCAGATATTGGTTCAGGGTGTTCTGGATGTTTTCTATGTATAGTAAAAATATATATCTATGTAGTGTAATAAATTATGTATATCAGTTATCTAGTGCCCATAACACAAGCTCTGCTTAGCTTGGGGCTAGATAATGCTGTGTGAATTGTCCAGAATAATTTATTTAACTAAAGTCATTTTATTCTGCCACAATAGGTATCAAGTTCATGCGTGCGCGCGCGTCTCAATGAGGCATTTTCTTACCGTCAAAAAAAGTTCTACCAGACGACTAAAAAGGCGGCGCTTGAATTTAGGGCCGCCTGTAGACTGGAAAAATTCTTCCATCCTTAAATAAAAAATAAAATAAAATAAAAAATCATTTATTGCCTTTAACTTAACCTAAACTAGAAAAATACAGAAATAAATTACTAATAACAGGCAAAGGGAGTAGATTCAGCATATGCTGCATGCAAGAAACATGCGGCGCTGATTTTAAATCGACTCCCCTCGGATAGGTGGTCACCGAGGGATAGGGAAAGCGGGCATAAAGTAAGTTCCTAACTTCTGTACATCTATCTATTTCAATCGGGTTCTTAGTCACAGTAACATATATTATAATTATCTTTATTAAATGAACGGTGCATATATTTACATATATATTAGACATATTTGTTCGGATTTATGAGCTTGTAGTATGAATGTGTCTGTGTGCTAGTTCTCCTGAGGCACCAGTCTCATGAGAGTCTGGGCAACCGGAGACCTTTTGAGTGTGGGGGGATGTATGTGTGGGTGTGTGTGAGTGTGTGATTGTGTGTACCTAGGTGTTGTGTACGTACTGTAATTTATGGGTGATTTAGTGAGCGATTTGGAAGTTTAAAGATTGTTTCTATCATGTGCTTATGTCGTGAGAGTAGGAATAATTTAACCTTTCTCTTAAATGTTACAAAGCCAATTTTAATTCTTAAAGGAGGTGGTAAATTATTCCAAATCTTTGACGCCCGGTATTTGAAACAACCCTTAAACCCATTGGTCCTGTGATTTGGGATGGCAAGAAGGTTTGTATGTTTGGAGCGAGTGTTGCGGTCATGTGAATCTTTGGACCAAAATCAGAATCAGAATCAATAACTTTATTTCTTTAGGCTTACAAAATAAGCACTTAGACAAGTCAAGTTGTATACTATAAACATAGTTATTATTATCAAATAAGAAATAAGGTGTTATTGATATTCTCACACACGACCAAGAAAACCTATCAAAAAGAAATTCTGGTTTCTTGTTCCAAAGAATTTTTTGTACCGTGCATGCTAAATGAAGATCTCGCCTGTCCTTCATGTTTAAAATACAGTATGGGCTAACGTGTGCTCTTCTAGGAATGGAAAAGCAGAACCTCATACAAGCATTCTGCACTTTCTGAATGGCGCCTTCCGTTTTTACCCATAGCCTAGGACCATAGACAGCACCGCAGTAATTAAATGGGGAAAGCACAGGAAGGTCGCACAGCAGAAGTCTAACTTCTTCTGCAATATAGTTCCTGATATTGTAGAGGACTTTTAGTTTGTAAAAAGCGTTCCTTATTTTCTCGTTAATATGTTTGACAAACCTCATTTAACCATCTATTACAAGACCTAGGCCGTGGGGCCGCGGCGTACGAATATCGGCCCCTCCAACTCAACCCGTGGATGTCGTAAGAGCCGACTAAGAGAACTTACCAGAGGAAGGGCAGCAGCTTCCTTCTGAGTATTTTTCAACACCAACACTGCGATCACCAATCCGCCTGCCAAGCGTGGTGATTATGGCAAATCCCCCCCTACATGGGAGACCATCCATTCGATGGACCGACGACATCGTAGCGGTCGCAGGGAGTCGATGGATGAAGGCGGCTCAGGACCACTATTTGCGGCGTCGTACGGGGGAGGAGGCCTATGTCCAGCAGTGGACGTGTATGGGCTGATGACGAACAAGGCCTAAGTTCCTAGTATCTTGTTCTATGGGAATAACCATAATATTTATCTTCAGCTCAGGGTTGCCATTAAGTGCTTTCTGGATTTGCATCTTTGTACCCAGAAACATCATTTTGGACTTAGCGGGATTCAGAATGAGCGCGTTTTTGGTGGCCCACGAGAATATCTACGTTTTTCTTTACGTTTTTAAATACAAAAAATAGGCAAAGATTTCGAATAGTTTGACATGATATTCCAGTGACAACCTCCATTCTTCCGCGAACGATCCGTGTCGTCTACTGAGTGCTAAAGTAAAACAGGGTTTGTAAACTACTATTTTACCAGTCAGTCAGACATACAGACAGCTGTTGGTTTTGGTGTGGTGGTGTAAGTACGTGCTATTATTTATAAAAATTTCTTTATGAATAAATGAATATAAATTAATGAATAAAAAAGAACATTTGTTATTGAATCACTTTGATGATCATGTTGGTTTCCTTTACTAATTGTTAATTTTGTTGTATTGTATTCATTTATTTCAGATTATTAAATCCATATCACATATTGTACACTAAACTAAATAAAATAAAATTCAAAATTACACCTTCACTAAAACTAAAATAAGGTAATAAATTTAAGTTATTATTATAGCATAAAATAAGTAAAATAAGTTAATATACGTATTATTTAGATAACTATATACTGATTTTGTTCAAAAACTAAAATTTATTTAGTGTAAATTGTAGCGATTTTTACCGTACGACCGTATTTCGTTAGTGGTTTTCTGGTGGTTTTAGAGGTGGAATCTGGTAGAGAGCTAGTCTAACGGTTGGTAACACTGCTATTTACTTTGACAAGGTTCTGTGCCATTGTGAACGCGTGCGGATTTTGACGTCTAATTTAAGGTTCCTAAGAAATTTAATAAGATCCCAAAAAAATCTTGTCTTCGACGGGACTTGAACCCGCAACTCTTTGTCCGCCGTCTTTGACAAGGTTCTGTCCCATATCGATCGTGAGCGGGTTACCTTACCTCTCGATATCGTAAAGTGCAAACCATGATAAGAGCTAAGGTGGTACTTAAAGTGACCACAATTATTGGTCGAATTGAACCATTAGAGCACACGTCCACCTACCGATAATTGGATAAGTAGTCCTCGGAATTAGAACCCACTTTTATGGTCACGCGATGTGAGGTCGGGAATGGAAAGAAAAGTCTTATAGGTAGCATAAACGGTCCAAGAGGTCGTACTAGCATAGTGTCACCGTTTGTGAAAAAAATATGTGAGCCGCGAAAGGAATTGGAAAAACGGCAGGTTACGAAAAATATTCCTATATATGGTCGACATTAGAGTAACACAGCTGCACATTACAATAATAGTATATATAAACAAATCTGAAAAAAAAACACATGCTGTCTCAAGCATGTATTTTTTTAATTTTTTTTTTTTTTAATATTTTCTCATATAACAAAAGTTAAAATTGTTAATAATATTTACCTCTTTTTAGAAAGGATCTTATATTGACACTGACTTTAAATTATGTTTTATACTAGTAACAAGAAAGTTATTTTTAAAACACTTTAAATTCTTTCATCTTTTTTGCAGATAATTAAAAATTTCTAGTAGGTAACTCGTACGTACCTACGTTTACTGACGTCATTAACATCATCTTAGCTACCTCCACGGTTGGACATAAACTCCCCCAAAGATCACCACAATCATTGATCGTACGCTGCGGCCCGCATCAGCGGTTTTTTCACCCCTGGTGAAGGTCGTGCAAAACCTCGCCATAGGTCCACCTCTGAAAGGATTTTTTTTCACTTACTTCTCTCGTATCATAATGTAAGTAACTCTCGCGCCGAGACTTTTAGGTATGATTATTAGACCAGTTTCTCCTAATTCCATGGCTCATTCCAATATTACCATTTTCCCCTGCTAATGGGATTTCTGAACTTTACGACCTGAGCTATTGGAACAATGTTTCATAATCTCCTAATCCAAACTAAAAATCGATTTGTATAGCTAGTACTTTTCTTGTATTAATGTCATGACGAATGTGAGTACCAAGACAAACATCTTTAGGTTTTATTGTAAAAAACTTTATTGAATGTATGTTCGGGTAAACCGACCAACGCAGCATTTAGCTGCGCTTGCATTTGAATGCAAATTTGCTCACGTTTACCTAAACTTACTCAGTTTGCGATCGACTGCCTTCGTCGCGAGTTCAAACCACCATTTCAACCATTACCTACCATTTTACCATTCTTACCATAAGTTCTTATCATATTTAACCAGTAGTTACAGTAGTGTCTTGTGAATATAGTCCGTACCATACCATACCAATGACTTTCCTTGGCACCTACATCAAACACCACACCATACCAAATAACCATTCCCAAAGGGCTGTTTGGGGACCAACCAGTACCATCTACCACAACCTCCAAGCACACCCCTTTTCAATTTCTATTATGTTTGTAATAAATAAATAAATAAAAAAAATACCTATTCTGTCAATAGGTTTTTTTTTTCATTTAGAAGATTTTATAAATTCCATCCACAAACCGGAAGTAAGTTCCCTACGGCCACAGAACTCCGAACTCCATCGAACTATTAACACGAAAGCACTCTGGAATGTAACCAAAGGAATGCTGCAATCGAAAATGCGATCAAAGGACGGTTTACGAAATAGTTTTGAAATGGTTAGCCACTTTCTAGGGGAGAAGTCATAGTAGGTGCAATGTTTCCGAAAAAAATATCGCGATTTAATTAATTTTTTGCTACTCCAAAAAAAAATGTATTAACTTTGATATGAGGTATCAGTAGGTCACCTACAAGATGCTGGATGCGATAAGATGAAGAGAACTATGGCGCTGATAAGAGGCTTTACTATAGGGCTGTAAGAACTGGTGGTTCAGTCTAGCATTTATGCTGATGATGAAAATACTATTTATTTATTAGAAGGAATGGAACAGCCGACTGGAATATTTATTTGAAAGAACTATAATTGTTAAAATATTTGTCTTTTGAAAACAAAATTGAAGAGAATACCCAGCCAAAATGTCTTTGAGTAGGTATATTTATCTAAATTCTACGATTGTTTTTTTTCACATTTATTTTTTTTGCAAATTACAGTCAAATGTTTATGCAAGCGCTATAAGCTTTTATCTTAGAGCCTGATATGAAACTGAAACTTCAATGAGGAATGTTGTGTCGGTTGATGGCTCAAAAAGTTTATGTTTGATGTGTTATAATTTTTTTAACCAGCTGTTAGTGAGTGGGCGCAGAAATAAATAAAAAATCATTCGCAACGTTATAGTTTGCAACTGGCTTCTGTTTTTCCAGCCTATTATAACCTAAAGGCGGGTCCAGATATGTATCATTTGCCCGATCCGATCACCGTATCCGTATCGCCTACGCGTATCATGATCGCATATGTAGACGGGTGATGATACGCGATCTCGATACGCCGCGCCGTTATGATACGGTCCGTCTCATGTCTCGTCGGTTTTTGTCCGATCATCAAAGGTGATACAGATACGATCATGATTATTATGATACGCTGATACATCAGTATCAGCGTATCACGTATATCACGCGTAATCGTATATTACGCCATAGATGATTACAACAATGATGTTAATGCTTGGCCAGATGTCGCTCCGTTCCGCACTGTCAGTAGTATGTAAGAAATTCAATGTTCTGTTTAGCTTTATAGAAATATTGATATGTATCTAAATCGCTTTAAATTTAGATTTAGATAGGCAAAATAAACATGTATTAGACACATAAATGATATGTGTATTTTATAAATGTGCTAGTGGTTTCTTTTTCACTTCTTCCACTAGTGGGCAAAAAATTAAGCGAAGAGAATATCAATAACACCTTATTTCTTATTTGATAATAAATAATGTCTATAGCATAAAATTTGACATGTCTAAGTGTTTATTTTGTAAGCCTAAAGAAATAAAATTATTGATTCTGATTCTGATTCTATCACGTATCAAGCCCACGGATACGGTGACCAGATCGGGTAAGTGATACATTTCTAGACCCGCCTTAAGTCTCTTCAATAGAAGCGTGAACAGGTGTCTTCTAAACCTTCATGATGCATCGTCAGCCACATCGTCACTTTTCGCCAGGTGCGATTGTAGTCAAACGAAGGCCTATAGATTATTTAAAGAGTATTATAACAATTAAACGTGTTTATCATTTCGAGACCGAGTACCTGGGTAAATGTGGTTTAGCATTCAAGGCGAGCTTCCCTAAATCGGTTTGATAATTTATTATATTTTGTGTTGTGGTTTGCTAAATTTGTGTTCGGTTAATTTGTTTTAGCAAAATCGGATTAGAGTTATCGATATTTGCACAGTAGTGCTTCGATATAAAAAGAAACAAAATACGATCTTGATTAATCTCGATTTGACTACGGTACCAACTCTTTTAACTTAGGTAGTGTTTTGTCTTTATATTAGAGGTGAGTTGTTATTTTTAATTGGTAGTTCTAATCACACTAACATGTTTATCCTACTTATATTATAAATGTCAAAGTTTGTATGGATGGATGTATGGATATTTGTTACTCTTTCACGCAAAAACTACTGAATCGATTAGGCAAAAATTTGGTATGGCTATAGTTTAGGACCTGGAATAACATTATAGGCTATTTTTTATCACAATAAAACGCGGGAGAGCGCGCGGGCAGCAGCTAGTTATAAATATTCCCGAGTATTTATCGCGTTTATTTAATTATTTTCCCCGACGTTTCAACAGGTTTCTAGTCATCCCGTGACCACGACAGAGTGTAAAACGTCGGTAAAAATAGGTAAATAAATACGATTAATACCCGTGAATATTTATAATAATGTCTTCAGATCGCGTAAGCTTAAAAAACTTTTCACACTAACATTATAAATAAAAATATTTGTATATATCGATGGATGTTTGATACCTCTTCACGATAAAATCACTGAACAGAACTAGATAAAATTGTGTGTAGACATAGTTCTAGACCTGGAATAAAACAAAGTTACTTTTCATCCCAAAAATCAGTTCCCAAGATAATGTAATAAATTTAAAACTTTCCCATGGAACAAGTTAGATCTTTGTTACTTTACACGCCAATACTACTGAACAGGTAAAGCTGAAATTTTGCATGAAGACAGGTCAAGATTGGCAATAATTCATAGGATCTTTTTGCCATGACGCACTTCCCATGAAATATGAATAACGCTTCTATAAAATAATATTTTTACTCGTCTGACCTAAATTCACACATACTTTTTATCCCAGAAATGAAGCCTCTAGAATATTGATCAGATCTTCGTTTCACACTTATGCTACTTTTTATCACAGAAATGAAGCCTCTAGAATATTGGTCACATCTTCGTTTCACACTTATGCTACTTTTTATCCCAGAAACGAAGCCTCTATAATATTGGTCACATCTTCGTTTCACACTTATGCTACTTTTTATCCCAGAAACGAAGCCTCTAGAATATTGGTCACATCTTCGTTTCATACTTATGCTACTTTTTATCCCAGAAACGAAGCCTCTAGAATATTGGTCACATCTTCGTTTCACACTACTACTTTTTATCCCAGAAATTAAGTCCCCTAGAATATCGGTCAGATCTTCGTTACCTACGTCTTAAAAACTACCGAAAAATCTAGGTGTACTAGTAGACATCGTAGATCTACTAAATCTAGAATAATACATACGGTATTGGTATTACGTGCAAACTGCACGTTAAAGTATGTAAAGTTTGCAATGATGGGTCATACAATTTTTCGGCTACCGAAACATCTGCCACCCCTTTCGTTATAAGTAAATATAAAAAGATGAAAATTAAAGATACAATTTATAAAAAATATCAGAGCGTTTGTCAACTCTTCCGATTTCAGCTTGCAATGATCATTCATAAGTACGTACAAATTTTTCGGCTACCGCACTGCAGCGTCTGCCAGTCCTTCCTTTGTTAGTATTTTTACTTTTCCATGATGGATGAGTCATGCAAAATTTTCGTGTACCGCAGCGTCTCTAAGCTCTTAGGTACCTAAGTTGAGTTTTTTATAATGAGTCGATAAAATTTACGCGGGCGGAGTTGCGTGTAAAGCCTAGTTAAGGAATAAATAAATAAGGTGCTGTATCACATGTGAATAACAAAGCTGGGTTTTACATGGCTCTGATAAGGTTTTGAATATTTTCTAGGATGAAAAATAAATTTAGATACCAGATAGGTTTTGTGCACATTTTACATACTCCTTTCGCAGTCAGTAGCTACGAACCCATTTTAAAACAAAATTTTATCCCGTAAAAGCGCATGTGAAGCCACGAGCAGCCAACACATAATAATTATAACACTATAAATCAGACATTCAAAGAAAACTCATTTTTGTATTCTTGGAACAACCTCCTCGACGCGACGAACGCGAAAGGAACCAGACCCGTTTTAATTAGTTTTATTTCACCAATCCGACTTACGAATCTCATAAAACGTTGCGGTTGAACAATTCTAATGAAAGGGCACAGACTCTTTTGAAAGTTGTTTAACTTTACGTTGAAATTGTGTTTCTATTAGTGCAAAGCGACAATCTAGTTTATGATGAGGTGCCAGGGCGTTTACTGTAAAACAATTCTTTTTATAATAGTTTCTTGAATAAAGAACGATTTTAAAACATTTTTTAAAACTTGATTGCTTATAATTATTACCTATAGAGTATAGGGTGAGGGTGAGTTTTGTTTGGTTTGATGGCGAATTTCTATAGGGTAGGCGGTATGTGAATTGTACATCTATAAATCTGGACAATTCACACAGCTTCTTCTAGCCCCAAACTAAGCAGAACTTGTATTATGGGTACTAGATAACTGATATGCTTTACATAGATAGATATATATTTTTAATATACAGTATAAGACTCCCAGAACACCCGGAACAAATATCTGCAGATCATACAAATATTTGCAACGAGGCGGTAAGCGAACCCACAACCTCCTGCGTCGCACTTCGCCCACCGCACCACTGACGTCGTCGGTATTTAGGCACCGTAAAAACAAACAATGAATTTTGGCCGAACATAACATTACACCAAACGATTTCATACTTACTAGCGTGACGCAGTATCTCTTAGTGCATCTTGGCCTCCAAAGACCAGAGTTCGCTAGTTGTCCCGGTCCCTTGTCGTTTCAATCCAGGAGACCATGGCTTCAAGTTCTTGTAGGTCTACCCTAAAATGAGACATTTCAGGCTAATAATAAAAGATTTAGGCGATAACTTGCAAAAATCTAAATATACTTTTATTCCTCACAACATAAAATCTTTTGCACGGTTACTAAATCTTTTTCAATTAACCCAAAATTTGTTAAGTTTTAAATTAACTTATTTTTAATAAAGGCTAAACGTAAACAGGCCTACAACTCAATCAAGCTGATTGAATCAGAATGGCTGAATCATTCAAATAGCTGGTTTAAATATCAATTTGTCTGGCGAGTTGTTGGAACCTCTGCAGCGCGGAAAGGGATCGCATTTTTCACAATTACTTGGACGTTTTCACGTTAATCCATCTTCTTTGTCCCGTAGACGGCAGAATTCATTTGCTGAAATTATATTGACTGCTATGACCTAACCATGATATTTTTAACACATTAATCCGATAAGCACATGATACGTAGCTAATGTACATTATTCATGAACGAATATTTCGCCGAATCATGGTCAGCCTTGACTGACTCACATAATTATGGAAACTATATAAGGTGTTAGTCAAATTAGTGCACAATATCGCGGGGGAATATTCTGTTGGTGCCACAGTATAATATAAAATTAAAAAACGGGGTCCAAGTTCAATATTATACCTACCCAAAATTATACAAAACCTTATTTTGCAAGCTCTGTATTACGTTATACTACAGTACCTCCAAACAGGTGATTGGTATAAATTATGGAGGGCATTGACTGTGCGGCGCGGTCCACTGTCTGCCGCGCGGAATCACGTATAGCTCTGTCACTTTCGCATGAGGGCGGGGCCAGTGAGGCAACAGTGAACGCAACGCGGAAAGAGCGGTCGCCCTATTTTGGGATGGCTAAGTACGTAGTATAAGGCGTTATTTGAGACAAATTAAAAATTCGGCAATAATAAAAATCGTATCTATCTATCTCTGTGCCCATGAAGCACATCTCTGTGCACGATTCGAGTAAAGCAGCAGTTGCAGCGCGCGGGTCCATCATCCGGGTCGGAGGCAGGGCTATGAAAGGGTTTGCAGGTTTGTACAGGCTGTCAAATAAAACAAATCAGATGACGTATGTGATGTGATGACTTAGTAAACTTTATTAAGTTGAAGTATGACATTTTGATTAAGGCGTATAGTAATGCGACACTAGCGCCACTCTTTATTTTTTCTTATATTATCGGTATGGAAAAGATTTACTAAAAGTCCTCACCGCCAATTGATAATACCTAGTATAAACTATTTTTCGATACCTGCAGCAGACAATGCATCAAAAGCAATAAACCATTTTCTGCTAATACTAAATGAAACAAAACTATTACAAAGATGTTGAAAAATAATATATATAAATAATTTATACTGGGTATTATCAATCTGCGGTGAGAACTTTTGATAATTCCTTTCCATTACGATATTTGAAGAAAAAATAAAGAGTGGCGCTAGTGTCGCGTCACTATGCGCCTTAAAAAAATAAGGAGCGAGCCAACGCATACTTTAAACCCAGGCAGTTTCAGTTTGAATGAAATTGGGCACACACGGTATATCATACAACACTCGGTCCTAATTTAACTGTTTATATTCATAGCACAAGCCCGTCAGAGGTTTGTTTATCTCGGTTGCGAGTTTGTGGGACACTTGAGTTTGCTCGATAGGCTCTGAAATACAGTCACTTGGAGGACTGTTAAAATATGCCCCGTAAGAAACCTAATTTACTTTATACTACACCTGCTCGGAAACTGCCTTATTCCTTTTCGAAACATAAAAAAGAAAGTATGTCATTACTGTCGTAACAAAATGCGGGAGGGAAAATTTTATGGAATACTGTATGGTTTTTTAACCGACTTCAAAAGGAGGAGGTTTTCAATTCGTCTTTATGTTTTTTTTTATGTATGTTACGCGATTTCGTCGCCAATTATGGACCGATTTTGGGACACTATTGTATAGAGAATGATCCCGAAGGGATCCTATAAAATTGGCTTCCCAGGGGATTAGTATTTATCCCGCAAAACTTAAAATTAGTGTAAAAGTAAGGGAATTTGAAGTCGGTTTATCGTTTTTTAAAACACGCCACATTATTTTTATGAGAAGTTAAGCAATGTTTTTATTTTGTAAAATATCGGCGGTAGGTAGCTTTAAGGCCAAACGACACAAAGTTTTTTCTGAAAGTCAAGCAAATAAATTCCGCTACTTCTGTATTTGGAACCATGTATAAAAGAAACAAGTGAAGAACGCATTGATCTTTAGGGGTTTCACCGAGTTTGGGTAATTGTCCAAAACGTTAAAAAAATGATCGAACGAACTGAAAAACTGAGAAGTTTTTTAAGAAGGTCTGCAAAATATAATTAACAAAATGTCGTGCTTATTTGGACATGACATCCCATTGATCTAAGTTTTATGATAAATCTATTAGTTCTAAGATAAACAGTGATTTTGTCTTTTTTTGGAGTCGTCTCATTTGTAGTTACTTGTAGTATAAATCAGTATTAAATCAAACGCAAGAAATGTCTTTGAATCATAGAATACCTATCAATGATGTTTCGTATAGTTAAAGGTTTGTTCTCATTAAGACTGACTCTTAAAAGGACAGATTCACAAAAGGACATATTCTCAAAAAGACAGAAACTACTGCCCACTAGATTAGTCGCAAATATATTTGGAGTGAGCTGTGGTTTCTTTAATAAGGTTATTTATAAACCTAAGCAGGGACGGGAACCTCTACCTATGTATATGGGTACATGAAAATCTGTATAATTTTAAACATTTTCGTTGGCGCGTTTGTTACTAAATCCGGCCGAATTATATCCCACGGGAATAAATTATGAGGGCGGGCCATTCCCTCTCAACAGCAGAACACAGTATTATAATAATCTTTATGAGCAGAAGGTTAAAATAATTTAATACTAGTTTCTGCCTGCGGCTTCGCACACTTTGTTTTCGTAAAAAGATCCGACAGAATACGTTATTCCAAGTCAACACAGATTTAATTATTATTGTTGCATATTTAAATCACATGGAAAGTGATTTATTGGATAAATAGAAGCCCGTTTGTAATTCCAGGTCTAGACGTACCTAAATGTAAGCCGAATTTCAGCCCGATTTGATATCCTAACTATTTTTATAAATGCAAAAGTGTGTTTGTTTGTTTGTCCTTCCTTCACACCCTAACTAAGCAAACAATCGACTTGAATTTACATACATATAATTAGTTGAAAGGATGGAAAATAACAGGCTACTTTTTGTCCTGGTAAAACATCAAATCCCTATGGGAGATTTACGGGGGAAAATACCTTTTCCCCCCTTAGAAATGTGAAATTCGAATTGCATGTGAAACCGCGGGGAACAGCTAGTTCCAAATACATATATTTGACGTTCCCATGAAATTTAAAATAGTGTGAAACGTGTGAAAATGTGTGTGGTCAAATGTCAAAATTTTCAACATCTACATAGGTACAATTTAGTTTTGGTGCCAACAATAATCAAAACAAAGTTTATTGTGAAAAGCAGTTTAATAAGCACAGAAAGAACCAGGAGACACCCGTGGGTTTACACAATGAGCGATGATGTCTTAAACTAAAAACCTAGCAAAACGCATTGTAATGTTTTTGACCGTCTTCATAATTCCTTCACTTTCGTGAAGAAGACCTTCTTTTCCAAGTCCATAAGGAGTTGAGTCACCCGTGCGGAGGAAGTACAGCCCTTTCGTTCCAGGCTTACAGCCGTAACCCATGAAACTGACATCATCTGACATTTCCTCCTTCTTGAATTCTTCCCAATCATTGCATGCTCGAGCTGGGAATGCCTCCGGGTTTCTCACCGACTCAGCAAACAGTTCCACTACACGGTTGTGGGACTGGAACTCGAATAAGCAGTTAGGTTGCTGTGCACCACCATTGGGGAAAAAGTCGACGTGACCAACTGGTGACTTGAGTCCGTACACCCCAGCGTTTGTATGTATGACATCAACAAACGCTGCATCCGAAGAAGCCAGTCTCAAAGTAGGATCCATGTGAGTAAAACACGGTCCGGCTGGGTCCAAACCGGAAATCCGGCCTACCAAGTGCCTGGTCAGTGTCTGGAAAGTCTTCCCAGCAAATCCAGCTATGTGAGCGCCGAGGCTATGACCCACAAGATGGATGTTCTCGTGGCTAAGCCCAGCTTCAACCATAGTAGCCAAAGTCTGCCCTAGTTTTTCTCCTATGAAGCGGACGTAGGTACTGGAACGCAAGTACATGAACCGAATGAGAGAGCTTGCGTCCAAGGCTAGAATGTTGCAATGGCCTTTACTCTGGAAAGCTTCGTTCACAGCGGGGAAGTTGAACATCGTGGGGTCATCAGTAAATCCATGCATGAAGATTACAAGGGGCTGCTTAGGGTTGTACCCCAGAGTCTTCGGGAGTAGTTCTGCCACCGAGCCGAGCTTGAAGGAAGAGTTCAGCTCATCAGACTGAAAAGTGAGCTTGAGTTGTTCAAGATCTAGCTCAGCTCCGCTTTGTATCTGTTCATAGTCCAACCCCATGAGGTTTTTCAAGTTTGAAGATTGGCTGCATCCCAAATTGATGATAGCTTCATCCAAAGGCTTCTTTGCAACAGCTATTTGGTTTTTGATAACTTTTCCGGCCATGACAGCGAATTCAGTGGTGGTACTCCGCACTTTGCCATCGACTTCTTCAACTGGAGGTAAGGCTGCAGTAGCGGGTGCCATGAAAGCCAAGGCTGCGTATTTAACGGTGTTGTACATCTTGATTTTTGAACAGGATTTCCGATCAGTTGAGTATAAAATACTCTAAAGAGATCGAGGATCTGTAAAACAGAATTTCCAAAAAACCTGAACACAAGTGACCACCACTAAAGGTGTATAGACACTGACCGACAAAAGCCGTTGCTCTGGTTTAAAACCCTTTACTATTTATACAAATGAGACACAAGGAAAATTACGTAAATAAATTGTGCCAATAATATTCAGCATTTTTTTTAACCATAAGGAAAACAACAGTTGTTCTTGGGTTTATCGTAGGATACCTAAATGAAGTTGCGTAGATTTATTTACTTTTGGATATTATAATAATTTATTTCTTTGTTTATAAATGGAGTTTCCGGGTGCAAAGTGGCGTTAAGTATGTCGCAACATGGAAATAAAATACGTCATGAACTGATTCTTTCAATAATTCATCCATAATGCCAGCAGTCTTTTGCAAGTTGTCATCTCACCTGGCCGAAGGGCGTCCTACACTACGATTGCCAAGTCACGGTCTCGATCCAAGAATACCTTAGAGGTACTTTCTGGTAATTGTTTTTCTATGTAAATAACTTCTGGTAAGTAAGCTACTTTTTCATGTTTACTTGAGTGTCTATGCCTTGAAAAAGTGATGATGATGTCCTCCTAGCCAATTTTGTGCACGATGGTCAGTCACATCGGAGACAAAGCCATGTGCGCAGTACATAATTATGTAGGTACATATAATGGTGCACAAGATATGTGTGCGCAAATCACCATGTGCACTCTATTCCCTTACTTTCATAATCTGATGAGACAGAACTCTCTAGGCCTATACTCTGTATACTATGTTATATGTTTGTATACATTGTCACCATACTTAACCTTAAAATCTCTTGCCGTTGATTTTTTTTTGGCCTTTAAGGGCAATTATCCTCCATACATAATAATGTCAGCGTGTTTTTGATGTTTTTTTGTGTTCTGTCACTGTTTACTGCTATTTGTTTCCAGCTTAAATTAAATAGGATATCATTATTTTAAGAATGTTGATTTTTGAATATTTGAAATAATTACGTATTTTTCATCATGATATCACTATATTAAAACTTATTGATGTTAATATCTTAGTTAGGCAATTACTTAAAAAAAAAAACTTATTTTATTCGAAAGTACAGTACAGTAATTGTTAGGTCAATAAAACTAGTTAGTAATGTGAGATAAAACATTAAGCTATCTATGTATATTCATTGAAATTATTCACGACAAATTAATAATTTTACAACTACAAGGCCTTTCAAAAAGTGGGGCAATATCTTGAGTTTACCCTATAGCACAAACACTTTGTACCTACTGTTTTGTACCAATTATATTCTGTGTCAAAGCTAAACTTTAATTAAGCTGCATTTCAACTGAAATGGGTCCCCTTTTCAAACATTCAGCGTACTTCGCACTGTCGAATGATGTCCAACTTTACTATTTGATCCTAATATCGATTGTCCAAAAATGCATCTGCTTTTGTGATAAACTTTTTCAAACTTACGCAATCTGAACACTTTACTTACGGGAAGCGATTGATATCTAAAAAAAAAATACCTATCGTAATTTCAATCGTGAAAATGGTTTCAGACTCACGGCCTCGTGAAATCCAGGTATAGCTAAGTGTACTCGTTGTAGTCTGGTTTCTCAGAGCGTCGCGGACACTGTTACTGTCGTGTGTGCAGATGGATATTTTTATTTCTGAAGACCGTGAGGATAGTACAAACATATCGGCTGTCCCAAACCAAAACCTAGTATGAGCCATTTTTTTTTAAAGCGTTTTTTACGTCTTCACTCTTTGAATGTTCATTCAAAGAACGATGACGGTTTTGGTTTTGAATAACCGATATACAGGAACGGTGTATTAAGCCGAAACAGTTGATTCTGAACCCCGATGCGATCAAATTGTGATATACTATTTTTTGAATTTCGAATAGTTTTTATTTGTTTGCATAAAGAACGTTTTTTTCTTCCTGTTTTTTTACACGCAGTCGTGCATTATGTAGCTGTTCCCTGCGGTTTCACCCGCGCTAAATTAGAATTTCACATTTCTAGGGGGATAAAAAAGTATTTTTTCCCATAAATCTCCCAAAGAAATTTAATGTTTTACTAGGACAAAAAGTAGCTTTTGTTACTTTCCATTATTTAATCTAACTCTATGCTAAGAATCAAGTCGATTGGTTGCTAAGCTAGGGCGTGAAGGAAGGACATACAAACAAACAAACGCACTTTCGCATTTATGATATTAGTTAGAACTACAAAATGTTTCTCAAATGTTTGTTGCTTGTTTTTTAGCAATACCAGTGATTAGTCATGAAATTATTCCAAAAAAATTATGTAAATCCTTCAAAATATCAAAACAATAAAAATAACGCAAGAATACCGTAAAAGAACACATGTATGACGACAAAACGACCCATTCTTTTTTTTTAAAGGAGTAATGTTTTTGTTTTCAAAAAATCGTAGAACAAAACTTTAACCCTCTCGATGGCCAAAATCACCCCGTTGTATATAGGTATGGTTGTATATAGGTATGGTTGTATATAGGTTGGTCTATACATAGTTGTTATTTTATTATATAACATCATATTACGTGTACTTTACGTCTTGCAATTGAATCCAGTTCTGCGGTTGTTTCTTTGACGTAATCAAACCAGTGGCAAATTCGAGAACAAAGGGAAGATGATGTCTCACTGGGGTTAGGATGACGCCTGTTAATTTGAAAATAACAAGATAATGGTTTCCTTCAAATTTCCTTCGAAGATTTGACGTCAATGGAATAGCAACAATGTGGTTTTCCCAGATTTTTCTTGATTGAACGTACCCGCATCTGAATAAGAAAGTATCGGTAACGGCGTACATCGCAAACCGTATTATATAACTCATGTTTTTTTATTAGTATATATTATGAACTTTAAGATAGCATATAGCCTATAGCCTAGTGGAGCCCCAACAGGATGAGTTGCCACGGCAGACCGAGAAAGCGATGGTGTGATGTACTGAACACTTTTTTTCAGGATCATTTTCTATACAAAATGAGAAAGAATCATCAGAACCGTCCGGTCCATAAATACATAAAACACACACAGCCGAATTGAGAACATCCTTTTGTTTTTCGTCGGTTGAAAAACTAACCATGATTACATTGTTCGTGTAAAAATGCATCGAATTCTGTTTTGGAAAATGACTTAATTCCGGGTAAAGCCGGTATTCAAAAAGCTGGAAAAAACGTCGCATGTTGAACACGTACTAAATAACTCTGCAAATACGCCGGCAGTGGGTAATGGCGAGTGAAATGAAGTTGCAAATATTTTATAACGTGTAGGATATATATTGTTGCTGTATATTGTTAAACAATATACAGCATGCATACCATTATGATAATATTACGTGCTTATTACGGTTATATGTAAATAAATATCAAAGCAAGCAATTTACTCTGAATGTAAGCGGGCTACCAGGGAACCTACCAGAGGAAGGGCAGCAGCTTCCTTCTGAGTATTTTTAAACACCAACACTGCGATCACCGATCCTCCTGCCAAGCGTGGTGATTATGGCAAATCCATGGGAGACCATCCACTCGATGGACCGACGACATCGTAGCGGTCGCAGGGAGTCGATGGATGGAGGCGGCTCAGGACCGCTATTTGTGGCGTCGGACGGGGGAGGCCTATGTCCAGCAGTGGACGTGTATGGGCTGATGATGATGATGAAGCGGGCTACGGGTTAACTACAAACCAACGTTTCATCCGTAATGATAATGAATTATTCAAACAACGAAAGTTTTTATGGTGAAATTTACTCTGAACCCCAAATAATTTACTAACTTCATATAAAGCTTCAGTAGGCTATATTTTGCTGTTCAACGACATGATTTTATTTAATAAAAATGAGAAGTGAGTACCAAAATTCTTAATTCAAAGAGCTTTGTTTCCTTAAGATCTTACAGGACTCTTGGACACGTCAAAAAATTAAATTTACATGATACAAACTGGAAAATAAAGTACCTTTTTGAGAGCAACCTGGACAGCACATATTGGCCATTTTCTTTTATTAATAGTTCTGATCCCTTTATTATTTGTTAAATAAAAAACACACAATTTTCATTAACTTTCAAGGACTAAAATATGAAGGCAAACTTTCATAAAAATTGCTAGGGAATGTGTTTTTCAATAGACAATAGAGAATTCTACTATCCGGATAAAATAAGTAAACACCATTGAGGCGGTATTATGGCAATCATAAAATATTATTTTCATGGAGAGATCACGAGAGCCCCTTGCCTGCCGTCTGGCACTACCTTGGCAGCCCAACGGAATTTAAGCTACGTTCTTACAAATTTATAACCACCTCACGTTAAACAACAATCGACTTTAATGTAATAGCAGTAAGACTTAGTCGATTGTAAGGTGTTAAAGGTACAAGTTGCACATTTGGCCGGCGCCCAGCTGAGATTCTGTTCGTCTGAGGACAAATCATTGGGAGAAAACAGATTTGAGCAGCCATTGCGCGAGATATAGTTTGATATTGTTGTTTATCCGAGTTTATTTGTACAGAGTTCATGAATTCCAAATACGAGTATAGAGTGGGAACAAATGGGAAAATTATAGTTTTGATCGGTTTGTTTTGTGTTTCTCTTTTGTAGTGGTGTCTCACGCATAAGCTCTTTATCATGATCCTCGTTGGGGCGCGAAAATATAAGCTTATACTTATGATATATTACTTATGTAGTAGATTGGTAAATAAAAACATCATCCTTCTTCTTCTCACATGTAAGGCCACTGTTGAAATCAATATTTTTTTTGGCAATTTTACTTCAGATGTAATAATTTTTATTTATGTTATTATTTAGTACAATAAAGTTTTCATTTCATGTCATTCATTCATGCGACCTCTGTGGCGTGGTGGGCGAAGGTCCGCCTGCGACGCAGGAGGTTGCAGGTTCGATTCCCGCCCTGCTGCTACCCTTCCTCTGGTAAGTACCCCTTATTAGATCTTACCAAATCCAAGAGCTGTTTTTTTTTTACATTTTACAGGCTTGACTTTGGCCGCTATCTCACCTGATGGTAATCGATGATACGGCCGAGGATGTAGCACGCTTGCCTAGAAGAATTTTGTTCACTAGCCTGGAAGACCTCCAGATTGTAGGTATCGGGAAACCGAGACGCCGGTAGGGCGTTCCATACTTCGGTGGTGCATATGAAGAATGTTCACTTGAAGCGCTGAGTGCAGGCCAATGGCATATCCACCGTGTATGGATGACACAGTTCCGAGCGGCTGAGTTTGAGAGGTCGTTTCTTACCGAGCCACCACTATCAATTACTCAAAACGACCAGTTTTTGTAAGAGTTAGTTAGAAAATTCAGTATCTACTTGAATAATTAAGTACCGAGGCTGTTTAGTATTTTTCTAAACTCATACCTAATCAAGAGCTACTAACTAATGGTCCTCAGATCTTAGATGACTAGATTATTTATTTATGTAAATTAAGTTTTTGCTATTATAGTACGCTAGCCTCACACTGGCGGTAATTTCATAAAAATAAGATACCAATTTTTGGGCTGTTATTAAATTTCTTAGACTCTTATTAGATACATAGCCCAGGCAATACATTTGTTACTTTACCTTCCTGTTTCCGCAAAAAACCACGTTATGGGAAATAACATTGTGCCTAAAAGGACAAAAAGATGTAAACAAGAAACTGATATCAAAAGGAAAATGCCTACCGTACAATTTTCCTGTTATCATTACCCACACTATGTCAAAAGTAATGTAACAGAGCATGTTTCGGGTTTGCTATTGTTTTCCTAACGTGTAGGTAGAGATTTTTTATGATAATAAATGATAGACCCACTAATCTAGCTTTTGCTCGCGGCTTCGCACACTCTTTGTTATAAAAGTATTGCAAAATTAATGAAAAAGTTCGTTCCGTTAGGTAGTTTTGGCGTTGTGGTTTGCCCAAGCCAAACGACTGTTTGAGCTGGGCAAAGACACAACTTTCCACCTTTACAACCTTTTTTAGGCCAAAATCCTCGAAATGGCAAAAGTTTGTGAGATTGTTATTGTCGTATAGGTTCCTTAAGTATTCGGTGAAAATGTTCAATGAATTCTAAAGTTCTCTATAATCTAGGTTATCGTGCTCGTATTCGCGTGCAGCGGCCACAGCAAAATATTTCTTGCTTTATTTTAATTTTAAAACGGTGCCACGTAACAAAATAATAGAGTTATTTGTTTTATTTATTGGCAGCCTGCTAAAGCATTTGAAATTAAAGTTACGTAATTATTGTTTATGAATACAATTTAGAATAGGTATTTTAAAATAAAATATACTATTAGTTAGCCGATAGCAAAATCGTCGCGACCATTTTAGTTTCATTCTTCTTATTTCGAGAATAAGAAGAATTCTCAAATCTCGAGTGTTTTCGGAGTTATGACGGTTTGAAATTCCAAGACGTAACGGCGCAAAAACTTATAAGAAAAATCAATAAAAGTTTGAAAATGGAATTCTTGTTGCTTTTTACAACAAACTTAGCTAACCTCAAAAACAAAGCATGTTTTTGAGGTTAGCTAAGTTTGTTGTAGAATGCGGTGTAGGTACGAATTCGTAGTTCAAAATAAAACAAATGACAGCTCTATCTAACGTACAAGAGCACTCCTTTGGTAGAGGTTCGATTAGGTTTTTAAAATGAATGCACCGATTACACTATTATATTCTTCACTTCTTCGGTACATATTAAAACTCGGTTTAGCTAAAAAACTATACACGGTGTAGAAAAAACAAACAAACATAGAACCTCTCCTTTTTTCGAAGTTCGATAAAAAATTCAAAAGCAAGAGGCTCAAATTAAATGAGAAAAGAAAGAAAAATTCAAAAGCCTGGCCATGGTCATCGATGGCTAAAACAATGGTCGGCAAAAAGTGAATCAAAGCACTTCCATTCGAACACAGAAACCTCCACGCAACCATGACGCGGTACAAAAAGCTATCAAAGCTAATTGTGTGCCAACGAAAAGAAAATTTCGATGGAAAGCTAAGATTGCCTTTGATAAGAGCCCATTACGTTTGGTTCTTTCAAACTATGTCGCCAATAACTGGGTATGCTGTTGTTATTTTTCTACCAAAGGACAAAGGATAAATAAAAATGTTATGTCTAAGTGTTTATTTTGTTAGCCTAAACAAATAAGTTAATGGAATCTGAAATCTGAAACGAAGGAATATAAAGGAGTAGAACCGATCCTTTTCGTGTAAGTAAATCAAGGATGAAGGCGGCTCAGGACCGCTATTCGTGGCGTCGTTTGGGGGAGGCCTATGTCCAGCTCATGACGTGTACGGGCTGATGATGAAATAAACACATACATAGTTTTTGACAAATAATATTGACTGCTTATTACGCGTTTATTTGTTTAAAACCGTTCTATTAAATTGATTCATTTTAATTTGTGTAGTAGCTTACAGTTATACTGCCATTGTCACTGTGTAGGGTACAAAGTGAAATAATTTTAATGTTTTACCTTGTAAGGTAAAAGATTAAAATTAATATATTTGTGTGTACACAAATATATTCTTTCTCATAAACAGCTCCTAAGTATAAGTTCCTAAACGCCCTTCGCTACAAACAATTCGCCGAATCAGATTTGCAGCTCGCCATAGTAGCATGCAAAAGCCTTCGCTCAGAGGTTTTGAAGTTCCTGCATACTGTTCCCATATATTTAACAAGTCCTTAACGAGTTCCTATTTTATTTTGTTCTTGCGTGATTGTTTTCTTGTAAAAGGTTTACGAGTATTAGGCTAAATACTTTGTGCTGAGGCAGTCAAATTATTTCTTATGACTTATACGAGTAACATAAAAACACTTATATAAACCTACAGAAACTAGTATGAGTAGACAAAATACATAATGTAAGTTTCATAATTTTAAGTAGTCCTCGTGAGACCCGATCTTCTTCAGCTCTGTCTTTGGGCGGTGCCGACATTAAGCTGAGGCTCTGAGGCTGGACCTTTTTAGCAGTGCACTAGGAAGAGACAATGTCATTTTTCAGACTTTACTCGTTTTTTCATTTAGTTTGCAAGCACTTGTTTTATCTTGTTTGTATTATCAACCTTTGATGTTTTGTTTTAGCGTTAGTTTTTTGTAATCACTTTCCCTCAGTTTTTGTATATGTACAAAATATTTTTTATTCTATTACATTATATTCTCTATGTGAGTGGCGAGAGGAGAGAGCGTAAAAAAAATAGTGTCAGTGTCTGCATATTAGGTGAACATTTTGAAAGCTTAAAAATAGGACATAATTATCCGTTATATTCTGAGTAATTATAATATTTTCTGGTTTTATGAAGTAGCGGGCAGAACTTAGTAACCTTAACGACGCCCTTTTAGTGGCGAGCTAACCATTTGACATACTAGCTTTCATAATAGACCTTTAAACTTTTTTCTACTAACTCTGTGAAAATTTCCAGAAGTCCGTTAAACTTGCTTTTCTTCGGGGAACCAACTGCTTGATTTCCAAAGGCAATGTTTTCCATAAAGCGCAGTCGGTTCCCCGCCGTTGTTTACACGGAGAAACTTCCAGAAGTTCAGAGACCTACCATAAAACGTGAGACGTGACGACGAATGTCTCAAAGCTGTTTCATCGAGTTTGTGCTGAAGTTTTTATTTCTAGAATTGAGTTTATGGAGATACTAGTTTCTACCCGCTGCTTCACGTGCGTTGTTTCCATGGAAACAAAACTTTTTATCCCATGGGATTCTCATGAGAACTAATTTAAAGGATATAAAGTAGCCTATGTTATTCGACGTCTACCTACATTGAAGCTAACTTTTATTTTTTGCTTTTTGCTACTTCTCCCACGTCAAAACGTCAAGTGCGAGTTGGAATTGCGCGTCGTAGGTTCTGTAAATATGATATCTTGTTTCTTGCCAAATTTAATAGTTCTAGGTCAACGGGAAGTACTCGATAGGTTTTGTGTAACCCATGTAAATTTCAAAAAAATTGGGCATGCTGCAACTTTTGATTGCGTTGACTTAGAAGTTTGATTTATATTAGGCCTCCAAGAGGTTACGGACATGGATATTTGATGTTTATATCAACTTGATAGCTTCACGCGTTTCTGAGAAAACATGGGTTGACAGACGGACGGATGGGACGGACGGACGGACGGATGAACGGACAGACGGACAACAAAGTGATTTTTTCGTTTTTCCTTATGAGGTACGGTACCCTAAAAAAGTAGTTCAGAATTCCTCCTCAAGGTTTTTCATAAATCCATTTTGCTGCCTTGTTTATATTTTCCTGGGGTAAAAGGGAAACTTCATTATAAATAGTCCAGAATTCCCTTTAACACTATTCCCCATCAAGAGGGAAAATTACCCTCAACGGTTTTTCTTATTCCACTTATCTCTGAAGAAAATTTCTTAAAGAGGGAAAACTGGAAACTTAAAGCGTTAATTTACACTCAACATATTTTCAGTGAGAACAAGTACCCAAAAACATCCTCCCATTTCAACTTTTGCATTTATAATTATTATTAGTAGTATGCTGCAGCTTTTGAATGGGTATTCTCATGTAATGAATAGGAAGTTTGTGAAGCGGAAATTAAGCGTAACTTTGCAATTTACTGTCGTGACGAATTGCGATAGTCGTATTAATTGTACTATCTGGGCCCCAACTTTTTGTGTTACAGCCGAATCTCTACCGCTACCTACGTTAATATATTATATCAAATCGATTGACTTATTTTAAGAGTTACCTCAAAAGGAGAAGTGGAACCCTTATAGTATCTTTCGACTTTGTTGTCCGTCTGTTCGTCTGTCCATCTGTTTGTCTGTTCGTCTGTCCGTCTATCCATCTGTCCATCTGTACGTCTGTCCGTCTTACCGTCTGTCCGTTTTTCAACACACTCTTCTCAGGAACGCTTGGTATCGAGTTGAAATTAACATCAAATACTCAGTTCCATAACCTCTTGGAGCCGTGATATAAATCAAGTCAACGCAATCAAAAGTTACAGCCGCTTATCCGCTTATGTCCAATTTCTTTGAAATTTCCAAGGGATTCACACGCACAAAAATCCTATAGGGTACTTCCTGTTTAGTTAGAATCATGAAATTTTGGCAAAAAGCAAGGTCTTATAGCGCAAGTTAGGGAAAAACTACGAAAAATGTAAATTTGTAGTTTATTCACATAAAAAAAATCGATTCTCACCATGGACTGAAAACCTATAGGGTACTTTTCTGTTGACATAGAATAGCATGTCTTATACGGGACCCTGGGTCTAAGAGTCCGACTCGCACTTGACGTTTCTTTATGATGAACGGACATTCGTTCGACTACAATCCCACCTGATGGAAAGTGACTATGTAGCTGACGATGTATCGCGAAGGTCTAGAAAACATTCACTCTAGTCTTAAAGAGACCAAGTTTGTTTGTGTTTTGATATCTTACATAGAGTGCTCTTTGGAAATTAGATTAAGTCCGTTTGATAACTCAGCGAAAAGCCCTTCTCTAGTTTCAAAATCACTTGCTCTCATATTCGTTTTATATATTTGTTTGAATAAAAACAATTGCGAGTTTTATTTGTTGTCGATTTTATTGTTTCATCTGCTTACTCCAAGAAACGCTCTTTCTACACAGCGTTAGTTTCTTTTTCATTTTACTTTATTTTCCTAAGGTGACAACTTTATATACTTACTGTAACGGGTTATTACCCAAAATATATTGTTATAATTTGATTGTACTGAAAAAACGAAAATCCGACTTCAAATCCACATTCTGCCAAAGAATATCGGTCCATAATTGACGGAGAAATCGACGAACATACATAAAAAAACATACATACAGCTGTTATGTACGGCTGTATATATGTTTAAATCTCCTCCTTTTTTCGAAGTCAGTTAAAAACGAATCCTTACTTGAAGGGGGGCGGGTAAGTCGCAATTTTCTTTCACGCTCTTGTATACTAGTCCCGTGTGTCCAGGCCATTATTATAGGAAAGTAAATAAAATGGAATGGAAGACTCAAGCTGCAACACATGGCTCCGAGCGACACTATGCGACGTTGAAATGCAATCTCTTGAAAGCCTGCTTCAATGGATAGTAAGTTTAAATCATATTTTACTGAAACGCTCAGAGTATTTTTGCTCTTCAGAAGCGTATAAGAATAGACTTGCTGGTTTACTGATTCAATAGTATTGTTTACACTTTACTTTTTAATTTACTTGTTTTTACCCACGTGCTATTCGTCGATCAAAAGTAGGTACTGATTCTAAACTAAATATAAGATAGATTATGTTCTACGTGTACGCCGGATTTTATTTTAGCCCTGAGCAGAAAATATTATAATTATACATACTAACGTAGAGAATGGGCACTCTTCGCCCTCCACCTGACCGAGCTTCCTCACCCAGCGAGTTCGGTTTGCGTTCATCATCCATAATCACTCCATACGATCGTGATTCAGTCGTAAGAATCTTTCACTTGTTCCTCGCTTTAAATCCATCTTTTGTTCACTAATTGCTTAATATACTATTGATCATGGAAATACGAAATTTATTTTGCTTTGTTTTAATTTCGCTTTCGTGAAATAAAAATAAAATGTATTTGAGTCTTTTTGCAACTATCTCACTCGCACAATATGTTCATGAAGTGACCCTAATTATTTGTGTCTCGATACATACGAGCCGAGACGTGACATTCAGAATAGAGAGATGGTCGAGTGTTCGGGGTGTGCCTTGAGTCCAGTTCACGATAGTATTTAGTTATTTAAAGTATTGAGACGAACGTGACGTTTCATTTTTGTATGGGATTTGCGAAGTTTCGTATCCGCACGATAGATGGATAGAAAATTCTTTATCGCACACTTAATCAGCTGTTAGAAAAACAAAACACAAAAAATAACTTTGAAACTAAGTTACAAGTGATGCTCTTATCATCACCGGCACCACTCTACCAGACAACCGTGGATGGATAATATCATTGGATAGTACACTCGGGATCTGTGTGCTCATGAAGGTTTAATAAATAAAAATACTCTTAATAAATATTATACGAGGCACTCACCAAATCCCATACAAAAATGAGACGTCACAATCACGTCTCGATACTATCGTCAACCAGACACAGGGCTTTCAGTAAGTTTTGGATGTCTTTGTTCACATCGTCACAAACCTTATAGGTTACCATCTATTCTATATTATTTAATTTAAAACTCATCCATTGCGCCTCGCACCGGTCATCAGTTTGAATGGAATTTGATGTACATATATATAAAAATGGAGACCATCCACTCGATGGACCGACGACATCGTAGCGGTCGCAGGGAGTCGATAGATGGAGGCGGCTCAGGACCGCTATTTGTGGCGTCGTACGGGGGAGGCCTATGTCCAGCAGTGGACGTGTATGAGCTGATGATGATGATGATGATATATAAAAATGAACCCCTATTTCTCCTGGATCACGCTATACCTTGGGAACAGTTTTACCGAATTCATTCATCTTTTTTTTTTTAATGTTTTCTAATACTTCACCGAAGAATCTTACACTATTATTATTTTTTTTCAAGAAAATTGCGCAGTAACTTATGTAAGAAAACTTTCTTTTTTTTTGAATGTTATTTTTTTAACGTAACCTTAGCCCCAGCGTTATAATATACTCTTTGCTACGAAACTTCGCAAATCCTAAGCAGGATTTGCGAAGTTTCGTATCCGCACGATAGATGGATAGAAAATTCTTTATCGCACACTTAATCAGCTGTTAGAAAAACAAAACACAAAAAATAACTTTAAAACTAAGTTACAAGTGATGCTCTTATCATCACCGGCCCCACTCTACCAGACAACCGTGGATGGATAATATCATTGGATAGTACACTCGGGATCTGTGTGCTCATGTAGGTTTAATAAATAAAAATACTCTTAATAAATATTATACGAGGCACTCACCGAATCCCATACAAAAATGAGACGTCACAATCACGTCTCGATACTATCGTCAACCAGACACAGGGCTTTCAGTAAGTTTTGGATGTCTTTGTTCACATCGTCACAAACCTTATAAGTTACCATCTATTCTATATTATTTAATTTAAAACTCATCCATTGCGCCTCGCACCGGTCATCAGTTTGAATGGAATTTGATGTACATACATATATATAAAAATGGAGACCTCCCACTCGATGGACCGACGACATCGTAGCGGTCGCAGGGAGTCGATAGATGGAGGCGGCTCAGGACCGCTATTTGTGGCGTCGTACGGGGGAGGCCTATGTCCAGCAGTGGACGTGTATGAGCTGATGATGATGATGATGATATATAAAAATGAACCCCTATTTCTCCTGGATCACGCTATACCTTGGGAACAGTTTTACCGAATTCATTCATCTTTTTTTTTTAATGTTTCTAATACTTCACCGAACAATCTTACACTATTATTATTTTTTTTCAAGAAAATTGCGCAGTAACTTATGTAAGAAAACTTTCTTTTTTTTTGAATGTTATTTTTTTAACGTAACCTTAGCCCCAGCGTTATAATATACTCTTTGCTACGAAACTTCGCAAATCCTAAGCAGGATTTGCGAAGTTTCGTATCCGCACGATAGATGGATAGAAAATTCTTTATCGCACACTTAATCAGCTGTTAGAAAAACAAAACACAAAAAATAACTTTAAAACTAAGTTACAAGTGATGCTCTTATCATCACCGGCCCCACTCTACCAGACAACCGTGGATGGATAATATCATTGGATAGTACACTCGGGATCTGTGTGCTCATGTAGGTTTAATAAATAAAAATACTCTTAATAAATATTATACGAGGCACTCACCGAATCCCATACAAAAATGAGACGTCACAATCACGTCTCGATACTATCGTCAACCAGACACAGGGCTTTCAGTAAGTTTTGGATGTCTTTGTTCACATCGTCACAAACCTTATAGGTTACCATCTATTCTATATTATTTAATTTAAAACTCATCCATTGCGCCTCGCACCGGTCATCAGTTTGAATGGAATTTGATGTACATACATATATATAAAAATGGAGACCTCCCACTCGATGGACCGACGACATCGTAGCGGTCGCAGGGAGTCGATAGATGGAGGCGGCTCAGGACCGCTATTTGTGGCGTCGTACGGGGGAGGCCTATGTCCAGCAGTGGACGTGTATGAGCTGATGATGATGATGATGATATATAAAAATGAACCCCTATTTCTCCTGGATCACGCTATACCTTGGGAACAGTTTTACCGAATTCATTCATCTTTTTTTTTTAATGTTTTCTAATACTTCACCGAAGAATCTTACACTATTATTATTTTTTTTCAAGAAAATTGCGCAGTAACTTATGTAAGAAAACTTTCTTTTTTTTTGAATGTTATTTTTTTAACGTAACCTTAGCCCCAGCGTTATAATATACTCTTTGCTACGAAACTTCGCAAATCCTAAGCAGGATTTGCGAAGTTTCGTATCCGCACGATAGATGGATAGAAAATTCTTTATCGCACACTTAATCAGCTGTTAGAAAAACAAAACACAAAAAATAACTTTAAAACTAAGTTACAAGTGATGCTCTTATCATCACCGGCCCCACTCTACCAGACAACCGTGGATGGATAATATCATTGGATAGTACACTCGGGATCTGTGTGCTCATGTAGGTTTAATAAATAAAAATACTCTTAATAAATATTATACGAGGCACTCACCGAATCCCATACAAAAATGAGACGTCACAATCACGTCTCGATACTATCGTCAACCAGACACAGGGCTTTCAGTAAGTTTTGGATGTCTTTGTTCACATCGTCACAAACCTTATAGGTTACCATCTATTCTATATTATTTAATTTAAAACTCATCCATTGCGCCTCGCACCGGTCATCAGTTTGAATGGAATTTGATGTACATACATATATATAAAAATGGAGACCTCCCACTCGATGGACCGACGACATCGTAGCGGTCGCAGGGAGTCGATGGATGGAGGCGGCTCAAGACCGCTATTTGTGGCGTCGTACGGGGGAGGCCTATGTCCAGCAGTGGACGTGTATGGGCTGATGATGATGATGATGATGATATATAAAAATGAACCCCTATTTCTCCTGGATCACGCTATACCTTGGGAACAGTTTTACCGAATTCATTCATCTTTTTTTTTTTAATGTTTTCTAATACTTCACCGAAGAATCTTACACTATTATTATTTTTTTCAAGAAAATTGCGCAGTAAGTAATCTAAATAAATACATCATAGTATTACAATCTAGTCTAAGACTAATAAGTAATTTAAATTTGACCTAAACTGCTAAAATACGTAAATAATAAGAATGTGTCCATTAACACTTATCTTAATGTCTCTATTTAAGGCGAAGACACTTTGTTCATGTGTTTATAGCACTCACTATTTTCACTTACACATCACTAAACCAACTCAAAAGGTTTTATCCTTTTCAGTCGTCCTAATGCACACTTAACAAAACAATATGATACAACAAAAAAAAACTGACAATTGGCGGTCTTATTGCTCACGAGCGATAAATACAAATAACTCTTAAAATTAATTAAAACACATCATGCATTATTGATCTTTACAAAATAGGAATCGCGCTGTCTATGAATATTCAAAAAGGTAATTATTATTCATCAGCGTAATTAGTTGTAAATAAAACATTGGAGCCATAAATCTGAAATTATTTTAGTCACGGATAAATAAATAACTTAAAAAGCTTTGCAATGTAACCTGTCTGTCTCGTTTGTAGCACATTTTTCTATATTAAGCTGCACTAGAAGTACACAGACGACCGATGTGGCGCGGCGGGCGAAGGTCCACCTGCGATGCAGGAGGTTACGGGTTCCCGCCCTGGGAAAAATGTTTGTACGATCAGCAAATATTTGTCTCGGGTGTTCTGGGTATTTTCTATGTATAGTAAAAAATATCTATCTACGTAATGTATTGAGTAGATATTATCAGTCATCTAGAATCATAACACAAGCTCTGTTTAGCTTGGGACTAGATGATGCTGTGTGGATTGTCCAGCATTATTTATTTATTAAAGTTAACCAGAATATTTTTTTAAATAAAAACATGGTCTGCCCCGGGTTCGCAGCTCTCCTGCGCTTTGTTTTCCGGGTAAAATAAAACCGGCCAAGTGCATGTTGATTCGTACACGGAGGGTTCCATACCATCGTACATAACTTTTTTGCAAAAGGAAACCTATATTGTCGCGGCCTCCGGGCTGGGAGGCTGCAAGCTCGTTCTGGGCTGGTTAGCTCGCCGGTTCCGATGATGAAGCCTGAAGTGGGGGGGGTCCTATTCAGGTCCTAGTCCTAAGCAGCTCCTTGGGATTTCGGTGAAGGAAAGACTTGTTCAAGTTCCAGCTGTTTTATTCTTCTAGTAATAGACTGTTCTTCTATGTGTGTTTCCATAGTGGTAGCGAACTTCTTCTTTCCGGCCCTTGTTGGGGGCGCGGAGGGAGGCCTCGAGGCTATGCCTCTTTACCCCGGCTTCAACTCGAGGGGTGACGACCCCTCGGTCCTTGGGTTGAGCGCTATGCTCTTTTGGCATAGTGGTAGCACACTTTCATTTTACTGAGCTACATCTAAGCTATACCGTGCGGAAGACGGCGTGTTATTTGATACATTTCTATCCTAATTTTCACTATGTCTTACAAGGTTTTATGGCTGTAATTATGCTTTTAATTACTCTACCTATCTCTGTTTGATATCGAATTATAGGTATTAATGTAGGCTATCCTACTAGACTAGGTGCTTGTTCCTACGTTTTATATTTACAAAGTTATTTCCAGTTTTGTTACAATGATTTTCTTACTTCAATGTTTTTCATAACAAAGCTTGCCTTTACATACTTATGTCTATTATAGGTTATTAATTATTTATCACATTTTGTTCTATCTATCTAATTTGAACATATCTATCTATATTAATCTATATTATATTCTATTTTCTAGCGAGCGTTGACAACATATATAGTCGATAAAAAAAAATTAACGAGCAAAATTGTCAAATGACGGGGTCAACCATCCAAGTACTGACCGCGCCTGACGTCGCTTAGCTTCGGTGATCGGTACCCAACTTTGTATGGACGTTGGTCCCTTATTTTTTATGTTTTATTTTTTTGTTTTATCGGCAATATTTGTACAGACCCTGAAAAAAGTTAAAAGTTCATTGTAACGGTATTATGATTCAAGAGGTTGTATTATGGTTCAAGAGACAAAAGTAAACCAGATATATTTAAAAAAAAAATAGTTTTTTTTATGGGAGCCCCGTTAATTTTAGTGTTAATTTTATTTTTTATCAAATCCGCAATAAAACTACACATTTCGTGAAAATGTCAACTGTCTACCTTTAACGATTCATGAGATACAAGCCCGCTGAAGGGCGGACGAAGAGACGGACAGACAGCGGAGGCATAATAGTCATAATATAGGGTTCCATTTTCACCCTTTGGGTACAGAACCGGCCTTGATGATGATGACGATGATGAAGAAGTAGTTGTTGCAATCATTTTACATAAAGTTTTATTTATATTTTCCTTGACTCTATAACTATTAATCCTAACTATAATTATATTAATAACATAGTTTGAATAACTTGATTTCCTTTCAACAGTTTTCCTACTTCCTGCTTCGAAGCAAGTAATGCGCACATAAAGTTCTACTGACTTGTTATTTTCAGCGAACTGACCATCGACTAAATTATTTACGATGTCGTTAACTTGTTAAAGTAGCTGTAAATTATACAGATATTATCTTTACTACCGAAAACTTTTATAATTTTTGGTTGGAAGACTGTTATTTGACTTAGAGTAAACAAAATAATAAACATGGCCGTGGGGTCGGCGTACGAATATTGACCCCTCCAACTCAACCCGTGGATGTCGTAAGAGCCGACTAAGGGAACCTACCAGAGGAAGGGCAGCAGCTTCCTTCTGAGTATTTATCAACACTGCGATCGCTAATCCGCCTGCCAAGCGTGGTGATTATGGCAAACAAACCCCCCCTACATGGGAGACATACACACACACACTATATGTAGTGTGCTTATTTACCTTTGGTGCCTTTATTATTTGGTTCACCATCATCATAATACGCAAGCCAATAAAAGGTAAAAAAAAAAACAGCCCATAGGTACACGTCCACAGCTTGACATAACGTCGGCCTCCCATTCGACGTCACAAATAACGGTGCTGTGCCACCTCCATCCAATGACTCCCTGCGACCGCTACAATATCGTCGGTCCACGGATGGTCTCCCAATACGACGTTTCGCGTTGCATTGCAGTCGCGGTATTCTCAATTAATTTATACCTTATACAATTTGAATTTTAACAATTGCAATTTCAATTTATTAAACACTTAGTAAGACAGAATAATAAATCTACAGCTTACATACTTAATTTAGTAATGAAAATGTCGGTGGATATTCCAACAAAAGCGAGAGACTACTACGATTTTTTTAAATCTAATAGTAAAAAAAAAAACGATGCGTTTATTTACAACAAGTGGAAAATCCTTAAAAAAATATAATGTTGGACAATCCACACATCATCATCTATCCCCAAGCTAAGCAGAGCTTGTGTTATGGGTACTAGGTGACTGATATATTGTACTAGCTGTTCCCCGCGGTTTCACCCGCGCTATAGCATAGCTTCCCATCAGTGAAATAATTTTTTATATCGATTAATTTAAATCAGTAGTTTCGGTTTTTACGCCTTGGGTATACATTATTGGAGATTTAATAAGGAAGCCAAATTAAAAAAAAAAATAGCATATGGCAACCGGACTTGACACGCCGCAGACAGGACTCTGTGGAGATGGATGGAGGAGGCCTTCACCCGAAGATGGGTGCCCAATTCAATGGACAATAATAATGCATGACATACCTAGTGAATTTATTAAAATAGATTGTAAAAATATTATTCCAAGGTGCATGAGAATACATAGAAAATACATGGAAAATACATTTCGAACATAAATATATTATTTAATTTAATGTAACTATTTAATTTATACCACAATTTAATGTTTAATAAAATGTTAATATTAAGAAATTGGAATACTAAATGGTAAGCTAAATTGTACATCCATAGAATACCGAAATGTTATTTAAGACTGTTATGGAAATAAATGGCTTACTTACTTATGTCAACCGGGTGTAGCTTCCATCCAGTGAAATAATTTTTCAAATCGGTTCAATAGTTTCGGAGCCTATTTAATGCAAAAAAACAAAAACAATAAAATATTTCGTCTATGGTATATTAGTATAAATAATACAATACATACATAGATAGATATTTTTTGATACATAGAAAATATACACAACCTGAACAAATATTTGCAGATCGTACAAATATTAATCCCAAGGCTGGAATCGAACCCGCAACCTCATGCGTCGCAGGCGGACCTGCGCCTGCCGTGCCACATACATAGATTGCCTAATAAATAAATAAAAATAAAATTATTTTATTTCGGACTACCAAAGATCCATATTTTGTTAATATTTTTTATGCTAAGGATCTCTTATCATCATCATCATCAGCCCACACACGTCCACCACTGGACATAGGCCTCCCCCGTACGACGCCACAAACAGCGGTCCCGAGCCGCCTCCATCCATCGACTCCCCGCGACCGCTACGATGTCGTCGGTCCATCGAGTGGATGGTCTCCCATGTAGGGGGGATTTGCCATAATCACCACGCTTGGCAGGCGGATTGGTGATCGCAGTGTTGGTGTTTAAAAATACTCAGAAGGAAGCTGCTGCCCTTCCTCTGGTAGGTTCCCTTAGTCGGCTTTTACGACATCCACGGGTTGAGTTGGAGGGGTCGATATTCGTACGCCGCGGCCCCACGGCTCATCTCTTATAATATGTATATATTAGTATTCTTAAGGTAGTAGGTAGATACTATAAAATTACTATTACTAATTACCTGTCAATAAACACGTGGGTACAAAGAGAAAATGCATTACGAGCTAAAATATTATTGAACGGAATAACCAATTTAATAACAGGTAAATAACAAAACGGAACACCCGTGAGAACAAAATAACAAGTGCAGTGGCATATGGACGATAGTGGACGACATGTGGAATTAAAACTCGGGGTGCAACCTAACGCCCCTTTCACACGCGAGGTGAAACGGGGTCGAGTTGTGTTTGAATTTTTTAATCGTGCCGATACAGACATTATGATTGGATGAATAAATAACAGGTGCATTGTTTGTAGAGGTGGTGACTTGTTGCAGTGGAGTGAAGCTTTAGTTTGGGTTTGAACAATATTTGTTGCCTTTTGCTTCAGCCTGGGGTAGTTATATCTATTTATTGTACCACATCATCATCACCATCATCATCATCAGCCCATACATGTCCACTGCTGGACATAAGCCTCCCACGTACGACGCCACAAATAGCGGTCCTGAGCCACCTCCATCCATCGACTCCCTGCGACCGCTACGATGTCGTCGGTCCATCGAGTGGATGGTCTCCCATGTAGGGGGGATTTGCCATAATCACCACGCTTGGCAGGCGGATCGGTGATCGCAGTGTTGGTGTTTAAAAATACTCAGAAGAAAGCTGCTGCCCTTCCTCTGGTAGGTTCCCTTAGTCGGCTCTTACGACATCCACGGGTTGAGTTGGAGGGGTCATTATTCGTACGCCGCGGCCCCACGGCCGTTGTTTCCGTTGGCCGTATTGTACCACATAAACACAAAATACACTAAAACAAGGAAATGCTAACAAACAAAGAAGTACAAAGGGCGGCCTTATCGCTTTAAGCGATCTCTTCCAGGCAACCTGGGGATGGACTGGACATAAAAGAACAATGTAGACAGTGGCGTTTGAGTTTAACGAATTATAAATAATATAATACCTACTTGTATAGGTACAGCTATGGGTAGGTGTCTTCTAGACCTTCGTGATACACCGTCGGCCACATCATAACATTCCATCAGGTGACATTGTGGTCAAAGAAGGTCTATCGATTATAAAAAAGCTATGGGTGGGTCAACAATGAGGGCTACCTCTTTATCTTCAAGTTAGAAAGGTTTGTTTATGTAAAACTATAGGTCAATTACGTAGAAAAAAAATTACGGTTTCTATTATAAGTTCGCAAAATAACTTACATATTTGTTAATTAAATACAAGATGGTCTAAAGAGTCTCGATACCTTTCCCACTAGGAACACTTTTTCCAAACCAACTAAAGCTGCTTTGACACGTTCAGTCTGCTTGGAGTTGGACCGAGTTGACTGATAGGTACTCCGAGTCCACTCGGTACTAGCTAATAGTTTATACATATATCATCATAGATCAATTTTTTTTTTCTCCGAAAGTTTGCATTAACATAGTTTACTCGGATCATTTTCTTAGTCAACATGGAAAAGTCATCAGATACTTGATTGTTGTTACTGGGCGGCATTATGCGTGTCTTATACGAGCTAGCACGGAAAAGTAGAACTAATTTGTCCGAGTTTACTTAGATTAGATCGGACGCCGACGTCCGAGTGCGCTTGGATTAGGAGTACAATTCGAATCGGGTCCAAGTACACATCTGAGACTCGTTCCGATATGATGGCTAAGATGTTACACAAATATTTTATAGGAACTATTCTTTAAGTTTAAATCAGAATTGCGAAACTCAAGTGGCAGTGGGCAGGGCATATAGCTCGTAGGACCGACGGCCGCTGGGGCGGCAAGGCTCTTAAGTGGCGACCACGTACCAGAGACGCAGTGTGGGTAGGCCGCCCTTCGCGATGGACCGACGACCTACTGAAGGTCGCGGGAGTTTTAGTATAGACAGGTAACTAACAAGAAGGATTTAATTAAAACTAATTCATGTAACATAGTCTAAGCTTTGTCAAGTTCTACAACGATCTTCATTCCGACTGAAACTTGAGTCATAAGTTTAAATTATTCTACGCTTACTCCGCTTCACTTCTGCATTAAATAGTCCAGTCTGACTTGAGATTGAAGAAATTATACAGCGCGTAGCAATGCAAGACATACATATTTACCTACCACTTGATAGGTGTACAGTCAGCTGCATTCATTTATACACTTCTAACCTATGCGACTTAAATTTTTTATTAACTTAGACTATACAAGTAGGTACCACTTAACTCAGTACATATATATTTTTATTACCATAAACAACCTCGGCCTGCCTTCCCCTTGTTGTTTACGCCCAAGAGGGTTCATATTGTGATAATTACTTTACTAAATTACCTACTTATTAAGCCAATGTGACAGCTATAAATATATTGAGTATTGAGTACCGAAGCCAGGGATATTGTATAGGTAAAATACCGATACGACGCGGACGCCGCGAACGCTGCGTAAGCTCCGATTCCGATTCGGTGGATGCACACTTTTGACGACATTGCTCCGTCCGTCAGTGAGCGCGCCTTGTTTATGGCAATGTACTGAAGTGTAACGTTGAACATTGTGAATTTCAAAAGACAAGGCTATTGTTAAAAATTTGATAAAATTGACCAAAATTTTACTAGTTTAGTGACTATTTTCGATTTAAATTAGAGTTTTTATTGTATCCCGGGAAATGGTCAATTTATCCTAGCGTTTCCCTGAAAAAACAGTGGTTAAATCCCAAAACTGTTTTAGCGAAATGGCTGGTCTTGGCTTGCACATTACTATTTCGGTCTCTTCTCTGTGTCCCATTAGTACCTCATTGGATTTCTCCATTGTTCTTGCTGGCCTGCTCGGACGCACATATTCTTTCTTTCAACGATCCCTTGTTATCCATATTTCAAGAAGAACGGACAATCGTTGAGGTAAACGAGTTCTTGAGTGGAGACCGCGACTCAGCAAACGTAGGGTAGGACGCCCTCTGACCAGATGGGATGACGACCTGTAAAAAACTGCAGGCAGATGGTGGATGCGGGAAGCTGAAGACAGGGCGCTTGGGAGCTTATTTGGGGAGGCTTACGTCCAGCTGTGGACTAGTTTCGGCTCATGACGATAATTAATTCTTCCTTTATGAAATTATTCACAGACTGAACCTTATAAATACAGAGAGGGAAGCTAAAAGCAAAATCATATTATTATCTAAGCCAGAAACAAAATTACCTACCCTAATATTCCTGCAAAGAAAATAATTCCGACACTGCTTTGTATTTGGCTTTTTCATCTATAGATAAATACTTCGTACTTCCTACTATATCATACTCCTACTAATATTGTAAACTAGCTGCAGCCCGCGCCTTCGTCCGCGTTTTATCGGGATAAAAAATAGCCTCTAAACAATATAATCTATTTTATAATATATTTGGGAACTGCAATATCATAATTATAATCTATTTTTTATTCCGATAAAACGCGGGTGAAGGCACGGGTAGCAGCTAGTTATATTATAAATGTGAAAGTTTGTAAGGATGGATGTATGGATGGATATTTGTTACTATTTCACGCAAAAACTACTGAACCGATTTGGTTGAAATTTGGTATGGGTAGGATATGTAGTTTGGGACCTGGAATAACATAATATTGACTATTTGTATCCCAATACAACGTGGGCGATGCGCGGGCAGCAGTTAGTAATACATTTTATAAATAACTAATACAAAATATTTGTAAAGTCAATATTTTTTTAAATACCTATTTGCTTCTGACGGCAGGGTTTAGTCAGGAAAAGAACCAACTATTAACAAGTTGAACTAAATCATTTTTTGCAAAGTGAGACAGTGGGCTATCGTTTGGGCTATCGAACGAAGCTATGTACCCGTACTAAGGTATAGGTAGGTACTACTGTGGACATCAATCAACGGCCTGAACTATGCTAGAGTGTCCACCTCTATCCACATTTCAGTACGAAACTCCATGTCTCAGATTGCAAGCTGGTCGACACTTCTGACAGCGTCGCCAACTATATACAAGCCAGAACTGTTTCAGTCATTCAGCCAGAATTAGGTAGTGATTTGAATTGTTGCCATTCTAAACGTTAGTATTATTATAATCATAGATGCTGCTAGCACCTTCGACTGCGTTTTATCGGGATAAAAAATTGTCTATATGTTATTCCAGGTTCCAAACTATACCCATACCAGCCCAATCAGTTCCGTAGTTTTTGCATGAAAGAGGAACAAACATACTGATAAACGTGGATATTTATAATATTAATAGGGTATTCTCTAACACTTCTCTAGGCCGTGGGGCCGCAGCATAGAATATCGACCCCTCCAACTCAACCCGTGGATGTCGTAACAGCCGACTAAGGGAACCTACCAGAGGAAGGGCAGCAGCTTCCTTCTGAGTATTTTTCAACACCGACACTGCGATCACCAATCCGCCTGCCAAGCGTGGTGATTATGGCAAATCCCCCCTTCATGGGAGACCATCCACTCGATGGACCGATGACATCGTAGCGGTCGCAGGGAGTCGATGGATGGAGGCGGCTCAGGACCGCTATTTGTGGCGTCATACGGGGGAGACCAATGTCCAGCAGTGGACGTGTATGGGCTGATGATGATGATGATACTCTAACACAGCACAAACGATTCAACTAAAATCAAAATAATCATTCTACATTTTACTTCTTAGGCAACTTAAAAATCAGACTTTCTGATCAGGAAGCCATAGAAAGGTGTCATAAAATGCCACGTTCTTTGACAAAACGTTCAATAAGTAGGTGGGAAATAATTTCTTGACTAAACTCAGGTCTAAAATAAACCTAAAAACATGTCACTAGACACACTAAATTGGAAATAATCCTATGTACATTTCAGAAACTCTTAAAACCTATTTTTCAAATAAATAGCCCGAGCGCCGGCATTTCGCGATGAAAATTCGCCTCACATACTATAAAATACTTTTAAAACCCCTCTATGACCGTAAACTAGTGTAAGATATTAGAAAAATAAAAGTGTAAAGTGGTTAGCTATAAATAAAACGGCGGTCGCTCTTTTGCTCTGGAGATTAAAGAATAAGATACACAAACTGCCTCGGGCAATAGCGAAGTTCCACTAAATTTCTAAATTTCTCTCTGGATGACAGTAACAAAACTTCAGGCCCCATGCGCCTGTAAGAATATTCACGGACGATGTATTTGTACCGTCTTCGTGAATTAAAATTATTATATTTTACTATTATATAAAAAACGCGGTTCCCTCGCCTGAGACCATAATTTTATAAATAAATAATGTTGGACAATGCACACAACATCGTCTAGCCCCAAGCTAAGCAGAGCTTATGTTATGGGTACTAGATGACTGATAAACATAATACAATATATTACATAGCTAGATATTTTTTTTATTATGCATAGAAAATACTTAGAACACCGGAGACAAATATTTGCAGATCGTACAAACATTTGTCCCGAGGCGGGAATCGAACCCGCAACCTTCTGGGTCGCAGGCGGACCTTCGCCCGCCGCGCCAGATCGGTCGTCAAATCAATCGTTTATAGATGCTTCATTTTTATAATAATCAAATAGACCAAAAAATATTCAAACCTACATAATAACATTGTAAAGCTAAAAATGGGATGCTAATTTGTGATTTTCGCAGAGGCTTTCTTATTTATTTTAAAAGCCGACCAACTGCAGAGTATTCAAGGATCGGAATTCTGATATATACAAAAACTTCAAACAAAATTCAATCCAGTTAAATTTTCTTATGATAAAACACCAGTCAATTACTAAAAAAATAAATCATAGTGTACAAAACTTAACTGGGCGTTCACGTTAAGATGTCATTCAAAATGAAGCGACCAGTCTGAAAAAAGAGGATATTGTATTATTGTATTGACATCCTCTCCTCTCCGTGAAAGATCCCTGCCATGATCCAATAGAATAGGTCTGCTCTTTCAGGAGTGTCTCCAGGTGACGTCACTATCCAGTTGCCACTTTATTTCAACAAAATGTAGAAGTTGGGAAACAAATGTGATTGATAAGGGTCAACTGAAAAATCAATAAAAAATTGACAATCGTCAATTATGTTTGTAGTCAAAACAGCGTTAATTAAATACAAGTCAATGTGATAAATAACTGGTTAATACAAAACCACATAGTTTTATCGGATTTATGTAGGAGTTCGGGGAGTTACGGTTATACGCTACTGGTAACACCAGGAAACAAAAGGATTCGCCGATGGCGATGATGACGTAAACTGGAGACACCCACGTGACCATCATGTCTCGGAAGAGCATACCTGTTTTCTTATACCATGGAAGCTACATTTAATTGAAATCTAAGGTAAAAAGGTGTTCATCTTTTACTAAAAAGGCTTTATTCCGTGTGTTTCCACCAGTAGAAGTTCTCGTCTATACAACCACGAACAGATGCAAGTTTAATGTGTCTCGTTTACGCAACTAAACATTTGCATACACTTGACTTATTTTGAGAGTACACAACAACAACAACGAGAACAAGTATGGTGAATGGTGAAATCTATCAAAAACCAGACCTGGACACGTGGACACATCTGTAGCTAAGCTCAGTGCTGAGTAAAGGTAATATTTTGTAGTAGACTCTATATTTTGATATCCTTTTCCTCTAGGTACTGCGTATAAAAACAAAACCCTAATGTATTAAGTAAGCCTAGCGCGGGGATCATAGTAAATCAATGCTCTTATATAAAATAACACAACTGTTACAACAATAATTGTCAAATAAATTATATATATATATATTTTTTTCGTATATTTTTGTCAGTTACATTATATCTTTCCTCCTCAGCACCACACATAATGGCCAATATTGAAAAACATTATCAATAGTTGTAGATTGTAATAATCTCTGACTTTTTGTGAGACGTTGCCTGCTTTCAAGGATTACATAAGTATTCCCAACGTCTCACGTGTGACGTTGGGAATACTTTTCGTGAGACGTTGCGACTGAGAACGTCTCACGTGAGACGTTCAGAATAACTCATAAGATGTCCAATGCTGAACGTACTCCCCCAAAGAAAGGGATTTTGCTAAAACCCAAGCACGCTGAGCAGACCGATTGGTGATCGCAGTATAGGTGTTAATAATTCACAGAAGGAAGCTGCACTCCTACCTCTGAATCATGTTACCTACATGTTATTTATTAATGAATGGTTACTCCTGCGTTGACCTGGCTCTGCGTCTATAGTAAAATTATTATTGCCTCTGCGTCGATGTACAGTCAGTTGCAAAAAAGAAAGTACGTATTGGCACAGATTAGGTAATTTTACTACGTAACAGATCACTTAGTCGTTTTCACCAATCAACTTCGAGCCTTAAAGAGGTAGAAATTTAGTGCTTCAACGCGGAACCAACTCACTTACACTACTGAAAACCAGCGCACTATCGGACAATTAATTGCCCAATACTGCATAACGCTGAGATACTTTTTACCCCATTTTTAATAATTGTTAGTTTATATCCTATGTTAATTTTAGACTATTTATATATTGTTCTTATGGTTTGTGAGTAAATAAATAAATAAATTTAAATTTACGAACCTAGTTAGGATTTTACCTGATAACAAAAGTTACCCTAGCTTTTGTTACTGTGAAATCAACTGCACGATCCGTTCTAAAGATTGATGCTTGATTCGGAACGACCAGTGACCCTCGGAGTAATAAGATAGCTTAATAAGAAGTACCTACCTACATTAAAAAAGTATGAACACGAACTATGAACGAACTACTCTTGGCTCTGGGTGTTATTAGAAAGCTCCATTCACAAAAGGATGTATCAAAACGGATGAAAAAAACCCGCAAAAATCTGCTTTGTATTCTATCTGACCATCAATGACTGGCTTTTGTCAATGGCTTTACACGGTTTTTTTTATTGAGCAGAACTAAATCTAAAAACTTTGCTATAAACCGCGTTCGGTCAGAGAGTGATAAACAGTCGTACCTACTTGATACTTCATCATCAGCCCGTACACGTCCACTGCTGGACATAGGCCTCCCCCGTACGACGCCACAAATAGCGGTCCTGAGCCGCCTCCATCCATCGACTCCCTGCGACCGCTACGATATCGTCGGTCCATCGAGTGGATGATCACCCATATCGAGGGGGTTTTGCCATAATCACCACGTTTGGCAGGCGGATTGGTGATCGTAGTGTTGGTGTTGAAAAATACTCAGAAAGAAGCTGCTGCCCTTCCTCTGGTAGGTTCCCTCAGTCGGCTCTTACGACATCCACGGTTTGAGTTGGAGGGGCCGATATTCGTACGCCGCGACCCCACGGCCTGCTTGATACTTACCTATTTTAATTTACACTAAATATTTACAATTTATATAAATTATTTTGCAGTGATAGATAACTAAGCTAACCTTATACAGGGTGTATGTACTATTGACGATTGAGATTTTATAGTATTGACCTAAGCTAATCCTACTAATATTATAAATGTCAAAGTTTGTATGGATGGATGTATGGATATTTGTTACTCTTTCACGCAAAAACTACTGAACCGATCAGGCAGAAATTTGGTATCGGTATAGTTTGGGACCTAGAAAAACATATAGGCTATTTTTTATCCCGATAAAACACGGGTGAAGGCGCGATATATGTACTGTATACATGTACATACATGTGAGCAAAATAAATAAATCGAAATCTAGAGGTAGATAACTAAGCTAACCTTATACAAATGCGTTGACAAGGTTTCAATACTGTAAAATGCAGGTGTTATATATCTGAAATGTGACGTTTACAAGATTCCGTCCCATTCTGACAGCGTCGAATAAAGGTACCTATCGATACGCTCTATTGTCGTTCAATAACTCTACGAGCGCACACTTTAATAAATGGTTCGCCTGAATCGCATTCGATTTCAGGTTAATTACTGGTGGCGTAACAGAACTTAACGGTTGATTTAACCGGTGAGTAGGGTCCATAGGTGGGATTATTTATGCTTTCAAGGATTACATAATTATAATTTTGTTTACTGGTTTTGATTTAGGTCAATGAAATAAATTAATAATGTTGCAAACACAACATTATCTGGTCCCAAGCTAAGCAGAGCCTGTGTTATGGGTACTAGATGACTGATATACTTAATACAATATATTACATGGATAGATATTTTTTATTATACATAGAAAATTACCCAGAACACCCGAGACAAATATTTTCAGATCGTACAAACATATTGTATCCCAAGGCGGGAATCAAACTTGCAACCTTCTGCGTCCTAGGCGGACCTTTGCCTACCGCGCCACATCGGTCGTCAATTTAATAATAGAAATTTTTAGGACTTATACAAAATTTTGAGAATCTGGCTTTTTGTTATAAGGATGTTCTGCTATATAAACCATTTAATTTTGATAGTTGAACGTTTTGCTACATTGACCTTTTGCTAAGTAGGCTCATTAGACGTTTCGCGCTGTTGGACGTTTGGCTACTTAGAACTTCTGATCAGGAGGGAAAATATGCAGCTATGCAAAATTTAGCAACTTTATTTTTATTAAAGTTTTTCAACCGGACCAATTTTACCATTTTTTACCTAATTTTACCATTCTCAGCAGGTTTCACGCTGCCGTGAAAGATGACACGATGATGATGACTTTGATATTTTTAATACATCTCACAATCTTTTTCAAAAATCTAAATCCATTATACCAAATCAATCTAAAAAGACATACTTTACAAAAAAAAATAACCCATAAAGAACTTATGTTTTCCTAAAAATTCTTCCCACGCGGCCACGGGGGTATTTTAACCCCATCAAAGGACTATTTAGAAATAGGTGTAACAAGGTATGTTATATATCGCCCTCTAGTATAATTATATTATAATTATATGACTGCCTCGTTGGTCTAGCAGTCCCGAGTTATACCGCTGATTCAGTATCAGCAGTCCCGGGTTCCCGGATCCCAGGTCGGGACAAGATTTGTGATACTAGGATTTTTCTAGCAAAAAAAATCACATTAGCCCGGAGTTAGATGGCGGTGTTTCACCCCCGTGCCTCGGAAAGCAGTTAAGCGATCTTGTGCCTAACCTCCCCCCTCCGGTCGTGTCGGTCTGCCGTCTCATTATGGATTATGAGAGTGAGGGAATAGAGAGTACACTTGTGCACTAGACACCTGGCTAATCTTCGTTGGGAATGGCCGCTGTGGCCAAAAGACTAGGAGGGCATTGTCATCATAATAATAATTATTATCTGTTTATAATAGATATAGGTACTTCGATAATAGATCTATCTATAATTTAGATATGTTTCACGTTCACCTCATACTCCAAACAATTCTGCTTCCGCCTCATTGAACACTTTAATGACCCAAGACGATGCACATGTTCGCGTGCAACTGCAACTGGCGGCGGCGGCGGGCGGCGGCGGCACGCCTCAGGGCGGGTCGCATCACCGCCGAGGCCGGGAAGTGTATGCGTTAATAACCTATCGGATCGTAATTGCAACACCGGAGACCTACATATCGGATACTGTAAAGACACAAATGGTGCCTTTACGGTAAGTCTACCTAACCGCTTGTACGAGATTAACAAATCACATTGGTCCATTCAATGTAGTCCCTCTCAAATCATATAATAGGTACACAGAAAGACCTTTAGAGGGATATCAAAAGCTTTAGCTTATGAGGATTCTTATTGACTGGGCTACTTAGCTAATTATTTATTATACCTTATAGGTATAAGATGGATAATTCATTTAAGGAAGTAGCCATCAATTCAAGGGTTTACATAGTTTAATTACACATTATTTATCGGTATTTATAGCTTAACTTTTGTTTTATAGAATTTTACCGTAATTGTTATGAAAAAAGAAATTATTTCATGCTTGTATTTTGAAATAAATAACGCTGGACAATTCACATAGATTCACATAGCATCGCCTGGCCCCAAGCTAAGCAGAGCTTGTGTTATGTGAGTTACTCATTACTGATTACAATATACATGTGTACCTAATACTATATAATAGTTTTTTTTATTATAAACAAAACACCTAAAACAAATATCTACAGATCTTACAAACCTCTTTCTCGAGGCAGGTATTGATCCCGCAACACAGGATGTGTTGCAGGCGGAGCGTCATTCGCTTGCTGTGTCACAAATAAAAGTCATCAACTAAAATTTATATATGTAAAGCTTCCCTATCTTTTTTTTATATAAAATACACAATAACCTTTAATTTACCAATAAATTAGCAGTATCAATTGAAAAGCTTCGCATAATGCAGAACGAGGATAATTATTATCAATTTGTCAGATTGAATATTCAGTTTAAATTCACTCTAGGACAAATCAAATAGTCTGAAACTGGAATCACCCGGTTGACCTGAATTTGAAAATTGGTTTATAATCTGGTAAACATTAAAGTTTGTTTATATAGCACCGGCAGCAGGAAAGAGAAATTAATGAAATTTAAATAGCACATTTTCCACTTTTATATATGTTGTTAAAAGCTGGCGCTTTCGTTTTACGAACTGGAGGCTTGGTCAGCGTGGGTACGACAAACAAAAGACAATCGCGCAAGAATTTACGGGACATACGAGGGGTTAACTTTAGCAACATCGATACATGTAATTACCGGCTACGCCAGCGCCGGCCGCTTCAAACGTTTACCTTATTGGTATCGGTGACCGATGGAAAAGCGTCCAATACATCGTTTTAATAGTTCAGTGTTTCCTATAAGAGCAGGTACCTAGGAAGGAACAGAATTAATAGTTGGCTTCTTTTTAAAAATGGACGTGTCTTTGCATCGATTTTTAAATTGAAGCATGCCAGTCTTAAAAAATCACATTTACCTTCGTATTTTCGAGGACTATGAAGAAACTCTTGGACCCCACCTCATTTTCGTTCCGGGCGCAATATCCGCAGCACTAATCCTCGCCCGTGTAAAAAATATATTCCGAGGAAACAAAGAGCATTTATGGGTTTAAAAGAATCGTAATAGAGATGGAATTTATTAAATTTCGTCTAAGCTACGTGACCGCCGGGGGCCGCAGGGTTTCACCCCCATTAACCTTGTCTCGGTATGATTTAGGGGGAATACGAATTTCCCCCTATTCCGCCATAAGGTGAGGTATGGAAGGCAACGACTTTATGTGGCAAGGTTATGTCCAGTCACGATAGGGCTTCTATTTAGAAATAAAACTCTAACTCTCAATATATTGAATATAATCATTCTAATATTATATTTTTTTTTTGTATATTTGATAGGTGTGAGAATAGGTTGTTATCTATTTTTTATACCCCTAAGTGACAAGGGTGGCCCACCCCAATTATACATTTTTTAGTTTTTTGGACAAAATATTTTGTTTCTATATTTTTATGAGTTGGTATAAAAATACGTATAATCCTCAATTTTCAACTCGTTTCTAACACCAACCCCCATATTTAAAATCGTCAGTAGTCGATGGCAAAACAACGTTTGCCGGGTCAGCTAGTACAACTATACAATTTATTTATAATACCTACCTGTAATGATGTTGTTTCTAAATAAGTAAATAAAAAGAATTAAATATAATGATGAGGGATGGAAAAACAAAGGGCTATTAAAAAAAAAATTGAGATTTTTTCACGAATAAAAATAATTTAATGTGCATCTAAGTATATTTGGCTGTTTTGGGTTCTCATGGTACCGAACTCGAAACCCAGTTCGGGTTCCATTGTTTTTCCCTTTCGTCCAACATTCTAGAACTATTACCTATTTGGAACAAATTAATTGCTATTCTCTTGTTTCCGAGTCCTGAATTATGAAATTTTCTAATTACGACTTTATTTTATGAAGGTAACGAATCAAAACTTGTCCAAATGGAAAGAAGCCTTGAAAACTAGCACAATGTTACATAGGCCGGCCTACGCAGTCCGAAAATGTAACATTGTCGCTGATCTCTAAACCGAACCTTTTCGCTCACCTTTTTATGCGGAACAGATTTTTGTTGGTTTTAATAAACTGACACTCGGTAATGAAGGGAATTACAGCTCGGATTGTTCGAGATTGTATTCCGCTTCTCGGATTCTTTATCGCGGTTTCGAAATCGCGAGCGTTAAAAGAATGTGAGTTATCTGAAACCTTTTAGACGATGCCGGGTTCATTAAAGGCTAACTCGTTCTAAATGCAGAGGACTTTTTACTTATGAATAGAATACTTCAAAGCATTAGCATCTGTTTGTTTCTCATGACGATTTTATTTATTATAGTGTACTGAAATAACTCATAAACGTTTGACTTAGGAAGGTTAAATTTAAAAACACCCTTTATCAAGTAAAGTAGGTTAAAACTACCTCATTAGGTGTGCCGCTGTAACGATGGACGGTAATGAGTTTTACCAAATTTTAAATTAACAAATAAATGAGTTTAGAAGGAAATGGGGCACACTAGACTTATTGTAACTATGGGTAGTTAGAAATGCTCATGGAACCTCACTACACACATTGTATATCATAGAGCTTTTAAGAGCTCTCGTCTCCGTTGGTTTTGGACACGAGAGAATGAAGGATCGGGCTCTTAAGAAGGCCTTTGAGGGAAATGCATCGGCTCACAGACTAGTCGGCCGCTCTAGGACATTAATGAATGAATGAAAGATTTTTATTAACCTTACCAACTACTACTATAAAATCTATAATATTTAATACTAGGTTGCGTGATTTTTATTTTGTGCGTAGCAGAGCGCAAGGCAAACGTGGCTCCGCTCAGTATTGTGCTGGATATACACTAATGTATGCACCCAATGCTGGTTCTCAGCGGGAACCAAACGAATCACATCACGATTTTTGCACCTTAGTGCAAAAATACATAAATTGGAAGCCAGTCATTGCGAACTTTACCAGTCAGACGACGCTACCAGTCAGAGACAGCTTAGATATGTATGAAAAAGACTTGTATCGGAGGCCAAGATCCACTTTGGGTTGCTGAGTCAGCTATGGACAGGAGATAGAACGTAACGATGAACATAGAACAGTTTTTCAGAAAAGCATTTATCATAAGCACGCAACACTAATTTCATAAATTGTTCGGCATCAGACAAAATTCGTAAGGAAAAGAGCATTAATTTGTTGTTTAGATTGTTTTGTAATTTTCACTGTATCATCGCCTAATTTCTTTTAGACTACGGATAAGAAATATTATTTTGTTGTAAGTTGTGTTATCTACCTATTATATTTTATGATCGATGGGGCTGGTCCTATCTCTGCATCTGCATTTAGGATAAGAAACCATTTTTAGCATAAATCGTAACCTTTCCTGAGTTTTCAATTCCTATCCGGTAAGTTATTTCCATTTGCTGATTATCTAGAGCTTCCTAACCGATATTCTCGCTAGATGAGGTCAGCAACCACAAGATTTTACTATATAGAGAGAATTTTCTATTTCATTACTTGAAAGACCTTTTACGGTATTTCTTTTTGCGTTTATGTAAAACATTTTATCTAAGCATTGTGGGAACAAAATAAGCTAAGTAGTTCATCGTATGTCCCAAAAGTTTACAACCAAAGATGCTACATCTTTGGTTTTTGTACGGGAAAGCACCCGAGCACCCGCTCGGGTTACCTACATTTTTAGCCTAACTTTTTAGCTAACATTCAATGATTTCCACATTTACCACTAACCTTCGACTCAGGTCCGACTTCTGCCAAAATTTACTTTTTAGGGTTCCGTTCCCAAAGGGTGAAGACGGGATCCTATTACTAAGCGTCCGCTGTCTTTACCGTAAAAGTTTAGACAGTTTAAATTTTTACAGAATATAAATTTCTTTTGCGGATTTATTAACTTAAATGAACAGTAAAATTACATTCAAAAATCCCTCATAGACTACTAATTTTATATATTAAGTAATTTAAATAATTTAAAGATTGTATTTTTAAGTGTTTACAAAGTAAATTATACGAGTAAGTATAATTTATCTCGGTTAATATTTAATCGAGTAATATGTAGGAACATAGACCCTTTAAACCGGCCGGTCTGATATCGGGCGGCCGGAACCACACTCGATGGAGCGGAGGATACAATATTAACTAACAAATAACAACAGATCCTTGGGAAACGGACGTAAGGGGGTGTTCACATTAGAGAATTAGAATTACAACACAACCCTTTATACAAAAATCTAAAAATAACTTTATTTTCTTGCCTCGTCTACAATAATTTCTATAAATTGTGCTAATGTGATAGGTAAGTCTTTCCTTATATTTTTTTTTTTACGTAGGTATTATTATTTTATTGCTAGATTGTGCCCGTGGTTTTGCCAGGCATTTTCGGAATAAAAGTACCTAGCCTACGTTTTTCCCTGGATTGTAACGTAGCTTTCTGCCAAATTTCTGATCCGCTTAGCAGTTTCGTAAAAAGGTAATAGTAATACAAAGAGAAAGAGTTACTTTTGCATTTATAATACCTAGTAGTAAGGTGAATTCCTCATCAAACATAAAAATCAACCATAGTAAATTCATTTTCGTTCGTTTTCCCTGGTACAGGTCGCGCCACGGTTTCATAGCGCAGACCTCGAAGCGCAGTAGGGGATTTTTAAACCGTTTTACACCTGCGCAGAACCCCCTCCACTTTCGTCAAGCGCTACTAAACCGTGACGAGACCAATGCTGCTCCTGGTGACAAACTCAAGACTAGCGTCAAGCCACACAACGAAGTGTAAAATCAACCATGCTATGCGTCAACATGATCCTCATGGTGTGTACTTACCTTTAGATTGTGGAACTCGAGGAATCAGCCCCTTTATTGCAGGATGGATGTACTGTGCGTACGTATTTCTGTATTAGCATTTGTACTAGAGAACTCGCCGGCTAGATGTGTTTATACAAAGTTGTTATCATTATAATATAGTTATTTCCGTAATAATTATTCGTATTCCGTAATATCATCCTTAGATTGCCTGGAAGAGATCACGCGTGTTAATTGGTACAGAAGCAACTTAATTTGTCTGATGGCATTTCGTTTAATTGGAATAAATTGCAATGATCTTCTCACGTGCTTGTGTAACTGGCACAATTTTCAGGTAAAAATAAATAAACTTTTATTTCTAGTTAAATATAATAAAAAGAGGAATTCGCTATCAAAATTCGGCTAAGATTCGCTGAACCACCCTAAATTTTTGTGAGGGAAAACACGCTTGCGGTTGCTCTACAAAATACCAATGTTATACCACATTTTCTCATTCCTGGTCTATGCAATAATGTAGGTAAAAGCAGAGAAAAACGTGCAATATCAACAGTTTATCAGTTCTACCCGATGATGATATAAATGCTTTCTGTCTCCCTACTCGGTTGTAAATTCTTAAATATTATTTTTAAAATTACCTATAAAATATGATGCGTCGCGGGCGGTATAACGTACTGCGTCTTCAAACATGGAAAATTGTGTTCGATGTCATGAGTTTCATGAGAAAAGAAGCCGATGAATTCAACCTCAAAATGGTACTTCAGCTGACCGCAGCTGAAAAGCTGATAAGGTTTTCTAGCCGAAGCCCGGGTTAGTCGCTAGTTGGTAAATATCACTTTTCTATTTGATTGTACTTGCGCAGTATTGCTTCCGTGCCTGTTCACAGAGCTCATTAAGTTTTGCGATACTCTACCAAGTGTGCCCTGTGCTCCTACGGCAATTAAATAAGTTATTCCGTATGCATCCCACTCGCTTCGGACCAAATTGAGACGTACACGGAAAATCCTTGACACGGATGAGGTTTTAACTAACTACCTACCAACAAACATTCAAAGTTTCTAAAAACTCTGACGTTTATCCCTCTACCGACTTGTCCAGCATCCGGCCTACCCCAGCGAGATAAAAGTTAATGGTCCAACTTACCGCGAATTATTCCCCAAGCGAAGCATATTTTTTTATCTACCCATGTAAATGTTTCAATAATTTAGGCTGTTTTTTTAAGTGGTAATGTTTATGCTAATGTTTTTCCGTTGTCATTCCTAAGGGGAGGTCATTGTTCGAAAAAGTAATTATTTTTTATCATTTGTGGAGTCGTTTTTGAGTGTTTTATGACTTTGCTAGAATAAAGAAAGAGAAAAAAAGGTTTTCTATTGACCATTATTTGAAAAACGGTTGTCCTGACTCCTGAACTAAGGTCACCAGTGTAAAAGCCTTAACATATAGAGAGCAATATTTTTTTTTAAGTTATACATTGAAATAATGAGCAAAGAAACCGATCTATTTCTAGATAATCATGACTATTTACAAAAAGTGCTTCATCATCATCATCATCATCATCATATCAGCCGATCGACGTCCACTGCTGGACATAGGCCTCCCCTAAGGATCTCCACAATGACCGATTTTGCGCTGCCCGCATCCAGCGATTACCCGTGACCCTCACCAGGTCGTCGTTCCATCGCGTGGGGGGTCTACCTACACGGCGCTTTCCGGTACGTGGTCGCCACTCTAGAGCCTTGCGGCCCCAGCGGCCGTCGGTCCTACGAGCTATGAGCCCTGCCCACTGCCACTTGAGTTTCGCAACTCTGAGAGCTATGTCGGTTACCTTGGTTCTTCTGCGGATCTCCTCATTTCTGATTCGATCTCGCAGTGAGACTCTGAGCATAGCCCTCTCCATTGCTCTCTGTGCGACCTTGAGCTTTCTGAGGAGGGCCATAGTGAAGGACCATGTTTCAGTGCCATATGTCATCACTGGCAATACACATTGGTCAAAGACTTTCGTCTTGAGGCTCTGCGGTATTTGTGACGAGAAGATATTGCGAAGTTTCCCGAACGCTGCCCATCCGAGCTGGATTCGGCGGTTGACCTCCTTCTCGAAGTTGGACTTTCCTAGTTGGATGTTTTGTCCTAGGTAGACATAATGGTCGACAACTTCGAGGGTGTTGCCTCCGAATAATACGGGAGTTGGTACTACATGGACATTTGACATGATTTTCGTCTTGTCCATGTTCATTCTAAGACCAACTCTTTCGGAGGCTCTACCGAGGTCACCGAGCATTGTACTAAGGCCCTCCATGGTCTCAGCCATGACTACGATGTCGTCTGCAAAGCGAAGGTGAGTGATGTACTCGCCGTTTATGTTGATGCCTAGCCCTTTCCAATCCAGAACCTTGAACACATCCTCCAGCGTAGCGGTGAATAGTTTCGGAGAGATGACGTCTCCCTGTCTCACTCCTCGCTGTAGTGGAATAGGTTTTGAGTTCTGGTCCTGTAATCGGACTGACATAGTGGCGTTTTCGTACAAGCACTTCAGCACTTCGATCTATCGATAGTCAACATGGCACCTCTGGAGGGACTGTAATACAGTCCAAGTCTCGACCGTATCGAAGGCTTTCTCATAGTCCAAAAACGCTTAAAAAAAAGTGCTTATATTCCTATAATTATTCCACCCTCTTATTTGCTGTTTGGTAAAAAAAAAAACAAAATTAAATAGTCATGTGGGTTGTTCCTAGAGTACCTACTCCATTCCTTTGTAGTAAAAAGATAAGAATCCTATACATTAATTCTTAAACTATTCCAAAGAATTGAGCTTTACCGATTCGATTTTTTATGATGATCGATTTTATTATTTTGCTTAATCTCTCCATAATTTTTTTAATTATTATAAAGACGTTATTTTTTAATTAGAATAATCAATGGAATAAAATAGTACTATTTTTCTTGTTTTATTTGATACTCGCTTCTGCTTGCGGCATTATACGCGTTTTACCCTGATAAAAACAAAGACAGCTTGAGTTACTGTTGTAAACTATTATTTTCTTCATTACATACTATATTAATTATATCCTCATATTTTTCCAGTGGACAGATTTGCGTCTCTATCTGTCAAATGTAACTTTGTCTTTGAAATACTTCATTGTGTCATTCAGTCTTCATTCACTCACCAAATCATCAATTAAGGAACTTCTAAAAAACTGTTAGGTATGTATGTACGTAAGTATTTATTATATCCATGTGAACTTTATAGTCGTACATGAATGTATCAAACAGCAAATAAATGAGTGGCCGGGGTATAGGCACATATGAAATGAGCAAAAAAAGCCCTTCATTTAGATTAGACCTTTACGAGAATTTCAAAGCGTGTTAAGCCTGTCAGCCGCGCGTCCTGATGATGTCAAAGACTATTAACAACTTTTTTGATTAAAAAGTTTTATTTTAACATGTTCCGGTTTTAATTGACAGCTCTTCCGATTCTTGTTAGGAAGTTTAAATTGGAAATATCTAAAAAGAAATTTAATAATGAGTCGCGTGTGGCCCGCGCCGACACGACCAAAGTAATTTTAACAGGTTGTTTACAATACACAATATTAAATTAATTTTCCATCTCTATTCCTACCAAAATAACATTTTCTTTCTCTATTCCATACAATTTGTTTTAACCTTTATAAATTCTCTTCTCTACATGTTTATTCGCTATAACTTGTCTGAAACTCTTTTGCTGTATGAAAATTTAATGATTGTACTGTAGCTATGGAGATATCTTCATAACCTACATTCATCGCATGCATAATTGTAAAATAATATTTGTTTAAGTATAAGGCTGAATTCACACCGGGAAGACAGCGGCCGGCAACGACGACGACGACGCCTAGAATTGGACCGCTGACAAAATGCGCACGGCTGGCAATATTTTCAACTTTTTAAAAGCGATAATGGTCTCAAAATTTATGTAGATATAATAAAGTTTGAAATTATTTGACACCAATTTGACACTGCAAGTGTCACTGCCGGCCACTGCCATTCAGGCGTGAATTAAAGATAAGAGCAAGATTTCTCTAACACTTGACGTGATTACTACCACGGGATATATCTGAGATTCTATTTCCATGATCACGGGCCATATAGTGACCCGGTCCTTTGGGAGGCATGCATGGAGCCGAAGCCAACAGCACAGAGGCCCTTTATGAGAATTAATCTAAAGGCGAGAGCTACACATAGCGGGTATCATCCTTGGTTGCACAATATGATACACCCGAAGATGATATCCGCCAGGTGTAGAGACTATTGCAAAGGAAAATGAAAATAACAAAAAAGCCATGTTATTGTGGTGAATGGATGGACTAGATAATTGGGCTATGGGCGAAACTATGGACGCCTGCCATAAACATACTCTCAATACTGTTACAAGCGGCAGACGGTGGCTTGCCGAATGCTGGATTCGGGGTTCCTCAAAATGTTGGCGTAAATGCCGGTAAAGGAACAACATCGGTGCAAACGACTAAGGGGTGTAGAGAGGTGCGGCCCCGATTTCACCATCACGAAGACACGTGAGCGGGCTTCCTCGTTATTACGCCATTAGACACTTCCACCCCCGAGTCTACATCCTAAGATGCATCTCTCGCGACTCCACTCAGACCGGCCAATGAAGGCAAGCAAGAGGTGGGATCTTGTTCTCTTGGGGTACCACTCCGCAAGCGGAGACGAGAACCAGGAACTTCCCCGGGAGCACTCGGTCTACCCGTGGTGTCGCTACTCATCAACAGCTCGTCACAAGCTGCCCTTCAGGTTAGATTCTATTATTATTATAAATATAGGTATTTAAGTAGGTATCTGGAAGTATTAGAAATTTCATTTGGTGCTTATGGTGATATCAGACGGGTAATTTTTTGTTCATTTTCGTCTTTCATTCGGCACCTTTCACTCGAAATGAAACATTTGAATACTTAATGAAACAATAGTGCCGAATGATTCATTAATGCCTCTCCACCGAACCAGTTTCTATGGCAAATCCTTTTCTATCCAGGCCGTAAAGTTGTGGAACGCACTACCTGAGTCTATTAGGAAAGCTGGATCTCTACCTGGTTTTAAAGCTCGCGTTAAAGATTTTTATCTGTCGGAAAAGTAATTATTGGTACCTATCTATTCTATATCTTGGTATTTATTTATTTATTACATATAAATAATATATTTTCTACTATAAGTATATTGTTTTTAATCTTATTTTATGTATTAATGTTGTATACACCTTTGCCTTTCTTAAATTGAAAATTTTCTATCCATCCTAAGGTTGCCTGGAAGAAATCGCTTCTAAGCGATAAGGTCGCCCATTGTACTTGTTTATGTTAATGTCTATGTGTTTTATTTGTCTTTGTGGTGTACAATAAAGAGTTTTGTATTGTATTGTAATGAACTGATCCAACGATGTTGAATATTTTTATTCGCATGTTTCACTCCCACTTGAACAATTTGAACACAGAGTGAATGTTCACAGATGTTCACTCGCATTCGGCCATTTTATTTTGAGTCCTGTAGCAACTTCATTTGATGACATCTTGAATGAAAAGAGGAGAATGTTCTTTTCTATGTCATTCCAGCTCAGCCGTGTGAACATGGAATGAAAGAAAAATGAAGCATAAAATCGAGTGTACATTCATTCGAGTGACCTGTCTGATATCACCTTTAGCCAACTTTTTATTTTCATGTATAGATTAGTCTACTTATACAGTATACACTTATGTACTTATATGTACATGGCATGGGCACAGGCTGGTAACGCCAACACATAGGCTACACAAGTCAAAGAGACCGGTATTCATCTCGGGCCCGGCAGTCTACAATAGACTACCAGATAGTATCCGTAATGCAGCTTCAACCGCAGCGTTTAAGGGTCGTTTGAAAACATGGTTGTTAGAGAGGGTTTTCTACAACATGGGTGAATTCCTCGAATTACCCGAACTGTAGAAGACCCCCCCGACCAACTAAACAGCCATTAGGTACACATATAAAAGTATAGTTAATATTTAGATAAGCATTATAATATTTCACAAGATGAATCATAAATAATATAAGTTTTCTAATTATAATGTATTATAATTGTGAAATCAACAATGGACGTGTAAAATTGTATTTTGATTAATAAACTCTTGTATTCTTGTACTCAATTTATACATAATTTGGCAGGATTTTTAGACGGCGTGGGGCGAGAGGCGGTACACACTTTTAGTACTTACCTATTTAGGGGATGATTTTGGTGGGATGACTACTGTCATAATTTTTTTAGTTTTAAGGTTCTATTTTTCTTAATAGATTTTTATAAAAATGATGTAAAATACAAAACCCATAAAAAATTAAGTATTTACTATAGACTTCATATACCTAAAAAATAAAGGTTGTTCAGACACAAAAATATTTTCTAAATTTCAGATTTATATTTTTTTTTTTATATTCTGCAAGAGATTTTACTCATAAATTCAAAACGACAACGTTTGAAACATGATTTTCTCGAAGAATTTCAAATACTTATTCTACAAAATTTATATACCAGCGATTTTTCGCCGACGCTCGGCTCGACGTTTGACGTCCTACGTATATTGCTTTTAAGATATTTTGGTAGAATTTAAAATTAAAAATACTTACTCCATCTTGAAGGTTGCTGGGTAAAAATTGAGGTAGAAACATTGTCTTTCGACAAACAATACATTTTCGGTAAGAACCTTTGTATAAGTATAAAACTATGGTAGCTAAGTGCAGCTTTAAAATTTTTAAAAAGTGTTTGGTGTTACAGGGATGCCTATATGAAAAGAAGAATATTCTACTTCTATTAAGATAATTTATCGGGTAATTCTCGCGAACCTTGTGTTATTTTTTCGATAAATAATAAAATTATATTAACCCATCACGATAGTATAAAAAGTTTTATTCTACTTCTTGTATTTGTATTGTATTTGTACTTGTATTTATTCAAAAACATTACTTCTATTAATTACAGGTCAGACCTAATACAATAGAGTAGTCATCAAATTAAGTTAAGTCATTCAATAAGCAAAAAACATTAAATACATGTGTCAAAAAGCAAAAACATTCCACGATTCAATAAAAATAATAAGTAAAATAAATGTCATAATGATTTCGTAAGTCATAATTTGATTTGTAGTGTAAAAAATAAATATTATTTATCATAGCACAAATTAAATAATAAAGCTTTTACGAACTCGCTCTGTGAACAGTGGAAGACGTGAATGGTCCTCGCTACCAGATTTAGTCTTTGCATGGTACGCGTCAGTGGTGCTTTGTTAAGTAAGTTAGTCCTTCCGCGAGGCACTGCAAACAAAGGCGGCCGTCTACGCCGCCCTACGTATTCGTCCGGTACGCACAGCCTCATCATTTCCAAGATGGTCGGGTTGGATATCATCCCCCGGAACACCCTAACCACATACAGCGCAAGTGCCACATCCCTCCTAATTTCCAACTTATTGTATCCAACCATACCCAAAACGAATAAGGTTGGATACATTAAGGGATAGAAAGGGTAGACGCCATATCTCTTCCAATATAGGTATCGCGTGAACTTGTTCTGTATGCGCTCCATCATGATACTGTATTTAGCTTCATGAGGAGCCCATACAGAAGCTGCGTTTTCCATTTGGCTTCTGACCAGAGCATCGTACATTGCTGTTAGAGCCCTTATATTTGTGAAACCGTTTGCCCGGCGTAAAATGAATCCAAGAATTCTGTACGCCTTTTTGCAAACGCTAACAACATGATCTCTGAACCTCAACTCGGTGTCCAATCGAACCCCAAGATCCCTTACTGATTCCACCCGCTTCAACTGCGCTTCCTCTATCTTGAAGTTCGAGGTTCCTCTACTTCTGTTGAAGTGGGGTCAAAAGTTTTTGTGATCTGGACCCAGTTTATGCGAACTTGTACCTACATATACGCCTCTTATAAACTCACTAGATTTAAAAGGCCTTCATAGTAAAAAGGTGCATATACGAGTAGGTACACAGGCTTATCCAAAATCTGAATCATTCCAACGGCACAATGCAATGTATGCTCAAAGATTAAATTCGGCACCTGCAAACACCTGCATTAATTGACAACGCCCACGCATGACAGCAAAAAAACAACAATACTAGACATTTTCTCAGAACACCATAATGATGAAAAACTTTCATTTAATCCCCATTTCTGCAAGTAACAGAACCGATATGGCTCACAATGCTAACACCGTATTGATACAAATCTCACCGAACAATATCCTTCAAAATGGGAATCTATCAACCAAATTAGCCCTTTCAAGCTCCAAGGCAAATTGAATAGGCGAAAATAGAGGTACCTACCCAGATCTCGGTATTCCATATTTCAGGGGATGGAGGAGAGGTTCAACCGTGTCGCCACAATTAGGTCCATTTATATCTGCAGACATTGAGCGTGCCAGACACGAGAGTTGGCAGACAAAAAATATTATGTACAGTGTGTATTATTGTATTTATATCTATCGTAACACGGCCGCGCAGACGCCGCCGTCAAACATGGGTCGTGCCCGCCCAGTAGTATTCGCGGAAAGAATATTTTGTCTGCGCGGTTCATGTCTCTACGTCTCTGTGACTACCTGCCGCGCAGTCTGAATATAGCAACGGAACAGTGACAGACGACATTATTTTTATTTTTTTCTGACACGGCACACTTCTGACACTTTAGATGTAAATAAAAGGTGTCTGTCGGTGTCTGCTACGGCACGTGTCTGGCACGCTCAATGTCTATAGATATAACTAGAGAATATATGTAAAACTTTGGGTACGCAGATAACTAACAAGAAAAACAGAATTTATGCCTACAGCCTTTATGCTTACAGTTAGAATTCGTGGAACGACAATGGCACTATTTAACAAAATGCTTCGCAGTCGTAAACGTAAAGGTACTCAAATGGGTTAAACTGTACCGGCCTATGTCTGTACATAAAAGAGTTTGATTCTAATCGAAGTATTAGCGTGCCTTTAGGCCGTTTTGGATATCTGTTTGTAGTAAATCAATAAGATTATCTTGTTTATGATAAGCTAGTCTATCGTAAGGCAAGCAATCCTTTTCAATAATCAAGCCAATAAAATTCGACAAATATTATAAAAGAGAAACGAATTCTGTCTGAAGGGATGAACGAATCTTAATAGAAATTTGGCAGGGAGGTAGACAGTATTCCGGACAAAGGACACTTTTTATCCCCGAAAAGAGCGTGCAAAGCAGCCGGCAGAAGCTAGTACACTATATTTTACAAACTTTCCCAACAAAAAATGGTTTAGTGGAGGTGAGAAACCTCGTCTCAAAACTTCATAACCGAAAAAACTAACACGAAACAGATTAAACATTTTCCCAGATACTGGGGAACGGGCTAGCAAATTCAATTTAACGGCTGAACCACCTTGTTACAAGGGTCCATTAAGGGAGACCGAAGAAAAAACGCCGATAACAGATGTTAATTAATCGTATAAATCTATTGCCGGCCTTGTTATAGAATGATATTGCTGTTTGGGCAATTAGGAGAATTGTTTCGTGGGGTAGAGAGCGAGCAATTTGGCTACGTTCAGAAGCGAGGCCGAAAAATACTTTTATTTTCTACTAGCGACCCACCTCAGCTTTACACGGGTGTAATGCTGATACTAATTTATACATATAAACCTTCCTATTGAATTACTCTATCTATTAAAAAAACAGCATCAACATCCGTTGCGTAGTTTCATAGATCTAAGCATACATAGGGACAGACAGCGTATTTTTATACTATGTAGTGATTTAAGTGACATATTTGTACTATTATTGTTATAAGTCACTAGATAGTGTTTCTGTACTAGTTTTATGTACTGTAGGGCAAAGTCCTCATTACCCCTGTTCATTCAATTCTATAATATTATCAGAATACTTAGGTACTAATTACACGGACGACCAGCGCTATGGTATGTTCTGCTCTACCATTAGCATTTGCTGAGTGGAGTCCGATTTTGTCAGTTTTTCTTTTTATTTAAGTTATTTACTAGATATTACTCATCTGTTCTGGCAAATAATTTTTTTTTTATTTTTAATTCTCTAACGGCTGGCTGGTAGGCAGCTCAAAAATGGTAAAAATGGCACTTGTACCCTTTAAGCAGATCATCGTAGATCATTTATTATTGTGTGGATATCTTAAGAAATCTTAAGTACCTATCCTTACCTTCAGCTTCTACCTCTAATAACACAAGCTCTGCTTAACTTGGGGCTTGATGATGCTGTGTGAATTTTCCAGAATAATTTATTTTATTTCTTCGGTCTTAAATTGACCGAACAGCAGTTACTTTCGGCCTCAAAAACGTTACCGAAGTTTGCCTCTGGCCTACGCCCATTTCGTTTGGTCTATTCCCTCGTTTAATGGTGTTTTCTTTTATTCGCTCCCTTTGTTACATTGTCTTTCGTTTGTATGGCCATTAAGCATTAGGTTAAGTAATAATTGGGTTGTTTGACGATTTTCTTGAGATCCTGGTTAATTATCATAGATGTAACTATTGTTAATGCTTAAGGTTGATTATATTTTTAATTATAATTATAACATAATGGTTAGTATGTGCACCATAATTAATTCTAAATTTATCTATTATCTAGGTACCTAACGTACTAAAATTATAATACCCTAATGTTTTGGTTGAAAAATTATAAAACAAGCTGAAAAATATTTCAAAATCTCTAGTGAAATTTCTTAGAATCTTAAGTCTTAAGTAAAGTGACACTAGAAATAAATTAATAAATGATGGACAATCTACACAGCATCATTTAGCCCCAAGCTAATCAGAGCTTCTGGGGTTGGTACATAGATAGATATTTTTTATAATAGTTATAAAGTATCCAGAACATCCAGAATAAATAATAAAGTACCTACTATGAAGGCTAATTTCTGAATAATTTTCTGGAAAATGCTTGTGACAGGATTATTCTTATTTCCAGTAACATAAACTCAAGTGAAGGTTTAGTGCAGTAGATTTATTATTACTTACCTTAGAATTTCAAAGTACCAAAGTTGTGCTGAAACCAACTTAGCATCAATGAAGGAAGAAGTGTCGCGTTGAAGTGTACAGTTTCAGTTACTAATTAGACTTGAAACTCATGATAAAGTCATTATATTGTACCTGTTCATTACGTAAAGAGGACTTAGTCACATAGAAAGCTGTTTAGATCCCCTAGTACTACCCAATGATCCTATCCAACCACTGTTGTCTGGTAGAGATCGTTCTTGAGCGATAAGACCGCTCCTTGTAACTTAGTTTCAAAGTTGTTTCTTGTATTTTTTCCTAATTTCGATTTAAGCGTGCAATAATCTATCTACTATCAATTTTTATCGGTGAACGAAGCTGCCAATAGAAACCTTTAGCCGTGCACATATAGGAAATAACAAAATCTAAATAAGATACTCTAGAAAAGTCTATAGAAAAGTACTTATGTGCAGAAAAACAAAAACATTCGGCTTGAAATAAAGTGTAAAACTGCAAAATAAAATAAAGCCAAAAAATGTATAAGGTATAGGTATCGCACGGTTAAGGCGTATACAAAGGCAAATGACCTTGGGCATTTGGCAGCCAAGCGGGGATACCACGCGCCATCTATGGAGCAAGCAAAACGCGCGCGCGGTGTCCTCCACTGCAGTTAGATGGCGCGCACTAGTGTAGTACATACGTACACACAGTACACAGAGTAATGATGATCAGAGATACCCCTTGAGAGAAACTGACCAAAGGAATAATAATTGTCTAAAAATATTATATGATGTATATGAATATAGGTAGGCTTAGGATTAAAACATTACTACACAAAATATCTTTTTAGTAAAACAAATATTAGTAAATTTATTTTTGTTGAAGTTTTTATTAATATTGTTGAGAACACTCGGCATGATAATATAAATTCACTATCTTGTGTAAAAAATTATATTCGTCCTTGTTTTCAGTGCTAGGTAAGTGGTTGGTATGGTAACTAGTTATGATGTGGTAAGTTGATCTGGAAAGAAGTAATTTAACGGAACCCTTAATCTTCTTTTACTGAAAAATAAAGAAATTAATATATTTAATGGCCCGCAAGAAAAAATATTCTCTAAGTGAAAGGTAGTAGGTAGGCAATTGATACCATTTGATAGAATATGGTTGGTAAACTATGTTATAATAAGAAAAATACATAACATGGTATCCAAATATAGGAAAAAAGGTATAAAAGAAAAAAAGGTCAAAATTAGACCAAATTTCAGTTTTTCATTAAAAAGGGGGGTCAAAGGGCCAGGAGGGAAACATTTTGTTTTCGAAATTATTTTGATCCTCTACAAGACCCAACAAAATATTTTCTTTCAAGTCACTTCGCTTGGGAGATACAAAAAGAGGGGAGTTTTTTTTTGGGGAAAGTGGGGTGATTTTTTTCCAATTTCAGTAGAAACCCTCTATACGGTCCCGCAATCGATACTCCTCTATCACATCGGCATCTGGGAGCAATCTCAAAAGGAGGGATTTTTTGTTGGCAAGGGGGCAAAAATTTTATCGCATTCCAAATTACTTGTCCTCTTCTATAAAATCCCCATAAAAAAAAATAATATGGCTCTGCTTGGGAGCCGCACTAGAGGGGGGAAGAAGGGGGCAAATCTCGAAAAGTCGGAATTTTCCCTAGGTCCCATAAAATCCCTTTATACATTTTCGCAAATAAAAAAATACTTACCTACCCCTCCACCATCAAATATCAAAGTGCTTTATTTCCTTTAGACCTTATAGGACACTTGGACTGTTGGAAACGTCACAAAATTAAAATTACATAAGTAAAACAGGGAAATAAATTGATCACTTTGATTTTTTGTTCACTTCAATCTTTTTAAGGTAAAGTAAAGAAGCGAACAAGAAACCTTTACCTTGTTGGGTTTTTAGATTTCGAGTTGGAGCAAAAGTCGTCCCATGCTTTTTTATCCTCAAGATAATCTGATATTTTGTAATAAGCCTTTTTACAAAGGATATGTTTGATAGTTTGTTTGAATTTATTTATTGATAATTTTTGCAACTCAGTCACTCAGAGATTTGTTTTAGAAACGTATACTTTGCCCTTTAAAAGATACACTAATCTTGTGCAGTCTAAAAAAAAAAAAAAAAAAAATAGATTCAGGCGTTACTTTGCGGAAATCCATTGCACAATATTAGAATGAAGAAATATTTAGTAACAATTCCGCGTATAACCTTCTCTGATAGTATTCATCAAAGTAAGTTGTCTACTAGTTTCGTCTCTCCACGAGACATCTTCAGGACACCACAATACTCGACCTTGATATTGGTAGTGCTTACCGTCTAAAGTTATTCCTAAGAATACGGTACTGTCTACAATGTCTAAAGTTTCTCCTTTTACGTTTATATCAGCCTTTACTTGTTTTACATTTGGTAGAATAAATCGAATGCATTTAGTTTTGGTAAAAGATTATTGACATTAAACCAATGGACTACTTTTGATATTGCATTGTTTACACCGTCATAATTTGTGTTTTGTCTAATCATCTTGAAAATTAAGGAAGTATCATCAGCAAACGATACAATCTCGTCATTATTTTTAACGAGATGAGGCAGGTCGTTAATATAAACCAAAAATAGGAAAGGACCGAGGATAGATCCCTGCGGTACACCCATTGTAACTACAGATCCCGATGACCGTTTCCCATTTACGTCAACTCTTTGTATCCTGTCACTCAAATAAGTAGCAAGAAGAGGTGTCAATTTTCCATAGTGATGTAGTTTCCTGATTAATCTTCCATGGTGTACACAATCGAATGCTTTTGACAAGTCGTAAAAAACACCTAAAGCATCTTGCGACTTCTCCCAAGCAACAAAAATATGCGATACCAACTCTACACGGCATCAGTAGTTGACATGCCGCGAGTAAACCCGAATTGCTTACGATGTAGCAGGTCATTGCCATTGAAATGCCTAAGCAATTGATGTAAAATAAGTTTTTCAAAAACTTTGCTGAATGTAGGCAGTACTGATATCGGTCTAAAGTTAGTGGGGTCAGACCTACTACCCGATTTAAATAGTGGGATTATCTTACTATGTTTCATCAAATCAGGAAAAACGTCACAATCAATAGATTCATTGAACATAAAAGCTAGATCTGGTGCTATACGTTCGTTATTTTATTACATTTTTACTGTTTTTAATTTTTGATCTAATATAATTTGATTTTGCCATTTGACAAACTTTTCTAAATATTTTTGAGCGATTTTTTACTTTGTCTTTGAACTCCAGGCTAAAATTGTGTTTTCAATATACAGTTCATACAATTTTTGTCTACTCTTATATATATATATATATATCATCATCATCAGCCCGTACACGTCCACTGCTGAACATAGGCCTCCACCAAACGACGTCACGAATAGCGGTCCTGAGCCGCCTCCATCCAACGACTCCCTGTGACCGCTACGATATCGTCGGTCCATCGAGTGTGAGGTTTTCCCACGCTCCGTTTTGCATTGCATCGCGGTCGCCACTCGAGAACCTTTACTTCCCAACGGTTATCGGTTCTACGAGCTATATGGCCTGCCCATCGCCACTTCAGCCATATATATATATTATAATAATTATAACAATTACGTCAATAATTAGTAGGTACCTAACCCCCGAATACTCAAACGAATCTCAGATTTAAGCACGACTCAAGTGACGATTTTTTGACAGATTTTCATTGAAAACTGTCAAAATATTGCGACATAAGACGTGCTTACATCTGAGTTGCGTTTGAGTATTCGGCCGTAAGATACATAACTATTAGGTACTTAGGTAAAAGTTGCGCCACAGATTAGGTAATGTTACTTCGGTTGCGTGTGTAAAAAGTTGGTATTGAAACACGATGCTAATAAGTCTCTGTAACAGCACTACTCTATGCATCGATGCATCGATATTAGACTATGCCTGAGAACTTGACTAGGGGACTAAGCAATTATTATTTATAAGGGCCACCATACCAACCATACTACACGGACTGCTTGGAGCAGTCATTCATACACACATACACGGAACCACTCGAGCAGTTGAACTCCTTCGGAAGCAGTCCGTGTATGTTGATCAATGGCTAACTGCCCGAGTAGTCCGTGTTTGGCGGCCCTCAGATATAGGTAGCATGGTAGGTACAGGTGTTTCAGCCCTTTTTTATTTCCCATATTCTTATTGTTTCACTAAAACACAACTCCAGAAGAAATACTAAAGACAAAACACAACACAGAATTTTAGAAAATCAATTAGGTAGGTACTTCATTATTTTTGAAACTGCTTCAGATGATATTATGTAGGCATGATAATGCAAAAAGAAAAACGCGTGACGGCTGCGACAACGACGAAGACGACGGCACGATTGTTTTGTTTGGTCTGCAACCTCGCACTCGAGCCGGCCGCTAGCGAGCTTGCAACGTCGCGTCTTCGCCTAGCGCTGAGGCCTAGCGCGCGCCCTCGCTACTAACATTGCCTAATCAAATTTTGCGAGCAATCGTTCGTGGGAGAGAGACGTTTTAGTAGGCGAAAATAGTTTTTTCGTTAAAACTTCTTATTTTGAGTTTATTTCAAAACAAATGGACCGGCAATTGAAGCATACGAGCTACATAAATAACTATACTGAGTTTGGTAGTAAACGAATAAGACACACCGCCAAAAAGTGTGCTCATTCACCTGAAGATATTGTTTCTCTAAACTTTTTCTGAGTGCTTACTATAACTACTGGCAAGCATTTGAAACCGGCACATAATACTTTAAGATATGTGTTATCGGATATATAAATTTCAAAGGTCCACGATCTATATTTTCGTCAAATACATGTTCGAAAAAGACGTCGTTTTCGTCTTTTCCCCTTATAATTCGCCTTAATGCCCTCCATAATGTATGCCAATCATCTGTTTGGAGGAACTATAGTATAACGTAATACAGAACTTGCAAAATAAGGGTTTGTATAATTTTGGGTAGGTATAATATTGACCTTGGACCCCGTTTGCTAATTTTATATTATACTATGGCACCAACAGAATATCCCCCGAGATATTGTGTACTAATTTGACTAACACCCTGTATAGAGGTAAGAAGAGATTTGTAGCATAAAACATTCGTGGTAGACTAAATAACATATTTCCTTACATGCCTGATTTCTATAAACACGAGGCCAAAAGCAATTCTGTAGTAAAATGTGGGTACTTTTACGTAATCTTCAAGTAGTTAATTTGCAAGTTTGCTAGCCCCACTTTATGGCGTGACGGGGCTCACCTACTTTAGTTACATTTTACAAAGCCTACTAAACGGGGCTGCGGCTAAATAGAACACATGAGAATTGTAGAAACTTGGAGTTGAAGTGAAAAACGCTATTAGGCCCGTGACTTTGGAGTAGGGAATTCTTTCAGGGAAATGCACGCTACGGCCGTATTGCTGCTTTTCAGTGTTCAGCTTGATGATACCTACATAGTTTCGCGACGTAATCAAGACTTATCTAAGTATTGTTTAATAATAGTTTGGGTAATATTATTTTACATGAACGTCAGATCTTCTAGCGCCCGATTTCGCCAAACAAAAATGTTAAAAACATTTTCAAATTGTATAACCAAATATTAAAATAGTATAAAACTAATGCTTTCTGTTTGGTGAAATTGGCTTTAACCTTATCCTGAGTTTAGGCGCTGGGAGGTGCGACAGTTTTAAACTTATACGTTTGCTTTTGTATTCTAGCTATATTATGTTTTTGTTTATTCCAAAAATAAACAATTAAGTCTCATTGAGAATCTGACTTTTTGTTCAACTTCAACTTCTTGGTTAATGTCTAGATTGACACAATTCTGCCAGTGTCTCAGTGTCAGTGTAGTATCGCAAGCTTTTTATTGGATTGCATTTATTAAACTTTTATAGCAGTATTTACAATAAAGAAAAAAACATTGATTGTGAACAACAAAATACTCTACAAACATACAGAAAAGAAAAAAGGTAAACAATGTTAAAATAACTCAAGAAATTACCTACTTTTTAATAAATAAACACATAAAGAGAAAGGACTAACAACTAATTACAACTTTATATCATTATTATATACAAATTTCCATAAGGCATAATTAAATGAATGTTCTGCTTTAAAGACCATTTTGATAGTTGGACATTTTGCAACATTGCTAATTAGACTTACTGCTCATTAGACGTTTCACGCTGTTGGACATTTAGCTAATAAGAACTTTTGATCAGGAGGGCTGATTATGGGACTGCGCATACATTTTATATCGTGCGGAAATATAACTACGCAAATCACATAAAAAATGAGACGTTTGGATGTCGTAAAACCGAACAAGTAATGTTCGATTTCTGCGATATTTCATGTTTACGAATGATCACGAATTATAAGCGCGTTTTTTCCTCCTTTTAAACGAGCAATAAAGAAATTGTGTACGTTAGTAGATAGCTCACGGACGTGACCAATTAATTCAAAAGGTTCCACTCTTCATTTTCTATTTCACCGGAAATAAACCAGTCAGCATTCAATTCGCTTTTCATAAATGCACAAATAAACCTCCAAATCTCTCAACCCCAAGAAAACCTTACCCGAAATATGACAAACAAAACAAACCCAGGTGGGTCCATTCGGGGCTGCCAATAAAAAGCAGCCGTCCAATTTCTGGTAGCTGCTGATACCGTATGTCGTATTTTACCGACGTGAATCCTTAATGGCATCTCCCATGTGACCGGCCTATGGGTCGACTGAGGATCTATGCTGTCTAGAAGAGACATGATATTTATTCAAATATGTGTGAAATGGGTTTTCGTGAACCCTGATAAAGTTTAAGGCCCGTATTATGAAACTACTAGCTGCTGCCCGCAGCTTCGCCCGCGTTTTATCGAAATAAAAAATAGCCTATATGTTATTCCAGGTCCCAAACTATCCATGCCAAATTTCAGCCTAATCGGTTCAGTAGTTTTTGCGTGAAAGAGTAACAAATATCCATCCATACATCCATACATTCATCCTTACAAACTTTGAAATCTATATTATTAGTAGGATAGGATGCTCATTCATCGATCTGAGCAAGATCGATCGATGGATGACTGAGCATGCTTTTGTAATTGATATTTTGAAGTATGTATGTAGGTAAAGTTGGTTCGTGAAGTGAGTACCACCGCTTATCCTACTAATACTATACTGAAAGTTGATGACGTTGTAAAGATGTTTGACAGAAGATAACGCCAAAACAACTATCATCATCATCAGCTCGTATACGTCCATTGCAGAACATAGGAATACCTCAAGCGACACCATAAATAGCGGTCCTGAGCCGCCTCTATCCAAAACTACTGTATGCAGTCCATACTAAATATGTATATGGCGTTTTTTAAAAAACGATAAACCTACTTCATATTCCCTTACTTTTACACGTATTTTAAGTTTTGCGGGATAAATACTAATCTCCTGAGAACAAAAATTTTATGGGACCTCTTTGGGATCGTTTTCTATACAATAGTGAAAGAATTTTCAAAATCAGTTCATAATTGGCGGAGATATAGCGTAAAATACATACAAAAAAAACATAGAGACGAATTGATAACCTCCTTCTTATAAAAATTAACCCGCAATAAGTAACTCCTTTGCTACGTGAATGATCATTTCCAGTAAAGTTAAACCAGCAATACTATACGGGTGGAAAAATTAATAAAATTGAAGTATCGTCCGGATATCAAATTAAGCTAATGCGTCCCCGGATGAACGAAAACCTCTGAAATTAAACACTCGTGGATATATCAATTTTCAATAAACCTGGTTACCTTGGTAATCACCTTTTTAATTAATTGAACACGGAAAATTTATGCTTGATGAAAATCTCTCTCGTTACGTCGTACTTGGGTAATGATGTAACGAATAAACTTACCTATATTTACATGGTAGATACATGATTTACGTAGGGTGAAAGAAAGTAAGAGAAAATTAATAAATATGTATGGAAATACGTATGTACATATATATATTAGACTGTAATCCGAGTGTGGGAAGACCTCCCACTCGATAGATCGACGACATTTTAGTGGTCTCAGGGAGATGGAGGTGGCTCAGGACTGATTTTGGTGGCGGTCGTCTGGTCCTATGTTCAGCAGTATAAGCTAATGGGCCTGATGATGGTGATGATGATCATGAAGAATTTAATCGAAAATTATAACAAAATCAATTTTATCAGAAATTTTATAGAATTTCCTGACATTGTAACTTCGAAAAAATTAACTATTTGCTATGTTAGGTCTAAAAGCCAGAATATAATCTATAGGTAGATATAAATAATAAATTTAAAGAAAATAATAATGTTACCATTGATTATTTTCTTTCAATGTTCTTTTTGTATATTAGTTTGTCACGCGAGAACCTATTATATTCAACATAAATCAATAAAATTACTGTTTAAAACACAAGTCACCAAACTTAGCTAGCTTTTACTTGGCTAAAAGCTTTTTTCAAATACTGACGCCGCAACGTATAATTTAGCTGCCCTGAAACTTTTTACCCTGCCCTGCCCACCCCTTCCAATTAGCTGCCACTCTTGCAGCTTTCGACATTAACGTTTTAGCATAAAACATACCCGGATATAGTTTAGACTCACATCACTTTTGGCTTAGCATGCGATGTGTGGTATATTCTCGTAAAGTGAATAGATAAATAATGCTGGATAATTCACAGAGCATTATCTAGCCCTAAGCTAAGCAGAGCTTGTGTTATGGGTACCTACTAGATATTTTGAAATTGTATTTTTTTAAATTTTGGCGTAAACTGTACGCTACTATCAACTTTTAATATAAAATGTCTAAATAGCTGATATACTTAATATAATACACTGATACATACACATAGATAGATATCTTTTTTAATATACATAGAAAACATCCAGAACATCCTGAACAAATATTTGCAGATCGTACGAACATTTGTCCTGAGGCGGGAATCGAACACGTAACCTCCTCCGTTGCAGGCGGACCTTCGCCCGCCGCGCCACAGAGGTCGTCTCGAGATAGATGGATAAATATTTATTGCACTTAGAAAATAAATTAACAAACAGTAGCAACTAATTAAATCTAGTGGTACAATCAGTGGCCTTATCGCTGAAAGCGATCTCACCCAGGCAACCTTTGGATGGATAGGATAGCTTAGTATAAAAAGTGATGGTGGCGTAAATGCCACAATCAAAATAAATATTTTGATTAGAATACAAACAGAAATGATATTAAGCAAAATAGTAAAAAAAAGAAATGAAAATTACAAATACCTAGTATGGAAACTTTCCGGTGGCTCGTTTCGCGAGCGACGCTAAATTGAAATAATATATGATTTATAAAAGTTATAAAGATAGCCGGGAAGTATTTTTCCGACAATTGTCTACCATTATTATTGTATTTTTTCTTTTGTAATTATTGTTTATGTTAAGTATAATTTTTTCTTAATTTACTTACCTTTGTTAAACAGTAGCTGACACTTTATTTCAATGCGAGCATACCTCACTTTTATTTTACCTAAATTTATATTGATTGAGTTTTCTTCATGTGAATGTGTTTCTTGTTTGTAGGTTAGTCGTCGCGTAGTTAGTCCGTAACGCCAGCAAGTGGCTCTGACGGACGACCAGCGTTGGTTGCTAGTTTGCTAGTCAACCAACACATGCTGAGGCAGAGCCATTTTGTTACTTGACTTACACTTCAAATATTATGTTTCATCTTAGTTAAGTTTATTATGTATTCGGTGTAAGTCTTATAACAAATAAAAATATATTCTATTCTATTCTATTATTTTCACGAAGATACGAGTTTGTTTACTATTCTGACAGTAACAAACTTCGATTCAATTTCCCTCGCAAAGAATTTATTGTTATCTGATAAATATTTAAGGGTAAAAAAATCTTAAACACTTGTTTTGAAAAGACTAATAGTAATAACTGACTTCGAATCTCTTCGTAGACATAAAATTGTGCACGCTGCGGCGTCCCATCGGTGTGAAACACATAGATCTTATGATACTGTGTAGTGTAAAATTAGCACTAATGTGATTTTTACGTAGGATGCCCTTTAAATAAATAAATCAAATTAACATGACAAATAGACAAGAAGAAAGAAAGAAAGAAAAAGAAATTCGATTTATTTGACAATAGGTCCATAACAAATAACATGACACATTACAGACAAAAAATGTAAGTGACTAGAAACTCAATAACACCTTATTTCTTATTTAATAACAATAACTATATTTACAGTGTTTTATCAAATTTGACTTGTCTAAGTGCTTATTTTGTGAGAATAATGAAATAAATTCAAAAATTATTATCTAATGATCAAAGTGAATTCAGAATACGTGCATGTTAACTTACTTAGGCTTAGACGTTCTCAGAATCCCTTTGCCCTGATATCGAGACGATTTGCTACGCTTGGCTGGCACTGACATAATGGAGTGTGTTCGATTGATAAACCTCGTAATGTTTGTTATATAAATAAATAAAGCATTTATTTATCTCTCACCATATGTTCTTACTAAGACTAAGGGAACCTACCAGAGGAAGGGCAGCAGCTTCCTTTTGAGTATTTTTAAACACCAACACTGCGATCACCTATCCGCCTGCCAAGCGTGGTGATTATGGCAAATCTCCCCCTACATGGGGGACCATCCACTCGATGGACCGACGACATCGTGGCGGTCGCAGGGAGTAGATGGATGGAGGCGGCTCGGGACCGCTGTTTGTGGCGTCGTACGGGGGAGGCCTATGTCCAGTGGTGGACGTGTGTGGGCTGATGATGATGATGATGATGATATGTTCTTATTATATGTACGTACGTACCTATGACCGTGGGGCCGCGGCGTACGAATATCGACCTCCCCTATTCTTCTATAGGCTCACCCAATATTCCTTTCACTGTTCCTCAATAATTTTCACTTAGATTGCTTAAATCATGGATTTGGAATTATAATATATTGGATGGAAAAACACACTGCCTCTGTGTTCCCGTAGTTTTCAGTTCCTTCCAAATCTGGTGAATTCCCTTGGTTTCCTTGACAGTTCTTTGTTGATGGATGAGGGAGTTCAGTCAAAGAGAGAGGGTTTTCCAAATAATATGTCTGGTTTGCCCTTGGACGAACGAAAATCGACCTATTTTGACGCAAGGGGAACAATACAAGGTAAATATACACATACACATGTTTATGAGTGTGATGTATGTGTTTGTCGCAAAACATAACTAAAATAAGCCATAAATACCTTCTAAACAAAGTTATACAAGAAAATGCATACAAAGAAAGATGTTATAACATCTTTCTGGTGATTGAATGGAGTTACTCATACATCATTGAAAGTAACCCCAGCGCCTCAATTTATGGGTATATCGCTGAGGGAGTGGAATCTCTACTCGCATGCGAGTCATTTGTCTCTTTATACGGCCCATTTACTTTTATGTCACTTTGTCAACTGCACAACATAGAGCTGTGGTTAGTTACTATGGTTCACTCACTGTACATATCAATATTTTGTGACTATGTTTTCATAATATGATATTTTGGGCTTGTTCGTTGACTATATGGTATGAATTTTGCATCATGTGATTGTGGATTCGTTCTATTATTTGGAAGTGTTGCCGATAATTATTTTGATTCGTGGAAAAGGGTAGTCAAATAAAATCAAATGTTTTATTGCAATATAGTGCATAAGATATATATATTTTTTTATGGACAATAGACCATAGACATACCTAATCGTTTATGATAGCTATGACATAGATTGATTTTTGTCTCTTCGCGCAGAAACTACTTTATGGATCAGGCTGAAATTTCCAAAGATATATCTACTTCAATTACCTCATCCCTGTACTTCAAGATCTGAAATACCATATTTATAGGAAACAGGCCTGCGAAACCGCAGCATTTGTGAAATAAACACCATGAAAGTATGTCAAAATTCCAGCGCAGTAATTATTTATTTGTCTTTATAATTTCAGCATTCATAACTACGTATCTACTATTGATTTATTTAGGATTTACTTCACACACGCTGCGGTTTTGCACATCTTATTCCTATATGTTATGCCAGATCTAAAACAACTGGGCCCGTACTCTTAAAAACGAATTCGAAGTTTCTGATTCTTTTTCGTGCAAACGCTAATCTTATGCAAGGGACATAAGTGTTGGTTTTGCACGAACACGAAAAAGAAACTTCGATTTTCCTTTTCCGAATAGGCCCTCTATACATCAGTATTTTCTACGTGAAGAGGCTCTATTTAATAAATCCGCTCATTCAAACCTTTAAATTTGTGTTAGAGTGATTTACTATTCAGGTCGCCAGATCTACGCAGTATTCAATACCCAGAACTTGAATCCGAGTGGGTACCGGTATGCGGTAATCCTGTCACCAAAATACCCTGCGGAACACCGCTGACCGCGCGAAATCCCGAGCGAAATTCAAGCACAATTTAGTACCCAACTTAACCCGTGGATGTCGTAAGAGGCGACTAAGGGAACCTAACAGAGGAAGGTCAGCAGCTTCTTTCTGAGTATTTTTCAACACCAACACTGCGATCACCAATCCGCCTACCAAGCGTGGTGATTACGGGAAATCCCCCTCTACATGGGAGACCATCCACTCGATGGACCGACGACGCAGGGAGTCGATGAATGGAGGCGACTCAGGACCGCTATTTGTGTCGTTGTATGGGGGAGGCCTATGTCCAGCAGTCGGCTGATATGATGATGATGATTAGGTACCTCTGCCGCTTAGGGTATCGAATACCGCGTAGCTCTGAATAGGCCTTAATTCTATAATTAGTATCTGAAGCAGACAGATTCTCAAACTAAACTTTATACTCATATGACAGAGACCATTCAGTTTGTGTTTAATCCTGTATCCAGCTGAGGCGATAGTGAAACACGAACTATCCGGCAGTTATCCGTATAATGCCTGTCGTTTTGCAGCTCAGGAATACTGTAGCTAGTCTAATCTAGACTTTAGCTTGTCTAATCTAGATATTAGCTCGTCTAATCTTGACGACCTTTGTGACGCAGCTAAGGTCTGTTTGTGACGCAGGAGGTTGCGGGTACGATTCCCGCCTCGGGGCAAATATTTGTTTGATCTGCACATACAATATTCATTGTACTGGTTGTTCTGGGTGTCTTCACAACAAAAGTAAATAAGTATCTTTGTGACCTTCGTGATACTTAGTCCTACAAATATTATAAATGTCAAAGTTTGTATGGATGGAATTCTGGATATTTCTTACTCTTTCACGCAAAAACTACAGAACCGATTAGGTTGAAATTTGGCATGGGTATAGTTTGGAACCTGGAATAACATATAAGCTATTTTTATCCCGATAAAACGCAGACGAAAGCGCGGGCAGCAGCTGACATAATACCAACACGATGAAGGCGCAAAGTCTATTCTCGATAGAAAAGAAAATCATGGTAGCATATCGGCTTCCGTGTCTAAATTAGACAAGCTTTAACTTGTAAGCTATGATCTGTGTAATGGTCCCCACGAGATGAAACTGATCAAGTTTTCCACAGTATTTGTTTGCCTAAGTTAGATTTGCACGTGCAAGAGCACGAGCGGACACCAGAAACACTGAAATAATCACTCAGATCACGATTCTGTCAGGTAATAGAGAAGGCTTTGTTCTGTCTTCTGTCTCTTATCACTGTCTTAAAATAATACCAACTTATTCAATCCAGACGCAGAGCCATTAACCAAGAAGTTGATGATCAAATTTCATATTTTCAACTTTAGTGCAAAAATATGTACATATAGTTTCCCATTATTTATGACCGTTATAATATGTTGCTATTGTAACTAGCACCCTTGCAGGCACCTCTGAAAAAAATTGTTGTCATTTATGATGACAGCAATATCGTGCCTCGGAAAGCACGTTGGGCATTTCCCTATGTCTGTGTTTGTCCTGCTCCTGACCACTCTCCGATCTTGTCAGTCTGTCGTTCCATCGAATTATGCGAGTGAGGCAATAGAAAGTGCACCTGTGCTTGCGCACACAATTGGTTATTATATTCAGCGCACCTGGACAGTCTCCGTTGAGACTAGCCTGGAAATTCAGCTAGGAGGACATCATCAATACCGACAAGCAGTCACTTACGCATGATATCACTCATTCCTAAAAAAACCTGGGGTTTATTGAATCTAGTTGATTATGCAATTGTTATAATGACCTCACTGCAGCAATAATTACCACGTTAGAGCCATTTTGCAAATCAGCTTGATTGTATTTTAATTACTCCTAAACATATCATCATCATCCATCGACCCCCTTCAACCGCTACGGTGTCGTCGGTCCATTGAGTGGATGGTCTCCCATGTAGGGGGGGTTTTGCCATAATCACTGCGCTTGGCAGGCGGATTGGTGATCTCAGTGTTGGGAGACTCAAAAGGAAGCTACTGCCTTTCCTCTGGTGGGTTCCATTAGTCGGCTCTTACGACATCCACGGGTTGAGTTGGAGGGGTCGTTATTCGTACGCTGCGGCCCCACGGTCAATTTATTTCATCATCATCATCATCATCATATCAGCCCATACACGTCCACTGCTGGAAATAGGCCTCCCCCATACGACGCCACAAATACCGGTCCTGAGCCCCCTCCATCCATCGACTCCCTGCTACCGCTACGATGTCGTCGGTCAATTTATTTATATAAAGCTAAATTAGCCGCGGTCCTAAACATATATCCTGTACATGCCGTGGCACTTGTGGAGTCAGAACTGACAATACAATACAATACAAAACTCTTTATTGTACTCCACAAAGAACATAAACAAGTACAATGGGCGGCCTTATCGCTTAGAAGCGATTTCTTCCAGGCAACCTTAGGATGGATAGAATATTTTCAATTTAACTGAACTGACCCTTACCACTGAGCCGTGCAGAAGCGACTAAGGGACACAAAGGAATGGCAGAAGTCTGTATATTTTTACACCTGTACTGCGATGACCAATCCGCCTTCTAAGCGTTTGTTTGTGTATTTGTTGAAACTCAAGGTTCCGTCCCATTCAAATCCAGCGCGGACTATAAACTCTGCTGGCTATTTTCAGGATGGAGTCCAAAACGAGAAAATGTTCAAAAACTGACGCAATCAAAAATGAAACCTATATTTTTATGCAAACCACTCTTTGTTCTGTCATTTTAATTCAAATGAAAGAGACTTTTTAATTTTACGTTGGCAAATGAAAAAGTTTTTTATTTGGCTTTTATTACGTTTCAAGTTAGTATATATTGGTACTTAATTTTGAATTTCAAAGGTTACCGTTGAAAACGCCAAGGTAGTTGCTTTTTATTACTTTCTGTCTTTAAAATTCGATGGTTTGTAATTTACATATTTCTGGGGGGTCAAACTACGCACTAATACAATTTGAACGAAATTGGGTCTCGGGCTTTATTTTTATTTTGGTGTTGTTTGTGGTATTTATCAGTAGGAGCTAGTAGCTGTAGTAGCTACTTATCTTAGTAATTTTATGACGCTTCCGACTGGTATTGATATGGACCAGTTGAGCTGTAGATTGTTTTCAACAGTCTGCAGTTAGCTCAATTGTAAATACTAGTTAAGTTTGTTTTTATTATTTGATTGTTTTTTTTTGTCAATAAAAACTCTTATTACAAACTCTTACTCATGTTTACCTAACATTGTTGAATTACATAAAACGTACCCGGCGTGAGTGAAGTCGGGGAAATACCCGAGAAGTTTTCAAACGCGTGTAATATAATTTAATGTCACTGTTGTCACACGAATCCTGGTGGTTCGTTACGGATTGGCGAGAGATTTTTTGTAGTTTTTAAATTATTCTACTTTCTTCATGGAATAAATCTAGTGGAAAAGTATGTAAGTTGGCGCAAACTTCAAACCATTCTCTATTTACTTATGAAAAAACTAACTTTGGGTCATTGGTAGTTTTGGAGCATTTGAGAAAATCAGAAATTTTGTGCTAAAAATCAAGATTTTCACAAATGCTCCCAAAATAAAATAATATCGAAGTTGGTTTTATAATGGGTTCATAGAAAATAGTTCACGATTTGCGCGAAATAACTTTTCCGTTAATTTTGTTCATTGTAAAACGCCGAAAAATCTCACGCCAATCCGTGACGAGTCACCCTTAACAGGCCCCTTATGCTCTGTAGGCTCCGATTCCTATGCAATGGACGCGCAATTTCAATTTCACTCGACGAGGATCACCTTTTTGATTCAGAATTTAATGCTGCTTTACTGCTATACTGCTATGGTGAATGAAGTGTCATCTAGGTAATTTACTAAGTCCATCTCGTTTCAGACCTCTAAGATCTTGTAATATCTTCGCCCGCTTCAGAACTGTTTTACATAAATAGAGTTTTTTTCCCCTAAATAACTTGCAGCTTGCAGGCACGTACGTAACTAAATGATACGGAACTTTTGCTCTGCAGTTGGATCTGAATTAATCAATTCCAAAAACTTGTGCCTAAAGTTCTGGCTCGAATTCGATACTAGGTAAGACTAAAATACCTCGGTTTTGGTTGGTAACTCTCGCATGCCTGTTTCTACCTCCTCCAGACTTAGACAATTTATAATATCTATCATAATATCTATACATTTAGAAATGTATTTATTCACTTCCACTTTTTTATGTATGATATTTTATGTCTGATTGTTCTATGTACATGTATGCCAAAATCCATTTTAATTCTTTGGCCAAGAAAGTAAGAAAGAATATAAATTTATTTAATACCATATATAACACGACACAGAATAGTAAGAAAGAAAAAGCATGAGTCCCTCCCCTTTATACTTTTTATAAGTAGGTACCACATTTTTAGTTTCACGTTCAGTTTTTCTATATTTTCTCAACACGAAAGCATAAAGCTGCATTACACTAAACAGGTTACAAGAAAGAAAAACTCCGCTAATAGCGAGTAGACAAGGACACACCACAAACCATTATCATGTAATGCACACACATACATATCCAGTGGACTATTATTTGTTTCGCGGACATACACAACTTAGACAAGAACCTACAAGAAAAAAAAGAAACAGTTAACCGTGTGTCGCGTAAAATGAGTCGCGTTCCTCTTGGTAACACTCATGTCCGAGCGGTCGTAGTCATCATGTTGGGTTATTCCAGTTTTCCCCCTTGGTTAATCCCCCTAAGGGGTAAACGTTCATTCTTGTTGGGTAGCTGTTGTGATTTGCATCACGATGTCTCACCATCACGCGCAAGTCGCGTTAGTACGGCGTATGTATACCAACGCGACAAATTTTAGCGACTCAAAACAAAACTCAAGAAATGACGCTCGTTTCGAAACGCGTCAAAGGTCGAAAACGCGTCAAACGTAAAAGTGTCTACTACAAATATTGATTTATTTTGAATTTTTACTGGGCCCGCGCAGTTCAACCGTTTGTCGTCCGAAGTGAGAATCTCTCATTCGCTTTATACCGATTGTCCTTTGTCTTTGGTAGTAACAGTAGAAACTGACACCTATTCTGGTCAGTGACCGAGTAACAACTCATACAGTATTGCACACAAGACTGTAATGGCGACGTTTTGTCTGGTGCCATGGTGGCGGGCGGTGTGCAGACGAGCCAATTTTAAGGGTACTTTGTGATTTTTTTAAAATATACTGCCTGTTAGTAATTTTTGATAAAAAATTCTTCGAATGAAAAACTGACCGAGTGTGTCACCCACAGGTGAGTCGACCACTGGAAGCCTAAGCCACGAACCCAAATGGACGATATTTTAACTGACGTGTTTGGCAGTAGTTTTTATACACATCAATGTGTAGCGACAAATATGCTGATTGTCCGATAATTTTTCCAAGAAGATTACCTATATAAGACGAAATAATAACGACAAAGTCAGTAACTATTGCTTGAGGTACATCGCTCACTCAGCGTCGTCGCTACAGCTTGACTGCTGTTGGGACCCAAGTGTTTGTGTCACCGACCACTGAATAATTTCATCAAATAACTTCCCATATACTCAAAAAAAATCACGAGACGGGCCTCTGTGTGAGTTGACACGGAATTGTTTGTTACAAACGTGCTCCAGCTCTGCAGATCGTGCCCGTCTCCTGGCCGTTTCTAAATGGGAGTCAAGACATTACAATATAATAATATGACGGAAGTGCTTGCAATCAATGTCTCTCTATTGGAGGCACTCTATTGGATCCCGTAACTTTCCGTATAGCAACATGTCTTCGTTTGGGTGCAAGGTGTTGCGCGCCTCATCAATGCCAGTGCGGTACTGTTGTCGAACAGCTTGGTCATCACGGATTATCGTGTACTAGGGCTGCCGGTCGGATATCTCGCCATGCCAGCCTTAACGACATCATCTGGCGGGCCTTTGTCACCGCTAGCGTACCAGCTATTCTCGAACCGAATGGTCTGTTGTGTGACGATGGTAAGAGGCCCGACGGCATGACTTTAGTCCCTTGGGAGCTGTGGAGGCCTATTGTGTGGGATGCTACATGTGTCGACACACTTGTGAATTCCCATCTTTCACGGACATCCGTGAGGGCTAGTTCGGCAGATTTGGCCAAGGATCTCAAGAGGCGCAAATATGCAGGTCTCGACAGAGCCTACGCGTTTGCTCCGCTTGGAGTCGAGACCCTAGGTCCGTAGGGTACCGAAGCTCTCCGGGTTTAAAAAAAATTCTTTGAACGCCTGGTCGAAACGACGCGTGACCCGAGATCTGGTGAGTATCTGGCGCAGCGCATTAGCATAGCGCGAGGCGCGAGCAGCGAGGCAATGCAGCCAGCGTCTTGGGGACGCTTTCGACTGGTATTGATATGGACCAGTTGAGCTGTCTGTAGATTGTTTGCAACAGTCTGCAGTTAGCTCCCTTTGTATTGTTTCAATTGTAAATACTAGTTTAATTTTTTTATACTCGTATTATTTGATTGTTATTTTCTTTGTCAATAAAGAAATCATTAATCAATCAGTCGAATCCTTATCACCAATAAGGAGCAAGAATATCGACAGCGAATATCAAGACCGATTTGATATTTTTCTTGTCGTTTCCGTTGAATATTAGCCATATATTATAAAACAAAACAATAATTTATTGCACACCCAGAAAAATTCCAGTTCACAATTTATATATTAATCGTGAGCGGGGCTCACGGCTAGTGAAATGCAGTTAAAGTATCTATGTATGTATGTATGAGATGAAACCCTTGCCTGTGAGTTTCGACATTAAATCCAGAGGCGACCGTTACCAAATCGTCTCGTCTAAAAACCCTAGCACCTGCATTTTGTCAGTGTGCGGTGGTGACGTGAACGCATTTTTTATGGCGCAACTCCCTGGGATCTCGCTGGCTTTTAGCGGGATTGTGGTATTGCTTTCTATTCTAGGGATAAAGTCCATCATTTGGGATAACTTTTTTTTCTCTTTTAGAACCGACTAGCCTGAGCCTTCGCCCTTGTTATACAACTAAGCCTATGTCACTCACGCAGGGGTAGTAAAATAAGAATAAAAAATTCTAAGGACCCACGTACATACATTTGCAGATTATGTGTACTGATGATAAATGGTCTTTATAGTAAACTTAAAACATATGAAGAGTTTCTCAGTTTGATTGTAAGTTTTTTTTATTAATATTATGGGAATTTATTAAAGTATGTCGTTTGTGTAGGTATGTGTACGATATTTTTTTGAAATTCTAACGTTTGATGGAAATAAAAACTTTTATGAGAAAGAACCCACACAAGTTTTACACTGTTATTTCAATCCACCTGGAAGAAAACAAGCGTTAATCAGCAAAAGTATGGTAAAAGTACCGTCAGATCAAAAACTATGATACGTATGTATTAGTTTTTATCTATGTTCGATAATAGTGTAAACCTAGGGTTACTATTAGTGTCTTTGATATGTAATTTTTTTTTCTTAGAGGACTATTTTTGTCATTAACAGATATGACGTGAATCTAGATGCCTTCTTAGTTTTATTCTACTTATTTTGTTCTAAGGTAGTTACAGTGCCTACCCAGTTTTGAAATTTCTAAGAATTTAAATAAATTTATATGCGTAACTTATAGATATTATTTAAATTCTTAGATATACTTTGTTCTACAATAACCTTAGTATTAATTGACCTTCAAACATCTAGCTAGACTATCAAATACCCTAATTTGTGAACTTGTTAAAACTGAAACGTCCATTATCGACGCGAAAATCTTAAACAATTGTCTAGAGATCCAGCTATACGGCTGTACCAGCATTTTAGTAATTCATTGATTTTAAATACATGGAGGTGGACCTTCGCCCGTCGTGCCACATCCGTCATCATTTTGGTTCAACTAGAGCCAGAGAAACAAGTTGCCGTTTAATGTGGACAAATGTTCCATAATAACATTTAGTAGAGCAACTGCTCCACTCCACTACAACTACCAGATAGAGAAAGCGCAGTTGAAACGTGTGAATTCGGTGAGGGATCTTGGGGTTCGACTGGACACCGAGTTGAGGTTTAGAGCCCATATTGTTAGCGTTTGTAAAAAAGCGTACAGAATTCTAGGATTCATTTAACGACAAGCAAACGAGTTCACCAACATTATGGCTCTAAGAACAATGTATGATGCCCTGGTCAGAAGCCAGATGGAAAGCGCAGCTTCTATCAATTTTATCGTTATATTTTAACCAATTTACACGAAACATTGACAAAGTTATAATTAATACTTTCCTCATGAATCACTCTATCAATCATGCATTGTTTTGTTATATCTCAAAGGTAGTAGATGAAAGCTCCCAGGCGACTTGACTTTTTCCGACACTTGCAACAATTATCGTTTAGGTACCATACATCAGTTATAATAAGGAATATAAAACCTCCGACTTTCACTCTGTCTAAACCTTCCTCATGAATCGCATTATGTACCTATTGGTGAAAACCGCATGGAAATGCGTTCAGTAGTTTTTGAATTTATCGCAAACAGAGAGACAGACGCGGCGGACGACTTTGTTTTATAATAAGTAGTGAAGGTACAAAAAAATTTACACCCTATTATCTTTGCAGCTTGTAGACCTATAGCGACTGTAAACGGAACTTACATACGCACCAATATACTGAATAGTGTATACTACCACTTTAGTAGGCGCACAGAAAATGATCGCGACGACGAAGCCCTATGTGTTAGTGTGATCAAATCCACTCAATGCGGAAAGCCAGCATGAGCAATGCTATCCACGCTGTGGAAGACCGATTCCGATGGAGACCCATCATGCATTCCGATTGTTTTTAAAGCGGATGGAAATAAAAAAAAAGATGAAATGGACATGATGTTTTTGATTTGGTCCATAACATAATGAAATGGGGGAGTGTTGCGTATTTGTTCACCGGTGATCGCTTCAGTCGGTACTGGCTGCAGAGGGCAAGGTAGATCAATCAACGGTATCTCTGAGCCCAAAACACCATGGGTACCACCCGGAAGAACCGCCGCCACAGGTTCAGCCTGTGCATCAGGAGCGACGACTTCCACATTGGATGGTTGACCCGGGACAGAGATGGATTGATCCTGCTCTCTCAACTGCTGCTGTTGCTGCTGCTTACCAGTCCTTGCCCTGGTCACAGACCTTGTGATGGGCATGATCACTTTTTTACGCCATACTACGTTCACTATGTTTTATCACAATTACTTCTGACACCATTAGGTACAATAGCTAATATAAAGGTACAATAGCTAATATAAAGGTACAATAGCTACTATAAAAGTCTCTTAACACTGAGGATATCGCACATACGCAAAAAAAAACTTTTATAGGCCCAAAACTGCTGTAGCGTGCTCACAGCTAGGTTCAACCATAATTTTTTTATTCCATTTGTTAACAAGACACCCGAATAATCAAGCTAAAGTTTCAAAAGTTTTAATGACTGGCTCCCCTTAAAAAAACAACGGTAGAAAAATAAAACAAGTCGTAGTACGTTGTTACCTACTAAAAATGCCCAGTTTTTTTCGGAAACAGCTTTCGGCGAAAACTTTTTCTTTATAATTGTTAGAAGTTCAAAGAAAGTCGTGTTAATTTGATCTTGGGTCAGGTCGAATTTTCTTTTTAATTATATTTGTAGATACCTAGCAGAGAAAGACTTTATTAATACTCGGGAAGGTACGGTAAAGGTTAACTATGGGCGATAAATTCAGTAGATATACTACAGAAATATATTTATAAATTTGGTTACAAAAAAACAATAACACACCACATTCATTACGAATGTAAGCGGGGTAACTACGAACCTAGTTTGTGTTGGAAGAACACCAACGTTTCATCCCTTAACGAGGGACTTCTTCACACATGGATAAATGGATTTTTTTATGTCTGAATAAATAAAATAAATAAATAATGGTGGACAATTCACACAGCATTATCTAGCCCCAAGCTAAGCAGAGCTTGTGTTATGGGTACTAGATAACTGATATACATAATACAATATATTACATAGATAGATATTTTTTTTATTATACATAGAAAAACGACCAGAACACCCTGAAATATTTGCAGATCGTACAAATATTTGACCCGAGGCGGGAATCGAACCCACAACCTCCTGCGTCGCAGGAAAACCTTCGCCCACCGCGCCACATCGGTCGTAAAATGAATTTTCAATTCCAATTAATGTTCCAACGTTTGTAAGGCTTTTTATTAAACCAGATATGCTTATAAAAAAAATCACTGTTGAGCTAACTGCAGACTATCAGCCTTATCTGCCACCGTACCAGCCTTTTAAAATGTCCTCGAAAGACTCATGTAACGTCCTACATATGTATGTAGTGGATCGGCCAACTCCCAAGATGCTAGTGTGTCTTACCGACGTGACGACGCGGCGACGTCGGGCCTCTTAACATCCTCATGGCATGTTGCGACATGCCATTTGGCTCGAGTAGCTGGTACGTCAACAGTGCCCGCCGGATGATGTTAAGGGTGGCATGGCGACTGACCAGCAGCGGCCTTAGTGATGACCAAGCTGTTCCACAGCAGTACCGCACTGGTAATGAGGCGCGCAACACCTTACTCCCAGCCGAAGACATGTTGCGATAAAGTGCCTCTATTTTTATGAAGGAAGCGCTTGCAACTAATGTCCGTTTATAAAGGGCCAGGAGAATGGCACGATCTGCAGAGCAGGAGCACGTTTGTATCAGACAATTCTGTGTCAATTCACATAGTGACCCGTCCCTTTACTGCTGAGGCGAAAGAGTTTCGGGGAGCAGCATCAGTATTTAATACGTTGAAAAACCAAAAACCTACTGTTCATAAAATTAAACGCAAAATTTCGTAAAACCAGTCGCACTCATATTTCATACGGCATAATACGAAAGGTCACACATTCAGTTCATTTACGTAATAGCTCCAATTAAAGGCTTTGTCGTTCCACTCAAAGCCTAGGGCAGAGTTCTTAAAAGCTAGTTCACTCGTAGCTAGTTTAATATTTATGTTCAAGAAAGAAAAATATTATATTAAGATACCAGTTATCTGGAACGTAATGAAATATGTAATTGCTTTCTCATTTTGTGGCTCAAGTAAATAAAATAAATAAATAATAAATAACTACTACTAATAACAATTTGTATTATGTGTGTGTAGCATACATAGTACAAATGGTTATTAGTAGTTTTACTGAACTGTACCTAAACATATTCATTTTTAAAGAAAAGTTATTGAAAAACACCAAACCGCTATTTTTTTTTCCGACGGCCATAAATCCGACTTTAATTTCTTCGATTTTTATGTTGTTATTTTAAACTTACGAAAGTTTGACGAATTTGATGAATGGTAGTGAGCGCAGAGACGCAAAAGGTGCGCGAACGTACTCAAGTAAGTCACTCGTTGGTGTTTTTCCAACACCAACTAGGCTCGTAGATAACCCGCTTCTATTCAAAATGAATTTATGTGTATTGTTTATGTTTTACCCACCCTAATTACATATAGTTAGGAATCAGACTATTTCTCAAGTCTTATAGAAAACACGAGTAAGGGCATTGATTTTAGGCCTTCAATGAAAAGCAGATGAAGAGTCCGAATGAAGGCCTGTTCAGACCTACGCGGTATTCGGTACCCGGAGCAGCAGCGATAAATTTCGGTTGGATTTATACTGCCGAGTATTTTGTGCGTTTGTGACAGTGACAGAAGGATTAAAGCATACCCATACGGATTTCGCCCCTCTGGGTAGCGAATACTGTGTTGATCTGAATAGGCCGAAATAGGCATGAAAGAAGTAAGGTACAAAAGCAAAGTGAACTAGCTCTTTTAGGCCAGCACGAGCACGCGAGGCTAATAGGCCATGTTTTATATACGAAGCAAATACCCCAAAGGCTTTTATTTCATTCCTCTGTTTTACATAATATCCAAAAGCGGAACCAGCCACATCGTACCAATATTAATTTGAATACATTCAGGATAACACGAATTCATTATCTCATAATTAGAACTAATGCTGATAATTAATAGCATATTGTACTCAAAATTATACATAACTAGCGGCGAGCCCGGGTTCGCACGGGTATTGTACAAAAATTACAAGATCCTTAATTGTTTTTGAAAATATGTTATAGCCTATTATGTCACGCGGGGACAATGTAGCTTTCCAACAGTGAAATAATTTTTCAAATCGGTTCAGTAGTTTCGGACCCTATTCAGTGCAAACAAATAACAATCAAATCTTTCTTCTTTAGAAAATTAGTACCTATAGAAATATATTATATATTATAAAAAATATATATGAAAAGAACAAATACTTAAAAAAGTTTTTTACTTTATTTCCCATTCTTAAAACGACATTTACCGTATGAGTAACTATTAAAAAAAACTTATAATAGTTACTCATACGGTAAATGTCATTTTAAGAATGGGAAATAAAGTAGAAAACTATTTTAAGTATTTGCTCTTTTTATATATATATATATATTATTGTAGGTACAACACAAACCTTTGTAGGAACTTATCTTTCAAAAAACCGTTCATCCGTTTAGGAGCTTCGATGTCACACACAATATGCCTTCAAATTACTAACTTCTTACCATAAGTCTTAGGCTTACGCAGCTTAAATATTACTGTCTAATAAATTATCTACACGTTCAACTAAAGACTATTATCAGGAATGTCAACTAAATAAATAAATAACTAGCTTGTTTTCTTTTCCTTTTTACCATAACGCTTTGTTGAAACGGAAAAATAAACCACTGACCTCTGAATGTGGGAACACTTCTTCCTACTTCAAAATCTATTATAAATTTAGTAGGTTGGTTCTCTGGGATGTTTTCTTTAATCAGTAGAAACATCTTCTGATAGGCCTATTGTGATTTGTTTGGTAACAATACAAATATAACCGGTACAACTACAGCTTTGCCGCGGCACTAAAAATGTCTGTGTAGTGTACACTTGATAAAATGGTGCGGAAACTGAAATCAACGTCCCATCAACAAAGAACATTTTCATCTCTTTCAAATCATCTTTGGATTCATCCAACATGAAAATCAAAATCTTGTCTTTCCCCCACTGTCGGCAATTAAACAATCTTTACCGATTTCTTTCGGAATCACCACCCCGTATGTTTAACTGATCCAACTCTACTTTTCTGACAACGCTTTATTTGCGTTATTACATTCGTGCATTCCTAAATCTACTATGCTTCCTACCGAGACGACTGTACTAATTACCCTTCGACGAGCGAGTCGAGTATCGACGCAGAGCCAGGTCGACGCAGGGGAAACAATTCATTCAAGTCAGGGGTTGGAAAGCGTCAAGACAGTTAAGTTAATAGAGCCAAGGTAAGTATAACTTCCGTGGAAAAAACAAAACCAACAAATTTTCCAACTAAATGCAAAATACTCGGGCTAGTTTTATTTATTCAACATAAGTTAAAAGCTAACTCATACTGAACTTTGCGATAACACAGTAGCTTTTTTCCACAACGCTTCCAAGTAGTTTATTACGGCATGGAGTGAAAAAAAAAGAAATGGTTGAAAACAACCGTCTGCCAACTTTCCCGCAACCTCCAGTAGTTGTCTTTTGGCTTCGACTATTTGTATGTTTGGTATTTTAATTCGGACTTTTTGGCTAAACTTTTCGCGGGAAGTTTCTTTACGAGCCGTGTTACTGGGAGTTAGGTTGATTGCTTTGGCGAAACATAAAATATCAACTTACTGGCTTGCTGCAGCGAAGTAAGTTTAGGAGATCTCCAGTTTAGTGTTGCCAAGTTTTAAATTGTTGTATTGCACTCGGTGTGACTCTACATTCGAATAACACATATTTATGTGTGTAAGTAATTGAAAATATGTAGGTACTAGGACCTGTCTGAAAACCAGCGCAGCTTCTAGCTTCAGCTTGTAGCGGCATAATGCTGAGATAGGGACCTTTTTGGCCAAAACGTTTAGGGAGGCCTCCATGCTTGCGACGGCTGGGGTAGCTGAGGTGGTTAGCAGGATCAATATGCTGGGTCGGTGGAACTTCCGCTCTCACTTCCAGCGACTAATGCCGAAGTTGATGGGGTCTTCCATTTGCATTAGAAAGGCTTCTTCCTAACTTAAGGGGTGCAAACACTAGTTGCCGTCGCCTATATATGTGGTGGCAGAATTTCATGAGGATCTTGTAGAATTGTGGCAAAATAAGCTTTCACATCCAAGTGCCGGTCATAAAACTGTGGACGCAATCCGACCTGTGCTGCAGCAGTGGTTGGAAAGACAACACGGAGCAATGACCTTTCGGTCAACACAGATCCTCTCAGGTGATGGTTGTTTTGGGAGGTACCTGTGCCGTATCGCCGCAAGGAAAGAAACAGAGAGATGTCATCACTGTGATAGTCCCGAAGACACGGCTAAGCATACGCTTGAGTCCTCTCCCGCGTGGGAACAGCAGCGTCAGATCCTGAGTGCTGCAGTAGGGGAAGATCTTTCATTGTCAACCATAGTTAAATCTATGGTTGAGAATCTGGAAAGTTGGCAGGCGGACACCGTGAGGTTTTAGTCAGTAGGAGTCTGACGTAATCATCCACCCGGGGACGGAAGATTATCCATGAAGGATTGCCACACGCAAAAAACAAAAAAAGGGACCTTTTTTGGCCCCTTATGTAACACTGGTCCTTTCTATTTTCTTCATGTATGTATAAGTTTCCTGTACTTTCCCATATACAATGTAATGTTATGTCTTATGAATAGCCAAAAAAATCTACGTATTTTCTTTCTTTCTTTATTTTTTCTAGGTAACCTCTAGAGGATCACGTGGGTATATGGGACTGGTTTTCATGATGTAAATGTTTTTTGATTTAAATTTTCAAAATACTTAATAATTATTGGAGAATACTTGGTTTGTGTCTATATGCATAAAATAACACAATGTACTTTTTGAATAGGCCAGTTTACTCGTAGAATTCAATACATAGCAAGCTCACTGCCCGCTAAATGAAAACAACAATTTTATTATTTAAAGTACCTTATTATTATTATGAAGGATACTTTAGTGCTATGTTTAAATTATTTATATATCAGCTAGATATATTAAAATGTCACCTGACGGGAGTGAACTTTCTCTAAAAACTTACGATGATAAATCAACTTAATTAAATTTGAACTTTGTTTTACTTGAGAATTAATAAAGAAACTATACGACAAGAGAGATGTTTTAATAAATACTTTGTAATTATATTATATTTATTATGATATTAACCCGTGGGGTCGAGGCGTACGAATATCGACCCCTCCAACTCAACCCGTGGATGTCGTAAAAGCCGACTAAGGGAACCTACCAGAGGAAGGGCAGCAGCTTCCTTTTGAGTATTTTTAAAACACCAACACTGCGATCACCAATCCGCCTGCCAAGCGTGGTGATTATGGCAAATCCCCCCCTACATGGGAGACCATCCAGTCGATGGACCGACGACATCGTAGCGGTCGCAGGGAGTCGATGGATGGAGGCGGCTCAGGACCGCTATTTGTGGCGTCGTACGGGGGAGGCCTATGTCCAGCAGTGGACGTGTATGGGCTGATGATGATGATGAATTATATTATACCTTATATACTTTGTTATAGGATTGAAGTATCCCTACTCTTCGTGATCACCAAGACTACTTCCTACTAATATTATAAATGTTAAAGTTTGTGAGAATGGATGGATAGATGGATGTATGCATGTTTTTTCCTCTTTCACGTAAAAACTACTTGAATTATTGGGCTGAAATTTAGTATGCGTATAGTTTGGGTCCTGGAATAACATAGGTATAAGCTATTTTTTACCCCGATAAAACGCGGGCGAAGGCGCGGGTAGCATCTAGTAACGAATAGATGCTTTTTATATAAGTGTAAATACTCTGCTGAAAATACGATTTCTAATTTTTTGTTAATAAGATTTAATATTGTAACGAGGGGGGTTGGGCGGTGGAATTAAAGGAACAGTCTTTCCGTCGATACACGGTTTATTCAGGACGAACGCGTTTGCAAATGTGGTCCCGGGGGGACGGTATGGCCACTTTTGCCACACGAATCGGTTGCCGGGTAATCAGAGTCTCAAACTCTCCGAGTGGCAAAAGATACCCCAAAATTACCACTGCCAACAGCCGGGAGATCCGGATTAATTGGTATGGAGGCCTTACGATACGATACAGTATCAAATGTTGTATAGGTTTATATACTCAAGCCGTGCGTTTTCGTCAGCGCGATCTAGCCTCCGTTAAATTTTAGCAGCGCCATCTGGTTAACGAACGGCGCACTTTGTTTGTGCTCTTGCCTACTGCTACTGTAGGTTGATGAGTTTATGTTTGTTTTCGCGTTACAATATTATTATTTTTTTTATTTTTGGTTCCTTCCCCAAACGGCGATTTGATAGATAGTTTACCAATTTTTGGTTCCTTCGCATATGAGGGGTTCATTTCAACCGAGGAAAATTATATCCAGCATTAAATTTTAATTTGGCATTTTGCATCGTTTTCAATGGCAGATTACCTTATCAAAATTCAGCAGTCAAACAAAATTCCAGTTCAATATTTTTAACGAACCTACTCAATTGCTAACCATCTCATGAAAGTAAAAACTTTGTTGAGATACTTGTGATAACTTGAAATATAGAAGTATGCACAGAACAGACATTTGCCATATCGCTCCTTTTCTATTTATTTCTGTCTTTCTTATCATACTTTTTTTAAACGTCTGTGAAGTTTGCACCTGTAGCGCGATTCATTAACTCCGTTTTATAAAATCTTGAAGTTCAAAGGCTTCGGTACTACTAGGTTTAGCTGAAAGCTTGTCTCGATATAAATGTATGTACAAATACTTTTTTAGGTTTAGCTGAAAGCTTGTCTCGATATAAATGTATGTACAAATACTTTTTTAGGTTTAGCTGAAAGCTTGTCTCGATATAAATGTATGTACAAATACTTTTTTAGGTTTAGCTGAAAGCTTGTCTCGATATAAATGTATGTACAAATACTTTTTTAGGTTTAGCTGAAAGCTTGTCTCGATATAAATGTATGTACAAATACTTTTTTAGGTTTAGCTGAAAGCTTGTCTCGATATAAATGTATGTATAAATACTTTTTTAGGTTTAGCTGAAAGCTTGTCTCGATATAAATGTATGTACAAATACTTTTTTAGGTTTAGCTGAAAGCTTGTCTCGATATAAATGTATGTACAAATACTTTTTTAGGTTTAGCTGAAAGCTTGTCTCGATATAAATGTATGTATAAATACTTTTTTAGGTTTAGCTGAAAGCTTGTCTCGATATAAATGTATGTACAAATACTTTTTTAGGTTTAGCTGAAAGCTTGTCTCGATATAAATGTATGTATAAATACTTTTTTAGGTTTAGCTGAAAGCTTGTCTCGATATAAATGTATGTATAAATACTTTTTTAGGTTTAGCTGAAAGCTTGTCTCGATATAAATGTATGTACAAATACTTTTTTAGGTTTAGCTGAAAGCTTGTCTCGATATAAATGTATGTACAAATACTTTTTTAGGTTTAGCTGAAAGCTTGTCTCGATATAAATGTATGTACAAATACTTTTTTAGGTTTAGCTGAAAGCTTGTCTCGATATAAATGTATGTACTTTTCACTCAGAACTTTCTTTTTTGTGGCACATGAAATTATTTTTAAAGACACAACAACAAAACGACTAAATTACAACTTTTAACTTAGTATGGCTTTATAACATCCCCCCTACATGGGAGACTATCCCCCTACATGGGAGACTATCCACTCGACCGACGACATCGAAGCGGTCGCAGGAAGTTGATGGATGGAGGCGGCTCAGGACCGCTATTTGTGCCGTCGTATGTTCAGCAGTGGACGTGTATGAGTCTGATATTATGATGATGATGATGATGGCTGTATAACAGATGCTACCAGAGACATTTTTAAAGTAATTTAAAGTTAGAAGAGATACGTATGTTCTATATATTGTGTATGTGAGAAAAATGTTGCTAAAATTCCAAAAAAGAAACCGTTGAAAAAGGTTCCCCTAAATATTGGCATAGGTTAAATGAGGTTGTAGAAAAAAGGGTTAACTATTTGTTGGGCTAAGTAATGTACGAAGGTGCTTGAACTGTCCGAGTTGTAGTAGAACTTTGTTGAGATAACTTGAAGAGTGCAAAGAGTAGGTATCCATTTATTTGAGAGTTCGCGTCAATCGCGCGGGGAAAGTGAAAAGTTTCGTGATAAAGTGAACGTGAGGTGAGAAGTTTGCACTGATGAAAACGTGGATAAGATTTAGTAGAAAACCCGTGAGATTTCAGGGAAATTTCGCACCACAGGTATTTTCTTTGCACTTAGTTTTCTCTAGATTTCTGTGCAGTTTCGCTTGCGTTATACACAAATACTTTACTGCCAATATTTGCTTTTAGACAGAAAATCTTTATTTATGTATGTTGGTTTACTTTTAGTTCCTTCGAAGATTTGAATATCACGTACTAAATGGTCTTTAATTTTTTCACTATTTTGCCGCAAAATAAATAATAATAAAGCTTCCCTTCAGTTTACGTCCCTATTACAGTTTAGATGAAACCAGAAAGTATTAAACATTTTAGCACATTTTACGTAACTTTTTTACCTTATCCAATCTTTCCACATCCCAGGGGTATCTTAGGAGTGCAGTATGAATTTTTAAAGAAGCCAGTTCTGAGATGCTTTCAACAAGTTTAGCGAAACCCTGCCAACTCTCGATTTACATAACACGCGTAATGCAGACAAACTTTGGTTTTCTTTTACAGCTACGTAGAATACGTAGCAATCAGTTAGCAATATCCTATTCACCGTGATTGTAAAGAATTTTAAACCGAATAGTAGTGGCTTTAGAATAGAAAATGACTTGATCCTGAACAGGCATGAAGTTCGGTTAGTTTGAAGTTCCACTTTTCAATCTTATTATAGTAGCTAACTATTTAAAAGAAGATGGAAAATCTGGGGTCGAAGATCTTGAAGGAGTTACAAGAAAAACTCTTAGGATACACGAGGAATGAATACATAATGTGTTACTTTTCTAGAAGACATTTTCACAAGACTGGCAAACCACGCTTAAAGCTTTTATATTTTTAACTGAAACTTTCTTTTTAAAAATAAATTAAAAATGATTTTTAGGCATGCTGATATATAAATTATTTTCAATGAGATTGAGGCACAACACTGACGTTTTCTCAATGAATCAGTAGGAATCAAAATGCTTTCCTACCTCAATGAGGTAGAAACCATTTTTCGAATTCTTTTTGACTCAAGGTCATACGTAGATGATTTTACTCGTCCTGGATGGAACAGGACAGTTTTTACATACAATGGAATAAGTACCGTCTCGTACTGTAGGTACTTTTGTATGTAATGATGTTTAAAAATTGTCTCGTTCCATCCGGAACGGATAAAATTACGTTACATACATATCTATAAAAATACATTTTAATTGGATGTCCAAATTTATGAAGAAAAAAAATTTTAATTGTAAAACTAGCTGCTGCCCGCGGCCTCACACGTGAAGTTTCTATGTAAACGTTTAAAGGTGATTTCTATCCCACGGATGAATGCATATGTTTGATTCCAGGCCTAAAATTACCTGTATGCCAAATTTCAATCAGATCCGTTCAGTAATTTTGGCGTGAAGAGGTAACAAACATCCATCCATATATCTAGACTTTTGCATTTATAATATTAGTGTGATAAATTTAGTTCTGTAAGATTATAATGAAAGCTTTATCTCGTGCAGACTATCAGTAGCCGCTCCGATGAAGTTGACTTGATCACCGCGCGATGAAGTGTCGCTAATTCGTGCGGTCAGCCGTCATATGCATTCGCCGCAAATCCTGAGATAACAGAATAACAATGCCAAGAGATGTTCAGGATTTTTGACACTTAATCTTCAATAACAGATATTAAAATAAAACAATCAATCACAGTTTCAATTTCAATTTCAAAAAGCCTTTATTTAACAATTCTTACATCTAGTTTACAGATGTAAGAATTGTTTAATAAAGGCTAAGGTTCAAAAAGCCTTTATTTAACAATTCTTACATCTAGTTTACAGATGTAAGAATTGTTTAATAAAGGCTTTTTGAAATTGAAATTGAAACTGTGATTGATTGTTTTATTTTAATATCTGTCAATAATAAATATTTAAAAGATAGGTATGTATTAGACATCGGTAATGCAATAATAATTATACGTTATCGAGATTGTTTTGCTTTTCAGCATAGGCCTCCCCCAGATTCTTCCATAGAGGTTGGTCAAGTGATTTTCTCCTCCAATGTATGCCCGCTGCAGATTTGATGTCATCTTCCCCTCGCTCTTTTTCCTTGTCTAGGATACCATTCGATGACATCTTTGGCCCATTTCTCTTGTTTGGATCTTAGGACATGACCAACCCATTTCCACTTATTTTTTTTTAATTTATGTATTGTATATATTATGTCTGTTGTTGTAGTTTTTGTTCTTATAAACTTAAGTGTTTTCTTGTCTCTTTTCCTTATATTTAACAATCACAATTACCTCAACATAAATAAAAGCATGAATTATTATATAAGTGAACATCAGTACCAAATGTTAAAAGATTGCTGATAAAAATGAAATTCAACGCCACATCTAAGAAAAAATAAACAGGCATTGCAACTGCAAATTAGATCAAGTATTTTTCTATGTTATATATTAGTAAACACACACTCTTATCCACTACCAATAGCTTCGTAAAGCACCCGCGCGGGCACGTTTTGTATGACGTGGTCTATCGCTCGTCACTCTATAGATACATATATATTGAATATGCGCAGGTAGAGCACTTGATGGAGGTACAATCTTAGTTTTGGGCTGCACCTGGTGTGTGGTTGTGTTTTTCAGCTTCTTATTCTTTTGTTATTATTATTTTTAGTTTTTAATGCATTTCTTAGTTATTTTAGTTTTCTTGTATCTCGTTTTATTGTATACAGAATTTACACGGATTCATAACTCATATTTTATAATCATAGTCGCACTGGGTGTTGGTTGGGCTTATTTGTAGCCGGAGAGAAGAGCCCTCGTGTCTCAATACAAGTTATTTTAACTTAGTTAGAGCGAGGAGTCATTTTACTTTGACCTAATAGGTTTATTTAAGCATGTTTGTGCTAGATAGTGATAATTTAATATGTGTATTACTATTAATAATTAGACTAGTACGAATATTGTACCTAAATCTTTCTGTAAATAAACATTTTTATTATTATTATTTTGTTTCTCATTTCCATGATCACGGGCCATATAGTGACCCGGTCCTTTGAGAGGCATGCGTGGCGCCGAAGCCAACAGTACACAGGCCCTTTATGAGAATTAATCTAAAGGCGAGAGCTACACATAGCGGGTATCATCCTTGGTTGCACAATATGATAACCGAAGATGATATCCGCCAGGTGCAGAGACTATTGCAAAGGAAAATGAAAATAACAAAAAAGCCATGTTATTGTGGTGAATGGATGGACTGGATAATTGGGCTATGGGGGAAACTATGGACGCCTGCCATAAACATACTCTCAATACTGTTAAAAGCGGCAGACGGTGGCTTGTCGAATGCTGGATGGGTTCCTCAAAATGTTGGCGTAAATGCCGGTAAAGGAACAACATCGGTGCAAACGACTAAGGGGTGTCGAGAGGTGCGGCCCCGATTTCACCATCACGAAGACACGTGAGCGGGCTTCCTCGTTATTACGCCATTAGACACTTCCACCCCCGAGTCTACATCCTAAGATGCATCTCTCGCGACTCCACTCAGACCGGCCAATGAAGGCAAGCAAGAGGTGGGGATCTGGTTCTCTTGGGGTACCACTCCGCAAGCGGAGACGAGAACCAGGAACTTCCCCGGGAGCACTCGGTATACCCGTGGTGTCGCTACTCACCAACAGCTGGCCACAAGCTGCCCTGCAGGTTTATTATTATTATTATTATATATACGAGTTGATGACGAGTTGATGAGCGTCTTCTTAAAGGGGATAAGACCAAGAGGACGCTCACCAACTCGCTCTAAAAATAAATATATATATATATATTTTTTTTTAGACGCTCATCAACTCGATGGTCTGATCATATTAAGGCAATAAGGATTCACTTTGCCTGCAGCCTTTGTTTTAAATTGAACTCACTTATGCAATTGTCAACACTGCGATCACCAATCCGCCTGCCAAGTGTGGTGAATGGTGATTATGGCAAATCCCCCCTACATGGGAGACTATCCAATCAATGGACCGACGACATTGTAGCGGTCGCAGGGAGTCGATGGATGGAGGCGGCTCAGGACCGCTATTTGTGGTGTCGTACGGGGGAGGCCTATGTCCAGCTGTGGACGTGTATGGGTTGAAATGATATGAATTTACAGTACTGCCTCCCTGACTGACGAGCATTGGCCTGTAATTTAAGATTATACGATTCATTTCTGAGCATAACGTTACAGTGGGTAATGGCTGCCTCCCTGGTTGATTAATTTTGGCCTGTAATTTAACAATGGAATAAGTTTAAATTTTGTGAATTCTAGTGTATCAGTTATTTTAATAAAGTCAGACGGAGTTGGCATATAGCCGAGCATACACTGTAACGCCCGGTTCTGCTCTGATGTAATGCTGCGTTCACCTCACTGATGTAATGCTCGGCTCACTTCACTGATGTAATCATCGTATCCGAGCAGTTCCATCACAATCATACAGGATGCAGAGTGCTGTGTAGGAACCTGTGTCAGTCTGTTGTGACTTTTTCACGCCTAAACGGCTGAATGGAACTTAATTAAATTTGGGAAGGAGAGGGCTAGTACACCGGGGAAAGAATTAAAAGCGCATGCGAGGTTGCGGGCACCAGCTAGTAGGTTATATAACTTATTAGACGTGCCCTAAACAATATTTCATGTTTTGAGAAGTAGTGATATATAGTTACTAGCTGCTGCCCGCGCCTTCGACCGCGGTTTATCGAGATAAAAAAATAGCCTAAATGTTATTCCAGGTCCCAAACTATACCCATACCAAATTTCAGCCCAATCGGTTCACTAGTTTTTGCGTGAAAGAGTAACTAATCCATACATCCGTCCATACAAACTTTGACATTTATAATATTAGTAGGATTTTATTAACTTAATGAAACCATAATGGATTTAATGGGTTTCTGACCTAAGTCAAAGAACGTTGTACCACAAAATACACTTTACTTTAATAAGTATTTTATGCATTTTAAATGAAATTGTAACGCTGTGGTTTACCTCAATAAATAAATAAATAATTATGAGCTACTGTTTTCCAAATGGAATCTCTAAAAATACATTTAATTGGAACCTCAACTGCAGTTTGCAAATTTCAAAGGAGAGTTCAAACATTTAACTTGCAGACGGAAGTTCAATTAAGGTCTTAATTAATTTTAAGTCATAAAGCTTAAAGTGAGTGAAGTCGGAGTAAAGGCTAGTTTAAACTATTCTCTTATTCACGTCTTAATTTGAAAGCATGTCTGGAGCTGGTGAAAATTACGTTGCAAACTATTGAAAGAGTTTCTCGGTCGACTCAAAAGACTTCTTACTTGCGATAAAAACTGATAACTAATATATAATATAACCTAAAATAATTATGTATATGCAGGTATATTTTTTTTATAATCGATATAGCAAGCACCACCAAGTAGGTAAGTTGTTTGATGTAATATATGTTTTTTTTTTTCCTTTTATCGTGCTAGAACCCCTTTCTTTTACTGAGCACATGTAAGGGCTTACATCAATTAAATCCTAGATTAGTAGATTAGGTATATGCTAAATTGATTATTAAAAATTATCTAGGTAAATGATTCATTGCGAAACGGAAAGCGTGAAGATCTCCGACTCGATGGACCGACGACATTGTAGCGGTCGCAGGGAGTCGTTGGATGGAGGCGGCTCAGGACCGCTATTCGTGGCGTCGTTTGGGGGAGGCCTATGTTCAGCAGGGGACGCATACGGGCTGATGATAATAATGATTAATTTAGTATCTGAATCAATAACTTTATTTCTTTAGGTTTACAAAATAAGCACTTAGACAAGTCAAATTTTATACTATAAACATAGTTATTATTATCAAATAAGAAATAAGGTGTTATTGATATTCTCTTCACTTCAATTTTTTGTCCTGTGTTGTGTGTATAACAGTAAGAACTAATATATGATTTAAAAGCTCTCTAAAAACACATCTAGAGTAAAAATAATTATGTATTATATTTTGATTCGATTAAGTATTTAATTTTGTTTCTGATCTTTATTTCATTCGATCTCTGAAGTAAACCTTTCTGGTCTGAGATAATATTTTACAATATTGCTTTGGTCTACTAAAATTAACTCGTAATCGAGCCCAAAGGTTCTGTTGAAATTTCGGGAAAAATAGGTAAATAAACACGATAAATAGCCGAGAATATTTATAATAATTTCATGCATAACTTACTAGTAACACAAAGATTTAATTATTAAGGACTTGTATAGCCTAGACAAAATAATAATATGGGTACTCTTTTAAAATTATTCACGGGTAACAGTGAAACGGCAGACAGAACCCTCTAAAACCGGAAACTGTTACTTAAAAACTGCGGTGCACCTATACATTGCGCATACAAACCCCTACAAATCTCCGGAATCCATTCTATCCAATAAAATCCCTACCTAAAACCCCAGTACACACCAAAAACCATGCAGCCTTCGAAACCCAATGTGGAATGCCACAAGCGTAAATCTCAGCCTTGTGGTAATATAAAACAGGCCGTAATGGGCACTAAAACTTTTCTAATGACCGCAACGTCCTGAAACTGTCTCCTGAGAGGAGCTCCAGTAAAGTATTTATGATTTTTTCTGTTCCCGACGTGTTTTTTGTGTCGAATTATTTATTAGCTGTCCCGCTCAGAGAGATATGCAATGATAGAGAGGGAAGACTCTTGGCGTTTTATGAGATTTATGTTTGAAGATAAAGTAGTGTTTTATAGAAAAAACCTTGTTGAAATCGGTAATAAATAGGGATTTATCACAACAAATTATCTCATATAGATAGAATATCGAGAAATTAATTATTCTCTATTAAATGCTAATTAGATACAACAGTTTAAATTATGAGTAATTTTCTTAAATTTTCGTATTCATATTCAATTTAAAACCAGCTCAGTTTTCGTAGAGGCAAATTAAAATGAACTGCGAATTGAAATTTGTTTACCGAATTGTTTTCTTGTGATGAAAATTTCTGAGAGCTAAAGTCAAAAGCTATGATAAAAAATAAAAAGTGCTGTGCCCTATGCGCTTAAAGTGAAATTTGCCAGCTAGCGTTCCATTTTAGTTAATTTATCCCGGTGAAATTTCATAACTTTCTTGCCTTATTGCTGGCAAAATTTAAAATATATAAGCCCATATTCTGCAACGCTTTACCTATCTACCTGCTTACTTCAATAAGTAATATTGTTTCAAAAAAAATTGACTAGACATACAAAGTGAAAGTGGTGTAATTTTTCTGAAAAACTATTAACTGAGTTCATACTCTTGTTTTTACATTGTTGTTTAGCGGGACAAATAGTAATTCCTCGTAAATTTTCACGTGTTTAATAAAAAATTTATAGACGTAATTTTACACTAAAATACCTACCTCCTTATTTCATCGTAGCAGGCGCAGACCATTATAATAGGTCAAGAAATATAATTTGCAGCAGGAGGTCGACCAAGGCTACGGGGGTGCTATTTTATTAGACCTGCTTCGTGATTTATATGCACCGCCCATCGCGATTTAGTGGACTGCTTAGGACCTTTTAGTGCTAGATCGATAAGCAGATAGTGTGTTGTGGATAAGACTCTTATTTTATAATGCTTAAGGCTTTCTCGGGGTTAGATACTCTTCTATATAGTATTTATCGAGATAGTTTGCATATCTCATGTAAATCAGTGATATGGCGAACAGAGAGTAATATTTGACTGTTATTTTTAAGATATAGCAAATCATGTAATTAGTGATAAGAATCTGTAACGAGGTACAACGAATAGATATATGAATTTAGGGTTATTCTATATTAGGCCTTGTTACCAATTACAACTGTTTGACGGGGTGACGAATAAAAACAAGTTTGACGTGTGACCATTAACTACAAAACAAAGACGTGTCCGATTAGAACTAAATTTACATATGACTAATTGAAACAAATTTTAATGCTTTTTGAGTTGTGACCAATTAGAAAACTTTTTTGGAGTGATGAATTGTTGCCTAAATCCTCGGCTGCGCAATGAAAGTCTCTACTTAGGTTTAACTGGTTGTAAGTCTTTGCATGTATTGTTTGGTAGTTTTAGGCAAATAAATAATAATCTATTCTTAATTTCTATCATCAAAGCTTCAATATCACTAGTCCCCAAGTCCAACCAGTCACTAGTCTCCTATTTAAATCGGATTATGAGAGTTAAGGAACAGGGAATGCACCTGTGTTTGCGTGTACACGTAATGTTCTTACTAAATAAATAAATAATTAAATAATGTTGGACAGTGCACACAATATCATCTAGCCCCAAGCTAAGCAAAGCTTGTGTTATGGGTCTAGTACCCATTACTGATATACATAATATAATACATAGATAGATATTGTTTATTATACATAGAATACCCAGAACACTAAAGATCTTTAAAATGCGAAACTTTACTTGCTCATTAACAATTTAATCAAAACAAGCAAAATATTCCATAAAAATAAAGTGCTGAAAACTATTTTCCTACAAAAGACTAAATTTTGCTCTACAAGTTAAAAGTTAATTGCAAACTGGTTGGCATTTCAAGATGAATAAAATAAGGGTGTTTTCTAATTAGACTCAGAGAGCTAGCGAGATGTGAGGCCTTGCTCTCTGTTGGACAGCTGGGTCATACTCCTTTTTACACCACTGTTCAAAAAAGGAGTGTAATGTTTCCTGGGTCCATCTTTATGTGAGTTTTTATACAACGAGGACTCTAATTCCACTAAATCTCTCCGTGCAAATAACACTATCGCAAGCTCTATCTTTTTTTTCTTCCATGGAAGATGCTGCGACGAGACTATTGTCATTGTAAAGGGATTGGTTACCAGAATTCGGCAAGCACTTTTAAATGCCTGTACTCATTAGGAGACCTGAGGTCATCAGGTTTAGAATTGAAAAACAATACTGGAGCTTATAAGTAAATGCTCCTTGAGAAACTGACCCTTTACTTTTCATTAAAATTAACAGACGAAGCACAAAATAGGAGGTTCTATATTCGGCTGTATATTTTTTTGTATGTTCGTTGATTACTCCGTCAATTATTGACCGATTTGGAAAACTCCCGAGGTGGTCCATAACAATTTTATTCTCATGGGATAAGTATTTATCTCGAAAAATTTATAAAACACTGTAAATACTAAGGATTTAAAGTCGGTATTGAGTTTATCAAAACAATAAATTTATGTTATGTGCCCTGAAATTGTATACCTACTTTTATTTATCTGGCGCAGCGCATAAGCATTCTTATGCAGCGAGGCAATGCAGCCAGCGTCCCGGGGACGCTTCCGACTGGTATTGATTTGGACCAGTTGAGCTGTAGATAGTTTGCAACAGTCTGCAGTTAGCTCAATTGTTTCAATCGTAAATACTAGTTTTAATTTGTCTTTATTATTTTATTGTAGTTTTTTTAGTTTTATTTTTATTATACCTATAGTTTAAAACTTAAAAATTCGATGGTCGAGCTAAATAACACAGGCGTTTGCCTACTAACGAAGCTAAGACTAAGTCCGTGATCACTAAAATAACTTAAGTGTTCTCTGAAATGGTTAAGTGACTTCTTGAAAGAAATAAATATCGTTCCTTGGAACGTTAAATTGTTACCCAGCTTCTTTCTGTTACTTTTGTTCTATTGTTTACTATAGTTCTATTCATTTATCTTTTCTAAATGTTTTCATATACTTCATAGGATCTAGTATTTAAAAAAAAAAAGAAAATTGTGTAGAAACTTATAAAATTAAGAAAACTTAACCACTACCTTTGTTATAAACTTTTTTAATGTAACCTTAGCCCCAGCGTTATATACTCTTTGTTAAGCACGTTTCAAATAACTGTCGGTTGTTTGACTTGAAAGACAGGATAACGTCTGTCAGGGCAGCTAGTCCTACTATCCTACTAATATTATAAATGTGAAAGTTTGTATGGATGGATGTATGGATATTTGTTACTCTTTCACGCAAAAACTACTGAACCGATTTGGCTGAAATTTTGTATGGGTGTATATATATACCTGGAATAACATATAGGATATAGCATTTTTATCCCGATAAAATTCGAGCAAAGGCGCGGGCAGCAGCTAGTAAAATATAGAAATATTAAGTACTTGTCGTTTGTTGATGTCAGTTGTAACTTTCTCTTCTATGGTTTGTTATAAATCAGTATCTATTTGTTGCCAGAATCAGAATCAATAATTTTATTTCTTTAGGCTTACAAAATAGGCACTTAGATAAGTTAAATTTTTTACTATAAACTTAGTTATTATTATCAAATAAGAAATAAGGAAAATAAAAATCCAATAATGTAAACAAATTAAACTAGTATTTACAATTGAAACAATTGAGCTCACTGCAGACTGTTGCAAACAATAAGGTGTTATTTATATTCTCTTCACTTCAACCAATTGTTTAATTAAGAAACATTTTATATATTTTTACCTACGAGAAACTTACTCGATGGACCGACGACATCGTAGCGGTCGCAGGAAGTCGATGGATGGAGGCGGCTCAGGACCGCCATTTGTGGCGTCGTATGGGAGAGGCCTATGTCCAGCAATGGACGCGTATGGGCTGATATGACGAGAAACTTACGTATTCGTACTAACTTATTTATTTCAAATCCCGTTCACTTTGTGAATCTTAAGTGGTATACGGAAACGATGTATGTATAATAAGCAAGACCAAAGGGCCTAATTAAAGTTTGTTCAGCCTCGGAGACCGTTCAGTAAAAGGGCTAGTTCCGAGATATTAATGTGCGCGAGAGTACAATGTATCCTTGTGCACAAAATACTCCGGCGACGACGCTTTGTTCCCGTGGGACGTGTGAATTATTCCTAAGATGTGGTCTCGGATGTGCGAAGCTTATGGAGTCTACAAACCAAAGTTGCGGCTGACGAGTGGATTTGTCAACATGTTGGCGGCCGCTGAGTATTCGTACACTAAAATTTTACACCAATCCGCGAACCGGGCTGTTTCGTTTTGATGATCAGTAGGAGCAGAGTACGCACCTACATAGTAACGGCCGCCAACAAGTTGATTTGTTAACTTGTCGGTCGCCGGGTATTCGACCACTGAAATTTCGAACCAACCCGCCTCAATATCGCGCCGGGCTGTTTCGTTTTGATGATCAGGAGGAGGAGAGTACGCAACTTAGTCAACAGCCGCCAACAAGTTGACTTGTCAACTTTTCGGCCGCCGGGTATTCGACCACTGAAATTTCGAATCGACCCGCCCATTGCTGCGCCGGGCTATTTCGTTATGATGATCAGTAGGAGCAGAGTACGCACCTTATTCAAAAGCCGCCTACAAGTTGACTTGTCAACTTGTCGGCCGCCGGGTATTTGACCACTGAAATTTCGAACCGACCCACCCCGTTGCCGCGCCGGGCTGTTTCGTTTTGCTGATCAGGTAGAAGCAGAATAAGCACCTAGTAACGGCCGTCAACAAGTTGATTTGTCAACTTGTCGGCCGCCGCCGGGTCGACCACTGAAATTTCGAACCAATGCTACGCGCCGCGCCGGGCTTTTTCTTTTTGATGATCAGTATGAAGAGAGTCAATTATATTATATTTTTTATTATAAACAAAGTCCTCCACCACGTATGTCTGTCCGCGATAAACCCAAAAACTATTATACGCATTTTCATGCGGTTTTCACCAATCGATAGAGTGATTCATGAGAAAGGTTTATGTTTATAATTTGTCAAGGTTTTGTGTAAATTGGTTGAAATATATCGATAATTGTCGGAAGTGTCGGAAAAAGTCAAGCCACCTGGGAGCTTTCATCGAAAACGCTGCCTAATATGCCTTTGAGATAGTTATATCAAAATAACGCATGGTGGGATATTCTTCTTAGTCCACGCGGGCGTAGCCGCAGAGAATTTTAATAGATAGAGCGATTCAAGAGGATTGTTTATAGGTATGTATAATTTAGTATCAGCATTAAAGCCGGGGCGGGTCGCTAGTCATTTAATATGATGAGTTTAAAACGCTTCAGTTACTACATATTTGTTATCAAAGCTTATCATCAAAAATGCCATATCATTTATTAATTTAAGTATTCTTTCATCCTCGACCGTCATACTTATGAGGGCAGTCCTTTATACCAAACGACTATCTCCTTATTTATGCATAAACTGTGATAAGCATTGTTAGCCAAGAATTTGCAAGTATTAACCACACACGAATATTTGATGAAGTAGGAAATGTTTGGAGTAAATTAGAAATTAACCACATAAGGCTCTAAGGGAGGAATATTTAGGATTATCAGTTTAGTGAACTGTAATTTTGTGAGATTATGAGGACACGTGCAAATACAAAGGGGATGGAGAAACGTGAGAAGAAAGGGGGTTATTCAAGTTTTCCCCCTTGATAAATCCCCCTTATGAGGAAAACTAGAATCAAAATTTTAAAAAAGGAGTTTGGAGGAGGATTGGGCGTGGGTAAGGGTTGTTGTACAATTGCCACAAAGTAAATTCGTCACGAAAAAAAGTGTGTGTAAATTCGCCACAATTCTATTTCATTAATTTTGGTTATTGTAAATTTGTCACATAGCCTTTTCCGTAGAGAGAGAAAAAACAAACAATAAGTAGAATATCACAAAACAAATGATTTGACACTCATAGCTAGGATTAAATAAAATTCAAATTTCATTCAGAATTTCAAAAATTTAGGGGAACTGTACTTGCGTCGAGCTAAGTATTTGTTATTTCATGCTAGACCATAGCAAGTCATCAGCCCACATCAGTAGGCACTTATACCAGTCTTATATCATGTCTGACCCATATATAGTATTTAAATCGTTGGAGCTGCGGGCAGAGACATTCATTATTATTAATGCGAAAGCTTGGATGTTTACATTTTTCAATATTTGTTACCTCTTCACGGCAACAAACAAACTACTAAGCGTACCGGGTTTAAATTTTGCACCGATGTATTTCTCAACCTGATACATTACTTTTTATCCCGGAAATTCGGGAGCAAAGTCGCGGGCATAACCTATTTTAGAATAAAAACGTTTATACTATGAAAATGAAGATTGGTAACATGATAACAGTGCTTCAATACCATTCAATCACGTCTAATATCGAGGATCTCGTGTCTCCACGGGGAAAATGTGTTTTTGTGACGAGATTCCAATTTATGGTTGCAGAAACTTTTATAGGGTACTTGACACAGATTCCTTTCTTTGTTATGGCATGCGAAACAGATTTGATGGCTGGGCTTGATAACTGATTCTGTACGGGCAGGTACGTGATAGAAATGAGGAAAGTTCAAAGTGTATGGGGATCTATAGCGTAATCCCGGAAATTTTACTGATGGTATTGTATAAGCATAAAATTAATGGAGGCTGCACTGAGTATATTCATATTTATATGAACAAACAAACATTTATTTATAGACAGTTAATACACAGTACTTTCTTTGAATTACACCTAATACACCAAAAAATAACACAAAGAAACAGGAGAAGGTTCACAAAGTTTGTTTACGCACAGTCCCTGTGCACAGTCACTGTTTACTGACTTTTTTTTTAATCTCTTGACCATTGACCAAAGGAACCAACCAGGGAGTCGTTGGATGGAGGCGGCTCAGGACCGCTATTCGTGGTGTCGTTTGGGGGAGGCCTATGTTCAGTAGTGGACATGTACGGGCTGATGATGATGATGATGATTGAGCTGATTTTTGACATAGGTACTTAAGTAAGTTCGGTGATAATGCAATGTCATCGTACCATCGACCTGACCTGATGATGGAAACCGAAGGTGGTCATAGGAACTCCTAAACTAAACGACCTAACCACGTCGAGTTTGGGTTCGTTGGATTAGTCTTCCCAAAATCTCTCGTCCTAGATTATATAAAAGCTCGTAGGTATTTAAAAGTATTTAAATTATAAAAAAATATTACATATACCAAAATCATACACTTAGCTTGTCTTATAATAAAACATCGCTTTATCAAGTACCATATTTTGGCGAAGACCGACTTTTCCCAAGTGTGGCGATTTCGCAAAGTTTAAGTGGCCATTAGTAAAGTTGTTTACAGCTGCCCTAGGGCTACTTTTAGACGCGACTACGTTTCATTACGAGAAAGGCAGCAAAAACGAAAATGTTTAATGTGAGAGTTAGGAATGGGCCGAAAGGATGTTGGACGCCTGTTTATTAATTATACCGAGCGAAATCAAAATTTTACATTTTTAAAATCAAATTTCTAGTATCATTGTCGGTCTAAATTGAGCAAGTATTCAAGTTTATGCTGAGCGACAACCTTTTTAAATGAATTCAAAAAAGGAGGAGGTTCTCAATTTGACTGTATGCTTTTTTTTTGTATATATCTTACGCGATATTTCCGCGAATTCTGGACCGATTTTGAAAATTCTTTCACTATTGTATTGAAAATGATCCCGAGGGAGTCATTTTCTATTTTATCCCCAAGAGACTAGTATTTATCCCACAAAACTTAAAATAAGTGTAAAAGTAAGATGTAAGTTGTCATGGTGTATATAATTATATATTTTTCTGTCCACTGTGATTGTATAATTAATGCAGTAGGTATGTATGTTCATAGTTTTTTTTAATATTTCTCTGTTCATTTAGCTCTACATGTGTTACATAATGGAAGAAATTATTTTGGTTTGTTTATTTTAAGTTTTATAATTTTAAGTATTATGAACTCTTTATTTCCCAAATAAAATAAAATAAATGAATAAAAGTAAGGAAATTTTAAGTCGTTTTATCGTTTTTTAACACGCCAAATTATTTGATGTCACGGACCATGATTGTCGAGGATACAGGCGACTCGGCCCATACATAACTAGGACCGCGGTCCCAGTTACCTGATCACATTTTTGAATCAGTCGACTGGGACCATATACCTAATTTGCTTTAATGTACAGTTAACAGAAAAATCAAGTTACTCACCTACATATATTTGCACCTACAGAGATTAGAGACAATAAAATATATTTTTTACTTTACTTATTGCTATACTAACTATCAAAATAGTTACTATTTATTTTCACCAATAATTTCTTACCCCTAACTAACCACATGAGTCCTCTACGAAATAATTCACCAATTCCCGAACACCATCAATAAAGGGCATATCGATTGCTTAACCAACAATGCAACCTATAACTATGCAATGTGTATCTGATTGCATGTTATGCACCTTCCGTTCGATCGACGACGTGGCTCGCGTCGCGTAGAGTCAACAAATTTCGACAAAGGCAGACGCGGCGGCGGCGGCGCCGCGGCGGCGCGTCGAGGACGAAACATGTTACAGACATACACTTACGACAAATAGTAGCGCCAATTGATCCCCCCTACATGGGAGACCAGCCACTCGATGGACCGACGACATCATAGCGGTCGCAGGGAGTCGATCGATGGAGGCGGCTCAGGACCGGTATTTGTGGCGTCGTATGGTGAAGGCTTATGTCCAGTGGACGTGTATGGGCTGATATGATGAAATAGTAGCGCCATATTTGAGATTTTTGGTGTTGCCATAATGGATGTTTGGTTCGGCGCTGTAGTATGTCGATCAGGTATGGGTGGTATTTACCAGTATGTCTGCTTGTCCGCTGGTAGAAAGGGGAGGTCGGGATAAGGTCATGTAAATGCTGTGCATAGTCACCAAAGTGGTACCTACTTGTAGAACACCCAACGTCTGGCAACGCGTCGTCTGTATTCGAGGCTGAGCAGATCCACAAGCGAATTACTGAATTGATTCCTTTTGTGTATTTTAATAGGAATTACGGAACTTTTACGGAAATCCGTAGAAGACCCGACCTATGGCCTCTTAATATTGACAGGCAGAACTGGCGATTGGCAGGCCATATAGCTCGCAGAACCGATAACCGTTGGGGAGTAAAGGTTTTCGACTGGCGACCGCGATGGAATGCGAAACTGAGTGTTGAAAGACCTCCTACTCGGTGGACCGACGACATTATAGCGGTCGCGCGGAGTTGTTGGATCAACTCCGCGCGAGGCGGCTCAGGACCGCGTCGTTTGGGGGAGGCCTATGTTCAGTAGTGGAACTAAACGGAATGATGATGATGATGAGTATTTTAAAAACTCCACTGCGATTAGCAATACGCCTGCCGAACGTGGTAATTATGGCAACACGTGTTTTGTTTAGGGCAGTCATGTTATGCCTCAGGCGTAGTATGTCGCCTGATGGAGAATAACTGATTCTAAATCCTTACTCATACATAAACAAAGCTAGAGTTTCTGAAATAATAGAGCTGCCAAAGTACACAGCTTGTCAAGCAAAGCAACGTTCTGCAAATTTCCGTGCACTTTAATAGCAACGGGCAAACTTCGGGTACGTCATTCACTTTAGGAAGGTGTTTCAACGGACACAGTTTAAATGAAAAGAAAATAAATCGACGTGTTGATTTTCTAAACCATAGATGATAGAGTATTCATGGTAAAATATCGGGGCCTCGCGATAGGAATTCGATCATACAATTGAATTGAATTGAATACTTTATTTATTTTCTCTTGCAAAAGGTAATTGTTGAAATTTTTTGTCTTAAGCTATTTTAATCTAGTTATCTTGTTTTGCAAGAGACTGGTGCCCGTGAGAGGTTTATAAAACCTGTAGTACAGGTCAGCAGGGCCTTCCTCCACAGGATAATTTGGGATATACATATATACTTACTTAAGAAAAGACAGTACTACCTACCTAAAAATTTTTTTTTCTTTTCGAATTTTTACAAAAATGGCACTATACATGAAGAATGGTTCTATAAAGGTATAACGGCTTAAAATTAGTTACACATAATTCACCACTCAATTCGGCATGCAAAATAGACACAAAAAAACTGAGCGAAATATATAATTAATGAAATTAAATTTAAGAAAAAACGATGTATTTTTAAGGAATATTCTGTATTGGCAAAGAAAATAACAATCAAATAATTATAAACAAATTAAACTAGTATTTACAATTGAGCTAACTGCAGACTGTTGCAAACAATCTACAGGTAAGAAAAAATTTGTTTTATATAAAATGATAATCTTAGAATGTCAGTGAATTTATATAATAATAATAATCTCGACATGAAATTCAGATACAGTATAAAAATGCTTTGTGAGTAAGCCACTTGATAAAAAATATGTAGCAGTATTAAAACGTTAAATAATAACACACCTCATTAAAAAATATGTTAAAAAACAATGTTTTATAGCATATTTTGTTACTTAATGTGGACGCACCCTTAGAAAGTTTCTGTACCTCAAAATTAGGCATCGACCTAATTTCAAAATAGGCTTTGGGTAAAAAAAATGAAGCATTCCACGTAGCGCACCCAGATGAAGCGCTCCAAAGTACTTCCACATAGCGCATAACTAATATTGAAAATAGGATGAACTCCATTTCTCCGATTTTTTGTTCGGGTTTATCCTGAAATATCACTAGGGTACTTATTTCTCTCCTGATTTTCCGGTGCGTTTATTTTCCGTTCTTACACGCTGCCATATTGAATATCTGTTTCTGACGTATGATACGAGTACAAGGTGTCTTAGAAATTATTAATTCAACAAACGGCATTATATGCCTAGTCCTACACCAAGTTAAATATAACCACATGGTAATGGTGATTAGCACCCACCGTTGGCAAAAACGGTTTTCTTTAAAATCCCAATCAAGAAGTATCGATCATGTATCATAAATTTGAAATTTTCAGGCTACTGAATATTATTTCATTTCATAAATATATTATTTTAGTTTCGTTTTTTGCGAGGGGGCACGTTTTATTAGACAAGTAGGTACTATTTACTCTAGTATCAAATATTTTATCAAAAACATCCTCGGTCTGCCTTCCACTTGTGGTTACGCCCAAGAGAATTCACATTGTGATACTTGCTTATACAAGTTACCTACCTATTAAGCCAATATGATGACAGCAATAAATATATTGAGTACTAGCTGCTGCCCGCGCCTTCGCCCACGTTTTATCGGGATAAAAAATAGCTTATATATTATTTCAGGTCCCAAACTATACCGATACCAAATATCAGCGTAATCGGTTCAGTAGTTTTTGCGTGAAAGAGTAACAAATATCCATATATACAAAGAACTGCACATTTATTCGCTCATTTATTATTTTATATAGGGAAACATATTTGTAGTATTTCATGATAAGTAGTCACTTACTACCACATATCTTTCTTAGAAATATGTTTCAATTCGGTAAATATTCTCTTATTTTTTATCAAGACTAGTTTATTTCGTATAGAAAACACTTTGTTATACAATGGCGACCTGGACAGTCAAAGTAAAAAGTGTTTTCTATACGAAATAAACTAGTCTTGAGTCATAATTTTTTTGTAATTTGCATAACAAAAAATGTACGATATGGAGACAACCCTATCCATCTATACAAACTTTGACATCCGAATAATATTATAAATGTCAAATTTTGTATCGATGGATGTATGGATATTTGTTACTCTTTCACGCAAAAACTACTAAACCGATTAGGCTAAATTTGATATAGGTATAGTTTGGGACCTGGAATAACATATAGGCAATTTTTTATCCCGATAAAACGCGGGGGAAGGCGCGGGCAGCAGCTAGTTTATAATATTAGTAGAATTGGTACTAGGTATTACCAATACTAATGACGCCTAAGGGGTTAGGTACCCTCAATCCGGACTACCAACGTGTTCGTGGACACCTTATAAACGTCGTCGTTTAATACGAGTACGGCTTCTAAAGCAATCGGTGTCGGTTATGCGAACATGATCGGAAATCTGTCACCAGCGATCATTTCCGTAACACATGTGTTTAAAAATCACGAGATAGTGTAAAGAGGACTTTACATTACAATGGTTGGAAACGATACAAATTGAAGCTCACTGAACTCGATATTGCTAAATGTCGCTTAGTAAAATAATGTTTTTTTTTTTTCTTCAGATTTTGCTATCTCATTTATTTAGTGAAAACATTCTAAAATAAAATATGTACTATGAGAAATCAATATTTTGATTTCGATTTCATGTAGCAATCTAAATAGCAATGCCAGAGATAAGACAAATAGTCCAAGATTTAATATAAAATCTTGTACGTAAATGTATTAACAATTCTAGAATATGAACAACAGGACGAAGGCTATCCACATTTTCAAAAAAAGTTTACCTAAATACCTTACCGGAACCAGTCTAAATAATTGTTACACGTTGAGTGTAGAAGCTCCCTTATCTAAACACTTCCCCTCGTGTTGAAATCTGTCCCTGATTAAATTCGAAGCCATAAAAAGTCATGCGAGTTCCAAATGAGCGTTTCCAAGTGAACGTATATGAGCATTATCAGCTGTTATGGGCAGTTTATGTACAGTCACATACGGAAATGTCACACTTTGCAATGTAATATAATGCTAACGATTATTTGACGACGTCTGGATCTAGCTTGCAGGGTAATTTTCTATAGAACGAATAGAAGAAAGTAATTCCAAGTTATGGAGTTCAGTTCCGTTGGAATCAGATATGTAGTTCCTTTTACTGCAGAATGTTGATTCAAAGATCTTTAATTAATTATAAGATTTATTTGCATCAAACATGGTAAGTATAATAGGAGATATACTTAAATATAAATATGTCCCCATGTCTTACTACGCAGTTTTAACCTTTGTCGTCTCTTCGTTCAACCTGTAACCTGTTATACTTGTACTTGTTCAAATAAACGATTTTTTTTTTTTTTTACTATAATCTAGCATTCAATGGAATAAAAAAATCATTTGAGTCATAAATATTCCTATTATTTAACCATTTTCATTTTAAATATAAAATCATTCATAAATTTTAGTTCCTTTGGTATTTTATTATATATTTTTATACACATCGTCAAACAGCTTTTTGCATACTTAGCTGAATGTGAGGTTATTTTTAGAACTGGTCTGTTTGGGTCTCTACATAATATAGGGCGTTTGTCACATGCTTTTAGGAATGAGTCTCCGTGATTCCTAACAAAATTCGCTACTTCGTAGATTTAGAGCGACGGTAGAGGTAACAAACCAAAATCCTTAAATAAGGGTTAACATGACTCATCAGGCGGGTTTCCACATATTGATACATGCAAGATCCTCAAAGAATGTTTTGTTACTCAATATAAGTCATATTGAGTCCTTAAAATCATTATACTTAGTCCATTATCAATATATATCAATAAAAAATACATTATTATTATTATTCTGTTTCTCGTTTCCATGATCACGGGCCATATAGTGACCCGGTCCTTTGGGAGGCATGTGTGGGGCTGAAGCCAATAGCAGAGCAGAGCACATTATGAGAATTAATGTAAAGGCGAGACATTATTATTTCCATGATCACGGGCCATATAGTGACCCGGTCCTTTGGGAGGCATGCGTGGAGCCGAAGCCAACAGCACAGAGGCCCTTTATGAGAATTAATCTAAAGGCGAGAGCTACACATAGCGGATATCATCCTTGGTTGCACAATATGATACACCCGAAGATGATATCCGCCAGGTGTAGAGACTATTGCAAAGGAAAATTAAAATAACAAAAAATCCATGTTATTGTAGTGAATGGATGGACTGGTAATTGGGCTATGGGGGAAACTATGGACGCCTGCCATAAATATACTCTCAATACTGTTACAAGCGGCAGACGGTGGCTTGCCGAATGCTGGACGGGTTCCTCAAAATGTTGGCTTAAATGCCGGTAAAGGAACAACATCGGTGCAAACGACTAAGGGGTGTCGAGAGGTGCAGCCCCGATTTCACCATCACGAAGACACGTGAGCGGGCTTCCTCGTTATTACGCCATTAGACACTTCCACCCCCGAGTCTACATCCTAAGATGCATCTCTCGCGACTCCACTCAGACCGGCCAATGAAGGCAAGCAAGGGGTGGGGATCTGGTTCTCTTGGGGTACCACTCCGCAAGCGGAGACGAGAACCAGGAACTTCCCCGGGAGCACTCGGTATACCCGTGGTGTCGCTACTCACCAACAGCTCGCCACAAGCTGCCCTGCAGGTACACATTATTATTATTATTATAACTGCAATGCATGGGTAGGCTAGGTTTCCATTCAGTTTGTTGGCTATAATTATGTCAAAATAACTCATAACTTTCAGCATTCAAAAAGTTCATCACATTCATAAAAAATATAGTTTTTAAAGCATTTTTTCCCGTGCCAAAATTAAAAGCACTGTAAGTTTATGACGCTAACTTGTATCATAAATTATTTCTACGAACCCGTGCGTTGGAATTACGGTTTTTTAATTGGAAAAAGTGTGAATTATAATTCTGATGTTTGCTCCAATGAAAATAACATCATCACATATCAATTATTATGTCAAAATATATTACTTATTATCAAAACCTATAAAACTATAAAGTAAATAGCATGCACATAAAAGTATGAAAAACTAATTACAACAATTTTCCAACGTACGTTAACGGTTATCACTGATTTTTAGAAGCTTTTTTTACCCCAAAAGCTTGTGAAGTTGCGAACAGAAATAAGTTATCTATCGTATATACATATATACGTTATCAGTGACAAATTATAGAATTAGGTACTCTTAGTAGTAGGTATACAAAATCTATTTAGAGTTAACACAACTGATTACAGTCACCTCGACCGCTGCAATTTCTCTCGATCGATGCCGGTGAAGACGGTACTATACTAATGTATTCTGTGGCTCCTTGTACCATCGCCGACAAAACTGTAATTCTAGGCGTACTTTACGTACCGGGTAATACAAGGTGAATAGAGACTCCAGGGTGAACTGAACGAAATACTGGACCAAGACATTACCTGACTTGTAGTAGTGGAAGTATTCTTAGTCCGTCACCGTTCACCTTCCTTGTCAGTTGAACTGAACTCTGCAATAGGATGTTTTCCTCCAGTATTTCGTTCATTTTACTATTCACCCTGGAGTCTCTATTCACCCCGTTTAACGGTAAAAAATAATTTGAATTGAGAATGATGTCATCTCTCATCCTATCCCACTCAGATTGGATTCGAACTGAGTAGGACAGAAAGAGAGATACTAAATTATTGAATGAGATTTATTCAACAATTTATTTTTAGATTAATTATTGACACTGACATTTAGTCTCTTTCCCATTCTTATACTCGTAGTTAGGTTATATCACAAAAACAGCGTTTCCGATTTACTTGCATGGCCATAATAATTATATCAATTCTAATAATAATACTTTCATTTCACAATATTAGAATGAAAAACTACGACTAATTTCATTTTCCTTTGCAATAATCGCTACACCTGGCGGATATCATCTTTGGGTGTATCATATTGTGCAACCAAGGATATGATGATGCTCCCTGTGTATAGCTCTCGACTTTAGATCAATTCTCATAGAGGGCCTCTGTGCTGTTGGTTTCGGCTCCACGCATGCCTCCCAAAAGACCGGGTCACTATATAGCCCGCGATCAAGGAAATGAGAAGCAGAATATCAATTCATCATCTTCGGGTGTATCATATTGTTCAACCGAGGATGATGCCCGCTATGTGTAGCTCTCGCCTTTAGATTAATTCTCATAAAGGGCTTCTGTGCTATTGGCTTCGGCTCCACGCATGCCTCCCAAAGGACCGAGTCACTATATGGCCCGTACTTTGTTCTTGTCTACTGATAATGCCTTTGCCTACCCACTGTAATTCTTATTTCCTTTTAAATGCATCATGAAAGCCGTGAGCAACTAAATCTTATTAAACCTTATGGATGGACACTCATGAGTCATGAGTCATGACCATAATGTTGCCCGTATTACCTAAGAGTTATGGCGTTGTGGAGACGCTGCACTTTGGTTGTAAAGCTGCTAGCAGTTTCAGTTGTAATAAAGCTTTGTTTGAAAGCTGCGCTGACCTGTAGGATAAAGCTACCTACACATCCAAGTTAGCACAAGGCTACAGTCACCTCAATGCGTAAAAGGAATAAACGGCGAGAGATAGAGTAAAAAAAAATACGCTCGATTCGAAGTTGTACTTTTTTATTGTCGATAGACCTTTGTTACATCATCTTCTTACCTGATGGAAAGTGACGATGTTGCGGACGGTGTATCACGGAGGTCTAGAAGACACCTTTCACTTTTATCTGGAAGAGACCTAGGTTATAATTGGTCGGAAAAACAGAAGCAACCAGCTAGTTTCATTCTTTAGTGGTGTGAATGATAAAGGTGGAGGAAACCGCTTAGTACGGATGTATATCCATCAGGTAAGGATGGTATTGTGCTGTCCGTCTGCTTGTACCTGCATTTTATTTTTCGTAAGCTGCCAGTTGACGTGAGTTTGACGACCTCTGTGGCGCGGTGGGCTAAGGTCCGCCTGCGACACAGGAGGTTGCGGGTTCGATTCCCACCTCGGGTTAAATATTTGTACGATCTGCAGATATTTGTTCAGGGTGTTCTGGATTTTTTATATGTATAATAAAAAATATCGATCTATGTATTGTATTATATTATGTATATCAGTTATCTAGTACCATAACACAAGCTCTGCTTAGAGCTGGGGTTAGATAATGATGTGTTTATTGTCCAGCATTATTTATTTATTTAGTTATTTTTTTCACGCGTTTCCCTGCCTCCTTCATAACCTTTCAGACATAAATAATTTCAAGGAAGTCTTCACGCGTAAAAAAATTAAATTATTGAAATACATCAAAAATCTCAATGAAAAGTAACGAAATAGATTATTCTACAATCCTGAGGCAGGATGCAGGCTATAATTTCTTATAAATAATAAAGAATAAGCGCGTCTAAAGATCCGAGCCGAAGCTATCATTGCAGTATAAAGATTTGGTGCACTTTTTTATTAGATTTAGGTATTTGGTGGTGACATTATGGTACACGGCTTCTAAAAGCATTAAGTAATCAATTAAACATTACCAAGTGTTACAATGGCTAAATAAATATACTGAAATAAAACCCGAGCCCTGAGTATGTTTGACGATAGTAGTCTCCTTGACGTCTCATTTTTGTATCTTATTTGCATACCATCCATCCCCGCACGATAGAGGCGCTCTGAGCCCGTACTCTTAAAAAAGAAATCGAAGTTTCTGATTCTTTTTCGTGCAAACGCTAATCTTATGCAATGGACATAAGAGTTGGTTTTGCACGAACACGAAAAAGAAACTTCGACTTTCCTTTTCCAAGTAGGCCCCCTGTACCAAATCCCATGTAAAAATGTGACGTCACGATGACTCAGTACTATCGTACTATCGTCCAACCGAACTCAAAGCTCAGCTCGCAGTTAGTTACAAAATAATCACATAGAAAATTAAAATTTTATATTTTAAGCAGCTATAATATAGTAATTATTATCAAAAAAGAAATAAGGTGTTATTGGTTTTCTCTTCACTTCAATTTGTTGGCAGTAGGCAAATGTATCGAACAACTTATTCCTTCTGACGATGACGATACCAACCAACTGCTATTTATTCCAGGCCTATTGTGAGCGCAATCAACGATGCAGCGACTATAGCTGTTACCGAACTGCTGCAAATCATCTATACAAATTGGAGGGAACTTGGTCTTACGGTCAATAGTCATCATTATCAGCCCATACACGTCCACTGCTGGACATAGGCCTCCCTCGTACGACGCCACAAATTGCGGTCCTGAGCCGCCTCCGTCCATCGACTCCCTGCGACCGCTACGATGTCGTCGGTCCATCGAGTGGATGGTCTCCCATGTAGGGGGGATTTGCCATAATCACTACGATTGGCAGGAGGATTGGTGATCGCAGTGTTGGTGTTTAAAAATACTCAGAAGGAAGCTGCTGCCCTTCCTCTGGTAGGTTCCCTTAGTCGGCTTTTACCACGGGTTGAGTTGGAGGGGTCGATATTCGTACGCCGCGACCCCACGGCTTATACGGTCCCACGGTCAATAGTACTTACGGTATATTATGGTATTTATTGTATGAATGTAATGGAGTGTATTGCGTTTCTATAATATAATAGGCGAAAACGAGGATAATTATGAACCAAGTTTAATGTGTTTATTTCGTGTCTCAGTCCAACTGTGGGTATTGTAGCTGTTAAACGGATGAGTTCAGAAGAACTTTTCAAACACCACGTACATCATAATAAACGACAAAGTGAAACATTAATAAAAAAAATGATTGTTTGTTCAGACGTGTTGTCCATAATTAAGTAGGTTCATTACACCAAACAGTTACAATACAATAATTACTATTACATAGACATAGACAGACATAGACAGACATAGACAGACATTTATTTACTACTGTAGTACAAAAACAGATATAAAAATATATTTTAAACATAACATAGTAACTTATAGTACAGGAAAAACACGAAGGGATTACACGAAGGGAACTCTGCAATCTTTGAAGCAAATTACATTACAAGGTGTTGGTAATAGACAATAATAACATCGCATCGTCATACATTGCGTACATTATTGAAATAGAAGGAATGAATTTCTAATAATTTACGCATTCGTTTCGTTATTCGATGATAGTCACATAATTTTTCTCTAACCTCGACAACAATTCCCGTGCTAGGAGGGCTGCTCTATTTCTCACCACATGTAATGTAGGTCACTGAATAACCTGCCTTTTTCAAGAGAATTCAAAACCCACAGCATACAGAAACTTTTACCTTTTAGCAGTAATGGCGTAAGCTCAATTACGCCTGAAAGCTTACTTGATAATATTGATTCTCCTGCAAATGGGGTGGATTGAACCGAGCCGATTGCAAAGCGATTTTAAACTTGCAGTGACTGAATCGCTTGATTCACTGATCTCTGTGCCAATGGTTAATGATCAACCTTGATCTGATGTCATTTAATTTATTCTACCTCTTTGTATAACGTCGAGAGTCAAAGAATACATCATCATCATTTCGTAATAGCTTTTCCTCGGAGTTTCACCCGCGTTAAATTCGAATTTCACATTTCTAGGGAGATAAAAAGGGTTTTTTTCCTATAAATCTCCCATGGGAATTTGATATTTTACAAAAACAAAAAGCCTATGTTACTCTGCATCTTTTCAACTAATTTTAAACCAAAAATCAAGTTGATTGGTTGCTTAGTTAGGGCATGAAGGAAGGACAAATAAACAAACACACTTTCGCTTTATAATATTAGTTAGGATTAGGATATCAATACGTAAGAACCAGTCATTTTACAGACGTGGATAGAATATAAGTAGTCTTTTACCATAGTATAATTTTTTTCCCTGCGCTACGGAGCCGGGCTACCACCAAGCGTACCCCTGGTAATAGGGCGGGTCGAAACCCTACCACCATAGTGCTGTCCTTGTATAATTTTTCCCTACAAGCAGGGATGAGAGAATTTTCCCTCGTCTCTGCCTACAAGATTTACTTAACTAGGTACTAGGGTAGCATATACGTGAAGGAAGTACCTAAGTATTAACAATAAATTTTACCTACCACTGAATTTTTAATCATCTCTCGGTCTCTCCAAACAACTTCTGCTCTCCTGGTAGGTACTTTGCTTTGGGGGAACGCTGCATATATCAACACCGTATTTGTGTGAAGGTTGTTCACGAAATTCTTATAAATGTCAAAGTTTGTAATTATGGATGTATGGATGTTTATGCCTCTAAATTTGGTATGGGTATAGTTAGGGGCGCAAAAACGCGAAACGGAGTGTTGGGAGACCATCCACTCGATGGACCGAGGACATCGTAGCGGTCACAGGCAGTAGATGGATGGAGGCAGCTCAAGGCCGCTATTTGTGTCGTCGTATGGGGGAAGCCTATGTCCAGTGTATATGTTGACGTGTATAGGCTGATAATGATGATGATGGTGAATGGGGCCTGGAATAACATATAGGCTATTTTTTATCCCGATAAAACGCGGGCGAAGGCGCGGGCAGCAGCTAGTCTATAAAATGGGCCCCAGAGATTCATAATAAGGAAAGCCAAGCGTTCTTTGCCGTCAGCTCTGTGCTAGCTATATCACAACCCACACCCATCAATCATTCAATTTATTTTCAGCCACCAAACTCGCGGTATTTTTTCAATCAAAATAAAATTTCAATAAATTCGCACACGTAAAAACATCGAACTTCTCTTCAAAGGCATACCTACGCAAAACATTGAAAAAAAACTCAAAATTGTTTTATAGCTGATTGAACATCACTTACGCTCTGGTGACGTAGCAAAAACATTCACCTTTCTAACAAAACTAGCAAATCGTAATAATTCTATAAAGGTTACAGAAAAGAGAGTTTTTGCAATGTGAAGTTACACAAAAATACTAAAAACAAACGGTTTTGTACGAGCTTTTTGATAATTGTTTATTTTTCACCGCAAGTGTATTACATTTTGTTTGTTCGTTAGGTTTCGTACACTTGATTGCATAAAATCTGATAGCTATCTAAAATTGGATTCGATTTCGAACATTTTCCGCGGCTGGTTTGATGAATAAAGTAACATAGGGTGAGCTAGGTATACCAGGCACTCGGGTGATGACGGGTAAAAGCGTAAAAGCAAAAAAAGGGGTTTCTATCCGTTGGATTTAAAAAGAACCGAGATTTACAGATATACCTATGAGTTTTTTTTATACTGGTGATATTAGGTGTGATTGATTAACTTATTCCATAAATAATATGAAGGACTGTCAAAAATTAGCATAATATTGAAGTGTATATTGGATACTTTTAATGTACATACATGAATGTTGAGTTCATCATCATCATCAGCCCGCATACGTCCACTGAACATAGACCTCCCCCAAACAACACCACGAATAGCGATCCTGAGCCGCCTCCATCCAACAACTCCCTGCGACCGCTACAATGTCGTCGGTCCATCTAATCTTCCCACACTCAGTTTCGTATTGCATAGCAGTCGCAACTCGAGAACCTTTACTCCCCAATAGTTATCTGTTCTACGTATTCGTAGGTTCTACGAGCTATATGGCCTGCCCATCGCCACTTCAGCTTGCTAATTCTGAGTAGAGTCAGTAAATATTGAGTAAAACATACCAAATATTAATTAACAAGATGGCGCTGACCTGTATCTATGTTTACAGCATCGTCTCCGTAATCTTTCTAAATTATAAATATTATTAAAATATATTTACATCGTTACTAGGTTACTTGAGTAACTATGAAATACTTCATTGGTTATTATTATTAGTCAATATAATAGACATAGGTAGGAAAAATCTAATAAGGTAGTTTGAAATAAGGATAGATAGGGACCTAACGTCTCTGATTAAGCTAGAGGAACAAGAATCTCCATAATTCCCTGTTTTGATATTGAGAATATAATTACTAAGCCTAAAAAAATAAATCAGTGATGTTTATTTTTTTAGGGTTAGTAGTTGACTAACAAACTTTTTAAAGTAATTATCAGCAATATGCATTGTAGGAAAGATCTGAAATAGCTAAGTAGTGCAACTTCTGTAAAATAGCAAGAAAGTGATTTTTAGAGAAGTGGTGGTTTTGCTATACTAGAATAATCTAAACTGTTGGAGCTCGTCAAAAAATAATTAAAAAAACAATGATTTAAAATTGATTTTTCGTATATTCAAAACGTGGGCTCCCATAAACTAAGGGGACAATCCCCCATACTATCCTTTTTTTCTATAAAGAGTTTAGCTAGAGTACCTATATCTCTACATATTATATACACACATATATATATATATATATATACACTCAATCATGAGCTATGGCATAATTTTATGGGGCAACTCAACTGACTATGAACGGATACTGAAAATGCTCATTACAGAGACTCATGCAGAAACCTGATCAAAGAACAGAGAATTCTTACATCAGTATCTGTGTACATACAAGAGGTGCTAAAGTATATGAAATCAAACCTAAATCAGTATGACATCATAGGCAAGAATAGGGACAATGCAAGGAATAAAACACAATTGCCAGCAATATATCATAGACTTAAATTATCTGAAAAACTTCCAACTGTGATTGGAATTAAACTTTTTAATAAGCTCCCATTGAATATAAAATCTATTGAAAATTACCATAGCTTCGTCTTTAATGTAAAAAATCTTTTATTAGAGAAAGCAGTGTATACTATAAAAGAGTATTTGGAAAATAACTACAGCCATTACAATGTCAAAAATTTTAAATTTAGTACCTTATTATAATTTAACTACCTTACTATGAGTAAAAGAGTGCCCCTTTACAGCACACAAAGCATGTATAATTCGACAAGTCATAGATTGTTATTTATAGAACATCATCATCAGCCCATACACGTCCATTGCTGGACATAGGCCTCCCCCGTACGACGCCACAAATAGCGGTCCTGACCCGCCTCCATCCATCGACTCCCTGCGACCGCTACGATGTCATCGGTCCATCGAGTGGATGGTCTCCCATGTAGGGGGGGATTTGCCATAATCACCACGCTTGGCAGGCGGATTGGTGATCGCAGTGTTGGTGTTTAAAAATACTCAGAAGAAAGCTGCTGCCCTTCGTCTGGTATGTTCCCTTAGTCGGCTCTTACGACATCCACGGGTTGAGTTGGAGGGGTCGATATTCGTACGCTGCGGCCCCACGGCCTATTTATAGAACAGTATTAATGTGATGTAGGTATATCATCTTTGCCAGTAAATTAATTCTGATTCTTATAGGTACTAATACTACGCGATAGTTGTATCAAATATGATGTAGTATCTGTATTGTAGAGTCAAACACGATAAGACCCGCATTGTCTCAGTGCATTCACTTCACGACATCGATCTTCTACAAGAGGTTACTAGCCCTGTGCTGTACACAGGGCTAGTAACCTCTTGTAAAAGATATTGGAGCGACGAAAGGAAAAAGAAAGTAAAAAATAATGGCAGGTTTTTCAGTTTACGCAAAATAAATGCACGCTAAATTAAGTTTTTTATTCGTAAACTGCCAGTACTTTTTTGGTTTAGGTGAATTCAAATTACAGCAAAAGGTAGCTCTCGCTCAAGGATTCTTTAGCATTTAGTCGAAAGTACGATCCAGCCAGATATAATTTTATCCAATTTCGTCCAACACGCAGTTCACCATAGAACCAGAAATATCACAGCCGCTATGCAAAGGAGCTGTACTACATAACCGTGTACGTCGGTGGCAGTCCTAGTGTTAAATTAAGACAGTATAAAACTCTGTTTCCGATCATTCTAGTAGGTACCGACTTATTAAAATTACTGATGATAATATGAAAAACTTCAGCACTATTTTTGAGATGACAGAAATCTTTTCGGTTTCAGTCAAGTACGAGTAGGCATTCTTTATTTCGAAAAGCCTCCACTTTATACATTAAAATTACCAGTATTTTTGTTGAGAAAATATATTTTTGTAAGAGATGATGGAATAACAGCCGCACCAAAAGTGGAAAGAATAATAAATGTCGCAGAATCAGAGCAGAACTCTTTTAAGTCACGGTGTCTGATATGGGTTTAACATTTATACTTGCTCGTACACTGACGGACAGAAAAAGTAACAAGCTTAATAACTTATTTATTAGAATTGCCTAGCTACATCTAAGCTAATTTATAAGAATTGTACATTCGTATAAGTTTACAACTCTTGTAAAATCTTAGCTACATTCGAGCCCCATTCCTATTTGCTACATCAGTGGCATTAAAAATTAGGTGCGAAATACACACGAAAATCAAATGCATACTTGTTATTGGCTGAAGCTCAAGGCACACCTGGTTACGTCAATTTAGATTTATTATTATAAAAAAATCTTTAATTTTAAGGTTTATAGGTACAAAGTAATACTTAAAGCTATAACTCAGACAAGATATATGAAAATAAAATAAGCAAATTAGGTAATAGATCTGTTGTTAGTCAAAAATGAGATACGTCAACTGATCGAAATATTCCAAATCAATACCAATTGAAGGGGCCCCAAGACGCTGCAATTATGTATTTAACTATCGTTGTGGAGTGAAACAAAATATTTCATTTATTCAACGGATTGTAAAGAAAGTGGCGATTTGATCTAGCAAACCGCAAAAGCTAAAAATTCTTATCAAAACTCATCCTTTCAGGAACAATATTCCAAGTTTGAATTGTATGAAATAGCGCGCATTGATAAAACTTTACGACCACGATCTGAACACTTTGAAACTAATAAAACTTTTAACTTTTATTGGCCGCGAGTGTACCTACAGTGTTGTATTCGAACTACAGTGTTATACCTACCTAATGTAATGTATTGTGGAGAACCGGAACAATATGGCCGTCAACTTGTGTGTTAGTTTTTTCATGTTTTGTAAGTACGTGAATGTTTTCCTTGGGAGGAGTAAGTAAACCTTGAAGGACAGGAAGAAGAGTAAGAAGAGAAGCGTAAACCTTTCAATTTAGGACAGATATTCCTATATTTAACCAACTTCGAAAAAGAGGTTCTATGTTAGATCATTTGTGGTTTTTGTACTGTACAGATTTCACCGCCAATTTTGTGAACCGATTTTAACGCGTTCAATGCCAAGCTTCGGCGAACGGAGGGAGGGGCGTCGCTTGTTCTGAAAAACTTAACAAATGAATTGGATTGTAGTGCATTTTGAAGCCTTTACCCCCGAATACTCAAATATAACTCAGATTTCAGCAAGTCTCAAGTCGCGATTTTTTGAGATGAGACGTGCTTAGATCCGAGTTCCGTTTCGGTACTTGGGCGTTAGTTTATCTGTCGTGGTCCCACTAATGGGACAAAATAATGGGACCACGAGAAAACACCCATTTTTTTTTTTCAAAACAATCACTTGTAGGTAAATTGTCGGTTATACACGCATGATTCCCAAAGGACCGGGTCACTATTATTGAGATGGGGTCCTTGAGAAGTAAGGTATCATCCTCGGGTACACAATATGAGGCCCGAAGATGATATTTGTCACTATTCCAAAGGAAAATTAAAAGAATGAATCCTTTATAATGATGAATTTCTTTTAATCTTGTACCTAATGAATTCATCAAACTACGATAGTTTTTAAAGTGAAATCAGTTCACTTAAGCCTTTTGCTGCATACAAAAGGAATGCAGTGTGATTTTAAATGTAAGTAAAGTACCCACTCCAATCCAGGTGATCACCGAGGGGAGGTATTACGCGCTGCCATTGCTACGGCTGGTATACATACGTACATATCTTATACTAAAATGTTAATAAATATTAAATTCTTTTCAAAGGTTCAACAAATTGACCGGTGGGATCAAAAGTCTCCCAATCATAACCCGGTAGGAATGTGCTAAGCGTACCGTTCCGGTCGACCGGATCGGAAGTCCGCACACGGCTCACTTCCGACGCTGACGTCACGCCCGGTGACCATGCGGTCGACCATTGAGCTTTTAGGGATCCGTAAAGTTACGAGTTTGAAAACAGAGCGTCTGGATACCGGATGTTGAAGATTTATTTTAGTTAAATATAGGTATATATTTTTTTAAATCTATCGATTAATTTTTACATAAAATCGGTCGGCCATGCATGACTCATAATGACAGCCAAAAAAAACGATCTGGGCAAAAAAGGCGCATTTTAAAAAAGATGGATTAAATATTAATTGTATTGTACCTTTATATTATTAAAGGCCTACAAAAATCACGTGGAAGTAATTAATTACAATAGATAAAACAACTTCAATACTTATTTTACTCAAAAAGTATTCAAAACATACGTAAGCCTGATAATATTTTATCGTTACAAATTAAAATTTTATCATCGGAGCTGTTCGTTCTCCCCTTTATTTACCTACTTGGAAGGGTCGCAATAGGCCTTTTTCGTTTGTAGGAATGTCGAGATAGTGGACCAAAATGTTTGCCAATAGCCCGCCAAAACGTGTACCGGAAACATTTTATTTGGGGAAACCCCCGATTATCACGGGTTAAACCAACCAGTTAGGTTTTTGTTTCGAATTTAGATAAGTATTTGAGGGTAGTAAATAGGTTTATACTCATTTTCTGTATTTATACTAAATAAGATTATGTATAGTTACCAAAAAGCAAGCGGGCGGATTGAAGGCAAAACAAAATAATGACATCCACAAACGGCATGGGGCGGTTCTGGAATACGTCACAAGTCGAGTAATTCTTATATTTTCAATTTATCGTTCGAATATTTGGGATAAAAAGTAGCCTAGTTTTATTTCAGGCAGAGCTAAAACGATACAAAATTCAGTTCGGTAGTTTTGGCGTGAAGAAAACTAACAAACATACTTCATCTAATAGCGATCCACCCGTACAGTTAGTTTCATGTGACAGTGACATCTACAAAGGCGCCCGCATATCAAATCCTATGACGTCACTACAAAATAAACGAGCGATCAAATCACATAATAGTCTATTATTGTCTCTTTATTTCCGTCCAATGACTTGATTCAATAAGAAGAATCTCACCGGACGCGTCGACTTTGCCCATAAATATTAATTAGACGGAACCCTAATGTTATTTATTGTTCGGACAGTGACGACGGAACTACCGCTTTGTTTATCGAATTTGTTTTATAGAGTTTGATGGATGATTTTTATCCATTAGCTTGTGATTTTGTACGAAAATAATATGAACTAGGTAGAGGTACTCCAGCCTAATTCAACGTGAAATGTTTGTAAGCAAACCGCGCAAAGGTTAATCTAAATTTCACTTTGTTGCCATGTATTTTATACGCAATTTATAATCCTTTTTAATTAGTATCTAAACTCAACGCCAAACATGACAATTTTAGTTTTATTTATTTATTTAATAACATTAGATATTTACATTGCCATTACAGTAGTGGAGCACCAAAGCAACAAAGAAATATAAAAAGAGAAATAAAATCACAACTAAATTTACGCATCATATCTTAAAATGACTTTACTTATTCCTATGCGTCCTATCCAAAAAAATTTAATCCGGATCCCTGAATGCCTAGTTCTTTTTGTTGTGTTTTTTACTAATGTCACGTTGACTTTGGCTGAAGTATAGGTTACTATGTCAGCTATGAACACTGACGGGAGATTTACCTTGGTTTAAGAGCTCCTGCGTTTCTTTATATTAATTGCTAAAGTTTTGGATCCAACAAGACTTATTATTCTTGGCGGCATCAAACATAAATTGAGACAAAAACCTAATACGTATCTTTCTGATTATAAGTTTCATCTTTTTTACTTTTTGGCAGAATTATTAGTATGATAATATCTGAGATAGATGTTATTTTAACTCCCTTTAACTCCTCTTAATTTCGGATTCTGCAGATGGCATCGTTTCCATTTTGTATAATTATCACCATTTCATTATTTTGTTCCTTATTAAACTATTTATTATTATTTATTTGTAAGTAGCTGAGGTACCCTACTCACTGAATATTCAATCAAAATAATTTGCAATCTCAAATACATCACTCGTCGAGGAAATTGAAGATGGATTTCTAAGATCAAAGTACAAGAAACGATGGATATTACGAAATGATTAAATCTCTTTGAAATCTAAAATTACTCACTCAAAGATATCAAGCTACCTTATTCAAAACAGCAGCAAATTTCAAGGTATTGTTCTCAATCTCATTCCGAGAAACGTAGCTTTGCCATAACGTGACTTTGCCATGTTTTTGATGAATTCGCAATCTTAATATCACTTGAACAATGTACATATATAATTAAGATTTATTTTAGTAAGAAAAATCACATAATCAGATCTATCCAGAGTCAAGTTGTGTGTGTTCACTCCCGTAACTCGGAAAGCACATTAAGCTGTTGGTCCTGCATCTGACCTCTCTCCGCCTGTGTTTGCGAATAAACTTCTGCAAATAATGTCATGCACATGGCTTGTCTATGTATCGATGTACCTAATGTACATATCCAGTCTCCAATAATAAGAATAACTTTAGGAACAGTGTCGTTCATCGATAAAAATCAACATAGGGGTTCCATGTTGAATTTGAAGTCGATTTCTGTTCGTACTCATACATCATCAGTAAAAGATAGATAGCAAAGTTTTCTGTACGAAAATCAACACGTGTAATATTATAAAACCAATGTAATTATTAGACACGGTACCTATCAGGGAGGTACCTGTCGATCGATGAACACCACAGTACGTCCAAAGGAGCAAATTTTTTACGCTACTTTCCCAAGAATTTCAACAAATATTTCATACAAATATTTCATAAGTGCCTCTATGCTCTAATGGATCGTCTTTCAATAAAATATTCAGGCTATGCAGGTCTACTGAAAGTACTGCAACATAAATGAGTTGTTCGCTGAAATTCCGACTTCAAATTGTAATAATTATTGCTTGGAAGCTTAGTCTACGTGCCATTTAAATTATTAAGTTTGAAGAATAATCAAACTGAAGTTTTATGGGAAATGACTTAAGTCCGACCACATAGGATTAAATAGTAGTTATGAGCATTATGAGAGACTTGCAGATGATTATTTGTTTATTTATTTTTGTGGAAGGCCTACCGCTTATGTTATTACAAAGTAAATAACAAGAACCTAGCAACAAAAAAGCTACAACGCGGTTTTATAAGCTTATACGTATGATAAAACCAAGTGGCTCTGACAGAAGACCAGCGTCGGTTGCTAGCTTGCTAGTCAACCAACACATGCTGAGGCAGAGCCAATTTGTTGAATTTATGAACACTTTACTGTACCTATTAAAATTATATAAAAACTCTTATATCTAAAATTAAGATAAATACAGTACAAAATTCGGCCTTATCGCTGAGAGCGATTTCTCCCAGGCAACTTTACTTGTTTTGTTACTTAACTTACATCGTTTTTAGAATCCACGTTTCTCTTAGTTTAAGTGTATGTATTTTGTGTAAGTTTTGTAAGAAATAAATATATTCTATTCATATTCTAACCAATTCGGACACAAGCGTGGTCAAACATTCACTTGGCCGCTTGGCCGTAATTCCATAAAAACGTCGCTTCACCATATTATATTTTATTCGACGGTGTCATTTTTACACTCAAAGTATGGAACTTAAATGTAGCAAAAAAATTGACCCGTGACATTTTGACCCTAAGCCAACAGTGGTATCGTTTCAGAATGACTCATTGTGGCATTTTGTCTTTTATGTAAGAAACTATACTGATGGAGGAACGCGTGTCAAAAGTGTCAAGGTTTGTATGTACAATATAGAGATTTTGTATTGTATTGTATTGTGTACTAGTTGCTACCTATAGCTAACAATAAAGTTTATCATTAATCATCCGTATAATTTTTTTAGCTAAATGCCTTGTCTGTCAACGTGACATCCTGAGTAACAATACTTACATGTTGATTGACACCGACATTTTGTACCATGCTCGCATACTAAAGGCAGTATTCAAATAAGCCAGCCAAATACGGCTAATCGCGCGAAATTGCCCGGAAGATGGTTCCAAAGCGATGGCTTTATGAATAAACATGACTGAGTACATATACATACCTATATACGTAGATGTACCTAGCAGAAAAAATGGTTTGGACTTTTAGGATGAGAGTGTGCTCGCTAGAATTCACATTTTCATTCGGTAATATAGAATCGTAATCTCTGAGCAAATAAGCGATAATCTTTTTATCAGTTTCTTATCTTAAAATGGCCATTTTGTTTAATGTATTCATTTTAAGGGTTGCAAAATGAAAAAGTTGATAAATGGGAATAGCCCAAAATATCGCGAGCTCGACAATATTAGCTTGGCTCAGAACCGAGATACATCGAAAAGTCTTGTATCCGAGGCCAAGATAGAATATAATAGAAAAATCATTCATGCCAATAACACTAATTACAATCAGACTTACTATACATATATAAATGAAATAAAATGCATAAAATGAAATCAAAATTAAGGCAAAAAGAGTAAATTCAGCTACATGCATTGTATTAATATGCATTCAGCGCTGCTGTTTTGAATTTACTCCTCTCGGGCAGCTGGTCATCGAGAGGTTTTTTAAGTGAAAGCGGAAAGTGAAGATCCACTTCGGATCGCTAAACCACTGTAATATTAGGTAAGTAAGTAAAAATCAGATAATATAAACAAATTAAACTAGTATTTACAATTGAAACAATTGACCTAACTGTAGACTGTTGCAATTATTCTACAGGTAGCTCAAGTGGTCCATATCAATACCAGTCGGAGGCATCTCCAAGATGCTGGCTGCATTGCCCCGCTGTATGGCAATGCTGATGTGCTGCGCCAGATACTAAACAGCTCTCGGGTCTCGTAAGTAAAAGAAATAAATAAAATAAAATAAAGTAAGTAAGGAACAAAATATTCTAGTAACAACACAATACTTACACGTCGTTTCCGATATGGTTCGCTAACCACCGGACGTCAGCCGGCAGTGGTGGTTAGTTACATTCCCGGGTTCGAACCCCACACACGTGTCTATAAAAAAAATACTGTCCTCATTATAAAAAAAACGCGAGATAAAGCTCTAAAAGTGAGTTTTTGTCACAATCGCAGGTGACGTTTTGGCGCTCAATGTGACGTTTCACGCGTATTCGACATATGAGCGGGAGTTTGCAAAAGAGTCGTAAAGCTGAACTAGTTTTTAAGCTTTAAATAAATTCAAGCACTTAACATTTATTCGGTTCCGGTTGAGTTTTAACTATTTTAAAATTTAAAAATATTGTTCTTTTTCAACATCAAACTTTTAGACCAAATAAGTGTTTTTTTTTTGTTTTGTTTATTGCACAGTGAGCTTTGTGTAAGTGCTTTTGGAATCAACATTTGGATTGCATTTTGGACTCTATGTACAGGAAGATGTGGTGTATATTGAAGTTGACGATCGTTTTGCAATGTAAGGATTTTTATGGTTTCAAACTATTTTGTAACTTACGCTCGGGTTGAGAGGCTTTAAAATGCTTTGCCATGCAAATAAGCTTTCTATAAAGTTTTCATACTAGCAAAGAATATCAATTGAATCGTTCACGAACCCAAAAATGACCTAAATTTAGTACAAACCCTACCTTCATCTATTTTTTGACCTTGTTCGAATGTGTTGTTCGTAGAATATCCTATTATTTGTAGGGGAATTCATTTATTGGCAGACATATACGATCAACAAAACAACAAATTACAACCAATATTACAGAGGCAGAGTGCCCAGAATGCTGGCAGCATTGCTAGGTTGTGGCAATGCTAATTCATTGCCCGAAATATAAGCCAGCTTTATTTGAGCAATTATTTTTTCTAGGCTCCTAAAGAAATAGATACTCGCATCGTGAAGAAAGGTACAACACTCAATTAAATAAATTTTCTTCTTCTTCAATTAGAACTCTCATATTGTGGTCTTCGTTCGTTGTTACTATCTTTAATGTTCAGTTGAGGGCTTGCGCTACACGGTCGAAAACTTCTGCCCATCTCAGTGTTCAATAAATAAACAGATAAACATGTTATTAATCATTTCTTAAATTATACGTCACAATAAGTCTTATCATAAAAAAACATAAAAAAATTGCACATTATTCAGATTTTAAAAAAATCATCGTAGGTATAAATCGCCTTCTTTACGAAAGATTTTTAAAGGTTTTTCTTAAAATTTCGAGACTCGGTGCGTCTTTTACTTAATCTATGGAATATTTCCCTATAAAACACTTGACTTAGACTGGTAAAAGAAAAGCTAACTCAGTATAAAGCTATGCTTGAGTAACGTTTTTCAAGCACAGATCGCTGACTGAGTGAGCTTTCTCAATAGGGGCCTTAGTTTATGGGATAAATCGGCCAAATTGTGGACCGGCGCTAGGAACAGTTATCTAACTGATTTCCTGCAATCCTTATTCAGAATAATAGGAAAGCATTTATTTGGTAGGTTACAAGCAGCATTATTTAAAAACTAAAACATAATGCAACGATACTGCCACTAATAATATAAAGCTGTGTCGCGTTCAGTAACCCCTTCTTTGTAAAATATAAAAGTTAGTTAGAAAATATAGTTCTGACAAAGCTTCGATTGCTTATTGGAGAGGGTGGAACGTTATACAAGTTGGAAACAAAACGTCGATTTATTATACTTGGAGGATTTTTATCACGCGCTGTCGACTGGTCGCCGGCAACTCGGTCGACGACGCAACGACGACGGCGCGGCGGCGGCGACTGTGACTTATCGTAGTTTGAACAGGTGTTACGCACTTGGTTGCCGGTCGCCGAGGGGACTCGGCCTATGTTTTGGTCGCCGAGGGACAGAGTCGCTAGCGACAAGTCAACAGTGCGTAACGGCTCTATAGAGTCGGGTTAGAAGGTTTGGTTGGATTAGACCGAACATATTAACCATGTATTCACATAGTGAGCTAGATAAAACTAACATTAACTAATGTTTGCGTGTTGAATGCCTTGCACTGAAGTGGAGTGAATGCTTCACTGCACTCCTTATGTCTGAACTATTCTAAAACAATACAACGGTATTATTTCAGAATAGTTCAGACATACGGACTTGATAATCTTTTGTTAAGCACGAGTATTGTGGCATAGAACAAAATATAAACTTCTATAATAAATAGGTACTTATTTCCTATTACGCAACAGAAAGATGGATAGGTAAAATGAAATAAATAAATAATGCTGGACAATTCGTATGTGTTGTATTTAGTACATCAGTAATCTATTTAAGACAAGCTCTGCTTAGCTTGGGCACAGATTAATCTAGATAATATTGTGTGAATTGACCAGCATTATTTATTTATTTATTAAGTCACTTGTCCCTAGTAAGTCAGTAACAGTATATATCTTTCCCTGCGTTTGTGGAGATTTTGTAAAGTTATGTGAACGGACAGCTCTATGTTCTCTCTCTACTTTTTATAATACATACTTAATACGCAGTCGATTACATTGAGATTGAGAGGGAGGAATCGGGGAACCTTGTCAAAGTAAATGTCTTTATCATCTACTTTATAATATTTCAAAAATGTTTTTAAATAAATAAATTTATGGTATAAGTACTGTGCGTTTTCAAAATGGGATATTACAGTGCCCTCAGTGCACGAACCAATACAAAAAAAGCTGTACACTAACAACAAAACATTGCAAAGAGACATTATAAAAGACTTGCACAATGGGCGGTCGTATAGCTTGGAAGCGACCTCTACCATGCATCGGGAAGCTTGTCATGGTAATTGTCCAACTGCACATGTTTCAGTTTGAAACGGTTTGATCCCATTCTGATCGCGCTAGGATTATACAAGTATTTTCCCCACAAATCCGTCACTGCCTCTCAGAAATTTGGCCTATCCAAATCTCGGCAGACGCCACGATCTATCATTTACGCGCAAACTTATTTGGATGGCTGGCGCGTTGGAAGGCTCGTCAGGTATTCCAAATTCAATTATTTTGAGTATTCCGCACTTTCCAGAAGGCCTACACGTTCTGGTTCCCGGGTTCGGGACCTTTTAGGATGTAAACCACCAATCGATCGAGCGTCGATCGATGGTACCGATAGACGTTGATCAACGTTGATCAATTGCCGCCACGCGCATTAGTTAATCGACGGAAACCGGTCGACTAATCAGTCGATCATTGCAAAGTTGCAAAATCAAAAGACAAGACCATATGGTTTAAAAAAAATGTGCCATGCATTAACTTTTTGCTATGTTTGGCGTCCCAGCAGTTGCAGAGTGAAAAAATCTAATTTTTTTTCAATGCTTATAATGTTAGTTTGAGTAGATCGAAGAAATTTTATTTATATGTATATTTTTAAGGAAGGCCTACAGCTTATAATACAATGTAAATTACAAGAATCTAGCAACAAAAAAGCTAATAAATGGCCTTCACGGCTAGGTGACAGTGTAAATATTAAGTACGCTATGCATACATTAGAAAGATAAAAAAATAGTTATTTTTTATAAAGTTTGTTTTTATTTTATTTTTTGTTGCTGATAATTAACTCTTTTTTCCGAGCGGCAGAGACTAACATCAGAGTAATACACGTGTCAGAATTTGCGATAGTTTTCATAAAAAAATAATAGGTCAATAGACTATCTCATTTTTTTTTAAACATAACCGATATTGTATCAGTGGGGAATAGTTATTTTGCTGTAGGTATTTAGTTAGCTGTACTAGATAAAGGTCATGAGCCATTTTGCTGCGTCCTTCTAGATCATTCCGAAGCAAATTTTTCGGTGAATCAACAACTTGAACGTTATTTATGAAATAACTGGCGCCGGCTTTGATAATAAATTAACGCCACAATTTAAGGTAAATTAATTTGCTTTTGATATTAAATTAAATTACTCACAAGGAGTGTTGTTTATCGCGAACGTTTAACCTTATTTATGTTTTAAGAAGTTTCATAAATAAAGAAATCTTGATTGTATATTGTTCAGATGTCCTTTTTACAGGTTTTTTTCTACTAGCCCTGTTAGTTGGTGTGGGAAAAATCTTTCAACCGAATTTTAGACCAGTTTGGGTCCATTGATTGAGCTGGAATTAGGCATATCAATAACACCTTATTTCTTATTTGATAATAATAACTATGTTTATAGTATACAACTTGACTTGTCTAAGTGCTTATTTTGTAAGCCTAAAGAAATAAAGTTATTGATTCTGATTCTGATTCATACTTATCCAAGTTCGGTGACCATGCAATGTCATGGTACCATCGAGCTGGTCTGAAAATGGAGACTGAAGGTATAGGAACTCCTAGACGACTTAATCACGTCGAGTTAGAGTCCGTTGGATTTGCCTTCCCAAGCACATTGGTCCTAGATGATATAAAAGTAAGTTTTTAAAAAGCTTTTATAAAAAATATTAACCCCTTACAAAATTCGTCATTTTTGTTAAGTGAATTTTAACTGTATCATCCTAGTTATTGTATCTCTGAAAGAAAGAAAATAAATAAAGAAGAGAAAAATGAGTAGAGAAGAGAAAGGAAGAAAATATTTTTTATTTACCTTCAATCTACTACCAGAACACAATAACTAAAGACACTAAATTAATTCTAAACTAGGAAATGACAACTGATATGGTTTTGTAGTTTGAAGACCAATAATGTACCGTACTACAGTTTCACAATAAATTATTATTTATTTAGCTGTGCCGCCACGTACGGATCAGATCCGGACCGTACGCAGCGTAAAGAAATGGTACAGTGTGCAGCGTCGATCGGGGTGTCTGCCGATACCGATGAAAGGCGTAACTAGCAACCCGCCCCGGCTTAGCAAAGATAGTAGAGCTACTAGTTTGGTATTTATATATAATCTATAGTAGAGCATGTTATTATGATAGAATGGGTATAGTAAGCTATCCTTAAAATATAGATGTATGCCATTGCTGACTTTTTTGTAGATCTTTATAAGAGGAATATATCCCATCATGCATTGTTTCGTTAAATTTCAAAGGGCAGTGTTTTCGATGACAGCTGGCGGCTTGACTTTTCCGACATTTCCAACAATTATTATCGTATACTATATTTATCATAATATTTCTTCTATTTTTATTCTAAGCAAAGTCCACGCAGGCGTAGCCGCGGGCGGGTGCTAGTTTTTATATAAATTAATTTACTTTAGAAAAAGCGTATTTGGCTCTCGATACTATGCCAACTGAATAAACACAGAAGACACAATTTATAGGTACTTATAAATTACTAGCTGCTGCCCGCAACTTTGCACGCGCTTTTCATGTACCCTATATCCGTCCCCGGGATACCATCTACCTCCCTGCAAAATTCAGATCCGTTCAGCCGTTTAGGCGTAAAAAGGTAACAGACCGACAGATAGAGTTACTTTCAAATTTATAATAATAAGTATGATAAATGTGTACTTACAGGTTATTACGAAATTTAATTTTCTTTGCGGAATATTGATAATTATGGAAATAATTAAGTAAGGTAAACCAATGTATTACCAAACCTTTGAACCTTGATCAAAGTTAATAAGCGTAGAGAAATAAATCCTTGCGAGATCTTTAACAAAAATAGAATACTTAGCAAGTTCTTAGCTGCAGTCCGGAGTTAAGATTAACTTCTTTTAAAAATCTTAAAAAACACTACCTACTTAATTAAATAAGACCCTGTCAGTAAAAAGTATAACTTTACAAACCTTTGAAACTCTTTGTTTCATTATTAATCTTAGGTACCTGGTATTTTATAATTAAATAGATTTAGGGATCCGTAAGAGCTAGTTTCCCCCCCTACATGGGAGACCATCCACTCGATGGACCGACGACATCGTAGCGGTCGTAGGCAGTCGATGGATGGAGGCGGCTCAGGACCGCTATTTGTGGCGTCGTACGGGGGAGGCCTATGTCCAGCAGCGGACGTGTATGGTCTGATGATTATGATGATGATGAAGAGCTAGTTTGCATGAGAGCTTTTTAAGGCGTGCCGGCGCCTTTTAGCGCTCATGTGAATAATATTAAGAAGGTTCATATGGTCTATTCAACTTTACACCCAACACCTGACGTTGAAAATAGAATAAATAAATAATAAAAATAAAATAAATAAATCATTTATTCTCTAATAAAATGAGCTTAAATTTTAAACTAGAATACTAACAATAAGTTTAACTATATAGCGACATTGTGTGAGACAGGTGCCAGAGTTAGGTTTCTAAAAAAAAACCTGTGTTACAGGTCACCATTGCAGGCTCTCACTCCGTGGCAGAAGTGCAGTTAATACATGGTATATTTTAGTTAGGTTCACAATATTATGCTAAGTGTACAATTTAAGTTTAAAAAAAAAAGCAAGGTTATAGAAAAACAACCAAGATACCTATGTATATTAATAAAAAATTAACAAAATGACCTAGCAGAATTTTTTGGGTATTAAAAAGTTCTAATCAATTATTAAGGCAACATTCCGTGTTTTGTTTGGTTATGTGTGTATTTTATGTGTGTGTGTTTGTGTGAATGCGTGAATTTGATGTGTGATTGGGTAAGATCTTCTGAGGACACCAGTCTCGAAAGAGTAAACGAAAGAACAGTGCTCGATACAAAAGCTTCGCGTTTTAAAAGCGCCGCCGTGTGAACATGTACTTGGGAATGCATTTGTTCTATTTGAACGCTTTTTTAACGGACGTTTAAAAACATTTCGTGTGAACTTAATCTAAGGGTCTTACAGGACTTATGAATCAGATTGAAACATTACCTCCCCTCGTCCTGGCAGTTGCATTGTTGGTAGTGTGGAGAGCATCAGTATTAGAAGACAAAGAAATATATATATAGTATTCCATGGAGTACCTGTCAATTACCATATTTTTTGAATTATTACTCAATTTTATTATTGTTTGTAACAGTCTGCAGTTAGCTCAATCGTTTCAATTGTAAATACTAATCTTGATTTGTTTTGTTTCTATCATTTAATTGAAATTTTCTTTGTTACTTAAATTTTATGCAAATATTCATTTCTAGTTACCACCAGTTTTGTTAGATCCAACAAAGGGCAAGTAACAAATTTTAATACATTTAGAGACCAAAATCTAACTTCAAGTGTCGGTAAGAAGAACCGAGTTTGCGAGCAATTACTTACAATACAATAATTCTTAATTATACACCAGAAAAACAACATTACAAAAAGATGTTACTTAAGACAAATACAATGGGCGGTCTTATAGCTTAGAAGCGACTACTCTACACCCGGAACCCGATGCGATACTTACCCTTGACCACTGCCATCAGGTTCAAGCCCCTTACTTTTTCTTGAATCTTAATTATAAAGGCAAGTTGTAGAGCACGCGACTAAGACGCGTGTCCACACCTCGGTGCACACGAGCCAAAGGTGTTCTATAAAAAGGACAGGATGTTCGCTTGTGAGCACGAGCCATTTTTTGCGTGAGGGCACAGAATAACTTAAAAGTATGGTGAAGGTTCATAGAGATCAATTATCTTGGGCTCAGTTGCAGAAAGAAAGAATATTTCAAGTCTATGGTGGTTTTTTATCCCAAAACTCAAGATTATTTAATGCAAGACCCGCTGTATAAACAAGTCTTAAATTTAAGAATTTTGATATTTATTTTTATTTATTTCAAGTAACATACATAATAGTATCAAGTATGCACCTTGCTAGGGCACTGCGACACTACGTTATTATAAAACAAAGTCCTCAGCCGCGTCTGTCTGTCTGTTCGACGGACGATAAACTCAAAAAATATGAAGGGATTTTCATACAGTTTTCACCAATCGATAGAGTAATTCATGAGAAAAGTTTAAATATATAATTTGTCAAAGTTTTGTGTACACTGGTTGAAATAACATTGTTGGAAGTGTCGGAATAACTCAAGCCGCCTGGGAGTTTTCATCGAAAACGCTTTGAGATTTATGCTCTACTACCCGTGCCAAGCCGGGGCGAATTCCTAGTTTTTACTAGATGGCAGATTCGATATAGGTACTCCAATTTGAAATCAAATACGCACTAACATTAAATGTACCCATGAAATAACGTGATATTTCTTTTTTATTACCAAGCTGCCTGTGCGTTGTAATAAAATTATTTTAACAAAAAATTAAAACCGAAATTTAATAAGATCCTAAAAAATTTTCAACTTCGACGGGACTTGAACCTGCAACCCTCCCTCAGTACGTCAGTACGAATTCGAAAATAAATGGGATCTTATTAAATTTCTTAGTAATTATCCCCAGTGTGAGGCTTACGCACTATAATAGAAAATCCTTAAATTAAAACCGTCTTGGAATTCCTTAATTTTTACATTGTTTTAAGTTTTGCGGGACAAATTAGATGAAAATTTATTTCAGATGATATCATTCTTTATATAAAATCAAATCAACTACAAAAGATTCACAATTCACAGATAAATCTGTGAACATACATTTTATAAAAATTATACTACATATAAAACCCTCTTCCTAGAAAAAAGATACAAAATATCAAAAATCAAAATTCATTTATTATGCGAAACATGGGTTACAGGGATGTTAAGTTTAAATAGAATGAGCACAACCAAACAAACTCGTCCTTTTTCCGAATTCGGCTAAAAATACTCGAGAACCTTCAACAATAAATAAACTCAGTTGTACATATCTGATAGGGCATTGCTTCATTCGAGCAATGGTAATAATCACGAAAATGTAATTTACGTTTTTATTTGAACGCTACAAGTTTTCAATAGTTGATCAACAGAACGCTCACAATCAAGGGAGTTCAGGCAGAGTAACCAGACATAGCTATAGCACATTAGTCTATAATAAATCAATCATAATTCACGGTTGTCTGATAAAGATCATAGTATAAAATTGTATACAGGATAAAGGTAATGTTACTACGGTTATAGTATAACTTGACTAAAGTGTTTATTTTGTAAGCATAAAGAAATAGGGTTATATCTAAAATCTGATATCGATCTTGACTGATAAGACCGCCAATTGTTTGTTTTGTAATTGTTTATTATATATTATTCGTATATTATTTTATTAAGTGTTAACAATCAGTGCTTATCTGATTGTTTATTGTGTATAGATAGATAGAAAATGCTTTATTGCACAATTACACTTATACTTTATTGCACACTTACACTGTATACTAAGGTAAAGTACGAGCAAGTGATTAAAGTTATAGTTAAGTTATATTAAACCCTATTTTTATATTCACATGGTGAATAATTATTATAAGGTCCGATTGAACTTGCTTGTAAAGAAAAAGGCATGTATCCAGGCAACTTGTGTGTTAATGGATTGAGATGATAATGAAGAATGTAAAGAAATTTTATTTACATTCTTCGTGTTGTGAGAAATAAATAAATAATGTTGAACAATCCTCACAGCATCATCTTTCCTAAAACTAAGCAGAGCTCGTGTTATGGGTACTAGATGACTGACATACATTGTAATACAATACATTCTATGTATAATATAATATAGATGGATATTTTATATTATACATAGAAAATATCCAGAACACCCGGAAAAAAGTTTACAGCTCGTACAAACCTTTGTCCCAAGGCAAAAATAGAACCCACAACCTCCTGCGTCCCAGGCGGATCTTTGCCGGCCGCGCCGTTAATTTATTTTTACGATTGATTAACTGACTGATTTTGTACTTTTTATTATTTGTATGTAAACATTCCGACACAAATTTATTTGATTGAGAATAAAGAAGCTGAAACTGAAACCGGTGAAAGTACAAATAAACTACGTCTCTACCAATGAACCAAATTCTCGCCTCATTTCAAACAAGTAGGGTTTGAAATGGAACTTCGTCGACATTTATTACTCTTAGGTTTAAATATTAATCGGAAATTGGACTTTCTGATGAGCAACTCAAATTAATACTGCATTCATTCTCGACGTGCGATATCAAAAACTTGTTTGCGTCAACTCTTGGTGAATTTTCATTCATATTCGTTAATTTATCCGTAAACAACGTCGGAATTAAAATTTGCAATGCAAAAATACACGATAAAAATTGTGTGAAAGGATTTAAAAGCACCTTTGTGAATTATCGCCGATTGTTCGTACGCTAATCATCTCTTTAATTAGCTGATCAAATCTCTCGTCAACGTCAATTCGCCAAGAGAAAGGACTATTTGACAAGGGAATTGATAATTGATTAGTTAATCAGCGCGTATGAACAAGCTGTTATCCTAGTAGGCTATGAACGGCATAACGTTCCACAGATCTACCGGCCAAGGGTGCCGCAGGATGTCAGGTCCTGACGTGCTGGTAGTTTGCCCTAGGCCTGACCTCTCCCCGGTCGTGTCGGTCTTCCGTCCCATCGAATTATGAGAATAGAGAGTGCACCTGTGTTTGCACACACACTTGTGCACTATATCCTGTACACATGGTTATTCTCCGTTGCAACTGAGAAATTCGGCTAGGAGGATATAATCACCAGTTAATGTAATAATCTCAGAGCTTAAGTATAACCGAGAAATCGAAGTAGAAAATAGCTTTATTCCATCTTTATGATTGTAAGAAAGGTCTGGTCAGCACAACCGCACCGTCATTCATATTCCATCAAAAGCCAGTGAAGGATAAACTCAACTGCTTGGTAATGCACAAACTTTTATGAATTTACTTTAGAACAAGCGCGTTGGAAGTCAAGCCGCAAGATTGACGTCAGACAATGTCACGTGTATGCAAATTCCGGAGTTTCTTCGAGTTTGTTGCACGCTCACTGTGTGTAGGGTGACTTAGTCAATCATAAGTGATAAAAATAATTAGGTAAATTTACCTAATTTGCCTAAATGAGTACCAAAATATACAATACAAAACTCTTTATTGTACACCACAAAGTTATATAAAAAACATAGATATTAACATGAACAAGTACAATGGGCGGCCTTATCACTTCGCAGCGATTTCAACCAGGCTTCTTCTTTGTATGGATAGAAAATTTACAATTTAAGAGGGAAGGGAAAGACAAGAAGATCGGCAAGACAAAAGAAGAAACATACATAGAATAAAATCTTATATATAAAATTTCCATGTCACAATGATAGTTACCGTACTACTCCGAAACGGCTTTACCGATTTTTACCAAATTTTATATGCGTATTCAGTAGGTCTGAGAATCGGCTACTATTTATTTTCCATACCCCTAAGTGATAAGGGTTGAACGCAAAACAACGTTTGGCGGGTCAGCTAGTTATACTATAATATATGTACCTTTAGAGATGGGCCGAGTGCTCGGTTGATACTCGGTACGCGGCTGGTTTTTTGATACTCTTACTCGGCCGAATAACTCGGTTTGAATTCCAAGTATACTTTGTTTAAGAAACGCAATATATTTAGGTAGATATAATTAAAACAAAAGTGTTAATCAAAAAGTATTTATTACTAATTTAGGAAATCTTTGACAATCATAATTAATAAAATCAAAATGCTGCTAATGAGTGCGTAGTAATGAGACAAAATTAAGAGAACAGTAATAAAAATAATCAATATTTAAAATTTAATAAAGGTAAGTTATGTTATGATGCAGGAACACAAGGCTCTCTGCACGTTCCGGTAACAGCCTATTCCTATTTTCTTCGTAGACGTTACTAGCCTCAGAAAACAAGCGACTGGTAGTTGAAAGACGCGGGCGGGGTGAGGGGTGTATCAACGCGAGCCGGCTTCTCGACCGGGGCGCGAACATGTTTTTACTTGTTTACGCGCGCGAAATGGGAATTTGATTGAATAGAGTTACACGGCCGAGTACTTGGTTGAAAAAAAATTGAGCCAAGTAAAACTCGGTACTCGTTACTCGGCAAAAGTGTTACTCGGCGCACCTCTAGTACCTATATACAGAAAAAATATAGGTATCTAAAGTATATGTAATAAATAAATACCAAGAGCAAGTACCTTATTACTTTTCTGACAAATAAAAATCTTTAACGCGAGCTTTAAAAACAGGTAGAGAATATATAAGGCAGACAAAAGTGCTTTGGTCCTTCGTTGAAACAAAGGTTTCCAAATGAGATCAGACGCTGCCGTCCGAAACCTGCCATGACACTGATGAATTCTTTACTACCTCCCCCCAACTTGGAAACTAAGTTGGGGAATGTCTCTTTGTCACTTTTATCCTGGACACCCTGTGTAAGAAACTCAGCGGAGCGCTCGCTTTAAAAATTCAGAGGGAAAAGTGACATCGGAGGATACCGCCTATTAAACAAGTTACTTTCGCGTTCCTATTAGAGCTTGGATTCTTGTTTTTCGAGGGTATTGTTGAAAACAATTTTGTCATGGAGAAGAGCACGTCTGATGAAGATACATCACCTAAATCAGGTCGTGAAAAAATAAGGAGCTAAGGCTTACGAGTATGCCGAAAGTTAGGCCGAAGGTCGTTATAAAACCTTGATAGAAATAAACTCAACATTCAGGGTCTCTTTAACGGAACTTAGTCGTTATCTTTAACCTATGACGGATCAAACCGCAATTAATATAAAATTTTCAAACATGCAGGTTTATAGAATAAGTAATCATATGTAGGTATATAATGGTGAGGTATATTTATTATAATGTAAATAATTCAAAGCTATTTTGTTTTTCGTGTACTGCAGGCCTAGATTTGTTACGTCGTCGGCATAATTGTATCAAAAAATTATCGTGTCAGTTATAATAAAAATATTTCAACGTTTTTTTATCTGAAGGTTTCAAACCCAGCTTTATGTTGATAAATAATTCTCTCTGCAGTGGTACATAATAATGCACCGTTTTCAAAATAGAATATGACAAGGTTTCATATCACTAACGACAGAATCCAAGTAATACATGCAATAATAATAATACATCCAGGATACATGCGGTTGATCGCGGAACAAACCCACATTGTCCCACACTATACGGAGTTCGCATGGGGCAAATTATTCGGATGTCCAGAATTAAACACGTTAGACCCTAGTGCATGTTATTGGAGAAGAGCAACGGGAACAATTAGACAGAAGTACCTACTAAAATTTAAATAAAATATACAGATTTTAGTTCCGTTTTGTCTAGAATTGAAATCAACGCAAGCGTTCGTTTCATTAGAATTTTATATATTATGGGCCGTGGGGCCGCGGGGGCCGTGGGGCCGCGGCGTACGACTATCGAGGGCCGTGGGGCCGCGGCGTACGAATATCGACCCCTCCAACTCAACCCGTGGATGTCGTAAGAGCCGACTAAGGGAACCTACCAGAGGAAGGGCAGCAGCTTCCGTCTGAGTATTTTTAATCACCAACACTGCGATCACCAATCCGCCTGCCAAGCGTGGTGATTATGGCAAATCCCCCCCTACATGGGAGACCATCCACTCGATGGACCGACGACATCGTAGCGGTCGCAGGGAGTCCGCCATTTGTGGCGTCGTACGGGGGAGGCCTATGTCCAGCAGTGGACGTGTATGGGCTGATGATGATGATGATGATGAGGCAACCGTGAAAGGTAATAATTTGGTTGCTACGTTTTAATCAACCTAGAATAAATTACCTGGCAACACACTTTAAACAAAACAACATGGCCTCCACAATTCCAGTATCTTACAACGTGTAACGAAGCGTACGAGGTTCGTCACACTCAATGATCATGATCACACATGTTGTCTCGCTTCAACTAAGGAAATTATAGGGAGTTTTATCATCCATCCTGCTCTTCTCTATCGATATGTAAATTGCCTCGTGGCCGGAAGATGGGCACATGCCAAAGGAAGTTTGAAGCAGGTGGTCAAATGTTCATGGGGGTCATGGTTGTAGCCCAATAAATACAGGGCTAGGTTAGGTTGTTACGGAAACGTATGCCATTATTCACGATTGAGCGAGTTCACACAAAAATGTTTTGTTTATTGGAAGGGACGATATTGTTATAGTTATAGTGAGTATAACCTATTTGTAAAATCAGTACCTAAAGAAACAGTTTCTTTACTTAAATAACTTTTGATGGAAAACTAAGAAACTCTTTCAAATTCTTTAAGTTATTAGTCAAGGAATTTATATACTAAGTATATAAATTCCTTGGTATTAGTACAGATCAGATCTAGAAGAAAAAGAAAATGGATGACCAGTAAAGACGTGTATTTTACACCAAATAAAATAAACGTCAGACAAGATAATATGGCTATAATACTTTCCACTGTTCATTTACAAAATTTACAATGTAAGAAAAAAATAGTATGGATTTGGAACTTTCAGAAGCTCTGTGGCCTTTATTCTTACCTTTAAGAATATATTTTTCACAACTACACAATCATTATTTCTTACGTCTCTTTTGCACTTAAAACTTTTAGGTAAGTACATACAGTAGCGTAGAACAAGCTAAATTATGTAATGTCTCCTTTTTAAAAACTTATAAACCAAAAGCTCTTTCCTTCACATTTTTTCATTTTTCATAAAATTTAAATGTTTATTTCAATCAACTTAACGTTAACATCTTCTGAAATACAATGTATTTAGTCAGTTTACCACCTATACAATAATATCACGTCCCGTTCCTAATAAGGTGCGAATTTTCAAAAATTAAAAATTATAATGTGTAGTACAAAGAGCATAGGTTTAGTATTTTCATTGTTGGCGTTTCGCCATGACTCACAATTGCAAAAACTAGAAATAATGTAGAAGAATAAGATTATGAATGCATATGTGCAGAGGCGTGACCGGGGTGGCCAACAGAGCGAAGCAGCCAACGGCCGTGCAATACTTGCCGCGTATAACTGATTCTGCTAAACGTTCAAGTACCTCAGGTAATGAGAACAATGTGGTCTCAGTTAAATTACAGTTCAGTTTAGTCTTAGTTAAAAAACCTACGACTTTGCTTTCCTTAGAGTCGAGACTAGGTGCGAGGGGTACCGAGGCTTTCTTGTTTTCAAAACAATATCAGAGAGTCTGGTCGAGGCAACGCGTGACCAGAGTGGCTAATATGGGTGGCACAATACGATAGCGGAAATATCCTAAGGTATAAAAGAGCTGATAGATCCATGGGAGACCATCCACTCGATGGACCGACGACATCGTAGCGGCCGCAGGGAGTCGATGGATGGAGGCGGCTCAGGACCGCTATTTGTGGCGTCGTACGGGGGAGGCCTATGTCCAGCAGTGGACGTGTATGGGCTGATGATGATGATGATGATGATGATGATAAAAGAGCTGGTGACATAACAGTATTATTCTAGTTTAGACGAAACAGGTTGCTCACGAGCTGATTACATAGTCAGAAATTAATTATTAGCTTCGCCATAACAATGGTATCGTCTCATAATGACACATTTTGGTATTTTACCTTTGACGAAAGAAATTACAGATGGAGAGACGCGTGTCGAAAGGATTCTATCAATCTCTCCGTGAAAATGGCACCGCACGCACTATCTAGAGTTTCTTTCATCTGTGGCCGATTCTGCGACGATACTATTGTTGATATTACTACCATACTGCAATTGGTTAGCAAAATTAGGGCCCAGATGTCTGCTATGTCTGTCACTGTAAAATGTATTAAAATGTTACGAATTTACGCCCATATTGAATGCACATTTTTTGGTCTGCGGCATTTGTGATGTTCAGAACCGCGACAACCTTAACACGTTTGAGAGCGCTACTGAATATTTTAGTGTCCCTGACAAATACTTCGAAGTCGAAACCAGTTACCGGAAAAACTTCCCAATATTAGCTACTCTGACAGACTCGACCGTCCTTATACATCGCAGCTACCTGGGGATGCAAACAGGCTTTACTATCTGAGTCCAAAACGTAGAGTGTACCTAATATTTACTTTGACAAGGTTCCATCCCATTCAAATTGCGCGCAGATTATAGACTATTCAGTTTTTTTAATAATCGATAGACCTTCGTTTGACCACAATCTCACTTGATAGAAAGTGACGATATGGCCGACGGTTTATCACGAAGATCTAGAAGACACTTATTTACTCTTGTTTTGAAGAGACCTAGATTGAGAAATGTGAGGGGTATAACGATTAGGAAATAGGACTGACATTGTCTTCATCATCTAAATACTAAAACATCCGCACGTAATAATTTTTTAATAGTTTTAGGAATCCTGACAAATACTTATAGAAGTCGAAACCAGCTGTTGGAAAAGCTTCCCTATATTAGCTAGCTTGACAGACCCGACCGCCCATATACATCGCCGTTCCCCGCGGATGCAAACAGACTTTATTATCGGAGTCGGGTACCGTGACAGCGGATCCATTGCACTGTGCAGACATCGACTCATTACTCAGAAAGGGTATTTCCATTTCGTGAAATTCAAAAGCTCTCTGGCGTCACGGTGGACATTAAAATCGATAACTTTGAGTAACGAAGGATAATATTACCATTGACTGCTGAAAAACAGTTTCTTGTATTGAGTACCTACCTGACTTACTATTTATACGAATATAAGTTATATAAGTTATATACATAACGCTGGACAATCCACATAGCATCAAGCTAAGCAGAGCTTCAATTATGACCACAGATAATAATAATAATTGTAGATAGATATTTTTATTATATAATGACCCAGTGAAAATACCCAGAACACCATGAACTCTGCAGATCGTTGAAACATTTGTTTGGGCGGGAATCGAACCCGCCACCTCCTGCTTAGCAAGTGGACCTTCGCCCGCTACGCCACCACGGTTTTCATTATTTATCGACTCATTATTATCGAGTACCTGGGTATTTATCGACGTTATTATCATCATCATCATCCGCAGCCGAATTTTTACCATTGCTGTGCCTCTCGAAGTTTGTGCCATCCACCATTTTTCGCTTAGGTGCCGTAGCTAACAAGTCTGGAAAATATAAAAAAATCATTGAGTATGCTTAAAATCAAGTAACATTGTAATAATTTAAACACAACGGAAACTCCATCAAAATAATCAATGAAATCGAGAAAAAATATCGAAAATTGTTTAACAGAATTCACCGTTTGTTTCCAGGCGAACATAAAAAATATTTGAACAAGTGATTCAGGGAATCGAAAGGGAAATACGAAACAATATTTCTGTTGGATCAAAAAAAATACCGCTTTTAGTTTTTAAAAATATACCTATTAAAGATAGTATAAAAAAGGTATGTTTCATTTTTTTTTAAGTATTTTTACCAAGACAAGCAAAATCCATCGATCGTGAGTGAATCCATCATGCCTTAGTCAACACATACTGTTTAGATCTGACGTAGTATTTCCTTGCTCTGAGGCAACCCAGGCCTAACCCAGTCAGGCGGGGAGCCCCCGGGACATGGTGTAGCCCGCCCGTTATTATTGATTTTATCATTTTATATCCGTTTCCTGTTTTTGGGATCCTATCGGTATTCCGGGACACGGTTCGGTTGATGAATCGATGGTTACGGAAGTTCATGGGATGAAACAATGAAAAAATATTTGTTGTATCATTTTTGTATTTTCTTTGTGAGTGAATTATGTAGCCCTGAATATATTTTATGCATCCAATACAATTTTATGTAAATCAAAAGAGCCTTTGATTGTACTGTAGAAAAAAAGGAGTCTTAAAATTTCGTAGATATATTTGAGGAATCAGGGGCTAGGCTCTTATTTATTTTTAATTCCAATACAATTCTACAGGTATTCAAACCGTTGGTAGATTCCCAACAGACATTTCTTCAATTTAATTCGTTTTTTTTTTTTTGGTTAATATTTTTAATGCCAGCGACGCTTATGGACGTCTTCAACCAGCTGCAGCTACGGCATTGTATTGTAGTGAATGCGTTAAGTCATTTACCTACATCGATTTGAGTGTATAAGTTCTAGACCTTATCTAAATACACTTTTTTACATTATTTGTTTTTATCATACGCTTGTAATTTTCTTTGTTAAGAAAATAAAATAGATATTTATTAGTACAAAAACATTACATACATTTACATAAAAATCTTGATTTAATTACAGGTTCCATGCCGAATCCAATGCTTATAGTTGTTTTTCCGTGATGAAGTAATAAACATACATCTATCCGAATTTTGTAATTTAAATCTCACTAGCTGCTGCCCACGCCTTCGCCCGCGTTTTATCGGGATAAAAAATACCCTTTATGTTATTCCAGGTCACAAACTATACCCATACCAAATTTCAGCCTAATCGGTTCTGTAGTTTTTGCGTGAAAGAGTAACAAATATCCATACATCCATCCTTACAAACTTAGACGTTTACTTAGTACGATATATATATATATATATACGACTTAGTACGATAAGTAGGATAGGATTTCTTCTGCTTACGGCTTTTCCCAGCACATGCGAAGACGGAGACAAAAGCAATTAGGCTCTTTTTCACTGATTATCGTGAACACTGGACACTTGATATGACTTACTTTTATTTTAGCTAACTCATATCAACTTACCAGTTCTAGCTCGCTGGCGGCGGTAAATTTCCAGACTGCCACACGGTTGGACCCATCTTGGATGCTTGCAATCGTGTGTCACATTAATGGTGTTGCACATAAACACTGTCCAAACCAACTTAGTAATATTTGACAACTTCAAAAACTATGACAAGTGATTACTATCTACCAGATACCAAAAATCACGACACTATTTAGTACTTAAGTTCATAAAAAAGAAATCTCCAGCCATAATAGAGGGTAGACACTTATTTTTATTTACACGTTTAAAAAAGCGGTTCACAGTTATGTAGTTGTGACTCGGTGCAATGTATTGTTCTAGTTTTAAGAAATATTCTTATTTTTTAGTATGTTTGACTGACTTAGTAATGTGATAACCAATTACTCAAACTCCCATAAATAATGAAGAATAAAAAAATCTAAATAATGTTTTCAGGGACGAGAGTTTTCAAAAGTTTTAAACGTTTCCACAGGTGTCAACTCCGTAAGAATAATAAACATGCGCGTGCCCGAAGTGCTCCAATACGGCACACGGGAGAAGGTGACCCTGGACTGTGACTATGTGACCAGCAACGTCACGGGGCTGGTGGTCAAATGGTTCTTCGAGGATAAGACCCAACCGGTCTACCAGTGGATACCGCCGCAGAAGCCTCAGGCTCTGGGGATTCTCAAAAATAAGGTATAGCTTATTAGGATTCTAGACTGTATACGCAGTCGCGCATGCTCTATTTCCACATAAAAATTATAAATACTTTAATGTATGTACCTGATATACGCCTGTATATCACCTATACTCCGATTTGGAATCCAAGATATTTTATGTCAACAAATGCATTTATGAATGACAAAAACTTAACAAAAACTGATAACAATATCAGAAAACAAGAAGGTAACTGCAAAGTTATCGCTAAAAACTAAAACACAAGCTTTAAAATCGCATAATTTCACATGTGTAGCAAAAAATGATTATTGAATTCGAAAACGAACGAGAGACCAATTAAATGATAAATGAAAGCTTTCAAAACCAAAAATCTTTCGAAATTCTTTGCTTTGCTTCGATGATACCAAAGTCGTTAAATATATTCCACCAATATTCCTTGGGTTTTGTAACCACATTGTATACAATAAAAAAATTCTGATTTTTTAATCGGAGTATAGGTAATGTTTTTTTGTTATTATAGTGCTTATACCCGCACTAATCTTAAAGAATTTAATAATAGCCCAAAAAGTTTTTTTACGACCCCTGTAGTCGAAATTCTTTGGAACTTACGGACTATAGCGCCGTTAGCTCCGACCGCGGTCGCGGGTTCTAGTCCCGCCGGAGTCGTACATTTTTGGGATATTATTAAATTCTTATAGGTAATGTTGTTCTGTTCTGTAGTTTAGGGATGTTTGGAAGCAAACATGTTCACATCATCACTAGTAGGATTGATACTACCCATCAATGTATACCTGAGTTCTAAGGATGGGAGTTATTGGATATTTTGGCTACCGGTTATTAGTTGGGTATTTTGTTTCAATACCGATAGTACCAACTGGTACCCAATAACGTTACAATACTCTATACCTGTCCTGATTTCTACCCAATATATTTCTAACCGATTTGGTTAGAAATACCAAATACTTGTTGCAGCTACATAACTGTACGGGTGAACGGTCCGCTAGTACCTATGCGTAGATGATAGTTAGGTAAGTATAAGTATTGAAGCGTTGGGTAGTTATGGCTCACGGTCGGTTAGGCGCGATGCTCGCTTTGCACAGTTATTCCCTAGCGGTATGCGGATTTTACAATACCTTTAGATATTTTAGGACCATGCTAACAGGTACTGAGTTAGTTATTGAATACCGGACTCATCTCTACTGAGTTCTGTAGACAGATAAAATGAGTAGATCGAACTCTTTTTGGCAACAGTGTGTGTCGTGGTTGGACACATTTGCAAAATGTGTTGCACCAGTCTGCGGATATGATACCTGATTAATTGTAACCTGTATGTTATTTAAAACAATGGCATTTAATCTAATCTATTTTTATCTAATGTAATTTAATGTAATGTAATTTAATCTAATCTAATTTAATCTAATGTAATTTAATCTAATGTAATTTAATCTTATGTAATTTAATCTAATGTAATTTAATCTAATGGAATTTAATCTAATGGAATTTCATCTACAATAATTTATTATATTCTAATAACTTGAAATTATAACCTAATTTTTATTTTAGTGACTGTAATTTTGAATTTTTATTTAATATTGTATATAGATAATGTGATATGGATTATTTAATCCGAATAAATGAATACAGTACAATTAAAAACATTTCACATCGAGATTGGCTACTGTACCTATAGGTTAATTAGTTTTACTAATTAAGGATTTAGCACGCCACTAACCAGAAAACCTGACATGTAGGTCATCTTTTCAACAGCAAAAGTTAAGGTATCTATCTATACAAGGGCGATCAAATCGAAGTGTACCCCCACAAAGATAAAGAGTATTTTCCGTACAGTGAACAAAATGTCTTTTGTAAAATGGACCGCTATAACTCAATAAGTTCATTGCAGTCGACCGATAACTCGTGTCCCAGAGTAAACGGACGCGTTCCCAAAGTAAACGGTTTCTGAAAAACATTCCGCAATATTCTTGACAATAGTTATTTTAAAGTGACTATTGTTATGTTATTATACTATTGTTATTATGATTTGGTTTTTAGCCGCAAAATCTAAGGAGCTAAGAATAAAATAAATTTTAAAACGGGCTAATTCTGCCAAAAATTTAAATGCTTGACGGTTTTACTTGGAATAAAACGACCATAAATATTTGATTTTTTGGGAGATATCTGGTTAGAAATATTACCTAGCAAATATAAATGAATCTTCTTACCCTGATTATTCCAAGCTTTTAATCTACTTGCCTTGTTAGTTTGTGTGGGTCAAATCTTGCAATTGAATTTTAGGCTAGTTATACTCAACCGATTGAGCTGGGCAATCTTTTAAGTAAGTTCGGTACCTAACAATGCAATGTCATGATACCATCGATCTGGTCTGATGGTAGAGACAAAAGGTACCCTAGGAACGAAACGACTTAAATACGTTGAGTTTGTGTTCGTTGGATTTATTTTTCAGAATCAGAATCAGAATCAATAACTTTATTTCTTTAGGCTTACAAAATAAGCACTAAGACAAGTCAAATTTTATACTATAAACATAGTTATTATTATCAAATAAGAAATAAGGTGTTATTGATATTCTCTTCACTTAAATTTTTTGTCCACTAGTGGAAGAAGTGAAAAAGAAACCACTAGCACATTTATAATATCACTTATGTGTCTAATACATGGTTATTTTGCCTATCTAAATCTAAATTTAATGCGATTTAGATACATGTCAATATTTCTATAAAGCTAAACAGAACATTGAATTTCTTACATACTACTGACAGTGCGGAACGGAGCGACATCTGGCCAAGCATTAACATCATTGATGTAATCATCTATGGAGTAAAAGGCCTTCCTTTCCAAACACTTTGGACGTACATCGTATAAAAACTTGTTTTTAAAAAAAATTTGTTAATTTATTAAACGTTTAATTATATTACAAATCGTTCTACCGCGGTCCTTCCATCATAAGTGATAAAAATGTGAAAGAACAACTAACTTTTTATATGAAAGAGAGATAATTTATGTACCCATAAAAAACATATAGATAACTTAATAGCTAGACAGTACTTAAAACTAAATAGGTAATAAAAGTAGGTAACACAGAAAAAATTATGAGACGGTTATTATGGGTAAAATTGGTCCCTGCCTCAGCATGTTGCAGTATGGGAGCATTTGCCCAAAACTGCGCTGGTTTTCAGGCAGGCCCGTGAGAAGTGAAGTCTGCTTATTAACTAGCACTACTTTTACTAACATTATACTTTTTGACAGGTAGGTACTAGTAGGTATATGACCTGAACACAATATTTTTCATATTTTCAGCTGGATCTAAGCTACAAAGTGTCCCACAATCCATACACCCAGCACCGCGCGCTGCGGATACTATCGCCAGGGACTGAGCTGACTGGCAACTACACCTGTGTGGTTTCCACGTTCCTCGCTGAAGACGAGAAGACCAAGCCTATGACTATTTTCGGTAAGTTTGTAAAACGACTACATACTACCTCCACGCGTTTCTTTTCTTTGGCTGAATGATAGAAAACAATGTTATTTCATAGACTGTTTCTTTTTTAAAAAAAGAATGCGAATTTGTCGACTCGAAAAATATCGTGCGAAATGAAAAACGAAAGATTCGATATTTATCTAGCTGGCGTGTCTATGAAATAATGCATTCATTCATATCATTCATTCAACGAGATTTAAATTTCTTTCTAGTTTTAATTTTTTCCTTGTTCTGCAAAGAGTAAAACTAATGGAGAAGTAATTTGCAGCAAATCGTAAACAACTTTCTATGATCACATCATAAAATCAACTTTATTATAATATATTACAATAATATTTTAGGAGCATTTGGGAAAATGTTGAATTTAAGTTCAAATACTTTTATTTTCCCAATAGCTCCAAAAATACCACTAAACTGGAATTAGCTTTTTCACTAAATTAATAGATAATAGATTTGCGGCAAATCACTTTTCCGCTAGTGTTATTCCTTTTAGAAAGCAGAATAAATTAACAACAAAAAAATAAGTAAATCTCGCACCCACACGAAATGAAATGAAATAAACGTGTAGACAGTAACTATAAGTTGTAACGTAAGGAACTGTATATTGTCATTTAGATAAAGATAAGATAAAAAAAGATAATGTACTATTTCATTAGATACTATAAGTATAAATAAATCGATCTCTGAAAAAACAATCAAAAAGGCTGAGTGCCGAGTTTTGCCTTTTAATTCTTCTAAGTGATATATTTATATTTCAAGTAAAACAACGACAAATATAATTATTTCCTCAATGATAAGATATACTACTATTTATCAATCAAATGTTCATATTTTAAAATGAATTTCTGAAAAGTGCGCCTATAAGTAATATAACCGCGGAATAGAATATCGACCCCTCCAACTCAACCCGTGGATGTCGTAAGAGCCGACTAAGGGAACATACCAGACAAAGGGCAGCAGCTTTCTTCTGAGTATTTTTAAACACCAACACTGCGATCACCAATCCACTTGCCAAGCGTGGTGATTATGGCAAATCCCCCCCTACATGGGAGACCATCCACTCGATGGACCGACGACATCGTGGCGGTCGCAGGGAGTCGATGGATGGAGGCGGCTCAGGACCGCTATTTGTGCTGTCGTACGGGGGAGGCCTATGTCCAGCAGTGGACGTGTATGGGCTGATGATGATGATGATGATGCGCCTATAAAGTATGGACTATATTTTTTAGTTTGTTCAGTCGGTGTTATTTTTAAATAACAAGTAAACTCGAAGTGTAATGGAAAACTTCTCTCCCCGGAATAGACACGTCCGTTTCCTGTCAAATAGGTTGTGTCTCAAAAATGTTTTGCCCGACATCAGTACCTAGTATTTAGTTTTCCACACGATCACATGCAATATTCCCTTAGAGAAAAAAGTCGCTGTTTTGTCAGAATATTCCGTTGGTAAGGTATTGATATAAGTTTTTCTTATTTGCATTATGGCCTTGTATTCTTTAGAAAGGTATAGTTCTGTTTAAACGTCAGTTCATATTTTATATACTTATAGCATATCGATCCACGGTTTTCTGGTAGAGATCGCTCGTTAGCGATAATACCGCCTATTGTCACATTTTTTTTGTTACAAATTGTTTGAAAATTGTTTTGTTAAATGTATCTACATATATATCGATAGAAAATACTCAAATTTCTATACACGGGGCAAATTTTATGTGTACTATGAATTAGACCCTTCTCCAGTTTTAAAAAAATATGAAAGTTTAGGGTCCCACCCGAGAGCATTCGGAAGTAGTCGTACCTTATGCATCGACGGATCATTATGTGGTTAGTATCCTTCTATAAAATTATAAATGTCAAAGTTTGTAAGGATGGATGTATGATTATTTGTTCCTCCTTCACGCAAAAACTACTGAACTAATTGGGCTGAAATTTGGTATGGGTATAGTTTGGGACCTGGAGTAACATATAGGTTATTTTATATCAATATAACGCGGGTGCGGGCAGCAGCTAGTTAAATTATATTTTAACTTTATTGCAGATTGAGACCCTTAAACAACTCATTAGATCTTACTAACGTTTAGGAAATCCATGACCACTTCGTAAAAATAGTGAAATAAGCGTACATTTAAATATGTATTTCGAATTTATTCGAGTGAAAATCTCAACTAGCCTTAACATCATCCTCCCGTTATTTTAATAAAATGCAACGGTAATAATCCTGAGTATTTTACAACAACAGAGCTCTGAATGGCGATGGAAAACGGAAATTACTAGCTGCATACCAACACCCAACAAAGTCTCGGCCGCGGACATGCTAGCAGGCGAAGCTGACTTCACGAAAATCCTTACGTTGCTGTCTGAAATTCACTCATATTACCACAGCTCAGCGATCTAAAATAGATTCAAGCCTTCTCCAAGCTTCTCGGTTCTGAGCTATTTCTCGCCAAGTAGAAGCGTCGTGTTCGCGGAAATGGAGTTCCACTTCGTCAACCCAGCAATATCTAGGGCTGCCTGGTCTACGCCCCGTTATTTGTTGTTTATACGATTTTCTGACAGCCTCGTCATCGTCAATTCAGACACTTTTTGTTTGATGTAGCATAAACACAGATCTCCGGAGCTAACATGTGAGAGCAATCAAGACTATTGACGAATGTTTGATCCAAAAATGATAGAGCCTTGTTTTGCAAATGATAGTTTTAACTTAGTCCTCACCGCCTGTTAATAAAAACATAGCCTTATTAAACGTAGCATAGACATACGAAACGGAAAGGAGTAAAACTAACTCGTACACGTGGAAGTCGAAGTCACTCTGTAAGTTAGTTTGTTTTTGTATGTTTTATTGTAAACTAGTAACCCGCCCCGGCTTCGTACGGGTATTAGAGCATATATCTCAAAGGGATAACGCAGCGTTTTCGATGAAAGGTCCCAGGCGGCTTGACTTTTTCCGAAACTTCAAACAATTATCGTTATATTTCAACCAATTTACACAAAACCTTGACAAATTATAAACTTAAACCTTCCTCGTGCATCACTCTGAAAACCGCATGAAAATCCGTTCATATTTTTTTGAGTTTCTCGTAAACAGACAGACAGACGTGGCTGAGGACTTCGTTTTATAATAAAACTAGCTGCTAGTGATAAAAACAATTTTGTTTCAGTCCCAGAGAGAAGGTTCGACATGATCCTTGATCGACTAGATGGCGACCTGCTCAACGTGATATGCGCCGTTGAAGGGGTCTTTCCCAAACCTGAACTTGTTATACTAGCTGGGAACAGGTATGTCTGTGGGAAGTTTGGTTTACCTTGGACCTATCCTTAAAATGTATCTTGCTGCAGTTCTGAAGTTAGAACTGATTTTGTCCACAATTTTTTAACCATTTTCAAAGTATAGTAGACCTTTGCAACTGAAAAGATTCGATAGATAATGAGGGTCAATTCGAAAACCCGAATTGACCTTCACAAAAGATTTTGATCATTAACACACTGGTGGCTCCTGTTGCTCGGACTCTTAAGAGACCGGTGTCCTCAGGGGCTCCACACAAACACACGCGCGCGCAATATGACCTATATTTATATAATAGCATATATAATAGTAAATAGTTTTTATATTTTTAAGATACTAATTTAATTTACATTGTTCAGCTTCTCTTGACTTACCTTACTGTTCTTTTTATTTTTTAAATCTGTGTAATCCCTTTTGGCCTTATTGCTATGTGTATTTTAAATGAAATTGTAACGCTGTGGTTTACCTCACTAAATATAAATGAGCTCGTCATATGCTTCGATTCGCGTACCAGTAAATACGTTGTTAAATTTCCCAAAGCCATTGAAAATATCCAAGCAAACATCACTCAAAGCTCAATTTTAAACCGTCTTCGCTACATCTCCTTTGCAGGCTGAGCCCGCCTGAGCCTAAAATCCCCTCGCATGTTCAGATCAATGTCAAAGCTCGAGCAGCCTCGAACATCGTCGGAATTGTTGTGCTCTGACGTCTGCTGTCGCACACCCCTTGAGTTACGATGTCATGCTGAATTGCACGAAGTGGGCCCTTACTGTCCAACTGACAGTGATGGGTTTACTTGGAGAATGGTATTAAGACGGTTCCCTGACCCAAACTAGCACCACCACCTATTTATCGTATTATTACGTTAAAAATAACAGAATTATATAAATCCATAGGCCAGTTTGTGGTACCTATAATAAGCTTTTTTTTAAATGCCTCCATTATAGTTTTATTTTGTATAGTTTAGAAAAAGATGCGAAGTTGCACTTTTTGGCTACCAAAATCGGTTTTCGCATCTCCTCCTAAGCTATACAATATAAAACTATTACAGTTCAGTAACAAACGGGCCAAGGGATTATTAAAAAATCCTTTGTTTAACGTAATAATACGATACATAGGTGGCCGCGCTGATTTGGGTCGGGGTAGCCCCTTAAGTACCCACCTTCTGCTATCGACAGCCATCTTGATAAGTTGAACATTTCCAATGAGGAAGTAATAAATAATTTAATTTTGATTTTGATAACGATAAAGAATCGTTTGTGAAACGACTCGAAACAAAAGAGGAGGAGTTCCTATGTTAGGCTGTATTTATTTTTTATGTACATAATGTTAGTCAATTTTTACGTTAATTATGGACTGGTTTGTAAAATTATTTGACTATTGTATGGAGAATGATACTGAGGTAGTCTCATTAAAAAAACCGAGGGATAAGAGTTTGTGCCGAATAATTTAAAAAAATTCAGTAAAAGTGTACAAGGATATTTTGGAATTTATTTTTTTCCGGTTATTAGTTATTTCAAAACAACCAACATATTTTGTTGTGATACTGTGTAGAAACAACAAAAAAATCGTCTCAACAGTTTGTGTTTTCGGTCATAAAATAATTAAAATTATTTAAAAACTAGTTGAAAGAATATATTTAAAGATTCATGTACTTAAAATGACTAGCAAAGTTTACTATTTTTAGAATAACGAAACGGATGTGGAAGTATATAATTATGTATGTTATTATAGTATATACAATAACATACATAATTATATACCCCCTTATTCATATTTGTCTGCTAACTTAAAACAGATGCTAAGCAGTATTATTTCTCACTCAAACATAAGTCAATAGAAGAAGACAGACTGAGAAATAGCAATGCTTTAAGTTAGCAGACTATTATGCATAGGGGGGTTAGTCTAGTCTAATTTGGATTCAGAGCATTTGGATACCTCAAAAGTGTCTACTGAATACTTTTGCGAGTAAAAAATACATTATAAATATAAATGAAAATATTTCTACAAACATTTAACTACACCGTTAAATTGTTATTATTTTCAATATTTATTGGTAAAAGATACATACAACGCACTATTCTGCTTTCAAAGTACTCGATTAGTGATCGAAAAACAATTTCCATTCAATATGCGCAAAGAGAAACCAATTTCGTGTTTATTTTAACAGCCATGAGTTGCTTAATACTAAAATTGAAACATAGGTTGGGTAAAGTTTGCTTCGGACGTATTTTAGTGAATGCACGTGTTGTAAGCCTTCCTCAAATTGAAGACTGGCATTATGTTAAGGTTTACCTTCAACAAAGTAGTTTACTTTGGGGGTTTGTTGTAGAGAAACCCAAAGCTTTTTAAAAATACGAAAAAAAATATCGTTCAGATTTTGCTTGAGCTTAGGTTCAGAATCTCGCTTGAGCTTAGGTCGAAGTACAAAGTCCCGGACAAATGGCGTTAAAGATCAATAAAACGGGCACATTGCGTTAAATTAAAAAAAAAATACACATACTAAAACCCATCATCAAATTCATTGATGATGGGTCTGCATTACATTGTTATTTTTATATTTAAGAACTTATTTATATATGTACTAGTCCGTTGATTTTTGATACAATATCGCATTATTTATATACTAATGTGTTCTTGCAATAGTAAGACTTTATTGTCCGGACTCCTCATTATCTGCAGTTGAACACACAACCGCTAGATCGAGGCAGCCTTCACCTGCTTAGATTAGTTCAGTACGAAACCTGACACCTCCATATACGGGTCGGCATCTCCATTTTATACGTAGGTACCGAACGTATTCGAACAAGATTTTGTATTTGCAATTCCATCTTGAATTTAATACCATTCCAGAAATCAATTTCCCCTGATGTATTGGAAATCTAGATACGAGATGAGCCAGCGACTGAATTATCTTGCATATCAATAATATTATGCCGCTGAATATAGGGTTCATACACACGGCAAGCTATGCTGGGTAATCATCTACATATACTTTTTAACTAACTACACGTAGATTAGGTATGTGTAAAATTTAGTAATTCTGTTCATGACTGAATCTGAGATATCAGACCATTTGATTAAAATTTTAGTGTTTTCGTTCAAACGTAGAGATAGGAAAACGTCCATAGAATTTCAGAAAAACTATGAACGAAATATGTGTTGTTTATGTAAGGGGAAGCTACATGCAAAATTTTGTAGTTGTGTTGCTAATGGATGCTGGTCTATTGCGAACGAAAATGCTCTGTAGCATTTCTGTTTTAAATTTCAACCCCTATTTTGAACCACATATAATGCTGATTTTTCTAAATTACTTTCTTAGTGTTCACTTTCGTACCAAGACCAACACACCTTGAAACTCTAAAGACTCTTCGAGTGGTTTGGGCTGCAGCTTGTCTACACAGACAAAATAAAACTTTGTCTATGAGTCAGGACAAAGAGTTTTATATTAGTATTGATTATGTGACTATATTTTTTGACGATTTGTAAGCCTAAAAGTCTCGCCTCTTGTCGCTTTAATAACGTTGGAACACCACATTTACAATGGATTTCAATCTAATTCGCTTGGTCAAATCACGAAATATGATTGAAAAGCCTTTTCAGTAAAATATGTATTTTTATTATGAATCCCGGCGTCAATATACATAAAAATTATCTGCGCGCCTGGTCGAAGCGACGCGTGACCCGAGAGCTGGTGAGTATCTGGCGCAGCGCATTAGCATTGCCATACAGCGGGGCAATGCAGCCAGCATCTTGGGAACGCTTCCGACTGGTATTGATATGGATCAGTTGAGCTACCTGTAGATTGTTTGCAACAGTCTAAAGTTAGCTCAATTGTTTCAATTGTAAATACTAGTTTAATTTGTGTATATTATTTGATTATTATTTTCTTTGTCAATTAAGTTCATATACCTAACTTACGGCTAAATGGACTACCATTCAGATGTTCCTACTATAGAGGAAGTGTCTACTAACCCACCGGGCAAACGGAGGGGTGGTTACGACAGTAATGAACGAACACAATGCTCATTCTAATTCACTCCACTCAACATTAGGTAACCGACAGAATATCTGTAGGTTTTAAGGTATATGCTCAACATAATTCATTGGCCACAACCGGTTCCACAATATATGTAGCTTTGTGCAATATAAATCCTGGATTCTATACCCACTAATCTGAGCTTAACTATTGTTTTGGTCACAATACTGTTGGAGTATGCGCTTGGAATTGTGGCCACAACAAAGCTATGTGTAAACTAAATATTGAATGGGCACTAAGCTTTTTCTTAGCCTAGATTAGCACCTATCTAGCACTTTGACTGCCATGGACATGGTATAAGAAAACAAGGTATGCTCTTCCGAGACACGATGGTCACGTGGGTGTCTCCAGGCTACGTCATCGATGCCATCGGCGAATGAAAAGACGAATCTGTTTCCTGGTGATACCAGTAGCGTAAAATCGTAACTCCCCGAGCTCCTGTATGAATCTGATAAAACTATGTGGTTTTGTATTTACCAATTATTTATCACATGAACTTGTATTTAACTAACGCTAATTTGACTGATCTAACAAACATAATTGACACAACATTCACATTTTTTTATGGATTTTTCAATTGACCCTTGTCACATTTGTTTCTGTTAAGTCGTGGGGTCGCGGCGTACGAATATCGACCCCTCCAACTCAACCCGTGGATGTCGTAAAAGCCGACTAAGGGAACCTACCAGAGGAAGGGCAGCAGCTTCCTTCTGAGTATTTTTAAACACCAACACTGCGATCACCAATCCGCCTACAATAAATCAAGCGTGGTGATTATGGCAAATCCCCCCCTACATAGGAGACCATCCACTCGATGGACCGACGACATCGTAGCGGTCGCAGGGAGTCGATGGATGGAGGCGGCTCAGGACCGCTATTTGTGGCGTCGTACGGGGGAGGCCTATGTCCAGCAGTGGGCGTGTATGGGGTGATGATGATGATGATGATGATGACATTTGTTTCCCAACTTCCTCATTTTGTTGAAATAAAGTGGCAACTGGACAGTGACGGAACGGACAGGAAAAGTAGACCTGTTTTCATAGATCATGCACACGGTAATGTAGGACAGCTCATTGCACAGAGACGTGCCATTCCGGATCAGGTAAACGCGTTAAAAAGCAAAGATCGCGGAATCTACCAAAGTCGGTACTCAACTTGATATGGTATGGACGTTGGATCCCTTTATGATTATCTTAAATTTATTTTCAACCGACTGTAAAGATACGTTTCTCAATTCGACTGTATGTTTTTTCATTATTTGTTTTAATTGCGGCAATCGTTATACACACCCTGTCAATATTTCAACTGTCTAACTAATAAGGTTCAAGGGTTCATGAAATATAGTCTTGACAAAAGTATGGAAATGTAGCCATAAATATCAAGTTTTTTTTAATGAAAACCCCCCTTAATTTTAATTAAATATATGGACCAGTTGAGCTATCTGTCGATTGTTTGCAACAGTCTGCAGTTAGCTCAATTATTTCAATTGCAAATACTAGTTTAATTTGTTTATATTATTTGATTTTTATTTTCTTTGTCAATAAATAAGCCTATATGTTATATACATATACCTTGGCGCGGTGGGCGAAGGTCCGCCTGCGACGCAGGAGGTTGCGGGTTCGATTCCCGCCTTTGTACGATCTGCAAATATTTGTTCAGGGTGTTCTGGTCGTTTTTCTATGTATAATAAAAAATATCTATCTATGTAATATATTGTATTATGTATATCAGTTATCTAGTACCCATAACACAAGCTCTGCTTAGCTTGGGGCTAGATAATGCTGTGTGAATTGTCCAACATTATTTATTTATTATTTATATATATATATATATATATTTACTATCGTTGTTGTAGCAGCAAGAAAAATACACATTATCATACCAGAAGTATGATAAAAAGCCATATTCGGAGGAAACTGGCATATTCTCTCATATCTCTGAATTTGTTCTTTTACAGGGCACTGAACGCCAAGTCAAAAATCAATCTGATAGACGGGCGATACACGGCGCTCACGAGTGCTTTCGTCAAGGTGGAAGCACTACCGCCTACAGTGGAAATCCTCTGCGACATGCAAGTGCCGCTGGCCAACTATTACAGCAGAAAAAGGGACATATTTTATAGAGGTAAGTTAATTTAAAATAAGTTTTTTTAACATACATAACATTGTATTTTATCATATTGTATATGATAAATTTACAAAAATATTATTACATTTAGAGAATAGAAGAGAATTTTAACAAGTATTTGTAATTGAAACAGTTAAGCTAACTGCAAACTGTTTCAAGCAATCTAGAGGTGCCTCAACTGATCCATATATACAAATCGGAGCCGTCGCGTCCCCAAGACGCTGGTTGCATTGCCTCGCTGTATGGCAATGCTGATGCATTGCGCCAGATACGAAACAAACAGCCTTCAGGTCGTATTATATAATTCTCATTATAAAATATATATTTTTTACCTACAGATCCTCCATCGACAACCGAAACACCTAATTCAGCATACACACCATCTGCGAGAGACAAAGGTAAAAATCTTTTTGTAATATCGATTAAAAACAAAACCATAGTTTCAGTGAACCACTATTATGGGGAAAATATTTTCCATTGACTAGCCTTTATAATATTTATATTTGAATGGGAAAAGAAAGTAGCTGTGACCACACTTAAAACTAAATGACGTTGATTTCAAGATAATGAAAAAAAATATCAACAGTATTGACTGATTTTTAAGCCAGCAGCAGAACACAGTCGCTCGTACATATCTATTATTATGGTTCATATGTACTCATGAGGATAGATAAAAACAAAATTCAAAAATTTTTCTCTGCCAAGAAGGTTTTTCTGTTCATTGGTATATAAATTTACTGGATATCTCTCAGTACTTAACTTATTCATTCCTTTTCAGGTTGTCGCAGTTTCGACACGATTCAAATCATTGTTGGATCATTGTTGATTCAGCTATTCTTATTGAAAGTGAGGTGATGAAGTTTCTTATTACGAAAATAATAACTACTGTGTAAGAAATATTAGGACTTGTCCAATGTTATTGTTTAAAACTCACTGCCTTCCAAAGACACGATACAAAATTTTGTACCTTAACATAAATATATTTTTGTATAAAATGTAAATATAGAATCTAGTCGTTTAAATAAACGGTATTTAATGCCAATAAATTTTTGCCTTTTATTCAAGTTAAGTTTAGTCTTTGAAACCGTTTTGTTAGAACATCGATCATTCAAATTACCCTTCTTTTTGCATAATTCGATGAGCATACAACGGAAAGTAATTTGCTAGACACGTGATTGCTGGGTAAACGTATGGAAACCGGTGGCTAAACCATTTCCCACGAGACCGCCTGAGGCGCAGAGTGCCCGCCATTTTAATCAACTTCGCAAAAAGAGGTACTATGTTCGGTTGTATGTATTTCTTAAAGTAGGTTCGTCGATTTCTCCGTCAATTTATGGACCTATTTTGAAAATTATTTCAGTATAGTATAGAGAATGCAACCGAGGTGGTCGCATAATATTTTATTCTTGAGGGATTAGTATTTAACCCGCAAAACTGTATAAAATTAAGGAATTTGAACTCGGTTTTGGTTTTTTCAAAACAATCTAATTACTTCCCTTCAAAAAACGACCTTCCCTGTAAGATACAATAGTGTTGCAATAGCCAGGAGCGAATTTATTATAAACTAACTTCACCGCGCAGTTTCACATGAGTTTTTCCATGGTAAAAAGTAGCCTACGTTTGAATCCAGTTCTAGAACTAAACCTATGCAAAAAATATCAGAAAGATCCGTAACGTAGTTTTGACGGTAGAGTGATCGCAAAACTTAATGAGCTCTGTGAACTTAGGCACGGAAGCAAAACTGCGCAAGTACAATCAAATAGAAAAGTGAAATATGTATATCAGCTAGCGACCCACCCGGGCTTCGGTTAGAAATTCTTTTTATGGTGCTAATAGACACACCTGTTGCAGCTGCAGTCCGCTAAAGTACCATTTTGAGGTTGAATTAAGACCTTCACTGTCTTCTTTTGTCATGAAACTCATGACATCGAACACCATTTTCCATGTTTGATGACGCAGTAGGTTAAAACGCACGCGAGGCATATTTAACGTTTAAGAGAAACAGCTATTAACAGGGAATCTAACAAAAAATCGCAAGAACAAACTATCAAATCACCGAAACGAAAACCGGACATACGTCAAAGACTTTGCTGCGTCATTGTACTCAAGAGCATTCATTTGACAGTATTGCCCACTAGATTATAAATAAATTTGCTACTCAGTATATATTTTATTTTCAAACTTGGGTTTATTGCGTTAGATAAAAAGTTTTAGGTTTAAATTAATCCGTCAGTGAGTGTAAGATGTTTTTATATATTCTATAAATATTGAATTGGAAAATAAATTTTTGCAGAACCAAATGTGCTAGACAAAATAAAAATTCGCCTAATTCTTGCTTGCAACCCTAGTTTGACAGACAGATCTCCTCTCACCCAGTTCTTTCCCCTCAACGCCTTATATACGGTTCAGTGCACAGCCGTTGAAGCTTCACAGCGCTCATAAAGATTTGCGCGTACCAAACTTCCAAAAATCAGATCAAACATTCACCCCAACCATTTCGTAATTTGAGCGTGAAGAGGTAACAAACATGCTTGGCTGAATAATTGATGAAAAAAATAATTAATTTAATTAAAACTCTGTACAGACAGACACAAGGTACAGACAGACAGTGGGAAGTGACTTTTTTTATACTATGTAGTGATATTACTATTTCATATCTACATTTATATTAAGGTACTAGCCGTGTCATGCATTTTATTGGTACGTCCCAAGCCTCTTCCATACCTATTTGCTGTTTTATAAATCAACTAGCTACTGCCCGCGCCTTCGCCCGCGTTTTATCAGGATTAAAAATAGCCTATATGTTATTCCAGGTTCCAAACTATACCCATACCAAATTTCAGCTTAATCGGTTCAGTATTTTTTGCGTGAAAGTGTAACAAATATCCATACATCCATACAAACTTTGATATTTATAATATTAGTAGGATAGGATTATAGTAGGATAGGATATAGTAGGATTGGTAGGATATAAATATAAATATAAGTAAGAAGAATTTATACAAAACTAAGACCAGCCCCTACTCCAGCTGTGGAGCTACTACGGATGACTCACTCCGTGTGAATTGAAAGCACAGCATCACCTGCTCTTGATCAATCGAAACCACACATTGTCAAATTCCTCGGACAAAATCGAGTACAGATTTTCCTTGAATTTCATTTGCCAATGGTAATTGAAGTGGCGCGGATTCGATATGAAAATTGGCTTGTGTGAATTGAATCTGAATTTATTTTAGGGAAAATATAGAAGCGAATGGGGAGCTGTAGTACGGGATATGCGACAAAGCAGACAGAATGGAAACTATAAAAATATAATCCCCAACAACTCAGTTCCGCCATGAATCCGGATGGTATCGATGTATCGTAAAAAATATCCATCTATTATAATAGATGGATATTTTATATTAATAATTATTAATAGAGGTGTAATATGGTGGCTCGCAGATTCCCACGTTGTACAGCGCCAGTCAAAATAACACTTTTTAAGGCGTATTGTGCTTCTTTCTACACGTGCAATCTGTGGGCCAGATATACATAAAAAGCCTACAACACCTTACGCGTCCAGTACAATAACGGCTTCAGGATGTTGTTGGGACTGTCGCGGTACTGTAGCGCATCAGGGATCTTTGCGGACGCGCATGTGGATGGGTTCCACGCAATCATGCGCAAGCGGTTCGCATCCCTGGTGGGCCGCATGCGCTGCAGGTCCAACAGCCTGCTGGCCGCCGTGGCGCAGGACCTCCGCTCCAGTATCGTGGGAAATGGATGATGATGCTGAAACCGGTATCATCGCTGGTGGCTCAATGATCTAGTGCTAGATAAGAGCTATTATTATAATTTCATTTTGATTTTAATATAAGTTTTTAAAGTGATTATGTGTACCTATGGATCAATTAATTGAGTCTGAAATAAATGTTTTTTTTTTTTCATTATTTAAATATGAAGCTAGTTAAATCATCACACATTTTCAGACTTTGGTACCATACAAATGTAACATCCGATAAGGAGGTGCTAGATTTGGGAGACCAGATCTGCTGGACTGACAGGAATAATTGAAATGCTATGTATATCCACAATGTACGATGGCAATCCACAGAAAATATATAACACATGTTTATATGAGCGACTAACAGCTGCCCGCGCCATAGCCAGCGTTTTATCTCAATCTAATCAAAAATAGCCTATATGTTATTGCAGGTCCCAAACTATACCTATACCAAATTTCAGCTTAATCGGTTCAGTAGTTATTGCGTGAAAGAGCAACAAATATCCATACATCCATCCTTACAAACTTTGATATTTATAATATTAGTAGGATTAACCTGGACTGCGAGTGCACTGAGGATTTCCACCGATGATTGGTTGAGCTGATGATGAAGGATGAGGATTGGCAATTACTAAAGCACTGCACGCACAGGGGATACACTAAAGAGATCTGAATATCTCGCGTGATAGGATTACTTTTATACCTATAGATATTTTGAAATACAAACGCAACCAATAAATAAAGTAAATAACTAGAAGAATCTATAACAATTGATAGTTGTACCTATCAATTGTAATGGATTCTTCTATCAGTCTATGTTCAGCTGTGGATGTATACGGACTGCGGATAGTAATAGCTATAATCGAGCTTTTTTGTAGTTCGTGGAACAACAAAGTTACTCTTTAATGTACAACAAAGCTAACATAAGTAGGTAGATATTTTTAAATTTCCAAGTCCGACATTCCGTGACTAAAAATACCGAAGCATCTCAGCTGGGGACGCCGTCGCTGGCATTGCCGTTACGATCAGCACCGCAAATAATTTCCCAGGAGAGGTGTATTTCACATTGGTGACGCAAGATGATCCCAAATATTTTAAAGAGATCGCTGAGAGACATTTTTTGCAGCGCACTGTGGGTTGGGTATTACGAAGTCGGATGAAATTAGATACGAAATTCAACGTTTTTGGACATGACAATAAAGTTTGATTGTATTCTTTAGTAGTTGTTACGTTTTAATAGTTAACTTTACAGGAAAGAAAGAAAAAAAATCGAAAGTTCGTCTTAGCTACTGATAACTTTATTTGAATGTATCTTTTTCAGTTTCAAGCGACTTCAAAAGATGGAGGAGGTTCAATTCAATGTTTGGTTGTGTGTACCCATAGACTTAGGTTTTTTTCAGTTCTAAAAATGAAACATGTTATTTCATTATTGTACAAATAATGATCCCAAAGTGATCCCACAAAAATATTTCCAAGGCATAGACCCCTTGGAAACAATGTAAATATAAAGAAATTTTAAGTAGGTATTTAGTTTTTTCATAATAATCAAATTATGTTATTTGTTTTTTTCATTTTGTATCTGCTTTATTGACAAAGGAAATAACAATCAAATTATATAAACAAATTATACTAGTATTTACAATTGAAACAATTGAGCCAACTGCAGACTGTTGCAAACAATCTACGGTAGTAATTTATTTTTAAGCCGCCTATCATTACGAATCTAATTTACAGGTGTTTTATTTAAAGCTGTCTCAGCAGGCTCAATTTCCATGAAGCCGGTGTGATGTTCAAAGCCGGCGAAACTGGAGAAGATTAAGGATTTACATATTTTTGGCATGCTTAGTCACGTTTAGGTATATACTTACTGTAAGGCTTCGGTAGGAAACCTGCAAAGTTGAGCAAATTATTTCCACTTAGTTTCAAGCTTCGATGATCACCAACGTCAAATTCATTTGCATTAAAGCTGAACGCCTACCTGTCTGCGCCGCAGGAACCGCACTCGCCGCAGGCCTCACGCACTTGTTCCGTTCGCATCGTACGAGCCGAATCGCATTCATCATTTGAACAGTATAGATAGATAACTCTTTATTGTACCACACAAACACAAAATACATACAGAAGGAAAAGTTGACAAAAAGTAAAAAGAGCGGCCTTATCGGTTTGAGCGAGCTCTTCCAGGCCTTTCAGTATTTCTGTTTAGAACTGACAAGTTCTATGGAATACGGATTACGTCATCAACGCCGCCCGGGAACGCGCCGTTTTTTTTATGGAATTCGTATACTTTCATAATTTAACTGAAATGGGGCGCGTTCGGCGCGGATAGGTGAGCGATGTTGCATACTACCCTAACCTCCTTATTCTAACTAATATTTTAAATGCGAGTGTGTTTGTCCTTCTTTCACGCCCTAACTAAGTAACCAATCGACTTGATTTTTGGCATAGAGTTATTTGAAGGGATCCAGAGTAACAGAAGCTACTTCTTGTCCTAGTAAAACATAAGACATAATTCAAATTAAATCTGTCTGAAAATTGGCTGTTATAAATATTATTCGGTTAAGATTCTTAATTTTGGTATAAACTGTTGCTGTAATTAATTATAACTTTTGATTTGGTTTGTAGAATGGTATAAATAGTTGATCACCGAAAAAAGTCTAACAATAAGACAAATTTTAGATAAGTATCTAAAAGTTGTGTTATGTAGTGTGTAAGTAGTGAATGAAGCATGCAAAACCACTGTCGCTAGCGGAAGCAGAGTCTCTCGTGTCTACATACAAGTATAAACTTAGTTAGAACCTCTCTACACATAGGTTTTAATACGAAGTAGGAACCTGTTACTTATTAAATACTATGTACGTAGTTAGCTCTATTATTAATAACATTTTGTTCACTTTCCTATAGTTGCTAAGATCTGCTACTTTGTTAAAACCAACTGTATCAAATAAAGTTTTTATTTCTTATAGTTTTTTTACTATCATATTCTCATGGGAGATTTATGGGAAAAGATGTCTTTTTATCCCCCTAGAAATGTTAAATTCGAACAGCTAAGTTCAAAAGAATTAGAAAATTTGTTGACTGCGGCAAATGCGGCGCCTGCAGCGCGGACAAGTGCGCGTTCAACTTTAGGAAGCATCAGAATCGATTAAAATTTTAATCAGCAAAAGTTTTCATTATGAATTTGTACCTTGAAGAAAACCTGTTTTGTAAACCGCCTAGTTCTACATACGAACTGTAGAAAAGATTGTGTAAAATCTACATGAGCCATAGATCCCCTGGTACTATCCAATGATCCTATCCATCCGCGGTTGTCCGGTAGAGATTGCTCTTGAGCGATATGACCGCCACTTATCACTTAGTTTAAAGTAGTTTTGTTGTATTGTTTCTACCATCGATTAAGTGTGCAATAAATTATTTCTATCTATATATCTAGGTACAATATCTACGATATAGCGGCGATATGTACACAGCACCGAAGTGAATTTTAGTTTAAGTATGAACGTTTCATTTGAAAACATTCCACATCTAATTTAACTAGTTTTTAGTAGTTTTGCATGTCTGAGAATTCGAGAAATTTTCTCAAAACAACGAGTACAATCTAAAAATGGTTAGCTGCATCGCAGCCTCCGAAACTAATAATAAATAGATATCTAACATTGGAAAGCTATGTTCGCACTCCGTATGTATAAAGGATATAGTTTGCGGATTCCGTTCCAAATCGAGTTGTTAAATTTTAAGGGCCACTAGCTTCTGTTCCAGCTCTAAGCAAATTATTACACAGACCATGCCCATATTATAAGATAAAATTTAAGCAGATTATAGTTATTTGCGTGTACTTACATGACTTACGGCCATATGCATAATGATTTAGCGGCCCACTAGAGGCTGATTAGAGCATTGATATCAAAAAACGTTATTCATAATGCAATCGTTTGCGGCGAGTTAGCAGCTGGTTAGCAAACCCAGATACCTTCTTTACGTGAGCTAGAGCGAGCTTAGCGACCGTTAATATTGCCGAATTCAAACACTTGTATGTTTTCTTGTGTTGTTTTTTACCCTTGAGTATAACTGAATATAAATTTACCTACTAAAATAATAAATATTATTTCATATACAAATTTTTAGTAAATTCTGCCCGTAAATTTGCGAGCGTCACGATCTTTACATGTGCGAAATTCCACCCGATCTATTCACTAGTTTTGGCGTTGTCTTCAGCCAAACATTTGCACAAAAACACAGCACAACGACACACTTTCGCCTACATAATATTAGTAGGACCATTTTTTTTTTTATATTTTATGTATTATTTTTAGGGTTTCTAACCCGACGGGTGAAACGGTACTCTATTACTAAGCCTCCACTGTCTGTCTGTCCGACTGAATCACTGTGTCTGAATTACTATCACAGGTTTAGCAGTGAGTTAGTTAAAATGTTCGCTAAGGTAAGCCAACGATTGCTATCTTTTTCTATTCATAATAGTCTGCTAAACTGTCGCTTACTAAAATAGGTAAGCATAGACCACAGAAATATAGGAAGTCTATGCTTCAAATGCAAACCATAGACAGGCAAACCTCATTGGTATATTACACGTTCAATAATATCGGCGTGTCACGATAATATTGATAGTATAATAAGCGGTATCGCAGTATCGTGATATTATCTAGAAATCTTGCGATCCACGATATGATACGCGATAATATTGAAAATGTAAGCGCCTCGCGATATTCGTCTGTCAAAACTAACTAGCAGTGTTGCCGGTGCGGATCTTTTTGATCTGTTTTGGACTTTTTTATACCTATGCGGACCTTTAGCGGACCGTAACTCTGCGGATTTTTTCGGACCAAAACGCTTATCGACTGTATATCACTTTATTTATGCATAGTTTGCACTGTTGATCAGAGAATATTATAATAATACTAAGTTAGTAGCTACAGTGAGATATATGCCGTCGTATTTTAGTTAGTTCCTCAATGAAAGATAGTTTGATTAACTCTGTATTTTACCTTTTGTAAATGATTTTGTATGGTTCAGCTATAGAATCTAATCATGCCACAAGCATTCGTTTCATGTTATCACGACGTAATTTCTCGAACTGTGTGCTGGTTCGGTTCGGAGCCAGTGGCGGCGTAGCGTGGGTTAGTAAATGGGGCGGATTTCTACCCACTTTTTATTATCTGGCTGTGCTTGTAAGCTTCCGTTGTCACCCCTTCGGGTTTGGGGTGCCAGGGCACCCCAAGAAGTGCCAGCATGGCACCTCTCGGAGCTTGGTTCCCGAGGCGGAACCGCGCGGGTCTTATTTATACTAGTTTTTTTGTAATCGTTCAGACGTAACCGCGGTTAGTCAAGCCGGGATACAAACCATGCAATTTGAATTCGCGCGATTCCCGCGTATCTAAACGGGCCCTAGGATCGTAGACTGAGCATAGTAGTAAGCATAAATCCTCCATCTACGCCTTAGATCAAGCAGCCTACTTATACATACTATAATACCTCTTTGGCAGAACCGATGATATTATTTTTAAGTTTATGACACTTCATACTGACACTGGCAGAGTCCTAGCGAAAGAAAAGCAAGCGGCATCATTAAAAAAGAAGTTGAATTGTTTACTATTTGGAGTGGAATAACTTGGCTGTAAATTGGAATGGAAATAATAACAAACAGTTGATTAATTTCGGCCATTTTTTCACACTCTAGCTCACGTAAAGTAGGGGCCTGGGTTTGCTAAAGTTAGCGAGCTGCTAACTAGCCGCAAACGTAAGCAAACTATTATGAATAACGTTTTTTGTTAACAAAGCACTAGTGAGCCTTTAGTGGTTCGCGATGTAAGCAACCATTGGCTTATCTTAGCGAACAGTTTAAGTAAGTCAATACTAAACCTACGATAGCGATTTATTATGCATAAAGCCGTTAGTACGTAATAGCGGTAAGCTCTCGCACTCGGGGTAATCTCTAAGAAATTAAATGATATCCCAAAAAAAAAACCATTTCGGTGGGACATGAACCCGTTAACGACTTTTGAGATGATAATGTCGCAACGGATAACTGAAGTTACTTTTATTTTAGAAAAAGACAGGTTTTACGGGTAAACAAAATACACGAAATTCTGGATTCGAACCAGCCAGAGACGCCGCCGCGCCGGGCAGAGCTTATAAATTTATTACCACAAAAAAAATACTTAGTTGTGACGCCGTCTAGCTATAAATACATTTGGTTCGTAGGTAGCTTAATTAAGGCCCTACCATACGACGCCATTGTGTGAGAAGGATTGGCATAGTTTTTCGCTTTCATAGGAATGGGACAGAGCAGAGCGTCATTCGCAAAAATCTTGTATTTGTTTTTTTACGGTAAAATTAATAGTAATTTTGAAAATCGAAAACAGCCATCTTCTATTTTATATTCTGTTTGTTTACTGTAAAAAGTATCAAGCCTTATTTGAAATTATTCATTGAATAGCGAAGATTTATTGTATAGTTTAGAGATACGTCGACGTATGTAGAAGATATGATCTCTGACGCTGGGTGCTTTTAGGTATTACTGGCTCTTAAGATAGAGTAAGTAGCTTTAGTCTACAGGTTTTGTTCGCTCACGGGAACAAAGGTTGTTTATTAACGATTCAATTAAGTTAAGAAAGTAAAAATACCTAAGTTTACGCAGCGAAATAATCAGGGAAATATTTCACTGTTCCGCAAGAACAACACAAAGTATTTTATACGGGATGCTGAATTCATTAAATTTAATTAATCTAAAGGCGAAGGCCCTCAGAATTTGCTGTTTCTAAAAGTTTTCTTATAAATAACACTTTATTGTTGTAAGGAAGCTTGTTTAAAACTGCGGTGTTTAGGAGAGCATAAAAAGGGGAACCCCAAGACTTTAACATTAATTTGCATAGTTTAAGTTCAGGTTTAAGATACAAGCTTAATTTAATAACTTTTAATAGACAAAAATAGTTCTTACACAAAATACTAAATGAATAAGTGTTTTTAATCGACTTCAAAAGAGGAGGTTATCAATTCGTCTGTATGTTTTTTTTAGTATGTACTTATGTTACGTGATATGTCCGCCTATTTTGGACCGATTTTGAAAATTCTTTCACTATTGTATAGAAAACGATCCCAAAGGGGTCCTATAAAATGTTTATCCCCAGGGGATTAGTATTTATTCCGCAAAGTTTAAAAGTAAGGGAATTGAGGTCCGCCTGCGACGCATGAGGTTGCGGGTTCGATTCCCGCATTGGGACAAATGTTTGTACGATCTGCAAATATTTGTTTCGGGTGTTCTGGGTATTTTCTATGTATAATAAAAAATATTTATCTATGTAATATATATTGTATTATGTATATCAGTCATCTAGTACCCATAACACAAGCTCTGCTTAGCTTGGGGCTAGATGATGCTGTGTGCATTGTCCAACATTATTTATTTATTTAATTTAAAGTCGGTTTATTGTTTTTTTAAAACACGCCATATCATTGTTTATCAAACTGATATTCTATAGGCGAAAGTTTTTATGAATTTTTCATGTTCCAACTGAACGGATTTGGATTAAATTTGGTACCACGATGGGTCATTCATAACATAATCTTGGATTTAATAAAATAAAATAGGTAAAAAACTGATTAATCTTATTTAACCATTGAACATAAACAAAGAGCAAAATATTAAAAAGAAAATAAACCAAAATAAACTTTTTGTTTTCAAAATTTACAATAGGCTTTACGGTTAAGCCTGGATACAATCTACTGACAATTGTTAAGTATCTAAATCACACTTAAAGTCTTCCAAGTAAACAGTAAACTTTTTTTATCAAAGGACCTTTATAACTCGGTCAAAGTATAGGCCAAATCATACAAAAATCCTTTTCAGAAAAGAATAATCTGTTGATAACTTAACCTTTGATAAATAAATTCTCATTATATGCTATTAAGCAGAATTTTGTATATTTTTGGTTATCGTCAAGTGAAAATCACCGCAATTAGTTACATATATCTCTCTTACCAGGCTAGCCGGGTTATGAATTAGTGTTTCCATGTTGTTATCGGATACTCTTTATAACCTCGAAGCATCCAATCGGCTGAAGCGATTTTGATAAACGAGCTATCCAAATACTAGCCTGGACTAATATGTGATTTTTAGCTATATTTTGTGGGATTAACTTACCTTACTTAACTAATTGCGGAAAAACGTGAAAAAGCAGTGACCGACCGGGTCGGGTTTTTTATAGTTTGAAGTTGGAAATAGTTTTCTAAAAACAATTATACTTTATTGGTTTTCAATTAATTACATGCAAAAAAGGTACTTAAAGAAGGTTCATGCCTATAGAATCCATTCTATCTGAACAAAATCAATAAGCATCATTACCTAGCTTATTTTTAATCATATGATCTGTCTTTTAGCCTGTAACACTTAAACTTAGTTTGTTATAGGAAATAAAATTAGAAATTAAAAGAAGGTTCTTAAACATTCTTGTCAATAAAAAAATTTATTAATAAAAAAAGAACAATAGCAACCAACATAAACAACATCGTAATACCTCGAAATACCAATATTGTTCCGAGCGAATATCAGAAAGTTAGGCTAACTTTGAATATTTTGCGCTAATACTCTATTAACCAAGGATTACCCAACAGGTCTCAATTAAACTTTTATAACAAACTCGATTTGTTAACTTTCAGAACTCATATAATACTGGCCCATTGAAGAGTCTATTTATAAGGTTTTTGTACATAAGAGAAGCAATGTCTGAAAACTGGTCACACGGTATTTGCCTTCACAAAATGGAGCAAGAACAATAAAGCATTTATTTATCTCACACATTAGTTTCTTATTTATCTAAAGGTAACACTAAGTACAGGAACTTTTGTAGAAGATAATCTTCTGGGTATAGCTATTAAATCATCGACTAAGACCTGTTTTGTGAGAGAACTGGTGCCTGTGATAGGTTTTAGAAAAAAACCTGTGGTACGGGTCAAAATGGAGCACGATTAAATAGGTAGCTGTTATTATGAGAAACGACTTTAAAGTGATGTAAGGACCTGGGTCCTAAAGTTTTCAGACCTGTACTTTTATTTCCACAGATTAAACCTTTTTAACTTATTAACCAGAATACATCATCGTTCTTTGCCAAGAAAAAATATTACGTTTTCTAACAGTGTCCCTGAATAAAATGAACGGTTGAGTGTTTCAAATTTCTTTACTTCTTTGTATTTACATTCATTCTTTGTATACCGTATCGTATATGGCATACAAACTGAAGAATGCAAAACTGAAGAAATTGTGGTTAGAAAAAGGTATACGGCGACATGGACAAATTTATTTATTTAAGCGTTTAAGCAGCTTTATAGCCGTAATACTAAAGTCAAAAAAGCGTTGTGACTTTACTAAATAGGTCAGAAAATGACCACAGAAGGTAAATCACCATCCCTCTTTTCAAGCTTTTTATTATTATTTGTTTTACTTGCAATGTATGTTTGTTCGGGTGTAATCTTGCAACTCAATTTTAGACCAGTTGTTTTCAACCAATTGAGCTGGTATTTGGCATATTTATGTAAACTCGGTGACAGTACAATGTTATGGTACCATCGAACTGGTCTGATGATGGAAACCGATGGTGGTCATAGGAACTCCTAAACGCAACGACTTAACCACGTCGAGTTTGGGTTCGTTGGATTTTTCTTCCCATTGCTCCTAGGTGATAGAAGAGCTTGTATTTAAAAGTTTGTTAAAATATTAATAACTAGCTGACCCGTCAGACGTAGTCCTGTCATTCAAGTTAAGCAACTGACAGTTATTTCAAACGTGCTTAGCAAAGAGTCTATAAAGCTGGGGATAAGGTTACATTAAAAAAGTTTATAATAAAGGTAGTTGTTAAGTTTTCTTACATTTTCTAAGTTTCTATGCAATTTTCTTATTTTTTTTTTTATGTAAGAACCTTCTACTATGTTTTAGAACACATTTTAAAAAAAGATGAATGCAATCGGTAAAACCGTTCTCAAGTTATAGCTGGACCAAGAGAAATAGGGGTTCATTTTATATATTACCTAGATTTATTTGTTTTAAGCTTCGCGTTTAATTTTTCTTTTCCTAATGTCCTTCACGTTTTAGCGTCATGAATTTGTGATCGTCTATTATTGTTTCACGACCGACCAATCGACAGCTTTGAAGTTTGTTCCCTCTCATCGGAAGTCAGGATCGACCCCTGTTATAACAGGAGTAGTTTCGGAACTACGTATATTTGGGAAACTTTAATTAATAATGGTGGTGCAGGGCTGCCTAATGGCCGACCCAAATTGTTGATAGTGTAATAATTAGACGCCTGCTACCTGTTTAATGTGTTTTTGTTTCGCGGTATTTACTCGGGTGATAAATATCAAGAGTCAAATTAACCCAAGTAAACCAAGGACGGATCTCGTGTTTGTCGGTGGCACATATTTAACTATATATTTACATGAATATTTACCTACTTTACATGCATAAGCGTTTGTTAAATATAAGACCGTTAACTCACAAATGGTAATTTTTTACTTCTTAATGGAAATTGATACAGTTCAAAATTCCATTCCAAAATTTCAAATAGTTCAAGAGATATAAAAACTTCGTAGGCAGTTAAGTGACCGAATTTTTTGACTTGTTCTACTTGTAAGGAAATGATCCACAAAACATTGCTAGTACGCGGGTTAAAATACTTTAACTGCTCTGTGCAATAAAAGTCTTCCATTAAATAGGATATAAAATAAGTGACACGAATAAATCTCAACCAATGAGTTCAAACGTTTTGCCGATTTCTCGAAAACTACTTTTCGGGGTTAACGACCTTCTAGTTAACGGCAGTAACTTACGTCACGCTCCCTCTATGATACTTTGTTTGAATAAACTTTATAAAACTCTTCACTCGTGTTGCTTAGGGAAACAAAGTGAATCTTGGCTTGCGACCCAATACTTTTCCAGGCATGCATTTCGGTCCTTCGGTCTCGCCAACTTGTAACTTCGAGCTTACGGTTATAGACTTCCACGATGTCAATCGTTGGATTTATGATGTGGAAGTCTACACGTCACCTAAAACCACCTGTAAAGAGCACAACATATTCTGAGATTTTTATCTCAATACTAGAAAAAGGAAAGAGTCGCCTTGCTCAACATAAAAATCCAATCTTCATCTTACACGATCGTCCAAGTCTATGTTCACACTGAAAACGCTAAAAGACCAAGAATACGGGAGATCCTTGGAGGAGGCATACACCGCCGAATGCAGTCAATATCCTACTAATATTATAATTGTAAAAGTTTGTATGGACGGATGTATGGATGTATGGATATTTGTTACTCTTTCACGCAAAACTACGGAAACGATTAGCCTGGAATTTGGTATGGGTATAGTTTGGGACCTGGAATAACATAAATATAAGCTATTTTTTATCCCGATAAAACACGGGCGAAGGCGCGGGCAGCAGCTAGTCACTCATAATCATAAAACACCAAAGAAACATAATATCGACTACGAATAATTTTATTTAATAACTTATCAATTTTATAATTCTTTTGTTTCTAATTTTAATCGTACGATTATGAAGGTGTTTGTGTGTGTGTGAAAATGTTTTTTTTTTTACGCTGTTTGTGATATGGAATAAGAAAGCTAAAGCTAGAAAACATCTATAACTACGAAGTATCTCATAAAAATGTTAAGCCTCCGTTCGTATCAATCTGTATTCGGTATAGCGGATTGAAGGCGATTTACATGCATATAAAGCGAGTCGTGGGTTTATTTGCTTCAGTCCAATATCCATCGCAGCAACCTCTGCCCTTTCCGACCACTTTGAGTTGCAAACAGAATGCAACTATTGCAGTTCATCCATGTTTGAAGAGCAACGCTTCAACTATTTCTATTGTCGTGTCGATAAGAGGGACCTACGAAGCAAAGGCACGGAATCCTACTAATATTATAAATATCAAAGTTGTTAGAATGGATGTTTGTTCCTCTTTCACGCAAAAACTACTGAACTGATTAGGCTAAAATTTGGTATGAGTATAGTTTGGGACATTGAATAACGTTTAGGCTATTTTTTATCCCGATGAAACACAGGCAAAGACGCGGGGAACAGCTAGTATACATATAGCAAGGGTTGGAAAATGTTGTTCGATTCAGAGGTATGTATTTGTGAGTTAATCACTCTTGCTATTTTCGCCGCTTATTGGTTGATACTCTTTTGTTTTTTATTCGTAATCAAAATGCAGCCACTAAACGGCAAAAATAGTAGTTACACTTATGAACACACGCATCTACAGCTGTTCTGAGATAGGCAACTACTATATTCTATAGGTTGGCGTGAAAATACAATCAGGTAGTCTGTCCACTTCAAAATTAAAATGTAGATGGCCGGTTTTCATTTCACTCAATGACGTCGTTTATTTTTATAGCGAGTCCCTTAGTCAAAGGTTAACACCTCATAAACGATATCACACGTTCAAAAATTAAACACGTGTGGAATTTGCAGAAAAGTGAGTTAAAAACTTCATGTGGGTGTTGTGAAATATTATTTTCGAGTTTTTTTGTTCCATAAAAAAGAGGAAGACCTGTGACATGTAAATATGTGACATGTCAGCGTAAATAGGTAGCGTAGTACGAGTAGGTACCTATATAAACATACGCTTGGCGACTCAATAACTTATTGTTTGAGAACAAATGAAATAAGACAATGATAAGACTTTTCAGCTTTTTTAACCACTCAAAAAAAGGCCAAAGTTGACAACATTAAGTAAATGTTGTCACTTTAATCATGTCACATAATTATTTATTTGTCAGAAAGTCACCTTAATCGTCACCTCACCGCATGCAAGATAATTTAATGTTCAACAGACAATGAGAGGTTTTAAAAAAAAAGTGGTTGCCAGAGACTAAGATGGGGCTGTAAGAAACTCAGTTTCAAAAATCTGCCAAAAAAAATGGCTCCCGTTTCGTTATTTATTTATGCCAATTGACATTTACTCTTGACTGTTGTGCAGCGCCATCTAGTGTCAAAATAAAAAGAGCTTTTTTTTTAAAGATTGCATTGATAGTCCTCACTGGGTGACAGTTGATAATAATCCAATGCAAATAGAAACAACTAGACTGTTACGTACACTACCGAAAAATCAATTTCTATCGTATTATAAAATAAGCATTAAGTTATGTAAAAGTATCTTCAGTTAGTACAATTGTTTCAATTGTAAATACAATTTGTTTCTATTATTTCATTGTTATTTTCTTTGTTAATAAAGATAATATTAGTAAAATTATAATAAAAAATATGAACAGGCAAGATTCATTAAAATTAAAGTGTTAAATGATACTCTGAGCTTTAATTTTTTGTGTACTTGTGGAAGAAATGAAGAAGAAACCACTAGCATTTTATTAAAAAATCTATTGTATCTAAATTGCATTAAATTTATATTTAGATAGGCAAAATAAACATGTATTAGACATATACGTGATATTATAATGTGCTAGTGGTTTCTTTTTCACTTCTTCCACTAGTGGACAAAAAATTTAAGTGAAGAGAATATCAATAACACCTTATTTCTTATTTGATAATAATAACTATGTTTATAGTCTACAATTTGACTTGTCTAAGTGCTTATTTTGTAAGCCTAAAGAAATAAAGTTATTGATTCTGATTCTGATTCTATCGTCTCAAATAAGTAAATTAACAAAAAGTAACCCAGCTAAGTATGAAAAGTTACCAGTCTTAGTATAAAATAGGCAGTCTAAGCAAAAAGTATGTGGCCACTTTTCGCTATAAAGTGAATTTGCGGCTGTAAATAAGGCTCACCTCAAAAACCGTAGTTGAGCTCTTATCAGGGCCCCGGCCACCTGCTCCTTGCTTTGAGTCAGTGTTTAATTAACGGTGCATGATCTTAGGGAACACTGGAAGTGGCTGAGGCTTGGGCCCTTTTCAACCGACGGATAACAAATAATAATAAATAAATAATGCTCGACAATCCACACAGCATATCCAATTACAACCAAGATGATAACTAATCCAAAATCAAAATTTGTTTCACTAATTTATCTCACCCTCAATTGTTTTGAACTAAAAAAAAACATAAGTAAACTAGTAGTAACCTTTAAGTTTATTGACTATTGACGCGAAAAAGAAGATAAGTTCATGCTATTTTAGTGTAAACTATGTTGATTAACAATAAATAAATTAAAATATCTACGCGAAAATTATGGACAAGTCGCATCCAGCAGTTCCTAAAGTCAGCGTCCTCGCCCACCGAGCAACTCGAAACACGCACACAGTCTTACCCCAGCTCATAATTGTGTTTAGTCAATTAGCATACGAAATTTCATTTACAGGCCCTGTAATTAGTTGCGTACGAAGTGTACGAACTGTTATTAGAGACGGCTTTGCTTCAGCCGAGATTCTGTAATTGTAGTTAGCTCAAAGTCAGCATGGTTTAAATGAGTTATTTATTTAATTGGCCTTAGAAAATTTGTTAAGGGTTACTGTTTAAGTTTTAAACAGGTGGGTTGGTATTTTTTGGATCTCCAGCTTTTATTTTCTTTCTCAATATAATAAAAAATGAAGATACGACTTAATTTGTTATCATTTGAATCTTATTGTTATCAGCCAGATACAATTTATGAATGTAATAATATGGCGTGTTTAAAAAACGATAAACCGACTTCAAATTCCCTTAATTTTACAATTATTTAAAGTTTTGCGGGACAAATACTAATACCATGGGGATAAAAAAAATATAGGACCTTTCAGGGATCATTTTCTATAGAATAGTGGGAGAACTTACAATATCGGTCCATAATTGGCGGAGATATCGTGTAACATACATACAAAAAAAACATGGACGAATTGAGAACCTCCTCTTTTTGAAGTCGATTAAAAATTATATTATGTTGCCTATACAAGCATCAAATCAATCAAGAATGCATAGAAGCCGTCGCCGATGGCCGCGAGGTCACGGCCGCCATTACCCGGCAATAAACTAACCCCAGGCAGTTTGTAGTGATTTATGAATGGGTTTTCAAGTGTATTAGCATTTTTATTTGGTTTTTAGTTCGTTAACTTTAATAGGGGTGTGGTGATCATAAGTTGATTGAGTGGAAACTACAACTACGGTCAGTATCTTGACTTTATTACTATCATCAGTTAATCACTATTTTAAACAGTAAAAAAAGAATAATAAGATTAACATAATAATAGGTTTAGGGCCTGCAATGGCCAGACTTTCGGGCCTTTTAAGAAAAACAATGTAAATATTAAAAGATTATTAACAAAAAAAAACTAAATAGAAAACAATAGTCCCGCAAGGTTCTGGATTGGAAAGGGTTAGGCATCAACATAAACAGCCAGTACATCACTCACCTTCGCTTTGCAGACGACATCGTAGTCATATCTGAGACCATGGAGGCCCTTAGTACAATGCTCAGTGACCTCGGTAGAGCCTCCGAAAGAGTTGGTCTTAGAATGAACATGGACAAGACGAAAATCATGTCAAATATCCATGTAGTACCAGCTCCCGTATTTTTCGGAGGCAACACCCTCGAAGTTGTCGACCGTTATGTCTACCTAGGACAAACCATCGAACTAGGAAAGTCCAACTTCGAGAAGGAGGTCAACCGCCGAATCCAGCTTGGATGGGCAGCGTTCGGGAAGCTACGTGGTGTCATTTCGTCCCACTTACCGCAGTGTCTCAAGACGAAAGTCTTCGACCAGTGTGTATTGCCAGTGATGACATAAGGCACTGAAACATGGTCCTTTACTATGGGCCTCGTCAGAAAGCTCAAGGTCGCACAGAGAGCAATGGAGAGGGCTATGCTCGGAGTCTCTCTGCGAGATCGAATCAGAAATGAGGAGATCCGCAGAAGAACCAAGGTAACCGACATAGCTCTCACAGTTGCGAAACTCAAGTGGCAGTGAGCAGGGCACATAGCTCGTAGGACCGACGGCCGCTGGAGCCGCAAGGCTCTAGAGTGGCGACCACGTACCGGAAAGCGCGGTGTGGGTAGGCCCCCCACGCAATGGACCGACGACCTAGTGAAGGTCGCGGGAAATCGCTGGATGCGGGCAGCGCAAAATCAGTCATTGTGGAGATCCTTAGGGGAGGCCTATGTCCAGCAGAGGACGTCGATCGGCTGATATGATGATGATGAGTCCCGAAGTGAAAATGAAGTTTCAAGGTTTTTCTTACATTCTTACTCGGATTTCGTTGAAGACAAAGAACCTCACAAAAACTTAGTTTATTAGACTTTGGCGTTTGATATCTCGCAAACAAGCTTTGTCTGTCGTTTAGATAAATAAGTATTAATTGGTACTCTTCGTGATTGTTTGTAGGTCAAATTCCATAATCCTACTAATATTATAAATTTCAACGTTTCTGAGTATGGATGGATGTTTGTCCTCTTTCACGCAAAAACTACTGAACTGATTGGGCTGAAATTTGGTATGGGTATAGTTTGGGACCAGGAATAACATATAGCAATTATTATTCCGATAAAACGTGGGCGAAGACGCGGGCAGCAGCTGATACAGACTGCACAAACAGAGCGTCTGATCGAAGCGATGCGTGACCCAAGTTCTGGACCTGAAGAGCACCTGGCGAGCGCATCAGCATTGCCATACATCGGGACATCAGCCCATGTCTTGGGGACGATTTGTGTTCATATGGATCATTTGAACTCCCTCTATTCTAATCTGCTTTTAACTCAACTGTTTAAATTGTAAATACTATTGAAGTTATCCAATCCTGCTCAAAGTCAAAAAGAGTCGTAAATTTTTGGGATATTATGTAATTTCTTTGACATTACCACAAGTGCCGGCTTAAACACTATAATTACAAAAACCTTGTAAATACTAGTTAATACTAAAGTAATACATTTTCAAAGGACCTTGTTTTCCGCGAGAATACCTTTTTTGTGGTTACGTTACGGTTCACACCTTTGAGTAAAGGGTGAAAAGGGGGCTTTGTAAGTAATCCACTTACTCCTCCGCTGACTGTCTGTCCGTTTGTCCTTCATCTGGCTGCATCTCATGAGCCGTAAAAGCTAGACAGTTGAAATTTTCACAGAATATGTATTTCTCTTGCTGCTACTATAACAATTATTAAAATTAAAAAAATATTTAAGTTAGAGGGGGCTCCCATAGAAAAATAATAACAAAATAAATTTTCTCATTTATTTATACTGATCACCGAAGTTAAATAACATCGTACGCGTGTTATTTCGGTCTTTTTCGATTAAAAAAACCGATTCTTATGGGTTAAGGAACCCTTCCTTAATCCTTATGCAAAATAGTTACGATGGTACGGAACCCTTCGTGTGCGAGTCGACTCGCACTTGCCCGGTTTTATTTAAGAACCGACTTATCAAAGTTACCCGTAGGCCGAATAATGCGTACATTCTCGTACCAGACATTATGAAAGGAAATAACCCTAAAAAAGTCAACGTTTCATTTCATTAAAACAATCGTAAAAATAAAGGCATGATTTCACGATCACCGCTGCTCCCAAACAAAAGAGTAAATAAAGTGTAGACTGCGCGCGATCGGTTTGGGACAGAACCTTGTCAAAGTAAATATTGTAAACTACGTTTCTCAGCTAGAACCACACTTTTATTGTGTGGTGCTTCGTGATGCGTCTGAAGCTTAACGGTTTCATAAATTTAGTATGGTTTGAAACACATTAATACAGAGGAACAACACAGTAAAAAAATGCTTCTAGCCATACTAACTATATGAAAACGACAGGCTTTTGACGTTATGGTTTTTAATTAAATTTATCTAGCCCGATGGTCCTATTTTTAACCGACTTCAAAAAGAGGAGCATCAATTCGTCTGCATGTTTTTTTGGTATGTATGTTACGCCAATTATGGACTGATTTTGAAAATTCTTTTCACTATTGTAGAGAAAATGATTCCGAAGGGGTCCCATACAATTTTTATCCCCAGGGGATTATCATTTATCCCACAGAATTTAAAAACAGTGTAAAAGTAAGGGAATTTGAAGTCGGTTCATCGTTTCTAAAACATGCCATATATATTATTTCATATTTGTGTTGCGTTTTTAATTATCGGAAGCTGACGTTACAAATTTAGGCATTCAGTATACGAAATAAAAATAGGGTTCGCTCCATCATTAATAAAATTATCTGTACGAAAAATCACACCATCGGAAACTAATAGGTAGAATCTCAATCCACGGGTTGCCAAAAAGAGATGGACTCATGTCAAAGTAAATTTCCTGCCTCTTTTGTCTTATTTCGAAATGGTTCCATCGCATTCTGATCGCGCGCCGATTATTCAAGGAAAAGCGTCAGGTAGATGTTAACCTAATTTGAACGTAATTCCGAACCAGGCTGAACTTATTTTCGCCTATCCGTAAGTTAACCTAATCAATGGCTGGAGTCTGTTACAGAAGCCGAAGGGTCGGGACACAACTAACTCTGAATCCTAATCACGTGGAAAAGGTTTTGTTCTATTCACATACGCGATTTCCCTTTTGCTCAACTCAATTGAACAACTCAGTTGAGCAAATTGAGCAATGGGACCCTTCATTTTCTAACTTATTCTCTTCCCCATTGCTCAATGCAAGTTGCTCTACTGATAAAATCTAATTAATAAATGTATAAAAATATCGGATACAACAGAAAATTATAGGTTATTTCATAATAACAGCTAATAACAAAAATGACAGTCAAGGTCGATGATATTGATGACTGCTCAAGCATACACCGTCACATTTTTCTTTATAACTACAGCGGGTTGGATTGTCTAAGTTATAACTAAACTTATAAAAATCTGCTCTTTTTTCCATTTTGACAAATCAGAACTTTTGATTTAAGTTGAGAAAGGTTTATAAAATAAGAGTGTTAATAAACTGCCCAGAATTATTTGTATCCGCCCAGTAAGTCACCATCCTAGCATCTAATAGCGGCGTTGTTTAAGTCAAGTGAGGTTATTTGAATAATTAACTCTTTGTCGACAACAAAGGCGCGGGCACGTGCTCGGAATAGCCTCCGTGAAATCTTTAATTTACCCTGATTTTACGGTTTCGCTGAATGGTCTACATAAAATATAATGGTAGGCTTGTTCATAATTAAAAGGAAACCTGATTTTTCTCTTTGTTTGGTCTACAGAGCTTTTAAGAAAATGAAAGCGTGTCGCATTTTGGCTACGCAGCTACGCCGTAGCAAGACGCTACGAAAGCTCTACGTCGTAGCGTTTTGCTACGGCGTAGCTTATGCACCACCGCGGTGGTGCATTTTGGAGTTCTCACTGTACTTGAATGACCCACGGATGGGTCATTTACAAATGAGTTTTTTTATTAAGGGGGCATAAAAATGTAATATAAATGATAATGTAATTTGTATACCTAGATTTAAATATAATATCCAAAATTTTAGTTTGCACATCTGTGGTGGTCTCCATAATCTTAGCTACGCAGAGAACGTGTATGCGTATTTTAGATTTTTTCGCGAGATTCTTTTTTTTTTGCGTCTTTAACTTTAACGGTCAATAAGTTCATCGTCATTAATCAGAGTCCATTCTTCAACTTCAAATTTAATTAAAAGTATTTTGATATTTATATATAGGTATCCAAAAACAGACCTAGATGACCGTTAAGCCTAAATATATAAAAATAGATTTCAGCGTATGATTTTAGAAAGGCAAAAATTCTCACATTATGAATTTATTATTAATACGTTGAGGATAAAAGCCAGCGTATTTTGATATCACCAACAAAGACCAACTTCGGAGATTGCCTTGTCCGGTGATTAGGCGCAGTGAGTCACTTACCGTCAGCTATAATATTAAATTGAACTTTATTTCATAGTGGTAAGGTTCAATGTCCATAAAAACCGAAGCAAAGTTTATTTTCTACTAGCAGGTCTGCTAAAAGGTTTCTTTAATACTGTAAAATATAAAAATGAATCGCAAAATGTGTTGGTAAGCGCATAACTCAACAACGCCTGGACCAATTTGGCCAATACTTTTTTTAAAATGTTCGTTGAAGTTCAAGGATGGTTTTTACGGCGAGAAAAATTAGAATTATTGCTTGAAAAACCCTAAAAATAGCCCTTTTCTTTTTCCCATACAAATGATTTGTAACTAAAACGTAGTCAATTTGAGCTTTATTGCTATGGTATAAAGTTCATATTAAATTACTGTATATATAAAAATTAATTGCTGTTCGTTAGTCTCACTAAAACTCGAGAACGGCTGAACGGATTTATCTTATCTTAGTCTTGAAATGTTCGTGGAGGTCTAGGGAAGGTTTAAACGGTGAGAAATTATGGAAAAGTTGTTCAACCGCCCAACGAAGTGGGCACGGGTCAGCTAGTACTGTAAAAAAATGTCTCCCACTATCCAGCAAAAATACAGTCTACAAAATTTAATCGATATTGTTTCTTACTTTTATTAGTCTCAAGCAACATATGTAGTTAATTCTCCTTATATAGAGAAACTAGCTCATGCCCGTGGCTTCACACGCTCTTTTCCAGAATACCATGAAGTCCGTACTGACTACCTCCCCACAAAATTTCATTAACTTCCGTTCTACCGTTTAGCCCTGAAAAGTCTGAAGTTACCGTTTCGCAGCTATGCGGCTGAATAACAGACTGTCGTAATTATCGTTTTTATAATATTGGTATGGATTAATTGCTGCTATTCCCCATTACTTATAATTTGTCAAAATACAATAGCAGTGATTTTCGTCACTCTGACTTCTGTCTGCACAAACAAACGACTCGATTGGCTTTTTGTTAAAAGAGTAAGAGTAAGAGGGAAATGGTGTACAAAAAACTAAGTTATACTGTGATTATACGCTCACAACAGCTTTACTGCGAGTATTAAAAATATTTATCATTGCTAAGTACTGTTTGCAACTTAGTTTTATTCTGTGTCGTTCTGAGCAACGCCGTACGTGCTCCTCATACATAATCTTTGTTCCTCGTAATAGCTATTTGATGGTTTAATGAGCCAGTTTTTTATAAGCAAGAAAGTAATGATGATAATTGTCAAAGGCAATTAAAAACCTGAGAATGGAACCTGGAATTCTGAGTCGGAGGACAATAAAAAAAATAGATATAAGATACTCCATTTCATCGTTTGAGAAGTCGTCGCCCTGATTGCCGTATTAGTCTGTTGAAGACTTGATAAGAATACCAAGTAAATTGAAAAATATATCGAAAGATGGTCTAAAAAAAATGTTACCTCGGGTTCACAGATATATTATCATCTTAACATCAGAAAAGATGCCTCGATGGTCATGAAATATAGCAAAGACCATGCTCAGGCAAGATAAATTTCAAAGAAAAAACGTGATTAAATTCATTTGCGTTTGATTGGGAGTTGGGAGCAATGATTTACCAAGTAACATTACCTAATCCCATTTAGGGGGGGATTTGCCATAATCACCACGCTTGGCAGACGGATTGGTGATCGCAGTGTTGGTGTTTAAAAATACTCAGAAGGAAGCTGCTGCCCATCCTGACGACATCGTAGCGGTCGCAGGGAGTCGATGGATGGAGGCGGCTCAGGACCGCTATTTCTGGCGTCGTACGGAAGAGGCCTATGTCCAGCAGTGGACGTGTAGGCTGATGATGATGATGATGATTACCTAATCTGTCCCAGACGATACACATTTAAAATTCCTAAACAACAACGTGTCGTTTCAGTGTTCAGTCTGATGAACGAATGAAAGTTAAACCTCTTTTTTTACGTCGCGGGTTGTGCTTGGAATGCAAACTAAATTGACCAAACATACTTCTCGAACCGTGCAATTCTGCAGCTTCGTCAGCAGTTCCAAATCTCCTATTCAAAGCATTCCTTGCCTAATTAAGACCGGCAACATCCACCACTAAAAGTATTTCACAAGCTAATCTCATAAACATCGTTTAAAATGCAATTAAACACAAGAACCCCCACAAATTCGTGCTCGTTTTATTACATCTATAATCCGGACTTTAGCAAAGCAAGAGCCCTCCACTCGCTCTGCGGATCGTAAACCTGTTGTATCTGGATGAACCTCAAAAGGAACTCGGTAATTCATACAGCAGAGCTAATGGTAAAATTCTTACGTCAAATATAGACAAATGTGGTATACTAAAAATCTTTATTGACAAAGAAAATAACAATCAGATAATAAAAACAACTTAACCAAGTATTTACAATTGAAACAATTGAGCTTACTGCAGGCTGTTGCAAACAATCTACAGGTAGCTCAACTGATTCGTATCAATACCAGTCGCAAGCGTTCCCAAGACGCTGGCTGCATTGACCCGCTGTATGGCAATGCTAATAAGCTGCGCCAGATACTCACCAGCTCTTGCGTTGCTAATGTTGCTATGCGGTATACTCATAGTTATGTCACAACTAGCACTCGCAAGTCGGGAAAAATTCTTTGGGCCAATTATGACCGGTTGATGTTTTGTGTTTATATGTAACGATGAAACAATTGTTTTTTTTTCTCTCAGAATTGTACTTGAGTACATACAAAAAATGAGTGTGTCTAGTTGGCGTAAATATAAAAGTGATTTAATTTATGTTTAACTACGTGTAAACGCGTAATAATCTGCGGCGTGCTCAGGTGACGAAGTCATAAGTGATCCTATTTTGAATTTCGCCAACTAAACACACGTGTGTCCGGTCTCTTGCGTCTAGTTAGAGTATAATCAAAAAAAAATTGGTGGCAATATAAATACAAGCTATTAAAAAACTCTATCATTTTAGTATCACGAAATGATTTTCTTTGATACAATTGCTGCATTTTAACACTAGTTTTGAGGTCTGTTATGAAAAATAACTTTATCAGAATAGTGTAAAGTATCAATATATCAACTAGCTCCGGTGCTATTTACAGCTTTATAGATTTATGGTCTTGAGAAAACATCTTACTTCGTAGAAAATAGGGTCGTTAATATACGCAGCGTTGTAAAATTCACATTTTTGGCTGATGCTTCATGTACCCGAAAATAATATCCTTTGTTATGTAGTATGTTTGTTTTATTTACAATAAGACTTCGGCCTTTAAACATTATTTTTTTATGTATTTGAATTTTGAATGGTAAATTACTATTAATGACTAGTCCTGCAAAGCCTACAAGGCTTTGTATGAACCGCCTAGTCTTGACATGGTCCTTGTACGGCATAACCTATGACATGCCATTGACTTGGCTTCTTTGTTATTGGCAATAAGTGTCTAGTCTGTAATTTTTCTGTTCATGGAATTTTCATTGTCATCGAAAGGAGGCGGGATAGCCAAACTCCTAACTGATATTATATTGTTTCTCATTTCCATGATCACGGGCCATATAGTGACCCGGTCCTTTGGGAGGCATGCGTGGAGCCGAAGCCAACAGCACAGAGGCCCTTTATGGGAATTAATCTAAAGGCGAGAGCTACACATAGCGGGTATCATCCTTGGTATATATATATTCTGCACAATATGATACACCCGAAGATTATATCCGCCAGGTGTAGAGACTATTGCAAAGGCAAATGAAAATAACAAAAAAAGCCATGTTATTGTGGTGAATGGATGGACTGAGTAATTGGGCTATGGGGGAAACTATGGACGCCTGCCATAAACATACTCTCAATACTTTTACAAGCGGCAAGGTGGCTTGCCGAATGCTGGATGGGTTCCTCGAAATTTTGGCGTAAATGCCGGCAAAGGAACAACATCGGTGCAAACGACTAAGGGGTGTCGAGAGGCGCGGCCCCGATCTCACCATCACGAAGACACGTGAGCGGGTTTCCTCGTTATTACGCCATTAGACACTTCTACCCCCGAGTCTACATCCTAAGATGCATCTCTCGCGACTCCACTCAGACCGGCCAATGAAGGCAAGCAAGAGGTGGGGATCTGGTTCTCTTGGGATACCACTCCGCAAGCGGAGACGAGAACCAGGAACTTCCCCGGGAGCACTCGTGTACCCGTGGTGTTGCTACTTACCAACAGCTCGCCACAAGCTGCCCTGCAGGTCCAGTTTATATTGATTATTATATACGAAAGTGTGTTTGATTGTTTGTCCTTACTTGACACCCTAATCATGCAACCAATTGACAAAAATTGAAGTGAAGAATATCAAAAATACTTTATATTATTTTTTCTTTATTTGATAATAATAACTATGTTTATAGTGTAAAATTTTACTTGTCTAAGTGCTTATTTTGTAAGACTAAAGAAATAAAGTTATTAATTCTGATTCAATTGACTAGATTTTTGGCAAGGAGTTAGTTGAAAAGATGGAGAGTATAGCAAAGGCTACTTTTGACCTGGTAAAACATTCAATTCCCATGGGAGATTTATGGGAAAAAGGACCTTTTTATCCCCCTAGAAATATGAAATTCTAATTTAACGCGGGTGAAACCGCAGGGAACAGTTGCATAGCAGTATACTCCCGGGAAAGTTCCTGGTTCTCGTCTCCGCTTGCGGAGTGGTATCCCAAGAGAACCAGATCCCCACCTCTTGCTTGCCTTCATTGGCCGGTCTGAGTGGAGTCGCGAGAGATGCATCTTAGGATGTAGACTCGGGGGTAGAAGTGTCTCATGGCGTAATAACGAGGAAACCCGCTCACGTGTCTTCGTGATGGTGAGATCGGGGCCGCGCCTCTCAACACCCCTTAGTCGTTTGCACCGATGTTGTTCCTTTACCGGCATTTACGCCAACATTTCGAGGAACCCATCCAGCATTCGGCAAGCCACCGTCTGCCGCTTGTAAAAGTATACAATAATAATAAGACCGGTAATTAAAAAAAAACTACAATGAGATTTTTACCACGAACATAAATAACTATTTGAATTTAATAGCCGTCAAAAATGTTTAATATTAGAAATTAAATTCTTCAACTTCGATACTGCGCAATGTGTTAAATTTTATTTCTATTTTCAAGAGCTCTTCGCCGTCAGCTTGACGCTGAGCGTATCTATGCAAGGGGCACTCCAAAAAAATGAGCAAAACGATATCTAGGTTACAACCCTGCTGGCCCATAAAAAGATACCCGAAGAAGAACCATCCGAATCAATAAACGGATTAGGCGGCTCTCGGTCGGAATGTTATCGGAAAAAACACGATTGAACCGAATAATAGATTTTAAAGCTGGAACACTTTGTTCAGCGTTGTTCTTTGAGGATTTCTTTCACTTTGCTTTCATCTCTCGGAAATGGGGTAGTATAAACCTGGGAAAATCTTTCAGTGAAAACCAGCACGTAAACCTGTTGTATCTGGATGAACCTCAAAAGGAACTCGGTAATTCATACAGCAGAGCTAATGGTAAAATTCCTACGTCAAATATAGACAAATGCGTCATACTAAATATCTTTATTGACAAAGAAAATAACAGTTTCGTGAATCGACATTACAATTTGCACATTATTTATTAGCGTGCAAATCGTAAAATCAATTGTAATATTTTAAGTTTTAGTCATCCCATCTGTCAAATTGCTCTTCGACACTGAATATATCGTACAAAGACAAAAAAAGAACAATAAAATAAATGTATAATTGATAAATTGATTAATTTTTAGATAATTTTTACTTGTCCACTATGCAATGCTGTGGTCATACAATTTCTAATCGACGACAATCTTTTGCATTTAATTGTATTAACTATGAATACAAAACTTTGCATGGATGGATATGTTACTTAAAAAAAACTAGTCAATATTTACGTCTGAAATTTAGTATTGTTCTAGACCTTTTAAATTTCATTGTAAAACCGACACTTCAATCCTCAAAAGTCATACGAAATTCGTAAGTAAACAAAAGACATTAAACCCTGGGTCGCAGCAAAACTTACTCGAGATAAAAAGAATAAGTTAAAATGAGAAAAGTTCCATCAGGTTATAGAAATGAGAAGATCATTGTTATCTCTTGGTACTACTTGAGTTATGCGCAAGCTGCACGATTGTCAGATAGGAGTCTTCTTGAACTAAGTACTTTTGGTACAGTTGAAAATGTTACCAGAATTTTAGAGTCTAAAATTACGAAATGAAAAACTAGGTTCATAGTGAACCTGCATACGTTCATAGTATACTCAATTGAAAAATTTAATTTTGGATCAGACAAGGAGGTACGCTCTAGATTGTTTGCAAGATTTTGTTTTTTAATTTGTTGTGTTGTTATATTTTTTTTTTTGTAAATATTGTATTATTCCAAAAATCTATGCGTGAAATCTGATAAGCTGGTAACCTTTTCCGGAAATGCAAAAGGATCCAAAACTGAAATAAGAATAATTTATAGATTCCACTACATACATCTAACTGTATTGACGTTCAAATAAAAAACTTCAGCTTCGTAGACACAATCCTACCTACTATTCTGTAACCTAATTGAAATAAGACTACCCACGCTTATAAAATACGGGCATAGTTCTTCCCGACTTTAGCGTCTAAAGTCCTCTTCACAAAATTAAAATTCACTTCGCGAATTTCTTGCTAGTTCCGTATAAATAAAACCGGCAATTTGCCTCGGGAGTTGCTTTGCTTAATTATATTATCATATAAGTACTTTCTGTGTTAAGTGGGCAAGTTGTAATGAATGTACGGATGTGTTCTCACATTTTAATGTTGAAAGTCGTGCTGGGCTTTACATGAATGGCTCTAGCCGGAAGATTTTAGAACATTATCTATTTTATTCGTCACTAGCTGACCCGTGCCCACTTTGGGCGGTAAACATTTTTAGTAGTCTATAAAACTCGCAAATAATGTGGTTTAAACGATGAGTGTTTAAACAAATTCAATAGGTAAAAGAATTTTCAAAATTGGCTCAGTAGATTTAGAGATTACCCCCTACAACCACACAAACCTTACTCATGTTTATTAGTGTAGTATAGTATAGATTTAAATATACCTAGATTTTATTGACTGGACATCACACAGCTCCACATTTACCTTGGTATATTATGCGCTTCAAAAGCTTTTGATAGTACCTACTGGAGAATAGGGCACTACACATTTATTGTCCAGTTCTAAAACTGGAAGGAAGAATCACCAGTCGTCCTAAATCTTCACAATTTCTATCTTGATGCATGGCGTCTCGCAAATCTACATAATTTTCAGCGCGCAGTCTTCTCTCATTAGTTCTGTTCTGATGTATACCAAACGCTTCGTTTTGATTTTGGCGTAAGTTTCCACCAGCCATTTTAATTTTGGCGTAAGTGTCCACCAGAACACGGTTAAACAAACCTCGAAACCTTTGCAGGTGAGCAATGCGACCTTCTCTTATTGGTAAAATGTATCTAGGCGTAGAATTGCATTGCAGAAACTTTTTTAGTGTCCAGTCTCTTCAGTTTTCGGATTTACGTGTCGAAGATCAAAGTTGTATCCGTCTTCACCACGACAGTAGGTATATAAGCGAGTAGAGACTAAAGAGCATCAAATGCCTGGTGCGTTTCGCCAATGCATTGCAAGCGGTCATCCCGGGTACGCAGCACAATGTCCGGCCTGTCACAGTGCTGATCTACCAGGACGACGGCAACATTTTTTTGGTAGCGAGAGCTTTGTACCAACCGGATGCTGTCCAGTAGGTCGTTTATCGGCACTAATAACAATTTTGTAATCATTTAGGCTTTGGGGTATGGACTCGTATTTTATGTCCTTCCTCGTAGTATGAACTCAAATCATGCTAAGTATCATTCGAATCCATTCAGTAGTTTTTGCGCTATTTTAGGCCGAGAAATGTGACTTCCATCCCCACTCCCAAGGGAACCTTAACGAATTCCAGGATAAAAAGTATTACATGACCTTCCTCATAGTGTGAACTGAAATCATGCCAAGTTTCATTTGAATACATTCAGTAGTTTCAGCGCTATGCGCAGCCAAGAAATTTTACCCTACTGCGGGGGGCCACTAAGGGGGGCTACTGGGGGTCCCACTGCTGGGCAATGTGGGGGGGGGCACTGCGGGGGCAAACTGCCGGGGGGCCCCCACTGCCGGTGCCCTCCACTGTGGGGCCTACTGAGTGGGTCCCACTGCGGGGGGCTACTGAGGGTCCCACTGCGAGAAAATGTGGGGGCCCACTACCGGCGCCCCACTGCCGGTACCCCCGCTGTGGGGGGATAATGAGGGGTTACCACTGCGGGGCATTGTGGGGGGCCCACTTTGGGGGGCCATCTACCGGCGGCCCCCACTCCCGGGGCCCCACTGCCAGTGTCCCCCACTGTGGGGGGCTACTGGGAAGGTCCGGTTGCGTGAGGGGCCCTACTGCTGGGGTCCTCACTTCTGGGGCACCCACTGCCAGTGCCCCCCACAATGGGGGGCTATCGCTCTCTACCGCCCTTACCCCGCGCGCCATCCTTCGACGCGCAAAATTTCACTTCTTCTCTCATAAGGGAATCCTTCTGAATTCCGGGATAAAAAGTAGGTATTTTATACCCTTTCTTGTAATATGAACTTAAGTGATGCTTAATTTCATTTGAATACCTTCAGTAGTTTCGGCGCTATGCGCAGCCAAGAAATTTTACTTTCATCCCCTCTCCCAAGGGAACCCCATTGAAATCCGGGATAAAAAGTATCCATGTTCTTCATCATAGTATGAACTCAAATCCTGCCAAGTTTCATTTGAATACCTTCAGTAGTTTCGGCGCTATGCGCAGCCAAGAAATTTTATTTTCATCCCCTCTCCCAAGGGAACCCCATTGAAATCCGGGATAAAAAGTATCCATGTCCTTCATCATAGTATGAACTCAAATCCTACCAAGTTTCATTTGAATACATTCAGTAGTTTCGGCGCTATACGCAGCCAACAAATTTTACTTTCATCCCCTCTCCCAAAGGAACCTTTTTGAAATCCGGGATTAAAAGTATCCATGTCCTTCATCATAGTATGAACTCAAATCCTGCCAAGTTTCATTTGAATACATTCAGTAGTTTCGGCGTTATGCGCAGCCAACAAATTTTACTTTCATCCCCTCTCCCAAGGGAACCCTATTAAAATCCGGGATGAAAAGTATCCTTTGCCCTTTCTCGTAATATGAACTTAAATCATGCCAAGTTTCATTTGAATACATTCAGTAGTTCCGGCGCTATGCGCTGCCAAGAAATTGTACTTTCATCCCCTCTCCCAAAGAAATCCTTTTGAAATCCGGGATAAAAAGTATCCTATGTCCTTTCTTGTAGTATGAACTCAAATCCTCCCAAGTTTCATTTCAATACGTTCAGTAGTTTCGGAGCTATGCGCGGCCAAGGTACAGACAGACATACAGACAGACATGATGGAAAAAAAAAATTTCGACAAAAAAATTTTGCGCCGTTTATTTTTGACACCCTTTCATGATTAAGTTTTATGTTCATTCTCATTATGCGCATTAGAATGAAAAATATTTAGTAACAGTTCCGCGTCCAACATTATCTGATAAAATTATCAAATACACATATGTATATGTAGTAAAATCTAAGTAAGTCGTCAACTACATAGTTGCGAATGAACTAATGCGAATTTCACCTTTCTAGGGGGATGAAAAGGTATTTTTCCCGTAAATCTCCCATAAGAATTTGATGTTTTACCAGAACAAAAAGTAGCCTATCTCAATAAATTTTTAACTAACTCTATGCAAAGTGGTTGCTTAGTTAGAGCGTGAAGGAAGGACAAACAAACAAACACAGTTCGACATTTAGAATATTAGTTAAGATTCTAGTATTTTCCGCAAAGTAACGCCAGACTCTATGATAATATCTACCTATGCTGTGCATAGCTGGACATAGGCCTCCTCTACGGAGCGTTACAGAATCTGGGTCGCTTCCATCATCGGACTGCCACCATTCGCAATCGTCATCCCACCTAGTCAGAGAGCGCCCTTCACTACATATGCCGAGTAGCGTTCTCCACGCAAGCCCACGTTTACTCCGGCGGTTTTATGAGGCATGACAAAATAAAAACGGCAACGTAGCTTACCAAATGCCAAAAGCTAAACCAAAAAGTCAAAATTTAGCATCTTCGATGCAATAAGAACAAACAATCCTTTGTTCCTCGTGGGTCGCGGGATCCGATCAGTAATCACGGCTCAGACACAAAGGTATGAATTAGTGGATGTCTTTAAACCCAAAGGGTTCTTTTGTCTCCTAATGAGGGTCAACATGCTTGGAGCTTTTCTTACAAAGAGTTTGCGGGAAGCCAGTCTTTTTGTTTTCTGATGACGCCTAACGACGTCGGGCACAAAGTGATCCTCCGGATTTCATTTGAATCGGATTGTTTTACTTTTGCGGAAAGTGAAAAGGAGTAATATGGAAGTCACGGTGCGGAATGCACTTACAAATACTAAAGTTAGCTATATTATCAATCTTTTCACAGTAAAGTTGAGCTATGAGCTACGACCATCCACTCGATGGACCGACGACATCGTAGCAGTCGCAGGGAGTCGATAGATGTGTATGGGCTGATATGATAAGTAGATTAGTACTGTTTGTACTAATTTTTATTTAGTTTTAACTGCTGCTGTTACCTACTTAGTACAAATTTATGTGATATGGAATAAATTTATTTATTTTACTTTTTTCAGAGAACATACAGTTTTATACACTTTATAAATAATCTTAAATAATAACTTATAACCATTTAAGTGTCTTCGCATATAAAAGCTAAGAGACTGCTCGCTTGTGGAAATACAATTGTTTGCAACAATCTGCAGTTGGCTCGATTGTTTCTATTAATTGATTGTTATTTTTATTGTTCGCAGTAAATTATGATTTAAGAACCGATAGACTAGCTTTGGACCGACGACGACATCGTAGCGGTCGCAGGGAGACGTTGGATTGAGGTGGCTCAGGACCGCTATTCATGGCGTCGTTTGGGGGAGGTCTATGTTCAGCAGTGGACGTATACGGGCTGATGATGATAGTACTAGATTTTGTCCGCAGCTTCGCATGCCTTTTGCCCGCAGCTTTGCATGCCTTTTTCCAGGATAAAAAAAGCGTAATTTATTCATCGAGGTCTAGAATTACATTTATGCATTTCAACATCTTTTATAGTTTTGTGAAGAGGTAACAAATATCCAATAATCTAAGTGGTATCTGGTCACCTGTAATACAGGTTTCTAAACCCTTTACAGACACCAATCTCTCAAAAGCAAGTTAACATTAACGTACATCTATCACGGCAACCAAAATTATTAGTGTGATAAGTATGGATACTGTGATTAAAATGGTAGGTTACCGATCTCAATCGAATACTAAAGCTAAGTTAGTGCCACTGTACCTCACCGCCGTGCCTAAAATACCATTTTTGTACTTATGTTACCTCATAATACACCTTAGAAAAGTATAGAATACTCCACACATGTTTCTTACAAGCTAAAACATTGAATTTTTAACTTCACCCGCGTTATCTTGAGGTGAACATTTTAAAGCTACGTCTGCACGTTACGAGACGTGACTCTATCAACATAAGGCTGTTTTCACCGTGAACGAGACTAAAATGTAAAAATGATTGCAGAGAATTTGTACTAAAATATTTTTGATGTTTTTAGCGCTGGTTTTATGGAAGTCGTACGGAGATGTGCTAAGGGCGATGGCAGATGATGTTTTCTATGATAAAATAATAAAAAATAAAGTTTTTCTGGGTCTTAGTATTATAATGTTAACTTTATAAATATTAAGTACCTAACATTACTGCGATTTGATATTCGATTAGAAGATTTCCTTTTATTTTGGTTGGTTTATAATAAACATTCTACGTGGCAACAACAAAATAATTGGCGTGCAATATAATACTGTGTTAAGTTAGTATCAAGTAGAGCTAAGCACCGCCTCGGGATTATTTTCTGAGTTTTCAAAATCGGTCCATAACTGACGGTTACATCTTAAGACGGTTCCCTGACCCAAACTAGCGCCGCCACCTACTTTATCGTATTATTACGACGATAAACAAAGGAATTTTCAATTATTTCTTGGCCAGATTGTGATAACTATCATAAGTTTTTTTTTAATGACTTTGTAATAGTTTTATTTTGTATAGTTTAGGAAGAGATGCGATGTTGCATTTATTGCACTACCAAACTCGGTTTTCACATCTCCTCCTAAGCTATACAATATTACAAAGGCAAAACTATTACAGAGGCATTAAAAATAAGCTTATGATAGGTATCACAAACGCTCCAAGAGATTTTTCAAAATTCCTTTGCGTAAACAAAGGAATTTGGAAAATCTCTTTAAAAATTACGTTAACGTATTAAAACGATAAAATAGGCGGCGACGCTGCTTTGGGTCGGGGTAGCCCCTTAACTAAAAAATGCAAACTGATATAAAACTACATTAAAAATTTAATTTATCAGTGCTATTCTTGTAGTTAAATAAATAAATGTATCCTTATCTTCCCTATAGAAACAACAATTGTCTGCACAATGTGCAGTGTGCACTCGACCTATTCTAAATGGCGCTAGAAGCTTTTTAAAACTACAGACGTTGCAAACCTATTCCAAAGCGAGAAGTCGTTGTTAGATAAACTTAATGTGGGTACCTATAGAAGCCAGAACTCCGTCGATCTTAGGCCAAACTTGAGAAAAACTAAAACAAGCTCTCGATACTACAATGTAGAATTATTTCGTTCGTGCTCCAAGTGTAACCCAAATTCGTACCAGTACTTGTTTTGTAAAAGTTTAGGAACCTACGTGTCAAAAATTTCCAAAATATGGATTTTTAATGAGTTCTTTTGTGTTACGTAGGTAGGTACCTACTAAACGTTTTCAATAACTATAAAAATGTGCGCTGTACAAAGTGCTTATACGACGCAAATACTTTGTAAGTTCTACTAAAATTTTGTAAACGTTTATTCGTTAAATGATTTATTATGTATCTCATTTCCATGATCACGCGCCATATAGTGACCCGGTCCTTTGGGAGGCATGCGTGGAGCCGAAGCCAACAGCACAGAGGCCGTTTATGAGAATTAATCTAAAGGCTAGAGCTACACATAGCGGGTATCATCCTTGGTTGCACAATATGATACACCCGAAGATGATATCCGCCAGGTGAAGAGACTATTGCAAAGGAAAATGAAAATAACAAAAAAGCCATGTTATTGTGGTGAATGGATGGACTGGGTCATTGGGCTATGGGGGAAACTATGGACGCCTGCCATAAACATACTCTCAATACTGTTACAAGCGGCAGACGGTGGCTTGCCGAATACTGGATGGGTCCCTCAAAATGTTGGCGTAAACGTCGGTAAAGGAACAACATCGGTGCAAACGACTAAGAGGTGTCGAGAGGTGCGGCCCCGATCTCACCATCACGTAGACACGTGAGCGGGCTTCCTCCTTATTACGCCATTAGACACTTCCACCCCCGAGTCTACATCCTAAGATGCATCTCTCGCGACTCCACTCAGACCGGCCAATGAAGGCAAGCAGGAGGTGGGGATCTGGTTCTCTTGGGGTTCCACTCCGCAAGCGGAGACTAGAACCAGGACCAGGACATGTACCTGTATACAGAATAAGCTGTATACAGGTACATGTGAGCAAAATAAATAAATAAATAGGTTCTAAACAGTATTTAGTTAATCTACATATGTACCTATGTGAAACTTGGTGTTAAATAAATTTGAAAAACAAACAAACGCTAAACGTTCGTACATAGATACATAAATTAAACAGGTTCTAAAATTGTTTAGTTAATCTACGCTACTGAACACTTTAACTTTTGTGTCAAAGTGTTCAATAAAGAACTTTGAAAAACAAAAACTCAAAACTTTCGTTCGTATACCCCTTTACAAAACCCAGTAACATTGGAAAATATTCGTCAAAGCACGACAGTCCAATCTACACACTACCTGTGAACTCTGAACGCAGCAAAACCGTCGCGTATGAATCGCGTGAATTCAGTCGCAAAAATTGCTACCCACAATCAGCACCCATTCACTGCGAGGTGACGAGTGCGAGATAAGATTCGAGTGAAACGGTAGAAGAATAAAACGGACGTGTGACAGTACTTCATGAAATTACCTAAGTTTTTTAAACTTACCCCTAAGCATCGATTCACTGAGAGGTGACGAATGCGAGGGTCGTATGAAACGGAAGAAGCATAATACGGACGTGATTTGACAGTATTGTAGTGCACGTTAAAACTACAAGGAAGAAACGTCATTTTTTTAACTTATGTTATCAGAAAAGGACCAAGACACCTTTGCCCAGCGGTGTATCACACTATCAAGAAACAGATATTCTTTCGGACGTTTATATTTGATATTTTTTTAATTCGAACACTCCGTATTTCAACAATATTTTAGACCTGAAAATGCAAAAAAAATAACAGACAGAGATAAAATTACTTTCGCTTTTATAACAAACATTTATTTTTATTCTATAAAAATGGATACATTTTTTCAAAAAAAATATCAGTCCCTATTATCCGTGAGTCATGTCATAATATAGTAGGTAATTGCCGCTATAAGTAGTTCACCGTTTTTTCATGCATTGGCGGGCTTATTCGCCATGCAAAGTTTAGTCCACGTTTAAGTGGTGAAAGGTACAGAACATGTTAGAATTGAGCTGATGTTGATAAACTGGAGCAAGTTGTTATCTAGCATGAAAACAGCTAAGCGAAACATACCTCGTTCCTCTATTTTATTTGCTGTCTGGAAGTTCGACCAACAATGATATAATCATGTCCTAATACTTTACCGATTTTTTTTATGACAGTCGATTTTTTTATGAAAAAGTTGTAATATTATTTTATTTCAATAATTTATATTATTTTACAGACCTTACTCAGGCGGCTAAATGACTTTATTTTTGGGATCAGAATATTCAAGAGAATAAAATAGTATTATTTTTGTTGTTTTTTTTTTTGCTACTTGCTTCTGTCCGCAGCATTACAAGCTTTTTCCGTTATAAAAAGTTAAACAGATTGAGTTATTGTAGTAAATATAATTTATAATATTTCTTATAGTTTTTCATCTCTCGTTGGTTCGATAAAAATCGAAACTTCTGTAAGGCCCCTTAATTTTCGAGTCGACAGATTCGTATCTCTATCAGTCAAATTAATTGTATCTATTTAATATTTAATTCAATTCTTTAGTTCAGTCTTCATTCAATCATCTCTCAACAATTGGGAAACTTCATAGTCGTGCATGTTCTAAACAGCAAATAAAAGAATGGACAGGGTATAATTTACCTTTTTTGTTGCTAATAAATTATTAAATATGAAAAATTATGTTATACCCTTCTTAATTCTACTGACCTGCTTTATCCTAATTACTATGTTTCATTAATTGATACAAAAAGGCTGGTTGAAATGACACACATTTTTTTTTAATATAGCAAATTCAATACCGTAATAATAAAAATTGAAGTATGTACCTCTAGATTGTTTGCAATAGTTTGCAGTTAGCTCAATAGTTTTAAATGTAAATACTATTTACAATTAATTACAATTTCTTTCTATTCCTATATTGTAAATTTCTTGGTTAATAAAATAGGTTTAAGTATTCTTTTATTATGCATAGCATAACAAGAACCGAATAACAAGCAGATACTAATTATATGCAAAAAAGAAAACAAAAAATGGAGTTATCAACAAACGAATGCAAAAAGTGGTATTCAAATAATATATAACCCCTGAAAAGGGTTCGGTCTTAGTGATCTGAACAACCCCCATAACTCTGTGCCAAAAACTATGGCTGAAATGGCTCAGCATTGCTGAACAATAAACACTCAAATACTGTTTTCCATTTGCGTGAAATATTAGTATGAATGAAGTGCGCAAGGTTCATGATAAACAAAATGTTTGCAATCCATCAAAGCATACCAATCTGACGCAGATTTGCCACATCGATATCAATAACAAAGTATTTCTACTGGAATGGAACTTTGTAGAAACATTTCACAATCGAACTAAAATAAGCCTTACATTAATAGGAATAAGGCGTTGTGGATTGCACATGAGATGGATTTAAGGGGTAATTGAGCCATCAATCTTATGGTGTCGGAAGACAGAATCTCCATCTGATGCGATTGATTATTGACAGACGCTTGTGTAAATTGCCCATTTCGTATATTGAATCGTCAAGCTGCGTCCGCACTCTAAACCTTTAGATTCCTTTTAATACAAAGTAGATGATGAAAATAACTATCAAATAATATAAACAAATTAAACTAGTATTTACAATTGAAATTTTGATTGAATTGAATTGAATTTAGCTAACTGCAGACTGTTGCAAACAATCTACAGATAGCTCAGCTGGTCCATATCAATACCAGTCGGAAGCGTCCCCAAGACGCTGGCTGCATTACCTCGCTGTATGGCAATGCTAATGCGCTGGTGAGTATCTGGCGATACTCACCAGTTCTCGGGTCACGCGTCGCTTCGACCAGGATCTCAGATAATTTTTTGAAAACCCGGGGCGCCTTGGTACCCTACGGACCTAGGGTTTCGACTCCAAGAGGAGCAAATGCGTGGGCTCTGTCGAGACCTGTATATTTGCACCTCTTGAGATCCTCGGTCAGATGATGGATATGAATGTTCTCACATCAAACTCTAGAATTAGTAAGCTGAAGTGGCAGTGGGCAGGTCATATAGCTCGCAGAACTGATAACCGCTGGGGAGTAAAGAATCAGAATCAGAATCAATAACTTTATTTCTTTAGGCTTACAAAATAAGCACTTAGACATTACAAGTCAAATTTGACACTATAAACGTATGGAGTTATTATTATCAAATAAGAAATAAGGTGATATTATATTCTCTTCACTTAAATTTTTTGTCCACTAGTAGGAAGAAGTGAAAAAGTAGTAAGTAAAGTAGTGAAGTAAAGGTTCTCGAGTTGCGGTCACGATTTAATGCGAAACAGAATGTTGGGAGACCATGCACCGCTATTTGTGGCGTTGTATGGGGGAGGCCTATGTCCAGCAGTGGACATGTATGGGCTGATATGGTGATGATGAGAGTTTGATGTTTCACGGAGAACGTAGCTCGCAGAACAGATGGCTGTTGGGCCAAACGGTTCTGGAGAGGCGACTACATACCGGAAGGCGCCACATGGGCAAATACCCCGCGAAGTGGACCGACGCGACGACCTGGTGAAAGATCGGGAAATACCTGTGCATAATGAAGATTGGTAATCGCTGTAAAGACATCTTTATTAGGCTAGGCTATCCTTGAGTCTAGGGAGGATATTTCGGGGTCAAATTGGCTAGACGCAATAACAAAGATCGCTTGTATAGAGTTACCATATAATAGAACCGAGATCAGCATCTGCTATAATAGAAACTTCTGATTTGACTCAACTATTATCAATCCTCCGACGCTAGTCTAGACAGTAAT